>OY288287.1:55321034-57721034 GCA_958450335.1 Hibiscus tridactylites | reverse complement strand
ATATACGAAAATATATAATATGAGACTTATCAAACTTTGTCTTACGCATTATAGTCCTCGATGCAATAGTGGTGGTATGGTATGATATGCATCACTAATTACAGAAACAATTTTAATGGACATGCAATATCAGGAAGGGCACATAATCAATGGGCACGAGAAAACAACTGTTTATAGTAACACGGCCTATTTATTTCAATTTTAACTTATTTTGTACTTAACTTCAATATGGACACTTAACGATTTTTTTATTAAATGGTGACGATGCTAATATATTTTTGATATAAAAAATTTATTAGTGTTTTTTTCATATCAAAACTTAAATTTTGACATTACATAAATAACATATTTTTAATTTTTTTATCTAAAAGTTATATAAAATTATTAAAAAATGCTTTTATAATAATAATTATCTTTTAAAAGTGAGTTTTCAATCATTTTCCGGTCAACATGTAACACTAACTCAATTAAAAGCTTTAAGTATAAAGATATTATGAATTGTACTCAATTTTTTTTTTGGCATAGTTCATATCCATTTAAGTATAAAGATGTTAGGAACTATACTCAAACATTCATCCTCAACCTGAAATAATTCAAACAATAATCGAAAATGACAAATCAAAATGTTAAATCTACATGACTCGAAATTTTTAAAACTTAAATTCAATTTATCATATATTGAATTAATCCAAAATCAACTAAGTTTGATATGAAACAAACCAACTTACTTTTGTAGTACTGTTATCGTGTGGTACTTTTTTCCCCATCATTTATATAGAAGGGAAAGGGAGCGAGTTGTTCAAGTTTATTTTTAATAAAATCAAGCTTAAACAAGTTTAAAGTGGTGGATTTTCATATTTCATTGCAACTATAGATGTTGGCTAATTATTTTATTTGAGTTTTAAGGAATGTTTTAAATTGTAACTTATATACCCATGGACTCTCATGTTTCCATTGTCCAACCTCCCCCTTCTCGGCGGCCAAAAAAATCCTCCTCCTCTCTATCTGGCGGCCAAAAAAAAGATAAATTAAATTTGTTTCTGAAATAAATTCAAATCAATAATTTTGTAATATTTTTTAATTGAATTCATTTTACTTAGTTATTCAATTGTATTAATTTCGTCTTCTTCATCTAATTTTAGTGATTTAAATTTATTTTATAAATAAAATTGATGCAATTAATTACTTCGAGGATGCAATTGGTGTAATTTACTTTCAGAGCAAAATTGATACAATTAAAAATTAAAAACAATGTTGATGATTTGAATTTGATTTAAGGACAGACTTATCCTTTTTGAGCCAAAAAGGAAAACATCATCTTTTATTTTTTATTAAATATAGAGATAATTACATTCTCAAAGCAAATGTTGAGATTCGAATTCATATAAGATAAGACGACATGAGCATCTTTAACTACTCGATCAATTAATAGATCTCTATCCTTCTCCTTATTAAGTAGGAGTGAGCAAAACTCGACTCGACTTGAAAAAATTAAAATTTTCGACTCGGCTCGAGGCGAAAAAATTCGACTCGTCTTGACTCGACTCGAAATTTCATAAACTCGATACGAATCAAATAAAATTTGAGTTGGAAAATGAAAATTCGAATAGCTCAAATTTTTTAGTAATTAGTGGATTGATTTTTAAGTTCGAGTCGAGTCCATCAATTTTTTCTTATATATATAATTACAGAAAGATGTTTAAATTGGAATGAAATTGTATTATAACATAATAAATAATTATAATTAAATTTGTATAAGAAAACTCAACTCGACTCGAATCAAAAAAATTCAAATAAAATTTGAGTTGTAAAATATGTCGCGTCAAGTCGAATAACTCGAAATTTTTTTACTCGACTCGATCGAACGTTAAACCCTATTATTAAAGTTTGCCTTTTGAGCAAATGAATTTGTATTTGAAATACCGTTTCCACGCGATTTTTTTTTTCATTTACAAGGAAAGAAAGGGGAATAGTCTTTCTTTGAATTTGATATTCATCAAGACTTAAATAAATACACAAATCTTTTATTACACTAGTTTTTTTTTTTGAATAGAGTCTGCCCTTTTATTGCACTAGTTGTTTGATTAATTATCGTGGAAGTTAAATCGCATATCTTTTATGACTGGAGGTCAATTCTTAAGATATAAAAAAATTAAACAAGTTCAAAGTCTTATCCATAAACAAATTTAATCAAATTCGAATAATAATCATTATTTTTGTAGGACCAATTTCAGATTGCTTGTGATCTAAACATGCCCTCCGATCCTTCCTTTCTTCGGCTTCAAGCCTACTTTGGTACTCTCACTACAATTAATGAAAAAGTAGCCATTTTTAATCCAAAGTTTGATCCGATATAATTAATAGTATGTTCAAATCAACAATGAAATCGATTGTAATAAATCAAAAATTATAACCTTAAATTTTAAATTTTTAAACTTTAAACTCAAAATATAACCCTAAAACTTAAATCGAACAATTTATATAAACTTTGATAAAATAGCCAGTATATCGAAATATTTTTATTAAAAATAATAATAACAATAAAGTTGGGTATTTGGGAATTACTCTAATCGAAGCCACACAAGTAGAAGCACAAAAATGGGGGAAAGTGTGTTTCTACTTTACCTCAACAATGCATGAGAAAGCGTTTACCATTTGATAACTAAAAGGAAAATTATTTTGATACATAGATTATTTAAAATTTAGACTACATAATTTTATTTATTTTATTTCTAAAACCATTAATAATAAAATAAATAAGTTTATACAATTTATGTATCAAATAATTTTTGAGAGACATTTATAAACCTTCGAATCATTTATGAAAACCGAATCGGAACGGTATTGGATAAAAATATTTTATAACTTGGAACTAATTCCAATATTCATTACATTTTTAGATTTAACAACAGATAAACAAAGAGTATAAATTATTTTTTTAGAAAAGAGAAAAAATTGAGAATTTAAATTTTATCAGCTGGATCAATAAAAATAAGATTAATAAAAATTCGAGTCGTGAACAATTCTAGCGAAATAAATAAATAAAAATAGAAAGGTTAAGAACAGTAACCAGAAAGCAAGAGACATAACCCCAGTAGCAAGCAAACTTTTTGTAGGCCAATCTGATGCAAGACATGTGCAAAAAAGTGATTAGAAAGAAAAACTAAGCAGTCCTTCAAAACCAGTCTTTTCCATCTGATCTTTACTTTTATGAGTTCCTGAATTTAAACAAGTAATTCCAGCTCTAAAGCTCTCAAATCCCAACAGATTTGTTTTATTTAATCTCAATACAGCTATCATATGGATTAATGCAATACAAAACAGAAGATTTAGCCATCATTAAACCGAATGGAGAATGTCACAAAGCATTTTTCAGCTTTATTTTTTTTTATCAAAAACCAATAATGATTCAAGGAATCTCCAGTGGTTGTCAATATAATTGCAGACAACCCATCTGAGGATTTTACTCATTGAGTTTCTCAGGTCAGAAATTGAGAGATGGGTATCACTGGAGAGCTGGTTAGAAGTGTCTTCTCTAGGAACAGATCTTTTAGGACTCCTCGAGACACCAACTTAGTAAGTTATACTGATACATATATGTATATATATATAGCAGTGAACTCCTATAGCAGTGTTTGCTTAAATTTATATTGGTTTTTCTTGTCTTTCATCCTTCTAGGCAAGAAGTAATGTGACAGATAAGAAAAGATGGGGTTCGGTAAGATCATACCTTTGTGGCGACGAGTTTGATTCAGTGGTTGCAGAGGAAGATTCAAGTTCAGTTAAGAGCTCTGAAGCCACTGTTACTCAGCCGATACTGGAGGGGTCGAGGGACCTCGCAGAAAATCAGAGTGATGAGACCGAGGCGAATATATCGGATGGAAAGCACAACTCAGTTTCCAAACTGTTTCATGAGGAAAATGCAGCCATGGTTATTCAGTCTGCATTTAGACGCTTTCTGGTTTGATTCTCCCGCCAAATTGATCAATTCACATCCTTTTGTTTTAATGATGGTCTATAGTTTCATGCAAAAGTTTATTATCCCGGCATGGTTGAGTTGCTTTGATTTATTGGATTTGGACGTCTGAATTCTCTGGTATTATGGTTATTGAAATTCAGGCCAGGCGTCCGGATATGAAGATAAAAAGACGGGATGATAAACAGGAGCCTCCCGCGGGTACTGAAAGTCCGAGCAGGGAGTCCATCAGTACGTCTATTGAAGTTCAAACCGGAAATTCTGTGGAAGTTTTCTCAGTTCAAGAGGAAAGCAAAGATGTTCATTACCGAGTTCAACAAAAACTAAAAGCTCAGGTTCTGAGGATAAAGGTACCACAAACAGTAACACGTATTTGTTGTTCTGAATTCCACCAATTCATGAAAATGATCAGAATTCCACCAACTCATGAAAATGATAAGAACACAGTTTCAGAGATGATCTTGATATTCTCAATTACACAGCTGAGTTGTCTTTAAATCTCGATAATGCGGATTTTGCTTCAACTTTTTGTACAAAACAAACCGCAGCCTGCATAAGTATTGGCTGAATGTCGCCTCTTAAGAGTGACTGGGTTAGAACCCGAGTTCAGATTTTACTTGATTCTTTTTTGCTTTGATACCTGAAATAACAGGAAGACTGGGATGATAGCACGGTGAGTAGTAACATATCAAAAATGAGGATTCAGAACAAACTGGAAGCGATGACTAGGCGTGAGAGAGCTCTGGCCTATGCTTTTTCACAACAGGTAACGCTACATATTTGCCTACAAAACAAAAGAGAATGCAAGTTTAGGCTGTGAACTGGTCTAACTTATCCTAACACCATTCTTAGCTGCGAATCTGCTCGAGGAGAAAACAAGCAAAAACTGATGGCATGGAACAGAACATGAGCTTGAGCTGGAGCTGGCTAGAACGATGGATGGCAACCCGTGTTCCAGAGAGCTCACTAGGCGAAACCAATACAAACAAACAATTTGAACCTGTAGACAACAATAAAAGAATTGCTATCAGGAAAGGAATTATAGATGTAGCAGGTGAAGAGAAAGAAAGTTGTGGATCTAATGAAGTATCCGTACAGCTAGAAACCGTACCAGCACCAACGTGTAAGGAAAAAGATCAATACAGGCCGCCAAGAAACAGGCTTAAAGCTACAAGAAGCATATCGAGGAGGAAAACTGTACCAAGCTATCAACCATCAAAGGAATCCGGCAAGGTTAGATGCTAATAGCTGTATGTTCGTTTCCAGTTTCTATAGTGCTTTTAACACTCCAATGCAACTTGATTACAATATTGTTGCAGGTGAGCAAGAAAGAAGGTTCAGGGGAGAGTGTAAAATATAAGAAGGCACAAGAGCAAGCAATAAGGAGGCCTGAAAGAAATCAATGCAACAATGCTAACCATCAAGAGTCACTAGATCCTTTAACCTCTTGATCTTCTGATTTATATTCTGTTAAGGGTAAAATAAGATGCTAGTGCTAAGACTTACTCTGTTTTATATGTGGCTTCAAGAAAATGGTACATTTCTCCCGTAAATGCTGTCACCAAGCCATTGGGTTCATTCTGTAAATTCCTCCAGTGTTGTCTGGTAAGTATCAAATAGTAAAGGCTTCTTAAGTAGCTTTACTTTGCAGACCCCAAAGGAAGCTTAAATTTCAATATCACTTCTGTATAAGAATTTGATATGGAACACACTTAAAGTTAACAACATACATCTAAGAATGACATGCAAGCTTATGCCTTAAGGAAATCTTAAGGCACATTATTCAAACATCACTAATTCCAAAACTCTAGATCTTGTCTATATCTTCATCTTCGAACTCGACGTAATCATCTGCACCTCCATCATCCTCCTCGTCAACAATGCCTTCATTGAGACGTGTGTTCTCTGGGAGCTCACCGTACGCTTTCAAGAGCCTTGCTTCATCAGGCATGTACTTGAGGATTACATCAGCCTTGTCATCCTGATAGTCACGAAGCCCGACAAGAATTATATCACCAGCAGCAATCCAAACCTTCTTGTGCATCTTACCACGGATGTGGCAAAGGCGCTTAGTGCCATCAATGCACATGGCTTCACACCGGCCATTGCCCAACATCCGAAGCACTTGGGCATACTCTTGCCCATCTTCCTTGAAGACGAGTTCACGCTTCTCATCATCCGCTTCATTCTTCCCTCTCTTTCTGTTCTTTCCTCCCTTTCCCTTGTTCTTCGGCATGGTTTCTTCTTACTGTGTTGTGCCTAAGAAAAAATAGACACTTGACATAAGCCAAATAATCAAGAAGCATGAATATGAAATTATTTCAATATAAATAAATTTAATTCAATGATATTAGAACAGAAACAAGTGCAAACAAAATATAGACATGAAATCAATATGAAATTCTGCACGCAAACCTTGAAGGAAGATGGGTGGGTATCAAAAGAAACATTATCACGCAACTAAATTTTCCAATAAATCCCATCTCAGAATCAAAATTTCTGGGGCTGTTAAAATTAAGCAAGTATACCGACTAAAATTTTGAAATTAGTCGTCTTTAATTTAATAGACAAAAGTGCAGTTCAGTAAATAGAAAAAATGCACAAAAAATCAGTGAATAGAAAATAAATAATAAGGGGGGGGGGGGGGGGGGGGGGGGGGGGGGGGGGGGGGGCAGAATTAATGCTTTAATCAGTTGAAAAATCAGAATAGCATGATCAAGAAATTAAAGCAACAAAATCAAACAGAATCTCGCTCATCACAACATAACCCTAGAAGCCAACTTATTTGAAGAGTAATTTGATCAAGATTTTCAGACATAAAATGATACACAATTAATTACTGAAAAGTTGAAGCAAAAATAAGCCAAAAATTAATCAAAAGAAAACCTTTTGGATTCTGCTTGTGCTGGCGTAGAGCGTAAAGAGTTGGGAAGGGATGGAGATGAGAGAAGTTTATAGAGCCGAATCCGATTCTTCGTCGGTCGTCACCAAAGGCCAAACCCTAGCTTCGAAACGTCACCGTTATAAATCTGCGGCTATCAATTATCACATACAAAAGTTTGATAGTAGCTTCTAGTTTGGGCCTGCTCGAATTTTATGGGCGAGTTTAGTGTATGGAATGTAGGTACGACTAAAAGATGTCAAGTTCTAAAATTTGTTCTTAAATTAAAAATATTAGATTTTTTAATTATATATTTTGTTGGTTTTTCGAGGGGTTTCTATTTTTACAAATAACTAAACTTATTTTGTAAATTTCGATAGTTATTTATCAAAAAAATTAACTATTATAAAAAAGGTAATTGTTCTATACACAAGCGCTTGTGGAATTTTTTTTACACAAGCGTCTTAATTTTAGGGGTTAGAGACTCCGTTTAGGGTTTAAAATTTAGGGTTATAAGTGTAATAGTTTTGAATTTAGGAATTGTTGATAAAATTTTAGGTTTAGGGTTAAAATTTAGAGTTTATAGGTTAAAACCTAAATCCCTACACATATTACCCTAAAACTAAACTCTAACCCTAAACCCTAAATTCTAACCCTAAATCCTAAATTCTAAACACAAACCCTAAATTCTAAACCTTTACACTAAAACCCCTAAACTCTAAACCCTAACTATAAACCCTATAATTGAGGCGCTTGTGAAAACAAAAAATTTCCACCGCTAGTGTATATGATATAAAAAATTTACATTAAAATTCCTAAACTCTAAACCCTAAGCCCTAAACCCTATAATTGAGGCGCTTGTGGAAATAAAAAATTTCCACCGCCAATGTATATGATATTAATCCTATCTTTATTTAGATAAAAAGGAAGAAATGATCTCCAAATAAGAGAAAATATTATAGATATTTGATATTTGTGAATGTCTATTTAAATCAGAGTTTTATGTGATATTTTCTTTTATATCTATAAATATATATATATATATATTTTAAAAAGTAGTGCACATATGTATTAAAAAAACAATACAGATTTCTCTCAAATTCAATAATTATTATTATATATTTAAAAAAAATAATTATTATTATATGAATGAATGGAATTAATTTTTTAATTAAAAATAGTAGTCAAATTTTAAATCTTATAAAATTCGGTTAGATCTGGCTTGTGACATGTCTAGGTGAGGTTAAAAGACAACATGTTTCGAAATTTGTCATTAAACTAAAGATATTATATTTTTTGATAATATTTTTTGTTGTTATTTTTACAAGGATTAATATCCTATACATTGGCGGTGGAAATTTTTTATTTCCACAAGCGCCTCAATTATAGGGTTTAGGGCTTAGGGTTTAGAGTTTAGGGATTTTAATGTAAATGTTTAGAATTTATGGTTCATGTTTAGAATTTAGAATTTAGGGATAGAATTTAGGGTTTAGGGTTAGAGTTTAGTTTTAGGGTAATATGGGTAGGGATTTAGGTTTTAACCTATAAGCCCTAAATTTTAACCCTAAACTCAAAATTCTATCGACAATCCCTAAATTCAAAACTAGTACAATTATAGCCCTAAACTTTAAACCCTAAACGGAGTCTCTAACCCTTAAAATTAAGACGCTTGTGTAAAAAAAATTCCACAAGCGCTTGTGTATAGAACAATTACCCATAAAGATATGGATTAATATCCTATACACTGGCGGTGGAAATTTTTTATTTCCACAAGCGCCTCAATTATAGGGCTTAGGGTTTAGAGTTTAGGGGTTTTAATGTAAATGTTTAGAATTTATGGTTCATGTTTAGAATTTAGAATTTAGGGTTAGAATTTAGGGTTCAGGGTTAGGGTTTAGTTTTAGGGTAATATGTGTAGGGATTTAGGTTTTAACCTATAAACCCTAAATTTTAACCCTAAACCCAAAATTTTATCAACAATCCCTAAATTCAAAACTACTACACTTATACCCTAAATTTTAAACCCTAAACGGAGTCTTTAACCCCTAAAATTAAGACGCTTGTGTAAAAAAATTTCCACAAGCGCTTGTGTATAGAACAATTACCCTAAAGATATTACATGTGTTTTTCTATATTTTATCTTTTTTTGTTAAAATAAATACAAATTACTTTAATTATTGATTTATAGATATAATATAATTATATTAAATAAAGAGTTACATTTTGATGTGCAAATTGGGTAAAGAAATTATATTATTTTTATTTAAACTATAAAATTTAAATATCTACTTTTAAACCTTAAACTCTGATATTAAATTCTAATTCTAAAACTTAAGTCTTATATAAACTTTAACTTACGCAACTTATACCAAAATGTTTTCCTCCACTCAAATAAAACCAACATAATTCATTATGGAAAATACTTTGATGCACAAGCTGTGTAAACTTTAGTTTACACAAGCCCTTTAATTTTAGGGTTTAGGGTTTAGGGTTTTAGGTTAGGGTTTAGGGGTTTAGTATGTAGGGTATATAATTTAAGGTTTATGGTTAGAATTTAGAGTTTAGGGTTTAGGGCTTAGGGTTTAGGTTTTAGGTTGCTAGGTTTGTGATTTAGATTTTAAATTTTATAGAAGGATTGTGTAAAAAAAATTTACACAGCTTGTGCATCAAAATAAAACCCATTCATTATTTTGTTTCATAAAATATATTAAATAAAACCAACATAATTCAGTATTTGTTTAGTTAAACTAAACTAAACATATTTGATCAATAATAATAGAATCCTTCACACGAATATCTTTCCTTCTCCAAATTAAATGAAAAACAAATAAGCTCTAAATTCATAAATTTACTTGTGCAAAAAAAGTCGACATTTACCACCTTCAATTCTATTCATTATATTTTAATTTAGATTTAATGCACTCTTAAATAAAACTCAACAAGTATCCCAGTGAAAAATGATGATATTCATTTGAAGAAATACGGATTCAAATCGTATTGTCTGCAAGGTATATGTACATTGTCAAAGGTTAAAAATATTTATAAATAGACAGTACCTTATAATCACCTTTAGAATATTAAAAAAATCACTCTTAAATATTAACTGAATAATTACTTTCATATTTATTTTTAACATTTTAACTTTTTAACATTTTATTTTGAGTCAAAATTATTCTTAATTAATGAAAAATACTAGTTAACTATTGACGTAATAATAATGCCAAAAACATAACCCTTGCTGCACCAGCTTTTTTTTAGATTTTATTTTTAGAAGACCGGCGGCGGCACTAGTTTTAGTGTAGGTTGTCGACCGCCGGTCACTCTTTTTTTATTTATTTGTTCTGTTCATTTAATTTTCATCCTTTTAATTTAATAAATTTATCTTTATGACACACGTTCTTCTACCTTTTGGTACTTATTTTTTTGCTTCTTAGCACGTTTTTGTGCCTTTAGGCACACTTTTTTATTATTTATTTTTCTGTCAAGATTAGATTTGACGTCGCCACGACTGATTAAAATGACGCTCTTTTGATTATTCTGTTGATCTCCTTGTTTTGTACCTCGAACTGGATCTAGATGCAAGTTTAGTCACTGCTCTTGTTTGCGATTGAGTTGTGGTAATAAACGTATTGCCAACGTGCCCCAATTCTGTAATATGCATTTTTTAATATTGTTTGTTGATAATTTTTACCTTTATC
Source organism: Hibiscus tridactylites (assembly GCA_958450335.1). Classification (NCBI taxonomy): domain Eukaryota; kingdom Viridiplantae; phylum Streptophyta; class Magnoliopsida; order Malvales; family Malvaceae; genus Hibiscus; species Hibiscus tridactylites. The sequence goes on along the minus strand of OY288287.1, from coordinate 57,710,479 downwards.
GTCGAGCTTTGATGATGTTTTGTATCTATTTTGTTTTGAGTCTTTAAATTAATTTTTTTTACTTTTTCTTGCGTTTGGTCCTGTTTATAATCTAGATGCGTTAAAATTTTAAAATTCTTATACGACTTAAAAAAAATTTAGAATTTTTTTATATATTTTTTATTGAAAATCTATTTTCGCCCCCTAAATTTTTATAAGTTTGCCTCCTAAAAGTTTATAGGTTCGTCCCCCTAATATAAAGTACTGCATTCTTCCTTTGTCTGAATCATGACAATTTATCGGCATGGTCAACTTTCATCTTAAATTTTTTTTATTAATAAAACCGTCGTATTTATATTAAAAAAAAACTTGACGTAATACATCATGTGTTTAAAGTATTAATGTAACTTTATGGCATACAAATAAGTGATGATATAGCACATGTCATGTCATTGAAAAATTAAATTTTTAGTAAATTATTTCCCCCAATAAAAATTAGGAAATTAGAAAATACATGTAGTAGGACTTAAATTTGGTTCTTTAGGATAAAAAATCGTAATGACTAACTATTAAGCTAAGCTAATAGTATGTTATAATGTTAACAAATATATTTTATAATTTATGTTAAAAATATTAATATTAATATTAATATATTTTTTGAATGTTAATATTAAAATATTTTTAAATATTTATAATATTGATTATTTTATAACATAAATAATACATTTATAATAGCAAGATGTTTCAGTATAAATAATATATTATTTATGTCATTAATTGTTTTATAATGAATATACTCATATATCAATATTTTTTATTTTATAAATATAAAACTTATGATATAAAATATTAATATATTTTATAACATAATATCATATTCTTATATAAGCATGCAATAATATTACTAATATATTTTAACATAAAAGTATAAAACTATATCATTTATGTTATAAAATATTATAATTGTTATTAATATTTTATAACAAATAATGTATTCATAAAAGAAATAATATTATATATTAATATATAAAAAATAATCCATAAAATAAAAATATATTTAGACAACACATCAAATTCAAACTATAAAATCTACCAACAAATGTTGGGTGTATTGATAAGGCACATTGCACTCCCAAAGAGAAAACACGAATTCAAATCTTGGAGATGATATTGTTGGGAGGAACAACCTCGCATCCCGAACATGAACTGTAAGACAGACATACATATTACCCAAAAAATAATAAAAATTTAAAACTTAAATTCTTAACCCTAAACCCCTCAACCCTAACCTAAAATTCTAAACCCTAAAATTAAAAATTTTGTGTAAAATTAATTTAGTAAAATAAAATAATAATGTAACTATGTGTTACATCATCACTTATGTACACGTAATAGTGTCACAGCACTTCAAATTAGTGAATGGTTTTTCCTGTCATGTCAATTTCTTAGTTTAATGTCTGATTGCAAAATAGCTTCTAAAACAACATTTTGCCGAATAAAAGTTCACCATCAAATTAAAATTAGACACATATAAGTATTAAATGTATGGAAATAACAATTCTTTAACTAGAAATTAAGGAGTAAAAATCCAAAATCAAATAACAAATAAAACGTCTTCAAAATAATCGTTCAAACTAAGTCATGTAAGTAGCTAAACATTATCAAGTGAAGTTCTAATATACTAAACATGATTACTACCAAACTTAGTACCCAAAACTCAGTTATTAATTCACTTAAAAACAAAATAAACTACTGAATATTTGACTTTACTTTTATAGAAAAAAAGATTAAAAACCTTTTATTTTTAGACACAATATTTATGGGACAAAAGAAAGAAGCAAAAATGTCAAACAATAAACCGATTTGTTATCAGAATTTCAAGATGCAAAAAATGTCCGACAATAACATGATGCCAAAAACAAAAAATAAATCATATCTGACCAATCAAGATGCTGTATTTAAACTGTTTGGTCTTAAGTTATGATGTTATCAAAATTCCGAGAACATCATATCTGCTTATTTTGTACATCTAACTAATACTCATCATTGTTATAAAAAAAACACCAGACCTAACTGACGGGTCAAACCGGTTCAACCACTGTAGGCTACTATAGACTGCAATAACCCTCAAGTTCACTTCCACCCTCTAACTAAACAGGAATACACAAATTACAGCATGGAAATAAATTCCAAGAACAATGCTCAATTGCTCATGAATCAAGATCAAATAAATGGGAATATCTATTCACAAAACTGATTGTGTGTACGAGGATGAGGACCCGAAAATTATGTATCAGACCCTATGATATCCCTGGCCCAGGAAATTCCAACTGGATATGATCTGTGTACCTTTGTTTTCATAGCAGGGGCTTTTATTACAGGGGAATCTACATTGATTTCGTCAGAGTTCACTGTTGGTTTCTGACTTGGGGCTGATTCATTGGTTTCAGTAAGGAATTGCAATCCCTGAAATTGTATACTTGGACCATTTAGTTGGAGGGGATACTGATTTGTGATAAAGAAAATAAGGCTTGACTTGGCATACCTTCACCGATTTCTCCTCAAATTTCACGGCTGGTTCGATTGCAAGCTTCGCACCAACATCCTGCCATTGAGCACAAACAACTAAATTAATAAAGAGTAGGGAGTAAGTTAATGGACATATCGATGACCGCTCAGAGCAAGAATGTTCAACCTGAAGAAATACTATTGTCTTACACAAGACGACAAATGAAAACTAGATATGGAAACATGGTATGTTTGCAATATGGTACAGTTAGAACGGTTAGTAATTCATGAAAATATGAGATTATGACAAGCTCAGAATTTTAGCATGGACAATAATCATGATGTACATACTAAACTCAGAAAAGGTTTAGTATTTAGCCCCAATAAACAAACATTAAGCACCCATTCTGTATTTGGGCATAGTAAGCACACCTGTTCCCAATATGCCTATATATGATACCGGTATGGAATAGGGTTCCCAGCACCATTATTCCACAGAACATAATGCATAAAAATAATAACATATACGGATTACTAACCTGAAAAAGTTTAGCATTCCCTCCATCTTTAACTCCTTCAGCAAATTGGCACAGATACCAAAGACCTGAATTAGCCACATCCTGCATGGAGGAGAATAATATTTATCACTTCTACACAATTTCATAGTTGAGAGAGTAAATATTCAATAACAGTATCAGAATTGACCTGTTTGTTTTCAAGAAGCTCAATTTTTCCTTCCTGCAGAGCTCGTTAACAAATGAAGCATCAGCTAAGTTGCAAGTACGATACCGGCATACCTGATGATTAAACATGAGAAAAGAAATCCAACTTACCAATCCAGCAACCATTTTGTGAATCATTTCCACATTAAAACCAATGTCAGAAAGGTTTGATTTCATCTCATCAACCTGCATACAAGTAATGCTTCATGTAATTATGAGCAGATCATAGGTTTCACTCTTTTCTCATAAACTGAATAAGCAAACTAAAATCTTAAATCCATAACTGAGACATAAAGCGATTCTTTGGCAAGTTGTTCTCTATTAATTAAGACTTTTAATAAGTTTCTAAAAGGGACAGAAAATCTTCGGAAAGTTTTATAGCACTGCTTTAGAAAGAGAATCATCTGTAAAAGCAAAGGGAAAGAGGAAATGGAATATAACTCAAAATAAATACAAGAAAAAACATTACAAAGATTGGAGGGGAAGGGACCGAGCTTAAAAATTTCCTCAAAATGCTGCTGGAAAATCTCAAAAGACTCTTGGAAAAAAGACATTTGACCCTTTACTGTATTCAATATTAACTGCCCCTATGAATAGCTGATAGTTCAAATTAAAAGTAGCGTTTGAATACATTATTTGCGATGAGCAGAGAGGTTTCCTTCTGCTCCTCCACTTTCCAGTCCAAGCTTTCCAATCTCCTGGATAGATGTCGCTTCGTTGTCTGCATGAATGAAGTAAAACCAAAATCAAAAGCTAAAAACTGTACCAAAAGGAGAATTGCCTCAAGGAGTGTTGTAAGTACATGAAAGGAAGACCATATTACTTACATTTAAAGTTTCAGATACATTATCTAACTGTTTTGACACAGCTTCTACAGCATCCATCATATTTTGCTTTGTGACAAACATCACATCGGAAAATGACAAGCCCTACATAAGAAGGGATATAAATAATACAACAAAGATTTAGGAATGTTAAAAGTGCAATATTAAAAGCACTAAGGACAAAAAAGATATTACATTTTTTTATTCATCAGTAAAATAATTTTACCTTCCACCACATATAACAATACCCTAATGCTCCGAGCGCTGCAGCTGGCACAAGATAAGAAGCAATTCCCCCTGCATGCATCAAGGAAGGGAATAAATAGAGTTAGCAAGCAACCAACAGCTACATTACTTTTTGAACTTGAATAAGAATAACAAAATTATGCTTCTAACTCTTCACAGCACAGCATATTTATGAATTATGACTCATACTCTCTCCAAGTACATGCACATATCCATCATCCACATATGTTATCCCATATATAACCAAAATAATCTAGAACAAGACCAAGAATTTGACAGATTTTATAGTCAAAAGTAAACATTCAAATAAATAGATCAGCTGTTTCAAAAAAAAAAAAATAGATCAGCTTATATCTAAATTGAAAAGGTGCAAAACAGGAAGTGGATATATCTAATTTAAATTATTTAGAAACATTCATAAGAAATATATGTACATACCTCCAGAGTCTGAATTCCCATTAAGTATGGTTACCGGATTCGACATTGTCAGATCCTTGAGCTCTTGCGCTAGTTGTCTGATCTAAAAATACATAAACCCAAAATCATATGCACGTGGTTAAATACAAATTTACAGAGAATGATTAACAGAAATAAAGAGAACTCCAACCTTATCCCCCCAACCCCACCTAAGAGAAAGAAAAAAGCTGCAAAATTTCATCGACATTTACCCAAAACCGGTCCAACAAGTTCCACGCCATACTACCCGGACTTAAGGAGAGTGTTGTAAATGGATATGTGGCCAATACAAGTATATTCATTTTTTCTACGTTTTTCCTTGAAGAAACAAACACATACCCATGTTCGGATATTTGTTGAACACAGGTGTTGGGCATGGGTACTTACGAAAAAGGGAGAGTCCAAATAACATAGGTTCTATATACATAATCAGCACTTGAAAAATAATCTTAAACGCCAAAAAACTTGGGTACTTAGTAAACTGAAAAAGCTAGAATTGGATTGAAAAGGCTAGAGATTGAGAGTACCTGAGCAGCAAGAAGCGTGTGGTCATACTTATAAGGTGAGAATTGGACATCATCGACGCCTTTCAATAATTCCTGAAGCTGGGAAATGAGTTCAGATAAACGCCCACTCCTCAAAACAATGGAACCAGTTAAACCTAATCCCAAATTTTAAGAAAACCCAGAATTCAAAACTCTAGCAAAAAGGTAAAGAAAATCAAACCAATAAAAGAAGAAGGGGAGAGATTAGATCATTGAGAAGGAAAAACAACCTGCGCCCATAAGAATTAGAACTTTGGAGGTCTGAACCCCAGCTTGCATCGCCATCGTTCGTTCTTATTTTTGGCTTCGTGATTGAATCAAGGAGTGTGTAGAAGAAAAGAAGGCGCAGCCTTCAATTGAGATCAACCTTTTTTTTTTTTTCTCTTTTTCACTGCTAATTTTTTGTGGAAGACTAAAAGTAAAAAATAATAGTAGTAGACAAAATATGAATCTGTAGTGTCGAGAATACCCTTTATAAATTATAAGATCTGACTGGACTCTGGAGAAAATATTGAACTTTCTTTTATTAGTTTTGGAGGTTGGTAATTTTTTATTCTAAATTTGGATTTTTAGTCTTTTAATGATTTTGTATTTTTATATTAGATTATATTTTGATACACAAATTATAAAAAAAATTAAACACTTCATATTTAAGTTATAAAATTTAAAACATAAATATCTAATCTTAGCGCCCTAAAACTTAAACTTTAAACTCTAAATTCTAACTATAAATTTTAAATTCTACACTCTACCCGCTAAACCCTAAATCTTAAAATTAAAAGGCTTGTGTATCAAAATATTTTATATTATTTTCATCAAAAAAAGTATTTTATATTATATTATCACTTAAAAATTTTAAATATATACATATTTTAATGTTTAATGATGTTCTGCGCAATTTCATAATAGAATATCTTCACATGATAAAAAATTCAAATTTAAAAACAATACAAACAATAAAAATTTAATGACCAAATTAAATCAAGGATTTAATGTTACTTTATGAATAGAATTTAAATTAATTGTTGGATAAGTTTGACTTTTTTACATGAATAATCTCCCTTTCCCCGTTAAAAATCAAAATGAATTCATTTTAAAATTAATGTTCGAATCTAGAGCTGTAAATGAGTCGAGATATATCACAAGTTATTCGAGTTCAATTCAGCCAAAGCTCAACCAACACTTAACTCGATTTGACTCAACTTGAGTTCTTAACGAACCGAGCCGAGCTACTCGAAAATATTATACTAAAATTTTTATTTAAAAAAATTAAAGTGAACTAATAATAATAATATTGTTGTTGTTGTTATAAATAGGGTTGTAAATGAGAAGTGATAAATAGTGAGCTACTCGAGTTCGACTCGGTCAACACTTCACTCGATTGGACTTGACTCAAACTCTAACTTAATTTAAATTCTTAAGGAATAGAGTCAAGTTTAACATTATTAGACTTGATTAGAGTACTTTGAGCTTGAAATCAACTCAAATTTTTAACAAACCGAGTTAAGCTCAAGACTATTTGAACTCGACTTCATTGTAAAAACATGCCTCGTTTTAGTTAAAGATAGTTTCGACGTCATTAGAACTTGATTTGTTTATTGATCACATAACAGATAAGATTTTTGGACAACAAAACTTCACAAAGCACATGATTGTGTTGACTCTTACTGTACTCGAATTCAATCAAATCATCCCCAACAACAAAATTCGAATTCAACAATACTTGAATTCAACCAAATTTTCAGTTAAACATGCCTTGTCTCGCTATCCTAGAATTATTTATTTGAGGTGACTGTTATTTTTGAGCTAAAATCTAGTTTGAGATCAAAAGAAATAAAAAATATGTAACTTTTCAGGCCAAAAGTGTTTTTAGTTTAATTTGAAAAGTCCTTTTCAAAAGCTGAAATTTTTAGTTTTAAACATTTTTAGAAAGTTATTTTAAATAAATTTACTCATATATCATCGTTTATATTACCAATCCCTTTATATTTTCAAAAGAAATGTTTATAATAAGTATTTTATCTATTTAAAAGTACCTTTTGACAGCAATATCAAACACTATTGGGTTTTCTTTCAACTTTGGCTATTGTTTTCATTTTTCAGGATGAGTAATACCTTTGAGGAGCAAATATAGGGATGGGCACGGAACCCGGACCTGACGGGTTCCAACCCGACCCGGCCCGATCGGGTCGGGTATTTTTATGAAAAAATCAGGTTCGGGTCGGGTTTTTGTGTAGGATGAGGTCGGGTTCGGGTTTTATGGTGAAAAAATCCAATCCGACCCGACCCGGGACTAATAATATAATTTTCTCTTAAATTTTTTAGGGATATTTATAATAATACCCAATTTTTATATATTTTTTACAATTAGGTCCTTAAAATTGATTTTTTTATTTACAATTTAATCCTTAAATTTATTATTTTTTACAATTAAGTCTCTTAAAATTATTTTTTTACAATTTAGTCCCTAAAATTGATTTTTTTATATAGGTCGGGTTGGAGTCGGGTTTAAGGTATTTATTTTCGGGTCGGGTCGGGTCGGGTTTTTTAAAAGATATGGTCGGGTCGGGTTTGGGTTTAGGGTTAATATTTTCGGGTCGGGTTCAGGTGGGCCAAAAACCCGGCCCGACCCGTGCCCATCCATAAGCAAATAGGATATGCCCAATAAACATAAAGATGAAATCTTAAAGCTTTGATTCATATGTGCAACCCCTCCCGTGGATGATAATGCTTCTTTCGTGGAAAATCCTCTACTGAGCAATTCTTCCATCAGCAGTTTCTAAGAACTATCAGCGGACCTCGCAACCTTCAGAAAAGGTTTTCCATTGCCCATCATTCATGCTGAAATTATTTTCTCTAGTTCAAAAGTCAGTGTGTGCGGTGATGTGGCATATTCAGTATCCGGTCCGAATCCACATCATTGTTCATATTGTGCAACCTAGCCTAGAGATGTCCTCAAAATGGTTTTACAGGGAGGGGAATGAGGCAATTTGTCAACTTCCTGGTACAGTTGCAAACTATTTGGTCCACATAATCCAGGAATGTGATAAAAGCTTGTTGAATGTACAAAGATATGACCAAAGCTACATTTCAATTTGTATCACTTTCTTCAATGATTACCAAATCATAAAAGTTACATAACATCTTTCTCAGCTCCATATTAGCTATTGTTGATGGTCAATCCTAAAGAATCTGAAGCTCAAAATTTTTCTGCAATCACATAATGGCATTGTTTCTCTGCTTACTGTTACTTATAAAATATGAGAACAAACAAGATTCTGCCACTCATCGGCTTTAAAGGTGCAGGTACAATCGAACCAAAGAAATGACATCCGATACCCGCCAAACAAAGAATGTTTGACCGGTCAATCTGCTCTTGCAAAAAGTAAGGATGCATTTGTTCCTCCAAAGCCAAAAGAATTAGACAATGCAACTCTGATTGGCATTTCCTTGGAAGCAGTCAAAGGCATGAAAGCCTCATTAAATATGGGATCAGGTTTAGAGAGGTTTAGTGTTAAAGGTGCAATCCCCTGCAATAAGACACCACCATAATGATCATTTAGTACAGTTTCAAACTTTCTCAAGTGAACCAAACAGAATCTTCAGTACAGTTCGTTGAGTTTGAACCACTAATTAAATACTGGCAGATAAACACGTAGATAGGGATCACATATTGATTCATAAAAGAGAATTGGTTCACCAATAGGTTGAAAGGTGCTTTCAATTGAATCATTAAGGAGCAGCTAAACTGGTATGCTTACATGGTGTACGGCTAAAACAGTAAAAATTGCTTCAACAGCTCCGGCAGCACCAAGGAGATGCCCAACAGCACCCTGTGTATGAAAACGATTGTAGCAGTTTTAAAAGGAGAATTGGTTGAGTAGATGAAAGCTATTAGCAGGAAAGAAAAAACTACTTCATGAAATTACAGTAAAGTGGCATGGTCCAGCACTGGAAAACAGCAACATAACTTACCTTTGTTGAGGAAAAGGCCAAAGCACCAGATGTTGCATGGTCAGAGAATATGGTTTTGATTGCATTTGCTTCAATTGCATCGCCTAAACAAGATGTTCCAGAGATGATTTGCACAAAAACCAGTGTTAACAAACTTTAGAACATCAAATAACAGCAACTTACCCAAAGGTGTAGAAGTAGCATGAGCGTTCACATAGTCCACTTGGTTAGGATGCAGACCAGACTGAAACGGCACAGTATGTAAGCGCATGAGAAACCAAATCTTCCAATTATGTATTGAAAAAAGATAACAATATAATAAAGCAACTCGTCAGAGTACCACAGGTAAGTGCCAGTGAAATGCAACCACTAGAAAAGTGTTCATTTAATTGTTAAGAAGCTAACATGCAGCTCTTTATGGTCATGGACCGATGAGGTTCATTGACAGATTTTTCTACATTTTTAAGCAATTTATTCTCGGGCGCGATTGTATTATATGCAACCACATACAACTTGGACTGCCGCTTAAAATGTGACCAAGACCAAAAGATATGAATATTAACATGAGAAGTTGACAGTCCTGTTTATACTCAGATATGACCCATGGGAGCAGGAAAAGGAACCCCTTATAAAATTTTATAGATGCTAGACATTAACTGAAAACAAATCAAAAGTCGTCATGAATATTACTTGTTTCAAGGCACGTGCCATGGCCAAAATGGCACCTCTTCCATCGATATGCGGTTGAGTAATGTGATGTGCATCACCTAGAAGTCATAACTCGCGTTCATAAAACAAAGATTATTGCATATTACTACCGGCATTATTGTAGAATACTTTCAGTTCTTTGAAAACAACCTGACATCCCATATCCACGGACCTCTGCATAAATTTTTGCTCCTCGACTTTTTGCATGCTCAAGTTCCTTAATAGAAAAGTGATATAACCATTATGAAAAAAATGGAAAATATCTCAGACAACAATAGGGAAAGGGGTTTGTGATTGAAATATATAAGAAAAACTATATAGCTCGGCTTACCTCTAATATCAAGACACCAGAACCTTCACCTATCCTGGAAAAATATGATAAGTTAGAAAGTAGCATAAAAGAAATAGTTGCAAGCAAAGAGCTTGGCACAATTAACCACCCAAATTTCACTCACACAAACCCATCCCGGCCACAGTCAAAAGGTCGTGAAGCTTCTATAGGGCAAGAATTATACTTGGTAGTCAAAGCTCTAGCCCTGGAATTGAAAACAAAAAAGTAATCAGCTAAGTAGAATATGAAAGAAGTAAAACAAAGTAATAGAGCATTGAAAGGATAGAAAAAAATGTTATCAGCGTAAAAGGCTAACCACCCTAATGTTTTACTTCACACTGCCTTAAATTAACTTGAAAAATTTATAAGAATCAATTCACTTCACATTTTTGTCCATCAGGATATACAATGTCTCCTAGTCATCCAGATGAAGCAATTCGATCAAATTTGAATTTTAAAAAAGAGCAGCTTTATTAAATGAACGAGAGATATGTCTCTAAGGGTCCACCAACAAGGAGAAATGACATATTATCAGAAGTTTTGTGCATCATATCTAAACGAGATAATATTGGCCCTCAATAATCTTTCATCACTTTCCTGAACTTTTATCAAAATTCTTTACCAGCCAAAAAGGATATTGCAGCAAAACAAACAAAAAAAAAACTGTAATTAAATTTTTATAGTTACTTGCAAAATCCAGCTATTGATAAAGCATCAATACTAGACTCTGTGCCACCTGCAACCATAACATCAGCGTCTCCAAATTGAACCATCCTCATAGCATCACCAATAGAATGAGCCCCAGTCGCACAAGCAGTCACTGCAGCGTGGTTTGGTCCCTATATTCAAAAGGGTGATTAAACTACAAAACAATAACTTTTACTTTGGGAGTACTTTTATTTTCTGCTACAAAATTGTAAGAGAAGTTCAAGCCAGCAATCAACTACTTATTGAGGAAACTGACCCCTACACTATTAAATTTAATGGCTACTTGGTGTAATTGCTAACAATCTGCAATATTGATTTCAAATTTGAGAACGACTAAAATTTTATTCAAACTCCAGCATTTAGTTTTCCGGAAATGACCTGATGGATGAACTAGAGCTGCTATGGAAATGAAGTTCCATTCTAATCGCAGCAGTAACTGACCTTAAATGTAAATTGTTACTTAACTAGATTTAGGACATTATAAGGCTACAAAGCATGCCATATATAAAAAAATAAAACACATACTCACCTGGAATCCGTATTTCATGCTCACGTGACCAGATGCCATGTTGATTAGAATCTTTGGAATGAAAAATGGACTTAGTCGACGAAGACGCTGTATTAAAAGAGCATATATTTCACTGTCTTATTAATTGTTTCCATATCCAAGTAGTTCATTTTCCAGCCCATAGCTGACATGAGGAAAAGAATGATGACGACACCATGAGCTAGTGATGATAATAGAAATACTTACAATCATAATGAAAAAATGCATAGCTGCAAGAAACCAACCTTCTCACAAATCATTTGTGCTGCATCCAATATATCACTAATGCTTCCAGTCCCACCACCTATAGAGACTCCCTAATTACGCACAAATTAATGAAGAATAAGATAGTGAAAAGAAACTAAAGATCTATATCACATATATGATATTTTTAGCTATTAATAAGTGATTACCGTTCTTTCCTTCTCTTCCTGATCAGTTGGTACCCATTTTGCATCTTTTAGAGCTTCATCAGCAGCACATAATGCATAGCTTATAAATCTCGCAACTGATCGCTGATCCTGAGCAACAAGAATCATTAATTGTAGTTACATAGAATTAAAAAAAATACATTACACATTGACTAGTATTACAGGAAAAAGAGAAGAGAGTAAATCTTCATTAGCATAAATAAGCAATCTAGCATCAGATTAGACACCGCATGTCACTTTAGAATAATAAAGCAACTTGAGGTTCTGAGGTGTGAAGAACCAGATATCACATCAAGGGACAATGGAAACCTGTTGCAAGGAATCAATGTCTTTTGTTCCATCTTCATATCTTTAACTGCCCAAGTTTCTTGCTACGAATGGAAAATTACCAAGTACTTGAAAAGTAACATCCATTGTTAATTTTTATGCTACTGTCCCCTTCAATATTTACTTAAGAACTTGTTCCGTAATCCAGAGTTCCCAAAACTGAACACTTGACCTCAAAAGCACCCCCATGACCATCAATTTATTCACTACTACAACCCCAAACCAAAAACATTGTCTCAGCTCAAAATATCACATGACAAAGTAACAAAAACACACAATACAATCAATGGACCATTAATCAAAATCACAATAAAAGGGGGAATTACCTTAGCTTTAAGCCAAAGGTCCTCATTGAATTCAGCAGGGCCAGTCCCACAGGGCACAATTGCAGCAACTTTAGAAGTTAAGTGATCGAATGTAAGCATCTGAGTTTGTTTATCAAAAGCATTCATCTTTAGATCCTCTGGGGTCACCGCCCTTATCCCACACTTGCCTCCTATCAAACGTTTCCATGTTGTTTCTACTCCGCAGCCGAGTGGAGTCACCAGGCCAAGCCCTGAAACCCCAAAAAAAACAAAAACAAATAACCGCCAACTAGTCTGAGAATTGGTAGCTGAGAAAGTTTTCATATGCGAAGAAATGAAGTATAGTACCGGTGACGACCACCCTCCGGGGAGAGGAAAGAGGAGGAGGCGGGAGAGAGGTTGAAGAAGAGAGGTGACGAGCCAGTTGAAAACGACATATCGTTTTGAGTTTATGCGGAGAGCGAATTGCCATGCCCACCCGTACAGGCAAAGGGTTTAAATTGGCTTGAGCGACTGCACTGCTGCGAAACTCCAACTCCAACTCCAACTGATCGGCACAGAAAGTGCAAGTCAGGGTTACGCACACTTGGATTCCAAACACTTTACTGCTATTTTTTTTTATTAATAAGGGGAACTAAAGCCCGAGGTTATGTTAAAAAAAAACTTCACTAATGCTAAGGGAGGAAAAAGAGTGTTTGGGCAATACTTTACACATTAAAAATATTCAATCTAGCATACACGATTGACTGGACAGATCAAATTGATACATCGATGAAACAACGCAAGGCGGATCAATGAATTCATGGTAACCAAAAAAAAAAGAGTCCACGCAAGCCGAGCGAGGGCATCTGCCACCCTATTACGCTTCCGTCCAATCACAACCATTTGCACTTTCCAGTTCCTATCAATCAAATCCCAAATGTGGCGAATAATCGAGGGCCTACTTTGCTTGTCTGAACGGTTTTGAAGGACCTGCACTGCCGTACTACTATATGATTCAAGCCGAAATCTTTCAATACCCAGTTCCCAGGCCATATTCAAACAATAAAAAATACCCCATAATTTCGCTTCGACCACCGAACAAATCCCTATACTTCTCGCAACCTGCAATCCATTCACCACTGTGGTTACGAAGGACTCCGCCACAAGTAGTGCCTCCAGTTGCATGGCGATAGGAGCCATCTGAGTTACCGGCCACCCATCCTTCCAAAGGTGCAGTCCATCACTCAATACTACGACAGGCACCTGCTGAACCGTCCGCCAAACTAGCAGCACCGCTCCGAGTCCTCGCTGTCTTCACTTCCTCAACCATTTTGTGGCAGTGCGTCACCAAAGGCTCATGTAGCTGAGCGTTCCCTGGATCAAATAATCTGCAATTTCGTGACTTCCACATGTGCCATACAAGATAGCCAAACAAAATATCCCAATTTTGCGTGCATGAGGGAAAACGACAACCCTTTTGAAGATTCACTATTAACCACTCGGAGAGATGTAAGGAACAAAAGCTTCCTAGTTCTCTAGGCTTGATTATCGTGGACCATGTAGCTAAAGAAGCTGGGCAATCCCTCAAAACATGCAGCGTATCCTTCACTGCTACACCACAATAATCGCAGCTTTCATCATCCGCTATGTGACTCCTGGTTCGTTCATGTTTAGTCATTATTCTATCGTGCAAAGCCATCCATAGGAAGGTTCTTACCCTAGGCGATCCTTTGAATTTCGAGATGAGGGACCAGCTGCTATTAGCATTATGCGAGTCACCAGCCGTGATGGGAAAATACATAGAGCGTACTGAAAACGAATGCAAAGGATCTCACTTCCAAACCTGCAAACCATCTAACGTCGTAGAAAGAGGAGGCTTCAATGCTGCGATTTTCAAAGAAATGCTAGTGGGGATACCGTGGGTGCAAGCCTCCCTGTCCCACTCCCCTTGAGAGGTCACCATATCCGATACTGCACAGTCCAAGTTTTGAATACTTGCAACATTCGACACATGGTTAATTAAAGGACCAACATCCATGATCCAAGAGTCAAGCCAAAATTTGACGTTCCATCCATTATCGATGTTCCAGACAAGTCCATGTTTAACCTCCTCCCAAATTTTGCTGAGACACTGCCATAAACGAGAGTTGCCTTACCGATGAATCGAATTCAAGAGATTCTGTGGCCACTTGTACTTGGATCGTAAGACTTGTACCCAGAGACAATCTGGCCAGGTAACTAGGTTGAAAGCCACCTTCATAAGAAATGCTTTATTCTGAGCGAAAATCTGACGAATACTTAAACCACCTTCAATAGTTGGTTTACACACCTCCTCCCAATTAACAAGCGAAACACCCTTCCCCTCATCAGATCCACCCCAAACGAACCTACGAATGAGCCCTTCACTTTCGTTGCACACATTAATCGGAAGGAGAACGGATGCATTATGTATGCATGAATAAATGAAAGGACGGATTTGGCCAAAATAATTTGCCCCGCCAAAGAAAGATTTTTTTCCTTCCACCCGGATAATTTAGGCCGAACTTTTTGGATTAAATATCCATGTGTTGCCTCCGTAACTCTCTTATGTATAAGAGGCACTCCAAGATACATCCCTAAATCGTCAACCTCTTCATAACCCAATCTACGACAAATCATATCCTTAACTCTATTTGGCACATTGCTCGAAAAGAAAATTCAAGATTTAGTTGTGCTCACCTTTTGCCCGGAACTAGCACAAAAGTCAACAAAAACTTGCTTAACCATATCAACTTGCTCCAGTGATGTTTCTACAAATATAACAAGGTCGTCTGCAAATAAAAGATGTGAGAGATGGGGTCCATTACGCAACAATTTAATCGGTTTCCAAGCACCCAACTCAATTCCACCCTGGATTGCGTACGCTGGACGTTCCATGCAAAGAACGAAAAGATATAGAGAAAGTGGATCACCTTGACGAATGCCTCGGGAAGGATTGAAGGTTTCAAAAATACTCTTATTCCAAAGAACTTGCATAGATACTGATGTAACACAATGCATTATTAAATTAATCAGAACAATAGGGATATTTTGTTGGTAAAATAGAACTGCAAAACCGGCTGTTAGCACTGACTGGAAAATATAAAAAACAGAACGTAAAATATGTGAACCGTGTCGTGGTATGGTGGCCACTGCCTTAGAAACAAAACTGCCCCGAACAATGTAGTCGTTTCACGGGCAGGCTGTCCCCCGAGGTGCACACGAACGCTCCTGGAACCGTACACTCGACTCCGGAGTGAACAACAGTGGAATTGCTCGAATAAACAGTGAAGGAAAGCAGAGAGAAACGAAATGCTTTGTAATGTGTTTGATGATATAAAATGGTGCATGCAGCACCTTTATTTATAGGCTGGATATCATGTCTATAATTGACATTTCACTGCTCAAATAATTACATAATTAAATCTGTATAACAGCAGTATTAAACCTGCTGTAACAGCTTCACATAATCACCATTTTAATTCTGTAATAATCATGCAATAACAGTGCTGTTACACCTTGAATTTGACTGAAAAATAGTCTAAATTCATCCACTAAACAGACTGTACATATTCGAATAAATTCGAATAAACTGCACTGGAAACAAACCGTTCGAATCAGATAAATATTCTGAACGTTGCAGTTCAGATATGAATTAAAAAATAAATTCGGATTGATTCAAACAATTTTCTCAAAAGCCTATAAATAAGAAAAAATTCTTTCACATATAATCTTTTGTTCATAAGAAAATTCCTACGAATTTTCTCCAAAAAGAATATATACGCGCGCGTACGTGTTACCCGAGCCCGAGCCGAGCCGGCCGGCCGGTGGCGGCGGCAGCGCGCGAGGACTTCCCTTGTTCTTTCCCACTCAACAAGGGAGGGAGGAAGCATAGGTATAAATACCCTTCCCTAGCTATTTTCCCAACCAATGTGGGATATAGCTTTGGTAACTCTTGAAGCATTACCAACATTCCCCCACTAATGCGAAAGAATTCATCTGTATCTCAAACACAAACCTCCTCAGATGAGCAATAGCGGAATTAGTTGCTTAAGCACTAGTGAACGTATCTTGAACTAGTACATAGTGATAATGAGCGATCCTTCTCTTAGATAAATGAAACTAGTCTTGAACTTTCTAAGATAGGGGTAAACTCATAACACACAACTAACTCCTTCATCCACCGAAGTTCTCGATGTGTAAGATATATATACACAAGTGTATATTTGGCCATCTTACCCTCAGGATTCTAGTAAGTGTTTTAGAAAAACGGCCCAACATTTTTCACAGAAGGTGGCTAATCCTTCTCACTTACATAGGTTATTTCATCAAGTTTATCTCAATATAAACCACCCTGAATCTGGGTTATGAAATAATTAAGAACCATTTGTAATGGCTCAACCTCTTATAGACTTATGGTGATTTCTTCAAGTCCATTTAAAATGAACCACCAGTCTTGGGATAAGAAATCATTAAGAATAAATATTCAACCTCATTGTCGATGAATTCAAAATGTCCTTCTCAACAGGATCATTTAAACTTTGAATTCATTAAGAGTTTCTTGAAACTCAACCTTTCTGGCGGTAAGTCCATATTGTCCTTCTCAATAGGACAACACATTCATACTTGTGTTATGAACTTATAAAGAATAAGTATTCAACCATGATTCGGTAAATTCATCAAGTCTTTCTCACAAAGACCACCCAAAACCTGGGCTATGAATTTATTAAGAGTAATAGTACTCAACCTAGACATGTACATTATTCGTTATAGGGATAGGCAGTGAGAAATGTACACTATGAGTCTTTCCATGGTTTCGTTTGACCACATTGAACTTAGATAACTAAGTTGGGTATCCACCATGAATTCCTCAACTAATGGGCTTTAAACCCATCCCCTTCGACGAATCAAGGACCAATTTCCGACTTAACCCTTTGGTAAGCGGATCTGCTAGGTTTCTCTCCGACTTCACATACTCTAAAGAGAGTACTTCATTCCTTATTAAGTGTCTAACAGATTCATGCCTTATGCGAATGTGTCTCTTTTTACCATTGTAAACTTGACTCTTGGCAACACAAATTGCAGCTTGTGAATCACACAACAAGGAAACATGAGGAGTCGGAGTTCCCCACAACGGAATATCGGCTAACAAACTCCTTAGCCACTCAGCTTCTTGCCCAGCTAAGTCAAGAGCTATAAACTCTGACTCCATAGTAGAGCGAGCAATACAAGTCTGTTTTGAAGACATCCAAGAAATTGCTGCTCCTCCCAAAGTAAATACATACCCACTCGTAGAGCTTACTTCATCACTATCGAAAACCCAGTTGGCGTCACAATATCCTTCTAATGTAGCAGGAAAGCCAACAAACTCAAGTCTCCAGTCCATAGTACCCTTAAGGTACTTAAGTAAGCGTATAAGAGCAACCCAGTGCTCATCACTAGGGTTATGAGTATATCTACTAAGTCTGCTAATAGCATAGGCAATATCTGGCCGAGTATAGTTCATTAAGAACATCAGACTGCCAATTATTTTGGCATATTCTGTTTGAGAAACGCTACTTCCTTCATTCTTAAAGAGATGTATGCTAGAGTCATAAGGAGTTCGAACAGGGACGACATCAAAACTGTCAAATTTCTTTAACACTTTCTCAATATAGTGTGTCTGACTTAAAGAAAATCCCTTTTTAGATTTGATTACTTTGACTCCTAAGATTACATCGACTTCTCCCAAGTCAGTCATCTCAAACTTAGTGGACAAGAAACTTTTTGTTTTGTTAATGGACTCAATGTTAGTACTGAAAATCAGCATGTCGTCAACATACAAGCTTCTGATGACACAATCAATACCAAACATCCTCGAATACACGCATGCATCCGAACCATTCACAACAAAACCAAAACTAAGAATAGTTTTGTGAAATTTCTCATACCACTGTTTAGGAGCTTGCTTCAGGCCATAAAGTGACTTTTTAAGTCTACATACTTTGCCTTCCATACCAGGCGCCTCGAAGCCAAGAGGTTGCTCCATATAGATCTCCTCATCTAGATCCCCATTCAAAAATGCAGTCTTTACATCCATTTGATGTACTTGCAACTTGTGAATGGAGGCTAGTGCAAACAATGCACGGATCGTTGAGATTTTTGTGACAGGAGAGTAAGTATCAAAGAAGTCTTGACCAAATCTTTGAGTGAACCCTTTGACTACTAGCCTTGCCTTATACCTTTGGATAGAACCATCTGGTCTAAGTTTCTTTCGAAAGACCCACTTACTGTTAATGGTTTTAAATCCTCTAGGCAAGTCAACTAATTTCCAAGTATGATTAGACATTATTGATTCTAGTTCATCTTTTATAGCGCTTTTCCAGAAACTAGCATCAATAGATCGTATAGCTTCTTCGTAAGTTTTAGGATCCTCATCTAACAAATAAGATTGAGCTATAGGATCAGAAAGAGTGTCTAAATCATTTATCTCAGAAATGAACGAAGTTATGAAGTCTGGTCCAAAAGAGGTTTCAACTCTTTGTCTCTTACTTCTTCTAGGCTCAAATTCAATCTCTTGAGAAGACCTAGCAGGCACACTAGAAGAAGTGGATGGCAAGTTTTCTATTTGTGTTTCAACATTTAATCTAGGTTTCTTGAGAGGAAAGATTTCTTCAAAGAAAACAACACCCCTAGATTCACAAATAGAGAAGTCTTGTAAAGTCATGAATCTATATGCGGCACTGTTAGAAGCATAGCCTATAAACACTGCATCAACGGTCTTAGGTCCAATGGTGGACTTCTTAAAGTCTGGCAACCCCACTTTGGCCAGACACCCCCACACTTTCAGGTATTGTAAATTTGGGGCATACCCTTTCCATAATTCGTATGAGGGTAGAATCAATTTTCTTTTGAGGTACTCGGTTCAGAATATGATTAGCCGATAGAATGGCTTCCCCCCACATGTTGTCAGACAACCCAGAACTTATCAACAATGAGTTCATCATCTCTTTTAAAGTTCTGTTTTTCCTCTCGGCTATATCGTTCTGTTGAGGAAAATAAGGGGCTGAAGTTTCATGTATTATGCCATTCGTCTCACAAAACTCTTTTAGAAAATTAGATCCATATTCACCACCTCTATCAGACCTAACACGTTTTATTCTCCTATCTAACTGATTTTCAACTTCTGCCTTATAAATAAGAAAGAAATTTTCAGCTTCATCTTTAGTTCTTAGGAGATAAACTTTTGTATACCTAGAGAAGTCATCTACAAAAGTTATGTAGTAGTGTTTTCCTCCTTTACTTTTAGTGTTTCTAAAGTCGGCTAGATCAGTATGAATAAGTTCTAACAGTTCAGTCTTTCTTTTAGAAACATTTTTAAAGGTAGGTTTTGCATGCTTTGCTTCTACACAAACTTCACATTTATTATAGTTTGTTATGTCTAGTTTAGGCAAAATATTCATAATCATCATTTTCTTTAGGGATTGAATATTTACGTGTCCTAATCTAGCATGTCACATATCAACAGACTCAACAATATAAGCAGAAGTGGTAGCTTTATTATTTTCATTAAGTTGAGTTTCTATGACAAATAAACCTTCGCTTAAAAAACCTTTCCCGACATAATCACCGTTACGGGAAAGTACAAGTTTATCTGCCTCAAAAACTAACTTAATGTCTGCCTTATTTAAGAGGCCACCACTAATCAAATTTCTACGCAGGACAGGCACATATAGGACATTGTTAAGGGCCAAAGTTTTACCGAAACCTGGGCTATGAATTTATTAAGAGTAATAGTACTCAACCATGAATCTTTTGTTCATAAGAAAATTCATCCACTTAACATACTATACATATAATCTTTTGTTCATAAGAAAATTCCTACGAATTTTCTCCAAAAAGAATATATACGCTCGCGTACGTGTCGAAGACACGTGTTACCCGAGCCCGAGCCCGACGGCAGCGGCGGCGGCGCGCGAGGACTTCCCTTGTTCTTTCCCACTCAACAAGGGAGGGAGAAAGCATGGGTATAAATACCCTTCCCTAGCTATTTCCCAACCAATGTGGGATATAGCTTTGGTAACTCTTGAAGCATTACCAACATATTTAACTCCACAAGTGTCTCATGAATAAACTTACATTCGAGTCTATCACATGCCTTTTCGAGGTCAATTTTTGAGGTCATCCATCATGTTTTCCCCTTCTTTTTACGCATAGAGTGTATAAACTCTTGGGCGATAAGAATGTTATCCGTGATAGCTCTACCTGGCACGAAACTAGTTTGATTTCCGGCAATCCAGCATGGTAAGAATGGCTTTATGCAGGCTACAATAATCTTCATTACCATTTTGTACATCACATTGCAAAGGCTAATAGGCCGAAATTGGGAGATAAATTTCAGGTTTTCAACCTTCGCTATAAGAACAAGTAAGGTGCGATTTAAGGCGGCATCAAAAGATCCTGATAAAAATATCCCCTTTATAAAAGCACACACTCCATCCTTAACAAGTGCCCAGTTCCTCTAATAAAAGGTCGTATGAAGACCATCTATGCCCGAGGCCTTCAAAGGACTCATAGAGAAAAAAATACGAGTTATCTCCTCATCCATAACCAGTAAGTTGAGCTGTTGTTGTTCCTTTAAGGTCAGACGCTGGAAGTAACCAGCAATAGGAAAAATCGATAGCGTCACTAGTTGTGCCGTAAACAACTCACTAAAGAACGATACTGCCAAACGTTGGAGTTGCTTCTGATCAGAACTCCACGTTCCATCTTATAGTCTTAGGGTGGTGATTTGATTCCTTTTGCACCTAATCATGGTGCATGCATGGAAATAACGAGTATTCTTATCACCAGAGGAGATCCAGCTGGTGCAGGCACGTTGGAACCACAACAATTCCTCTTGTTCCAAGACTTGGTCTGACTGCGCGACAAGTTTAGAACGCATATGAGATAGGGACGACAAGCTACCTTTCTCCAGTCTACGATCAATGCCCTGAATACGGGCCATTAAACTTCTTTTCTTACCTTCGATATTGCCAAAAAAATTGCGGTTCCAAACTCCAACCTCAGACCAAAAAGCTTCAATATTTTCTTCCAACGATCGGGATGAATTCCAACAAGAAGAAAGGAAATCGTGGAACTCAGGGTGATCCTACCAACATGCCAAGAAGTAGAAATGACGATTCTTTGATAAACTTGGACGTGGAGGAGGCTTCAACAAAATCGGCCGATGGTATGAACCTAATTGATCGAGGTGAGTCACTGTAAAACCATGCAACCTCGATGCCCAAGCTTCATTCACCAAATAGCGGTCTAGCCGTTTATAGATTTCACCACGACTCCAAGTGCGAGGGCCTATAAATCCCTCATCTATAAGTCTTTCGCTAAACACAAAATTAAGAAAAAGAGCGTTCACTTCCGAGCCAATGCATGCACCATCATTTCTCTCATTACTACATAGAGTAGAGTTGAAGTCTCCCCCTAAGGCCCAAGGAACATCACTTCCAGGATTAAGATCTCAGAGTTGACTCCACAGTACCTTTCGGATCGATACTCTTGAGCTAGCATACACAACCGTGAACCAAAACCAATTAGACGACCCATTCACTAGAACTTGACAATGAATGAATTGATTCAATATCCGCTTAACCTTAACCGATAAAGAATCTTTCCAAAGAAGCCGGATGCCCCCGTTAAAACCATGGGCTTCCACACGAAAGGAATTCTGGAAGCCTAATTTGGCTAAAGCTTTGTCTGCCCAAGTGCCACTGATTCGGGGTTCAAAAAGAGTAACCAACTGCGGATCATGAGTTCTCACAAAGTTTCTAAAGTGATGAAAAAAAGGTGGGCTTGCAATACCCTGCACATTCCAACAAATTATATTAATCATTGTTAAATTAAACGGTAAAAGATACCGCTTACTGCAGTGACATATCACAAACATAATCCAAGGGCATCGCTCCCAAATCGTCTTGTAGATCCTCAATTTGGGGCTGTGATTTTTCCGAGCCTTGTTCCACCTGAGATTGCACTTCCTGACCAGAATCAGAAGTTATATGCTCATTTTCCGCACCATTAAAATTTAACTTCGATGAAAGGGCATCACCAATAGCCTTGCTACTCCTTCCTTTCACAAGAACATTACTGAGCCATTCAAATAGTATAGGCTTAGAAGGTAATTTAAAGTCTGAGTTTTTCCGGATTCAGAGGCCCTTGTGTAGAACTAATGTTTTGATATAATATTTGAAAAATGTTTTGGACTAAATTGAAAAGAATTTAAAATATGTTTTTAGTCAAAAACAACTTGAAAATATGTTTAAGGGTTTTATAAGGCTTTGGAATGATTTAAAGTACATTTAAAGTAGTCAAAACCAGCCTTTTCAAGTGCCCGTACCGATACGGTCTTGGACCGTACCGATACGCCTTAAGGTTTCAACTACCTGATTTTTCCAGTAGCCAAAACCTGTACCGATACGCTTAGCTGTATCGATACAGTGTGTTTTGAAATAGCCCAATGGCTAGTCGCGTACCGATACGGGTGGATCGCGTACCGATACGCCTAACCTCCCAAACGGTCATTTACCCAACGATCTTTTAATTGCAGGACCGTACCGATATGCTAGGTAAGCGTATCGATACGCATCAGCTGAAGAAGCCCAACGGCTAATTCCTCATTAAGACCGTATCAATACGGTTTGACGAGTATCGATACGCCCAACTGTAGAACTGCATTTATGGTGGGAAATAAAGGCTCCAACGGCTCCAATTTAATCTCAACTACTAGTAACGACTACAAACTCATCAAGGAGTATAAAAGGGACCTCCAAGCATCTTTTAATGGTTAATGCTTCAATTGTTACAACATTATGATGTCAAAATTTGTCTAGAGCTTTAATTGTATATTTCTTGCTTAGACAACACTTGTGAGCTTAACATTGTTAAATTTTCTCAAGTGTTTAGGTTTTGGGTGAGTGCTTAGCATTGCGAACACATACCTATTAGAGGGATTTCTAGTTTGCTAAGTCTTTCTCTTGTAAGAGAGTGTTTGATCAAGCTTTGGGTAGAAAGCTTGATCGTTGTAACGGTTTTCTCCTAAGCCGAGAAAAGGGGACGAAATTCTTAGTGAATTTGTTTGGAAATCCTTAGTGGGGAGCTAAGGTAGTGGATGTAGACCTTGGTTAGAAGGTTGAACCACTATAAATCCTTGTGTCAAATTGCCAAATTTTCTCCTCCCACTAAAACACCCAATTATCCAACTTCTCCACACTTGGCGAGTAAGAACGGTTGATCGAATCGAGCCCCTCACAACTCAACAATTGGTATCAGAGCTTGGCTCAATCGAAGAGGATTCACATCCTATTGAGAAGATCCGACAAGCTCGATCAACATTTCACTCAACCGGCTCAATGGCACAATCAATCAACAAACCGTCTTTCTTCGACGAAAATCACTATTCCCATTAGAAGACAAAGATGAAATTCTTCTTGAAGTCAAGAGACTACAAGCTATGTGACATAGTTGAAGATGGTATGTTCGTGCCTCAAGGAAGCAAAGCGGAATGGAGTGCCGACGATCGCAAGAAGATTGAGCTTAATTGCAAAGCCTTGCACATGCTCTTTTGTGCATTTGGCCCAACCATCTATGAGAAGATGTCTTCTTGTGAGAGTGCCAAGGAGGTATGAGACAAGCTTGAAGTCACATACAAGGGAACCGATAAAGTTAAGGAGACCAAGATTGGGCTCCTCACCTTAGAATATGAGAACTTCAAGATGGATCCGGAAGAGAACATCGAGAAGATGTTTGATAGGTTCTCCACAATCACCAATGGTCTCAAGGGCTATGGAGAAGACATTCCGAAAGAGAAGCTTGTCCGAAAACTCATCTACTCTCTTCCCGAGTCATGAGACTCAAAGAGGACCGTCATCATCGAAGCCAAGAATCTCAAAACCTTGAAGCTTGATGAACTCATGGGGTCACTTCTCACTCACCAAATAATGAAGAAAAACAAAGAAGAGGAGAAGAAGCAAGAAGAGATTAGAGCGATTGGGAAGAAGAAGATCATGGAGCTAGGCCTCAATGCAAGTGTCGTTGCTCTCAAATCCTCCACATGCCATCATGTAGATTCAAGTGAGGAGGAAAGTGAAGATGAAGATATGGCCTATCTCTTCAACAAATTTTACCGGTTCATGAAGAGCAAAATGGAAAAATTCAAGCATGAATCGATGAAGAAGATGAATGACTCCCACAAATCCAAAAAGAAGAGATCATCTTCAAAACAAGCATATGTGGCCACATGGAGTGATGAAGACTCCACCGATGATGAAGTAGCTCACCTATGCTTGATGGCCCTCAATGAGGGAGAGGTAACTTTTAACTCATCTATTTCAAACTATTATACATTTGATGAGTTACAATATGCATATGATGATTTGCTTTTGGAATTCAAGGAATCATTTTCTAAGAACAAAAAGTTGATTTCAAAAATAAAATTGAAAATGATTTGCTTTCCAAAACAAATCTTGAACTTGAAGCAAAATTGAAAGATTTTGAACAAAAATATTTTGATTTACAAATTTGCTTCTTAAAGTTCAAAAAGAAAAAGATTTGATTTCCAATGAACTTAAAAAGAAAAATAACTTTGGAAAATCAAATTTTTATGTAAGACAATCTAGTGCCCCTAGATTTGTGAATGGAAAATGTTTTAGAAGTGTTTGGGTCCCAAAAAGACTAACCACTTCAACTAAAAAGGATGAAATTGAAAAATGGATTCCTAAGGGGACTAAATTTTGTGCTACTAATGTCTATGGATCCAAAGCAATTTGGATACCAAAAATTACTTGATTGTCTTGCGCTAGGTGTGATGGAGAATGATCAACAAGTCAAAAATTGAGGGGGAACTCCATGCACACAAAGGAAGAACACTTGAAGAAGGAAGGCTTCGCATCCTCCCTTGAGTTCAAGTGTGGTAAAATCTAGTTGCTTTTGTTTTTATTTGATTTATTTTCATTTATGTCAACTAGATAATCATATATGTTGAACTAACATTCTTATGATGCTTTGTAACACCCGTGTCTTAGGCCTAGAAGTTAGCCGGGTTGTTGTTCGAGTCGAATAAAATCTAATTAAAATAAACGAACTTTGAATAATGACCTATTTGAATCTTAATAAAGAGGGAGGGACCAAAGTTGCGATTTACCCACTTTTAAAATAAAGGAAGACAACTTTTATGGAAAAGTTGTCATCTTCCTCATTTTCTCCTTTCCCAATTTCAAAACCCTCCCCCATTTTCAAACACTCCTAAAACCCTATTTACCATTCCATTGGCTTTGCTAGTCGATTTCAACTCCAAATTGAAAGGTAAATATATTTTCTTAACCTCCTCTCTATCCTCTACCTATCTATTGTTTTAGATTTCAAAAACATTGAGTTTTAGGAATTAGGGTTCATATGAAAATTTGGGTTTTTGATGGGGTTTTTCAATTTGTTTTAAGAAATTGTTTTGGGGTTATGTTTAATCATAATGAAATATACAATATATCTTATTTTGGTTGATTTTGGATGAATTTTCGTAGTGGGTCTTTAGGGCAAATTTTAAGGTATGAAAAATTGGGTTTTTGAGAGGTTTAGTGTTGGAATTGAAGGGCTGATGGTCTACCTATGTTAGGAGGGTGATTTGGGATATTTTGGAAGTCATTTGGGTGCTTGGAATTGGGTATTTCAGTCCTTGGTTGTGGGAGTCCGAAAATTGGGTTTTGGGAGATGTTATGTGGTTTGGAAATTTGAGGAAATTGGGTTGTGATTTGCAAAGTAGATGATGGTTGAATTAGCATTGGGTTGAGAAGTAATATATGCGTTTTGTTTGACTAGAAGCAAGAGGAAATGTGGAAGGGGCTTTGGGATCGAATCCGGGAAGTTGAAGGTGATTGCTTGCTTGGTCTTGGAGCTTGGAAGCTTAGGTGAGTGGTTGTTTGCTTTTAAAGGTTTTAGAATAGTTGGTTCGAGTATATGGACTAGGTTGGGCTTGGTAGACCCACCTAGAGTTAGGATTAGGGTGGTAGCCTAATCCTAAACTTGATCTAGAGCCATTGGATGTACTTATTATATTGTTGTGTATGTCTCGTATGATGTGTGGTGTGAATGGTAATGTATATTGTATTATACATGTGGAATGAGATATGAATTGTGATAATTGAGACATGCATGATGATGGTTATTGGTGAGTACGTGCTAAGCACAGGATTGGTTGAAATGAGTAATGTAAAGTGAGTAAATATTGGCACTAGTCTACTTGAATACAAATGATCGATCATTAGGATGTTAGTGTGTACACATGAGTCTAAAGTCGCGCGTGGCCTTGGTGGCGTTGAGTCACCAAGGAGGAGTACGGGTTCGCCCGGAATGGTAATTAAATGTAGTCGGTGATGAGTGGAATCCCATCGACGGGGCGTGAGGATGAGTGGAATCCCCTCCGCGAGACCGGTGATGAGTGAAATCCCACCGTGAGGTAATGTGGTTGTTGGATGTGAGTTCCAACATGTCTATCCGCGTATTCGGGTCTTAGCTAGGTGCCAATGTTGTTTGATGTGTATATCAAAATGTTGAGATTCATGATCATTGATGAGATGCTTGAATGTGTTTATATGTGATGTGGAGTTAAGCTTATGATCATGACATTATAATGTACTTTGCACATGCATCTTATCTTATGGCTCTTGTGGATCCTTGGTTTATATGTGATTTACCTTGGCTAGATCGTGCTCGGACCCTGCAATGTTGAGGTTTGTTTTTAGAGCTTACCCTCACTAAGCATCATTGCTTACGCTCTCCTTGTTCAACATTGCATATCCTTAGTTCGTGGGTTGCTCGGGCAAGTGGAGGGCCTCCAAGTGTGGTTTTTGGCTTGAGTTCATCAAGTATGGATTTTAATGTTGAACATGTAATAGTTGAGCAATGGGACATGTATGGCTTTGTTGGATATTTGTTGGATGTTTAGGAGCATGTGTAGACTCCCTTATACCTTGCTTTTGTATGATTGTACTGCCATGATGAATGCTAACTCATGCCTAAGTTGCTCTTTTGAATGTTAGCCCTATGCTTTAAGAGTTTATATGTGTGTTTGAATGATGGTTGTATGAGTGCATGTTGTGTGACATTGCCTAGTGTTAGATTCGTCTAAATCTTTGTTGAAGCATGCCTAATCTCTTGGGTTGACATTAGGAAGCATGTTAATGTGTTGGTTGAGGTTTGAGAGGGATTTAAGGGCCACTTGTGCCTTAAATCAGCTCAAACCAGTGTTTTCGAAGCAGGGGTATCGATACGGTTGGTCCCGTATCGATACGGCCTTCATGTCCCAGGCCCGCGTTTCGATACGCGAAGGGGCGTACCGATACTATTTTTGCAACTGGAGCTACTGTCCAGTTTTGTATCGGTACGGGCCTTCGTGCGTATCGATACGGCCTCCTGAGCGTTGACCGTGGAAAGTCAACATTTGGGGAGGGTATCGATACACTCCTATGTGTATCGATACGGTCTCCACAAGTTGACTTGGACCTGTTGACTTGGTCAAGGGGTATCGATACACTCCTTAAGTGTATCGATACACCTGCAGTTAAGTTTTAAAATTGGGCTGTTTTGTGTTTGTTTGAGTTGTTCGATTGATTCGTTCATGCTTTTCCGCTGTATGATCACTTAAGGATTAATATCCATCTAGACAAGACTTAAAAAAAAATACATAGGGTTGCTAACCGAGGGGGAATCCTTAGGGGTTTTCACTCGGTTTTCCCCGTGTGGCCCACTCGGACCGGTCATTCGGCAAGACCGGGACGAGGGGGTTACACTTGTTGGTATCAGAGCCTAAGGTTACCGAGACCTTGGGCAGGTAAGTGAGGTAAGTTTAAGTTTTTAGATTAAATTGCACGGTGTTTGCTTGTTTTGCAAAAATGATTGCTTGTGTGACAAGTATGTTGGTTGTTTTATTTTAAAGCATGTGTGTGTGGGTCCCATTGCTACTATTACATTGGAAAAATGATTTTTAAGTGAGGAAACATACTTGAACACTTGGAAGCCTTGCCTTGCTAACCCAACTTGTATGTTTTGTTGTTGTGGCTGTAGTTAATATCTGTGAGAGCGATGTCTAGACCGAGAGGTAGACCGAGGTTGGTTCGTCAGGAACCACGAGTTGCGGCTCCTGTTGAGCCTGCAGTTGGTGTGGAGGCTCACCTTGAAGGGGCGGTGGCCGCGGGAGTTGGCGCTTCTCCACCACCTCCACCACCACCACCTCCTCCACCTGGAGTTGGGGGCGAGGATGGAGTCGGAGGAAATGGACCACAAGTTGGCCAAGGTGGCCAAGGTCCAGCTGGAATTGACATGGCTCCGCTTGTGCAAGCAATAGCGGGAGCATTCCAGGCCGCAGTTGCGGGAGCTCAGGCTGCAGCTCAGCCTAGGTGTGATGATGCTAGTCTACCGTTGGAGAGGCTCCGTAGCTTGGGGGCCGAGGAGTTTAGAGGATCTACTCCAGAGAGGTCGGAGTTATGGTTGGAGAAGACAGTTCGTATTTTGGCTCAGATGTGTTGTGTGGGCGCACGTAGATTGGGTTGTGTGATCTCATTGCTTCAGGGTGATGCCTACACCTGGTGGGTCACCATCACTACCGGGGTTCCAGCGACAGAGATTGACTGGGAGTTCTTTGAGTCAGCTTTCCGAAAGAGGTACTTAGGACCGAGGTACTTAGATGAGAAGAAGAGAGAGTTCATGGCTCTCACTCAGGGAGATGCATCTGTGACTGATTATGAGATTCGCTTCGTTCGTCTGAGTCAGTATGCTCCAGAGTTAGTACCTACTGAGAGGGCTCGATGTGATCGTTTCAGATACGGACTTCATGAGGAAGTTAAGAGGTATACCTTAGCTTCTGATTATTCTGACTTTGATGTCTTGGTTGCTAGAGCCAAGGACATTGAGCACAGCTTGGGGCTGGCCAAGCGTTCTGGGGGATCTAGTTCTGGTAAGAGGCACAACAACTTTGATGGTAGAGGTGCTAAGAGACACAGAGGTGGCGGACATCAGTTTGACCATAGACGTGGCGGTAGCCACCATGGTAGGGGCCATCAGGGCCATAGAGGAGGAGGTCGGTTGCCCGAGTGTACCCGTTGTGGGAGGCAGCATGCTGGTGAGAGTTGGGGTAATTTCCATGCCTGCTGGAACTGTGGTTCGAGGGACCACTTTAGGAGGGATTGTCCGCATCAGGCGGCTCAGGCACCGAACATTGCTCAGGCTCCTGCGAGAGCTAATGATTTTCAAAGAGGCCGTGGGCGCGGTCGTGGCTACTTCCAGCCTAGGGCTGATGCGCCTAGGGTAGATGCTCAGAGGAACCTTGCTCATGTTGTGGCTGTGCAGCCAGAGGCGGGAGGACCAGCGAGAGTCTATGCTCAGCGAGAGGCCGGGAACGACACCGATGTGATAGCAGGTAATTTTGAGTTACAGTCTATGTCTTTGCTTTCTTTGGTTGATTCGGGTTCTACGCATTCCTACATTTTGAGTGAGCATGCACAGAAGTTAGATATTCCTGTTGAGTTCTTAGATGTAGGTATGCATGTTACTAGTTCGTTTGGTGAGACCGTTGTGGTTAGACGTATGTATAGGAGGTGTCCACTGAAGATTCAGGGTCATGTGTTTTCAGTTGATATGATGGAACTTCCCTTCTATGGTTTTGATATTATTTTGGGTATGGATTGGTTGGTTGAGCATCGGGCTAGTGTGGATTTCGAGACAAAGAGAATTTCTTTGAAGCTTTCGGATGACTACGAGGTAGTAGTAGTAGGCGAGAACATTAAGTTCTTGTCTAATGTGGTGTCAGCTTTAGAGGCTCATAGGTTGATGGACTCTGGATGTGGGGCTTATTTAGCTTATGTTATGAATCCGGACATGAGTGAAGCTAGACCGAAAGACATCAGAACAATATGTGATTTTCCAGATGTGTTTCCTGAAGAGTTGCCGGGTTTGCCTCCTGACAGAGATGTTGAGTTTGTGATTGAGACAGTTTCAGGGTCTAACCCAGTTTCGATAGCTCCGTATCGTATGGCTCCGAAAGAGTTGAAAGAATTGAAGAGTCAGTTGCAAGAATTGTTAGACCGTGGTTTCATTAGGCCTAGTAGTTCTCCGTGGGGTGCGCCAGTGTTGTTTGTGAAAAAGAAAGATGGTAGCATGCGCATGTGTATTGACTATAGGCAGTTGAATCAGTTGACTATGAAGAATAAGTATCCGTTGCCTCGTATAGATGATTTGTTTGATCAGTTGAGAGGTGCTTCAGTATTCTCGAAGATAGATTTGAGATCCGGGTACTATCAGTTGAAGGTAAAAGAGTATGATGTTCCGAAGACAGCTTTTAGGACTAGATATGGTCACTATGAGTTTCTTGTGATGCCATTTGGGCTCACGAATGCACCAGCAGCATTCATGGATATGATTAACAGAATTTTTAGGGACTATCTAGACCGTTTTGTAGTTGTCTTCATTGATGACATACTTGTGTATTCGAGGACAGAAGAAGAGCATGATGAGCACTTGAGGTTTGTTTTACAGAGATTGTTGAGCAACCAGTTGTATGCGAAGCTTAGTAAATGCGAGTTCTGGATTTGAGAGGTGGTATTTCTTGGTCATGTTGTTTCGGCCGAAGGCATTCGAGTTGATTCATCGAAGATAGAGGCTATTGTTGAGTGGAAACAACCTAAGTCCGTGACCGAGATTAGGAGCTTCTTAGGATTAGCCGGTTACTATAGGAGATTTGTTGATGGCTTCTCTAGAGTAGCTGCTCCTTTGACTAAGTTGTTGCAAAAGGGAGTCAAGTTTGAATGGTCAGATGCAAGACAGAAGGCCTTTGAAAAATAGAAAGAAGCTTTGACGAATGCTCCAGTGTTAGTGCAGCCTGTTTCAGGTAAGGAGTTTGTGATTTACAGTGATGCTTCCTACGTAGGTTTAGGATGTGTTTTGATGCAAGATAGGAGAGTTGTTGCTTATGCTTCTAGACAGTTGAAGATTCATGAGAAGAACTATCCTACTCATGATATAAAGTTGGCCGCAGTTGTTTTCGCATTGAAGATTTAGCGTCATTACTTGTATGGTGAGAAGTGTATTGTCTACACCGATCACAAGAGCTTGAAGTACTTGATGACACAGAGAGAGCTGAACTTGAGACAGAGGAGATGGCTAGAGTTGTTAAAAGACTATGATTTGACCATTGAGTACCATCCGGGTAAAGCAAATGTAGTAGCTGATGCTTTGAGTAGAAAAGTGGCCGTTGAGTTGAGAGCTATGTTTGCTAGACTAAGTGTGTCCGATGATGGTGGTTTGATCACCGAGTTGCAAGTGAAGCCTTCTTTGATTCAGTTGATTAGAGAGAAGCAGTTGCAAGATGCGAGCCTAGTTCCCCATGTTCAAGACATAGCCGAAGGAAGACCGACTGAGTATAGTTTCAGTGGTGAGAGTTTGTTGTGCTTTAGAGATAGGATTGTTGTACCGGAAGATGTTGAGCTGAGACGTCAGATTCTGAGTGAGGCACATTCGAGTCCCTTTTCTATGCATCCGGGTAGTACCAAGATGTACCGAGATTTGAAGAATGATTACTTCTGGGTTGGTTTGAAGAGAGATGTAGCCGAGTATGTGAGCCGTTGCATGGTTTGTCAGAGAGTGAAGGCAGAACATCAGGTTCCTTCAGGTTTGCTATAGCCTTTGAAGATTCCGGAATGGAAATGGGAGAGGGTCACCATGGATTTTGTATCGGGGTTGCCTTTGTCTCCTTCGAAGAAGAATTCAGTTTGGGTGATTGTTGATAGGTTCACTAAGTGTGCTCACTTCTTAGCAGTGAACACTACGGATTCCTTAGACAAGTTGGCAAACTTGTACATTCGTGAGATTGTGAGACTTCATGGAGTTCCGAAGTCTATTGTTTCAGATAGGGATCCTAGATTTACTTCGAGGTTCTGGAGTTGTCTACATAGTGCCTTGGGTAGCCGTTTGCATTTCAGCACATCTTATCATCCGCAGTCCGATGGGCAGTCAGAGCGAGTGATACAGATTCTTGAGGATATGCTCCGTTGTTGTGTGATCGATTTTCAGGGATCTTGGGAGAAGCACTTACCGTTGGTTGAGTTTGCTTACAACAACAGTTATCAGTCTAGTATCCAGATGGCACCGTATGAGGCTATGTATGGTAGACGGTGTAGGACTCCGATTTGTTGGGCTGAGACAGGTCAGAGATTGTTACCTATGCCAGATTTGCTTAAAGGAACTACAGAAAAAGTGAAGTTGATTTGTGACCGTCTGAAAGCAGCTTCCGATCGTCAGAAGTCTTACGCAGATTTGAAGAGGAAAGAGATCGAGTACTCAGTGGGTGAGAAAGTGTTTCTGAAGGTGTCTCCGTGGAAGAAAGTGATGAGATTTGGCCGGAAGGGCAAGTTGAGTCCGAGGTTCATTGGTCCGTATGAGATAGTTGAGCGGATTGGGCCTGTAGCTTATCGCTTGAGGTTACCTTCGGAATTAGAGAAGATCCATGATGTCTTTCATGTGTCTATGCTTAGGAGATATAGATCGGATCCTTCTCATGTGATGCCCGTTGAGGAGATAGAGTTAAATCCGGATTTGTCCTATAATGAAGAACCCGTTGAGATACTTGCTTCTGATAGCAAGGTGTTGCGCGGCAATACCATAGAGTTGGTCAAAGTGTTGTGGAGACATAGAGGCGTGGAAGAGGCCACGTGGGAGAGGAAAGTAGATATGGTTGAGCAGTTTCCGTATTTGTTTCCACCAGGTAATTTCAGGGACGAAATTCCTTAAGTGGGGGAGAGTTGTAACACCCGTGTCTTAGGCCTAGAAGTTAGCCAGGTTGTTGTTCGAGTCGAATAAAATCTAATTAAAATAAACCAACTTTGAATAATGACCTATTTGAATCTTAATAAAGAGGGAGGGACCAAAGTTGCGATTTACCCACTTTTAAAATAAAGGAAGACAACTTTTATGGAAAAGTTGTCATCTTCCTCCTCATTTTCTCCTTTCCCAATTTCAAAACCCTCCCCCATTTTCAAACACTCCTAAAACCCTATTTACTATTCCATTGGCTTTGCTAGTCGATTTCAACTC
This sequence comes from Hibiscus tridactylites, assembly GCA_958450335.1. Classification (NCBI taxonomy): domain Eukaryota; kingdom Viridiplantae; phylum Streptophyta; class Magnoliopsida; order Malvales; family Malvaceae; genus Hibiscus; species Hibiscus tridactylites. The sequence continues at coordinate 57,676,780 of OY288287.1, read as the reverse complement.
CAAATTGAAAGGTAAATATATTTTCTTAACCTCCTCTCTATCCTCTACCTATCTATTGTTTTAGATTTCAAAAACATTGAGTTTTGGGAATTAGGGTTCATATGGAAATTTGGGTTTTTGATGGGGGTTTTCAATTTGTTTTGAGAAATTGTTTTGGGGTTATGTTTAATCATAATGAAATATACAACATATCTTATTTTGGTTGATTTTGGATGAATTTTCGTAGTGGGTCTTTAGGGCAAATTTTAAGGTATGAAAAATTGGGTTTTTGAGAGGTTTAGTGTTGGAATTGAAGGGCTGATGGTCTACCTATGTTAGGAGGGTGATTTGGGATATTTTGGAAGTCATTTGGGTGCTTGGAATTGGGTATTTCAGTCCTTGGTTGTGGGAGTCCGAAAATTGGGTTTTGGGAGATGTTATGTGGTTTGGAAATTTGAGGAAATTGGGTTGTGATTTGCAAAGTAGATGATGGTTGAATTAGCATTGGGTTGAGAAGTAATATATGCGTTTTGTTTGACTAGAAGCAAGAGGAAACGTGGAAGGGGCTTTGGGATCGAATCCGGGAAGTTGAAGGTGATTGCTTGCTTGGTCTTGGAGCTTGGAAGCTTAGGTGAGTGGTTGTTTGCTTTTAAAGGTTTTAGAATAGTTGGTTCGAGTATATGGACTAGGTTGGGCTTGGTAGACCCACCTAGAGTTAGGATTAGGGTGGTAGCCTAATCCTAAACTTGATCTAGAGCCATTGGATGTACTTATTATATTGTTGTGTATGTCTCGTATGATGTGTGGTGTGAATGGTAATGTATATTGTATTATACATGTGGAATGAGATATGAATTGTGATAATTGAGACATGCATGATGATGGTTATTGGTGAGTACGTGCTAAGCACGGGATTGGTTGAAATGAGTAATGTAAAGTGAGTAAATATTGGCACTAGTCTACTTGAATACAAATGATCGATCATTAGGATGTTAGTGTGTACACATGAGTCTAAAGTCGCGCGTGGCCTTGGTGGCGTTGAGTCACCAAGGAGGAGTACGAGTTCGCCCGGAATGGTAATTAAATGTAGTCGGTGATGAGTGGAATCCCATCGACGGGGCGTGAGGATGAGTGGAATCCCCTCCGCGAGACCGGTGATGAGTGAAATCCCACCGTGAGGTAATGTGGTTGTTGGATGTGAGTTCCAACATGTCTATCCGCGTATTCGGGTCTTAGCTAGGTGCCAATGTTGTTTGATGTGTATATCAAAATGTTGAGATTCATGATCATTGATGAGATGCTTGAATGTGTTTATATGTGATGTGGAGTTAAGCTTATGATCATGACATTATAATGTACTTTGCACATGCATCTTATCTTATGGCTCTTGTGGATCCTTGGTTTATATGTGATTTACCTTGGCTAGATCGTGCTCGGACCCTGCAATGTTGCGGTTTGTTTTTAGAGCTTACCCTCACTAAGCATCATTGCTTACGCTCTCCTTGTTCAACATTGCATATCCTTAGTTCGTGGGTTGCTCGGGCAAGTGGAGGGCCTCCAAGTGTGGTTTTTGGCTTGAGTTCATCAAGTATGGATTTTAATGTTGAACATGTAATAGTTGAGCAATGGGACATGTATGGCTTTGTTGGATATTTGTTGGATGTTTAGGAGCATGTGTAGACTCCCTTATACCTTGCTTTTGTATGATTGTACTGCCATGATGAATGTTAACTCATGCCTAAGTTGCTCTTTTGAATGTTAGCCCTATGCTTTAAGAGTTTATATGTGTGTTTGAATGATGGTTGTATGAGTGCATGTTGTGTGACATTGCCTAGTGTTAGATTCGTCTAAATCTTTGTTGAAGCATGCCTAATCTCTTGGGTTGACATTAGGAAGCATGTTAGTGTGTTGGTTGAGGTTTGAGAGGGATTTAAGGGCCACTTGTGCCTTAAATCAGCTCAAACCAGTGTTTTCGAAGCAGGGGTATCGATACGGTTGGTCCCGTATCGATACGGCCTTCATGTCCCAGGCCCGCGTTTCGATACGCGAAGGGGCGTACCGATACTATTTTTGCAACTGGAGCTACTGTCCAGTTTCGTATCGGTACGGGCCTTCGTGCGTATCGATACGACCTCCTGAGCGTTGACCGTGGAAAGTCAACATTTGGGGAGGGTATCGATACACTCCTATGTGTATCGATACGGTCTCCACAAGTTGACTTGGACCTGTTGACTTGGTCAAGGGGTATCGATACACTCCTTAAGTGTATCGATACACCTGCAGTTAAGTTTTAAAATTGGGCTGTTTTATGTTTGTTTGAGTTGTTCGATTGATTCGTTCATGCTTTTCCGATGTATGATCACTTAAGGATTAATATCCATCTAGACAAGACTTTTAAAAAAAATACATAGGGTTGCTAACCGAGGGGGAATTCTTAGGGGTTTTCACTCGGTTTTCCCCGTGTGGCCCACTCGGACCGGTCATTCGGCCAGACCGGGACGAGGGGGTTACATGCTTTGAGTAAGGGGGAGCCAATTTTTAAACCAAAATTTTAAGTGTGTCAAATTTAGTTTGCCTCCTATGTTATTTTTGAGCTAAATGTCATTTTAAATTCTTTTTGATATAACAAAAAAAGGGAGAAATGGTTTGAAAAATTGAATTTTCAAATGAATAAGGGGGAGTGAAAAATTGAATTTTCAAATGAATAAGGGGGAGCTTTATTTGATTTCATATCTTTAATCTCTTATTCACAATTTTAAAGTTACAGTGGGAGAATCTCAAACAAATTTTCAAGTTGGTTTTATTATATCAAAAAGGGGGAGATTGTAGAACTAATGTTTTGATATAATATTTGAAAAATGTTTTGGACAAAATTGAAAAGAATTTAAAATATGTTTTTAGTCAAAAACAACTTGAAAATATGTTTAAGGGTTTTATAAGGCTTTGGAATAGCCCAACGGCTAGTCGCATACCGATTGGGGTGGATCACGTACCGATACGCCTAACCTCCCCAACAGTCATTTTCCCAATGATCTTTTAATTGCAGGACCGTACCGATACGTTAGGTAAGCGTATCGATACGCATCAGCTGAAGAAGCCCAACGGCTAATTTCTCATTGAGACCGTATCGATACGGTTTGACGAGTATCGATACGCCCAACTGTAGAACTACATTTATGGTGGGAAATAAAGGCTCTTACGGCTCCAATTCAATCCCAATGGCTAGTAACGACTACAAACTCATCAAGGAGTATAAAAGAGACCTCCAAGCATCTTGTAAGGTTAATGCTTCAATTGTTATAACATTATGATGTTAAAATTTGTCTAGAGCTTTAATTGTATATTTCTTGCTTAGACAACACTTGTGAGCTTAACATTGTTAAATTTGCTCAAGTGTTTAGGTTTTGGGTGAGTGCTTAACATTGCAAACACATACTTGTTAGAGGGATTTCTAGTTTGCTAAGTCTTTCTCTTGTAAGAGAGTGTTTGATCAAGCTTTGGGTAGAAAGCTTGATCGTTGTAACGGTTTCCTCCTAAGCCGAGAAAAGGGGACGAAATTCTTAGTGAATTTGTTTGGAAATCCTTAGTGGGGAGCTAAGGTAGTGGATGTAGACCTTGGTTAGAAGGTTGAACCACTATAAATCCTTGTGTCAAATTGCTAATTTTTCTCCTCCCACTAAAACACCCAATTATCCAACTTCTCCACACTTGGCGAGCAAGAACGGTTGATCAATTCGAGCCCCTCACAACTCAACACCTTGCTTACTGGATCCTTCTTCCGCCGTTTCTTACCACTCATGCTATTTGTAATATCACCCCCAACTTGTATCTTAAGATCCTGCCCTTCCTCAACAATCAGTGTTGCCGTATGGTTGCCTCCACTAATGTTCGATCGCACCTCGACATTATGTACCTTCCTACCCTTAACCAAAGGTGTTGAATTCAAACGTTGTGACCATGATTCCATGTCTTTACTTGATCCCGCCCCTGGTGTAGTAGTCGACATCGGTCTCATTGGATTAAGTGGCTGGCTTGGGACACCACCATTACGTTTACCCATCTTGCTTATATCGGACCGTTTTACAAACATGGCTTCCTTATCTGTTATAATTGGCGCTTTCCCCTTCGACACAGTAGACGCCTCCACCGCAGACTCATCATTCAAATCTTGTAACACATGAAACTGCGAAGTCTCCCAAGATTGTCCCACCCCACTATCTAATTTCTTCGCACTATCTTTCCTTGGCCGACGAGTCTTGTATGAAGCAAGCATCCATGGCCCATAAACTTCTTGATCGTTGCAATTCGCCTCATTAACTTCAGGTAACTTCTTCTCATCCGAAACATCTTGCTTCCTACACCACTCTTTTGTATGACCGTAAATTCCACATTTATAGCAAATTAAGTTCAAACCTTTACATTCCAATTTCTAATTGAATCCATCAATATTCAAGTTGGGTACTAGAGGTTCATTGAAGTTGACAATAACTACTAGCCGAGCAAAGCGGCCCCTTTCCCCCGCATTCGTATTATAGTCCACCTTTACCACTTTGCCAATAAGATTTCATATCCATTGAAATAATGCCTTAGTATATTATCTGAACGGTAGTCTTGGCAGTCTGACCCAAGCAACAACTTGTGTTGGATGTTTTTCAGAGGTAAAAAAAGATCGACTCCATGGTTGGACCATGAGATAACTTCCAAATATGGTCCATGGTCCACCAGTTAGAACCTTTGAGTATTCATTCTCTTGCTCTAGGTTGACAAGAAAATATTCATTATCTAAGTTAATAAATTGGAAGTTACCAGTCAAAGACCATAATGCGGGTAGCCGATTCTGAAGAGCTCTAAACCCAATATTTTTTCCAAGAAGCCAAACTATAACCGACATGTTCATCCTAGCATCAATTAAAGCATGAACTCGCTCAAAAAACATAAAGAAGGGAATCAAATTTTAATTATCAATTTTAACGTCCTATATAGTAACCACAATCTCATCCATCGAAGGGATAATTGGATTGCAAGTTTTCGGTTTCAATGATCCCGTTACTACACTAGCATAAGTCGGTTTGAGTGAAGGTGGAGACTTAGATTCGTTTGACCGCAAGAATTCCGCATCAGGGCTACGGTCATATGTCTCTATCAATTCAGAAGGGTTAAGCATTGCACTACATGTTGCCACGATCAAGCACGCAGGATCACTTTTATTTTTCACTTTTTTGTTGCTCTCTGATCCTCGGGAGGGACAGGGGATCCCGGTCGTTCAAGCGCAGGTGGGGAAACAAAAGAGTCCTTGGTGCCGTCATCCACAAGCACCGCGTCATCAATGGAGTTTTCAACAGCCAACGACGCGTCTTTTCCAGCTAGTTTATCGCACGCAATGATCGGAGCGCTTATTAGGTTATCGCACAATATGGCGGCCACCGCCGCATCTTTTCCAGCCAGGTTATTGCACGCAAAAATCGATTAGGTTTTTGCACAACTGCACGTCTTGTTCTTTTTTCTCTTATGATCAAGCAAGAATCAAGGGTTCATGGCAAAACATGCATCGAACAACATAAGCATTTAACACTTTAAGCTCACTTCACTTACCTGCCCGAGGTCTCGGTAACCTCAGGCTCTGATACCAACAAATGTAACCCCCTCGTCCCGGTCTGGCCGGATGACCGGTCCGAGTGAGCCACGCGGGGAAAACCGAGTTAAAACCCCTTAGGGATTCCCCCTCGGTTAGCAACCCTATAAATTTTTTTCTTCTTTTTATCTTGTCTAGAGTAGTAATAAATCCTAAGTGATCATACAGCGAAGCAGCGTACACGAGACAATCAAACGGACCCGAACCAACCTATTTACATCCCAATTTTAATCTTTTTAACAGGACGTTTCGAAACACCCTTGAGGCGTATCGAAACGCCTTGACCAGGTCAACTGTGCCAGAAGCCTGTGCAAGGGGCCGTATCGAAACGGTGGTCAACTGTTTCGAAACGCCCACGACGGTCAACATCTCGTGGTCAACGAGATTTTGACCGTTTCAAAACCTTTATACCCGTTTCGAAACACCTTCATCTCGTGAATTTCTCAGAATTCCAGTAGCCAAAACGTTCAGATACGCGTTCCGAAACATGGGTTTCAAAGGCCATACCGTATCGAAACGCGTTCCGATACGGGGTCCCTGAAGCCTACCCGTTCCGAAACGATCCCTCCCGTTTCGAAACGTTGGCAGTCTGCAACCTTCGAAATTGGGACTTAGGTGAGTCTTGTCTGGTCTAAAGGTCCCTTGGGACCCCCTAAAGGCACACAACACCAAAATACATAGTCTAGAGGCATCCATCCTAGGTTTAACATATTCAAACACTCACCAACATAGATTCAATCAATCATACACACATGACAAGAACACATTAAGGCAATATCAAGAAGAGCATGCTCGAAGGCTTAAATAGGCATAAGATACCAATTCAATCACATATAGTTATACATGCCATCAAAACAACCTTAACATTTAAAAAGGCATACATCAAAATAAGCATTTGGTAAGGTACATCATGCCTACAAACCAAGTCAAGCATAAACATCAAAATCACAAATGAGTCATACAAGCTCATACAAACACACCCTCTTGCCACATTGCTTAACTACTACATAATTAACCATACTTGAGCAACAACTTGGGAAGCCCTTCTTGCCTTGCTCCGAGCTAACACCACGCTAATGATCTGCATTGTTGAACATTGAGAGCGTAAGCTATAAGCTTAGTGAGGGTGCTCTAAAACGAAAAACAACAACAATGCAGGGTTCAAGCATGTCAATCCTAGTCTTACATACATCAAGCATATGCATGCAATCAAGTAGACTTAGCTAGTCTTTCAAGTGGCATATATGGTCTCTCAATCCTAACAAGCTTAACATCAATAATGATCATCATGCAACAACACCATATACCACAATCACATATCACCATCATATATCACAATACATGAACAAGTTTAATTGGCCACTTTAATTACCCCGATTGTGCGGATATAAACCTCAACAACACTTTACCTCGGTGGGATTCCACTCATCACCGGACCTTGCATGTGCAGGATTCCACTCATCGCCACACGCTCTACGGATGGGATTCCACTCATCATCCCGTAGAAATAAATAAAAGCTTCCGGTGGAATGTTACATCACCGTACTCCTCCTTGATGACTTAACGTCATCAAGGCCACGTACGTTTTGACTCAATTTGTGTGCACACTACCCTAATGATCGATCATTTACAACCGATAATTATTTAGTGCCAATTATCATCATCAATCACTTATCATCAATCACATATCATCAATCACACTCATACTCATCATATATATCCTCATCATAACATATGTACACGTACCAAATAATCACAAGCACAAGAGCATAGTCATTAAGCACATTGACATTTAAGGAAAACAAGACTAAATTAACTACTTGGATTATAAGGAAGTGGCCTACCAAGCACACTTTACACACACACACTACTCATGCTCGAACCAAACTTTAAAACAAGTTAAGACCACTCACCGCCCTTCCTTAGCAATTCGAGCCAATCCTCCTACGAACCCGGATTCAGTCCCAAAGCTTCTTCAACGTTTCCTCTTGTTTCTAGCCAAACAAAACACATACATTACTTCCAAAATCAATGCTAAACTCAACCACCAACTTGCTTTGCAAACACAACCCAATTTCCACAAATTCTCAAACCACATAATATCTCAAAAACCCAATTTTCGTACTCCAACAACCTTTGGCTGAAACACCCATTTCCAAACACCCAAATGACTTCCAAAACATCCCAAATCACCCTCCTAACATAGGTAGACCATCAGCCCTTCAATTTCAACATAAAACCCATCAAAAACCCAATTTTTAATACCTTAAAATTTGCCCTAAGGACCCACTACGAATTTTCGTCCAAATTCAACCAAATTAATATATATTGTGTATTTCATTATGATTAAACAAAACCCCAACACAATTTATCAAAACAAATTGAAAAACCCCCTTAAAAACCCAAACTTTAATATGAACCCTAATTTCCAAAACCCGATATTTTTGAAATCTAAGACAATGGTTGGATAGGGGATAAAGAGGAGGTTAAGAAAACATAATTACCTCTTAAAATGGTGTTGAAATTGAGTGGTAAATTGATGGAATAGTAACTTTGATATTTGAGAGGGTTTGGGGAGGGGATATGGTTTCCAACGTGAAAAGGGGGAAATGGGAAAGGGAGGAAGACAACTTTTTGATAAAGTGGTCTTGCTTTTGAAAATTTTGGGTCAAATCGCAATATAGGTCCCTCCCTCTTTATTAAAGCCCAAATAGGTCATTATTTGAAGTTGGATTGTTTTAATTAAATTTTATTTGACTCGAACTATAACCCGGTTAACTCCTAGACCCAAAATACGGGCGTTACAATACATCATTAATTTAGGGTGTTTAATGTAATTATCAATTATGTAAAATAATTTAGGGTTTTAAGGTTATGGTCGTGATTTCATGGTTTAGGGTTTAGTATTTTATGATCTTAGGGTTCGAGGTTTAAATTTTAGGATTTAACGTTTTATTGTTTTATTATTTATAGTGTTTAGGGTTTTAAAATTTATGGTTTATAAGCTTATAATGTACGATTTGGGGTTTATTGTTTAATGTTTTATGGTTCATGCTTAGAGTTTAGGGTTTTATAGTTCAACGTTTGTAGTTTTATGATTTTTAGGGTTTAATGTTTTAGGATTTATAGTTTATAAGTTCATAATTTAAATTTGAGTGTTTATGGTTTAGGGTTTCATCGTTTATATTTAGTGGTTAAAGTTTTATAGATTAGGGTTTATAGATTAAATGATTTTATGTTGAGTTGATCAAACAATTGCAAATGGCCAAGAGGGGTGAATTGGCGATAAAAATTTTAAGGGTGGAAATTGGAAGAATAAAAATTTGGACACAAGGCAATTAGAGTGGTTCAAGTTCTCCAATGAACTCTACATCTACTACCTTAGCTCCCACTAAGGATTTTCAACCAATCCACTAATTGAATTTTTCCCCTTTTCTTGGATGAGGAGGAAACCTTACAATTTGATTAAGCTTTCTACCCAAAGCTTAATCCACTCATTTTTACAAAGAAGAGTTTTGGTAAACTTTACAAATTTCTCTCTAAGGATGATTTTTACCCAATTACAATCACACACTCCCCAAACTCACAAAAAGAATTACAATGAATTACACAAAAAAGTTGGGTACAAAGATTTGACTCTAATGAACAAAGTTTGGATTTGAGAGCTTTGATGTTGCTTGTAGGTTTAATCAATGTTGTTGAAGCATTTGAGACTTATTTTTATACTCTTGTATTGATTTCTAGCCGTTTGGGTGGTTGAGATCATCAATAGAGTCGTTGGGTTGTAATTTCCCGCAATAAATGCTGTTCAACAACCTACCGTATCGGTACGGCTTATGGGCGTATCAGTACCTGTCTCAAATAAAAAGAGCTGTTGTGACTGAAAATATGGCGTATCGATACGCTTCGAGGGCGTATCGGTACGATATTAAGGGGTGTATCGATACGGATAGACGTATCGATATAGATTTTTCTCACTGGAATCCTGAGTTTGGTTTTAATGAAAAGTGTATTGGTATGCTCCCTTAGCGTATCGGTACGGTTCAACAGTCATTTAAAATTTAGGATACCAACTAACTGACAAGCCAACAGTCGAAAATTAAATGCAAGAATTTTGCAAAGGTCAGCATATCGTATCGATACGGTGACGTGCTGTATCGGTACACTATAGCAAAATGATATTTTGGTAAGAAATTTGTATCGATACGGTTCCAATGAGTATCGATACGCTATAGCTTAAAGTCTTGCCCAGATGAATATCGTATCGATACGGGTACACACCGTATCGGTACGCTATGAACGATTAAAATTTCAGTGTTGAAAAACCGTATCGATACACATAAGGATATCGATACGTCTGCGCGTTTTGTTGAAGTTTGACTTGAAAACACAAAAAAAGACTTAGTGAAATTTGAACCTTTAAGTATGTTTTGACTTGAAATATTGTTTGGTTCAAAATGACTTGTCAAAATGCGAGTCTTTGAAAATTACTTAAAAATTTATTGTTTTACAATTTAGTCCAAAAGTTAAATTGTTATATCAAAATTAATTTTTGTTTCATAGTTTATGATTTTTAGGGTTTAGGGTTTTATAATTTTTCGAGTTAAATGTTTAGGGTTTTATGGCATTATGTTTTAGTTACATTAAACACCCTAAATTAATGATGTTTAACTTTTTTGAAATGTAATTAATTGCACTCTAATATATTCTATTGAAAAGTAAAATAAGTATTAATAATTAGAATTTAATAGCCCTAAAATATAATATAAGCGTACGTTTAGCATTTAATTTTTACCTAAATAATTATTAAAGGTAATTAAATTAAATTATAGTTTTCGGATTAAAATAAAAAATATTAGGTACAATACACAAATCATCATTGAATTTTACTTTTAAGCCTATTTTGGTCATTAAAGTTTTAAAATGTTCAATTTACTCACTGAAGTTTAGATATTGAACGCTTTCTGTCACTAAAATTTAGACATTAAACGTTTTTGTCACTCTTAAGCCCCAAACATTCATAGATGGTAATCAGTCGGCCCTAAATTTCACCAGTCACTTCTTCACGACCCTATGAGTCTAAATCTGAGCTCCATTTTTGTCGAAAAGTAATCAGAAGTTCACGAATCACCCAAAAATCTTATGATTTCTCTCTCGTCAATCTCCTTCTTTCGCCGTTGCGGGGAGCTCGTTTCTCAGTATATTACTTCTCTCGCGCCGATGAAGTTTTTTACTGTTTGAATCTTAGATAAGTTCCTTCGTTCGCCAATTAATGGACGACGTAAAAAAAGTTAACATAGAAGTGACCATAAACGTTCAGTGCCTAAACTTCAGTGAGTAAATTGAATATTTTGAAACTCCAGTGATCTAAATATGTTTGAGAGTAAAGTTTAGTGATGATTTACGTAATTTACCCAAAATATTAATATAATACAAATAAAATTAAATTAAATAAAAAATAGGTAATTATTCTATGCAATGACGGTGGAGACAAAAAAAATTTCGCAAGTGCCACAATTTTAGGGTTTAGGAATTTAGTTTAAAGTTTAGGTTTATATGTTTCGAATTTAGGGTCTATAGTTATAATTTAGAGTTTACAAGTTAAAACCTAAATGCCTAGTTATATTAATCTAAACCCTACACATTAATCTTTAAACCCTAAATACTAATTTCTAACCATAGACCATAAATTCTAAAAAAAACCCTTAAATTCTAAACTCATACACCTAAAGCCATAAACCTTAGAATTAAGGTGATTGTCGAACTTTTTATTTCCACCGCTAGTGCATGAAATATTTTCATATAAAGAAGAGCATTGGTCGAATTAAAAAAATAAGTGCCCTCAACCATCAATTAGTCTAGTGAGAAGATATACTAGACCTCTTGAGCAAGGTCAAATGTTTAAATCCTAATATGGACCTCTAAAATATTACTATTTATATTATGAGTCATATTAATTGGTTGAGTGATCAGTGATACTCTTGTTGTTCTATCTTATACTAGTTCGAATTCGACATTTACATTGAGTATGTGATAGCTCTATTTCATAAATTAAAATATTAAAAGAAATTTTAATTTGATGTTTTATTTTTTGAATTAATATAAAACAAGATATTTTACTAATATAAATTCTGAGAAATTATTGTTAAATATTTAATTTAAAAATATGTCTTAACTTTAGTAATTATTTATTAAAAAAAGTAAGTAGATAAATTCTCGACAATTTGCTTTCTAAATTCAGTAAATTAAGACTAAAATATTGAACAAGTATCCCTTTGAATCAACTCTCTCTCCATCTCTCTGGATCAAGCAAAATATCGATGCAACAAGGACTTTCCTTCAACTAAAAAACCCTTTGATTCAAAAACAAAATTCTGGGTCTTTCGATTCTTGCTTCCTCCATCAGTATTTAATCGGAAAATCGAAGCTTTTTTTTTATTTTATAAATTTTCTTTGGTGTTTGTTGTGGTGGTGTGTGGGGATGAGGAAGAGGGAGAGGGAAAATCCATGTGGGGTATGCGGCCACTATCACAAGTACGAGGAAGGGGAAGTTTGTGGGATTTGTGGGCACCGACCTCCCGTTTCTTCCGATAGAACATCTCTTCAACTCAGTGCTTTTCCATCGCTGATCTTGCCTGACTTTCTCTATTTGGGTAGCTACGATAACGCCTCCCGCTCTGAGCTTCTCAAGACTCAAGGGATTACTCGCGTCCTTAATGTCAGCCCCTTTCTTCTTCTTCTTTTCTTTTTATTCTTATTTATATATATTCCTTTATAGTATTGATATCAACTTTTTAATTTTGCTTTTGATGTTGGACTTATGGATTTGGTGAATGCAAATAATTTGGGGGGAACAAGTTGATTTATGTTTTTTTGCTGATTGGAATAAGAAAGAGATGGTTTTTGTGTTTTTATATGTTAAGGTTTATATTCTGCTATTTGAACTTTGATGGGATTTCTTCTTTTTAATCATTTGGAATGTAGGGTAGGGGATTGAGTATTGAACTAATTCTCTGTACGAGGAACATCTTGTAAGTTGTAACTTTATTGATCTAGAAAACTCCTATGTTAGAAACATAGGGAAGAAGTTTAGAATTGAATGTATGATTTTGGTGCGAGGTAAGACCAGAACATGATGTGCAGGTTCAATTGACTAAAGTTGGAACTAGAATATTAGTAAGATTTGATGGTCATACATCCCAAAGAGAAATTGTTTTCTTTTTCAGTCTTGAGTTGAGTGTTAAAAGGAGAGAACCTGATGGCGTTGTCAGATATGTAAGTGAAGTTGTGAAATTTTCAGTGTGTTTACTTGAGACTTTTTATTAGGATAATTGTTATTGCCAACTGGTTAGGTATATAGGCATAGAATGGCAGACAGCTCAAAGAAAAAGAGGCAAATGATGTCCAGAATTAAACCTGTCACGGTATTGGATCTAATTTATCATTACTAGAGAGTAATAGATGCGTTGGAGCGACTTTTTACCATAGTGATGGGATTTCCTTCTGATAGTAAATTAAGATTCTACATGAGCCATTGAACGTTTAGAATTAACCAGCAGGTGACCAAGTACAGCAGCCAGTAAAATCCCTGTTTGTTAGATTTTCACATTTTGGAAGTTTATGGATATTGGGTTCTGTTTTCCTTTTCTAAGGGCACAAAACTGAATTTTATTTGAATGGGTCAAAGTTTAAGAACTTATTATTATCAAAGAATGATGAGATGATAATGTTTTGAACCTAATTTAATTGATACTATAGCAGGAATGTGGAGAAACTGGGATAAACTTTGGTGACTGCAGAGTTATGTTTTTTTTCATGTTGTGAATCATACTTTTAAACTAAGCAAACAAATAGTTGCAATCATCCAATTGCTATCAGTGATGTAATTGAAAGATACATTATGTGGTTTAAAAAGAAAAACAGCAATAATCGAAATAAATAAGGCTAAACAAACGATTAGTAAAGATGGAACTTTAGAAAACTTGGGGTCTAAAAAGCCCTCAAGTTTCTTTATAATAACTCAAAGAAAATAATAAGAATAAGTTGTGGCTGTAATATTTTACATCTAATTTATACCAGGGTTACAAAGATAATATAACTCTAGCCCTAGGTTTAAAACATAAAGTAAACCTATAATACTAGCCATCCAATATATCTCTAATATTTAATAAAACTGAAATAAATGAAGCTTATAATAATATAAGCTCCTGTATCAATACAACTTGAAAAGTGGTAAGATTGATGATGCCAAGATACGCTCTTTTTATTTCCTATCATGCGGTTTGCTCTGTTCCACTTTGTTGGATGTTGTGACTGCTGAAATACATAAAGGCTGCCAAGCTTCAAAAATTGTAGATTGCTTGTATGGCACATCCTTATGATTTTTTTTACATTATCTCTTTGCAGACCGTACCTGCTTGTCAAAATCTGTATAAGAATTCATTCGTCTATCACTGCCTTCAAGATGACAAAATTTTACAATTTGACGATGCAATACAATTTTTAGGTGAGTTAACCTTTTTGAGTCTGTTGTCAAAAGCTCGACTTTGGTATTTCCTCTTTTATGCATAGGATTAATTTTTACCTGTGCAAAATTCACGATGTTGGTCTGAGCAAACTCAATAACACACGCGCACACACACACTTTTTTAATGTCCTGAGAAGCATTTATTGAGTGTGTTCTCTCTTTTTATGTTACATAATGAGATGCTTCTTAATTTCCTTGATTCGCATTGTCAACTATGAGTTTTCTGCTGTCAAATACATGTGCTTCAATAGGCACTCTACATTCACAATTTGGAAACATGACTAAGATAATTGAGTTTCGGTCTCCATCTCCAACACTTTTCTCAACTTGTTTTTTTTCCCTTATGGTTTGCCCTTCTTATTTAATATCATGATGACTTTGTTACCCTAGTGAAAAATGGCTGTTGGAGAGTTTTCTTAGTTAATTAATGCTTTTCGGTCGCACTTCTGTAACTCAGATACTGCCAACTGACATGTTGTATAGTTTTATTCTCATTGGCATATTATGACATGTGGTTTGTTTCTGAATTTGCAGAACAATGTGAGAGGGATAAGGCTCGAGTCCTTGTGCATTGCATGTCAGGAAAAAATAGGTTGATTTTTACTGCTTCTTCATTCTTTCTTATCCCATAAATATTTTGAATGCTGAAAATAGGATTTTCAATATTGTAAGAACCTAGTTGAAGGTCCAGAATCTTTCCCTTAAGATACCCTGCAGATAAGCATTTGGCGACTTTGTTCTTTTATACACAGGAGATAAACTGATTTGCATGTTATTGTATGCACTTTCTATTTTTCTTCTTCTTCTTCTTCAAGAAGTTGGGTATTTTTACTCCTTGAGATGGGATATACTTGCACCTATCAGTGAGCCAAATGCTTGGGGGGCTGTATACCAATTTAGACTTATGAAACTTTTTGCGAGGATGCTTATACTCTTTCTGCAGGTCGCCAGCTATTGTAATAGCTTACTTAATGAAGTCAAAGGGATGGCGGCTTCAGCAAAGCTACCAGTGGGTGAAAGAACGGAGATCATCTGTGGAGTTAAGCCAAGGTATTTACCAGCGTTGACTTAAATCACCTAATAAGTTGTTATTTTAGTTGATTGAATGCTCGAAAAGAATATAGGAGTGCCACTTGATATACCATGGTATGGGTGGATACTGTTTCGTAGTTTTTAGGCTTTAGGGGTAACTTTTCCCTCGAACTCGCACCTAATAATCAATTTAGCCACGCATCCAAGTAGGTCTTCAAACTCGTGAATTGCATCAATTTTTCCCTTTGATCAACATTGATCGTTATTGTGATGACGGGTCCGTTAACAATGTTGATGTGGCAGTCCACTGGCATTTTGCACGTGGTAGAGGGGCAACATTGATATTTTAGGAGTTTGAGGGCTTAATT
This sequence comes from Hibiscus tridactylites, assembly GCA_958450335.1. NCBI lineage: Eukaryota > Viridiplantae > Streptophyta > Magnoliopsida > Malvales > Malvaceae > Hibiscus > Hibiscus tridactylites. The sequence goes on along the minus strand of OY288287.1, from coordinate 57,661,242 downwards.
GATTTTTTAAGAAGTTAAGGTTTAATTGATTTTTTTGTAATATTTGAACAAAAAATTGAGATTTTAAGAAATTAAAATTTTAAAATATTAAAAATATAAAAATTAAACCCAATTATTAAAATATTCGAAAATAAATATTAAAAAATTACTAAAAATAAAAATACTATTAGAAGTTAAAAAATTAAAAAAAAAGTCAGAAGCTATAAAATAATAAAAGATAAAAAATTACTAAAAACTATATTGAAAGTACTTGACATTATAAAAATCCAAAGCTTCAAAAAATTATATTTAAAACATATTAAAATATTAAAAAATCCAAATGCCTTCATTGGAGAAATCTTCAATCGTTTATCGACAGTTTTTGTCTATCATCTTTTCTCAAACATATTTTTAATGTATTTAACTTTTTATTAGAGCAACAATGACCTATAAGATTCCCTCTTATGATTTAAAATTAATAGAACTTCGTTTACACTAAATTTGTGCTCGTTAGTTTTATTTTGGACTTCAAATTTGGGTTTTTTAGAAGCAATCAATATAGCGAGGCGACATCATTTTGAGTTTTTGCACGACTATTTAGTCGATTCTGATTTTTTTTATTTCATGTGAATATATAAATAAAAATTTGATTTTATAGTGGAGAAACTCAAACTAGTGTCATTTTATTGTATGGATTAAATTTGAGAAATCAAGATTCATGAATATCACTATGGTGCAAACTCTATCCCATCAATTTTAAACGATGGAAGAAACTTTATAAGTTATTGTTACTCTGATTCCGTTGAAAATATATTTAAAGAATAGTAGTAGGCTCAGGCTGACGAGAGAGTCGCAAACTTTTTGTCATGTCATCATTCACATGTAGACCCTCACGTCAGCACCATGGATTGCAATGTCAGTGCCGTAACAACCACATTAGGACAATAATGGTCAACACTGGTCAAAGGGAAAAATTGATGCAATTTGCGAGTTCAAGGATCTAATTCGGTACGGGTTTTTTTGCAGAGGGACTAAATTAATTATTTCGTGCGAGTTCAACAGCAAAATTATCCCTTAAGCCTAGTTTTTAATTGACAAATTGTCTTTTCCTGCAACTCGAGAGAGGAGTAGAAATGCTTCATTAATCATTCATGAGCAAACTATGTATGATGTGCTTGGGTAAAGTAAATCTGTTTCTGAAAGTAATTTCTTTGGTAGGATTGAAATTGAGTTTAAGGATTATAAACTTGTAGTTGTGATGTTTATATTAGTATAACCTTGTAAAGCCTTTATTACTTTCTGATTTTGGTATGCTGTCTGTGATTCGTAGCCATCTACCAGCAATTGCAGGAATATGAGCAAAAGCTGTTTGGATCCGAAAGTACGAATCCTGCACTGTTCCCACCTGCTGGAGCCCCATCCTTCAACTTTGGTCTCCCAAACGATCCAGTTCCTGTTCCTGTTCCTATTCCGGCTTTCAGCAATCTTGTTGCTACTTCTATTTTTGCCGGCCCGGCTTTAGAAGTTCCTCCGCATGGGTTCACATTCGGTTCAGTTCAGACCCAGAAAAGTATGTCTGAAAGCCTGGGGAACCCTAATGCCCCAATGGATAGCACTTAAATGGCCGAAGTTTCTTTAGCAAGGCCAAGCGTTTCACCAGAAAATGTAAGGAGACCCGACTTTGATGAGGTTGTACATGACACGTGGGTATAAATGGGGAGTAAATCTTAGTAGTTTTCTGGTTTGTAAGATCTAATGGTGGCTTGAATGTTATCCGGCTCTTTCCAAATTTCATCATATACAGAGATAATTTTCAGATGAATCATTTGGCATTTTCATGATTTAGCCGGTCCCTTGATTCTCTTATCTTTACAGATGTTTATATCGGATTGTAACTGTTATGAGGTATTTGCCTGTTTCAACATTGTCTTCTTAAGAAACACGCTCAATTCTTGATTAGTAGATGTAGGATTGTAGATTCACAAATATATATATATATATATATATATATATACTAAGATTTTACCTTTACCTTTTCCGTTTCCTTTTCGTTTTGTTGTCTTTGTATTTGCTATTTATCATTGATAGGAGTTCATCGAAATCAATTTGTTCAGAAATCTGATCTAAGCGTGGTATCAATAATTTTAAATACATGTTTGAATTCGATACGATAATAATTTGACTCGATTCATCTTGACTAATTCGAATTGAGTATCGCTTAATTTTGTCATAGTATTAGGATTTGAAGTGGGGGAGTTATATAAAAGGCAACGTTTCATTATGCTAAACTAGCATATTTTTAATGTTTATATTATAATATAACATATTATATAAATAAAATATATTACCTAATTTGGGTTCGTCTTTTCTTTTCGTATAGGAGAAGAGTTAGGGTTTAAATTCTGGATAAAGGTGTTATTGTCGCTTAACCATTGCGTATACATATTACAATGTCAAAATTGTGAATATTTGCCCAATTTTGAAAGTTCATCTGAAATTTGTGAGAGTTTGAAAACAAAATTTTGGTCGAAAATGAGCTTGAAAAAATAAGCCTATTTAAAATATGAGTTAGACTTGTGCTTCAACATTCAAGGTTCAACTTTTATTTTAAATAAACTGGATTATATTCAAAGGATAAGATTACAAAAATATTACACCGCTAACATTGAAAATTTTAAGGGTGTGAAAGACATTAAAATAAAAAACCTATCACATCAAAATGACTTAAATAATTTTCTGAATGAAATCCAGCAAAACAACTGCTTTGACCAGAGTGCTCTATGAAGAAAACAATTCTTCCGCTACTTGCTCTTAATATATCGGCACAACCACAAAAGGGAATCGTAAGCATATATAGACCGACTTCTTTCGTTGAAAAAACGTTCGTTGATGCGCGTCACTCGAACGCTAAACTGTCAAAAGACAAACGACTACCACAAAGACAAACTATAACTCTTATAAAAGCAGCCAAAGGAACTGCCATAAAAGTAGACAAAAGAATTACCATAAAAGAATGAAAATAATTCAAGGTTCAAATTTAATCCTATTTAACTCGATTTATAAATTTATATGTTATTTTTGTATATTGTATATTTTGTATCATAAAAAGGTTAAATTTATAATATATATGCAATATGTTACGGACCGCGCCCATTCAGCCGAGCCCAGCGCGCACCAGGCCCTTGAGCAGCATCTCCACGCCATCTTGGGCTTGGCATCATCAACTCAGCCAGCCCAACACTTGGAGACTGAGACACAAGCAACCTGATTATGGCAAGTATCTCCTTTCACATGGCAACTTCTTAGAGATAATTTCCTTATTGATTCTTGTCTCCCCATATATGGAATGTATGACCAAATCTCCCTAAATCAAGGGATTGTATAGCTCATCTTCAATCTTGACCATTGATGTAATCTCATTGTAACCGTTGGATGAAGGGGGCTCTAACTATAAATAGAGGCTCACCCCCTCCTCATTTCCTCACTTCAGAATTGAGTAATACACAGAGCATTCACTCATTCTCCTCTTGTTCTTTGCTAGTCATTTCCCTTTCCGTTGTTCCTTTCTTTTCCGCAAGGTTCTTAGCTTTCTAGCTTCGAACAGTTAAGGCTTACTTAGGCGTAATTCAGTTCCGAGGCGTCTAAGGCCGCACGCTTTGGACTTTGACTTTCCAAGGGCGTGACAAGTGGTATCAGAGCTAGTTTCGTGTGAAGAAATAGCACCGCAAGGCAACATCGAGGTTCCCCCAACTGACCGAGAGACTCGTCAAGGAGGGAAGAAGCGCGAGAAGTCCAGGGACCTGCTGTCGTCCATGGAAGAAAGGGTGACTAGATTGGATACTGCAATGGGCAACGTCCAAGACACCCTTGAAGAGGCGGATCCGCGCCTCAAGTTGATCGATACGATCAAGGAAGAGGTTCAAGGCATCATCGACGATTCGGTTGGTACCATGAACGAGAAGATCGAGGCCTTTCAAGGTGCAATGGCTGCTATGAAGGCCGAGTTTGCGGGGGAGATCAAGAAGCTCTCTGTCGAGCTACTTCTCTATAAGAATGCCGTGGTCAATGGCATGGTGGGCGAAGCAGTGGTGGCTAAGCCCAGGATCGATGTTCCGAAGCCGAAGGAGTTCAAAGGGGCGAGGGCAGCCCAAGAAGTGGACAACTTCATTTGGGGGTTGGAGCAGTACTTCCGACTCATAAACATCGATGATGACTCCACTAAGGTAAACCAAGCTTCGGTTTACTTAATTGATGCCGCTCTCTTATGGTGGCGACACAGGTGTGCACAAGTGGAGGAGGGGACACTTCCAATGAAGACATGGAAGGAGTTCATGTTCGAGTTCAAGGAGCATTTCTACCCAAAGAATGCTCAAGAAGAGGCCCGAGAGAAGTTGCGCCAATTGAAGCACGATGGCAACATCCGGGAGTATGTGAAGCGCTTCACCGAGCTTAGGCTCCAAATCAAGGACATGGGTGAAGCCGATGCCTTCTATGCTTTCAAGAGTGGTTTGCGACAATGGGTCAAGATGGAGCTGAATCGGATTGAGGATCTCGACCTTACCAAGGCGATGTCTACCGCCGAGTCCCTTAGTGAGTTTGAGCACAAAAGGTCGGATGCTACCAAAGAAAAGCCGAGGTACAAAGGTAGCAAGGACAAGCCGACTAAAAACGAGTCCGAGAGGTCCGGAAGGCTATCCAACTTCCGTAGACCACTTGAGAGGGGCAGGCCATCCGAAAGAAGCAACGCTGAATTCAAGTGCTACACTTGTGGGGGCAAGCACTTGGCGAGAAATTGTCCCAATGATGGGAAAGTGGCGGCCATTCAGGAGAAGAGTGGCGAGGAGAAGATAGCCCACGTGAACTCCATCATTAGTTCAATCGAGAGTAAAGGAGACTCCAAGAAGAAGGGCCTCATGTTCGTGGAGATTACTTTGGCGGGGCAAAAGTTGAGTGCTCTAGTTGACACCGGGGCCTCAGATTCGTTCGTGTCCGAGCGGATTGCCAAGAGACTTGGCCTAAACATTGAGAAGACAAGCGGGTTCATCAAGACTGTGAATGCCGAAGGAACGCCAATTACCGGGGTTGCCAAGGGAGTCAAGCTTGACATCGGTGATTGGTCCGGTAAGGAAAGTATTCAGGTAATCCTTTTGGATGATTTCGACTTTGTTATTGGGATTTCCTTCCTTGACCGGATTAAAGCCTTCCCCTTTCCTGCTTTTGATTGTCTATGCATACTTGATCCGGGGAAGCAATGTGTTGTTCCGGTAAGCCGTGGTTCCGGAGTGGAAAACATGCTTTCAGCCATCCAGCTTAGCAAGGGGGTGCGCAAGGAGGAACCCACCTACTTAGCTGTCTTGGTGCAAGATGAACTTAGCAAGTCCGATGAAGTGCCATCCGAAGTGAGGCAAGTTTTGGCCGAGTTTAGTGACGTGATGCCTGCCGAGTTACCCAAACATCTCCCACCTAAAAGAGATGTAGACCACAAGATTGATCTTGTGCCCAACGCGGAGCCGCCAGCCCGTTCCCCCTACCGAATGGCTCCGCCCGAATTGAATGAGCTCCGCAAACAGTTGAAAGAGCTCATTGATGCCGGATACATCCGACCGTCCAAGGCACCCTTTGGTGCACCGGTGCTGTTCCAGAAGAAGCAAGATGGCTCACTTCGGATGTGCATCGACTACCGGGCTTTGAATAAGCTCACCGTGAAGAACAAGTACCCGATCCCACTCATAGCTGACTTGTTCGATCAACTTGGTGGTGCAAGGTGGTTCACCAAGTTGGATTTGCGGTCCGGATATTGGCAAGTTAGAATTGCGGAAGGTGATGAACCAAAGACAGCATGTGTGACACGCTACGGTTCGTTCGAATTTTTGGTGATGCCCTTCGGCCTCACGAATGCTCCCGCTACCTTCTGCACCCTTATGAACAAGGTACTACAACCCTTCCTAGATCAATTCGTTGTAGTTTATCTTGACGACATTGTCATCTATAGCAAGTCCCTCGGGGAGCATGTGGAACACTTGAGACAGGTGTTCGAGGTCCTTAGGCAGAACGAGCTCTATGTCAAAGAGGAGAAGTGTTCGTTTGCCCAAGGAGAGGTTCCATTCCTAGGCCACATTGTTGGAGGTGGCAAGATCCGGATGGATGGGGCCAAGATCAAATCCATTGTTGAGTGGGAGCCGCCCACTAAAGTGACCGAGTTGAGATCGTTTTTGGGGCTAGCCAACTATTACCGGAGGTTTGTCCGAGGCTACTCCAAGCTCGCCTCTCCCTTGACCGAACTGTTGAAGAAGGACAAGGGTTGGGAATGGGGTCCCGATTGTCAAAGTGCATTTGAGGCTTTGAAGCAAGCCATGGCGAGCGAACCAGTGTTAGTGTTGCCGGATCACACTAAGTCGTTCGAGATTTACACCGATGCGTCCGATGTGGCCATTGGAGGGGTCCTTATGCAAGAAGGACATCCGGTTGCATATGAGAGCCGGAAGCTCAATGAGACCGAGCGGAGATACACGGTCCATGAGAAGGAGATGACCGCGGTGGTGCATTGTTTGCGCACGTGGTGACACCACATCCTTGGGTCCAGGTTTGTGGTATTTACGGATAACATTGCCAATAGTTACTTTCTGACCCAAAAGAAACTGTCTCCCAAGCAGGCCCGTTGGCAAGAGTTTCTTGCAGAATTTGACTTTGCCTTGGAGTACAAACCGGGGAAGGTCAACTCAGTTGCCGATGCCTTAAGCCGAAGGTATAACATTGAAATGGTGAGTTTGCCAAAGGGACAGTTGTTGGGGCGCATCAAAGAGGGGCTTTCACATGACCCAACGGCCAGAATGCTGATTGACTATGCCAAAGAGGGGAAGACCCGAAGATTCTGGCTCGATGGTGATTTGCTTTATGCTCGAGGACACCGCCTCTATGTGCCACAATTTGGGGAGCTTCGCAAGGAGATCATGCGGGAGTGTCATGATTCCAAGTGGGCGGGACATCCGGGAATGAGTCGGACCATAGCACTCATCTCGGAGCACTACTATTGGCCACGCATGGGCGAGGACATTGAGGCCTATGTGAGAACTTGTCTAGTCTGCCAACAAGACAAGATTGAGATGAAGAGACCCGCGGGACTGTTGCAGCCTTTGCCCATTCCCGAGCGACCATGGGAGAGTTTATCCATGGATTTTATTGTCGGTTTGCCACTTTCTGACGGCCTGTCTAGTATAATGGTTGTGGTTGACATGTTTTCTAAGTATGCGACGTTCATACCAGCATCGAAGGTGTGCCCAGCTAGTGAAGCAGCTCGTCTTTTCCTCAAACATGTGGTGAAGTATTGGGGAGTGCCAAAGACGATCATTAGTGACCGAGACACGCGGTTCACGGGGAGATTTTGGACCGAATTGTTCAAGCTCATGGGATCGAGCCTGAACTTTTCCACTAGTGTGCACCCACAGACGGACGGGCAAACCGAGCGAGTGAATGCCTTATTGGAGATCTACTTACGGCACTATGTGAGTGCCACACAGCGAGACTGGCCGAAGTTGCTAGATGTGGCCCAGTTTTCTTACAACTTGCAACGGAGCGAGGCGACCAACCAAAGTCCATTCGAGATCGTGACCGGGCAGCAACCGCTCACTCCCAACGCGGTTGCCACCAAGTATGAGGGGCCAAATCCAGCAGCACACAAGTTTGCCAAGGAGTGGCAAGAGCAGCATGACCTAGCCCGAGCTTGTTTACACAAGGCGGGGAAACGGACCAAGAAGTGGGCGGACACCAAGCGCAGGGACGTGAACTTTAATGTTGGTGACTTAGTCCTTGCCAAGCTCACCGGGATCTTGTGCAACCCAACCGTGCACAAGGGGCTTGTGCGGAGATACGAGGGTCCTTTCAAGGTTGTGAAGCGGATAGGCACCATGGCCTATCGTTTGGAGTTGCCACCAACCATTCGAGCTCATCCAGTGTTCTATGTAAGTCTACTCAAGCCGTTCCATCAAGATGAGCTAGATCCGGATCGTGGCAAGTCACACCGAGCGCCAGTCGGAGTGAAGATCTCCTATGAGAACGAGGTTCGTGAGATTCAAGCAGAACGAGCTGTCCGACAAGTAGGACACCGGCCGAGGCACGAGTACTTTGTACAATGGAAGGGACTTCCCGACAGTGAGGGGAGTTGGGAACCAGCCGAGGCCCTTTGGCAATTCCGCGACCAAGTGAGTAGGTATCATTCCAGTCGAGCGACGAGGGCGTCGCCAGAACCAGTGGGGGAGAATGTTACGGACCGCGACCATTCAGCCGAGCCCAGCGCGCACCAGGCCCTTGAGCAGCATCTCCACGCCATCTTGGGCTTGGCATCATCAACTCAGCCAGCCCAACACTTGGAGACTGAGACACAAGCAACCTGATTATGGCAAGTATCTCCTTTCACATGGCAACTTCTTAGAGATAATTTCCTTATTGATTCTTGTCTCCCCATATATGGAATGTATGACCAAATCTCCCTAAATCAAGGGATTGTATAGCTCATCTTCAATCTTGACCATTGATGTAATCTCATTGTAACCGTTGGATGAAGGGGGCTCTAACTATAAATAGAGGCTCACCCCCTCCTCATTTCCTCACTTCAGAATTGAGTAATACACAGAGCATTCACTCATTCTCCTCTTGTTCTTTGCTAGTCATTTCCCTTTCCGTTGTTCCTTTCTTTTCCGCAAGGTTCTTAGCTTTCTAGCTTCAAACGGTTAAGGCTTACTTAGGCGTAATTCAGTTCCGAGGCGTCTAAGGCCGCACGCTTTGGACTTTGACTTTCCAAGGGCGTGACAAATAATATAAACATTAAAAAATGTTGAGTTGTTAATATACAAAAGAATAAGAAATAAACAAATATAATAGAAGGAAAATCATATAAAATATTAAATTAAGAATTAAGAAATATTTTTTAAAACAAAAAATATTGTGGACGAGCCAAAAACGGAGCAGAATTAACCATTTACAAATATAAACGAGTTTAGAAAAAAAAATTAAGACGTATTTTTGGGATGAATCAGACTTAAACGAATATAAAATCTCATGCTTATAATAAAGGAAAATTTTGACACGCTCGACTAGCACCATTAACGACGAGAACCAATGAGTATCATTAATTTAATTTATAAATATTAAAATTTTAAAGGATTTACTGTATAATTATAAATGAATAAAAATTAGGGTTTTATAATTTAGGGGTAGATAGGTATTTTGATCTATGTTTAAAAAAATTAAAAATAAAATAATATATTTTGATTAAATTACCTTTTGATTTTTAAATAATTTATAATTATACGAGGAGTCCTTTAGATTTTAATCTTTATAAATTGAATTAATGGTGCTCATCGGTGCTCGTCGTTACTCGTTAGTGGTGCTCATCGGTGCTCGTCGAACATGACAGACTCATCCTATAATAAATTGAATCTAGTTCAAACCATAAACATATCTACTTTATAAGTAGGGGTGTTCATGGTAGGTTCACTATACAATAACCAAAACAATAAGAAATAATTAATCGTTTTTAACCACTAACAGTTAACTATCATTAACGGTTTGGTTACAAGTGAACATTAACCGATTAAATTTTTTCACATATTATCACTTCTTTTGAGAATAATGATAAGCAATGACGGATGCACCTAGCCCTGGTGGGGTGCATCTGCATCCTTTTTTGATTTTTTTTGGGAAAAAATATTTTAAAGCCTTATTCTTGTCTTTATAAATCCGCCACCGATAATAAGATCTTGGGATTGATGTAACCAATCTTGTAAACAAAATATATGTATAAATAATTTAATAATAGTTAATATATTGCCATTAACCAATTTTTATAAACCCATCGTTTAAATTTGTTTCCAAAATGCTTTGAGCTGGAAAATGAAGAAATTTTGTTTGGGTCGTTTGATCCTGAGTTTAAATGTGTTTTTAACTTTGTTTTGATGTTCTAAAAATGTTAGGATAGTGGCTTTTGGTGGGAAACCCGAAACTCGTAAAAAGGAGGGATTTTTAGAGTTGAAAATTTGGGTTTTTGGGTTGTTCTTCTAAAGAACTTTGGGCTGATGGTTTCTAGACCTAGGTAAATGTTTTGGTTGTTGAAAGGTGTAGTTTTGATGGTAAATTTGCTGGGTTGTTGCTGGATTTTGGATAGAGCTGATCGAATGATGTTTTCCGAAAACTTCGGCTACGAATCTATGAGCGAATTTTGTTGAATATTGTGTTTGTGAACTTCAGTGGGCATGTATGTTGAAAAAGGTATTAATACTCTGTTTTGGATTGTTTAGAAGTAGCGGAAGCGGATTTGAGCTCTTCGGACGTGAGACCGGGTGGTTCGGAGACTTGAATCGGTGTTTCGGCTACCGTTGAGTTGTACCGGTGAGTGAAACTGTTTTCTAAGCCTTACCTTGGTTAAGGATGTGATTTGAGAGTTTAGATTAAAATTGATAATCCAATCTAAGCTCAAGAGTAAGTTTTAAGTGTTTTTAATCCTTGTTATCGATAATATCTTCTATGCATTTGAATGATTTTCATAGTTCATGTTGCCTTGAATATCAATGTGTTATGCTTGTGGTTGCCCTAAATGATATCCATGTTGGTTACGGTTGTGGCTATGAAAACGCAAGGTAAGCATTGCTTTGATGGATATTGACATGTGAAATCTTGTTACCGAATATAGTTGCTCAACCAATAGAATGTGAGTGCACTCGAGGTAAAAGTCGCGCGTGGCCTTAGTGATGTTAGATTCCACTAAGTAGGAGTACGGTGATGTGAGATTCCACCGGAAGCTATTTTTACTAGACGAGTGAGTACGATAATATGAGACTCCACCGGAAGTGTCTAGTGGGTTTGAGAAATTATTCGCATATCCGAGTAAAAGTGATGAATGCCAATATACCCATAATGCTCTAAATTCTCATGTTAAGAATGTTGCATTATTCTTTCAAATTATGCCTATGCATGTAGTTGGTTACTTTGCTTGTGTTATGAGAATGAGAATGAGGTAAACTTATGGCTTGTGGTTGCATTCGGTAAATGCACGAGGTGATAAATGCATGTTGTTATGTGTCCAAGCATGGGAAATGATTTGGATATGGTTTTGGTTCCAAGCAAACTATATTTTAAAATTGCATTGTTGTAGTTACCATTTTGAGTGCCGCTCACTAAGCTTAAATGCTTACGCTCCTTTTTCTAGCAATACAGGCTCTTAGACCTACGGAGCAGCTCGGGGAACAAGGGAGAATCCAAGGGAGTTTGGTTTGCTCAAGTATGGTTCTTAGACTACAATAATTAATATTAAGCAATGGGATATAACCTTCTTGTTTTGAGGAGTTGTTGGCATGTATTTTGCTTAGACAAGTTTGTTTGGTTGTGTTTGGCTTGTAATGCCTCATATTCTGTTGAGGTATGCTTTGGGTTAGCTTTTGACTTTGTTGGTGAATGTTAAGCATGAATGTATTTCCTTTCAAACCTTGTTATGTTGAACTGTGTTCCGTTGAATGTCTATCTTGCTTTATATGTGTTTCTATGGATGCCTTGTGTTGTATGAGTGGTTGTATGTTGAATGAATGTTTGTCTAGTGTGTCTTGTGCTAGTTCCTTTAAGCTTTTACCTGCTAAAACAAGTTTTTCTAGACAGGGCGTATCGATACGCTCAAGGGATGTATCGATATGGTCCCATGTTTTAGACAAGGCGTACCGATACGCGGGGGTGTACAAAATGCCCACTTTGGTCTCTGGAAATCTGAGATTTTGAAGAGAAATTAAAGTATCGGTTCAAACTTTAAGTGTACTAATACATTCCCTGGTGTTAACTTTAAGAGTTTGACCATTAAAGGCGTATCGATACCAGCCTTGAAGGGCATCGATACGACCTCTTGAAGTTGACCGTTGATGGCGTATCGATATAAGCCTTAGGCGTATCGATACGACCTGTAGTAAATCACTAAAAATCAACCTTTGAATGTTCGCCTTGTTTCCTTTTTCCGCTGCATGTCTCCTCATATAAGGTGTGTAATGGCATTTAGACAAGATAATTTTAAAAAGAATTTTCTAGGGTTACTAATCTCAGTGAAGCCTTAACGAGTTTCTCTTCAGTTTTTCTCGTGTAACTCGTTCGGCGTGGCCTGGTGGCTAAGCCAGGTTGAGGGGGTTACATTTGTTGGTATCAGAGCCTAGGTTTCACCTAGGTTCGTTGCGTTTTCGCAAGCCGAAAGGTAAGTGAGGTAAGTTTTATGGTGTAAGCTTGTTGGTTGTGATGCATAGTGATTGTAAGCATGTTTATGGATTTCCTTATGTTGGTTAGGAAGTAGTTAAAGGCACCCATTGCTAGTATACTATTATTGTAAGTGATTTTAAGTTTAAAGGCTTGAGCACCTTGGACCTTGTTCCTTGTTGAGCCCAAATCATTTCACTTGTTGTGTTTGTTGTTTAGTTTTGCAGATGTTATCATGGTGAGACCGAGGGGAAGGCCTAGAATGGATAATCCGAGGGTTGAGCGGATTGAGAATGTTGAAGATGTGCGATGAGAGAACTTGCCTCCTCCTTCGCATGGTGGAGTAAATGTTGGAGGTGTTGGACCCCAAGCTGGTCAGGGAAAGGCAGACATTGACGTGAATCCGTTGATTTAGGCTATAGTCGGGGCTATTCAGACAACTTTAGCGGGTGTTCGGGTTGCAGCACCGCCTCAGTGTGCAGGTTCTGATCTACCGTTATAGCGACTTCGTAGCTTGGGCAGAGTCGAGTTTCGGGGATTGTAATTCATGGGTTTAGAGGCATGGTTTGAGAGCACAGATCGTATTTATGGTCAGATGGAGTGCTCTGATGCACATAAGTTAGGTTGCATCGTTTCTTTGCTTTAGGGAGATGTCTATACTTGGTAGACTACCATCACAACGAGTATGCGAGAGGCTGAGGTTACTTAGGAATTTTTCAGGAGTGCTTTCCGTAAAAAGTATCTAGGTCCTCGATACCTAGACAAGAAGAAGAGAAAGTTCATGGCTCTTGTTCAAGGTAGCATGACCGTGTCCGACTATGAGGTGCAGTTCGTACGTTTGAGTCAGTATGCTTATGAAATTGTTCCCACTAAGAAGGAACGATGTGAGCATTTCCGGTATGGTTTAATTCAAGAGGTGAAGACCTACATGTTGGCTTCTGACTATACGGATTTTGATGTGTTGGTCGCTAGGGCCAACTATATTGAACTATCTTTAGGACTTGTAGATCGCAAGAGTGGATCTAGTTCAAGAAAAAGGACCGTCGAGTGGGACAGAGATCGTGCCAAGAGGCACAAGGATATGAGACCTCATCATGATCATATGAGCGGAGGTGGTAATCCGGGGCGAGGCCATCACGTCTAAGGGACTGAGAATCGTACTCCTGAGTGTACCAAGTGTGGTAAACGCCATTACGGTGAGTGTTAGGGCACTTATGCACATGTTGGAACTGTGGGTCTAGAGCGCATTTGAAACGCGATTGTCCACATCCGGCTAGGGATGGATAGGCTCATGGACGAGCTGTCGAGCATTAGAGAGGTCGTGGGTGCGGTCGAGGTAACTTTTAGCCAAGAAATAACGGTCAGAGGAATGTGGCTCATGTTGTGACAATTCAGCCCGATGGAGGTGGTCCAGTTAGAGTGTATGCACACTGTGAGGACAAGAATGACACATATGTGATTGCAGGTAATTTCTCATTACAGTCTTTGACTTTGCTTTCTTTGATTGATTCCGGTTCTACACATTCGTATATATTGAGTGAGCATACTAGGTTGTTAGATATTTCGGTCGAGATATTAGATGTGGGTATGAGTGTCACGAGTTCTTTTGGTGAGACAATTATGGTTAGAAAAATGTACAAAAGATGTCCTTTGATGGTTCAAGGTCATGTTTTCCCCGTGGATACGATGGAATTGCCCTTTTATGGTTTTGATGTAATTTTGGGCATGGATTGGCTTGTGGAGCATAGAGCTAGGGTAGATTTCTAGACAAAGCGTGTGTCCTTGAGACTTTCAGATGGTTATGAGGTAGTAGTAGTGGGCGAGAACGTTAAGCTCTTGTTCAATATAGTTTCAGCTTTAGAGGCTCAGAAGTTAATGGATGTGGGTTGTTAGGCATACTTAGCCATGTTATGAATCTGAATATAGGTGAGGCACGAGCACAAGATATTAGAACAGTTTGTGACTTTCCTAGTGTTTTCCCAGAAGAATTGCCAGGTTTGCCGCCTGATAGAGAGGTGGAGTTTTCTATAGAGACTTATGCTAATTCTACTCTAGTATCAATTGCTCCGTATCGAATTACTCCTAAAGAAATGAAAGAGTTGAAGACATAGCTTCAAAAACTGATAGACCGAGGGTTCATTTGTCCGAGTACTTCACCTTGGGGTGCACCGGTGTTGTTTGTAAAGAAGAAAGATGGCAGTTTGAGGATATGTATCGATTATCGATAGTTGAATAAGTTGACAGTGAAGAACAAATATCCTTTTCCGAGGATTGACGACCTGTTTGATCAGTTTGAGACGTGCCTCAGTGTTTTCGAAGATAGATTTGAGATCCAGCTATTATAAGTTAAAGGTAAGAGATCAAGATATACCGAAAACAGCTTTCCGCACTCGTTATGGACATTACGAATTCTTAGTGATGCCCTTTGGTTTGAAGAATGTGGTTTTCATGAGTACTTAGACCAGTTTGTGGTAGTATTCATTGATGATATCATAGTGTACTATCATACCGAAGAAGATCATGATCGGCATTTGCGTTTAGTGTTGCAGAAATTTTATTTTTGCATAACCTTTTGAGGGGAAAAAATATTTTAAAGCCTTATTCTTGTATTTATAAATCCGCCACCGATAATAAGATCTTGGGATTGATGTAACCAATCTTGTAAACAAAATATATGTATAAATAATTTAATAATAGTTAATATATTGATTAACCATTAACCGATTGGGTTAAATAACCTGTAAAATGTAACATTCCTATAACTTAATGGTTAAGTTTAAGACGCATACAACTAGTTATAAGTTATAGACATTGTTTGGTAAAGAGCGGTGTAACGCCTCGAGTTTAGGGCCGTGAGATAATCGGGTTAGTTAAATCGGTTCGGGTTAAATTAATTTAGGGAAAATCATATTCAACAAACACCTAAATTATTTTAATGAAGAAGGGCAAAAAAGGGATTTTAAAATTCTAAAAGGGTTTTGAAAATGCTATCATCTTCTTCAAACTCTCTTTTAACGTTATTTTCACTCAAACACCATTTTTACTATTCCATTGATCTCGCCACTTCATCCAAGCAAGATTTTCGAGGTAATCCTTCTCTTATTTCGATTTTCTCTTCCTTAAACATGTTGTAGATGAAATCTATCTTTAAACCCATTGTTTAAATTTGTTTCCAAAATGCTTTGAGCTGGAAAAAGAGGAAAATGAAGAAATTTTGTTTGGGTTGTTTGATCCTGAGTTTAAATGTGGTTTTAACTTTGTTATGATGTTCTAAAAATGTTAGGATAGTGGCTTTTGGTGGGAAACCCAAAACTCGTATAAATGAGGGATTTTTAGAGTTGAAAATTTGGGATTTTGGGTTGTTCTTGTGAAGAAATTTGGGCTGATGGTTTCTAGACCTAGGGTAAGTGTTTTGGTTGTTGAAATGTGTAGTTTTGATGGTAAATTTGCTGGATTTTGGTTAGAGCTGATTGGATGCTGTTTTCGGATAACTTCGTCTACGAATCTATGAGCGAATGTTGTTGAATATTGTGTTTGTGAACTTTAGTAGGCATGTATGTTGAAAAATGTATTAATACTCTGTTTTGGATTGTTTAGAAGTAGCGGAAACGGATTTGAGCTCTTTGGACGTGAGACCGGGTGGTTCGGAGACTTGAATCGGTGTTTCGGCTACCGTTGGGTTGTACCGGTGAGTGGAACTATTTTCTAAGCCTTACCTTGGTTAAGGATGTGATTTGAGAGTTTAGATTGAAATTGATAAGCCAATCTAAGCTCAAGAGTAAGTTTTAAGTGTTTTAATCCTTGCTTTCGATAATATCTTCTATGCATTTGAATGATTTTCATAGTTCATGTTGCCTTGAATATCAATGTGTTATGTGTGTGGTTGCCCTAATTGATATCCATGTTGGTTACGGTTGTGGCTATGAAAACGCAAGGTAAACGTTGGTTTGATGGGTATTGACATGTGAAATCTTGTTACCGAATATAGTTGGTCGACCAATAGAATGTGACTGCACTCGAGGTAAAAGTCGTGCGTGGCCTTAGTGATGTTAGATTCCACTAAGGAGGAGTACGGTGATGTGAGGTTCTACCGGAAGCTATTTTTACTAGACGAGTGAGTATGATAATGTGAGACTCCACCGAAGTGTCTAGTGGGTTTGAGAAATTATTCGCATATCCGAGTAAAAGTGATGAATGTTAATATACCCATGATGCTCTAAATTCTCATGTTAATAATGTTGCATTATTCTTTCAAATTATGCCTATGCATGTAGTTGGTTACTTTGCTTGTGTTATGAGAATGAGAATGAGGTAAACTTATGGCTTGTGGTTGCATTTGGTAAATGCACGAGGTGATAAATGCATGTTGTTATGTGTCCAAGCATGGGAAATGATTTGGATATGGTTTTGGTTCCAAGCAAACTATGTTTTAAAATTGCATTGTTGTTGTTACCATTTTGAGTGCCGCTCACTAAGCTTAAATGCTTACGCTCCTTTTTTCTAACAATACAAGCTCTTAGACCTACAGATCAGCTCGGGGAAAAAGGGAGAATCCAAGGGAGTTTGGTTTGCTCAAGTATGGTTCTTAGACTTCAATAATTAGTATTAAGCAATGGGATATAACCTTCTTGTTTTGAGGAGTTGTTGGCATGTCTTTTGCTTAGACAAGTTTGTTTGGTTATGTTTGGCTTGTAATGCCTCATATTCCGTTGAGATATGCTTTGGTTTAGCTTTTGACTTTGTTGGTGAATGTTAAGCATGAATGTATTTCCTTTTAGACCTTGTTATGTTGAACCGTGTTCCATTGAATGTCTATCTTGCTTTATATGTGTTTTTATGGATGCCTTGTGTTGTATGAGTGGTTGTATGTTGAATGAATGTTTTTTCTAGTGTGTCTTGTGCTAGTTCCTTTAAGCTTTTACCTGCTAAAACAAGTCTTTCTGGATAGGGCGTATCGATAAGCTCAATGGCTGTATCGATACGGTCCCATGTTTTAGACAAGGCGTACCGATACGCGGGGGTGTACAAAGTACCCACTTTGTTCTTTGGAAATCTGAGATTTTGAAGAGAAATTTGAGTATCGGTACAAACCTTAAGTGTATTAATACATTCCCTGGTGTTAAATTTAAGAGTTTGACCATTAAGGGCGTATCAATACCAGTCTTGAAGGGTATCGATACGACCTCTTGAAGTTTACCGTTGATGGCGTATCGATATGGGCCTTAGGCGTATCGATACGACCTGTAGTAAATCAATAAAAATCAACCTTTGAATGTTTGCCTTGTTTGGTTCATGTCGTGTTTGCTTTTTCCGCGACATGTCTCCTCATATAAGGTGTGTAATGGCATTTAGACAAGATAATTTTAAAAAGAATTTTCTAGGGTTGCTAATATGAGTGAAGCCTTAACGAGTTTCTCTTCAGTTTTTACCGTGTAACTCGTTCGGCGTGGCCTGGTGGCTAAGCCAGGTTGAGGGGGTTACATTTGTTGGTATCAGAGCCTAGTTTTCGCCTAGGTTCGTTGAGTTTTCACACGCCGAAAGGTAAGAGAGGTAAGTTTTATGGTGTAAGCTTGTTGGTTGTGATGCATAGTGATTGTAAGCATGTTTATGGATTTCCTTATGTTGGTTGGAAAGTAGTTAAAGGCACCTATTGCTAGTATACTATTATTGTGAGTGATTTTAAGTTTAAAGGCTTGAGCACCTTGGACCTTGTTCCTTGTTGACCCCAAATCATTTCACTTGTTGTGTTTGTTGTTTACTTTTGTAGATGTTATCATGGTGAGACTGAGGGGAAGGCCTAGAATGGATAATCCGAAGGTTGAGCGGATTGAGAATGTTGAGGATGTGCGATGAGAAAACTTGCCTCCTCCTTCGGATGGTGGAGTAAATGTTGGAGGTGTTGGACCCCAAGCTGGTCAGGGAAAGGCAGACATTGACGTGAATCCGTTGATTCAGGCTATAGCCGGGTCTATTCAGACAACTTTAGCGGGTGTTCAGGTTGCGGCACCGCCTCAGGGTGCAGGTTCTGATCTACCGTTATAGCGACTTCGTAGCTTGGGCGGAGTTGAGTTTCGGGGATTGTCATCCGTGGGTTTAGAGGCATGGTTTGAGAGCACAATTCGTATTTTTGGTCAGATGTAGTGCTCTGATGCACATAAGTTATGTTGCATCGTCTCTTTGCTTTAGGGAGATGCCTATACTTGGTAGACTACCATCACAACGGGTATACGAGAGGATGAGGTTACTTGGGAATTCTTCAAGACTACTTTCTGTAAGAAGTATCTAGGTCATCGATACCTAGACAAGAAGAAGAGAAAGTTCATGGTTCTAGTTCAAGGTAGCATGACCGTGTCTGACTATGAGGTGCAGTTCGTACGTTTGAGTCAGTATACTTATGAATTGGTTCCCATTAAGAAGGAACGATGTGAGCATTTCCGGTATGGTTTAATTCAGGAGGTGAAGACCTACATGTTGGCTTCTGACTATACAGATTTTGATGTGTTGGTCGCTAGGGCAAACTATATTGAACTATCTTTAGGACTTGTGAATCGCAAGAGTGGATCTAGTTCAAGAAAAAGGACCGCCGAGTGGGACAGAGATCGTGCCAAGAGGCACAAGGATAGGAGACCTCATCATGATCATATGAGCGGAGGTGGTAATCCGGGGCGAGGCCATCACTTCTAAGGGACTGAGAATCGTACTCCTGAGTGTACCAAGTGTGGTAAACGCCATTACAGTGAGTGTTGGGGCACTTATGGCACATGTTGGAACTGTGGGTCTAGAGCGCATTTGAAGCGCAATTGTCCATATCCGGCTAGGGATGGATAGGCTCATGGACGAGCTGTCGAGCATTAGAGAGGTCGTCGGCGCGGTCGAGGTAACTTTTAGCCAAGAAATAATGATCAGAGGAATGTGGCTCATGTTGTGACAGTTTAGCCCGATGGAGGTGGGCCAGCTAGAGTGTATGCACACCGTGAGGACAAGAATGACACATATGTGATTGCAGGTAATTTCTCGTTACAGTCTTTGACTTTTCTTTCTTTGATTGATTTCGGTTCTACACATTCGTATATATTAAGTGACCATGCGAGGTTATTAGATATTTCGGTCGAGATATTAGATGTGGGTATGAGTGTCACGAGTTCTTTTGGTGAGACAATTGTGGTTAGAAAAATGTACAGAAGATGTCCTTTGATGGTTCAAGGTCATGTTTTCCCCATGGATTTGATGGAATTGCCCTTTTATGGTTTTGATGTAATTTTGGGCATGGATTGGCTTGTGGAGCATAGAGCTAGGGTAGATTTCTAGACAAAGCGTGTGTCCTTGAGACTTTCAGTTGGCTATGAGGTAGTAGTAGTGGGCGAGAACGTTAAGCTCTTGTTCAATATAGTTTCAACTTTAGAGGCTCAGAAGTTAATGGATGTGGGTTGTTAGGCATACTTAGCCTATGTTATGAATATGAATATAGGTGAGGCACGAGCGCAAGATATTAGAACAGTTTGTGACTTTCCTAGTGTTTTCCTAGAAGAATTGCGAGGTTTTCCGCCTGATAGAGAGGTGGAGTTTGCTATAGAGACTTATGTTTATTCTGCTCTAGTATCGATTGCTCCGTATCGAATTGCTCCTAAAGAAATGAAAGAGTTGAAGACATAGCTTCAGAAACTGATAGACCGAGGGTTCATTCGTCCGAGTACTTCACCTTGGGGTGCACCAGTGTTGTTTGTAAAGAAGAAAGATGGCAGTTTGAGGATGTGTATCGATTACCGATAGTTGAATAAGTTGATAGTGAAGAACAAATATCCTTTGCCGAGGATTGACAACATGTTTGATCAGTTTGAGAGGTGCCTCAGTGTTTTCGAAGATAGATTTGAGATACGGTTATTATAAGTTAAAGGTAAGAGATCAACATATACCGAAGACAGCTTTCCGCACTCATTATGGACATTACAAATTCTTAATGATGCACTTTGGTTTCAAGAATGAGGTTTCCATGAGTACTTAGACCAGTTTGTGGTAGTATTCATTGATGATATCATAGTGTACTATCATACCGAAGAGGATCATGATCGGCATTTGCGTTTAGTGTTGCAGAAATTGTTAGACAATCAGTTGTATGCCAAGTTGAGCAAATGTGAGTTTTAGATTAGGGAAGTAGTCTTCCTAGGTCATATTATCTCAACCGAGGGAATCCGAGTGGATCCAAAGAAAGTTGAGGCAGTTGTGAACTGGAAACAACTGAAGTCAGTGACCGAAGATTTTAGTTTCTTAGGTTTGGCCGGTTAATATAGACATTTTGTCGAGTGTTTCTCAAAGGTTGCAGCTCTTTTGACCAAATTACTACTTAAGGATGTTTGGTTTGAGTGGACCGATGCATGACAACAAGCATTTGAGAAATTGGAAGACGCCTTGACAAAAGCTCTTGTTTTGATTCAACCCGTGTTAGGGAAAGAGTTCGTAATCTTTAGTGATGCATCGTATGATGGCTTTGGTTGTGTGCTTATGCAAGAAGGAAGAGTAGTGGCTTATGCGCATAGACAGTTGAAGACTCATGAGCGTAATTACCCTACACACGACATAGAATTGGCTGCAGTGGTTTTCGCTTTGAAAGTTTAGAGACATTACTTGTATGGTGAGAAATGTACGGTGTATACATATCACAAGAGTCTGAAGTACCTTATGATGCAAAGGGTGTTGAACTGAGGTTGCATGGTGTGCCTAAATCTATAATGCTAGACAGAGATCCGAGGTTCACATCTAGATTTTGAGAGAGTTTGCATAGTGCTTTGGGTACTCGATTGAATTTCAACACTTCATATCATCCTCAGACCGATGGTCAGTCTAGGAGAGTCATACAAGTGTTGAAAGACATGTTGAGATGTTGCATCATTGAATTATAGGGTTCGTTGGAGAAGAATCTACCGCTGATAGAGTTTGCGTACAATAACAGTTATCAAGCGAGTATTTAGATGGCACCTTACGAAGCTCTGTATGGTAGAAAATGTAGAACTTCTGTTTGTTGGGCCGAAGCAGGAAAAAATTGATACATTTGCCTGATATGCTTAAATGTACTACAGAGAAAGTACAGTTGATCTGTGATCGTCTGAAGGAAGCTTCAGAAAGATAGAAGTCTTATGTTGATTTTAAAAGAAGAGAGATAGAGTATGTCGTGGGCGATAAAGTTTTCTTGAAAGTCACACCTTTGATGTTCTAAAAATGTCAGGATAGTGGCTTTTTGTGGGAAACCCGAAACTAGTAAAACTGAGGGATTTTTGGATTTGAAAATTTGGGTTTTTTAATTGTTCTTGTGAAAAAAATTTGAGCTTATGGTTTCTAGACCCGATGTAAGTGTTTTTGTTGTTGAAATGTGTAGTTTTGATGGTAAATTTGCTGGATTTATGTTAGAGCTGATTGTATTTTGTTTTCGGATAACTTCAGCTACGATTCGATGAGCGAATGTTGTTGAATATTTTGTTTGTGAACTTCAGTGGGCATGTATGTTGAAAAGGGTATTAGTACTCTGTTTTGGATTGTTTAGAAGCAGCATAATAGGATTTGGGCTCTTCGGACGTGGGACCGGGTGGTTCGGAGCCTTGAATCAGTGTTTCGGCAACCGTTGGGTTATACTGGTGAGTGGAACTGTTTTCCAAGCCTTAACTTGGTTAAGGATGTGATTTGAGAGTTTAGATTGAGCTTGATAAGCCAATCTAAGCTTAATAGTAAGTTTTAAGTGTTTTAATCCTTATTTTCGATAATATCTTCAATGCATTTGAATGATTTTCATAGTTCATGTTGCCTTGTATATCAATGTGTTATGCTTGTGGTTTCCCTAATTGATATCCATGTTTGTTACGGTTGTGGCTATGAAAAAGCAAGGTAAGCATTGGTTTGGTGGGTATTGACATGTGAAATCTTGTTACCAGATATAGTTGGTCGACCAATAGGATGTGAGTGTACTCGAGGTAAAAGTCACGCGTGGTCTTAGTGATGTTAGTTTCCACTAAGGAGGGGTACGGTGATGTGAGATTCTGCAGGAAGCTATGTTTTACTAGACGAGTGAGTACGGTGATGTGGGATTCCACCGGAAGTGTCTAGTGGGTTTGAGAAACTATCCGCATAATCGAGTAAAAGTGATGAATGTCATTATACCCGTGATGCTCTAAATTCTCATGTTAATCATGTTGCATTATTCTTTCCAATTATGCATATGCATGTAGTTGGTTACTTTGCTTGTGTTACGAGAATGGGCATGAGGTAAGCTTATGGCTTATGGTTGCATTCGGTAAATGCACGAGGTGATAAATGCATGTTTTTATATGTCCAAGCATTGGAAATGATTTGGAAATGGTTTTGGTTCCAAGCAAACTATGTTTTAAAATTGCATTGTTGTAGTTACCGTTTTGAGCGAAGCTCACTATGCTTAAATGCTTATGTTCCTTTTTCCAACAATGCATACCCTTAGACCTACGAAGCAGCTCAGGGAACAAGGGAGAATCCAAGGGAGTTTGGTTTGCTCAAGTATGGTTTTTAGACTACAATAATTAGTATAAAGCAATGTGATAGAACCTTCTTGTTTTGAGGAGTTGTTGGCATGTCTTTTGCTTAGACAAGTTTGATTGGTTGTGTTTGGCTTGTAATGCCTCATATTCTGTTGAGATATGCTTTGGTTTAACTTTTGACTTTGTTGGTGAATGTTAAGCATGAATGTATTTCCTTTCAGACCTTGTTATGTTGAATCATGTTTCGTTGAATGTCTATCTTGCTTTATATGTGTTTCCATGGATGCCTTGTGTTGCTTGAGTGGTTGTAAGTTGAATGAATGTTTATCTAATGTGTCTTGTGCTAGTTCCCTTATGCTTTTACTTGCTAAAACAAGTCTTTCTGGGTAGGGCGTATCGATACGCTCAACGGTTGTATCTATACGGTCCCATATTTTAGGCAAGGCATACCGATACACGGGGGTGTATTGATACCCACTTTGGTATCTAGAAATATGAGATTTTGACGAGAAATTAGAGTATCGGTACAAACTTTAAGTGTACCGATACCAGCCTTGAAGGGTATCGATACGGCCTCTTGAAGTTGACCGTTGACGACATATCGATACTGGCCTTAGGCGTATTGACATGGCCTGTAGTAAATCACTAAAAATCAACCTTTGAATGTTCGCCTTGTCTGGTTCATGCCGTATTTTCTTTTTCCATTGCGTATCTCCTCATATAAGGTGTGTAATTGCATTTTAGACAAGATAATTTTAAAAAGAATTTTCTAAGGTTGCTAATCGGAGTGAAGCCTTAACGAGTTTCACTTCAGTTTTCTCAGTGTAACTCGTTCGGCGCGGCCTGGTAGCTAGGTCGGTTTTCTCAGAAACTGATAGACCGAGGGTTCATTCGTCCGAGTACTTCATCTTGGGTTGAACCAGTGTTGTTTGTAAAGAAGAAAGATGGCATTTTGAGGATGTGTATCGATTACCGGCAGTTGAATAATTTGATAATGAAGAAAAAATATCCTTTGCCGAGAATTGACAACATGTTTGATCAGTTGAGAGGTGACTTAGTGTTTTTGAAGATAGATTTGAGATCCGGCTATTATCTGTTAAAGGTAAGAGATTAAGATGTACCGAAGACAGCTTTCCACACTCGTTATGGACATTACGAATTCTTTGTGATGCCCTTTGGTTTGAAGAATGCACCGACAACTTTTATGGACATGATAAATAGGGTGTTTCATGAGTACTTGAACAAGTTTGTGGTAGTATTCATTGATGATATCATAGTGTACTATCGTACAGAAGAGGATCATGATCGACATTTGCGTTTAGTGTTGCAGAAATTGTTAGACAATCAGTTGTATGCCAAGTTGAGCAAATGTGAGCTTTGGATTAAAGAAGTAGTCTTCCTAGGTCATATTGTCTCAGTCGAGGGAATCCGAGTGGATCCTAAGAAAGTTGAGGTAGTTGTGAACTTGAAACAACCGAAGCTAGTGACCGAAATTTGTAGTTTCTTAGGTTTGGTCGGTTACTATAGACGTTTTGTTGAGGGTTTCTCAAAGGTTGCAGCTCATTTGACCAAATTACTACATAAGGATGTTCGGTTTGAGTGGACTGATGCAAGACAACAAGCATTTGAGAAATTGGAAGAAGTCTTGACAAAAGCTCTTGTTTTGATTCAGCCCGTATTAGGGAAAGAGTTCGTAATCTTCAGTGATGCGTCATATGTTGGCTTAGGTTGTGTGCTTATGCAAGAAGGAAGAGTAATGGCCTATGCGCCTAGACAGTTGAAGACTCATGAGTGTAATTACCCTACACACGACATAGAATTGACTGCAATGGTTTTCGCTTTGAACGTTTGGAGACATTACTTGTATGGTGAGAAATGTACAGTGTATACAGATCACAAGATTTTGAAGTACCTTATAACTCAAAGGGAGTTGAACCTTAGGCAGCGTAAGTGGCTAGAATTACTTAAGGACTATGATCTCACGATTGAGTACCATCCGGATAAAGCCAATGTAGTGGTCGATGCTTTGAGTAGGAAAGTGGCAGTGGAATATCGAGCTATGTTTGCTAAATTGAGTTTGTCTAAGGATGGTGGTTTAGTGGCCGAATTGCAAGTTAAACCTTCATTGATATAGTTGATTAGAGAGAAACAGTTGCAAGATAGATCATTAGCATCTCATGTACAAGACATAGCGGAGGGTAAACCGACATATTTCTGTTTTAGTAGTGATGGAGTCTTGTGTTTCAAAAGTAGAGTTGTTGTTCCGGAAAATGTTGACTTTAGACGCACCATTCTAACTGAAGCTCACAATAGTCCGTTTGCTATGCATCTGGGAAGTATGAAGATGTATCGCGATTTGAAAGATGAGTACTTCTGGGTTGGTTTGAAGAAAGATGTTGTCGAGTTTGTGAGTAAGTGTATGGTTTGTCAGCGAGTCAAGGCCAAACACCAGTTTCCCTCAGGTTTGTTACAACCGTTGAGAATTCCCGAGTGGAAGTTGGAGAGAATTGCCATGGATTTCGTATCAGGTTTGCCGTTGACACCTTCAAAGAAGAATTCGGTTTGGGTGATCATTGATCGTCTTACGAAATGTGCATGCTTCTTGGCTGTTCACACTACTTATACCTTAGATAAGTTGGTCGATTTGTATATCAGTGAGATTGTGAGATTGCATGGTGTGCCAAAGTCTATAGTGCTAGACAGAGATCTGAGGTTCACAGCTAGATTTTGGGAGAGTTTGCATAGTTATTTGGGTACTCGATTGAATTTTAGCACTTCATATCATTCTCAGACCGATGGTTAGTCAGAGAGAGTCATACAAGTGTTGGAAGACATGTTGAGATGTTGTATATAATTGAATTACAGGGTTCGTGGGAGAAGCATCTACCGCTTGTAGAGTTTGCGTACAATAACAGTTATCAAGCGAGTATTCAGATGGCACCTTATGAAGCTTTGTATGGTAGAAAATGCAGAAAGCCTATTTGTTGGGCCGAAGCAGGACAAAAATGGATACATTTGTCTAATATGCTTAAAGGTACTACCGAGAAAGTACAATTGATTTGTGATCGTTTGAATGAAGTTTCAGTTAGATAGAAGAGAGATAAAGTATGTCGTGGGCGATAAAGTTTTCTTGAAAGTCACACCTTGGAAGAAGGTGATGAGGTTTGGAAGGAATGGTAAGTTGAGTATGAGATTCATTGGTCCGTATGAGATAGTTGAGCGAGTTGGTCCTGTTGCTTATAGATTGAGACTACCGGCCGAACTAGAAAAGATTCATGATGTGTTTCACGTTTCTTCGCTTCAGAGGTATAGATTAGATCCGTCACATGTTATGCCAATTGAAGAGATAAAATTGAATATGGATTTGACCTACGATGAAGAACCATTAAGATTTTGGCTTCGGATAACAAAGTGTTGCGAGGAAGGACCATTGAGTTGGTCAAGGTAAAGTGGAGACACCGAGGGGTGAAGGAAGCCACTTGGGAGAGGAAGGATGACATGAGGAAACAATTTCCGTATCTCTTTCTGTTAGGTAAATTTAGAGGATGAAATTCCTTAAGTAGGGGAGGGTTGTAACGTGTCGAGTTTAGGGTCGGGAGATAATCGGGTTAGTTAAACCAGTTTGGGTTAAATTAATTTGGGGAAAACATTTTTAACAAACACCTAAAGTATTTTAATGAATAAGGGCAAAAAGGGGATTTTGGAATTCTAAAAGGGTTTTGAAAATGCTATCATATTCTTCAAACTCTCTTTTCACGTTATTTTCACTCAAACACCATTTCTACTATTCCATTGATCTCACCACTTCATCCAAGAAAGATTTCCGAGGTAATCCTTCTCTTATTTCAATTTCTCTTCCTTAAACATGTTGTAGATGGAATCTATCTTTAAACACATTGTTTAAATTTGTTTCCTAAATGCTTTGAGTTGGAAAAAAGAAAATGAAGAAATTTTGTTTGGTCGTTTGATCATGAGTTTAAAGGTATTTTTAACTTTTTTTGATGTTCTAAAAATGTCAGGATAGTGGCTTTTGGTGGGAAACCCAGAACTAGTAAAAATGAGGGATTTTTGGATTTGAAAATTTGGGTTTTTGGGTTGTTCTTGTGAAGAACTTTGGGTTGATGGTTTCTTGACCTAGGGTAAGTGTTTTGCTTGTTGAAAGATGTAGTTTTGATGGTAAATTTGCTGGGTTGTTGCTAGATTTTGGTTAGAGCTGATTGGATGATGTTTTCGGATAACTTCGGCTATGATTCGATGAGCGAATGTTGTTGAATATTGTGTTTGTGAACTTCAGTGGGCATGTATGTTGAAAAGGGTATTAGTACTCTATTTTGGATTGTTTAGAAGCAGCGGAATAGGATTTGGGCTCTTCGAACGTGAGACCGGGTGGTTTGGAGGCTTGAATCGGTGTTTCGGCTACCGTTGGATTGTACCGGTGAGTGGAACTATTTTCTAAGCTTTAACTTGGTTAAGGATGTGATTTGAGAGTTTAGATTGAAATTGATAAGCCAATCTAAGCTCAAGAGTAAGTTTTAAGTGTTTTAATCCTTATTTTCGATAATATCTTCAATGCATCTGAATGATTTTCATAGTTCATGTTGCCTTGAATATCAATGTGTTATGCTTGTGGTTGCCCTAATTGATATCCATGTTGGTTACGGTTGTGGCTATGAAAACGCAAGGTAAGCGTTGGTTTGGTGGGTATTGACATGTGAAATCCTATTACCGGATATAGTTGGTCGACCAATAGAATGTGAGTGCACTCGAGGTAAAATTCGCGCGTGGCCTTAGTGATGTTAGATTCAACTAAGGAGGAGTACGGTGATGTGAGATTCCACCGGAAGCTATGTTTTACAAGATGAGTGAGTATGGTGATGTGAGATTCCACCGAAAATGTCTAGTGGGTTTGAGAAACTATTCGCATATCCGAGTAAAAATGATGAATGTCAAAATACCCGTGATGCTCTAAATTCTCATGTTAAGCATGTTGCATTATTCTTTCTAATTATGCTTCTGCATGTAGTTGGTTACTTTGCTTGTGTTATAAGAATGAGCATGAGGTAAGCTTATGGCTTGTGGTTGCATTCGGTAAATGCACGAGGTGATAAATGCATGTTGTTATGTGTCCAAGCATGAGAAATGATTTGGAAATGGTTTTGGTTCCAAGCAAACTATGTGTTGAGTTGATCACACAATTGCAAATGGCCAAGAGGGGGTGAATTGGCAATTAAAAATTTGGTGGGGGTATGAGTAAAAAATAAAGAGTGACAAAAGTGGTTAGAGTGGTTCAAGTTCTCCAAATGAACTCTACATCCACTACCTTAGTTCCCACTAAGGATTTTCAACCAATTCACTACTTGAATTCTTCCCTTTTTCTTGGATGAGAAGGTAACCTTACAAATTGATTAAGTTTTGTACCCAAAGCTTAATCCACTCACTTTTACAAAGAGATGGATTTGGTAAACTAAAAAAATTCCTCTCAAAGGATAAATGTTTACCCAAATACAATTTCAAACACCCCAAACTCACAATACAAGATAACAATAAAATCACTAGAGTTGGGTACAAGAATTTGACTATGAAGAGCACTAAGGTTTGGATTTTTTGCTTTGATGTTTCTTGTAGGTTCAATAGTTGTTGCTTGGTCAATTGAAGCTTGTTTTTATACTCTTGTATTGAATTCTAGCCGTTTGGGTAGATGGGATCATCAATAGAGCCGTTGGGAGCAATTTTCTCGCATTAAATGCAGCTATACAGCCTACCGTATCAGTACTCGGGAAGGGCGTATTGATACCTGCATCAAAGAGGAAAGAGTCGTTGTGTTTGAAAACATAGCGTATCGATACACATAGAAGGTGTGCCGGTACAATTTTAAGGGGCGTATCGGTACAGAAGGCCGTATCGATATGGTGTTCGCTCACTGGAATCCCAAGTCTGATTTTCATAAAAAGCGTATAGATACGCATTCCAAACGTATCGGTACAGTATAACGGTCTTTTAAAAATTGGGAAACCAACCAACTGACAAGTAACGGTCAAAAAATTAAATGCAAGATTTTTCAAAGATATGTTTATCGTATCGATACGGTTGCAAAGTGTATCGGTACGGTTTCATTAAAAGAGTTGCCCAGATGAATATCGTATCGATACGGGGTAACACCGTATCGGTACGCTAAGCCTATCAAAATTCTAGTGGTAAAAGACAGTATCGATACGCCTGAGCATTTTTGTATAGTTTGGCTTGAAAATCAAAATTCCAGTGGCAAAAGACAGTATCGATACGACTAAGGGTATCGATACGCCTGGGCGTTTTTGCATAGTTAGGCTTGAAAAACATAGGAAAAAACTTGGAGAATTTTTCATATATTTAGGAGCTTGTCTTGAGATGTTATTTTGTTTGAAATACTTGTCAATTGTAAGACTTTAAAGAGTACTTAAAATTTTATTGTTTTGCAAATTGGTCCTTAAGTTTATATGTTATATCAAAATCAATTTTGGTTTCACACTATGTTTTAAAACTGCATTGTTGTAATTACCGTTTTGAGCGACGCTCACTAAGCTTAAATGCTTATGCTCTTTTTTTTCAACAATGCATGTCCTTAAACCTACGGAGCAGCTCAGGGAGCAAGGGAGAATTCAAAGGAGTTTGGTTTGCTCAAGTATGGTTTTCAGACTACAATAATTAGTATTAAGCAATGAGATATGAACTTCTTGTTTTGAGGAGTTGTTGGCATGTCTTTTGATTAGATGAGTTTGTTTGGTTGTGTTTGGCTTGTAATGCCTCATATTCTGTTGAGATATGCTTTGGTTTAGCTTTTGACTTTGTTGGTGAATGTTAAGCATGAATATATTTCCTTTCAGACTTTATTATGTTGAATCATGTTATGTTGAATGTCTATCTTGCTTTATGTGTTTCCATGGATGCCTTGTGTTGCATGAGTGGTTGTAAGTTGAATGAATGTTTGTCTAGTGTCTCTTGTGCTAGTTTCCTTATGCTTTTACCTGCTAAAACTAGTCTTTGTGGGCAGGGCGTATCGATACACTCAAGGGCTATATCGATACGATCCCCTATTTTAGACAAGTCATACCGATACGCGGGGGCGTACGATACCCACTTTGGTTTCTAAAAATCTGAGATTTTGACAAGAAATCGAAGTATCGGTACAAACCTTAAGTGTACTAATATGGTCCCTGATGTTGACTTTGAGAGTTTGACCATTAAGAGAGTAACGATACCAGCCTTGAAAGGCATCGATACGAGTTCTTGAAGTTGACCATGAGGAGTTGACCGTTGATGGTGTATCGGTACAAGCCTTAGACGTATCGATACGGCCCATAGTAAATCACTAAAAATCAACCTTTGAATGTTTGCCTTGTTTGGTTCATGCCGTGTTTGCTTTTTTCGATGCGTGTCTCCTCATATAAGGTGTGTAATGGCATTTAGACAAGATAATTTTAAAAAGAATTTTCTAGGGTTGCTAATCGGAGTGAAGCCTTAACGGGTTTCTCTTCGATTTTCCCTGTGTAACTCGTTCGGCGCGGCCTGATGGTTAGGCCGGGTCAAGGGGGTTACAAGCGGTTTGGACAAAAATTAGAGGTTTGAGGCATAATTAGAGGTTTGACGAGTGAAATCCGCTAATATTGTTGTTTGATGAACATCATATTGAAAGAGCGAATTGGGGTGAAATCGCTTATTTTGAAAAAGCTCCTAATACGAGTTTTTTGAGATTAGAAGTTTGATATTAGAGTTGTAAAGACTCTTTTACCCTTACCAATTATCAAAAATCTCCAAATAACCTAAATTAAATATTTTCTCACCATATTTATAAGCTAATCCTATTTATTTTTTTATTATCACATATTTATATGTGTATTTAAATTTATTAATTAATTAAATTATATTAAAATAATTATATAAATATCGATAACTAATAAACTATTCAAACAAGCACTACAACAAAACAGATCTTTAGCGGCGTTTTTTAACCCTATAGCGGCGTTTTTTAGCGCCGCTAAAAACTTTCCCGGCGCTTAGAAAAACGCCGCAAAAAATGCCGCTTAAAGCAGCGCCGCAATAGTTCGCGGCGTTTTTAGTTAAAAAATGCTGCAAAAAGTCAGGATCTATAGCGGCGTTTGTGTTTACAAACGCCGCGAATAAGTGTTCTTTAGTGGCGTTTGTTTATGAAAACGCCGCAAAAAGTCAAGTTCTATAGCGGCGTTTGTGTTTACAAACGCCGCGAGAACATGTTCTATAGTGGCGTTTTTAAATACAAAAGCCGCGAATACGTGTTCTTTAGTGGCGTATGTTTTAGCAAACGCCGCAAAAAGTCAAGTTCTGTAGCGGCGTTTGTGCTTACAAACGCCGAAAGAACATGTTCTATAGTGGCGTTTTTTCTACAAACGCCGCGAATAACATCATATTTCAAAAAAAATCAAATAAAGCATACATATTATATAATAAATTAAAAATGTATTACATTAAAGTCTATCCCCTTGAATGTGGTCCATAAACTAAAGAAATAAAAAAAATAGGCACATTAAAGCCCAACCTTAAACTAAAGAAATAAAAAAATCATAATGACAACATGCTCGCTTGCCACTTTTCTTCTTTCAGCTCGTTCACTACTTTTGAAATGGAATGACCCAGCAAGTGACTTCACATCTGCCTTAGGTCACCTAACTAATAGGACAACCAAAACAGTCTTCGAAAAGATTAGCCATGAGCAAACCCCACTCAATATTAATCCCAACCCCTATTACCTGAGAATTTAAACAAAGATAATTATAATTGAGCTATAAACAGACACAAAGTTTCACTACACAATTAAAAAAAGTAAGAAAAGAGAGAGAGGTTAGCAAGAAAATTTAGAAAATTTTCATCGCAAAAATTAAATCATCAAAATTCAAATCATGCATAAGTTTTCAATCCAGTGCCTCCAGCAACTGCAAAATAAGTCAAGGGAGTACGCAACATTTTCCCTAAATATCAATATCGACCTAAGCAAGAAAAGGAGGTTTGGGTGGTGTAAGAGGCTAAGCATTAGAACTTCAACGAGTATTTCCCTGAAGGCTGTTTCTATCGAGCTGTTTAACAGCAACTACCTGCAAATAAAAACAATTACTATAGCTTATACTAAACTACACAATTTACATTCTTTACACCCTTTATCAAACGCACAATAAAAGTTGTAACTGTACACATTGAGCATTTTTGACATGCTTAAAAGTTAAAACACAGTCATTGGCATTTATATCAAGTATCTGTAACGAACCTGTCCTGTACTCTCTAAGCGGCCCTTGTCCCAAAAGGCATTCCGGCCTAAAGTTTTTTGTGGCAGTGGCAAGCTCTCGAAAGGTAAATGTTTGTGCTGCAATATTAGCTGTTTGCCCATCTTTAGGACCTGCGGGCTCCTTCTTTGAATCAGAAGCACTCCAAGATTTCGATTTGTCTGTTAAAGGATTCTATAGCTCGCTTCTTGTTGCTGAACAATTCTGGTGCAGCAGCATCCATAAACCATTGATGACCCTGCTTTGCTTCAGATTTTGAAGAATCATCATAACCCATCCCTCCACTAGTTAGGCATGCACCATCTCTCGGCATCCATAAACTCTTTTGCTGGAAAGACTGTCAAAATCAAAGTGGGAGTATTTATTATCTTATGAAAACAACAGTAACTAGCGAGTGAAGTAGAAACCCTATGACAACACACATTCAAACACAAAGTCAGAAAAGTACAAGATATATTAAATCGAGCACAAAATGTCGCGTGCTAAAATCAGTAAGAGAATGTGTGTGTGTGGAAAACAGGCTAAAGTCTGATAGATCCATCAGAGGATTATCCAAGTCAATCTAACAAAGCCTACAAAAAATACCAGATAAGTTTCAGGGTATGAATCAGTTGGTAAACAAACATAGGTCTCCAAGGAAACAAATAATCAGAAGTTAAAACCAAAAGGTTCACCTTTATACTTGCATGAAGAAAAAAAATGAATTCCAATTGATGTGCTCTTCCAATCACGAATAATAAATGTTCCAGTTTCTTTCAGATCCTAATGAAGCTAAAAAAATCCTTTGAAACATTATTCTCGTAGATGTTGACAATAAGATTTGTCAAGATAGGTCATTGAACAGGTATGCTTATAACGAGGCTAATTGTAAACAAAATAAATTTGAAATAAATTTGAAGTTTTGGCACACACTGAGCACATCACAAGTACTCCTTTTTCGACTTTGACACTGCATTTTACATTCTAAATGAAAGAAGACAACAGCTCAAGCAAAGCTTAAGCTTTTAACCCTATATTTGACGACATTATATACCATTCGTAGGAACATTCCGAATTCTCACTTAAACTGCAATGATAAGAGAACAAAATAAGGGCATTAATGATAACAAGAAAACTCATCAAGGATAGACTAGAAATACCAGTTGAAATGAAACAAATTTGAACCATACATTCAAAACGGGAAATTTTAACTTACCAAATGCAGCGACAATTTTGATTATATCAGTTATTATGGCTTCCTTACCGTCCAGCTCCCTTCAATTTCTCCGGGGACTTCCCATTGGAAGCCAACTCCCTATCAGCCTACAATTACAACATTCACAAATTGAATCGAAAGGAGAAACATCGAAAGGTAAAAATCGAAGATGAAGAAACATCGAAAGGAGAAAAGAAAGGAAAATAGAAGATGAACTTATCCATTCGGCCATGGTGGCTCCCGGTGGCCGGAGTCTCTGACCAGCGATCCGAACGGTCAAAATGTGGTCCGTGCATCGGGGAGTGACATACCTCGGAACTAAGACCATCCAACGGTGGATAGCGCAGATCCGACCCTTGCAACGTCGGAGCCATTGGGCTCTTTTGCGCGTCATGTCGTGCCCCTTCTTTGCTAACTAAATCCTTAGAAATGGACAAGGGGACGACGGCTTCATCTTGGTGGCTTTGGCTTGCCGGAGTGATCACCGGAGCGATGGCGACGACGTGGAGAATGACGGCGGCACTATGGTTTGAGAGAAAACAGGGGCTTGGATGGGTTTTAAAATTCTGTGATTTAACTCTGTGCTTTTTACTATTTTCTTTCCTTTTTCCGTTTATACCGTGTTTTAAAATAAAAAAAAATTATTCCATTTTTCTATAGCGGCGTTTGTAAAAACAAACGCCGCTATAGGTATACTTTTAACGGTGTTTGGTTTTTTAAACGCCGCTAGAACTAGATCTATTGCGGCGTTTATTACAAACGCCGCTAAAAATAGACCTATTGCAGCGTTTGTAAAATCAAACGCCGCTAAAACTCTACCTATTGCGGCGTTTTCTACACAAACGCCACTATATGTTTTTCTATAGCGGCGTTTTTGCTACAAACGCCGCGAAGTTTGTCGTTTTGCGGCGGTTGTGCTACAAACGCCATGATAAGTAAAATATTAGTGGCGTTTTTCTTAAAAACGCCACCAAAAGCGCCGCTATATACGAAATCTGGTGTAGTGAAGTATTGGATATAATCATGCCCTTATATGTCATTTTGTTTGTTTAAATAATCTAATAGCTGTCAGCTATCAGTTAATTTTACCAAACATTTTTATACAATCAGCTAATGCAATCAGCTATTAGCTATCAGCTAATAATATAATCCGCTATCCGTTAATTGTCAAACAATGTCATAGTCTTCCTTCCTAAATCAAATACAATTAACTTAAGATATACTAAAATCTATCGAGTTTCCAAACTTCAGAGTTTCCAAACTTTTCTAATGTGGACTTTCTTCCCTTTTAAAATTTCCTTCCAATATTTAGGGTATGTTTTTTTCACCGTAATTGGTTTTCTTAAAAACGTTTTCATAACTTTTCGCTGTTTGGTTCATGGAAAATGAAAAAGTCAAAGGAAAACCAACTACAGTCAATGGAAAACAGACCTTGTTTCAGAGTAAGTCACTTTCCTTCCTCTCATTCTCTCTACAAATACTAACCTAAACCACGAACCTTAAAACTTAAACCATAAACCCTAAATACTAACATAAAAACTAAACCATAAACCTTAAACTATAAACTTTAAATCCTAAACCCTAAACACAAACCCTTAAACCCTAAATCTTAACATAAACACTTAACACTAACACAAACCCTAAACCCTAAATATTAACATAATCATTAAACACTAACAAGAAACCCTAAACATTAAAGACTAACATAAACCTTAAACCCTAAATGAACACTTAAACCATAAACATTAAATCCTAAACTTTTAATCCTAAACCCTAAACCCCAAACACTAAGCAAAAAATATTAAACCATAAACCTTAAACACTAAGCACTAACATAAACCTTAAACCTTAAACACTAAGCACTAACATAAACCTTAAACCCTAAATGATAACCTAAACCATAAACACTGAAAGCTAAACACTAAACCATAAACACTAACCTAAACCTTAAATGATAAACTCTAAACGCTAACCATAAACCATAAACCCTAAATTCTACCGTAAACCATAATCACTAAACCATAAACCCTAAATGTTACCATAAACCCTAAATTTTAAACCATAAATCATGACCACCAACCTAAACCCTATACCATAAACATTGATCTAAACCCTAAATATTAATCCCTAAATGCTACTATAAACACTAAATACTAATCTAAACCATAAATGATATCCTAAACCCTAAACCTTAAACAATAACCTAAACCTTAAACCATGTTTTGGTTGGAACTTGTTTTTACCATTATCGATGCTCGTTTGTGGATTGTTCATGAAATTTTCAGGAAACCGGCCCAGACGATTGACCCGAATTAAGAAAGTCACACGGGGAAAACCAAAGTCAACCCAAAAGTCAACCTTGATTAACGACCCTTTTTTTTTCTTTTTAATCTTGTCTAGATGCACATTAGCCTTAGATGTGATCATGCAAACATCATACCCAAAGATCACAAACATCAGAGATCAAACAGGGACCCAATTGAACAATTTACAACTTTAGGGACCAAATTGTAAATTCTGAAAACTTTAAGGACTTAACCAAATTTTAAGTTACCAACTTAAAATTAATCAGGTTTCATGCTTCTCTGCCAAATTTCAGCTCAAACGGACATCCCAAACTCATACAATTGCTCACACAAGTTTCAGGACCAAAATGCAAACATTTTGAAACATTTAACCGCCCATGTCAGCCCCCAACGGTCACCCGTTCCGAAACAGGCAGAGCCCGTTTCGAAACTCGGGGCCGTTCCGCAACGCGTACCGCAACGGGGGTCTGGCAGAGACCAAACCGTTTCGAAACGGTGCATACCGTTTCGGACGCCTGGGTTCATTCAAGGCACCCGTTCCGAAACGGTGCACACTGTTCCGAAACGCCTGCACAGATTGCAGCAAAAAGGCATTCCAAAACATGCAATTAATCATTCAAACATGCTCCAAATGTCACCAAACTTTACCAGCATGCAATTCAACATATATATGACTTGTAGGCATCATCAAATCAACAAATTAACTTCATATGCAAAAAGCCCCAAAACTAAAGGCATGCTTCCTACACAAGCAACCACTTAAGCACAAACTTTCCAAATCAATCTCATTATAGCCAATTCATGATTCAGCAACATCAACAACATTAAAACATACTTGTCCGAACATATACGAATACAAAAACATCAATCCGAGGGATTCTACCCCCATTGCCTTTATTAACTATAGCTATTCACCGAGACATACATCTCAATTGGAGTCCACCTTGAATCCCTTGCTCCTTGCTGTCCAAACTTCAAGAATCTGCATTGATGGACAAAAAGGAGCGTAAGCACATAATGCTTAGTGAGGAATGCTCAAAACCAAAACACCATCAATGCAGCGGGTTACAAAACACTCTTAAAACAACCCGATTTGACAAACCAAAACCATGTTTGAAAACCCTTTTCAACAACATGCTTAAACCATGCATTGCACATACATGAAACCAAACCTTAGCTTAGCAAGCTAAGAAAACCATTTCAATGCACAACTTACAAAATCATCCATTTAACCATTCCATGCATAAACACCATATGCAAAGCTAAGTTAAAACCTTGGAAAACACCTCCATTTCATATTATTCCTTTCATATACTTGAACACCATTCAAGCAAGAACCCTTTAAAACCATTATCCAAGCAATCCAATTCATGCATTAAACAAAGACAACTTATGAATCACATCATCATCATCACATGCCTTTTAGAACAAGTCTTAACAAGACTCCAATGCATTAAAGAGATTCCATGCACACATGCATCATTTACCAAATGATAATCAACACTTGTTCAACTTAACAAGTAATCATGCATTCACAAGCATCATACACTTTTCATGCAACCATGCATCTTTTCAAGCATCTCATGCTTCACATGCAATCATGCATCATTTCAAGCATCTCATGCTTCTTTATGATCAAGAACATTACATTGGCTTCCAAGTGATCAACCACATCCACTTTTCAACTCAACAACCCGATCGGATACGCGGATTCCGAGCGTTGTCCCTATGCTCCATACACCCTACCAATCCAAGGCCTCCCCAAATGGACTTTTAAACACCATTTGACCTTACAAGCCTAAGGTTCCCATGTATGGACTTTTAAACACCATACAACCTTAGCTTTTCCCGAGGTTCCCATGCATGGACTTTTAAACACCATACAACCTCAACATGCACAAGGTTTCCATGTATGGACTTTTAAACACCATACAACCTTTGCATAACCGATTGGTAGTTGTATAAATCACTAACGAGATCCGGGACACCCCACACAAGATCCACACATGGTCTTACACCGCCATTGTGATCTTAACAAGCACAAGGTTCTCATATATGGACTTTTAAACACCATATAACCTTTGCTCAACCAAGGTCCTCGAATGGGCAACACCTCCATTATGACCTTAACCATCTCGTTAGGATACTTGAAGGGAGTTTACCGGTCCACTCTTGACCACTCCACCTCCAAGGCGACTTAATTCACGGTGCACCCAATCCTATAGCCGGCTAACTATATCCGATCAACGAACCAAGAACCACTTTCATCACTTGCCAATATAACCATCTTACCATGTTATTCCACTGATTCATATGCATAATCACAATGCAAAAACCATCACCACAATAGTCCAATGTTTCACATGCATAACCAATATGCAAAACCATTACCTCATTAGTCCAATGATTCACATGCATAACCAATATGCAAAAAGTAACATTTACCATCATCAATTCACTGTTTTAAAGCATCATACAAAGCCATTGATCAACATGCAACACTATGCATCTAAACCACAATTACCATGTACAAAACCAAGGATCCCTTACCTTGAGCATCCTTCTCAAATGGCTTTCAAAACCAGCATTAAACCATGCTAAAAATATGCTTTCAACACCGGAAAATGATTTTTGTAATTAATTTTCCAACAATTGTAGTTCATTTTCCAGAATTCATTTTTCAAAAACAGTTTTCAGTGAAACAAACAGACCCTTACTTATTGAGATTTGATGGATTTTGAGTTTAACTTGCTTAACCAATCTTGTGATGATCAAAAGAAGGTGAAAATAAACTATGGGATTTATATGTTATCCTTAGAAAAAGATAACATCTTATAAACATGCTACTGTTAGCTAGTTGAGGTTCTGGGAAAATATCCTTAGGGTTCATTCAGCACTGGCTTTGAAGCGTCAAACGAAAAAGTAATGTTGAATAGATCGTTGAATGGGCGTTGCCCGTGTTTCTCATCTGATTTAGCCTTTAAACAGTATTTTTGTCACAGTAGCTTCTGCACAATCGGTGGTGTGGCTCTCAATGAACGTTGGAACATCTTTGCTGAAGGAGCCTTAGTTTTAGTAAACAGAAACATCAAATAAACCAACCAAAAAGGAGCTGACTGCTGAGAATT
Source organism: Hibiscus tridactylites (assembly GCA_958450335.1). Lineage (NCBI taxonomy): Eukaryota > Viridiplantae > Streptophyta > Magnoliopsida > Malvales > Malvaceae > Hibiscus > Hibiscus tridactylites. The sequence goes on along the minus strand of OY288287.1, from coordinate 57,622,632 downwards.
CAGAAATGCAGTTTTATAAAGCAAGCAACAATGAAACAAATACTAAACTCTTCCAAATCCAACCACGACAAATACGAAACAAATGAAAAAAGATGGTACAAAAAATCTTAGAAACCATGGGAGATCACAGAGCTGTCCGCAACACCGATTTTATTCTGTCAAACTCCAAACTAAATAACATCACTAGATGGTTATCTTGACGTTGTCGACGATCTTGAAAGTGTTATCGAAATCGTCTTCGTCTTCGGGGGTATCTTCGCATCGTTCGTTGTCGTGAGCCTGAGCCTGAGCCTGAGCATGGCCATGGTGGTGGCATCCTTTGCCTTTATTACTGTTGGCGCTGCTGGATTTAACTAAGAAAGAACACAGCATGAGTGTAATAAAACAGAAGACGATCATTCCTCTGGATACAGCCATTGTTGGGATTTATGGCAAGACAATGATTTGGGATTGCTTTGTTATGTGTTCCTGAAGGGATTTGGGGTGCTTTAGTTTTCTTTGTTTCTTGTGCTTCTGCATTTCCGGTAATTTAAATACTGATTTGATTCACTATTCGCGGAGTGGTTCAGTAGTTGAGGTTAGACTGAGCTGGTCTTCAGCTGGACTCTGCTACTTCCAACAACCTTATCTTAATTACACTTCAATTTGTTATCAACTCTTAATTACTCATCAACCGTTGAACTCCATATTCCATATAGTTTCTCACACTCCAAAAGGATATCTTTTATGTATATAACAACATTTTAACAATTTCTATAAAATTCTCCATTCAACTTTAGTTTGCTTCACCCTTACTGTTACAACATCCATAACTAAAATCTATACCATAATTTTGTTGGAGAAGAAAAACTTTATTAGTGGTGTAAATGAAACGCTGAATACCATTAATTTTTTTAGTAATAATTATAAATTTTAAGGGCTAGACTTATAATTAAAATTATTTTAAAAGAAAACTAAAAATTAAATTTAATAATTTTTTTTATATTTTTATAATATTTTTAATTGATTATATTATAATTAAATATCTCAAAATCTCTTCAATATCAAAAACTCTAAACATAATCTCTTTATTTTCTTTCTGCCGCCGCCGTTACAGCTGTTTTTGTCGCCGTCGCTACTACCTCCACCATTAACTATTTTCTGCCGGCTTTTGTACATTTTAACACATATTTCTATAATTTAAGATGTAATTTATCGATCAAAAGAAATTGAAATTGAGAGAATTATCAATAATGTAAGATTGTAATTTATACCGCTGCTGTTTTGAAATTGAGTTTTATAGAATTATCAATTTCTTATAATTATAGAAATATGTGTTACAATTTAAGAGAATTCTTGTATATGCCTCAAACAGGCAAAAAAACTCAATACTCATTTGAAATAAAGATGACGGTACCAGCCGCGGTAGAAGAGAAATAAAGTGATTGAATTTAAGATTTTTAATATTAAAAAAGGTAATTTATATGGTTAAAAAGATTATCAAATTTAGCTTCTTTTAGAATAAACGGATAATGTCTTTATTTGGTAAAGAGAGGTTTGGCTAAAATTAGAGATTTTAGGCATAATTAGAGGTTTGACCAGTCAAATCCGCTAATATTGTTGTTTGGTAAACATCGGATTGAAAGAGCAGATTAGGGTGAAATCGGTAATTTTGAAAAAGCTCATAATAGGAGCTTTTTGAGATTAGAGGTTTGATATTAGAGTTGTAAAGACTCTTTTACCCTTATCAGTTACCAAAAATTTCAAAATAACCTAAATTAAATATTTTCTCAAACTATTTATAAGTTAATCCTATTTACTTCTTTCTTTTTATTATCACATATTTATATGTGTATTTAAATTTTTTAATTAGTTAAATTATATTGAAATAATTATATAAATAATAAATTAATATATAAATCATTCGAATATGTTTAGAAAAGTTATATTAAAAATAATTTTATAGATCTAATTAATAATAATTGGATACAAAATATTAATAAATAATAAACTATTCAAACAAGTATTGAATATAATCATGTCCTTATATGTCATATTTGCTTGTTTAAATAATCTAACAGCTATCAACTATCAGTTAATTTTACCAAACACTTTTATACAATCAGCTAATACAATCTGCTAGTCAAATCAGCTAATACAATCAGCTATCAGCTAATGTAATCCGCTATCAGCTATCCGCTAATTGCCAAACAGGGCCAATGATTTGAAATTGTAAATTATTAGTTACATATTTTTCTTTTTAAAGGTAGTGCAGACTGTCATGTTTTAATAGTTAATACTTTATTAATGTTTTATAGTTTATGAAATGGTTTGTTTGTTGTTGGTAAAATAAAATTTATTATTTATGTTTTTAATTTTGGAGATTTAATGTTGAGTATCTGTTTTAATGTATTAAGTTTTGTTTATTTTTTGGTATGAGGATTAACCGAAGACCGCAGGAATTCGTAAATGATGGGTATGTGAACGAAAAAAAAAATCCTCGAAACGTTTAGTGGAGATTTACCGAAATCGTACCCGTAAGTGTTGGGGCGGAGTGGGGAATGCAAAACCGTCCCCGCACTGCCCCATTGCCACCCCTACAAACATGTCAGTCAATTAAAATTTTGTGATAAATAAGTCACTTTGTTATTAAAATAAAAATAAAAATTGTATAATAACAAATTTTGTCCATAAAACTTATGCATACAATTAATTTAATCATAATTTGAAAATAATTTAATAAATTTAATCATTCATGTTAACGTGTGAGCTTAAGTACGGTCTTACGTTAAACCTATGTCTAATCTAACCTTGGATTGAATGTTTGAGTAGATTTGAGAATATCAGGGGTTAATCATTTTTTTTTTTTGAAAACATGTATTCTAAGTACGTTAGCAGTGGCTTGATGCTTGTTTCATCACTGCTAGTTGGCGAGTTTCTGATGTTAGCAAGATTGTATTGGGTTTTTCCTAGTAATTGAGTCTGCTCTAAATATCTTGTGTAGGAGTCAATTTCGAGTAGGGTGTAATACGCTTTGGACAGTTTTTTCTCATGAATAAAATTGCTAGGCACTCTTTTCCTCCAATTTAGGTTTAGTGGGGTTTTTAATGAGGCCTGAATTCTTTTCAAAAAAAAGTATGTTGAATTTGTATTGAAATAAAAAATCAGAAATCAAATTTGACTTAAAACATAAAGAATCAGTGGCGAATCTTGAGACTCGATTTTAGAGGGGCCCAGTAATATTTTCAGATGATATATAGGCTGAATAGGGAAATGATGTTTTTTGGGGGAAAAGGGAAATGAGGTTTAGTCCAAAATATTTAAAGACTTGAGGTTGTTTCTACAATGAATGTGGAACTCATCATACCTTCTTGAAGACATTGTAAAAAAATTATCAAATTATCCCGACGACTTTTCAAGCTTTACTTTTTTTTATTATTAAAAGCATACTAAAGTCATCTTTTCTTGACAACTTCTATTTTATTTTTTTAAATTTTGGGATGAAATTGAAAGAAGGCAAATTTGGAAGATTGGAGTGAAAAATTAGAGAATTCGGAGAACTGAATTAAGAGATTTGGCAGCAGCAACACATTCAAACCACTGTTTCCTTATTTTTATTTTTTTTATTTCAATCACTATAATTTTAACTTCTTTTAGTTTAGTCCTATATATATATAAGATGGAGCATAATCACCGAGAAGGTACGACGGCTTTACCTTTTTCATATGGAGATCATTGTAGAAACAACCCCAAATACTTAAATAAGTTCCAACCAATATTAAGAAAAATAATAAATTTTCAAACGTTTAGTCGAGGCCAGTTAAAACAAATTCAAGATTTCAAGGGTCTATTAAAAATATTTTAAAATCTTGGGGGGACATTGCCCCTCTAATCTTTGCCTGTGATCCGCCCATGCAAAGAAAAGTAAAGAAATCAAAGTGGTTCAGTGCCGTACCGCATAGAAGCAAAGCAACCATGATTTATTATGATACGAATGTTTCTGGCAGCGGTACAAGAATAAGACAAGCCAATTCTAGTTATGCATAGCTTTCTTGACTTTCCCCTTCATAATTGCGGCTGATATTTTGAGGTATACGTCTTGTCTTCTTAATTATGCATGGAATTGTTCTCTTAAAATTTGAAATCTGTGTATAATTTTTAAAATTTTATTTATTTTTTATTAAAAATTTATTTTCATTCCTTAAAGCATATAAATTCATCTTTTTAAAATTTTATCTTTATCGTCTAACATAAAAATTTACATTCATTCTCGTCTAGACCCGTCAACTCTTTATTTGGTCGGGTGATATTGATAGAGAGTGTTCACCATTTAACCAAAAGTAGGGGAATGCTGATTTTTTCGATTTTGGCTGCTCCGTTGTTTCTGATTGTATGAAGCTGTTTGCTGCACGACATATCATTTTACAAGGCTTACTCAGTTGCTAAATCTTTTATTGCATACCTCCAATGTCATTTAATTATAGATTTGATAATAAACATGTCATTTTGTTTTCAAAAGTTATAAATGTGACGTAACTAAGATATTATTACAAACATGTTACTCCGTTATTAAAATTGAAACGGACGTCTAATATAGACTGGTATAATAACATATTTTGTCTCAAAACTTATACATTCTATTTATTTGGTATTAATTTAAACAATTTAATAAATCTATCCTTGTATATTAAAAATTTCCATTCATTTAGTATTTATTGAGAAATTGTCAAAGCAAGCAAGCCCATCATATTAAAACAATAATTTTAAAATGACATTCTGGCATAAAGCAATAATATTGGGAAAGTAACAGAAAAATAATATAACTTTTTGGAAGAAGAATAAACAATTTAGGAGTAGGACAACGACTAAAGGAAATAAATTTTTAAATATAAAGGTTAAATTTATTGATTTTTTTTAAATTAGAACTAAATTAATAGAATATATAAGTTTTGATAACTAAATTATTATGTTGAGTCATGCTATTATTTTCGTCTAATATTTAATGACTAAAGATTTATTTATAATATTATTTTAATTGAGTGATATATTATAATTTTTAAAAGAAAAAGGATATATTCATTACAAAATTATGCAAATACAATTATATCTTCCGGAAGAATGGTCACCTTAATTTGTCGTGTCTAATTCTTCTTCCGAATAATAATTACTATCTTTCTAACAGTGTTCCAAAGAATTTGATGTCTATGGATCTCTAATTTAATTCGCTTCCCAAACCCTATTAATTGGGATTGCAATATTAAAAGAAAATTTGAAGATTTTTGACACATATGTGTTACTAAATTTTCACCTTAACTTTTAATAACTATAAAATAAAAAATATAAAAATATAAAATATAAAAAAAAATTCTTTTAAAGGCCTACTTTTTTAAATAAATAAACACTCATCTTTAAAAAGCCCATTTTAAAAACTTACTTTTAAATAAAGAGAACAAAGCCCATTTTTTATGTTGAAGTTTATCTTTTAAAAGGAAAAAAAAATAATTATGGTGTATAATAATTATGGAAATGAAGAAATAATGTGAGGTGTAAAAATAAAGGGTAAACTATACCAATGGTCACCAAACTATAGGGTTGATGTCGATTTGATCATTATATTTTTAATTGTGTCAAATATACCACTTAACTATTTAAATGGTTTCAAATAAGCCACCCGCCGTTAAAAAACAAAAAAGTTGACGGAACTGTTAAAAAATGGTATAATTACACATTTGGTCCTCTATATTTATACAATATATCAATTTAGTCCTAATGTTAATCTAATAAAATAAATAAATTATTCAATAAGATGATGACACATGTCACCACCTTATTGGAAGTCTTTAATTATTTTTATTTAATTTATTTAATTAATTTTCACCTCCAATCAGGTGGTGACACGTGTCACCCAATTGGAGGTGGAAAATGAGAGCAACAAAATCACCCATCAAGAATTAAACCCAAGACCTTGGAGTACCCAAGCTATATGTTTGCCACTGACCCAAGCACGCTTTTGTGATATATAGTACAACATTTAATATATGTCTTTAATGATTGTTAATGCCTAGAAAAATTAAAAAGATGAAAATGCACTTGGATGAATTCGAACTAAAGACCTTGTGGTCCAAAGCACATGTACTTGCCACTGCAACAAGTGTATGCTTTGTGATATAAAGTACAACATTTAATAAATGTCTTATATAGTTTTTAATGCTTGGAAAAAAGAAGGAAATGTGGTTTTAGGAAACTTGAATATAATATTTAATAAGTGTATGCTATGTGTTTGCCACGCGCGTGGGCTGGTTCCCCAGCAAACCCTTGTCGCACGATTTTACGATGGCCGGCCGGCGCCTACAGGCCACAGCCGTCGACGTTGTTAGTACCGTCTGGTCTGCCGACGTCGTTAGTACCGGTCGATCCGTCTCGCCGTCGCCGACCCAATGCCACTAACCCCGCTCGCCGCCGTTGCCCGTGCTCGACGGAATCTGCAAAAAACCGAGACAAGAGGTCAAACCCTAAGCTCGAATCAAGAGAAAATTTAGCTCGAATATTGGACCAAATCGGATGAGGATTGAGGGGTTTTACCGAGAATCAAGCTATTGGTCGGATTTAAGCTCCAATTTGGGGATTAAATCCCGATTTGGCCTGAATTTGAAGCTCAAATTCAAGTATAAATACCCCTTTTTTCACTTGTTCATCACACACAAAAATTGAAGAAAAACTCACTAGAAAAAGCTTAGGAAAAATTCGAAAAATTCTCTGAATTTTTCAAGAGTTTGCTGGAAATTTTTAGAGTAAAAGTTCGAGTTTGGGAGCAATTTTTCGGAGGTGGTTTGGAGCATTTCGAGGAGCCCGGATTCGAGTTCTTCGTTCGTCGATTTCTTGGTAAAATTTCTATCCCTTTTTGTTTATTTTTATGTTTGTTCTTGGATGAATTTTTGGTGTTTGTGTCTGTGTTGTTTGTGAATTTTTAGGTTGCTCTCTCGAAGTCGAAAAATCGTTCACGATTCTGGTAACATTTTCGTTTTAAAATTCTGTTTTAATTTTAGTTTGATCTTAAAAATTTTGCATGCTTAAAAAATGTTGTTAGGATTATTTTCATCTTTAGGAATGAATAAATAAGTTTTAAAAGGTGTTTAGATTTAAAATGCATGGATAAATTGAATAAGTGGTCAAATTGAAAAACTTGAAATTAGAGATTTAATTAGGAAAAATAATAATGTGAGTTGTGAAATAATAAAGGAGCTTGATTTTTAAAAAAATATAAAAAGATTATTTTAATGAAATTTAGTTTTTTATAATAAAGAACAATAATAAGAACAAAGAACAAGAATAGAAGAACAAAGAGATGAGAGAAAGAGGAAGATTTGTATTATTCTCAAAAATAGAATTGTATACAATGCCTTCAATGAATCATCTACTTATAGGCATAAGAAGTACATAATACATTAAACTCTAATTAATAGAGATAATATTCCTAATAATAAATAAATCAAACTCCTTAAATAAAATTCTAATCATAATAGACATCCACATAGATAAATATTCATAACACTCCCCCTTGGATGTCTATGAAGATAATGTGCCTCGTTAAAACCTTACTAAGATAAAAACCCAGTGGGAAAAAATCATTAGTGAAGGAAAAGAGTACACACATCTTTAATACGCATAACATGTTGCCTCATTAAAAACCTTAACAGGAAAACCCATTGGGACAAAACCTCGGTTAAGGGAAAAAGAGTGCAACACGTATTTACTCCCCCTCATAAAAATATCACGTAAGATCTTTGAATCTTCATAATTCAATCTTGAATATAATCTTCAAATGTTGAAATAGAGTATGCACTAGTGGATAAATCTTCCAAATTATTTCTTGAAATGATCCTTCAAATACTATTCTTCTGAAGATCATGAGGGGTGAAACTTTAAAGAGATATGTTTCGTTTTATCACATTTGATGTATCCACCTTGAGATATAAATTCTGCATTATCTCTACATAAAATAGCTTGCATCTTATCTTGTGAAAGCAATTCACATATCTTCTGGATATGTTTAGCCAAACACATATTTCGGCTTTGCCTCATGCATAGCAATTATTTAAAGGCAATGGTCTCGTAGCACTTAGATAGTATTTCTGTACCAACCAAGATACGATGCTTCCAGATCAATTAATGTATATATGGTGCTTTTAGACCAAGAATGTCATCACCTTTTTCTCGAGGGCGGAATGGATCTTTGTTTATATTAAGAGACATAGCAACCAAATAGTGGTCAACAAATATGCATTATGCATGTAAAGTCTCTTTAAACATTTTTCTGTGTTTGCCGATTGCTGCACAAGGATTCCATTATTAAGGAGATCTCTTCATGAGTCTCAATGAATCGCCAACATACATAATAAAAACAAAGATAAATCCAGAGCTAAACCTCTTAATAAAATGCTCTAGAAATTAAATCATTCTTATAGTCTTCCGCTAATAAGTATTCAAAGGGGCGATTATACCAAATGTGCCCAAAATATTTTAATCCATAAAAAGATATATTTAATATAATTGAATAATATTCTCGAGAACTTGAATTAAATGCTTATGGCAGTCTAAATCCTTCTAAAAGCTTCATGTAAATGTTGTTATCAAGAGGCTCATACAAATAAGATGTAACAACATTCATTAGGCGAAAATTGAGTTATTTCATTTATTGTCAGACTATCTAAAAGTAACTACATCCACCTCCGAGAAATATATTTTCCTCATAATCAATTTCATGTCTTTGTGAGAATCTTTGCAACCAAACGAGCTTATATTTCGTGATTTTTCCTTTTGATTTTTCTTTCTCACAAAGGCTCATTAATATCCACGAGCTTTACACATTTCAATATACGGGCTATAGGCCCAAATACTTCTCTTTTGGAAAGAGATCTTAGTTTCGCCTCAATTGCCTCTTTCCATATTGGCCAATTATTTCTTTGTTTACATTGTCTAACTGACAATGATTCATGATCCACATCATCAAATAAAATCTTTAGTGCTATATTGCATGCAAATATATTATCGACGTCGATTTGATTCCAGTTCTATTTATTACCAGACATGACATAATCTATTGAGATCTCTTTATTATCAGGTACCTGAGTCATGTTAATGCCTCTACTGGAGACCTTTTAATCTCTTCTTGAGATTTTCATAATTCATTGATTCCTCGATCAGACCATCATAACTATAGCTCCCTTCCTTTTTTTTTTAAGGATTTTTATCTTTGGAACCTACTTGTCTACCACGCTACAGGCGTAAGTTAGACTCATTAGCAACTAGAATTTGTCTTTCCGGGACATTAAATTTAAACGGAGCATTCATAGCTGGTATATGTGACTTAGTCACTCTATTAGGGTCAGCAAAATCATCTGACAATTGATTTGCTAAATGAATTACCCTTTGAACTTATAGTTCACATTGTTGAGTACGTGGATCAAACTAAGATAATGACAATTCATTCCAATTTATTTCTTTTCCCAGCTATTTTATTTTCTCCCCCTAACGTTGGGAAAATTGACACATTAAAATGATAGTCAGTAAATCGAGTTGTAAATAAATTCCCTATGAGAAGCTCAAGATATTTAATTATCAAGAGAAATTTGAATCTGACATATATTCCCAACCTCCTTTAAGAACTCATCTTTGTGCGTTGTGGTGGAGCAATCAGAACATATACCGCACACTAAAAAAAATCTAAGATGAGAAATATTTGGTTCCTGACCAAAAACCATTTATAATGGGGAGAACTTATTATAATTTGTTGGCTTGATGCGAATTAGTGATAATACATATAAAATGACATGTCATCAGCATTATCAAGACCAATTGTCTTTATAAGGTAATCTGAAAAAGTGCTCATAATTTTATCAACTGAGCAAGTAGCCTCGCAAATACCAAGTTGCGGATTAGTAACAAGGATACATATGACCATTTAGTCGATGCATCAATTAAAATCATAAAATATCTAGATGGAATGTAAGAAAGGTGTATGGGCCCACATATATCACCTTTGTATCCGTTCCAGAAAATAATTAATAGATTTGCAATCTATCATAGCCGATGATGATTGAATAATCGGTTTGCTTTGATAGCAAGTATCACATGAAAACATTACTTTGAAGAAAATTTCAACTCTTCAATAAATTACCACATGAAAGTGTCAACAAATTTTCGCATTATAATTGAACCGAGATGGTCTAACCGGTCATTGCCAAATAATAAAGTTATCAGTATACTTCTAATTCACAATAGCATGAGCTTCAATTTGTGCTAATTCTATTGTAGTACACTATGGATGACAGTGCATATAACTTTTTCAAGTTTTTATTATTGCCTTGATTTATACTCATAATATTGAGATAGTCAACATCCCATCGACTAATGGTCTCAATATGATATCCATTACCGTGAATATCTTTGAAATTAAATAAGTCTCTTTATGACTTTGACGAGTATAACGCACTGTGAATATGGAATAAAGTTCCATTTGAAAATAACATATTTGCTCAACCAGAGCCTTTTGTGATATTAGTACTTCCGGATATAGTACTCACATTATTCTCTTGCATTTTAATCGAGAAATGCATAATTATGCACCTTTCAAAATGTACTTTGTTTCATTTACTTCGGGTAATGAAAATATGTACTTTGTATCATTCACTTCGAGGAATGGAAAATATAAAATATAACACATCATATCAAGTCGATTATCTATCAGAGATAAGCTTTCAAGTGCTCTTCCGAAGCATTGATATTTTAGTACTTTGAGAAATATTACTCATATTTCCCCTTGCATTTAAATGGGAAAAATATTTCTTATGATTAAGTACAATATGAGTACTTGCATTATCTGCTAGGCATAAATAGCCACAATTCTAGGCATAAATAGCCACAATTCATTGTATATTTTATTCCAGAAGTAATCATATTCTTCAAATAATAAATTAACATAAAGCGTAAATAAATAATATGTGAAATAAATAAACATAAAGCAAACTAACATAAATAAATAATAAATAAAACGAATTAACATAAAAAAATAAAAATCAATTATTCCTGTTAGAGGTTATAAGGGAAATAAAATAAATGGTAAATTATTCCCTTCAAGGGTTATGAGAAAATTAACAATATCCAATTGAGTTGGACCAATAACGCCATAATTATTTTCGCCATAAACAAATTTTGTTTATATTTTATTTCATTTATCATTCATGATTATGGATAAAGTCTATAATACTTTGGCGTTTGACAAATACGAAACCAATGGTTTATAACATCACATTGGTAAAAGGTTTTCACTTCCTTAAAATGATCTTTATCACTCTTGTCATCCTTATAACTTCGCTACCAGCGGGTAGAAGTATTCTTAAAACGACTATATTTTTTCATGTGTATATTCATAGCCTCGACCACGACCACAACTTTTAATGTGGTTTTTTATTCCTTCCATAATATAATCTCACATTCACTTCAGGGAATGGAGTAGAGCCAGTGGGCCTTTGAAACCTTTTTCACATATCCTTATCACATAGAACAAAGATTTAATCCTCGTACGCGGCATTGTTAAACCTGTCCACAAGGTCCTTTAAAAACCTCCTTTGAGACCAGTAGCCTCGCAGAACGGGATGTCCAACCAATATACTTGGATTATATCGAAATTGTGTTTCTAATTGAATAATGATTTACCATGTTTGCATTCACTTCAGGGAATGTCCCATCATTGATAATCGCATGGAATAAACATCATGCTTGCATTCTCTTCAGGGAATGCTTCATCATTGATAATCACATGGAATAAACATCATGCTTTGCATTCGCTTCAGGGAATGCCTCCCATAAAACTTTTTGGATCAAGACGAATTTTCGTAACTTGAAATTGGGAGAAGTCTATGGTCGAGTTTTTCGACGAAGAAGAAATATTACTTTCGAGTAAATATAGACTTTATAATAATCTTCTTGTAAATTCAAAATCATCATGATTTATCGCACTTTAAAATAATAATATAAAGAATAAAAATAAAATTAAAATTTACCGATATTGATTTTTCTCTCGTGGACAATGGAGACATAGCATATGACCGAGATAGCTTCTCATAGTCCCTTTATATCACATCTCTTTCCAAGTCATTTAAGCATATCATGTAAAACTCAAAACACAGTTAAAATAGTAACTTTTACCAAATAAAATAACATAAATAATAATATGAAAAATATCAAATATAATCATATAAGTAAAAGTATGAATAAGCATACCGCTAATTAACTCTTTTAGGAACAAGAGAAAACACACGTAATTTACACCAAACGCAACCTCTTCGTCTCTTTCGATCCGTCTTTTGGTTTGTGAGAAGCCACAAATTTGTCTATTTCCAATGTTCGAATAAAATCAAACATACTTCCAAACTTTTCAAAAAAAAGTTAAAATATAAAGAAAAAGACAATCGGTAATTTAAAATAAATGAAGAGAAAAAAAAATTATCTTTGATTTATCCTAGAATCGAATTCTTTCCAATAACTTCTTTTGGATTCAAACAATGAAGACCTCAGTTGATTAGAGTCGTGCTGATAACGTGTTGTGAATAAAATAATAAAGAACAATAATAAGAACAAAGAACAAGAATAGAAGAACAAAGAGATGAGAGAAAGAGGAAGATTTGTATTATTCTCAAAAATAGAATTGTATATAATGCCTTCAATGAATCATCTATTTATAGGCATAAGAAGTACATAATACATTAAACTCTAATTAATAGAGATAATATTCCTAATAATAAATAAATCAAACTCCTTAGATAAAGTTCTAATCATGATAGACATCCACATAGATAAATATTCATAACATTTTTTATAATAAATAGGCTAGATGATTTTTTCTTTAAAAAATAAGGAGAATAATAAAGATATTTTTTAAAAGAGAAATAAATGGAAAATAATAAAGATGTTTTTTAAAAGAGAAATAAATAGGAAATAATTTAAAAAAAAAAGAAATAAAAAAGTTTAGGGTAGGATAAAAATATTTTTTTAAAGAAAAAAATTTAAAAACAAGTTCTTTAGGAAAAAATATTTTTTTAAATGGGTCGTTTTAAAAGAAAAATTTAAAAATAAAAATAAGTTTAAAAAGAGAAAAAAAATTTGTTTTTAAAAAAAAGTAAAATGGTAAAAAACATAAAAAACAAAAAAAGTAAAAATATGAAGAAAAAAAATCTTAGCTTAAAAAATAAAAGAAGTAAAAAAATAGTTTTTTTTAAAAGAATAATAAATGGGTAAAAACTCAAAAGAATAAAAAGTTGCTTGCTTGTTTTAGAAATGAGTGAAAACTTAGGATTATGGACTAAAGCTTTGATAGGGACATGTTTTGTTGAAAATATTTTTCACAAAAAAATACACTTAAGCATACTTAAACTTTAAATTAGGAATAAAAGACTTAGACGTTTTTTTTTACGATTTTTTAATAATCAAACCTAGAATTAAATAAAACGATAACACACCTAAATCTCTTTGTTGTTTGCAAAAGTGAAATTAATTTAATGCGGTGTCTTATCAAACGGGAACGACGGGCTAGCGCCAGAAATGTTGGCGGTGATTAAAGTTCATCACCCGGGCGATAAGGCCATTAAAATAGACTAATATTCATTAAACGAACAAGTAAAGTCGAACCTTTTTGAACTTGTAAATTTCAATTTTGAAAACGATTTTAAAACCAATTAGGTACCAATTTTGGGCATCGTGGGGTGCTAACCCTTCCCCACGCGTAACCGACCCCGAACTAATTTTCTGATTTTCGCAAACCAAAACTGTTGTTTTATTAAAACCAAAAACGTTTTATTAAAATAACTCTATTTTTTAAAAGTGATCCAATTATACTTTTTTTTTCAAAAAATGATTGATGGCGATTTCGTTAATTTTTAAAGTGTTTTTCAAAAAAGTCGAAGCCTCCTTAACAAGGGTTGCGACAATATGAGCCTCGGATTTTTTTTACTATTATGCATATATCTTCTAATATAAATTATCATTTTTTGTGTCTTTATTTATGTTTCGGCATTAAAAAAAATAAGATTTTTTTTGTGTCCAAAGAGAAATATGAGGGCCAGCGGGGTTAGGTTAGTTGAATGAAAAGCGCCTCCTTTCTTGTTGGGGGGAATTGGAAAGCCCCTTCAATTCAAGGCATTCACCTACACATCAACCATCAACAATCCTACACCATCCATTGTGCCAGGCTTTGGCGCTTGCAACTTCATCTACCCCGACCCCCTATCCTTTCCTTATACATCCATGCGGATTAATTTCAGTTTACAAGTTATATATTCATTACACTTTAAACCAAATATTAATACATTAAAACAAATATTCAGCATTAAATCTTTAAAATTACATACATAAATATCAAATTTAGTTTTGCCAACTGAACATTCCATTTCAAAACTATAATTTTGTAAAAATCAAAGATTCTTGTAGATAATTTTCGAGGATCCCCACAAAGATTTATATGGGTATAGTTCAAGGATTCTCACTGTGCGAATATAACAATCTCGATTGAGCTTTAGGGATAATTTTTTTTCGTCCATGTCCTCGTAGATGAAGATTTCAAGTATTTCGCATTCTCATCAGTTTAAATTTCCATAAATTTTGATTATTCTCCATCCGATTATTACCCCAATAATTGTCTTATTGATAGTGTGTATATCTATTCAATACTATCTTAAAATCTTTGAATTTAGTATAATGAGTTACTCGAATGTCAATTTATTTGAGGAAGAGATTAATACAACAAGTTATACGATTCTTTTAAAAATAACTAAAATTCAATCCCTATTTTTCTCATGCAATTTTTATAAAATAATTATTTAGATTTTTCATTAGTGATTATCTGTTTTTTAATATTAGTTAAATATTTTATTTTATTTTATTTTACTAATCCATAGTCATTGATAAGTTTATTTTTAATAAGATAGGGTATATACACATATATATCAGAAGTATATATTTAATTTAGGACGTTTGGTTTATGAAACGTAAAATTATTTATAGTAATGATATTAATAGTATAAGACTATCATAATGTAACAATACTTATCATATTATCATGTATATTATAATATCTTATTTAATTTCATAGACTGAAATGTAATATTTTTTTTTGAACATTCTTAATATGGTCTCATGATAGTATTTGTTATGTTTTTTAATCCTGAAGAAAATCTTTGTACACCTTATAAATAAAGTTACTCAAATTTAAATACCTTGGGACAAAATCATCTCTTTTCCAATACGAAAACTTCTGTTAATATAAGATTTAATGTTTTGGTGGACATAATATAATAAGAAAAAATATCTTATACACGGGCAATAGAAATTGAAAGTTTCTACAAGCGCCTTAGTTTTAGGGTATAGAGACTTAGTTTAGGATATAGGGTTTAGGGGTTTAGGTGCATGAGTTTAGAATTTAGGGATAGTTGTTAAAATTTAGACTTTAGTGATATAATTTAGGGTTTATAGGTCTGAGTTTAGTTTTAGGGTAATATGGTGAGAATTTAGGTTTTAACCTATAAACCCTAAATTATAACCTTAAACCTTAAATTTAAACAATTATCCC
This sequence comes from Hibiscus tridactylites, assembly GCA_958450335.1. Classification (NCBI taxonomy): domain Eukaryota; kingdom Viridiplantae; phylum Streptophyta; class Magnoliopsida; order Malvales; family Malvaceae; genus Hibiscus; species Hibiscus tridactylites. The sequence goes on along the minus strand of OY288287.1, from coordinate 57,607,031 downwards.
TAAATTCTATACCCCTACACCTAAACCCCTAAACCATATACCCTAGACTAAATTCCTATACCCTAAAACTAAGGCGTTTGTGGAAACTTTCAATTTCCACCGCATGTGTATAGAATATTTATCCATATAATAATACAAAAAGTGCATTTATTAAATTGTCCTTAATTATAAATAAAGATAATTTTTAGTAAACTATATCAAAAGTAAAATTAATTATAATCATGAGTTTATGTAGATGGTAAAACTCTCTTCTATCTTAACTTGTGGTTGAAGGTTCGATCCTCAATCTAAACATATAATAACTTTAAAATTTGTAATCAACGTTTACTCACAATATGAGTCAACATAACACTAAAAATAATTTCATTTGATATATTATTATGGATGAAAACCTTACTTAAAAAATATGCCAAAGTGAGATCATTGGCAGAGCCAAGTGTACAAAATTTGAGATTTTTTTCTATATATATATATTTTATATAAAAGATAATATATAAAAAAGAAATTGGCACCATTTAAAAAAAAATTGATAGCAATTAAAAAAATATTATCGCCCTTTAAAGAAAATTGATTCCACCTTAATAATCAAAATTTTAATACTGTAATTTAAAATATTTTAGCTTCGAGAGTGAGATTACTTTATATTACGAAATATTGGCAGTAAATTTTTTGAAAGAAAATTATTACGTGAGATTCCTTAGTTGACACCAAAAGGCTTTAATTGTGATCTATAATTTAGTTAAAGCAAGAAGAATATTTGTTCCAAAAGTTATGTCTTTACCCAACCTTGACCATAAATAAAATCTAAGTACATCTTACACGGATGGAAATTCTATGTGCTTTAGTATGTTACTTCTATACCTCTATTTTAAAATAATAAGTTTAGATTTTAGATTGTGAAAATTACAATTATAGTTTAAAATTTATTTTTCAAGTGTTTTTTTTAGTGTGGGGCATACTTAAGGGCTGAAGATTTTTGTTTCATCTTACACCTTATTCAAGTTGCTATAAAATGCTAAATAATGGCTTCGTCGTTGAGTATATAAATATGGGATAAGATCCAGTTACACAGTGTAAAACTCTCTAAATTTTACACGTTTTTTTGGATCATTGGATGAGTGAAACGGATGGATGAGATTAACAGTAAAATATGTGAAGATTATCACTTGGGAAAAAAAGTAAGGAGTTAATCTCAGCCATCCATTTCCCCCATCCAACGATCCAAAAAACGTGTAAAACTTAAAGAGTTTTACATTGTGTAAGTTGATCTTAACCCCACATATATATATATATATATATGTCCGTTTTACGGTCCATGTTCGGGGTACAGAACTACCCCTTTCTACAATGTCGTTTTTAAGGTTTGAACTCACATCCTCTCATTAAAAGTGCAATGTACCTTACTAATGCACCAAACAATTATTGGTTGTGTAGTGTATGTATATTAATTATATTTTATATCTATATAAATTTGATAAATTGATTATTAATTATATGTGTTAAATTTTTATTTATTTTAATTATTTTCTCCTATGGTGTACTTTTCCAACTAATATTTATGCACATGACCAAAGCCTTCCTCTAACCAATCCTCCCCTACGCATTTGAAGAAAATGGGTCCATTGTTAAACATCTTATGCCTTGTTCCAATTCAGTTGTTGGTGTTGGTTGTAAAGATTAATGGGGCCAAAATCCCAGCCATCATAGTGTTCGGGGACTCATCGGTTGACGCCGGCAACAACAACTACATCTCCACCGTTGCCAGAAGCAATTTTCAGCCCTATGGTCGTGACTTTAATGGTGGCCGCCCAACGGGAAGGTTCTCCAATGGCAAAATCACAACCGACTTCATCTCCGAGGCATTCGGCCTCAAACATACTATTCCAGCCTACCTCGATCCCTCCTACCATATATCGGATTTCGCTACCGGAGTCACCTTCGCTTCTGCCGCAACCGGATACGACAATGCCACTTCCGATGTTCTTGTAAGTTCCAAGTCCAACATTTCACTTTTATTAAAAAATGATACTCGTATTCGATACATATTCAAAATTGTATTATTTGGAAAAACTCTGGTTTCAGTCTGTGATACCCCTGTGGAAACAACTAGAATACTACAAAAACTATCAAAAGAAACTGAGAGCCTATCTCGGAGATGGGAAAGCCAAGGACATAATCAGCCATGCTTTATACATGATCAGCATGGGAACAAACGATTTCCTCGAAAACTACTACGCGATCCCGGGCCGTTCATCGGAATACAGCGTCGAACAATACGAGAACTTCCTGGTCGGTATTGCGGGAAGTTTCACGGAGAAGTTGTACGAACTCGGAGCGCGGAAAATATCGTTAGGAGGGCTGCCTCCGATGGGGTGTATGCCATTGGAGAGAACCGGGAATTTTATGGGAGGAAGCCAGTGTGTGGAGAGCTACAACAATTTGGCTGCCGATTTCAATGCCAAACTGAACAGTTTGGTGATAAAACAGAACAACAAGTTTCATGGGATGCAGATGGTGCTGTCGGATCCCTATGGTATTTTGTTGGACATCATTCGAAAGCCTGGAGATTATGGTATGTTTTTTTTCCCCTGAAGATTTTCACTTCAATTATTAAATTCAACCAAGTTTGATGTGGTGAGTGGGCAGGGTTCGAGGAAACAGGGGTGGCTTGTTGTGCGACCGGGATGTTCGAGATGGGATACGCGTGCAGCCGGAGCAACCCTTTTACATGTTCGAACGCCGACAAGTTCGTGTTTTGGGATTCTTTTCACCCCACCCAGAAAACCTGCTCTATCATTGCCGACTACATTGTCAAACATCCTTTGGCCAACTTTCTTTCTCATTAATTAACCATATCTTTCTTTATTTAGACTTGTTAATTATCTCATCTTCAATAATAATAATAATAATAATATTGTTATGAATATTTATCTATGTGGATGTCTATCATGATTAAAACTTTATCAAAGGAGTTTGATTTATTTAATATTATGAATATTATCTCTATGAATTAGAGTTTAATGTATTATGTACTTCTTATGCCTATAAATAGATGATTCATTGAAGACATTGTATACAAGTCTATATTTTGACAATAATACAAATCTCCCTCTATCTCTCATCTATTTGTTCTTCTTGTTCTTCTTTATTATTCACAACACGTTATCAGCACGAGTTCGCTCAGAAGATTTTGGTTAAGATCAAGTTTCATCTCCCCTTTAATTTGACGCGTAAACATGAATTTGGTGAGATTCATTGGTGTTTTTATAATCATTCTAAATATAAAGGAAATGTATTATGATTCATCATTTCGTTTATATATTTCATGATTTAAGGTTTGATTTTTTGTGTGTTAGTATATTATGATTTTTTTGTATGTTATGATTGTATATATAATCAAATTTGGTATGCTTATATGTTATCATTTGATTAAAACCTATATATAATGTATTAGTTATTAGTAATGTTGACAGATAAATAAATAATTTTAAGTTTCATGCCTTTATCTATTTATTTATTTATGAAATGATTAGATTTGTTATAAAAATAACATACAATTATATCAAATGTCTATTTATCATTGACAATGCCAACATTTTCTTATGAAAAAGAAGTGATGTGTTTTTGGTTGTTTAATAATTGACGTTTATAGTTTGTAACTTAAAGTTTTGTTACATGATAACATATTATTTTATATTTGTGCATTATTAGAGATGCAATCATTAAGTAGTAATATTATTAATTTGTTTAATTTGATTTATATCTCATTTTATGCTTGGTTTATAATTAGGGATTTCAATTCGCAAAAAGTGGTCTAATTTCATACTTTAATTGATTAAGACAGATATAGATTTTAATAGATCTAACCAAGCAAATTTTGAACATATTTATTTTTGTTGGTTAAAACATTTTTTTCTTGTTTCTTATAATTAAAGATCAAATTTTATTTATGTTATTCTATGGATAAACGTTGGTATTTTTAACTATGTTTTGAGTTTTACATGTATTTAAATGGCTTGGAAAGAGATGTGATATAAATGGACTATAAGAAGCTATCTCAGTCATATGTTATGTCTCCATTGTCCACGAGAGAAAAATCAATATCGGTAAATTTTGGTTTTATTTTTTCTTTATATTATCATTTTAAAGTGCGATAAATCATGATGTTTTTGAATTTACAAGAAGATTATTATAAAGTCTATATTTGCTCGAAAGCAATATTTCTTCTTCGTCGAAAAACTCGACCATAGACTTTTCCCAATTTCAAGTTACGAAAAATTGTCTTGATCCAAAAGGTTTTATGGGAGGCATTCCCTGAAGTGAATGCAAAGCATGATGTTTATTCCATGCGATTATCAATGATGGGGCATTCCCTGAAGTGAATGCAAGCATGATATTTATTCCATGCGATTATTGGAACTATTTCATTCCCTGAAGTGAATGCAAACATGATGTTTAAAGAACCATGTGGACAGATTTAACAATGCCGCGTACGAGGATTAAATCTTTGTTCTCTGTGATAAGGATATGTGAAAAAGTTTCAAATGCCCATTGGCTCTACTCCATTCCTTGAAGTGAATGTGAGATTATATTATGGAAGAAATAAAAACCACATTAGAAGTTGTGGTCGTGATTGAGGCTATGAATATAGACATGAAAAATATGATCATTTTAAGAATACTTCTACCCACTGGTAGTGAGGTTATAAGGATGACAAGAGTGATAAAGATCATTCTATTGAAGTAAAACTCATCTTATTACCAATGCGATGTTATAAACCATTGGTCTCGTACGTGTTGTACGTTGAAAAATTAAAAATCATTGAATGATAAAGGAAAGAAAATAGAAGCAAATTTTGTTTGCGAAACATGAAGAAGATGATACTGATCCAACTTTATTTGAACATTGTTGGTCCAACTCTTTTAGACGTTGTTGATTTTCTTATAACCCTCGAAAGAAATAAATCATCTTCTAATTATTCTCATAACTTTGAAGAAAATTATTTATTTACTTTTATTTATTTTACTTTATGTTTATTTACGTTTTATATTTATATTTATATATTATGATATTTATTTATTTTGTTTAACATGATTACTTGTCAAATACAATCTATGGTGACGATTTATGCTCAACATAAGCATAAGATATATTTTCTCATTTAAATGCAAGGGAATAATGTGAGTACTATATCTCAAAGTACTGAAAATATTGATGCTCTAGAAGAGCAATAAATTCATGAGAGAAAACACATTATGAAAAGTGCAGAATTGTGAATATTGTAATAATTACTACTAATGATAATAATATCGTCACCACTATAAGTGGAAATTTTAAGAGAGCAATATGAGATTGCAAAATATTCCTTTGGAAATTATAGATAACATATGTTATCAATTGACATTTGAAATAAGCTAATATGGATATAAGTTCTGGTAGCCAAAAAGTCAGTTGAAAGCTCTAAGAGAGCTATATATTGCTACCAAAAGATAATTTCAATTGAAAGCTCCAAAAGAGCTACATATATTCCTATTTAAAGGAATAATTTTGATGGTTGTACTAGACATGTACGAGTAAGATTGAATTACATGTTATGGTAAACAAGAAGTTTACAAATTCAGAGATATATACACATATATATAGTTGGCATGATCGGTTAGACCATCCTGGTCAATAATGGTGCAGAAATTATTGAGATTTACATGCACATGTATTAAAAGAACCTGTAGTTCTTGTGGTGCTTATTCTCAAAGGAATGAATTAAATTCCACTTATTAAAGAACGTGAAGTTCTTGTGTTGCTTAAAGGAATTGATTAAATTCCACTTACTAAAAGAACATGAAGTTCTTGTGTTGTTTGTTCTCAAAGGATATAGAAGATCTCACTTACCAAAAGAATTAGAACTTAAAGTTCTTGTACTGAAGTTAAGAATGTATGTCTTGCATATTTGAACGAAATATGGGCTCATATATCCACAAATGTGGAAAGTTTTATATGATTTTAGTAGATGCATCTACATTGTTTTATCGACTTACAACTAGAAGTTTGTGAGATTGATTCTAAAAAGATTCAGATTATGCAGTTAGACTATTCGTCTTGAAAAACTAGTGAGTTTATATTTTAGGCTATATTAGTTGTTACAAAGCCTATTGATTATAAAAAATATAGTTTATCAAAATTTCAATTGGATGCCTCATATTTAATAGCTAAACTATGAGAACAAAAGAGTTATTATTTATATGATGTTTCCATATAGCAACACTTATACGCATCAAGCCAACGAGTTATAATAAACTCCCCGTTTATGATTGGTTTTTGGTCAGAAACCATACATTTCCCATTTTATGATTTTTAATGTGCGATATGAATTGTTCCACCACAACGCACAAAATGGGTAAATAAAAAGGATTGAGAATATATATTGAGTACGAGTCTCCTTTTATGTTTAAATTCTTAAACATTAATTGGAGAATCATTTATGACATGATTTTTCTCAACATCATGGGGAGATAATAATCAGCTGGATAGAGGAAAATGAATTATCATTATCTAGATCCTCGTATATGAACTAGAAGTTCATAAGATAATTCATGTTATTACATGTCAACTGCCAGACATATTTACTGACCAAATGACAGTAATTAAGTCTCATATAACAGCTGAAATGCTCTAAGTTTAAATTACATGTTAGAGCGGGAGAATGTAAATCATGTCTGAAGCATGATAGTTGAAATGGTTCCAATGATCAAAATTCTCGTAAATAGAAAGTAATATGAGATGATCATATATTGGAGGCGGGTGCTCCTGAAGAGACCTAATACATAACAAATAATAAAACTCTATAAGAGTTTCAGGTACCTGAAATAAAGATTGAAATTTTGAAGAGATCTCGATGAGTTATGTCATTACGAGAATGGAACCAGAAAATTGGAAAGTTGTCGACAACGATTTTACAAACAATTTTACATAAAATACTTCTATAGAAATAAAGAAAGAAATCGAAAACACTCATGAAGACACCGGATTAATCTCTTATTTTGTCTCCAGCACCGTTACCTTTCAAACCCTTACTTGCAGGAGCCTGCTTCACTACTGGATTACTCACTCTCGTATTGTTTTCTCTGTTAACCACTTGGTTTGATTTCTTTTTCGACCCTTGTTTGCCTTACAAACTGAAATCGTCCTTCCATCAATACTGCTATTATTTACCATTGTAATAGCCCTCTGCATCAGTATGTGACTGCCTGACTGGTTCAATGCTTTCTGTTTGCATCACCATCATTGCATACGTTTGACACATTTTTCATCAATTACAAATGACAAAACACAGATTTCAAATGAGATGCTTTTTTTATGCATAAAAAACTGGATGTGCATATTAGAACAAGATAATTGTGATAAATGTTTAAATAAAAATATACCATAAGATATATGCTATAAATATTTTTCACATAAAATGTATTGAAATATTATGGAAATAAATATATTAAATAAAAAAAATCAATATATATATATATAACATTGTAACCTTTAAAGGCATTAGATGATATAATGGTTAAGGCATGGAGATTTTTTCTGGATGACCTACATCAATTCCCACCTTCACCCCCATATATTTTTCCTTTTTAATCAATGTTAGGAGAAAAATAAATATATTAAATTAATTATTATTATTCTATACACATGCGGTGAAATTTTTTTATTTCCACAACCGCCTCAATTTTAGGGTTTGTGATTTTAGTTTAGGGTTTAGGGTATAGGAGTTTTAATATAGTGGTTTAGGGTTTAGGGTTAGAATTTAGGGTTTAGGGTAATATGGGTAGAGTTTTAGGTTTTGACCTATAAACCCTAAATTTTAATCATAAACCCAAAATTATATTAACAACCCCTACATTCAAAACTACTACACTTAAACCCCTAAACTATAAACCCTAAACGAAGTCTCTAACCCCTAAAATTAAGACACTTGTGTAAAAAATTTCACAAGCGCTTGTGTCTAGAATAATTACCCTTAAATTAAATAGTAAAATTTTTAAATATCAAAATTAAACAAAACTGAAATGAAAGTGATCTTAGTTTACCATAAATGGGTGTTTGGTTCGCGAAAAAAAAAACATTATCAAAGTTTAGGGTTAATTTTTTTTTTCAGAATCATATACCCACGTCAGTGCTATACTTGGGCATGGGCAGAAGGGGCGCCCGCCCATGGCCCAATTTTTTTATAATATTCGATATTCTGATCTAATTTTTTATTACTTATTATTATGTTTTACTTTTAAAATTTAATTTTTAACACTTATTATTAGGACTCAATTTTCCCTAACATTTGTTATTAGAGGCTTATTCTTAAGATTCAATTTTCCCCTAATATTTGTTATTAGAGATCCAATTTTTCAATACTTATTATAGGAGCCTATTTTTTCAAGGGTAAACTACAACAAAGGTCACTCAATTATGGGTAAAGTTAAATTTGAGTCACTCAATTATTAAAAGTTACATTTGGTCACTCAATTATGGGTAAAGTTACATTTGAGTTACCCAATTATTGAAGGTTACATTTAGATCACTCAATTATGGGTAAAGTTACGTTTGGGTCACCCTTCACATTTAGATTAATTAATGATTTCAAATGAAGTACTCTAATGTTAACGAGGATATACACGTGATTTTGATGAAAAAATGACTAAATTGATGTACTTTTTTAAATATGAAGGGTGACTCAAACGTAACTTTACCCATAATTGAGTGATCTAAATGTAACTTTTAATAATTGGGTGACCCAAATGTAACATTACCCATAATTGAGTGACTCAAATGTAACTTTTAATAATTGAGTGACCTTCATTGTAGTTTACCCTTTTTTTAATATTTGTTATTAGGGGTTCAGATTGTCCCAATATTTGTTATTAGGGACATAATATATTCCAATATTTTTTATTAGGAACATAAAGTTTTTCCCAAGATTTATCATTAAGGACATCCTCTTAAAATTTATTTTTTATCAATATTTATTAGAGACTTATTTTTTAATACATGTTATTAAGCGCCTACTTTTAAATTTTATTTTTAATATTTATTATTATGAGCCTAATTTTTTCAGCCGCCACAAAATTCTCAAGAACGCTCTGACCCACGTTTGGTTTAGGAGAATTCTCATTAGAGATTTTTTTTTCACCCTAGTCTTTCTTTTTGTTTGTTCAAATGTTGGTGAAATCAAAATCAGTTCGCCACTCTTACTCACATCACCAAAAACGAAAGGTATCGTCTCCAACATTCTCTCTTTTTTTTCATTTATTTAATCTTTCTCCAACTGATTTGCTTTCAATTTGTGGTTGATGTGAAAAAGGATTGTGGGAGTTTAAAGCTATAATTCTAACAAAATGACGAGGGAAGAAACCTTCTCTGCCTCAACCCATTTTCGCTAACATGTGATTTTAGGTTCCAAAAGAGGTTTGAAGATAAAGCTCATGACAGTTTAATTAAGAAGCTTTGCAACCTGGTAATTTAAGCTTTACTTATTTTTTTATTTCTTGTTTCTTAATCGATTATATTTAGGATATATATGTTTAGATAAAAGATAGGTATTGAATTGCTGAGATTTTTTTGATTTGATTTTATTAAAAGTTGAAGCTTTTCCTGACATAATGCTCTTTGACGGTTGAAATTGTTGTTTGTTCAATTGCCATGAGGATTTTGTAATTACGTTGTAGTTTGTTGATATTGGATATGCAAAATTGTTGATTAAAAAATAGAGTTATATAATCATTCTTCTCAGGCTTGTAGTTGAATTGGTTCATTGATTTGAAAGTTGAACATGTAAATCAAGTTTAAGTTTCAATTTGATCAAGTTTGAGTTTTAAAAGTGGAACTCCATTAATCAAAAACCATATATCATCTACAAAACAAAAGAAGTTCAATGATGGATTATTTTGATGCAAATATTTTTAATTTAATATATTAAATTATTTGTGTATTAACTTTATAAAAATATATTAAATGAAAATTATAGAAATATTTTATTTTTTTCATATTTTCAATTTAATATTAAAAGTTTAACTTGTTAAAAAAATATATCATAAGAATAATTTGGTAAAATATAGATTCTAATATTTTTGTATTCCATCAACCAAATACTGTAATCTTACATTTCTGCCAACCGAACCAAACAAGGTAATATAACATTTCTAGTATTGTGTTAGTTAATTGTTACATTTCAAAAATTCTATTACTAGAGGTAATCTTACATTCCATTTACAAAACCAGCATTTTTTCGTACTATTAGCTTTAAAATCATAATTTATTCATGTATAATAACTTTTGATTTATTGGAGTTATATATGTAAAATTTTAGTTTTGATTCAATTACATACATTTAATTATATTGTGTATGAACTTACTTTTTCAAATAAAAAAAATTATATTGCGTAAAATTAAATTATTTTTACACATTTGTGAACTGTTGGATGAGTGTAAATAAATAATGAAGATTTTTTTTATATATATTTTTTTCATGTGACAATCTTCTCATTTTACTATTGTTTATCTTAGTAACCCATTTATCTTCATTTAACGGTTTAAAAAAATGTAAAACTTTTAAGTTTTACGTAATATAAGATATCCAATTTCAATATGAAATATTAGATTAAAATTTTTTGTACATTTATAAGAATTGTCTAAACATATAAATATATTAATAACCATTAAATTTACCAGTGATTTGCAGCAACAAAAAAAAGTACAATGGATATTTTTTTTTTCGAACCTCGTTGCTTTTAGGCAACCATTCCATAAGAATGATTCGGATATAAAGGAGCATATGTCCAAATATATAAAGTTACACTAATTTAGGTGAGTCTTTTTAATAGTAAGGAGGAAAAAGTCTTTAAATTATGGAATTCTGAATCCTTAAATGAGAAGGACCATGAAAGTCTCGAATAAAAGTATGGGTAAACTATACAGTTGACCATTGAACTATAGGTTTGGTGTCAAAATGATCACTATATTATTTTTTGTCGCAAATGCATCATACAACTATTTAAATGGTTCCATTTTACCACAGGCGTAAAAAACGAAAAAGTTGACGGAACTGTTAAAAAATTGGTATAATTACACATTTGGTCCTCTATATTTATACAATATATCAATTTAATCCTAATTTTAATCTAATAAAATGAAAATCAAGGAACTGCTCTTGGTAGGAATCAAACCTGAGACCTTAGGGGGTAGCACGCGTAAGTTTACCACTGAACCAAACATATACTTGTAAAATATGATATTAATAATAATATATGTCTTATACGGAACTTGACTCCAATCGGATTTTTACATTATGAAATTCTGAATCCTTAAATGAGAAGGACCATGAAAGTCTCGAATAAAAATATCAGTAAAAAAAAGCTGGGGTATCCTGGAAGATACGAATCGAGCCATCAGAGTTGGCAAGACAAAGTCTAACAACCAAGATATCGAGCAAATTCGGACGATGGCGCGAACAAGAGCAATGGGGCTGGAGGAGGCTTCGGAGTCGACGAGCAATTACCAACCAGTTTGGCATTGGACCCTCTCGAATCCATCGTGAATTCCCCAAAGCTTGAAGAAATTCCAGCGAAGAGTGAATATGATAGATGGTTTAAGCATGTACTAATCTAATCTACAAAACTGTAAACATTTATTGATGGCGCAGATGAAATAAGTTTCCTTAAATATATTCATCATTTGTAATAAAGTGCCTCAATTAGTTAAAACCAAGCCCTTATCCAATCCGTAAAAAGTAAAAAACAAATAAAAGACACAACCCGGCTACTCCGAACATCAAAATCCTTCATTTTGCCTAAACTAATCCCAATTTTTTCACAGCTCGTCTTTGCTTGCTGCAGATTCTCCCATGAGTTCTTCAAGTGAGAACTCATCCTCTTCGATGATTTCTCCATCTTTACCGTCCCATGGTTCTGTCTTCACAATCTCCGGTTTCCCCTCCAATGCTAAATTTCCCTTGCCTCCTCGCCCTGCTTCCTTCACAAACTCTCTGACATGGACAAAATTTTTGGTTATTCTAGAGATTATTTTGGTTCATTCATAAAAGGTGTCAGAAAAGAAGCACCTACCTGATATGCTCGAGCTCAAATGCACTTTTGAGTGGAGCATATGCTCCTTTCTTGATGTTCAAGGCTACAAGCGCTGGATAACCATACCCACCGACACCTACGCGCGTCTCAAGATCTGGTTGCTTACCAGCAGCAGCCCATACATAGCTATAAGAGATGAAACCATCAGAACAACACACATACATAAATCGAGACTGAGAGAGAATTAACTTGCATGTACTTGCCTGTAGGGACTTCTTTTAAATTTCTCTGCAACTGACAATAACATCTCCAAGTACTTGTTCCTTCCTTCAGCCTTGGAGTCTAGAATGTCAGGTAAGAAAGCAACAAAGCATATGGCGGCCGAACCACATTTCTCCTCCATCACATCCTATATTGAATATATTGTGTTTTTCAGTAAACTATATAGTTCTGAAATAATGAACTATTTTCGATCACAAGTGTGAGACTTACTGGGCCAGTCAGCTCCGTCACTTCAACAGGTCCAACATTTGTTTCTAGCTGCACTAGAGCAAATGATTCAATGGCAGAGGCGGTTCTAGCTCCCTCATAAGGAAGTGGACTGTCTTTGTCAGCACCAAATACTAAGATAGTAGGGAACCCTTGCACATTGAACCTACTCATGAGAGACTACAAAAAACCACACCCCATTATTAAAACAACAATACAAAAACAAATACATAGAAAAATACCAGTAACAACATGAATAATAATAATAATAATGATAAAAAATTATCCTTTTCCAATCTGAAAGTGTTCCAAAATAGAGAAGCACCGTATTCAGTTCTAATAAGATTTCACGGGGTGGTTTCTGGGTATGAAAATATTCTCAGAAGGCAAATGCATTGCGACATCAAATTTAAACAAACTAATGGAAAATTTCAACTTTGCAAATTCCTTACTCCTGAGTTGTAAATAAGTCAATCCGAATTGCAGCATTTCCAAGTAAAAAAAATTATTTGGATAATTACCTTCTCAGAATCGCAGTCAACATGACCAAGCTTCACCTTCCCCTTCAGGTTATTAGCAGCCTTCTTCCACTCAGGAGCAAGTTTTTTACAGTGTCCACACCTTCAAGGAAGTATTAATCACCACAATCAGAAGATAGGAACTAGAAATTTACTATGTCAGCAAGAATAGGTTGAGTGCAAAATTTTATGCAACATAGACTATTGTATTGAGATCGATTTGATCCCATCAATTTTATAGGATATCATATACATCTTCTACATCAAAATTTACAATTCTATAGATACATACAAAACATATTAATTGCTTTATCTGTTGGACTATTGGTCTTCAGTAAGTTCAATGTCACATGTTCAAAAGCGCATTTAAAAATCACATACATAATTAATATCTTCCAATAAGAAGGTTGCAGTATCATATTGTTGAATTAATTTAAAATATCTTCCAAAAATCACACACACAATTAATAGCTTTACGAAAATACCATCAAACTTTGAAGATTTGATTTCTTCTTATTCATAAAAAGATCCTAAATACCTGTATGCCTAAAAATCCTCCATCACCAATTTCATGCATGTGAGTCTACAGTGATACTAGTGAAGCACCAATTCATCGAAAGTATGCTTACCAAGGAGCGAAAAACTCCACAATCCAAAGTTCTTTACTTTTGAGCACTAATTCATCAAAGTTGCGGGAATTCAATTCTACTGATGCACTAGGTTCAGATTTCTCACTTGATCCTCCAGATGCTTTCCCATCCAAACGGTCTTTCAAAAGTACCTTCACCTGTATATTCATAAAAATTAACAATAATGCCACTCAAGTCCTATAGAATTAACTCACTTGAACTGCACTTCAAAATTTTACAAATGACCTTAAAATTAGGTTAAAAGGGCTTAAACATAATGAAAAGGACCAATTCTTTTGTTAAAAAAACCCCAAAATTAATTAAAAAGAAAACCAGTTTTACTGGTTCTCAGTTTCCAGTTTTCTACCAATTCTAGCCGATTTACAAGTTCTGCAGTTCAACAATCAGCATACTGTAACAAACCTGCTTGAGGGCAAATTCTGCAATAGGCTTGACATCCCTAGCTCCCTGATAATCTACAGGAGGCTTTCCAGGGGCAAAGACCTTTATTGTAGGAAATCCTCTAATCCCGTATTCCTGAGTAGAAATCAGAAGAAAGTCGGTGAACAAAAGAATTTCCAGTCAGATGCAAGATATTATGCGTAAACGACTATCCCATCCAAAACGATAAAACCTAAAAGTTTAGACAGCACAGGGAAATGTAAGCAAACTATTATTGCCCGTTGAACAAACAGCATACCAACAATATAGAACCAAATTACATCTCAGATTTAAGGAAAAAGTGTGTTTGATAGATTTGAACTCCCCAAACCTGAGCAAGGGACTTGTGAGCATCAGCATCAAGGGCTGCCACAGTAGCAACACCTTTCAAGACACTGGCTGCTTTCTCCCATGTAGGTGTTAAAGCTTTGCAATGACCACACCAAGGCGCGAAGAACTCGACCAAAACAACTCCATTCGAATTTAAAACCTGTCACAATTCAAAAATCACAGTGAATAATCTATTCTCCTAGAAAAGCTTGTCTCTTTCCCTTCTAAGATTACTAATAAATAAGAGAAAGATTCAAGGAAGAGGTGATTCATAATGCAATGAAAATGGTATACTACATTTGTATCCTCAATATGGACTTTAATCACAGAGTATTGGATAGCGTAAATTGAAAAAAATTGCTTAAACCCAGTCAAAATGGTAAGAAGCAGAAACTTGAATGTTCAATGCAATAGAAACTCTTTAAATCATTCATCTAAAGTTGAGAATTGACCTAATTCTAAATTTAATTAAAAAATTAATTCAAAATCAAAACAAAATAAAGGCCTTTTATAATAAAATATAGTTTAGTGACAGAAATTATAAAGACATAACTCGTTTCTTATCTCATTTAGTTTCTTCAATCGTGATCCTACAAAAAAGATGCATTTGATCTAACTTAATAGAAATATAGATCCTCCTATTCTTTCGATTCTTTTATACGACATTTTCAGATTTTCTTTTCCTAAACAACGAAGAAGGATGAAAGGTTTACCTTGGACTTGAAATTAGAAGGAGTGAGCTGAACCACGGGCGACGACGGTCCGTAAAGAGCGTTAGAGATGGTGAAGAATGTGAAGATCAATGACAATGCTATTAGCAACGGAGATCGTGATCCACGCATTTTCTTTTATTTATTTTCCGTCACTTTCTCGGGAAATCGTAATTTTCCTCTATCGCCCAGATTGAATCTCTCTGAGGGAGAAGAAACCTCTGGAGGGACAGTGTAGACTAGAAAACCCCCTTCGTGTTCAGAGGAAGCTACGTGTGATAGCCAATGAGGTTTCACCACGTCAGCTCGCCACATTGTAAATAATCGGAAGAAAATTCTTATTCGTTGGACTAGGTCATGATGATGTGGAGCGTAGAAAATTACCCTGTTTTGAGAGAAATTATTAGATAGATTCGGCTCATTATGTTATCTATAGTCTCAGCCAATAAAATTCATCCATAATAATAAAAAAATTATCAATCTTATTTTATCTTCTAAATAGATGGAAATCGTCTGCCCTGTTTGGTGTCTCACTTTAAAAAAGTGAGTTTAGAATTTAAAGTTAGAGTTTAGGGTTAGGATTTAGAGAATTATGCATAATGTGTATTTTTAGGGTGTGAGGTTTATGATTTAGGATGTGAAATTTAAGGTTAGGGTTTATAATTCAATATTTTAGTGTTTTTTAGTGTGTGGCATAAAAATGTGCATACTTAAGGACAAATGATTTTTGTTCCTTCCAAATAACTACCCACTTTCTATTTACATGTAGGAAAGATGTTTACATGTAGAAAAGATGTGAAGATTCACCTTGAAAAAAAATGAAATGGATGAACATGATTGATTGGGACTATAAATAACGTGGTGAATCAGATCCATCTAATAGTTTTTCCTGCTTTCAACGCATATTAGTGACACGTGTGTTGTTCTCTACTTTCTTTCTTTCTTTGGAAAAATTATTAAATGAACTCGACTCACAACGTCATCTGTGATTTCAGTCAATAAAGTTCATCCACTTTAAAATAACTACACACTATATGTAGTAAATAAGTGAAGATTCACCTTAAAAAAATGAAATTGACGAACTTTATTGATTGGAACCATTGATGAATTAGTGAGTCAATTCTATCAAATCTTTCCTTTCTTTGTTTGCTAGGAGTGGAATTCCATTTTTTCTCTCTCCATTTTGTTTTTACTTTAAAGGTTTATATACCATATTAGTACTTAAAGTATACTAACCTTTTTATTTTGGTACCTAAAGTATTTTTAGGTCAAAATAGGTACTTAAAGTATTTTTCGTCAAAATAAGTATCTAAAGTATATTTTTTGGTCAAAAATAGGTATCTAAAGTATTTTTTAGGTCAAAAGATGTACTTAAAGTATACATATTTTTTATATAGGTTCCTAAAAATTATCATGTGACATTAATTAAAAGCATTATTATCCTATACACTGGCGGTGAATTTTTTTTGTTTCCACAAGTGCCTTAATTATAAGGTTTAGGGTTTAGAGTTTATGGATTTTAGTGCATGAGTTTAGAATTTAGGGTTTAGGGTAATATGAGTAGGAATTTAGGTTTTAACCTATAGACCCTAAATTTTAACCCTAAGCTCAAAATTCTATCAACAACCCCTAAATTCAAAACTACCATACTTAAACCCATAAACTTTAAACCCTAAATAAAATCCCTAACCCCTAAAACTAAGACGCTTGTGCATATAACAATTATCCTAATTAAAAAATACATTATGTGCCTATTTTAACGAAAAAATATACTTTAGATACTTATTTTGACAAAAAAAAATATACTTTAGGCACTTAATCTGACGAAAAAAATACTTTACTTACCTATTTTGACCAAAAAGTATACTTTAGGTACCTTATCTAACCAAAAAGTATACTTTAGGTACCTTATCTAACCAAAAAGTATACTTTAGGTACTTATTTTGACCAAAAAATATTTTAGATACTAAAATGAAAAAGTTGGTATACCAAAAAATATTTTATGTTAAAACTTTTACACATCATTAATGCACGATAATTATTTAAATGTATTAATTTATAATTATTTTTATTTTTAGAATATAAAAAGTATTTTATATTTTAAATTATAAAATAATTTACAAATATTTTATATAAACAATTAATTATTTTTATTTATTTAAAAAATATTTTTAAAAATATTTATAAAAAAGAGTTGAAAATTTTATCACATTATGTCGAAACTTATAAAATAAATTTAATTTATTCAAAAAAATTAAAAGTTATTAAAAAACGAGAACTAAGTCAAATCTCATTAAAATGAATGATTCCAAAAAAAAATAAAAAATTTGAACGGACGTATCTCACCTCTAACTATTTCATACTCTTAGCTTAAAAAAAATATTATGGGCCATTCCCGCTAGGGGTGTTTATTATCGGATATTGGATATTCAATTTTTCATATCAGTAATATAGTGATTCGTATTCGATACGAAAAAAATTGAATATCTAATTTTTCGGACACCGGATAATCATATCGGATATTCAGATATCTAATTATCCAAAAATATAATTTAATTCAACTATTTTTTTCGAATTTGAAGGTCATATTAATGAAAATTTCGGAATTTCGAATATAACAAACAACAAATTGCTAAATATAACAAGATTCACATATATGAAAAAATCGATTTTTTTTAAATTTTCGGATATAACAAGCATCAAATTGTTAAATATAACAAGATTAATATTGAAAAATTAGATTTTTGAATTTTCGGATAATCCAAAACTTGAAATATTGCGATCCGTATTCAATCCGGAAAATCTATAATCGAATCGGATATCTGAATTTTCGGATCGAATCAACGAATAATCGGATCAGATTTTTTAACACTCCTAATTCCAGCCACATCATCCATGAGACTAACCAATAAAAATCACCCATCTCATTATTTTTTTCATATCATATTTTTACCAAGTGAATCTTTACTTGGGTAAAAACTGTTTTTAAAATTGATTTACAGTAAATATGAGTGAAGATTCACTTGGTAAAAATATGACATGAAAAAAATAATAATATGATTAATTTTTAATTATTGGTCTCATGGATAACGTGACGAGAATAATTCAAGATATAATTTCTCTAAAAAAAAATGACACAATTTTTTTTTGAAATTGGTATCATCTGAGGTTTATTAATGAAGATAAAGAAATCAAAAATACAAAAGTAATAAAAGCCACACGAAATGGCAAATGAAATAAAGTAAAACGGATAAAAAGTACGTGAGCTAAGGAGACTTCTAAGGAACAACTTTTAAATACAGTCTAAAAATGACAGATTTGTTTACCGGGTAAGAAACGGTACACAAATTGTTACAATAAATACACAAATTGGTACAAATTTGTAAGAGAAAACGATATATACTTTTTTTATTACACAGTTTCACAAAGGTTCAAATGACTCTTGTAGTTGTAAGGAAATGTGTACAGACACAATTTCTTACCCAAAAGCATACTTTGGTACAAGTTTTATAAGGATTTTTGTATATACATATATTAGTAGCAAATGTACACACATTGGTACAAATTTGTAAGAGAAAATGGTATATACTTTTTTTATTACACAGTTTGACGAAGGTTCAAAATGGCTCTTGTAGTTGTAAGGAAATGTGTACATACACAATTTCTTACCCAAAAGCATACTTTGGTACAAGTTTTATAAGGATTTGTGTATATACACATATTAATAACAAATGTACACAAACTAGTACAAATTTGTAAGAGAAAACGGTATATACCTTTTTTATTATACAGTTTCACGAAGGTTCAAAATGGCTCTTGTACTTATAATGAAATGTGTACATACACAATTTCTTACCCAAAAGCATACTTTGGTACAAGTTTTATAAGGATTTGTTTATATACACATATTAGTAACAAATGTACATAAATTAGTACAAATTTGTAAGAGAAAACGGTATATACCTTTTTTATTACACAGTTTCACGAATGTTCAAAATGGCTCTTGTACTTGTAAAATAATATGTACATACACAATTTCTTATCGAAAAACATACTTTGGTACAAGTTCTATAAGATTTTGTGTATATACAGAAATTGGTTCAACTTTGTAAGAGTAAAAGGTATGTACCATTTTTATTTCACAGTTTCACGAAAGTTCAAAATGGTTCTTGTACTTGTAAGGAAATGTGTACATACACAATTTCTTACCCAAAAGCATACTTTGGTACAAGTTTTATTAGGATTTGTGTACATACACTTATTAGTAGCAAATATACACAAAATTGTACAACTTTGTAAGAGAAAATGGTATATACCTCTTTTATTACACAATTTCTCCAAGGTTTAAAATGGCTCATGTACTTGTAAGGAAATGTGTACATATACACTTTGTTACCAAAAAACATACTTTGATACAAGTTTTATAAGAGGCATCGAAACCACGTATATGTGGTTTCGGTGTTGATTTGGCAGAATGGGCAAAAGTTAAAGTCTTTTATGTGGCATCGAAACCACCTATATGGGGTTCCGTGCTAGTTGAGCAAAAATGAGGCGTATATTTAATTTTGTTAGGGTGAGAATGGATCTTGTTGTAAGGAGTTGTGTACATACACACTTTACTTACAAAATATACTTTGGTGCATGTATTATAAGGATCTATGTATATACACAAATACAAAATGGTACATTTGTTATACAAAATGTGCATGTGCACAAAATATTACACAATGTGCATGCACAAATTAGTACAAAATGTACATAAATTATTATAACTTTGTAAGAGAAAACGATATATACCTTTTTTACTACGAAACTTCACCAATGGGACATCGATACCACCTTTATGTGGTATCCATGCTGATTTGACAGACTTGAAAAAATTGGTAACAAGATGTGTATATACTCAAAATATTACAAAACGTGCATATACATTAATTTGTACAAAATATGCACATATTGTTACAACTTTGTAAGAGAAAAATCACTACATGAATATAGGTTTTTAGTGACTGGAAATAATTTTGTCACAAATATTAACTTTTTGTGACAAATTTTTTGTGCGACACAATTAGTATAAGTAATTGTGACATATTTTTATTTGGTCACTGTAACAATAGTAATTGTGATGATTGTATTTTTCACAAATGAATTCTCACTATAAGTATACAATTGTGACACAAAGTTCATTGTCACTAAAACTTTGACACATGATAGTGACGATATGTGAAGTGATCACTATTATTTGATATTTATTGTTACAATAAAATTGCTTGTCACTTAAAGTTTCACTTTTTGTTGTGATAAATTTTGTCACAAATAAAAAATAAAAGTAATGACAAATTAGACATTGTCACAATAATAAATTTATTTTTATAATTATAAAAATTAAAGTTATCATAAACTAGTTTGTCAAAAGGTAAAATATTTCTATAGTCTATACTATGTGTAAATTGTTGTTTTAGTCAATCTATTTTTGATCAACTTTAGTCCCTATATTTTTCAAATTTTAAAATTTTAATCCTAATCCTAACGAGACACCGACAATATGACTAAATTACAAGGACTAAAAATGATCAAATTAAAGAAAAAAATTAAATAAGCAACTTATGTATAACAAATTAGCTAAAAAGAAAAATTTACTTAACATATTGAAATACGACCATTCATGTCAGGATAAAAAATTCAAAATTTAAAAAGTATAGAAATTTAAAGTGACCAAATTAGAGTACAAAGACTACTATGTGATTTTAGCATAATATATGATAGAATTTTTTTGAAAATTTTAACAGATATATTCCATTTTGATTAGTTTTTTCTACAGAAAAAATCTAAATGGTTTCTTCAACATACGTACTTCGTATAAGAAACCATAGAAAAATTAGGTAAATTATTATTATAATAATATGTTATAATTAATAAATATTTTTAAAATAAATAAAATTAATTTCAATTACAATTAAACCTAAATATTATTTTTCTTTCAAAATATTATAAAATTTCTTGCCTAGCCTAGTGGATAAGTATTGCACTATCGCCCTAAAGGTTTTAGGTTCGATCCTTCTTGAAGTCATGCATTAAAGGTTCCAGCTTCAATCCTTCTTGAAGTCATGCATTAAAAGTTTACGGACTAAAATGCAAAAGCTCCATTAAATTTCAGGGACAATTAGTGATTAGTTTAAACCCTAAATAAAATAGTTACAACTAAAAATATAACTAATTTTTAATTATTGACAGTGACAACATATTTTAGAAACTATTTAAATATGTATTTGTGATAGAATGTTTGTCACTAGTAAGAATAACATTAGTGTCTAAATTTTAGTCACTATTAATAATCATTTGTGTCAAATAGTGTGGTCATAAAAAACATAACTATTGTGACGAAATACATGAAAGTTGTCACTAATATAATAGTGACGGAGTTATTAGTGACGACATGTGAGGACTCAGAAAAATAGTCACTATAAATTTTAGTGACTAAATTTAACACTTTTTGTGACTATTTTCATTGTCACTACAAATGCATTTTCTTGTAGTGAATGTATATACATTTTTTACTACAAAATTTCACCAAGGGGGCATCAATATCACTTTTATGTGGTATCCATGCTGGTTTGGTAGACATGAAAAAATTGGTAACAATATGTGTATATACTCAAAATGTGCATATACACAAATTAGTACAAAATATGCATAAATTGTTACAACTTTGTAAGAGAAAAATGTATATATTTTTTTTACTACGAATCACCAAGGGGGCATGGATACCACCTTTATGATCCATGCTAGTTTGACAGACATGAAAAAATTGGTAACAAGATGTGTATATACTCAAAATATTACAAAATGTGCATATACACAAATTATTACAAAATATGCACAAATTGTTACAACTTTGTAAAAAAAATGTATATACCTTTTTTACTACGAGATTTCACCAAGGGGACATCGATACCACCTTTATGTGGTATCCATGCTGGTTTGGCATAAATAAAAAAATTGGTAACAAGATGTGTATATACTCAAAATATTACAAAATGTGCATATACACAAATTAGTACAAAATATGCACAAATTGTTATAACTTTGTAAAAGAAAAAGGTATATACTTTTTTAGTACGAAATGTACCGATTTCGAAACCTCTAGTTTAACGTATATATACATATTTTACTACGAAATGTACCGATTTTACCATAAGTTTTGTAAGAAAAATAGTATGTGCACAAATTACTACCAAAAAGTATATACACAACTTCCTACCCGAAAACCTTTTCTACTACAAGTGTTGTAGGGGTGGTTTCGAAACCGTAATTGTTGGTTTCGAAACCTATTGAGTATACATGGACTTGAGGCATATTGCGTAAGTGGTTCCAAAATCACAATGGTGGTTTCGAAACCACCTGCCAAAATATGATTTTGAGGCATTATCCCATATTGGTTTCGAAACCAAGAAGGGGGTTTCGAAACCTCGCACGTTAATGTGATTTATGAGACATTTTGTCATACTTGTTTCGAAACCACCAATGAAGTTTCGAAACCTCATGCCTTAATCTGATTTTGAGGCATTTTGCCATACTAGTTCGAAAAATATATGTTTTGCAATTTAATTTTGAAAGACATTTAATTTGTTGTTAAATATTTTGGCGACAAAATATTTTTTCAATTATCCCAAGTTGTTCAGTTATTTTTTGTTATACTGAAAATGAGAGAAATATAATTATGCACGAATCCATCAAGAAAACAAAGGCACAAATCAATTAACCAACTATATTCATAAAGCAAAGAAGTAAATCATGATAAGTCTAAAATACATGCATCTCAAAAATTGGTCATCAATACATTTCTATACCCGTGAATAGCATCATTCATAATTGCATCTCAAAATCATCATCATAATAATAGCATCACATAATTGCATTACATCAACATAAACCCGTACAACACGAAATAGTATCTGATAGCCCTCCTACAAAGTTCTTGCTTGGCATATAATGGATCAGTTAGGCTATTCATATCATACGATGTTGTTAGATATGCATACCTGCACACCAACTATTCCCCGCAGAAAACAAACATAATTACAGGCTTAGCAAAGTTCTAAAGCCTTCATGGCTACTACTAATCATCATCCTATTCAGCTGTTGAAACTCGTTTTATGGGCACATAACTATCATATTGACCCACATCCTCTTCTTCTTCTTCTTCATGGTTGTTAACTCGTTCACATTCATTGATCCATTCACTGCATCTAAAATTGCGGCAACAAGAATAAATATACAAAAGAGATCACACGAGAAACAAAGAGTAAACACCAAACACCACATTGATCGGAACTTACATGTCTATAGGTTCAGTCAAAGCTGTACATACAAAAACAAAAGGAAACATAGATGCGTTAACAAAGGTTCCCGACTTCATTTTCATCAAGGTTGCAAAAACAAATTTAATTTTTTTACCAGCTAAAGTTAAACAATATCATAATACATGTTATGACAGAGCTGAAACTTTCTTGGCATATCCTGCAAAAGGCTTCACCAATCAAATTCTTCATATCACTGAATTAGATAAACGCCAATACTTAGTGCCCAACAATCACAAACCATATCATTTTATATAAATTCTTCCGACACAAGATAACATTTTTCTATTCATCAAAGACGAGAAAAATTATGTTTAACCATCAAAATTATCTAAGTTATTAGATCAAAATAAGGATAATTTTTTTTCATAAAACAAATAACATGAGTTTATACTTACATGCGGCACTCAACATATGTTCCATGGTTACAAAAGGGACAGCTGAAAATGGTGTCAAGCTTATCTATTCGCTTCTTAGGAGCAGACTTTGCTCTTGATTTCCTCTTTCTCGTAGTTCAATTCCTTCAACATATCAATTTACAAACATAATGAACATACAGATTCTGAAATTACAGCAGATTCAAATAATTTTCACCAAAATCAAATTCTTCACAACCTAATTATTTTAGGCATTTTGGGGGACAAATAATTAGGTCAAGCGGTATAAAAAATATTTCTTTCTGCTCAAATTTCTCAAAAAAAAAACTACCTAAATCTTTCTTTGATTTTCCTTTCTTCTTAAGGAAACACAACATAAAAACAAAGAAAAAATCAAATTTCAAAGTCTAACTAACCCGATAATAAAGAGGCAGAGGTGGTTCTAGAAGCGATTATGCGGAGGAAGGAAAATGGGATGAAGGAGGAGAGGTGAGATTATGAAAGAGAGGTAGCGGCGATGGAGACAATGGTGGTGAAGAGAGAATGTCGTGAAATTGAAAGGCCTTATGGCCATTTAGGGTAGTTTGAAAAAAAAAACCTTTTTTTGCTTATAAGCCACTACATAAAGGTTATTGGTTCACCGAGTAACCTCTTCTTTATTTTTTTTAATCTATCGGTTCACAGTGAAACGACTTGATCCGATGGCCTCCATTAGATGGCTTGTATTTAGTTGGTACTTAAGCCATTTGTTTTTAGAGTTGTCCATGAGCTCAGGTGTTCCAGACCAGTGGTGGCATTTAATCGAGAAAGTAGAGAAAAACACCACATGGATAAGGCACGGTTGGAAAAGCCCCAAGAAGAAAACATAAAAACAAGACTGTCATGGTGGATCCAAATAACGCAGATCAGAGGCCGCCAAGGAAAAGACAGCGGTGGGAGAGTCCTCGATCCATAATTTGTCCTCCACATTCATTTGCTCGCAGATGCCATTGCATGGGCAACTTGATTTCTATCTCTCCCGATAATGGCAAAGAGGCAAGAGCGAAAATTTGTAGAAATTTTCTTTGCATCTACAATCAAGGGTCGAAGAACAAAATGTCTTCAACAGTAGAAGTCAGCTTACAGATAATGGGCTTTGCACCCCCTTCCACCAGAACATCTTGGAAACCCAAATCGGCAACAAATTCGAGTCCATGGATAGCTGACACGGTCTCATTCTCAAACACCGACTAAACACAAGTATTAGTGCGGTATGCCGAACCCATGATGTGGCCCTTTGAATCTCTAATTACCAGATTTAACCATGATTTTTTTACATTCGCAGAGAAACATGCATCAAAATTAAGCTTAACCAGAGGAGGAGATGGAGCAATCCACTTAACATTCAAACGAGTGAAGGATGAGCAAGAGTGGAGGATAGAGCCCCCAATTCATGTAGATAGCTCTGAACAAAGGTAATAATAGTTTGTACATCTTGTCTTACCCCTTCATTAATAAGCTTGTTTCGTGTAAACCATAAGGACCATAAAGTTGTTATTATCTCTACATGCTTGCTACTATCGTAGTTTTGAAATAACCACTGTAACCACTCATGGAAGTCCAGGTGATCAATATGTATGTGCCATGTGTTTTGCAATAGATGCCATGTGTTCCCGCAAAAGGGCACTGGCGGCTTACATGATTTATGTCATCGATGATTTGGGGGCATCTAGGATAAAAACCATTAGCAACAATTCTCTTGGTGAGAAGATTGTTCATGGTGGGAACATAGTTAAAACTAAATTTCCATAGGAGAATTTTGATTTTTTGTTGGGCATTTCAAGGACCATAGATGTTTGAAAAACTCACCCACATAAGCATCAACTAGGCTGTCCTGAATAAGTCTTTTGTAATCGCTTCGTACAATGTAGAGACTAGTATGCTCATATACCCAAACCAGAACATTATTCTAGCCCGTAGTAGATAGTCAGATAGATAAAATGGCCTTAGCATCTTCATCTGAGAAAATTAATGTAATCAATGGAATATTCCACTATTTAGTTTCTGAAATAATAAGGTCAACAACCCATGTCAAACCACCGACTCTAGGGTAGAAATCAATCGAAGTGGATAGATGGGCAACCAAAAATCATTTCATATTGAAATGGAAGTTCCCACGTCCCGCTTCCAGTATAGACGTAGCTCAAATGTTTTTCGAGAACTCCAAACACTCCTTTAAATATAAAAGGGGTTGGAACCGAGATTGGAGCTTAAAAATTGTTCTGGGGATAATATTTAGCCCTTAATAGTCGCGCTACTAGTGAGTCTGGATGGGAAATAAGCCTTTGTCCTTGCTTGGAAAGAATAGCAATATTAAATTTGTCGAGATCTCTAAACCTCATACCTCCATTCTCCTTCGGTAAACACAAGTTATGCCAAGAGACCCAATGAATTCCTTTTTCATTTTAAAACTTTTTCCATCAGAATCTCGCAACAAGACTTTCAATTTCCTTGCAAAGGGACAGTAGGAGGAGGAAGACTGCCATCGCAAATAAGGGGATATCATGCAACACTAATTTTATATAAACCTCTTTTCCCCCGTGGAGAAAGATCGTGTACCCCGATGATTGAAACTTTTCAAAACTTTCTCCTTTAGAATTAATAATGGCTCCCTTTTATTTCAGCCAATCATTGAAGGTAACCCCAGATAAATATCAAGATTCGTTTGTCTAGGGACATCAAGGATACGACAGACGTCCTTACTATTTTCATCATTCACATTCGAGCTAAAGAAAACGCTGGACTTTTCAAAGTTTATTAATTGTCCAGAATAGTTAGAGTAATCTGCCAACGTATTCTTTAGAGCTAAAGCCCCATCGGCAGTGGCTTCACCAAAGATTATACTGTCGTCAACAAATAAGAGGTGAGTGATTAGATGAGCACTTCGAGTTATTCGTGCTCCCTACATTCTACCTTGTTAAACAGTCTGCCGAAGAAAATATGATAATCCCTCGCTATAGATAAGGAAAAGAAAATGGCTAGGGGATCACCTTGTCTTAAGCCTCTAGTTGGTCGGAAACTCTCGCCAACATGATCATTTGTAACTATTGAATAACTAAATAGGAAATAGAATTGATGCAGTTTATCACACATTGAATCCATCTATCTGCAAAGCCCATCTTGCGCAAAATCCTCTGAAAAATACCATTCTACCGGTCGTATACTTTACTAATGTCCAGCTTGAGGGCTAAGAATCCCTTCGTCATGTCCTCTTATTTTTGAATGAGTGAAGAATCTCGTACGCAACAATTATATTGTCAGAAATAAGTCGACCAGGAATAAAATTGCTTTGCGACTCTGTTGAGATGTTTGTTTTGATATAATAATAAAAAAATTATTTTAGACTAAATTAAAAAGGTTTCAAAACGTTAATAAGTCCAAACAACTTGAAAATATATTTGATGAATTTTACAAGGCTTTAGAATGATTTAAAATGTCTTTAAAGTAGCCAAACCTTTATTTTTCAAGCCACTACACCGATATGGTATACACCGTATCGATACGCTTTAGGGTTTCAGCTATAGGAAAATTCCAATAGCCAAAATCCATATCGATACGGCTTGTTTGTATCGATACAAAGTAGGGTCGTATCGATATGCTATGAAGCGTATCGATACACTGTGCTTTAATTACAACAGCTATTTCTAACTACCCCAACGAATATCTTTCAACGAATTTTTAAAGTGTGGGCAGTACCGATACGCTTAGAAGTGTATCAATACGCATCAGTTGAGGGATGCACAAAAACTATTTCCTAAATGAACTGTATCGATACGGGTACCCGTGTATCGATACACTCTACACCAGATTGAGAAAATATGCATGGAAATCATCCACAACGGCTCCAAATCAACCTCAACGATCACCAATGGCCACAAGCCCATTCCTAACTATATTATGAAGGCTAAAACACTTGAAGATGATTAGAGAACATATCCAAGAAAGATGATCAAGAGAATTTGAGTCTAAATCACATTTCTTTATTTCTCTTGTACATAGTTTGAGAGAGTGCTTAAATTGTAAATCTTTTACTCTTTCTTGTGAGCTTAAATTGTGTAAACACCCACCATGTGAAGTATTTAGTTTACCAAACAAATCCTTTGTGAAAGGAGAGGTTCTAGTTTAGCCTTAGTAAAAAACTATAGTGGTTCTATCTTAACCATTAAAAGATAGGGTTGTAAGAGTTACCTCCTTAGCCTAGAAAAGGGGAAGAATTCATAGTGAATTGGGAAATCCTTAGTAGTGTGCTAAGGTAGTGGATGTAGACTTTCTTAGGTAGTCGAACAACTCTAAAATCATCGTGCAAATTGTCCATATTTATATTGGTTTTAGCCAATTCAACCAAGGATAAAAAAACAAACCTTTTGACGAAATTTGGTGATCGAATTGAGCATGCTACAAGCTTTTCAATTGGTATCAGAGCCTCGTCTCCATTGAAGGACTAACATCCAGGAGTAAATATCATTTGCTCGAAGTTTACCGTTCAAGAAAATGGAAAGATTTGAATAAGAATGCTCTATATCGTGTCTTCTACTCTTCGAAGGAGAAGCATACTTCCAAATGTAGCAATGTCATGAAGTATTTCATCAAAATCTCTTGATTTTGAGATTTGAGATATCATCAAAAATGGTTACTTGGAAGCTCCTAAGAAGAAGAAGAAGCAAAGGAGTGCAAATGACATAAAGGCCAAGCTAAACGCAAATGCGATGCACACTCTTCTTTATGGCCTCAATGAATATGTTTCCAAGAAAGTCTCCACATGCAAAAGTGTAAAAGAAATTTGGGAGAAACTTGAGAGGCTTTATGGCAACAAGAAGGGAGAAAAAAAAGATGATGCTTCATCTTGTGCAAACCTCCTCTCAACACCTAAGATGGATGGTGTTTTGGCTCTCGATGAGCCCGAGGTATCTTCTAACTCAAGTGAATTAAATTCATATACATTTGATGAGTTACAAGATGCTTCCGATAATTTATTTTTGGAATTTGAGACCATAAATTTCAAATTTAAGAAAATGATTTCAAAACTTGAATTTGAAAATGATTCTCTTTTGAAAACAAAATTGGATTTTGAAAACCAAAATGAAAGTTTAAGAAATGATCTAGAGTTTTCAAAAACAAGCAATGGAGTTTTGGAAAAAGAAAATCTTGATTTGAAAGTTAAGCTTGAAATTAAGCTTAAAAAAGAAAAAGAAATCATTTTTAATAATTCATCTTGTCACATAATGGGAAAAAATGATCACATTGCCATTAGCATGGTTATTCATTGCATACTTGTCCTATAAAGAAGAGAAAATCTTATAGGATTAGACAAGTATGGGTTTCTAAAGGAACTAAAGACATTGTGACTAATGTGAATGGATCCAAAGCAATTTGGATACCAAAAATCAAGTAATTGTCTTTTATAGGTGTGTTAGAGTAATGGGAAGAAATGCAAAGACATGGAAATGCTCTATTCACACAAGTGAAGAAATTGGGTAACCTCTAAGCTTAAAGCTTTTATTTTTTATCTATGGTTATCTAATTTTCATTTTAAAGTCTTGGATAATTTTGAGCCTCAAATTGATGCTCGAGTAAGGGGAGCCATCTTAAAACCATTTTTTTTTGTTTTGTCAAAATTTTATCTTACCTCCTTTGTTATTTTGAACTTAATATTTCAAAATTTATTTTTTGATATAACAAAAAGGGGGAGAAATGGTTTGAAAAATTGAAAATGGTTTGAAAAATTGATTTTTCAAGTGAATAAGGGGAGCTTTAACTACTTCCAAATTTTCAAAACTCTTATTCAAATTTTTACATACTAAGGGGGAGAATCACAAACAATTTTTCAAGTTGGTTTTATTATATCAAAAAGGGGGAGATTGATGAGATGTTTGTTTTGATTAAATAATAGAAAAATTGTTTTGGACTAAATTGAAAAGGTTTCAAAATGTTAATAAGTCCAAACAACTTAAAAATATGTTTGATAAATTTTACAATGCTTTGGAATGATTTAAAATGTCTTTAAAGTAGCCAAACCTTTGTTTTTCAAGCCACCGTACCGATACGATATACACCGTATCGATACGCTCTAGGGTTTCAGCTACATGAAGATTCCAATAGCTAAAACCCGTATCGATACGGAGTAGGGTCATATCAATACGCTATGAACCGTACTGATACCCTGTGTTTTAATTACAACGACTGTTTCCAAGTACCCCAACGTCTATCTCCCAACGAATTTTTAAAGTGAAGGTCATACTGATACACTCAGAAGCATATCGATACGCATCAGCTGAGGGATGCACATCGGCTCTTTCCCAAAAGAACCGTATCGATACGAGTACCCCGTGTATCGATACACCCTACACCAGATTGAGAAAATATGCATGGAAATCATCCACAACGGCTCCAAATCATCCCCGACGGTCACTGATGGCCACAAGCCCATTCCTAACTATATTATGAAGGCCGAAACACTTGAAGATAGTTAGAGAACATATCCAAGAAAGATGATCAAGAGAATTTGAGTCTAAATCACATTTCTTCATTTCTCTTGTACATAGTTTAAGAGAGTGCTTAAATTGTAAATCTTTTACTTTTTCTTGTGAGCTTAAATTGTGTAAACACCCACCTTGTGAGGTATTTAGTTTACCAAACAAATCTCTTGTAAAAGGAGAGGTTCTAGTTTAGCCTTAGTGAAAAGCTAGAGTGGTTCTATCTTATCCATTAAAAGATAGGTTGTAAGGGTTACCTCCTTAGCCTAGAAAATAGGAAGAATTCATAGTGAATTGGGAAATCCTTAGTGGTGTGCTAAGGTAGTGGATGTAGACTCGGTTGGGTAATCGAACCACTCTAAAATCATCGTGCAAATTGTTTATCTTTATATCGGTTTTAGCCAATTTAACCAAGGATCAAAAACAACCCTC
The DNA here is from genome assembly GCA_958450335.1 of Hibiscus tridactylites. NCBI lineage: Eukaryota > Viridiplantae > Streptophyta > Magnoliopsida > Malvales > Malvaceae > Hibiscus > Hibiscus tridactylites. The sequence continues at coordinate 57,576,168 of OY288287.1, read as the reverse complement.
TTGATGAGATTTTGGTGACCGATTCGAGCGTGCTACAAACTTTTCAGACTCATCGATACTAAAAGGTAGAATCCCTTGGAGCCGATTCGCGATCATTTTAGAGATGATTTTGAATAGTATGTTACACAAGTTGATGGGCCTAAAATGGGACATCTGAGTCGGCCGTTCAATTTTTAGAATGAGTACCACTCGATTTTAATTAATCTCATGCATAAAATAAAAACCCTGAAGTACCTGGATACAGTAATCAGTGATGTTCTGACCCACAATGTGCCAAAATCGTTGGTAAAACACCACTCCCAAACCATCTTCCCTTGAAGCATTTAGAGGGCTCATAGATTAGAGGGCCAATAGTACATCTTCATGTGAGCAATTTACTTGAAGGGTAGCATTCATTGCTGGTGTAACAGATGGGGAAATCCTAGGCAAAATAGTGAAAGAGTCACCAGCCCATTGAGACGAAAAGAGAGACTAAAAATACTCTAGTGTTATGCGATGGATATTATCATCTGAATCAAAAAACATTATTGTTGTCATCGGAGAGTTTGGAGATGTGATTTTTCCGTCGACGATAAGAGGCAAATTTGTGAAAATAACTAGTGTTTCTATCACCATTTTTAACCAGTTTGCTCTGGCCCATTGTTCCCAATATAACTCTTTTTTGTCTGCTTCTAAATTAAGGGCTATTTTTGTGTCTGTGATCTCGCACAAAATGTAATCAGAGACGTGAATTTCATGGAGCTCATGTATTCGTTTCTTTAAAGAGGCAACAATAATCTTCTTTTCAGATTCAATCTTGCGGAACCATTCATCCAAGCCTCGACCAACCACTTTCAGGCGAGTCGGAATAGTTCCCTAAGAAGAAAGCCAAATATTTCTAACTTCATCTTCACAGGAGTCTTCCAATAACCATGACGCTTAAAACCGGAAGAAATCAGTCCGCAAGGTAGAGGATTGTAGCCTGGTCATTGTAAGTAGTAATGGACAGTGGTCAAAAAATGAATGGGCCAAGTGATCAAAGCTGAAATGTGGAAAAAGAGCCCACCAAGCCGGATTAGCCACTCCACGGTCCAACCGTTCTCTAATGTTGTTTGAATGTAGATTACCACAATTTCATATAAACTACGATCCATGATAACCAATGTCGTCCAGTGAACAATCTGTGAGAGCTGGTCGGTAGGCCTCTATTTGACGAGCACTCCTTGTAAGACCTTTTTGTTTTTTTGAAGCGAACATTAATTCGTTAAAATAATCAATAACCAACCATGGCATTTCTGGGGCATCACTCAGCTATCTTAGCAAATTCCTAGAGTCCTCTCCATTTTATACTTCTGGTGCACCGTAAAAACCTGTACATCTCCACTGAAGACGATCACTATCTTTATAAAAAATAACATCAATGTGATGGGTAGAATATAATTGAAGGGAGACCTTACAATTGTTCTTCCAGGCAAGAGAGAGACCTCCACTTCGACCATTGGAAGTAATATCAAAGCCATTCGGGAAACCATAGAGCTTTCAAACATTTTCCATTATGTGTCATTGTAACTAGGTTTTGATTAAAAAAATCACAGCAAGGTTAACATCTTTAAAAAATTTCTTGAGACGACGTATCGTCCGAGACATTCGCAAGCCTCGGACGTCCCAGCTAAGGAGTTTCGTTGGGCCCGGTTGGCCTCATTGTTAATGCCTACCAATATACCATTTGAAACAACAATAGAATCCCTTTAAGAAACTTCTAAAGTGGTTGTAGTAACCCGTGGACGTTTAAGTCCTTCCATAACCGTTTCTTGACTGTCCTCCTCAACAAAGTCATCGTGACATCACCAAAGTTGACAATCCCCTCCTGAATTTTTGTCACCAATAATAGGATCAGATAGAGCCAGCTCTGAATATTTTGGAATCACAGAATTGTCTCCCATTAAAGTTGACATGCTTGAATTCGGGACACTCTTTCCTTTTCCTTGAGCAGTATTTTGGGAAGGAACTAGATTCATGGAGGAATCATTTATATCCGGATTTGTAGTCTGAGAATCGCTAGAATTAACGTAATTGAAATTTCCTTTCTCTCATATCTAGCGGTTGTTCTGTAGTGCCGCCGATCGTCTCGTCGGCAAACGGAGACTGAGATCCCACCCAAAAGTGATCTCTTTCTCTGGCTATTGTCAGCCAGACCGGGCATAAATTCTCACCATGGCCTATTTTCCCACAAATAAAACAGAACAACGGTAGTTTTTCATACTAGAACCTGACTGAATAAGAGACTCCTCCTCTCATTGCCAGTTTCTTACGAAGCTTCAACGGTTTTCGAGTATCAAAACATTCTCGAAGCCTCATAGCACCCTTGTATCCTAAAGAGACCGCCTTGAAATCATACTAAACAAACAAACCAATAAAATTACCCAGTTGGCGTGCTACACTCTCAGACATGCAGCCGTGTGGGACGTCGTGAACCAAAAATTCAGAAAATAGCATCAAAAAGAGGGACTTTGTGAGGGTCTTCCCCCGCCTTGAGCCTATGATAAATGAAAAGGTGGGACTTAAAATTCCAAGGACCCCTTCCTTTACCCTGTTCATATCTACTGTGTGATAGAAGCAAAACAAATATCGGTTACTCCCCATGTCGGAGATTGAAATCCCTCATAGAGGTTGCCACAGATTTGCAAGAATATTCTTCATCGATTGAAAATGAATAACACTAGTCGTTAAGAATCACCCCACAAAACAGTTGTCGAAGGAAATGCCTCTTGGTCAAATCTCCTCTTCCACTTGAATTTCACTGTCCTTGTCATCTTCCAGTGTAAGGTCGGCCAGATTTTCTCTACGATTGGATCCATCAAGCTTGATAACCCTAAGCGCAGTTCCAAAACAAACGTGCTAAGAAGCATAGTTTTTTCGTTTAATTATAACTCATTATTGATATTTTATTATGACACGAAATTTCTAAGGGCGTTAGTTCATATCCATTGAATTAATTTTGACAGATGGAATATCAATTTAAATAGTGATTTTATAGGTATCAAATGATAGTGAAATGTAAATTGTATAAAGACATTTATAGTAGGGGTAATTATTTGATACACTGGCGGTGGAAGCGCCTTAGTTTTAGGATTTAAGGATTCAATTTAAGGTGTAGGGTATAAGAGTTTAGGTTTAGTAGTTTAGAATTTAATGATTGTGAATAGAATTTAGGTTTAGGGTTAGAATTTATGATTTACAGATTAAAACCTAAATCCTCAACATATTACCTTAAACCCTAAACTCTAACCTCTACACCCTAAATCCTACCCTAAATCTTAAATTAAAATCATTGCCATTAAATTTAAACTCTTACACCTAAACCCTTAAACCCTTAATTCTAAACTTGTACCCTAAAACTAAAGTGCTTGTGGAAAGTAAAAGTTTTCACCGCTAATGTATTGAATATAAATCCTTAAAGTAGTAGCTACTTTCCACTAGATATAAAATATTTAAAAATCAACACTAACAATAATAATAATTATTGTTTAAATTAATTTATTTTTTATTTTGACATGGAAAATAAAAATATATATTAAAATTACTTATAGCGTGGTACCCGTATTTCATGGCACGAGATGAGGAAACTTAAGCTTAAATGTTGTTACTTCATTTAGCACAGAATGATCACATATAAAAAAGCTAAGCTTAAAGTTGAATATCAATGGAGGTTGAAAAAGGAAATCATGGGATCATAGACAAGTTGGCTAGCATTAACACCAAGAACGAAATCTGCATGTGCATATTCCTCGATGTATACTCGAAACAGCTCCCCCTTGTCATGATCTTTGAGGTCATTCAGCAAAGCCTTAACATCGTCGACATCGGCAAGCATGTCTTGACCGCCGTAGCCCAGGAAAAGAGGAAGCTCTTTCGGAATGTTTCTCATGTCGTAGACCGGTGGTTTCGAGTCACCGTAGTGTCTCTTGTTCTCTTCTTCACTGCCGTAATCATACATCGCTATGGTCCCCGTTCTTATCACTGTTCCAACAACAAACACAAAGCCCCACGGTAATTAAAAAACAGATGGGGTCGGAGATTGTGGAAGTTAAAGTTTTAAGGCAGTTACTTTGAGACAAGTGGATGATGTTCTTAGTTGCTGTTGGCTGGGGTTCATGTTTAAGTAACACGCCTGCCTTGGAAGTGTTTACACAGCAATTTGGGCCTGTGATTAGACATAATTTTTTCACCATAAACAAGCAAAAACCAAACATGTTGATGTCAAGTATTTCAGTATTTGTAATGAGCAAAGCTTGGAAAAGGGACCTGTTAAAGCAGTCATTATATCGGAGCAATTCACGTCTGGTTCATTGCATATCGTTTCCAGAATTTGGCCTAGGACGTCCCTGTTCAACATCAACCAACAAGAATTTCAAGCAGATATATTGGCTGCTTCGAATTTGATGGTGCGAAAAAACTTAAATCGTAATTTCATAAACTCGACTCGAAAAATATCAAATAAAAATTAGAGTTATAAAATGAAACTTCAAATAACTTGAAATTTTTAGCAATTAATGGATCTGTTTTCAAGTTCAAATCTCTCAACTCTGCATGATATACGTATATTGCATATGAAAAAATATAAAATATATATATATATATATAGTTACAGAAATAGTTTAAATTGGAACCGATTAATACGATATCGTGATAAATGTTTATAATTAAATTTGAACAGAAACTCAAATAAATTGACTCGACTTGACTCAAATAAAAAATTTAAAATAAAACTTGAGTTGTAAAATAGGACTCATCAACTCAATTAACTTAAAAAAATTTTACTCGACTTGACTCAATCAAATACTCAACTTTAATGATACTCATATTAAAAACTTTATTTTTTGAAAGATATTAATCAACTTTATTGATTCTCACCAGGCTGGTGGGAATTCATAGTAACCCAAGCTGTATAATTCCTGTTGGTTAAACAAGAGGGAACTGTTAAATTAACGGTTGTTCGGACTTGTATTTTTAAAATATATACATCCAATATATATATATATATATATGGGATATGATCCGTTTACACAGTGTAAAATTCTTTAAGGTTTACACAGTGTAAAATTCTTTAAGTTTTACACGTTTTTTGGACCGTTGGATGAGTGAAACGAATGGATGATATTAACCGTAAATATGTGAAAATTATCACTTGAAGAAAAAAAACAAAGTAAAGAGTTAATCTGAGCCATTCATTCCCCTCATCTAATGATCTAGAAAACGTGTAAAACTTAAAGAGTTTTACATTGTGTAAGTTGATCCTAACTCTCTATATATAGATATGGGATCAAGTTATATGGTGTAAAACTTATTTAATTTTACACTAATCTAGAACAATTGGATAAAAGAAATGGATGAATGAGATTAACTGAAAAAAATGTGAAGATTATCACTAGGGAAAAAAGATAAGCAAATAATCTGAGTCATTAATTATCATCATCCAACGGTCCAAAAACTGTGTAAAAGTAATTGAGTTTTACATTGTGTAAGTTGATCATAACCCATATATATGGAGAGAGAGAGTTAAGATCAACATACACAATGTAAAACTCTTTAAGTTTTACACGTTTTCTAGATCGTTAGATGGGGAAATGGTTGGCTCAGATTAAGTCCTTACTCTCTTTTTTTCCAAGTGATAATCTTCACATATTTACTGTTAATCTCATTCATTCGTTTCACTCATCCAACGATCTAAAAATGTGTAAAATTTAAAGAGTTTTACAATGTGCAAACGGATCTTCTCTCTATATATAAAGGTTAGAGTACTCTTACATAATTTACTTTTACACATTTTTTGGTCCGTTAGACGAGAGTAATAAATAATTAAGATTATTATTTTTCTTGTGATAATTTTTATATTTTCCACTGTTAATCTCAACTATCCATTTATCTTCATCCAATGGTACATAAAAGTGTATATAGGTTAGGACCCACCTACATGGTGTAAAACTCAATTACTTTTATATTTTTTTGGATCGTTGGATGATAGTAATAAATGACTAATATTATTTCCTTATTTTTTCTAAGGGATATCTTCACATTTTCTGTTGTTAATATCATCCATTCATTTACTTTCATCCAACAATAAAAAAAGTATAAAAGTTTCAAGTTTTACACATTTTTTGGATCGTTGGATGTGTGGAATGAAAGATTGAAATTAATAGTAAGATATTTGAAGATCTTGGAAAAAAAAGTAAAGAGTTAATCTCAGTCATTCATTTCACTCATCTAACGATTCAAAAACGTGAAAAACTCATAGTTTTACATGTTTGTAAATGGATCCTAACCATATATATAGGATTAATATCCTATACACTGGCGGTGGAAATTTTTTATTTCCACAAGTGCCTTAATTATAGGGTTTAGGGTTAGGGCTTAGGGTTTAGAGTTTAGGGGTTTTAATGTAAATGTTTAGAATTTATGGTTCACGTTTAGAATTTATAATTTAGGGTTAAAATTTAGGGTTTAGGGTTAGGGTTAGAGTTTAGTTTTAGGGTAATATGCGTAGGGATTTAGGTTTTAACCTATAAACCCTAAATTTTAACCATAAACCCAAAATTTTATCAACAATCCCTAAATTCAAAACTACTATACTTATACCCCTAAATTTTAAACCCTAAACGAAGTCTCTAACCCCTAAAATTAAGACGCTTGTGTAAAAAAAATTCCACAAGCGCTTGTGTATAGAACAATTACCCATATATATATATGGGTTTTATTTTGATGCACAAGCTGTGTAATTTTTTTTTACACAATCCTTTTATAAAATTTAAAATCTAAATCACAAACCCTAACAACCTAAACCCTAAACCCTAAGCCCTAAATTCTAAACTCTAAATTCTAACCATAAGCCTTAAATTATATACCCTACATACTAAACCCCTAAACCCTAACATAAAACCCTAAACCCTAAACCCTAAAATTAAAGGACTTGTGTAAACTAAAGTTTACACAGCTTGTGCATCAAAGTATTTTCCTATATATATATATATATATATCGAGAGGTCTGTCTTACTTCGGCTATGTGCAACTGAGCAGCATCTTTTGTTAATTGCGATTGAATCTGATTCAGGTAAGCAATTGGACTAAGCAAAGCAGCCGATCTGAACAGGTTTATCAGCTTATCTTGTTGGGAAAAGGAAGCTAAAGCAATCAAAGTTCCCTAAAACGGTAATTTTTCAGGTTTAGTTTTTTTTTTCTTAGCATCAGCCATTATATTCCATAATAGATGGTTTTGAATAAAAAAATGCAGTAATTTTTACCAAGGAATGCCCAACATAATGCAACTTCTGGCCAGTTTCAGAATTAACATATTGGACCAAAGCTGAAAGATCATAGTGGACTAATTCATCCCATGACCATTCCCAATAAGCCTGCAAACAAAAATATATATGTAGTAAATAAAGTTGGTATGAAGATGTAATCATGGATTACAATAAATATAAATGATCGAACCGAATCATTCGGACTCAGAGATGTATGTCCGCTACTGTATTTAGTTCCGCGTGTGTTGGCAAGCCACACATCGAAGCCATTATCTGCTAAAATGAAACCCAAAGATTCCTCTGGGGAGTTCAACAGCCATGGCGCAGCATCCTATCACCATATAACATGCTACGTTATTCACAATTATCATGTATACAAACATCAAGATTAATGTTTTACGGTGACTAACCACGAAGATCCCATGTTGCAGTAGCACAGGTGGTTTGTTCCCTGTCTTACCGGACCGTCCTACCGGAATCCGCTGCACGCTAAGGATGTAACCATCTTTCGTCGTGACCTGGAAGATCCCGAAAGCAGTCATTAGATGTTACAAGGTTGAAGGACATGATTATAAGCTGAAATCAATGTCATTACTTTATGTTCCTCACAGGCGTAACCTTGAGCCTGCACCATCGATTTGCAGATAGTATCGTCATCATTTATGATCTCAACATACTTAGAATTGCCTGGAAACACCTCATCGATGGCTAAAGCATTTTCTGACACAAAGAATAGAACAAATAATATTAGGACAAATGAAAAGTTAAGCATCTTTGGCTTCGACTATGTCCAATGCAGCAGCAGCCAGTTTTTGCTCGTTTTATAGTGGACAAAGCACAGATGAAACATAGTAGTAGTCTTTGCTATAATCGGAGGCCGTTGAAGCAAGCAGTGTGAACAAATTAAGGGTAATAAACCAATAACTCATGTGGGAATTATGTGGTACTAGTAAAAGTCAAAGCAGAAGGTGCCGCGGAAAGAGTTAGAGAGCAACCCATTTTGAGGTCAAACAATGAGAATGAGCATATACAAATAAAATAGCAAAGTAAATGCATAAATGAACAGTTTGGTTCCACAAGGAACATTCTTGAGCAGAGAGCAAATTCACTGTATAAACTTTGATAATACAATCTGTTAGTAGAGCGAAACACAACCACGCGAATATTCAATTATAACTCTCTGCGAACGTACTAGCAGATTACGGCCGTGCGAACAATCAATTATGACCCGTTGCGAACTCGACATGCGAACGTTGCCCTAGACTATTTGACGATGCACGTAATCCACATCGACACTCGAGCCACGAAAACTAACCAACAATGGCGGATTCAGAAATATTTTTGAGGGTGGGCACACATATTAACATCATGTTCAAATTCGGTTCATTTATTATTTAATGTGTTCGGGTTTCGTTCTTTTAGCTTTCTAGAACATGTTCATTTAGTGTTTCGCAAATATATTCATATATGTTCTCAATCATAAACGACTAAGAGTAAATAAGTTAAAAATACTTAATTACAATGGTGTAAATAAGTTATCAATGTAAACATTAGTGCATCTAAAAACAACAATGTAAATAACTTGCACACTTTGACTATATGGTGGACCCGCTATTGTGGTTATTACATATATAATTTAAAGTGTTTAAAAAAAACAATGTCCTTTGTTACAACTTATAGAGACAAGCCTATATAACATCTTAATGATGTGGATAATTTTATGAAAACATTTACTTTCTCCAATGCAGTGGGGATTGAGTACAATCATGCATAACAAATGGGAGGAAAACATATTATTCACGCTAGCCATAGACACACATTAGTGAATCAAAAATCTCAAAATTATAATTTACAAAGCAATGTAATATATAATAGCTACAAGATTACAACAAATTCGAAACAACACAATTTGTGTCTATTACCAATTTATACTCAATTAATAAAAGGCAAAAAAATTAATACATTTTTAAATTAATTCAACAAATTAGTATAAATAATAATTATTTTATAAATTCACATTTCTACTTGTACTCTCAATTAATTAATGTAATCTCTAACTCAAATTTCAAGTTAAAAAAGGTAAACATAAATTTATTAAATATTTAATTATTCTATCTTTATTTAATATTTGTATTGCAACAATTGTAAAAGAATGAACAAAAGGTTTTGAACTCTTGAAATATTATATAACAAAATTTAAATAATAATCGAAATATACTTCTATATTTTGTCGAAGCGGAAGTTGTACAACCCAAATAATTTTTACATTTTATTGAGTTTTCATTTTTTTCTTGTAATATGATATTATTTTTTAGATTTTTATGTAGGGCTATAAATGAACTGAACTTAAATGAATTGTTTGCTTACTCTTAAAAAGAATAAGTTAGTACTTATGGACATCTTTAGTTTTTTTTATTATAATTTATATGTGTGTAGATACTAGGCCTCTAAACGAACAAACGAACATGAACGAGGGTATGTTCATATTCGTTCGTTTAATTTTAATCGAACGAATGGACACGAACAATTAAGCAAACATAATTTTTTGTTTGTGTTCGTTCATTTGTAGAAGTAGAAGTTGTAGAACTCGGATAATTTTTATTTTTAGAGAGTTTCCATCATTTCTTGTAACTTGATATTATTTTTTGGGCCTTTATGTAGGACTATAAATATATCGAGCTTAAATGAATTATTTGTGGACTCTTAAAAAAATAAGTTAGCACTTATGGACATCTTTAGTCATTATTTTTATTATAATTTATAGGGTGGACAAAGACTAGGCATGTAAACGAAACAAATGAACACGAATGAGAGTATGTTCATGTTCGTTCGTCTAATTTTAACCGAACAGATGAATGAACATGAACAATTAAACAAACATAATTTTTTATTTGTGTTCGTTCATTAAGGAATGTATCTTGTTCGTGCTCGTTTGTTAAAATAATAAATAAACGTAAACGAGCACAAATGAACATTGAGTATCGTTTAATTTTTTTATTTCATATTTTTAATATATGTTTTAAAATATTTAAATATAATATTTTTGTTATGAAAAATAGTAAATATAAATGAACACAAGTGAATAAATTTAAATCAATATAAACAAACGTTCACGAACGTAAATGAACGAACAAGCCATTTGTCCATGTTTGTTCATTTAATTAAACAAACATAAAATTTTATTCGTTTAATAAATAAACGAACTTCTCGCCGAATGATTTGTTAAACGTTGAGTTCGTTTATAGCCCTAACAAGGACAAATAAAATATTAGGGTGGGCACAACTAAAATTTCACTAATTTCAAGGTGGACACAAATAAAATTTCAGGGTGAGCACCATCATTAAAGCAGATAACTATTAAGAGAAAATTCAAATTCCAGGATAGGCGCGTGCCTACCCTGGACATAACGTGCATTCGCCGCTGCTCACCATGACTTTATCTTCTTAAATTAACACGTGTCTGCACCTCGTCGGGCCCTTATAAATTAATATGCACTCCAAATAAAGGTAAGTTCGGGACCAGACCAGATCTCAGAACACTCGACAAAAACAGTAAAACACCACATCTCTACTCTCCAAACAGCTCAAAACCGGGATTTTTTTACCATGCGGCAGATTAATATGCGGCTAATATACGGCGTTACCGGAAACATGATTGTGTATATAATGTAACCGGTAAAGCGGTACCGGATATGTGGATATGAAATGATAAAACCGGTAAAAACCACAAAAAATTGATAAAATAATGGTAACCGGCTAATTTAAGTAAAAGGTCAGACATAATAAAACCGGTAGCGTCTAATTTGTTATAAGGTATATAATGTATTCGGTAACGCGGTACCGGATATGTTATATTCGAAAGTTTCCATACTTTTGAAAAGTTTATCGAAACTTTTTATCAATGGTACCGGATATGTTGAATTCGAAAGTTTCCATACTTTTAAAAAGTTTATCGAAACTTTTTATCAATGGTACCAGATATGTTGAATTCGAAAGTTTGCATACTTTTGAAAAGTTTTTTGAAACTTTTTATCAATGGTACCGGATATGTTGAATTCGAAAGTTTCCATACTTTTGAAAAGTTTTTCGAAACAATTTATCAATGGTACCGGATATGTTGAATTCGAAAGTTTGAATACTTTTGAAAAGTTTTTCGAAACTTTTTATCAATATATGGATACTTATATTAAATGTTTGGATACTTCTATGAGAGGTAGAGATACTATCGAAAAAGTATGGAAACTTTATAAAAATTATGGAAACTTCTATTAAATCGTTTATATGAATTAGAATCAAGAACATAGTAGTGCATCAGATAGAAAGGAAAAGATTACAAAATGAAAAGATTACAAAACGATATGGCAACGGAAATAAAAAGAAATTGAGAAGAAACAAAAGATTGATCTTCTAATATTTATGTGCAATGCAAAGACCAAGCCGGATTGTTTTCAATATCATGTAATAGAGTTTTATGATATTGGAAACAATCTGGCATGGTCTTTGAACTGCACATAAATATTAGACCATCAATCTTTTCTTTATTCTGAATTCATTGTCCCTTCAAGCCTCCTCCCTTCAAGTCCCCCTGCCACCCATGGAACTTGTTCCAGCACCAGCTTGATGTCCAACCATCTCTGCATATGGTCGCATCTCAAACTTGACGCTGAGCATCTAAATAACCTCTCGCTGTGCTCTCAAAAATCAAAAGGCTCATCCCACGATGGCCTCGTGGACCATATGAATGGCGAGCCTTGGCAACAGCACCAAAGGTATTGAAAGCGTTGAGAAGGTCTTGGTTTCCCATGCCAATCCACTGAAGCAAAAAATTAAAGAAATAAGAAGTTAAGTATTATAATAGTAATGAAAACATAATTCAGAAGTTATATAACTACCTTCCCCTCTTCATCTGTATGAAGTTGTGTGTTCCTAATCATCACCATGGGTGGCCAGAGTATTTGGTGATGAGCTTCCTGGTGGCTTGAAGGCGGGGGGGGGGGGGGGGGGGGAGACAATAGCAGCATCATTACTCAGACCACGCCATTGGCCTGAAGTGTTTTGTTGAGGTTGAGGTTGAGGAGTGGCCGAAGCAGCCCTTCTTCGTAATCCCTCGTCCAACGTCTGAGCAAGGAGGCGATGGATTTTCATCTTATCTCCTTTTTTGGTTTTTGCATGGGTGAGTAGGGACTGAAGGCCAGAAAACGACTTAGAGGCACCAGGACCTCCGTGGCATGCTGGACAGCGCCATGTAGTAGTAGGGTCGTTGATAGAGTTCATTCGATCGAAGGCCTCGAAGAAACTCCTGAAGAATTTGCTGGATTTTAATGCCTCGTGGCTTAGTTGTTCGTCATTATCAGAATCAGAATCAATGTAGAAATCATCATCACTGTTTGATGATGTGTCGAATTCAATCTTCCTCTTTGCGAAAGACTGAGGAATTTTACCCGAATTTCTGCTTGAACTCATTTTATAATAGAAGATTGTGAAAGAGAACTAATTATAAAAGCAAAGGAAAGGGTTGAGTAGATAAAATTGAAGATGTTGTGAAGAGCAAAATAGAGGAGTTGTTAATTTATAGGCAATTTCCGTTTGGGAGGGAAAGTGATAATGCATGAGACTGAAAAGGCAGAGATTCGTTCGTTCTCCTCGTTTCCCGGGTTATAGAAATAAATGAGGAGAAGGTACATGAACAGAAACGGTGCATGTGATACATTGGAAAGACGCGAAACTGAAAAGGTAGAATCAGATTCGTTCTTCTCCTCGTTTTCCGGGGTTATAGAAGTAAATGTGGAGAAGTAGGAGCAGTAAACGGTGCATGCGTGATACAGGGAGGTAGAAGTGAAAAGACACGACACTGAAAAGGAAGAATCAGATTCGTTATGGGGAATAAGGGTTTCAGCTTTATACAGGAGGAGCAGTAAACGGTGCATGTGATACAAGTGAGAAATGACATAACACTGGAATGCAAAGTTGTAGAAGTGTATAATGAAAACGGTAATAAAAAACCGGATACATTGATGTAATGAATAAAGAATAGAGTAAAAATATAACGGGATCATGAATGTTTTTGCAAACTTATCGATAATTCCATTAAAACATGGAAAAAGTATCGAAAATCTTGTTAATTATCGATATTTTCGAAGGAAATTCGTACCGGAACATTGATTTTCTTTCAAAAGTATCGGCTTTTTTATTAATAGTGTGTAAATTGTATCGAAACTTTTTGTTCCAGTAAGCTATGGGAATCTGTTGTTTCTTAAAGTATCGGTATTTGTATGGTAACGTTAAGGAACTATCGATATTTTCGAGCAGATTCGCTAATGTATGATGGAATTTAACAGCAGTATCGAAACATTTTCAGATAGGGGGGATAATGTATCGAAATTTTATTTGGAGCCAGTGGACAAGTAAGGGATAAAAGATGAAATAAGACGTCATATAACATAATTGGAAGATAATTTCAGAAGTTTATTGTTAATCTGAATCATCGTAGTCAGTGGACACGTCTGAACTTAGGTTTAGTTCTTCGATCAGCTGTTGTTTTCTTTCTCTACGCCTGTACATAAAAAGTTGCAGCTCATCCGCAGCCGCATCAACATCCGGTGAAGACGGTGCGCGTTCAGTGTTTGGATCAGGTTGTACGGGTGCAGAAGAACTACCTTCGCCGGCGTTGACGTCGTCAAACTTAACATGTAAATCGACGTCTGCAGCTCCGACGGAATTGAGGCGGTCATACATGTTACGAACGTCTGTTTCATTCGTAAGCTTCATAACGTAGTGTGTTTTGTTTGCTGACGGTGTTGGGATTCGACATTCCATGGAAGAAATTTGTTTATCGCCGTGTTTACTAACCTCGATTGTTGTCAACTGTATTAAATCTTTCAGTGACATTTTGGTGGTGATTGTTGACTGAAAAAAAGTATCGAGAAAATAAAATGTTGCCTGAAATTTGGCCATAAGGTGAGCAAAGATTGGGCTCGGTGTTTAGAGAGAATTTGGAATGAGTAAGTGATGGTGGAATTCGTGGGTATTTATAGGAAAGCAAAACACCACATAAGTAAATTTAACTTGAATGAAAACTGTAATTCGCATTTCATTTAACAATACTTTCTGTTTACAATAGTATAGAAACATATTTAGTAAGTTGGAATAATGTTACCTGAAAGTATCGATAATATTTATCGTCCTGTAAAGAAAGAATCGATATTTTCGAGCAGATTCGGTAACGTATCAGGGAATTTAACAACAGTATCGAAACATTTTCAGAAAGGGGAAAATTGTATCGAAACTTTATTTACAGTAACCTATGAGAATTCATTGTTTATGAAAGTATCGAAAAATTTTATCGTGAAGGAAAGAAAGAATCGAAATTTTCGAGCAGATTCGGTAACGTATCAGGGAATTTAACAACAGTATCGAAACATTTTCAGAAAGGGGAAAATTGTATCGAAACTTTATTTACAGTAACCTATGAGAATTCATTGTTTCTTTTAGTATCGAAACATTTTATCATGAAGGAAAGAAAGATTCGATATTTTCGCGCAGATTTGGTAATGTATCATGGAATTTTACAACAGGATCGAAACTTTTTCAGTAGAGGGAAAAAATGTATCGATAATAAAATAGAATTTATTGCACGTTAACTTTGTAGGAAGGAAGAAATAAATTGCTCTAAATGCTTTCAACCACCATCAACCACCACCACCTACCGAATTTAGTACCTGAAAATGAAAACAACACAACAGAAGTCCTGTGCAGGAAAAGTTAGGACCACTTCAACCGATCGTGTTTAAGAAAATGGAAGATATTCCATCCAACGATGTCAATGGTAGCGGGAATTTGCAAGATGAGAAGTTGACCGTTGATGATTCGGAACTGTTGGTAGGTCAGCTCTTTTCTTCACGAGAGGAAGCTTGGAATTTTTACAAGGAATACGCAATGAAAAAAGGTTTTAGTGCACGTCGAGGAACATCACGGCTGGATGGCGAAGGGAATGTTAAGACACAAGAATTTTGTTGTTCAAAAGAAGGGTTTAGGTGTTCGAAGGTCGAAAATGTTAATCGTCGACGTGCGCATACGCCAGTCACACGAACAGGATGCAAGGCCAAAATCGTTGTCACAGCAACAAAAACAAAAGATCAGTGGGTTCTGAGTAAGTCTTTCCACGAACATAATCATGCATTGTGCACACCTCTTATGACACCATTTATGCGTTCAAATAGAGGTGTGACTGAGGCTGATGTGGCTGAGGCAACAGCGTTGAAAGATGTTGGTGTTGGGACATCAAAGGTAATGAAATATTTCATGAATCAGGCAGGGGGATTTCGTAATGTTGGATTTACTAGTAAAGACCTGTACAATGCACTTGATAGAGGTAAATCAAAGGAGCTTGTCAATGGGGATGTGAATGCACTCCTTGATTACTTTCAGTACAAGAAAGATGATGATCCAGGGTTTTTTATGACATACTCCACAGATGAATCAGGGGCATTGCAGCATCTTATTTGGGCTGATTCAACATCGAGATCATATTACACTTGCTTCGGTGATGTTATTGCCTTCGACACAACTTACAAAGGTAATTACTATGCACGACCAATTTTGCCTATTGTCGGTGTCAATCATCACCATAGCACAATAGTTTTTGCTACTGCGATCATAGCTGACGAAACGACTCAATCGTTCGAGTGGGTGCTGCGAAATTTTCTACAAGCCATGCTGAATAAAGCGCCTCTTTCAGTTGTGACAGACGGGGATAGGGCAATGCAGAGGGCTATCAAATGTGTTTTCCCTTATGCTAAGCACAGATTATGTTCCTGGCATCTAGCTCGCAATGTACAAGCTAACATTGGTGACACCAAATTTAGCACAGCATTTAACAGATGTATGAGGTCGTGGTGGACAACCAGCGAATTTGATAGAGAATGGTCTAGGGTGATTTCCGAATTCAACGTCGAAAACCATCCATGGGTGATAGAGAAGGGAAATACTCGGAACTTATGAGCTCAAGCATATCAAATGGGTCATTTCTTTGCCAATTTGCGATCCACACAAAGAAGCGAGTCCTTGAATGCTGCACTCGGACGTGCCCTGATACAGAAGAAGACATATGTAGACGTAGTTCGTACAATTGAACACTATTTAATTCGACAAATTTGTATCAACGAGTTGGAAGCAGATTGCTTAAGTTCGCAGACAACGCCCTACCAGATCACCAAACTCACAGACCTAGAAAGCCATGCTGGTCAAATTTATACGCGAGCATCATTTGGTTTCTTCCAAGAAGAACTTCAAGAGGAGACTTTGTACCGGATTGACGAAAAAATTCAGTCCTTATCAGATGAGTCTGTACATTTTGTTCTGTCAAAGTACAAGGAAAAGAACATTAGATTTGACGTATCTTTTGATGTTGTCTCGGAAACCGTCACATGCTCGTGTAGGAAGTTTGAGACTGTAGGAATTCCATGTTGCCATCAACTGCATGTTCTGAAGCACTTGGATTACACATGTATTCCAAAGTCCTTGATTCTAACTCGATGGACAAAGAAGGCGAAGGCTGCTGCACCAAGTTTCCTTGACTTCAATGTAGCACCTGAAGTTATGCAAATGGCACGGTTCGCGGCCCTACGTACAACGTCAAGTCGTTTGTGCTACATTGCATCAAAGACAGATGCATCTTTCATAACCGCAAGAGATGAGATGAAAAGACTAACTGCCGAATTTGAAAACTCGTTAGGTTTGAAAGATTCAAGTAAACGAAGAAATGTTGATAATGGAGTTCGCGTTGGCGACCCTAAACGAAGACAAGGAAAGAGAAAAGTTGTCCAAAAGAAGATCGTCCAGAAGAAAAGTAGGAGTTGCTCTTTCTGCAATAATGAGGGACATAACAGAGTAACGTGTCCTAAATTAAAGCTGGGTCTGGATTCTTTTACACAACCTACCTCGACTGACTTTTTTGCTAACGATGCGGAATGGTCCTACGGCCCCGCAGATGAGGATTATAATGTAAGTTACTATATGTATTCTACAACATATTGTCCGCAAGTGTTTGTTTATGGTTAATTTTAATATCAATCACTTCTTTATGTCTCAGGGCAACGAGGACATTTGGAATACAGCAAGTTCCCATCAACAGACATGGAATACAGCAAGTTCCCATCAACAGACATGGTGACTGCATACAACATTACGATATAACATTCAAATGTGTAAAGAGTTATTTTTTACAAATTCGGGTACAGTACTCTGGTCATTCGCCAACTTTTCCAAAAATTCTCGGATGCTTCCGCCCTTTTCTGTGGATATATAAAAATAACCCAAATTAGCAGACTCTCCTGTCAACATCTTCAATATATAAATAAACCAATGGAATTAGTCACATATGTAACTGTAATACCTAACGCATTGTCGTTGGAAGATGATTGGTTATAGGGAGGCGGACATATGTAGCTGTATTCCTATAAAGAAAAGATAAATTAACAAAATAATAGCATATTACGTTATTAATAAATTGAATGTAAAAAATATTACTCACTGGATTATGCCTCATTTTCTCGGAAGAATCATCCACCAACAGTGTATTCTCCTCTTTGAATTGAGGATACTCATTCCAAACTTGATGCAAGTCTTTGCAGAAGGTGTATTCCTCTTCCTCTATGCACTTTGATTGATCCTGTTAATAGTAACTTGTATCAGTCCAAAATGTAAGAATCATAACAAATTCAATTACCAATATGTAAGAAGCATCTTACCCAGATGAAAAAATATCGTTCATTTTGTACGGGTATTTTGTTAAGAGCAAGGTCAATGTTATGCCTGCAATCGTGAACAATTACCATGATAAACTTCAAATTATTTAAGAGGTCAACATTAAATGTTAACAATTTGGATCATAACGGTGCTTACCTCAACTTAGATGACCATATTCCAACAAAAAATTCTCTAAACAAAATTGCATAAATTCTTCTACACCTGGCCTCAGTTTAACATCTACACCATGAAAGGAAATTAAACATAATTGTTTTCTTTATAGCCGTAAGCAGATTTACAGAAATTTAATTACCTCTGGGAGTTTCTTTTGTATAATATGCAAGGACTCCGTTGACATCAAAAATGACAAGTTTTTTGTTCTGTGTTACAGAAATAATATATCTGCTGGGGTCTTCACTGTCATTCTCATCTGAACTGCGTACCTCTTCATCATTATCCTCTTCAGGCACCGTATTATCCTCTTCACGCACCACTGGATTGTCCACTTCTGTTATAAGCATGTCAATAGTCAAATAACCGAATGTCAATTGTAAATTGAAAGGTTATTTTACCTATGGGTTTGTATTTGCTTTGAAGCCATTGATTACGGAAGTTGGAGACGTCAGCACGAACTGAGGAAATATCTGCTCGCATTTGGCCGATTTGGTGATTAATCTCGCCAAAACGAGCATCCATTTGCTCGCGGAAATGAACCATGTAATCCATCACTGACTTCATGGTAATGACCCCTTCGATCTCAACTTCTTGCATCCGCTCGTGCTGTTCTGCTTCAACGTTCTCCACTTGGTCGTTGCCTTGTTCTGCCCCAATTAGACATTTGTTTATCCAACCCACGTTTTCAATAAAATCGTATCCCGCTTTTGTCAAGGTAATCATGTCGATCTTCCTGGATAGTCGAAGAGGGCAGTCAAGATTGAATTGCACTCCTTCCTTCCTCAATATATGGCAAATTATGCATCCATATGGTAGTGAGGTTGTAATGGAAGCACCCTTCTTCACTATATGTAGCATTGTCTCATATATCAGTTTTGCTATGTTTGGAGCGGTTCTTGATTCATATTTAGACAACCACCAGTAATCAATATCTCGAAGTTCTGAATATTTCCCACCGGACGGCCTCAGAAACCAACTGACAAGAAAGTGGAACAATCTGCCCTCCGCACCAAGGCGAGTGGGAGTATTCCGATCCACACGTTTCATGGTAGGATCTAAAACATGTTCATCGGAATCTCCTACATTCTTCACTCCTATACCAGCAGCAATAGATGACGCATCTATATATATGTCCTTACCCATGACATGAGTCGTAAATCCTAATATTTTTCCCGTACCAGGCTGCGGGTCTAATTTTGCATTACTATAGAAAACTCTAACAAGATTGGGGTAATATTTTGGTTCTACACCAAGCAGTTCCAGCCACCCCCAATCTGTAAATGTATCTTTAAACCCAAATTTGTTTTTCTCATCGAAGAAGAAGTTCAAGTCAATAACACGTTCTGGACGAATCTTCCTTGTTTTGAAATTGCTATCATATGTCAGTTTCTCATCGGTGCTTCTAAAGTTTTGCGATTCAAAAGACAAATTTTCTTCAGAAGAACTTGAACTTACTTGACTAGCAGACCTTGATTTCGAAGATGACTTTGTCTTCGAAGCAGAAGTTCTCTTCCGTTTGGGTGCCCCTTTTTTGGGTGCCATTACAACTGTTATATGCAGAAGATGATCAGTTACTCCATAATCGTGCAAAACCCTAACCCTAAAGTACGAAAAGTCAGTCACTTTTACTAACCTGTAAATATGATCGTTGTAATCGTCCTCGTCGGTGTTGATGTTACCCAGGTCGTCGTTGGAGTTGAAGAGATCTCTGCAATAGTTTCGAATAAATTCCTAAATGGGTGTTTGATTTAAGTTAAGAGCTGGTTTAAATAGAAATCCCGCCTAAAGCTCCGATTAAGATTATAAGTTTCGATAATTTAATAACGAAGGAAACAAAGTATCGATTTTTTCGAGGATTGTTATTATAAGGATACATATATTTCGTAAAAAAGTTTCGATATTATTACTCATTGGGACAGAAAAGTATCGACAATTTAATTCCAGTAAGGTAAGCAAGTCCGTCTGTGTCAAAAAGTTTCGATAATTTAATAACGAAGGAAAAAAAATATCGATTTTGTCGGGGATTGTTACTCTAAGGATACATATATTTCGTATAAACGTTTCGATATTATTACTCATTGGGACAGAAAAGTATCGACAATTTAATCCCAGTAAGCTAAGCAAGTCCATCTGTGTCAAAAAGTTTCGATAATTTAATAACGAAGAAAAAAAATATCGATTTTGTCGGGGATTGTTACTCTAAGGATACATATATTTCGTATAAAGGTTTCGATATTATTACTCATTGGGACAGAAAAGTATCGACAATTTATTTCCAGTAAGCTAAGCAAGTCCGTATGTGTCAAAAAGTTTCGATAATTTAATAACGAAGGAAAAAAATATCGATTTTGTCGGGGTTTGTTACTCTAAGGATACATATATTTCGTATACAAGTTTCGATATTATTACTCATTGCGGCAGAAAAGTATCGACAATTTTATTCCAGTAAGCTATGGCAGTATCGACAATTGTTTCCTAAAGGAAAATAAGTATGATATTTTTACAAGAGTAAGCTAATATGTTAACATAATTTACAACAAACTAACTATGATATCATCATTTACATAGTGGGAAAAAGTATGGTAACATAATTATCTTTTCATACGTCCCAGGCAAGCAATTGTGAACTTCGCTCTCCTTCTATTACAATCGTGATTTATGAGATCGGTTAAAACTCTCGGACGATCAAAATCCCCAACAACCTACATTCAAATTAGGAGTCAATGTCAGTCCCAAATTTTTTTTAAAAATGAAGTCCTTTTCCGACCACTTACCAAATCATCCGGTGACCTCCCTTCAGAAATAGCTTCCATCCACATGACCACATACATTCCGCAATCATGTCCGTTCGTTTGCACCTTCGTCTTACGGACCACGAATTTTAAATCCCTCAGTGGGACCTTAATCTTCCCAAATTGGGCAGAAAACGCCTCGTCCTCACTAAATTTCTGAAAACATTCCAACTGCGTAAAAAAAATAAATACAATTAGATTACGAAGAATTTATGTATTATAAATTACAAAATGTATCGACACATACTGTTTTCTTTGTTTGCTCCACTCTAGTCTTGTGCCGGGGAGATCTATGTAGACTATCAAGAAACGATGCTACACGATCAACCATATCCAACACCAAGAGACACCAATGAGTATCCGAATCGTTTATTGGCATGAAGATCTACAACAATTGTCACACAAGATATTAGAACATTTATTGTTATTATTTAAATACTTAACAACATGTAAGCAAAAATATCTTACCATGTCACAATCGGTGAGTTTATTATGGCCCATCAACGTTCTAGAATAGAAGTCTACAAGAAACGGCGCATTTTGACCGTCGCTTATGAATGCGCTCTGCATTTCAAAAAACAATCTCCAGTAATTGACCAGTCATGACCAAATTGGACACGAAAATGTGTAAAAATGTAACTTACCACAAATTCGGATGGAAGATAGCAAATCTTCCGCTTCATGGTAGGATTCCTCATCGACTCGTAACCCAATAACCAGCCTTTCAAATTAATGATCGGACTTATTAGCCATTCCCCGGGTTTTAAGCTGCAAAGGTCGCTTGCTGTGCCATGTTCGAGCCCGTAATCTACGATGACATCTCTATAGAAGCAATTTTTTTGTATTAATTTTTTCACCACATTTATTTAAATATCATTCGCAAAGCAATATATATAACTTACCCTGGTTCTAACAAGCCACTATTCCATACATAATCACACATAGCAGCCTCGACGACATCAATTCCCTTTGGTATTTTTACTTTTGTAACCTACGATATATCAATAGATATTAGCCGCAACACAATAATCAAAATGGATGTCATTTGTATTATTCATTTTACCTTTTTACTCTTCTGCTTCTTTGGTGCAGGACACCCTGAATCGAGCTCTACATCTATTGCATGACCCGGTGTCCTAGTATCTTCATGGTGGACCTCTCTTATATGTTCCTCCACCCTCTTAGTCAATTCTTCGACATTTTCTTCATCATTTTTTATAAGTTCTTCATATTTAGCCTCAACATAACTCCTCTTTTTGTTTGTTTCAGGAATTAAATCTATCCCCTCATCCAATTCTTCCTTGAATTCAGGAGTTAAATGTATCCCCTCATCCATTTTTTTGTTTATTTCAGGAATTAAATCTAACCCCTCCAATTTTTTTCCACCGTTTCAATCACCCCCTTTAACTCACCCCTCAATTCCACCACTTCTTTAACAACACCATTACACTTTTCCCCTACTTCCCCCTTTAAGCTCTCAATAGCCTGTTCGATTCTGGATTGTCTTTGCAAACAATCAGAAACGAGTTTTTTAACCTCCGCCAACTCAGCAATCAATATGTCAAATTTACTTCCCCCTTCATTCACTTTCAACTTATATTCTACCTTCTCCTCTTCCTCCTCTTCCTCCTCTTCCTCCTCGCCAACCTTCACAAATAAAGTACATTATTAGAGCATCTTTCTTTTGTAAGTCCTTAGTAATCTATAAATACTGAAATTACCATTACCTTCTTTTTCGGTAATTCCAACTTTAACTTTGCCATAACTCGAACAAATTCTTCCTTGCCCCAGGCAGTGATGCGTGCCACTCCGGTTTTTTGGAATGTCGGCACAGAAGAAGAATCTGACCAAAAATCATACAATGCAACCTGCATTTTGTATAAACTTTATCATTTTCTATAATAACTACTTACAAAGTTTTCTAAACCAATACCAATATTCAACTCGTTTACCTCTAAGACAGCAATGCATCCTTTGAGGTATGAGGGGTTTTTGGACTTTTGAAAAGTCTTGATTGCATCAATTATTTTCTCATACACATATGAAGCCCAATTTAATTCACCTCTAAACCCGGAGTCGCACAATAACTTCATACTATCCTTGCTCGGGGATGAATCACCCGTTGGACAAAGGAATACTCCGACAATGTACAATAGTACACGGGCCTTCAGATCATCCCCTTCATACTTGCCGCTTTTTATTTCGTCCTCAAGTGTAGCAAATGACACATTAGACGTTAGGCCATACTTCTGCACAAGTAATTTCCAATCCTCCGTGTTTATAACTTCATCCACACTCTGCCTTTATTTTGTAGCCCCAATACGGCTTCAACAATTCGGACACTAAAATGAAATGAATATTCTCCGTATCGCACATCACACTTCTGCAAATCAAAATCTCCCATCAACAACCGACACAATTCCCTCCGAATTGGTCGGTCCTGAATCCCAATAAGAGATCCAAACCCCATTTCTTCCATCAGATTTGATTTACCCTTCGCTTTCAACTCCTCTACTATGTGGTGCACTCGTTTTATGCTACACCTAGTCGACACTTCCTATGTAAATAATATTCATATAATGTCAGAGTTTTTATATATCATTTATAAAATATTTACAACTATAATGAATACCTTCTTCTTCTTCTTCTTCGCCTCATAGTTTCCTCTAGCATTTATGGACAACATGTTGAATGGTTCCTTCTCAGTTTTACTCATCGTGTACCATTTCTTCACCACCACGTCTCTCACCTGTAAATTATACATAAACCATAAACAATCAAAATATTCAACCTCCAATATATTCACTATAATTTCAATTTACATACCGAACCGACAGTGTAAGTCCCACAATCCCTCATCCTCTGCAATTCGTCAATACTGTCATCATAGGAAAGTTTAAATGTTCTTAAATACTTTCATCCAATAACAATTTACAGATTAATTATTTCACAATTTCTACTTACTAGAAGTACAGAAATCCACCCTTTGGTCTCTTCGGATTTTCCTCCCTATCTACTCTCTCCGCCTCCGTTTGAATCATTTCATTCTCATCTTGAACAACATCTTCATGATCCTTAGAACCCATCTCGCTTCAGTTTTCTGACAAAAGTATCGATATATAAATTCTACCGACATTATTACTTTCTACCGATAAGTTCTCAGAACAAAGTTCCGATATTTAATTCCTAAATATATTTACACAATTTCGACCTATATCGATCCGAATTCCGATTTTACTTCAACATCACTAAACCCAAAACATTATCCCCAACTACCCAATACTACATTACCAAAAAATTAGGGTTTCGACAACATACCTTTTACTTCAAAGTCCCCAAGCCCTAAACCTATCCTTTCGATTCTGATACAACAAATTAGGCTTTCTGTAAATGCAACCAAACTCGTGTCGATTTCACAGCAACCAAACTCGGGTCGATTTCAAATACTCTCCTCTCTTAGGTTTTCTGTAAATGCAAGCAATACAAAGGATACTTTTAACCGGTTATATCATTATGATATATATAATTGATATAATTCCCAAAAGTTTCGATACGTTTTTGAATTGTGTCGATTCTTTCCACACCAAACAATAAATCCGGTAAAGATTTACCGGTTACATTATATGAATTAATAATGTAATCGGTTATGTTTTACCGGTTAGATTATATGAATTAAATATCGATTCTTTTCTGCACGCTCTTACTTAAATATCGATATTTTCAACATTTTTTTCAACCACGGTTTCGTTGGTGTTCAAAAAGTTTTGATAATGATTTATAAAGTATGGATAATTTCGAAATAATATATCCGGTAAGATTTACCGGTTAGATTATATGAATTAAATATCGATTCTTTTCTGCACGCTCTTAATTAAATATCGATATTTTCGACATTTTTTTCAACCACGGTTACGTTGGTCTTCAAAAAGTTTCGATAATGATTTATAAAGTATGGATAATTTCGAAATAATATATCCGGTAAGATTTACCGGTTAGATTATATGAATTAAATATCGATTCTTTTCTGCACGCTCTTAATTAAATATCGATATTTTCGACATTTTTTTTCAACCACGGTTACGTTGGTCTTCAAAAAGTTTCGATAATGATTTATAAAGTATGGATAATTTCGAAATAATATATCCGGTAAGATTTACCGGTTAGATTATATGAATTAAATATCGATTCTTTTCTGCACGCTCTTAATTAAATATCGATATTTTCGACATTTTTTTTCAACCACGGTTACGTTGGTTTTCAAAAAGTTTCGATAATGATTTATAAAGTATGGATACTTTCGAAATAAACAACAAATTAGGCGCTACCGAATATATTGAAATTCGGATCAACATAACCGGTAATTTTACCGGTTTTGTTATAGTCCAAATGTCCGAGTGCCCATCCGCTCCAACTTAATCACAAATTCGGCGCTACCGATTATATCGATATTCGGATCAACATAATCGGTAACTTTTACCGGAAACATGATCTTTAACCGCTCACCGCCCTAGCCGGTTACGCCGTATATTAGTCGCATACTAGGCGTCGTACCGCAGAACCTCCCTCAAAACCGCCTTCCAAAGGGGTTATTTAGGTAACCAACACAATCTTTATTTGTTAACCAATCCAATCAAGAGAAGCTTATCAATGATAATAATAAATCACAAATTTTACACCACTTGCGTGGATTCACTCTCATCCCTTAAACCCTTCCTAACGAAGACTAAGGACATTCTAGAATGTGTATAACCAATCCTTACAAAAAGTATTACATTAAAACCTTTTTAATGACTTAAATGAAAAATAAATGCTTAAAATATATATCTTTTAAATTTTAGACGCTTAAATTTTTTTTGCTACACTTATTTTTCATTTAAGTCTTTCCCAATTGCAAAATTTGGAGGCACCAACATTCCTTTATTTTGGCGTGTAGTATAGAACAAAAATTCTGTCATTTTTATGTTTTTTTTGTGTCGTAGTACAAAAATAAAATCTTATGATTTAACCTTAAATTTTTAATTTTAAACTTTAAATCATACATCTTAAAAAATGTTACCCTATTTTCTTAAACTCTGTTCATAAGCTTTAATCTTAAATTTTAATCTTAGACCCTAATTTTATTTTTTAATAATAAAGCATAAATAGAGATATAAAAACAAAATGGAGTAGAATTTTTTTTTTTTTTGTAAACATAGACTAATCCTGCTATGTAGTATAGCTAGAGAGATACTGATTTCTTTAATAAATCTCCTTCCATTAATATCTAAATTCTCTCTCCAATGACTTCCATGCATGAATATCTTCAAGATAGCTTCCATCATCTTTAGAATATTAAGGCCCCATTTGCGGTTTCATTTGGTAATTCAAACAGGCTTTTTTAAGTGCTTTCACTTATTTTTTAGTATTTTTGGTTGCTTTTAAAATTAATTTTTTCACTCAAACAAAAAAGTTAAATTTTATAGCTTTTTGAGTGGAAAAGCTAGTTTAAAAATAAAATTACTCTTTTACCTTTATTATTTAATTATAATTTATTGTACATTATGCATGCATAATTATAAAATAATATATTATATAATATTTATATTGAGGATAAAATTAATTTATTTATAATTTATTATTAATTTGTAAGTGATATGTTCGTATATAATCTAGAATGTAGTTTATATTTTTAAATTAAATTTTATAAAAAAATAATAAAAATTATTATAATTAAAATTGACTTATTTCATATAGCATAACATTAACTATTTGAACATCATGGAGTTTACTTTTACTTTTCAATATCATGTTTAAAATAGACATTTTATCTCCTCAAAATCACTTTTTGACATCAATGACAAATACTAACCAACTTTTCAAAACTACTTTTCAACAACTAGTTTGAAAATCACTTTTTTCACCGCATTTTTTTAAAAGCAACCGCGAACTGTAATCGGTTTTTTTTATCTTAGAAGTATTATATTATTTTCATGGTATATTAACAGTTTAACAATAACTGATGTACTCACTTGCTTTGACATTATCACAAGAGGTTAAATTAATGAAATTTTTAAGTATGAAGTATTAAATTATTGAATTATTTTAAGTTAAGACAAAACTAATAGAATGTATAAGTTTTAGAGACTAAAAATGATATTATACCGAAAAAAATGGCATGTTTGTAAACAGAGTAACCTATTTGTTTTCACGTGCTAATTAAGTGACATGCTTATACCAATATGTTAATTGACTGACTTGTTTGTAATCACGTGTTAATTGAGTGGTCTTTTTGTAACTTTTGAAAGAAAAATAACTTTTTATTATAAATTTTATAATTAAGTGACCATGAATGTAGTTTATGCTTTTTTTATTCCTCCCAAAACAAATAAAACAAACAATTTCCAAAAATGCAACACCAATCATCCAAACATGGCAGAAATCTCAACTGGCACCGACCCTCGTGTGCCGGCGGTGAAGCCGGACAAGCCAGCTCCCGTCGAGGAAGCTCCACCGCTTTTCGAAGCAACCTCCGCCGCCTTCGCTTCCGTTTCCGAAGACGCGGGCGTGGATAAGGACTTGTTGTGCCCGATTTGTATGCAGATAATTAAGGACGCGTTCCTAACGTCTTGTGGTCACAGCTTTTGCTACATGTGTATCACTACTCATCTTCGGAACAAGAGTGATTGCCCTTGTTGTTCTCAGTTCCTCACTAATAATCAACTTTTCCCCAATTTTTTGCTCGATAAGGTTGGTTTGATTTACTCTTTATTAGCTCGAATTTTTGATTTAATTACGTTTTCGAACAGATATGATTGAATCCATTCAGAATCATGGTCCTGTTTTTATATTTCTTGAAAATAAAGCTTGGCTTCGATATCAATGGAATCTTCTTGTTACTAGAAACGCACCAACTCTTTTAGATGTCTTCTGTATAGTGACCAAGTATAGTGGTATGATTCAAGTTTAGCTTCTGATTAATCGCCTCGGTGATAACTGGCACAGCTGTTATTTTGCCCATATTTCAGGATAACCCGTTTGTTATTTCAAAATGCTTCAGATAATGATGAAAGATCAAAACTGAACATTTCGGAATTTAGATCATCTTTATTGTTTTCTTATTTTGACTGCATGATTTCTGATTTCCTAAATATTATAGTTTAACTGTTTGTTTTATGATCATGTAATTATATCTTGAAATGGCCTATTCTACTCCAGAATATGATATCTGTGTACTACATTTGTAGCTTTTGAAGAAGACATCAGCTCGTCAAATATCAAAAACTGCATCCCCTGTGGAACAGTTCCGTCAGGCGTTACAACAGGTTACTTTTTTGTTTTTTTTTTGGGAATAGATCTTAATTTTTTCATTTCTCTTATATCAAGGAATGCATGCATTTAGCTGTTTGTTTTATGCATGCATTTAGCTTTCCAATTCAACTTTAACTGTTTGTTTTATGCATGCATTTAGCTTTCCAATTCAAGTTTTGGTTTGGGGAAGGGGTTGTTCTTCTGCTAATGATTTCCCTCTCACTCGCTCACAGCCTCACACACACAGACTCAGACTAACAACAGAATACATCTTCAGTGCTGCTTTTCTTACCATCCTTTTGTAATGGCACTCTCAAAGAAGGCTTGCTAAATTAAGTGCATCAGTTTTTCATTGACTTGATCTTTCGTTGCAGTCATTTTAGTGTTTTACTTGCAGTATATTTAAGGTACTTAGGTTGTGTTTGCTAGGCATACTGATGCAGAGGGTAGGATAAAGGTTATCTTATACCATCCTTTTCCTAATGCATGAATGATGCAGAGGTGCTAGAATGATCAAAAGTGAGAATTGATATTACTTTTTATCTTAAAGCTGGGAGCAGATCCAGCTTTGTTATCTGTAGATGCATATGTAGCTACTCTATATCCAGTATCCTTAGGAACCAAGAATGATTGCTGTTATTTTTTCCACTTAAGTGCACGGCATATCCCTTTCCATAGCATTTAAGGTGTTTGATAACGATAGTGTATAATTGGTTTTAAGCTTTCAGCTTATAAGAGTTTATAGTGAATTTTCATGAATTAGTTTTAATATATTATTTTTTTCCCACCCACTGCTGTCAACTAAGCATCACATTTGATGTCTCTTTAAATGGAACAGGAGCTGATGAGCACATAATTTCTTGTACTTAAGCATTTTTCCAACTAAACTTGATTCTTTTGTGTTCCTGAAGCAGGGTTATGGGGTCACAATCAAGGAACTGGACAACCTTTTGTCCCTCCTTGCAGAGAAGAAGAGAAAAATGGAACAAGAAGAAGCTGAGAGAAATATGCAAATACTGCTGGATTTCTTACAGTGCTTACGGAAGCAAAAAGTTGATGAATTGACTGAGGTTCATTGCATGTATTTTATGCAACTATTTTTTGTGATTGCACATTTTTGTACCATCATTCTGTTCAACCCAATTCTTTCATCAGTTTGACTGATCAATTATGGTTGTGTTTTTTTAACGTGTTCATATATATCATTAATTGTGATATTTGTTATTCAGTAGCTCTAGCATATTCTTACTTTAATTTATCAGTTTTGTACAAATAACTACATTAATTAATAATTATTTTGATCTGATATTTTTCCGCTGAAAAGATACTTTTCTTTTCTGTAGGTACAAACTGATCTTCAGTTTGTTAAAGAGGACATAAATTCTGTGGAGAGACATAGAATGGATTTGTATCGTGCAAGAGATAGATACTCTGTGAAATTGCGGATGCTTGGGGATGATTCTAGCACAAGAAAGCCGTGGTCTTCATCCACAGACAAGAATAGTAGTGGAATTGTCTCAAGTTCTCCAAATATCAGAGGAATGTCTGCGGGGAATCTCCAAAACAAGAAAATGGATGGAAAGATACAGTTGAGTGGTCATGGTAGTCAGAGAAAAGATGCCTTAAGTGGAGCAGACTCACAAGGTTTCAATCAATCTGGTCTCTCTGTTGCAAGAAAAAAGCGGGTTCATGCCCAGGTTTGTTATTTTAGAAGGTTTCAGTAGCAACTTTTTTGTTTGGTATATGTTTTTATTTTACATAGTTGTAAGATTATCAACATTAACACTTCTCTTGGCATGATTATAATACAATCTAGTTGGAGTTTGCTACATGTATTTTGCTGTTGCTTCATAGAGTTCTATGAATCACATAAAAGGGCTGCTTTTGTATTGCATTAATTGTTTCTGACGACATGTTACTCTATCTTGGATATCTGCCTTGCCATTTACAGTTAGATGCTCAAGCTAGCCATCTTACAGATTATATTTGGAGAAAAATTTTCCATTGAGTGATTTTGTTGTAAATAGTTCAGCCTGCTAATTGGAAGACGAAACTTCAAAATTACATCATTTCATACGAGAGGTTTCAATCATCTGGAAGTGTTCTAATTTGTTTATTGCACTATCGACTTTTGTCTGGGGATGTCATTTATGGTTGGCTCAACTCAAATCATCAAACCATTAATGATTCATTATTCTTTTTAGGCCTAAATTTACTTTAGTTTTTCACACGTGACTGCAGTTTAATGACCTGCAAGAGTGTTACCTGCAAAAGCGACGTCAGTTGGCAAACCAACCACATATTAAGCAAGAAAGTGATAAAAATGTTATACATAGAGAGGGTTATAATGCGGGTCTTGCAGATTTTCAGTCTGTGCTGAGTACTTTTACTCAATACAGGTACGGATGCCATTATTCAATCATGCAGTGGACATAGGATATTATCACCGTCCATCCCCTTTCTCTCCCTTTTCCTTACCTTAATGTACTTCCGTTTATCATCAGTTTTTCTTTTTGCTTTCTCTGTACCAGTCGACTAAGAGTCATTGCTGAAGTGAGGCTTGGAGACCTCTTTCATTCAGCCAATATAGTATCAAGGTGAGATTCTTGCATCTGAATGTTGATTTGAAATTGCAGAAAAATGTATTAATCTGTTATGCTACACAGTGCTGCTAAAAATTGAATTGAATACATCATCCATGGTAGGATATATTTATGCGTTTTAAGTCGAACTGATTTTGACTTGCTTTGGAGAAATCAGAACATTTTTTATGAAACGACACACTAACATGTGGACCCCGCTTATCAATGGTTTGGTTCACCATTTTCCAAACAATTTTTATATATTTGTACCTTTCTCATGTTATTCTGTAACCTAGATGATTCTGGAAATAGAATCACAATTATGTAGTAGTATGTTTTGTACATCAGTCCTTTCTGATTGAAAATGATCCTAAGATCCTGAACTTGATCTTGGTTGTGGATGACAAATCCAAGGTTTGTCTATAAAGAGCAGATTTTAATTGTATTGGCATCTTCAGAGACCAGAGTCCAAGCTACCTGTATAAAGTAATTATGTCTATGATGAACTGGCAGTTAACCTCGGTACCTATTGCTATACTTATCGGTTGATGTTTTGAGTACTGTTTATGTGCTTAAAGAGGGAGCACAAATGGTTGTCATTCATGACTGTGAGGAATGTAAGAATATGCATAGTAATCCTAATCCGTATAGGAGTTAAGTTATTAGTTTAATTGCTGTAGTAGTATTCTAAGTTTTTTAGATAGAGTAGGAAGACTAAACCTAGTAGGACTCCTTATCTAAATTAAAGTCCTAGCCTATATAAGGTTGTAAGTATCTTTGTATTGCATCAGATTTTTCAATCATCTAATAAAACAGAAGAATTTTCTGTTTATCTTCATGGTATCAGAGCCTAAATTCGATCCAATCAATTTTTTTCTTTTCTTTCTCTAATGGTAAATTCCGGTTAAAGTGACATGCGCTCTTTATCCTCTACATCCGCTTCCTCGATGGCAGATTTGTTGGAACCTTCTGGTTCGACTTCTTTGTGCCATAGGTTCACAGGCACAAATTATGTTCAATGGTCCCAGTCCGTTAAACTCTTCCTTATCGGGAGAGGAACTCTAGGATATGTCACTGGGAAAACTTCAAAACCTGCTGCAGCTGATGAAGGTCTGGAAAAGTGGATCCAAGAGAATGGTCAGATCATGTCTTGGCTCATCAATACCATGGTCCCTGAAGTTAGTTCTCAGTTTCTTCTCTATGAGACTGCCAAGGAGATTTGGGATGCTGCTCGGGATACTTACTCCAACACAAACAACAACTCAGAGTTGTTTGGGATCGAAAGCACTGCTGCTGCACTGAAACAGGATGGGATGACTGCTACTCAATACTACACAACTCTCACCAATTTGTGGCAGCAAATTGACATGTATGAAGCTCATGAATGGGAGACCCCAACTGATGCTGCACTATTTCGAAAGATTAACGAACAGAGAAGAATTTTCAAGTTCCTCAATGGCTTAAATAGGGATTTTGATCCAGTCAAATCTAGGATCCTTGGCCTTAATCCCCTTCCTTCACTGAGAGGTCTTTTCTGAGATTCGAAGAGAGGAAAGCCGTCGCCTCTACATGATTCCAGAAGCCCCTGTTCCTGACAGCTCTGCCATGGTCACACAGTCTACTTCCACCCCTAGAACAAAGAAGGGACGAGCTACATGTAACTACTGCAAAAAACAAGGCCATTTAAAGGAAAATTGCTGGAAATTACATGGGAAGCCCTCTGACTGGAAGCCTGACAATAATAAAAACAAATCTGCCTCCTCTGATGATGGTCAAACTACTACTTCAGGTGGTTTTACTAAACAACAAATGGCTCAGTTACAGAAAATGTTTAGTAAACTAACCAATAATATTGAAGGTAATTTGGCAAGTACAGAACCTGAAGGTATGGATTACAATCCTTCCCCTACTGCTTTTCTTTCAACTTCAAATATATCTACTTGGATTATTGATTCTGGAGCTACTGACCATATGACTGGTAATAAGGAACTGTTTTTTGATCTCCATACCTCTTCCTTTAAAAACTCCATTAAGATAGCCGATGGGTCTCACTATAAAATCCAAGGAAAATGTTCTGTCTTTCTTACTCCAGATTTACTTCTGAAAGATGTGTTATTTGTGCCTGATCTAAAGTGCAACTTATTGTCAGTGAGTAAATTATCCAAGGATTTTAACTGTGTCCTGAAGTTTAAGGGTTCTGATTGTGTTTTACAGGAACTGGACAGGAAGAAGACGATTGGCAGTGCTAGCTTGCATAATGGTTTATATGTCTTCTCCAGTATTCAATTCCCTCAAAACCCTTCTTCTACAGCTTGTATTTCTTCCTTAGGACAAGATGATATCATGTTGTGGCATTTTAGGTTAGGCCATCCAAGTTTTTTCTATCTTTCCAAATTGTTTCCCAAGTTATTAATAAAAAACCTTCCTCTTTTAAATGCCATGTTTGTCCTCTTGCAAAACAAACTAGAAATTCATATTTACCCTCTACCTATAAACCCTCGCATCCTTTTTCCCTTGTCCACAGTGATGTTTGGGGTCCTTCTCGTGTGAAGAATATTACTGGGGGTCGTTGGTTTGTCATATTTATTGATGATCATAGTAGGCTTACTTGGACATACTTGTTAAAAGAAAAATCAGAGGTTAGTCAAGTCTTTGAACAATTCTATAGTATGGTTGAAACCCAATTTGAGACTAAAATTCAAATCTTTAAGTCTGACAATGGGGGGGAATTTTTCACTAAGTCCTTAGGTGAATTCTTCAAAGATAAAGGCATTGTCCATATAAGTTCATGTGTTGATACTCCACAACAAAATGGGATTGCGGAAAGAAAAAATAGACACCTTTTAGAAGTAACCCGAGCTCTAATGCTTTCCAACAATGTTCCTTATTACTTGTGGGGTGAGGCATTATTAACCTCTACTTATCTTATTAATCGTATGCCTAGTAAAGTATTGAATTTTCAAACACCCAGGGATGTATTCTTGTCTTTCTTTCCATCCTTCAAACCTATGAACTCTAATCTTCCCTTGCGTATCTTTGGCTGCACTGTGTTTGTACAGAATTTCAGTCCTACGAGATCTAAATTTGATCCCAAGTCTTTGAAATGTGTCTTAGTTGGATATTCTTCACTCAAGAAAGGCTACAAATGTTACCATCCCCCTTCTAAAAAATTCTTTGTTACTATGGATCTAACCTTTTTTGAGCAGGAACCTTATTTCTCCAAGACTGAAATTAAGGGGGAGACAATTGGTAATAATTTTCAGCTTGTTTCTATACAAGTTCCTCTCTCTTCACCTTCTCATTATCCTCCCTTACTTGAGTCTCAAACTTCTTCCCATACTCCTCCTAACTCATCACCTAACCCATACCTTTCTCCCGCATCAAAACAGTCAACTCAAACTTCTTCACAGCCTCCAAAACAATTGCAGGTCTATACTCGGAAAAGGAAGACTATTCCAGAAACTGTTCTGCAATCTAGCACTCGTCAAGAATTAAATTTCAGTCTAGTTACCTGTGAAGAAAGTGAAGGTAATGAATCTGTTAATATACCTTCTCATCTTCTTTATGATTATGAACCTATTGCTAAGAGAAAAGGGGTGAGACAATGTACCAAATACCCTATCCAAAGGTATGCTGCCTATGGAAGTTTAATGCCTTCATTCAAAGCTTTTACAGCTTGTTTAGACAAGGAACAAATTCCAAAGAGCTATGAAGAAGCAGTTCAGAATCCTAAATGGAAGAAGGCTATAGAGGAAGAAATTGAAGCACTTCAAAAGAATGGAACTTGGAATATTACAGACCTACCCCAGGGCAAGAGGACTGTCGGCTGTAAATGGGTATTTACCATCAAATATAATTCTGATGGGACTATTCAAAGGCACAAGGCAAGGTTGGTCGCAAAAGGGTTTACTCAAACCTATGGGATCGACTTCAAAGAAACTTTTGCTCCAGTGGCAAAATTGAATTCAGTTCGAATTCTTCTTAGTTTGGCAGTAAACTGTGACTGGAAACTACACCAACTAGATATCAAGAATGCATTCTTAAATGGAAATCTTGAGGAGGAAGTTTACATGGAAATTCCTTCAGGGGTAAAAGGTACAGGACAGCCTCAGAAAGTTTGCAAACTAGCAAAATCACTCTATGGACTTAAACAATCTCCTAGAGCCTGGTTT
Source organism: Hibiscus tridactylites (assembly GCA_958450335.1). NCBI lineage: Eukaryota > Viridiplantae > Streptophyta > Magnoliopsida > Malvales > Malvaceae > Hibiscus > Hibiscus tridactylites. The sequence continues at coordinate 57,541,135 of OY288287.1, read as the reverse complement.
GAGAGATTCACCAAGGTTATATTGAAGAATGGGTTCAAGCAATCCTCGGCCGATCACACCTTGTTCAGTAAGGTAACTTCTTCCAATAAAAGAGTAATCTTAATTGTGTACGTGGATGACATAATTATGACAGGAGATGAAGAAGAAGTTAGCAAATTGAAGAACTTCTTAAGTAGAGAATTTGAAATCAAAGATCTTGGGAGTTTGAGATACTTCCTAGGCATAGAGGTAACAAGAACCAGCAAAGGGTTAATTATCAACCAACGAAAGTATATCCTGGATCTTCTTAAAGAAACAGGTTTACTGGGTTGCAAACCTGCAGACACACCAATGGAGGCAGGCCTAAAATTCAACAAACCAGGAACTGGTCTTGCGGCTGACAAAGGACTCTACCAAAGATTAGTAGGTAAATTGATTTACTTGTCCCTCACCAGACCCGACATCTCCTTTCCAGTAAATGTCATAAGTCAATATATGACAGAGCCTAGACAAGAACACATGGATGCAGCAAAGAGGATCTTGAGGTATTTAAAAGGGACACCAGGACACGGCCTATTTTTTAAGAAAAGTCAAGACAGAACTGTGAAAATCTACACTGATGCAAGCTGGGCAGGAGAGCTCACTGACTGGAGGTCAACCAGTGGATATTGTTCCTTTGTTTGGGGAAATTTGGTGACTTGGAAGAGTAAGAAACAAACTGTGGTTTCAAGAAGCAGTGCTGAGGCCGAACTCAGGGCCCTAGCCTTGGGAATATGCGAAGGAATTTGGCTATTGAAATTTCTTAGAGAGTTGGGAATGGCACAAGATGAAAGTTTTGAAATTTTTTGTGATAACCAATCCACTATTCAAATAGCCAAGAATCCTGTACAACATGACAGGACAAAGCACATTGAAATCGACAGGCACTTCATTGCTGAGAAGTTGGCTAAAGGGACAGTCTCTCTCAACTACATTCCTACAGAAGAACAAGTGGCAGACACTCTCACAAAGCCTCTGCCAAAAGCTCTTTTCAGCAAATTTTTGTCCAAACTGGGATTATACAACGTATATTCACCAGTTTGAGGGGGAGTGTAAGAATATGCATAGTAATCCTAATCCGTATAGGAGTTAAGTTATTAGTTTAATTGCTGTAGTAGTATTCTAAGTTTTTTAGATAGAGTAGGAAGACTAAACCTAGTAGGACTCCTTATCTAAATTAAAGTCCTAGCCTATATAAGGCTGTAAGTATCTTTGTATTGCATCAGATTTTTCAATCATCTAATAAAACAGAAGAATTTTCTGTTTATCTTCAAGGAACAGTAGCTTCAAAGTACAGGCATTATGCCCTAAGAAAACAGAGGCTGGTCACCATTGTTAGGGGGGGTTATCCAGCATGTTCAGAATTCATTTCCTTCTTCTCTCATGAATGCCTGATTTCACTGAAATATAATGTCTAAGACAAAACAGTGGGGTTTTCCCCTCTGGATTAGGAAGCTTAGTTCTCTGAGAATCTTGGTATTTTTCTTGCAAACATTTCAACTCCAGAATCTGTTTAGTGCTCAAGCTGTGTATATTTGCATGCAACACATATACATACATATATATGTGTATCTTCTTTCCTGATTAACACAGCTGTATATGTCTTGAATGGAACATGGTAATTGCAGCATAGAATTTGACCGTGATGATGAGTTGTTTGCTACAGCTGGAGTGTCTCGGTGCATTAAGGTTTTTGATCTCTCTATGGTAAGATACTAAATTTCTGAAACCTTCAACAATTGATTTTGATTACCGTTATTGTTAGTCGCAATTTGCAAGGAAATGTACTATGGCATAGTACTGTTCTCCGCCCCAATTCTTTTAGAGAAACTAGAAAACATTAAATGCCGGTGTTTTAGAGCTTTTATGTGGATGGCTTTCCTGTACATTTGATTTTTGTTCTGGGTTAGTCTTGCACCCACTATGGTTGCTTTTTCAAGTATTGATTTGTGAAAAACTTGAGGAGTCTGGCATTTTGTTTGATAACATTGTTGATATCATTTCAATGGATCTGCATATTGTCAAAGAAAGTTCACAGTTAATTATTTGCTACTTTAACTTTCAATCACTAGGTATGCCAACTCGTACTGACCATGTTTTATGAGAGGGAGACTCTTATTGACTGTGCAGTAGTTTTCCAGGTTCTAAATGAACCAGCAGATGTACACTGTCCTGTTGAGGAGATGTCCACACGTTCTAAACTAAGTTGCTTGAGTTGGAACAAGCATTGGAAGAATCATATAGCCAGTAGTGATTACGAGGGGATAGTAACCGTGTGGGATGTAAAAACTCGTCAGGTAATGAAGAATTGCTTTGTTTACTCATTTAATTGACAATATAGTCAAATTCTTGTAATAGTTTTCATTCTAATTAAGATTTACCAACATTATCATTTTATATTTCTTATTGTTTATCTTTTTCAGAGTCTGATGGAATATGAAGAACATGAAAAACGAGCATGGAGTGTTGATTTCTCACAGACAGACCCTTCGATGCTTGTGTCTGGTAGTGATGATTGCAAGGTACGCTGACATATTCCATATACTAAATCAAGTGTTACTGGTTTGTGTAATCAATTTATAATATCTTATCATTGCATTTTGGAAGGAGAGAGAAGATAATTATGCATTGGGGGGCGGGTTGTGAAATTGTTTATTGTGGATTAACCAGTATTAATCTTATCATGTCAAGACAAGGGTATAACAGATAAATTTGTTGACGTGTACAAGATTCAATTATTTAATTTTGTCAAGGTTCTTGACATGGATACTGGATATGTATTTTACAAGTTACATGACATGGTATGGTTGTTTACTGCTTTCTATGCCTCAATGTGTAGCATTCATCTTAATCGCCTGTTTTAGGTTCGGAGGATAAGCCATTTGCTTTAAACTTTCATCATTAGAAAGGGAAATTTCATTGTTGACTAACCGTATCATGGATTCATGTTTGTTATTCGACCAGGTGAAAGTTTGGTGCACAAAGCAGGAGGCTAGCGTTCTTAACATTGACATGAAAGCAAATATATGTTGTGTCAAGTATAATCCTGGATCTAGCAATTACATTGCGGTATGGGGATATTTGTTTCAATTTCATAATGGGTGGAAGATTGTGTTTGGCAGAAAAAGAAATCTTTTTAAATATGCATTTTCTTTTATATTTTCTTTGAAACTGGAATATTTTCCAAAATTAAGTGACTCTTAATGTTTGTAACTATGTTGAGCAATTTTTTCATATATATTTTTGTTTGATTTCAGTACTTCAATAAAGCTACTTTAAAGTCGCAGAGCCAATTTTGAAGAAATTAAGATTTGAAATAGCTATATATGCATATCTTCCCTTAGTACCGATTGTGCTTGCTTGTCCTACTATCTTTTTGCTAGCGTGCTAAATGGAAAATTCTGTTCTTTTATGCGGTAAAATGAACTGGAAAACTATGAAACTTTGTGGGGTTATGCAGGTTGGTTCAGCAGATCATCACATCCACTATTATGATTTAAGAAACATCAGTAGTCCGCTTCATGTGTTCAGTGGGCACAAGAAAACTGTCTCGTACGTGAAATTCTTGTCTGAAAATGAACTTGCTTCTGCATCTACGGATAGCACGCTAAGGTTATGGGATGTGAAGGAGAATTTGCCGGTGAGTTATATGTTTATATTGGTTCATTATTTCATAATTTTGCCTTAAAAGTTCAAAACTTCTAGTCTAAATTGATGCATTAAAAAATAAGGGTTCTTGAAAAGCAGTGAAGCTTTAGCTACTCTACATTCTGAGAAGTCTGTTTAGAAATATATAATAACATCTCATGGATAATTTGCTTTATATGTTGGCCTCGGCTGAAACTTCCAAATGCTGATCAGGGTCTTGTAATAAAATAACTGTGTTGAGCTAGATTCATAAGCGTTCCCGTTGAAGTGTTTTTGAATAAAGCAGATCAAATTTGATTCTAGGAATTGAACACAATAATTTGAACATCGGGGATGTAAGAAAATGTCTCCATTAGCTTATGCTTAGTCTTGGCACTTTGCATGTATCGACCTGTTACTCCGTTTCTACATTTTCCTTTCAAGTTTTTGTTTGTTTGTTTGTTTCATACTGTCTTATTTGCTCTTATGTTTGGGAAAAAGCGGTTAGTACTTTTGGGATCATTTCATTGATATCCTCTGGTTTACTTACAGCTTCGTACTTTTAAAGGCCATACGAATGAGAAGAATTTCGTAGGCCTTGCTGTAAACAGAGAATATATTGCTTGTGGCAGCGAAACAAATGAAGTGCACGTGTACCATAAGGTAAGGAAAACCATCAATTGACGATCTTCGTCGGTTTTATTTATTTATCGATATTTAAGGTTGATAAGGTTTAATATTTGATTATTAAACCTAAGCAACAAATCACATGAGTTTTTCGTTTAATGCAGGAAATAGCGAAACCTGTAACATGGCACAGATTTGGTTCGCAAGAGATGGAAGATGCAGATGAAGATGGGGGAGGATCACACTTCATAAGTGCAGTGAGCTGGAAGAGTGATAGCCCTACCATGCTTGCTGCTAACAGTCAGGGAACCATAAAAGTGCTTGTCCTCGCGGCTTGATCAAACTTATAATCAACACAATTTTATTGGCTATATTCTGTTGCTTCTTCCCTTCTTTTTTTCTGTTTAACTCTGTGTGTGTGTATATATATATATAGGTTTTATGAAGAAAATACGATTAGAGAATTATCTCTGTTGATTCTCCTAAATTATTATTTAACCAGATTTAAGGAAAACTAACGTACATATCTGTTACTAGTTATTCTTTTTTGAAAAATGTGAATACGATGTTATTAATACCCAACAAACAACATAGCAGTGCAACAATGTTATAAAGTACAGTCCGATTGATATGTTAAGGGAAACGAAACTCAAGATTTACTTTATCCGGGATCAAACGCGAGCTGCGAGCAAATGGAAAACTTTTCAAGAGTATCAATATTGAATCGTAAATGCGTATTTGAGTCAGATTGATGTAAGATTCTTCTTCAACAATGGTTCAAGGGTCATATGTATTCTATTGAGTTTGTGTAAATTAGAGCTGGGTACCAAGTTATTCACTTTTCTACACTATCAATTTATTTAGAAATAGTGTATGTATTGAGCTATGTAAACTGTTTTTATCAGTTTGGAACCGAGTGTACAGCTGGGAGAATGGTTGCAACTTGCAATGTGAAAAGTTGGGAGTAAAAATATGTTTCTTTTGCCGTTGATGTATAGTAAAATACTCTCTGGGTAAGTCTATGCAAAGGTAAAACTTTATCTGAACTGCATAAACAAATTTATATGTGCAATTTCTTTTTTTTTATTACTAGTATTTTCAAGAATAGAAGTCCTATGCTTTTTTGGTGCACTTTTTTATACCTCAAAATTAAAAAAAAATAGAATTAGGGTTTAAGACTAAGATTTAGTGTTAGTGTTTAGGATTAAGGTTTAGAGAATTGTGGACATGGTATATTTTTAGGGTTTAGAGCGTATGATTTAAAGTTTAAAATTTAATTTTTTAGTATTAGAGCATAGAGAAGGACAGAAGATCTTTGTTCGTATTTTTACCATTGAAAGACAAAAATTATACTAAAATTATATAAAAAGAATTTAGAAATATTGTCAAGCTTGAGCTATTTCATTACTAATATAATAACCAATTGAATTGAAGTCTAAATTCTTTTTCTTTATTTTGTAGTGTATAAAAACTAATCCTTTTAAGATAATGTCATCTTCATGTTGAAATCAAATTATTGTATTAGAAATACAATATGCATCACCGCTCAATTCAACAATCGTAAAATTTTGATGACAAAATTTTCTCATATTAAAGAGAAACCTTTTTGGAACACGCGCCACGCGCCTCTTTTTTATTTCTTCCGTCGAAATTCCTAGAGCCTTAGACGTCAGGCTTCGTTTCACCATTCCAGCATTGTTGAGGGTTCTCAAGACCGTGGCGTCGTCCTCGTCATAGAGATCTCCGATGTACCGGAAAGTTGGTCGTGAACGGCAGCGCCTGCAGGTAGCTCCAAGGCGGTGCGACGGCAGAGAGTTTTTAGGTGGAGGTGGTTGCTGCTTTCTTTGGTCTTTGGACTGCTGGAATCCAAGGGTCTCAACGGAACTCTGTTCGACAGATTTTGATTGGATTCCTCCTCTATGGGTAACTGGTCGTTTATTCATTTCCCTTTCCGGCGACTTCCCCTGTTTCTGGTTCACTCTCCCCACCCCTCGCCATTCCCTGTTTCCTGGTCCTTTCCTCTTTCTCCTTTCATTTTTTGTTTATTGTTGCATGCTGTGCTGTTTTTTTTTTTGTCTGTTTGGTTTGTTTCTTGGTGATTTTATCTGCAAGGTTGTATTGGCAAGTCTTTTCCAGTTTGGCTTTGATTATTGGTCTAATTAGCTTAATTAAGGACGGTTTCTTTGGATCGATTATCGGTTTACTAATCGCTGGTGGTTTCTGGTGTTTGCTTCCCGGGGGTTCTGATTTGAGAGGTAGGACTGCCTCTCCCGTTAACTGTTTCTCCGGTTACTCGGAATTTGCTTGGTTTTGTGATTAAGCTTGATCGACTTTGCTTGCTGTCTATTGAAGAAAAATGATCATTTTAGCATGGAATGTTAGGGGTATGGGTAATAAAGAAATTATTAGGGCTCTCCAAAACTCGATTTACAAGCACAAGCCGGTCATTATTTTTTTTTTTGAGTGAAATGAAGCAAAAGATGAGATACATAGAGAAAGTCAAGACCAAGATGAAGATGGATCATTCGTTCTACGTTGAACGTATTGGCAGTGTTGGGGTCTTGCTCTTTGGTGGACAAACGAGGTAAATATATCCATTCTTAGCTCTGGGAACTTCTTTATCGACTCTAGAATTGCGTATCCGAGAGGCTTCGATTGGTTCGGTACTTTCATCTACGGACCCCCATATCGTGAGGAAAAAGAAAAGTTCTGGGGGGATTTGGTAAAGCTCAGGAGATCCCCTAACTCTAAGTGGATCGTGATTGGCGATACTAACATGGTTACATCTCATGAGGAAAATGAAGGCGGGATCCCTTTTAACCCTTCGGAAGCTAAATGTTTTATGGACTTTGTGGATTCCACTGGTTTTATGGAGTTGCCTATCAAAGGAGGTCGTTTCTCATGGTCTAATCAAAGAAGCGGTGATAATATCATTCTGGAAAAGCTTGACCGAGTACTTTGTTCCACCGACTGAAGCTCTCATTTCCCTAAGGCGGTGGGGATATGGGAGGTGGCCATAGCTTCAGACCACTCACCTATCATTCTTCTTCCGCAAGGCTTCTCAAGGAAATACAAAAAAAGAATTTAAATTTGAAACCAAGTGGCTATTAGAGGACGATTGCCTGAAAGAGGTAGGTCAAGCTTGTAGTCAGTCTTCTTCTAAAAGATCCTCCCATAGATTCGGTCTCAAACTCAGAAATACGAGATGTGCCCTACTGAAATGGAACATGAAGAAATCCAAGTTAAAGAATGGGAAAAAATGTTCTTTGCTATCTAAAATCATGGCATTACAAGGGAGGAAACTTAGTGCTACAGAACTGGAGGATCTTAAACGGTTGAAAAATGAGTTAGATGCAGAGTGAGAAAGTGAGGAAAGATATTGGCATCATCGCTCACGAATCAACTGGCTTCGCTGGGGGACAGGAACATGAAGTTCTTCCATGCCACTACGATTCAACGAAGAAGAATGAACTTCATCCTAAGAATAAAAAAGGACAACGGAGAATGGCTGGATGAACCGGAAGCCATTGCCGTATTTCTAACTCAGCACTTTCAGAATATTTTTGTTAAGGATCAATTCATTAATCGCAATCTTCTCCATGATGTCATTCCACATGTGGTTACGGAACACATGAATTTTGTGCTCAGCAAAGAGGTATCAGAGGAGGAGATCAGGAGGGCAGTGTTTAGTGTGGGGCCTACTAAAGCGCCAGGCCTGGACGTATTTTCGGGTGTTTTCTACCACTCTTTATAAGAGACTATTAAAGTCGATCTCTGTGGATTGGTCTATGCCTTCTTTGCCATGGGCGTGCTGGACCACGACCTCAATGAAACAAACATTGTCCTTATTTCGAAAAGAGCGAATCCATGTGAAGTCTCTCATTACAGACCAATCAGCCTCTGTAATTTCTCTCTTAAAGTTATCACTAAGATTATGGCCTCAAGACTTAAAGAATTCTTTCCTTATCTGATTCCTCATCAACAGTCCGCCTTCGTGCATGGCAGATCCATACATGATAATATTATCCTGGAAAATGAAGCCTTTCATGCCATCAATAAAGCTAGGAAAGGAAAAAAGAAAGGAAATTATGGCCTTCAAAATTGACCTTGAAAAGGCTTATGATAAAGTTGATTGGGACATTCTGAGATTCATCTTGTCTAAAATGGACTTCTGTGAGTGGTGGGTCAACTGTATCATGACTTGCATCTCTACTACTACCTTCTCCATGGTCTTTAACGGAGAAAAGCTTGAGGGTTTCTCCTCGCCGAGAGGCTTGAGACAAGGGTATCCACTATCACCATTCCTCTTCACATTTATATCCAATGTTTTTACATGGATCATCGACAAGGAGCAGGAATCGGCTCAGTTTGAAGGTCTCAGGATTAAAAGGCGATGCACAACCTTGAGTCACCTTATGTTTACTGACGATTGCATTTTGTTTACCGACGTTAATGAGACAAACTGTGTAGCAACTCTTCGGATCTTGAACCTTTTTCAGAGATTTACTGGACAGACAGTCAACATCCAAAAATCGACCGTGTTGTTCTCTCCCAATGTAAGCCACAACCTCATACTTCATTTGTCTAACAAGCTTGGCTTCCAACCAATGGAAAAGGATAGTCAGTATCTTGGCCTTCCCTCATTCTGGGGGCGTAATAAAAAGGAAGCTCTTGCGTATATAAAAGGAATGCCTTTGTTTTTGAAGGAAAGAAATAATCCCCGGTGGACGTTTGGTTACGAGCTGAAAGTGCCTTCGCTGAATTTTCTGCTGACTCCAATATCCCTTATGGAATGGGGATTGAACAGCCCGAGGAACCAAAAAGGTGGACACCTCCTCCCTTCGGTTTCATTAAGATTAATTGTAATGCGTCCTTTGACTGTGCTTCAGGGAGGGCTTCGATTGCCGCCCTGGCTCGGGACTTCACGGGATCCTTCTCCACAGGGGCTACTGAGACAATCTTTGCCCCCGTCGATTGCAGCAGCGGAAGCTTCGGCCATAAGGCTTGGTATTCGTGTTGCCTCCCAACAGGGCTTCACCCACATTATTGTGGAGTCTGACTGTGTGTCGGTTATCAAGAGACTTTGCTCTGGTTCTTTTTCCGATTGGAGCTCTGTGGCTATTGAAGAGGACATATTAACCTTTGTTTCTTTGTTTGATGATTGTTCGTTCTCTTATGTTCCTAGGGCAAGTAACCAAGCTGCTGATTAGCTTGCTAAGTTTGCTAGGAATCTTAAGAATCATGTTGCGTGGGACCAGTTTTCCCCTTGAACTTTTGATGTACCCTTAAGCTTCTTTGAATGAAATACCTTATTTGAACAAAAAAAATCAACAATCATTTGTTATAAATCTGGCAGATGAGGATTAAATGAAGACAAAACATAACTTGTTTTTGAAACTTCAAAGTAGTGAAGCCAAAGTTGGAAAAATTGTTGAGTCGAGTAATATTCCTTAGAGATGCATTGAACCTATTCTCTTTGCAGAGTTTAGTGTTCAGCATGCAATTGCTTTTTCCCCCTTTCTTTTTCTTTTTAAACTTAATTGCCAAATCTAGATTCAATGTACAACCAACATTATTTAGCACCTTCTATTATATATAAAATATATAATAAAATTATCACGTCAAAACTTTTACAAAGATGATAATAATAATAGCATGCTCGAACAATTTAACAAATTTAGGTTTGATATCGTGATAAACATCTAATTTAAAATTAATTAATAATAAATAAAAGGCTTAACTCAGAAATAGGTGCTCAAACTATACACATTTTCTGACATAGGTGCCTAATGTTTTTTTTACTGAAATAGGTGCGTAAAGTTTCATCATATTAGTGTTTTAAGGTAACATCTTTAAAAACGTTCATCACCCCATAATAGATTGATATGTGACTTTTGTTTTTAATTTTTTTCTAAAAATAAACTGAAAATAAAATAAATTAAACAATATCTCAAAATTTCAAAACTCACAAAATAGTCCCAAAATATCTAAAACCTCAAAACTTTAAACCCAAATAGACGCCCTTACTATTGCCGATAGCATCATTGGACCCTATCACCGTCATCACCGACGACCACCGACCATTTCTCCAAACACCCATTGCCATTAATCGACGGGGGGAGTGTCAATCGGACGTCGAACGTGAAAGACTCTAGTCATTCGACGTTTAATTGGCGCACCTTTCGTAGGTTACCGACGATAGGTGGTTGGGAGAAATGGACGGTGGCTTCAGGCGGCGACGAGGGCGGGGTCTGACGACAGTATCAATGTAACCCCCTTGTCCCGGTCTGGCCGGATGACCGGTCCGAGTGAGCTACACGAGGAAAACCGAGTGAAAACCCCTTAAGGATTCCCCCTCGGTTAGCAACCCTATTTTTTTTCATTTTTAATCTTGTCTAGATGAGTATTTAATCCTATGTGATCATACAGCGGAACAAATTTCACGAGGCAAACAAACGAACTCAACTCAACATCTTACAGCCCAATTTTAAGCTTTAACTACAGGCGGTATCAATACCCTTAAGGGGTGTATCGATACCCCTTGACTAGGTTTAAGCTTTAACTGCAGACGGTATCGATACCCTTAAGGGGTGTATCGATACCCTTTGACTAGGTTTAAGCTTTAACTGCAGGCGGTATCGATACCCTTAAGGGGTATATCGATACCCCCTTGACTAGGTCAACTGGTCAAAGTCAACCCGTAGAGACCGTATCGATACACCCAAGGAGTGTATCGATACCCTCCCCAATCGTTGACTTCCCACGGTCAACGCTAAGATGACGGTATCGATACACCAGAGGCTGATATCGATACCAAAATGGACAGTAGCTCCAGTGACCAAAAAGGTTTCGATACACCCCTCAAGTGTATCGATACACGAGGCCTGAAACAAGAAGGTGGTATCGATACCGTACCAACCGTATCGATACCCCTGCTACGAACTTGCAGGTTTGAGCTGATTTAAGGCACAATGAGGCCCTTAAATCCCTCTAAAACCCCAACCAACACACTAACATCAATCCTAAGGCAAATCAAACATAAAAGCATGCTTTCACATGAAGCCAAAGGGCACAAATCAACCCAAGGTGATGCACAAATCATACGAGCAACTTAAGTATCCAAGCATGGCATTCCAACAAAAGTCATATCAACATTTAAGGTCATATAAGGAACTCGAAGCCATGAAGGAACAAGATAAGCATATAAGAGGTTTACACTCACGTCAAGACAACCTAAACATTAGGAGACATGCTAACACACACAACATTCATCACAACATATCATGCTTACAAACCATAGTCAAATCAAATCATCAACATGCACCCAAACTCAAACAACAATACCTATCTCATTGCTTAACTATTACATTCTATCACTTAAAATTCATACATTGAGCTCACCAAAGCAACACTTGGAGACATTTCCTTGCCCTTGCCACCCTCAAGCTATTGATCTGCATTATCGAACAAAAGAGAGCGTAAGCATAAAAGCTTAGTGAGGGTAAGCTCATAAAACAAACCTTCGACAATGCAGGGTCCAAGCACGAGCAATTTCCATAATGAAATGCATGATCATACCTCCGATCCGCATAAGCCAAAATGAACATGATGCATGAACATATAATCAACATTATGTCATGCTCAACAACTCATGAGCTCAACGTACAATGATACATAACTTAATGCATTAACCACATCATATATCAATTCATAAAGGGCATCACATTCAGTATCATATAAGCATATACACATGGTCTCATATTGGTATACACATACAACCTCATATTGGCATCTAGCTATGACTCGAATACGCGGATAACCCGTTGGAACGCATTTCCAACAACAACATTACCTCGATGGGATTACACTCATCACCGGCTCTCGCGGAGGGGATTCCACTCATTCGCACGCCCCGTCGATGGGATTCCACTCATCATCGACTAATATAAATACTTCCGGGCGTACCCGCACTCCTCCTTGGTGCCTTAACGCCACCAAGGCCACGCGCGTTTTGACTCTCGTGTGCACACTCATCCTAATGATCGATCATTGTACCCAAGCATACTAGTGCCAATATAAATTAAAATTCACAACATCTCACTACATCAAATTCAATATAATTTTCGTGCTTAGCACGTACTCACCATGATTCTCAAAATCATTCAACCACCGCATAACCTCATTTCACAAACCCACATTACGTGTATTTCATCCAAACAATTATCACATCATATATCCGCATTATATTTGTCATCAACATGCATATAACCAATGCATTAAGCCACACTTCAACATACATGTATATCATATCATACATAATCATCACGAGGCAAACACCAATTAAAGAGTGCATCCAAGGTCTCTAACTAAAGCTTAGGATTAGGCTACCACCCTAATCCTAACTCTAGGTGGGTCTACCAAGCCCAACCTAGTTCACATGCTTGAACCAACCACTTAAAAACCAATTTAAAAACATTAACCACTCACCGCCCTTCCTTAGCAACCGAAGCAAATCTCCTACGAACCCGGATTCAGTCCCAAAGCTTCTTCGACGACTCCTCTTGTTTCTAGCCAAGCAAAACACATACATTACTTCACAATTCAATGTTAAAACCCAACCATTAACTTACTTTACAAACACAAGCCAAAATCCACAAATTCCCAATCCTTATAATCCCCAAAATGCTAATTTTCGTGCTCCCCAATAACCTTGCTGAAATTTCCATTTCCAAACCTCCATATGACTCTCAAATGATCCCAAAACATCCTCATAACATAGGTAGACCAACAGCCCTTCAATTTCAACCTTAAACCTCCCAAAAACCCAAGTTTTAATACCTTAAAATTTGCCCTAAGACCATACAACGGATTTTCATCCAAATTCAACCAAATTGATTTATGTTACACCTTTTAACATGATTAACTAAAGCCCCAACTCAATTTTGTGAAACAAAATGAAAAACCCTTTAAAAACCCAACCTTTAAAACAAAACCCTAATTTTCAAAACTCCATAACTTTAAAATCTAAGACCATAGGTAGATAGAGGATAAAGAGGAGAGTAAGAAAACATGTTTACCTTTCAAAAACACCTTGAAGTGAAGTTGAAATCGAATGGAATAGTAACTTGAATATATAGAGAGAGTTTGGAGAGGGTGGGGTGTTTCTCACGTGGGAATAATGGGAAAGGGGGGAAGAAGATGACAACTTTAAAAGTTGTCTTTCTTTTTCAAAACTTTTGGGTAAAATTACAACCTTAGTCCTTTCCCTTTTTCCCAAAGCTCAATTAGATCCAATTTAGGTTGAAATGATTTTTAATTAAATTTTATTGACTCGAACCATAAACCCGGTTAACTCCTAGGCCCAAAACACGGGCGTTACAATCAAAGGCGATAGTGGCGTCAATTTTGGAGTTTTAAGGTTTTGGGTTTTAGGGATTTTGAGACATTTTTAGAGATTTTAAGATTTTTTAGATTTTTTTAAAAATAATTCTTTTTTTTCAGTTTTTTATGACAAAATAAAAAAATAAAGACATTAAATTGTGATTGGGTGATGATTTTTTTCAAACAGTATTACTTTAAAAAATAACAAAATGAAATTTTAAACACCTATTTTAGTTAAAAATTATTGGATGTCTATATAAAAAAATGTATAGTTTAAAAACTTATTTATGAATTAAGCCTAAATAAAATATGAATAACCAAACATTTAACTAACGGGATTTTTTTTACATTCTCATTACAACTGCTCCACTTTGGTTAACTAGTTGAAAGCTTATGTGAATTATAATCATAATAAGGGGTGTTTATTGAGTTGAGCAGCTCGCAAAAAACTCGAGTTTGACTCAGTCAAAACTTAATTAATGTTCGACTCGAGTTGACTCGGCTTAAAATTGAGCTCGACTTGAGATTTTAGTGAGTCGAGTCGAGCAATGCCCAACTCAATTCGATAAGTTTGTGAGCATGTCGTTATTTTTTATTATAAACTCTTTTATGATTTTTTGGTGGCTACCTTAAAAAATTATGTTCTAATAAATTTAAATACTGGTTGAAAACTCTAGAAAAATTTAGTGAATTGCTAGATAATTTACTCATAAAATTTTAGTTTCAAATTTTCAAAACGTTTTATATTTTATGAGAATTAAAAAAAGTTAATTTGTATTAATATATAATTAAATTATAATAATAAGTTTTCTTTTTTATTTAAGTCTTTTTTTCTTTTATTATTATTTTATGTATAAAAATAGAAAAGGAAAATGGCTTCAGTTTTCACTTCCTATATAAAAAATACGATTGAAAGTTAAAAACCTGAAATTTCTAAGTCATTCTCTCATTTGTTGTTCATCGAATATTATTGAGAAACTAGAAAAAAATATTACACTTGAATATCAACTTTATTCCTAACTCGATCATGGTATAGGTTCGTTCATTTATCTCCTCATATCTCATGTTTTTTTTATTGTTGTGAATTCTACGTTTATATTAAGTTCTAATGGTGTCACTCGATTTTACATATATTTTAAAAGAAACAAGGTAACAAATTTGACAAACTTAATTAGCAACGAGTCGAGTTGAACAAAATTTTATCGAGCTTAACGAGCAATGAGTCGAGTCGAGCAACCAAATTTTTTAACAAGCACAAATAAAACACTACTCAACTCGTTATCGACTGGCTCGATAAGCATCCCTAACCATAATCGATATCAACATCTTTAAAAGGATTTCATCTTTGATGAAATGATGATGATGATTTCTTTTTATCATTCTCAATGGTTCTTTTTCAAAGACAGTGATGAAATTCATCTCCGGTCCACAAAGATTTCATCCATATGCACCCACAAACAAAATAAGCTCCTTCGTACATTCATTAATTCATTCATTCAGATTTTGTAAAAAAAATGTTGATTCAATCTTAATTCAATTATATCGTTATTATTATAATATCTTAAAGATTATGAGTTTAAATGTAATTTTTTAATAGTCTTAAAGCGATTATAAAATAATATTTGTTCATACTTTTTAAACCTTTTAATAAAATAGACGTACTTTAAAGACAAAATTACTCAAATCTAAATCTCCTAAAATAAACATTATTTTTTTTCGTTGAGACCCTTCTTTAGATTCAAATGTACTTTAATACATAATAAGCTCGGATTCAAGGATTTAGGAGAATTATGAATTGTTTTAATATTATATGAAGAAAAAAAAACCTATAAGAAGCTGCTGATTTTGTTGAAATGTCGTCTCATTGTTGCATTTGAAGGTTACTTCAATTATTTTCTTCAAGTGGCGAATATTGGCGGTGCATGTGCTTCTTCATGTGGATTATCTTTCACAAATTATTTTCTTTGTTCGAAAAAGGAATAATTAATTCAAATTCAACATTTTTAATCATTGAAATTAAAAGTTTAATATTTTATCAACGAATCATATGTTTACGATATATGGTACATACCCATAAAAGAAAGAGTAAATCTACCTCAATTAGTTGTCTAATTACCATTAAGTTTTTGCATTTTTTTTTTAAGTTCAACGGTTACTAATGGAACACTAACTCGGGCCTCATTAAAAAAAATTCCTTAAATTTAGGTGGAGATGTTAATACAAGGCACAAATATATAGTATCCACATCTGAAAACTAACCTTATGCAGTTTGCAACAATAACCATAAACCAAAGAATTATACATCCAATCTACCCGTATAATTCTTTGGTTGATTGATCTGGGATTTGTTAAACGCTACTGGACGAAATTGAAGGACGACATTTGCCGATTTTTCAGTGAGTTTCATGGAGGCGTAATATCAGATTCATCGATCAATCAATCATACATCGTCCTAATTCCCAAGAACAATTCGCCTAAATCAATGGAGGATTATAGGCCTATCAGTTTAGCTGGGTGTTTATATAAAATTTTGGCGAAAGCTCTGTCAATCAGATTAAATGGAGTAATGAAGGGTATTATCGGGGAAACTCAATTTGCTTTCTGCCCGGGAAAGCAAATCCTCGACTGTGCATTAATATCCAATGAAGTAGTTGACTATGTGAAGAAGAGGGAGACTCCGGGAATTATATTCAAAGCTGACTTTAAAAGGGCGTATGATTCTGTGGACTGGGGTTTTTCGATGGTTGTCCTGAAGAAGTTGGGTTTTGGTGACAAGTGGAGACAGTGGATAATGATGTGTATATCGTCTGCTAGGATTTCAATACTGGTTAACGGATCTCCGACTCAGTTCTTCTCTATAAGTAGAGGGCTGCGCCAAGGATGCCCTTTGTCCCCGTTATTGTTTAACCTTGTTGCTGAAGCCTTGAGTGCTCTTATCAAAATGGCTGTGAATAAAGGTTTTTTTGACGTTGTACATGTCGGTAATAGCAGTGTTAGAGTATCGCATCTGCAATTCGCAGATGACTTGATCCTCTTTTGTGGAGCAAGTGAAATGCAAGTGAAGAATGTGATTAGACTCCTAAAGGGGTTTGAGTATGCTTCTGGACTTTGCCTAAACTTGCAAAAGTCTAAAGTGATAGGGGTTAATATGAACATAGAAACGTTGGAAGCTTGGGCAAAAGCGGTGGGCTGTTCAACGGAAAAGCTCCCTTGTACTTATCTTGGGTTACCTCTCGGCAGTCCCACAAATTCGGCTGCGGTGTGGGCACCGGTGGTTGCCAAATTTAAAAGAAGATTGTCGGGTTGGAAGGCAAGACTGCTGTCGTTTAGTGGGAGACTGGTGCTAGCTAAGTCGGTTTTGTCGAATCTCCCGATATACTATCTTTCTTTATTTGAAATGCCTACAGTGATTTCAGAACAACTCAATAAATTGATAGCTAGGTTTGTTTGGGGAAGTATAGAGAAAAGAACAGTTCATTGGGTTAAATGGAAAATGATGTGTAGACCAAAAGCTAAAGGGGGATTAGGCTTGACGGATTTGAAGATCAAGAATAGAGCCCTCCTGAATAAATGGCTTTGGCGCTTTGGAGCGGAAAAGGAATCCTTGTGGAGGAGGGTAATTCAAGCAAAGTATGAGAAAGAGCCGGGTGGGTTACTGCCTTCTAATGTAAAAAGTAAAAAAAAGTCATGGATATGGAGGAATATCTCTTCTCCATTAAATAAGGAGGCTGATCCATTCCTAAGCAATATTGTTCTTGCGGTGGGTGATGGTAAGATGATAAGATTTTGGGAGGATGTGTGGGCAGCATGTGCACCTCTTAAAGTCAGATTTCCGCGAATTTTCGCATTGGCAGTTAAAAAAGAGGGGAAAATTGAAGATTTCGGGTGCATGGAGAACTCGAATTAGAGATGGAATATTGCTCTTAGAAGAAATTTATTTGACTGGGAGATCCCACTGTGGGAGGAATTCACGAGGGCTATCAATTCTGTGAAGCCAGGAAGATTCAAGCAGGATAGTGTGAGATAGAAGGGAGATTCAAACGGTGTATATAGCTCGAAAGGCTATTGTAGGTTGATGGATGAAACGGGCGAACCGAGGGACCAAATCTGGGATATGGTGTGGGCAAAACTAGCACCTCCGAAGGTGGAAAGCTTCACTTGGAGGATCGTTCATGAAAGAATCCCAACAAAATCCGAATTGGCTAAGAGAGGTATGATGACTAACTCATCTCTTTTATGTGAGCTTTGTGGAATTGCAATCGAAACACCTAATCATCTTTTTTGCGAATGTGGCTTCTCGTGGTCACTATGGCAAAAATGGTGCAATGTATGGCAAGTAAAACTGGTAATGCCAAGAAAGCCGAAGCAGCTGCTGGTTTGGTGGTGCGACTTTCAACCAGGCATGAAGGAAAATAAGGTGTGGCAACTATCGTTTTTTTGTATGGCATGGACAATTTGGTTAGGTAGAAATGAAGCAGTGTTTAAGAAGAAATTCATAACGGTGAACGGACTGTTTGATCTAATGGTGTTGAGATTAGCATGGTGGTGTAAGACAAAGTGGCCTAATTATTTGTGTTCCATATCCGAAGCGTGTCGCATGCCTGAAATTTTTACAACCATTAAGGTGAAGGAAACAAAGGTAATTATTTCTTGCTGGAGCCCACCGACAGAAGGATATCTTAAGTTCAATGTGGATGGTGCTGCGACGGGTAGTTTTGGAGCAGCCGGCATCGGAGGTATACTGTGCGGAAGTGACTCTAAGGTACTGATGATGTTTTCAAAAAATGTTGGCTGTCTGGATGCTGCAACAGCAGAGATATTGGCTATTGTTGAAGCATTAAAGTTATACCGGTCATCAAAGTGGGCGAAGATGGAGCATGTCCTGATTGAGAGTGACAACAGTGAGGTGGTCAAATGGTTTTTAAATCCTTTGCTAGCTCCGGGCTGCTTTCGAATGATTATCGAGCCAAGTGTGATGGAGGTTGCGGCATTAAAGTGGAGTATCAAAGCAATAGCAAGGGAGCTGAATTCAAGTGCGGATAAATTGGCGAAGAAAGGTATCAACAGGCGAACAGATTTTGTTTGGTCAGTGGAGGAGCCCAATCCCAGGCCGTGCGATGAAGCCCCAGAAGAATGGAGTGAAATGTGATGATGATATCTGCTGCTAATTGATCGGGTTGGGATACGGGTGTTGTATTGAGGTTAAATTGAGTTAGGGGCAGCATGTTTGCTTAGCGGATGATGGAAGCGTATGATATTGTGGATGAGAATGGTGCTAAAAACTCAGTGACCTGTAACCCTCTAACTTGATGCACTCTTTTTCCCCGTCTAGGTCTAGGGGGTTTTTAATGAGGCTTGAGTTAGAGGCGGTTTTAACAATAATAAAATCGTCTAAATTTTCAAAAAAAAAATAGATCCTTAGCTGAAACTCAGACCAACTCACTCAAAAGCTGCAACTTCGCATTGCCTTCCACTCCAGGATATTAGACATTTGCAAAAGAGATGATCAACAAATTCTAATTCAGAAAGACAGAGGGGACAAAGAGGATTAATCTTTAGTTGGAATCCTCCCATGAACCACTTTCCAAAGAAATGCTAAGTTAATCCAAACAAACTTCCAGACATCATTAGAATCTGATAAGGGTGAGATGATTCCCCTCCAAATCCAATTTGAGTTTTCATTTAATTTATAATTAATTTTAAATATTTTATAACCTAAAAAATAGTGAAATAATTTTACTTGTAAAATTAAATTTTTAAAAAAATGTTTATGAAAAATACTTTAAAACTTCACCAAATAATGTTTAAAAGTCATCAAATAAACAATCCTATCACACGCTATTGAATTGAAACCGAGATTAACCAAACCGAAAACTGGTTGACTATTAAATTTTTTACTAAACTGAACTAAACCATATACACCTCTATCATATATATGCTATTAAACTTCTACGCACCACCTTTAAAATTATTTTTAATTACAATTAAATTCATATTTTGTAATAAGTTGTACAAACCTAAAAATAAATGATAGAATATAGACTTGACAGAAGAAGAATGAAGAAGAAGAAGTGCAGGAAAGAAGATGAAATGCAGAAAAGAAGAAAGGCTTTGATTGTTATTAGAGAGAACAATATCGAATACAACTTGAACATTTACACTTGACAAGTGTTTGTATTTATACATATAGGATGTAACTGAATCTATAACTGATTCTTGATTCTTTATCTTTCTTTTGATAATGAAAGATGATGACAACTTATACAAGGCTGTTACAGCAGTTATAACTGCTAACATTCTTCCTATCTTCTCCCCTTTGATGAAAAACAAAAGTAACAAGTTGATGTGCTGCAAGTTGCTGTGTTGTACTGTTGACATTAACAAGAAATCATAGGTTGCTGCTGAAACACACTGATTGCTAATACACTTCCTATCTTCTCTTCTTTGTTGAATACAACTAGGTTGAGAAGACTAGCATAACTCTTCAGAACAAAAGAAGTTGTTAACCCTTGTTTGAAGTTCAGTTGGTGAGAAGACTCTAAGTTTCTGTCGTAGATGTAGAAAGAAGGCTGCTGATAAAGGCTTGGTGAAGACATCAGCTATTTGTTCTGAAGCAGGGACATAATTGACCTGAAATGATCCTTCAGTGACCTTTTCTCTGACAAAGCTAAGATCAAGCTCAACATGCTTGAGTTTTGCATGATGAACTGGATTAGATGAATGAGCAATAGCACTGGTGTTGTCACACCAGATAACTGGAGTTTTTGAGAGCTGAATCTTGAGCTCAGCAAGAAGAGACTTAACCCACATAGCATCACAAATGGAATCTGCCAGACTCCTAAACTCGGCTTCAGTAGAAGACCTGGAAACAACAGATTGTTTCTTTGAACACCAAGAGACCAAATTTCCTCCAAAGAACAGACAATGACCTCCTGTAGACCGCTTGTCATCCACATTTATTCCCCAATCAGAATCAGTATATCCAACTAGGTCATTAGTTAAGGAATTGTTACTGAAGAACAACCCATGTTCTATAGTGCCTTTAAGATACCTTACAATCCTTTTAACTGCTTTCTAGTGCTTGTCTCGAGGAGCTTGCATATACTGACTTACTTTATTTACAGAAAACTGTATATTAGGTCTAGTAGTACAAATATGCTGGAGAGTCCCAACAACTTGTCTGTACAGAGTACAGTCTTCAAATGGATCTCCATCATTAAGAGAGAGAGAGGAGGAGAGGTTACCATAGGAGTAGGAGTAGACACAGCTTCAAGCATCTTAGTTTTTTCTAACAATTCTAGAATGTGCTTCTTCTGATTGAGCACTATGCCTTGTTCCACAGGAACCACATTCATACCAAGAAAGAAGGTAAGTTTTCCAAGATCTTTAAGAGAAAAAGCACTGTTAATCTGCTGTACAACAGAATCAATTTCTTCTGAGCTGTTACCAGTTACTACTATGTCATCAACATAGACCGTGATATATACAATGCTACCTTTTGACTCTCTAAAGTATAAAGAAGAGTCAGCTAGAGAGGATGTGAACTTAAGCTGAGAAGTCAAGAGACCCTTAAACTTATCAAACCAGGCTCGAGGAGCTTGCTTTAGACCATACAGAGACTTCTGAAGCTTACAAACTAACTGTTGACCATTGACATCCTTTTGTTCAAAGTCAGGTGGCTGCTGCATGTATACCTCTTCTGAAATATCACCATTCAAGAATGCATTATCCACATCAATTTGTCTCAGAGCCCATCCATTATTCAAAGCCACACTTAAAAGAATTCTCACTGTAACAGGCTTGACAACAGGGCTAAAAGTTTCAGAATAGTCAAACCCAGCTTGTTGAGAGAACCCTTTTGCAACAAGCCTGGCTTTGTACCTTGAAATGCTTCCATCAGCATTCTTCTTTACCTTAAAAAGCCACTTACATCCAATGGGAACTCTGTCAGGAGGCAAAGGAACAACCTTCCAGGTATCCTTAGAAACCAAAGCATTGAACTCCTTCATAACAGCATCTTTCCATTCATCAATGGACAAAGCCTGATATACATCAGTGGGAACAGGAACCTCAACTTCAGACAAGAAAGCTTTGGGCTTAAAAACACCAGCTTTAGATCTGGTAACCATTGGATGAGTATGATTAGAACTATGTTGCAACAGTTGAGATGAGGAAGGAGAAGCCTGACTAGAAGACTGAGAAGAGACAGATTGAGCAATATCCTGATTTCCAGCTTCAACAGATGTATCCTCAACCACAACATGAGGTGCAGAAGAAGGTAACACTTGTTCTAAAACAGAGGGTATAGATGACACAGGAGAATCTGAAGAAATGAAGTCACAAGGCCTAGAAGAAGAAACTAAAGGATCAGTGGAGAAAGAATGAAACCCAGAAGAACTAGAACTGGTCTGAAGATTGGAACTTGAAGGAGAACAATCCTGAGAAGAACTGATATTCCTAGGAGAAACAAACTTAACCTTAACAGGCTTAGAATCAGAGGAATTAGAATGAGATTTAGAATGAGATTGCTTCTTCTGCAAGCAAGGAAAGAAATTTTCATTAAATTGAACATGCCTAGACACAAACAATTTACCCTCACTGTCTAGACATTTGTATCCATGCTGATTAGAACAATATCCCAGAAAAAGACAGGGCTTAGACCTAAGCTGAAGCTTATGTTGGTTAAAAGGCCTTGTTAAAGGAAAACATTGGCAACCAAAAACCTTCAGAAAACCATAATCAGGTACCTTTCCAAAAAAAATTTCATAAGGAGATGACCCTACTAAAACCCTAGTATGTAACCTATTAATAAGATACACAGAAGTATAGAAGGCATCAGACCAATATTTAAAAGGCACACCACTTTGAGCTAGCAAAGTCAAACCAAGTTCTACTATATGTCTATGTTTCCTTTCAACCCTACCATTTTGTTCAGAAGAATAAGGACACGTATTAAGAAATTGAACACCTTTTTGTAAAAAATACTGTTCTAAAGGCTTAAACTTAGAGCCACAGTCAGATTGAACAACCTTTAACTGAGAACCAGTCTGTCTTTCAACCATATTATGAAAATTAACAACTACATTAGGCACATCAGATTTTCTGGCAACAAAGTAGATCCATGTATACCTAGTAGCAGCATCAAGAAAACTAACATAATATACATAATTGTTAGACAATAGAGGAGCAGGTCCCCAAACATCCATTTGAACATGTTCAGGAGGTTTATTATACACAGACACAGACTTCTGAAATAGAAGCTTATGACTCTTACCAAGCTTACAAGCTTCACAAAAAAACTCTTCTTTATTGATAATAGAAAATTTACAAATTTTAGACAGTTTGGCTAGGGTATCAATAGAAGGATGCCCAAGCCTTTTATGCCATACATGAAAACCAACAGAAGAATTACAAGCAAAAGCATCAGCAGATGTATTACAATCAGAACATGTATCAACAAAAGAACCTGAACCAGCAAGAGAATTTCCACAAAAACCAGCAGAAGAACCACCATGAACAGCAGATTCATCATAAACCAATTTGTACAAACCTTCACTTTGAAAACCTCGAAGCATCTATTGACGAGTTGTCAAATCCTTAACAACACACGAGTCAGGAAAAAACTCAATGGAAACATTATTATCTCTAGTGAATTTAGACACTGACAATAGATTTTTTTTAATTGAAGGTACATGTAGCAAGTTAGTAAGAACAAGAGGTCTAACAGACGAATTAATGGATGAATTACCTATACTAGATATGGCAACAGTAGACCCATCTGCTACACTAACCTTACCAGAACCAGCATAAGACAAAGGAAAATAGATATTACCTGCATCGGGCGTGAGGTGAGAGGTTGCACCGGAGTCTGGGTACCAGGCTGCATCGCCAAACGCAAAGTCATCGGACACCGCAGCAACTGACGCGACTACAGGTTCTGCGGAAGATGGAGGAACAGAATCGGACAGATCAGTCTGATTCGAACCTTGAACACCCTGACTTTGAAAACTATTTCCCTGATACGCCGTCACCGGTGCTTGACCAAAGGAGCCTTGAAACGATTGATCCTCACCAGAATCTTCCAAATAGGAGACTTGATTAGCAGAGCCACCAATACCTTCGAACGCCTGATCGAAGCGGAAATAGCATCTGCTGGCAAGATGTCCGATCTTGCAGCAGATCTGACATTGCGGCCGAGACCAACCACCGTTAAAGAACCGTCCTCCACGGCCTCTGAACGGCATCCCTCCTCGATTGGAATTCGGCGGACGAAAAACAGGAGCGGCTGGCCGTTGAGGAGTCGAATTAGCAAACGAATTAGGGTAACCAGCATTAGGACTATTATTTGGGCCATTGAATGGGCCACCTTGCTGATTAACCTGGTATACATTCGCAGACCCAGTTGGACCATAAGCATAATTCACCAACGACCCATGAGACAAAAACTCAAGTTGTCTAGACTCAGTGTCTAACAGAACACTGGCAACTCCGTCGAGTTTGTATGGTTGTTGACTCGACGTAATCACAGCCACCACCAGCTCGTACTCCGGCGGCAACCCTGTGAGTATAGCCGAAATATGCATTGTTTCTGTAAGGGGATTCCCACACGCAGCTAGGCTATCGCAAACACCATGAATCTGAGCCAAGTACTCACGCATCGACTGATCACGCTTCCGAATGTTCTTGAGAGAACAGTGCAGATGCATTATACGAGTAGTAGATGTGACGGAAAAAACCTGATGAATCTTGGTCCAGATCTGCAAAGCATTCTTGCAATTCACCAACGATGGAAGAATAGAAGGCCCGATAGAAGACAGCAGCCAAGAACAGAGGGCACTGTCTTCTTGCTTGAATATGGCATATTCTGGGCTAATCAAACGACGACCACCTTCTCCAGTGACAAATTGTTCAGGAACAGAAAAAGACTCATCAAGATGATCTTAAAGAGCCAAACTCTCAATAGCAAATTGAATTTGCTGACGCCAGAGGAGATAGTTCGTGTCGTCCAACCGAATGGAAATGGACTTGTTGGTAAACGGCTTAGAACTGTCAGAGACCTCTGATACCATGATAGAATATAGACTTGACAGAAGAAGAATGAAGAAGAAGAAGTGCAGGAAAGAAGATGAAATGCAGAAAAGAAGAAAGGCTTTGATTGTTATTAGAGAGAACAATATCGAATACAACTTGAACATTTACACTTGACAAGTGTTTGTATTTATACATATAGGATGTAACTGAATCTATAACAGATTCTTGATTCTTTATCTTTCTTTTGATAATGAAAGATGATGACAGCTTATACAAGGCTGTTACAGCAGTTATAACTGCTAACAATAAACACAACCAAAAATCTTAGCCGCTCTCTCTCAAATTTTTATCGCGTTCAATTTTGCTTGTTTTCTTTTTGTTGGTGGTCGACAATTGATCTTAGTATTAGTTGTCGACCACCGAGTCTATTATTTTTTTTTGTTTTTCCTATTTTAATAAGAATCTCTGCATTTGTGGCACATGTTTCATGTGTCCTTGTGACACGTTTTTCTTTGTTTTTTTCTGTTTTATTTGTCATTGTAGCATGATTTCAACATACCTTTGCAGTCGGTTGGTGCTCGTACAAATATCTTCACGGCGTTAATATCTGATTATGGTTTTGTCGGTGGTCTTAGAAAGATGAATCCCCACCAGATTGATGGTTGGTTGCCGATGTAATCAGACCTAGGTAGCGGAGCAATCTGCATGATAGCTTGGTTCGCCATCACTCTTTTTTCACCCGTAAAGCATCTCGTTTGGATAGAGACAAGTAGATTCACGAGGGTTTCTGAATTTTAGTATACTAACCTCGATGGAAGTCTTTATTTTTCTCTGCACCATTGTAAGAGATTTTTAGTAGACTCGTCTCTTTTTTTTCTTTTTAACATTTTTTTTTCAAATTTAATATACGTAAGTAAGCCGTGAATTTGTTTTACAAAGCTATTTACAAATTGAATATATAATTTTGTTTGTCAACAATATATAAAACTGTATATATTTTGTTCACTGTAACCACAGCGGTTGTTGAAGTAATATATTTTGTTGATCTACTGAGCTACTGCTGCTACCTTTCGTAGTCGGCCATGGAGCGAAAGGATTGTCAGATTCAGCTTCTCCGAACGCTGTCGTCGTCCCGTTAGGAATCTGGGCAAAGAAAGTCGGTGTTGTTGCCTGAACTATTGGTTCCATTGAGAACCCAGCAGCAACATTGTCGTTGGCTGCTGCTGACATATCTGTTTCGTCTTCAAGAAATGGATTGTATTGGCGTTGAGCTACAATGGGTATTTGATCAAACAAATGATTCGCCATTGAAGGTTGTGTTATGGCTGCTACTAACACAAGCTCCCAGTTCTCATTACCAGTACCACCATTGTTGTTCCAGTTCTGGTTTTGTTTTTCTGGTTCTATAATTTCGTTTCCTTGAAACCAGTCATCGACACATGCATTGCCATTGAATACTACGAGTTGATGAGATGTCTGGTCTGGATTTTTGTCTTCTTTTAACCAGTCATCGAAACAGGGATGGCCATTTGCTACATCGTTTGAAGCTTGCTCATGCTGTAGTAGCCACTCGTCAAAGAAAGACTGATCATTAGCTGGCGCCTCTATTAAAGCAAGCTCCCGACAAACCTTTTCACCGTTAGCTGAATACGATGATGTTTGTCCACCTACGGTTGGCCACTCATCGAAGGATATGAAATCTATAATCACATTTTGATCTTGATCAATGGGTAAGGAATGGTTTGAACCGGTTTCAGCCACGTTATTATAAGAATCTTGATCTTGTTCGTGAAACTGTTTCCTCGACAACTCCGAGAAGTTCTCGACCGAGCAAGATGCTCGCATTGCTCCGACAGATTCTTCTACTTCTTGTTTCATCAAATCTTCCAACGTAGTTGAACCTCTTGAAACCCTTGGACCAGCTTCAGGTTCTGTCTCTGAAAGTGAAAGATCCTGGGCTGCTGAATATACGAGACGAAGCAAACGAGGGGATTTCCCAGTTGATGGGAAGGAGGCATGGTCTTTCACGAACTCCTTCAATGTCTCCAACAGCTCTTCTGATATCCCATGCACACTCGGATAGTCCGAGGTTCTCCCAACTGCCAGCCTCTTACAGTTCTCGTAAAAACTCGAAAGTTGTTCGAATTGTGTCCTGCCTTTAACGCAGTACTCGATGGTACTAACGCATGATTGATGCTGTAAATGGAAGAAACCATCTAAGACAAGACCGAGTCCGTTCGATATGTCCCTATAAAGATCGAAGCTTTCCCGTACGACGGCATAAAACGAAACCAGAACCAACCGGTTCGTCTTGGCGGAGCCTGTGGGTGTTGTGGAAATGGCTTTATCAAGCAAACGTTGCCAATACGAAATCCGGTCGAGCAACATGGGTGGCTTCATATGTCGAACGGGTTGTTGGTTAACTCGACGGCTCCGGGGATGGCTAATCTGTTTCTCCGTGAACGTAAACCGTCTTTGAAGCTTCCCCGTGAGAAAGCAGTCCAAACGCTCCTCGAGATAAGAGGCGAAGGATTTAACGAAAGCGGTGTAATCGCAGGGGCTGGAACTGGATTCGTCTCTGAAAGTGGGGAGATTCAGGATCTTGGCCTTACGGTTCATTGCGTGAAGGACTTCTTTAGGGAAATAAGGGTCGCCGTCCTGGAAAACACGGAGAACAAGCATCAAACACTTGAGGGCGACGACCCAACTCTTGGTTTTGCCTAACCGTTTGGCGATGGAACGGGCGGCGATCCCAGCGAACGTGGGGTTGGATGAGACTGTTTTGAGGATTTCATCGACGTAACGTTCGTCGATGGGGGATTGGTCGTGGGTGGTGGCCCTGAGGACGGACACTTGAAGGCTGGCGGAATTGGTGTTTACCACCTTCGCCAGGCTGATGCTGGTATGGTCTTTCACTGCACCAATAGCCCTCTTCAACTTGCTGGGAAGCATTGTTGATTTTTGTGTCTGTTTGTTTCCCTGGAAAATTATGAGCCCAAAAGGAAGAAGGAATGAATTTAAATAGGATGGAGGAAGAGAGATTTTAACTCTTTTTCCTTCCCTTGTAAACGTGATAAACACAAGTAACTTTCGTTGACCATTACCTAATTTCAATTCTCAACCAATGGGGTTTCGTTTGTTAAACTAAAAAAATTATTAACGCTTTTGTTAATTTACCGGCAAGAATAATCATCGTCATATGCAGAGACGGTTCGTCCAATTCTTTTTTTTATCAGGAGGAAAAATATTACATTTTAATGTTGAGATTCGAACTCATACAATGCAAGATCATTTTAATCTATAAGCTAATTAGTTTGTCATTTGTCATAAGATCTAATATATGTTAAATATAGGGTAAAATTTTGATGTACATGCTCTTGCATATTTACATTATAAAACCTAAATTCTTAACCATAGCCTTAAAAAACCAAACCATAAACCTTAAATTTTAAACCCTACAACTTAAACCCCTAAACTTTAAACTTAAATTAAAATTTTAACCCCTAAAATAGAAAGGCACTTATAAACTAAAATTTATACGACATGTATGTGAAAGTTTTTTCCGTTAAATAAATAAAATCTTTGAATTTTGCCATGTTTTTTTGGACAAGCTGTCTGTGTACTTGGGGTAAAGATATGAATTTAATAATTTTTAAGCATGTGAATTTTTTCATACTAGTACTTAAAATTAGAAATAACTTTTAATTAGTACGTAAAGATGAAAAGATTCTCAAATTAGTTCTGTACTAGTGTGAAATTTTGGTTTCGCAGTTTTGGTGTTTCAGCAGCAAAGATAAGGGTGGTTGTTTGGTGTAAGAAGTTCGTTGTTAGCGTTCTGGAGTCTGTTTGTAATGGCTTTTTTACTTTTATGAAGACATTGCTTGACGATTCTCTTAATATCTTAATAAAATTGATTTTCTTTGCGCAAAAAAAAAATTTGTCAAATTCACATATAAATTCATATAATAAACCTATTTTCTATAATAAGTTTACATTATTATAAAGGTTATTGTCAAGGACGGACCCAGGACTTTAGGTTAAGGGGGGCGAATCTATAAAT
Source organism: Hibiscus tridactylites (assembly GCA_958450335.1). Taxonomy (NCBI): domain Eukaryota; kingdom Viridiplantae; phylum Streptophyta; class Magnoliopsida; order Malvales; family Malvaceae; genus Hibiscus; species Hibiscus tridactylites. Next base: position 57,512,391 of record OY288287.1, on the reverse strand, counting down.
TTCTAGGGGGCGAACTTATAAAAGTTTAAGGGGGTAAAAATATATTTTTAATAAAAAATACATAGAAAAAATTTAAAATTTTTCTAAATCATATATGATTTTCAAAATTTTAGGGGAGCGCGGTTGCCCCCTTTCAACACCCCTCGGTCCATCCCTAGTTATTGTATCTTTACGTCTCCTAAATTTAGTTTTTATATTCAATTTTGACATTGACGTTTTAATATAAATTTATCTCCAATTAAATATTTGAATTTGTATTAAAAGATAAGTTTCAACGAATCTAACAAGTGATTTTAAGGAAATAATAATAATGTTCATAGTAGATTCGAGTTCAAGAGGTATTAGTACTTTATAAATAATTTTTGAACAAATATTTTTTATCCCTTCTATGCCCCACACTAAAAACATTTAAAATTTTATATTATAAACTATAATCCTAATTTTCACATCCTAAACCTTAAACTCTAAAAAATACACATATCTCTAATTCTCTAAACATTAACCACAACTCTTACCCTTAAACCCTAAACTCACTTTTTAAAAGTGATGGCACCAAATGAGGCATAGTTTGGGGAAGATAATTTACATCCTTAATTATTTTTTAAATTCAAAAAATATTAAGGGGACAAATTGCATGTCAAAGACAAGTGTCAAATTGCACCAAAAAAGAGTTGTCCAATGGGTGGAATAGCATCAGGAGACAGGAATAATGAAACCATCGTTGTAGATGAACAAACCCAAATAAATCGCCGTATTACCGCTTCACTGGCTTTGGCAAGAGCATGGATTGCATGAAGCTTTTGCCAAGCTCAATTTTAAAGCATAATCCATGCCATTTGGAATATAAGACTGAAATTTGAAATTATTAAAGCTGACGACTTGTTCGAATTTTTGAAAAATAATATTTAAAATATCAATACTTCAATTAAAATTTAGGATTTTCATATGTAAAATTATGAAATAGGAGCTTATTTAACCAAAAAAATACAAATATTTGTTCAATAAATGTGCATTAGGAGAAAAAATATTTGTACAAATAGTTGAACCTTGAAAATTTTGAAATAAATGAACTTCTGATTCTTAAAAACACTTCCAACCCGATTTTCATTTTTAGCTAAAAATCAAACTGCATTTTCAATTTCGAATAATAGACAGTGATATTTTAGCCATAGTAATTCTTTCTTTAAATATATCATAGTTCCAGAATAAAAGAAAATATATTAGTGCTCGAAGCATGATGGTTAACTTTTTAAGTTTACAAAAATGTCCATTTTTTTATATATAAATGTACATGTAAGCTGTACATCATATTTACAAACCAGAGTTGACAACTTAAATTAACACAAACACAAACACAAACATAAAAGGCTAGATTAATGAACATAAAGAGAGAAAATGGCAGCTCTGAGACAGAAAAGAATAAAAGAATGAAACTAGCTCTAACCTATCCGTTCCATGTTTCCTCTCGGCCCCTAAAGATTGTAATTCCGTATTGAACAGCACTAGTTATCTTCGATTATGCAAGTTAAGAAATCTCTGCATCTTTCAAACTCGAAATCACAGTGTGGTAAGACCCGTGCTCACTTCGGACTGCAAGAAAACAAAATTCCATAATGAATTTCGAGTGTACTAAAAAAACCTTGTCTGGCATATGAATGCAGACATCATGAGGACATGAGAGCTGTGGCTTAAACGAAGATCAAGCATATGATTGCTTACCGGATATTGATTTCCATCTGTTGAATTATTATGTCCCCGATCTGAGACTCGTGATCTTGGGATTCCACGAGTTGGTCTTTGAACAAAACCCTGTATGTGATTATAAATGCTGTACACCGTTGCACCAAAAAGATCATGCAAGTATAAGCTTAGTTCAAAGAAGGAAAGAAAAGAATCTGACATTCAAGTTGTGCAGGGTATTTTAAAGGATGTTAAGTTGGTAAAACAGTTAAAAGTGGTTAAGTATCTAGCCAGTCTCTATGCTATATTCAAAACTAAAACTTAGTCCATGTACCACGGAATCGAGTACAATTGGTGCAAATAAGTAAAAAACAAAAGTGGTACTAATAGAAAACACAATCTAATTCAGCTCCAATGTAATAAAATCAACTACGACTTGTTTCCACTCATTTCTAGGGGTTATTCAACTTCATCCTGAGCTAAATAGGCAAATGTCTGTATACTTAACGTGCATCATGTATGCAAGTGCATGTGCTTGCCTCTGAACTTAAATCTATAAGACAGGACCAAAAAGTAATTATATTAAAATATATATGGTATAAGTTGAAATGTGACACCTAAGGCGATGTCTGTTGCAGGCGTCAAAGAAAGCAGCAAAACCATATAATATACTTCTGAGAGCGCGGAATATCTGAAAAGATGGCAAACAAAATATGTAAAAGAAACATAAAGAAAGACATATTTATCAAGAGAATAATATCTTTTAACCTGGGAAAGAAGGTCACTCCAAAGTGACTGCCACATTGAAACTTCTTGAGTGCTGCTCACTGTAGCTTCAGCTTCTGAAGCAAACTCGATCATGCTACTTAAAGACTCCCATACATCTCCGATCACATCAATGATGAAGGCACACACGTTAGCCACAAAACTGGCTAATGCGAGGACCAGGCGTACTGGGGCATACAGCATTCCCCAAAGAATCCAAAACATGGGATACAGGATGGAAGTTGCTGCAGTTGCATGAACATAAGAAGAATGAACAAAATTAACATATTGAATCAATGGAATTTCAAACATCTGATGACCTACCAATGTTACTGAGAACTGAGCCAATAAACCATATAGGCATTAGTACAACATCCATGAGATCATCCAGTAAACTGTAGATGAAACCAATCACAATGCATATGATCGAAAATAAGCTTTCTATTACTTCACTAAACACGTGCCAAATCGGAAAGAGGAATTCCAAAATTTCCATAAGTGGTCCTGCCAATGGTATATTAAGAAAATTGAAAAATGACCGACTAGCTCGCAAAACCACCCACAACCAGTGCATGGCCTTCTCAAAGTTTTGTAGAAATAGCATAGTTCCCAAGTACTTGATCCTCGTTACCATCTCCCAGTTCTCAATCCAATCAAGAAGTGGCCCACATAAATGAGAAGCAGTTGCCTTAAGAAGAGGGACATTTTTGTATAGGTCAAAAAATCCTATTAAAACAGTAATGATTGAAATCAAAACATATAGAGCTCTGGCCAGAGGGCACATCCATGGTCGATAGATATGGCAAAGACCAGGATATGATTGAAGAAAAAGGGCCCAAGATGGAAGACCAGCCTCTAACAAACGAAGTAACCTCAGGTCAGGGGTTATTATTTGCTTTAGTTTAAATGGGAGATCCCTATCATCAAACCTGAACAAAATAAGAACGTCCCTATACTCTGTAGCTTCGAGTTCGACTGTTGTTTCATTAGAGTTGTCTAATGAATTTTCAGCTTCCCTTCGGGTTTCCTCACAATAGACATCAACTTCAGCTCCAGTGATAATTTTTGTTGCGATTTTCCTTCTGTTATAGAGCCCAATAGGAGCAGAGGCGTGTGGCTCAAAAATTTCTGAGTCCACAGTTGCAGAACTAATCTCAAAACTGTCACAACGATCATGGGGGAAACTATCCTCAATGCTGAAACCATCATCATCATCACCATCATAAGTGATCGGCATTGGAAAATCTTCTTCGACATCATAGAAGACCTCTCCTGAAAATAAACCAAATTAAATACTGTACCAACTTAGCAAATTTATGTCACTGAGTTAAAAGTATGATGTGGTAAACAAAAAAAAAATCAACATGCACTGGATTGAAGTTCAGAATTCAAAATTTATTCAAAGTGAAAAACATCCTATCAGTTATCCGAGAAAGAGATAAAGGGAAATACCCAGCAACGAAATATAAATCATGGTAGATACTGAGATTGATATACAGACAACAGTTAAATTCATCCAGTAATTTATTAGACCATTTTCCAAACAAATTCTGTACCTATCACAGTGAACAGACATGATGGTAACTTCACCAGAAAATATATACTTGTTAGTTGTTACATCAAAGGCATAAAGGATGCTGCTGCATATGAGCAGATCAATGTTGATTGTGCTGTTTCCAGCATGTAAAAGACTTGAGGGCACAAGTCAACACCTCAATTGAAGAGGAATGAAACATATTAGCAGTTAGCACCTACTGTATAAGACAAATATAGGAATAGGGTAGTATAGACTTATTAATAAACCATACACGTACATATTCAGATGAAAAACCGACTTACAGGTTATAATCCAAAAGCAGTTTTTCAGCAATGGTGCAGAAAACTTACAGGTTTAAGGTCATTTCTAAAAACAAATTTATCGGGTTAAGCCAGAATAACTGGAGATTCTATTTAATCACGTTTAAGAGATGAGTATTTGCAGGTTTGACTGAATTAGCTGTCAAGTGAAAGAGCACAACATTGGAAACACATGTACACAAGGATGACTTGTTCCTAGTGTCACACTGTTTCTCGCACACTATTACAGGAAAACTGGTTACCACCAACAAAGGCAAACTAGAGCCACATGCTTATGTGCCTGCTAACTGCTAAGTTTCAGAGACTGCAGGCTCTATAAAGCTTTTCAGAAAGAATAAAACCTTGGAAAACCTTCAGCCAAAAACTACCGGAGGCCAATGTTTAGAAAAAAGTAACTGGAGTGAAAATTAAAATTCTAGCAATCACAACTCTTGATACAGGTAAATACCTTAATAAAGGATTCAAATACAGGCTCTATAAAGCTTTTCAATACATCATAGAACTTTACTATAGCGTAGTAATAATAGACAGGGTTGTAGACAACTCTTGATACAGGTAAATACCTTAATAAAGGATTCAAATACAGGCAACCCCTAGAAAACATATTTAAGAAGAAAATAGAAGCTAAAACCATAGATAATGATACTAAAAGGGTAACCAGTAACAAATTCTGAGATTGATATACAGACAACAGTTAAAGGCATCCAGTAATTTATTAGACCATTTTCCAAACAAATTCTGTACCTATCATAGTGAACAGACATAATGGTAACTTCACCAGAAAAATATACTTGTTACATCAAAGGCATAAAGGATGCTGCTGCATATGAGCAGATCAATGTTGATTGTGCTGTTTCCAGCATGTAAAAGACTTGAGGGCACAAGTCAACACCTCAATTGAAGAGGAATGAAACATATTAGCAGTTAGCACCTACTGTATAAGACAAATATAGGAATAGGGTAGTATAGACTTATTAATAAACCATACACGTACATATTCAGATGAAAAACCGACTTACAGGTTATAATCCAAAAGCAGTTTTTCAGCAATGGTGCAGAAAACTTACAGGTTTAAGGTCATTTCTAAAAACAAATTTATCGGGTTAAGCCAGAATAACTGGAGATTCTATTTAATCACGTTTAAGAGATGAGTATTTGCAGGTTTGACTGAATTAGCTGTCAAGTGAAAGAGCACAACATTGGAAACACATGTACACAAGGATGACTTGTTCCTAGTGTCACACTGTTTCTCGCACACTATTACAGGAAAACTGGTTACCACCAACAAAGGCAAACTAGAGCCACATGCTTATGTGCCTGCTAACTGCTAAGTTTCAGAGACTGCAGGCTCTATAAAGCTTTTCAGAAAGAATAAAACCTTGGAAAACCTTCAGCCAAAAACTACCGGAGGCCAATGTTTAGAAAAAAGTAACTGGAGTGAAAATTAAAATTCTAGCAATCACAACTCTTGATACAGGTAAATACCTTAATAAAGGATTCAAATACAGGCTCTATAAAGCTTTTCAATACATCATAGAACTTTACTATAGCGTAGTAATAATAGACAGGGTTGTAGACAACTCTTGATACAGGTAAATACCTTAATAAAGGATTCAAATACAGGCAACCCCTAGAAAACATATTTAAGAAGAAAATAGAAGCTAAAACCATAGATAATGATACTAAAAGGGTAACCAGTAACAAATTCTGAGATTGATATACAGACAACAGTTAAAGGCATCCAGTAATTTATTAGACCATTTTCCAAACAAATTCTGTACCTATCATAGTGAACAGACATAATGGTAACTTCACCAGAAAAATATACTTGTTACATCAAAGGCATAAAGGATGCTGCTGCATATGAGCAGATCAATGTTGATTGTGCTGTTTCCAGCATGTAAAAGACTTGAGGGCACAAGTCAACACCTCAATTGAAGAGGAATGAAACATATTAGCAGTTAGCACCTACTGTATAAGACAAATATAGGAATAGGGTAGTATAGACTTATTAATAAACCATACACGTACATATTCAGATGAAAAACCGACTTACAGGTTATAATCCAAAAGCAGTTTTTCAGCAATGGTGCAGAAAACTTACAGGTTTAAGGTCATTTCTAAAAACAAATTTATCGGGTTAAGCCAGAATAACTGGAGATTCTATTTAATCACGTTTAAGAGATGAGTATTTGCAGGTTTGACTGAATTAGCTGTCAAGTGAAAGAGCACAACATTGGAAACACATGTACACAAGGATGACTTGTTCCTAGTGTCACACTGTTTCTCGCACACTATTACAGGAAAACTGGTTACCACCAACAAAGGCAAACTAGAGCCACATGCTTATGTGCCTGCTAACTGCTAAGTTTCAGAGACTGCAGGCTCTATAAAGCTTTTCAGAAAGAATAAAACCTTGGAAAACCTTCAGCCAAAAACTACCGGAGGCCAATGTTTAGAAAAAAGTAACTGGAGTGAAAATTAAAATTCTAGCAATCACAACTCTTGATACAGGTAAATACCTTAATAAAGGATTCAAATACAGGCTCTATAAAGCTTTTCAATACATCATAGAACTTTACTATAGCGTAGTAATAATAGACAGGGTTGTAGACAACTCTTGATACAGGTAAATACCTTAATAAAGGATTCAAATACAGGCAACCCCTAGAAAACATATTTAAGAAGAAAATAGAAGCTAAAACCATAGATAATGATACTAAAAGGGTAACCAGTAACAAATTCTGAGATTGATATACAGACAACAGTTAAAGGCATCCAGTAATTTATTAGACCATTTTCCAAACAAATTCTGTACCTATCATAGTGAACAGACATAATGGTAACTTCACCAGAAAAATATACTTGTTACATCAAAGGCATAAAGGATGCTGCTGCATATGAGCAGATCAATGTTGATTGTGCTGTTTCCAGCATGTAAAAGACTTGAGGGCACAAGTCAACACCTCAATTGAAGAGGAATGAAACATATTAGCAGTTAACACCTACTGTATAAGACAAATATAGGAATAGGATAGCATAGACTTATTAATAAACCATACACGTACATATTCAGATGAAAAACCGACTTACAGGTTATAATCCAAAAGCAGTTTTTCAGCAATGGTGCAGAAAACTTACAGGTTTAAGGTCATTTCTAAAAACAGATTTATCAGGTTAAGCCAGAATAACTGGAGATTCTATTTAATCACGTTTAAGCGATGAGTATTTGCAGGTTTGACTGAATTAGCTGTCAAGTGAAAGAGCACAACATTGGAAACACATGTACACAAGGATGACTTGTTCCTAGTGTCACACTGTTTCTCGCACACTGTTATAGGAAAAATGGTTACCACCAACAAAGGCAAAATAGAGCCACATGCTTATGTGCCTGCTAACTGCTAAGTTTCAGAGACTGCAGGCTCTATAAAGCTTTTCAGAAAGAATAAAATCTTGGAAAACCTTCAGCCAAAAACTACCGGAGGCCAATGTTTAGAAAAAAGTAACTGGAGTGAAAATTAAAATTCTAGCAATCACAATTTCAATACATCATAGGATTTTACTATAGCGTAGTAATAATAGACAGGGTTGTAGACAACTCTTGATACAGGTAAATACCTTAATAAAGGATTCTAATACAGGCAACCCCTAGAAAACATATTTAAGAAGAAAATAGAAGCTAAAACCATAGATAATGATACTAAAAGGGTAACCAGTAACAATTCTCGATTTAGGACATTGTTTGGTTTCTCACTGAACTCTTGAACGATGTAACCAAGCTATCCTTCTCAAAATTACTTTCAAGTGAAAGATAACAATCATCTGAACAGGGATTCTAAGGACGTTACTCTAGGTTGGGGACAGCAAAGGAATTGCTAGGTCCAGTCCTCCAATAACTCATAACCACTACTAGTCTCAACTGTTAACAATTCATGTTGAGTAGAAAGGGAACAAAGTGCAGAGCAACTGAGAGGATGCTGATGAGGATGTCTAAAGGTAACAACTCTCTTTTACCTTGCCATAGAATAAAAACTTATGAGCTAATATTACTGAATTTCACTTAATACACCTTCAACTGGCTTTCTCAATTAAAATTTTGGAAAGAGATCATTCACTGTAGACTTAAAGATTGATTTGACCCTCAATCGATTGTAATACACCTAGTAAGACATAAATAACCAAATAACTCTTAACAGAACTATGAGATTCTAGCAAACATGCATCTCCAGTTTGCATTTCTAAGTTTATAACAGATTTTTCAATCCTAAAAGATATAAATGCCATGGAAAGGTAATCCTGATCAAGTCTAGAATCATAAAGATAACTCTTATTCTAGCGTCTTCAAATATGAAGGCAAAAGTATACCAATTTTTGACATCAGGTGCTCTTTCAAATAATGCTGCTCTGAGCCTGTTCCGGAGAACCATGAAGATATACATCTTGCTGCTTGATCAATGCTGTCAAATTCCCATCTTTTCATGAATTTTGCTTCTATGGCCAAAGAGGTATCAGTCTGCAAGTAATAAAAACATTCTGAATAGCAAATACAAATACCTCAATGATGAATCACAAAGAATGAGAGCAAATACCTGAAGCTCATTGTAGTAGTTAATACCCCGAACATTGGACCATGCGACTTCAAATACAATGAAGCCATGCAATGTCCTATGCACCTCACTGGTAAGAAGCAAAGAGGTTTCCAATTCCTTCTTTCTAGACAACATTTCAGCATGAATACAAGACAACCATCTCTCAACGTTATTGGAAACTTTAGCGTTTGATCTGGAAGAAGCTTCCTTTCCCTCCTTTGTCTCCCTACGACCTTTGGTGATGGCAAAAGGAGATAACCTGGACTGAAAATAATTATAAATGACTTAAATTCAATTATAATCTTCTTGCCTTTAAAAAGAACCCCCCCTCAAACGACAGAAAGGTGTTTCCAATAACCTTGGTAACCATGAGTTGCCACAAGAGAGCTGGCCGTGTACCCAAGTCACTAAGACATGGTTGGTTGTCCACCAAAATGTAGAATTTGTTACTTTCAAGGGCTAGGAAAATGCTAAGATCAGAAAGATAAGACTGCAAATCTCTGCAATCAGACATTCCACAACAGAAGTTCATATGACAAAAGTTCATATAGAAGTCAGTAAGCTCAATAAGATCACATATGTTTGATATAATACACACACACACATTGGATTGAAACATATATTTTTCATCACCCTTCCCTATAATTTGCAAATTACAAAAATTCATCTCAACGCTAATAAAAACTAAAAAGAAAACCTCCAATAAATAAATTGAAATTTATTATTGGACTCTATTAGGGAGATATACATTTAAAAATCTTTCAACAAAACCAAATAAAAAACCGTTCTTATTCAACTATATTTCCTATAAAGAAACTCCTCGGAAACAAACAGAAATACCAAATAAGAAATTAATCATATAATCCCAACAGTAAAATGTAATCAGAATTTGGAGAGAGAAAGGACAATGTATGAAGAATCTTATTCATAAAAGTAAATTAGAAACAAGTGAAGCCCAAGCTTTAAACATGATGAAATTCAACATAATTATAAATACCCGATCTGGAGAGTGGTTATAGGGAAAACGTTGCGCCCATCATCGTGTTTTCCCATCAAAACTGCGCTCTATGCACCGTTCAGCAAATCACTCACATGGGAAAAAGAAATCAGCTTCTCACAAATAACAAAAATAAAGAGCATTATTGTTTAAAAATATAAAAAGAGAGGAAAGGGAAAGGAATTCCATGGCAATGCAAGAGCATAAATGGTGAGAAGAAAAAAAAAGAAATACAAGATATCAACTTTGTTGTAGAAGAGGAAAATTAAAATAAATGTTTTTTTTTCATGTATTATATAGTAACTATATTTTGCTATTTACTTTTTGTGGGTGGTTTTTTTCTCGGGAGCCAATCAACCTGGGAAATAAGGGAGACATGCGCGGGGATTAATGTTACACTGTGCTACGGCGGTTTCTATCCTTTTTACTCTCTTCTTCATGCATGCATATTAAATAGGCTTAAGCGTTAAAATATTAATTTCATCCTAAAAAATATTTTTTTTGCACTTAATTTGATTCTCATAATTTAAATTATAATCATACTCTCGTGATTCGCATCACAATTAATAAGTCATTTTGTAATGGTTGTCATTAGTTTAGTTTTGACAGTTGAACTCGTAATTAATAAAATGGTGATACGTGACACATAGGGTTGTAAACAAATTAAACGTTCAGTGAACCGTTCACCGGAGAGTTCGTTTATTTATTAAATGAACGAATATGAACATATTTTTATTCGTTTAATTAAATGAACGAACGCAAACAAATGGCTAGTTCATTTATTTACGTTTGTTAATCCGTTCGTTTAAATTTATTCATGTATGTCTATTTATATTTATTATTTTTCATAACAAAAGTATTATATTTTTTAAAAATAAATTTATTCACATATATACATTTATGTTTGTGCGTTTACGTTTGTTTATCATTTAAACAAACGAATACGAACAAGCCATATTCCTTAACAAACGAACACGAACAAAAAATTATGTTCGTTTAGTTGTTCATGTTCGTTCATTTGTTCAATTAAAATTAAACGAACGAACATGAACATACCCTTGTTCGGTTCGTTTACAGGCCTAGTGACACCCACCAAAAGTATTACGATCGTAAAATATTATAAATTTATAAATATATATATATATTAATTTATAAATATTTTTAAATATATGAAAATTATAAGGAAAATATAAAAACAATATGGAAAATTACAAATATATATATTTTGAATATATATATATATATTAATATTGGTGATGTAATATAAACATGTTGGTTTATGTTCATCAGTTACTTATTGTGGACATAATGATGATTTGCATATTCGTATTTTAGTTGTATATGTGTGTATTCTTTGTGTACAAATTACAATAGTTATAGGGCGGCAATGGGACGGGAACATGAAAGTTTTACATTTCTCACTTCGTCTCCTTGGATATTTATTAAATGTTTTGGGTTTCTGCTAATTGTTTTTGTTTAACAAAAAACGGATCAATTGGTAAAGCCCAAATTGTTATGTGATCCATAAAGATGAGCTTAGTTTCGTTTCAACCCAAACCATTATTTTGTTGGGTGAGCCCAAAATCAAACTATAAGGTTAGGTTCTCTCTCCAACACAAAAGAAACCCTAGGCACTATAAAAAAAACTACTATTTAATCATTAAAGTATGGTATCGGTTTTATTTTGATCACTAAACAAAAAATATATCAATTAAGACACTGTATTCGAATAAGCCTTTGAACTTTTGACATTGTATTTGAATAAACCCTTATACTACTTTTACATCCAAAATAACCCTCAAACTTTAATTGATATAAACACACCTTGAACTTTATTACTTTATTTAAATAAGCACTAAGGAGTAAGGACTCCTTTTGAATGTTTTTCAAAATTATTTTTGGGGTTCGAATTCCCTAACAAGCAAGTACATTATATATCTCATGATTCGAAGTCAGATTCGTTGATCTGAATCCATAATTTGTAACTACATAAATAATGAGACTTTAGAAAATGAATATTTGAGCGTATTTATCCATATCAACTATAACTTTACTGCAGATAATAATTCTAATACTTGAATATATAATATTCATATTTGTAAAAGAAGATCAAACTAATTCTAATACTTGAATATGTAATATTCATATTTGTAAAAAAGAAAAAGATCAAACATGTACAAACATGCAAATTCACAATCTAAATTGTGATCGCTAGATGTTAAATGAAAAATATGAAATATCGGGGAAAGATGGTAACACTAGAAACGAGCCTAATCCGAAGGACAGAATAGCAAGTGCAGACATAAGACTTAAGAGAGAGCTAATAAGAAGTTATTGAAGTGAATTAACAAACACTTGGCGTGCATACCCGATTGCCTATTTGCCTTTAACCATAGCTACTTTCGTGAATAAATTTAAGGGAAAACTACATGGTGGTCCCCAAACTATCACCATTTTCTTATTTTGGTCCCAAAACTATCCCTTCTGTTACATAACAAAATTGCTAACGTGAATTTTTTTTTTAAATCTTTCCTTTATATATATTATTTAAATTTTTTATTCAGACTAAATGTAAATTGGAGGGAGAGTTGGGATTCGAACCCATGTCCCCAAGCTCAAAAGCTAATGGGTTAACCACTGGGCTAAGGTCAAAGCATTATTACATTTTAGCACAAATTACCTTTAAAACAATCAAATGAACCCCCAAAACCAAAAAAAATAGTTGAAACAAATGACTTGCAATAAGATTCGAACTCATGTGACATGGCATAAAAAGGTCAAGCATAAATCAAATGTGCCAAAGAATTATTTCGACTAAAATTTATATTTAACGTTTTCAATGAGACATTTTAAATGGGACAATTTTAAAACGCAAAAGAGACATTTTAAGTGGGACGGAGGGAGTATTAATTTACAAACAACACAAAATAAAATATTAAACCTAGGGAGGGATTCGAACACAAAACCTTATTGATAAATTAATATATGTTAAATATAAATTTTAGTATGCATTAAATATTTTATTCAAACACAAAACCTTATTGGTAAATTAATAGAATATACGTTAAATATAAATTTTAGTATACGTTAAATATTTTATTCGAATACAAAATTTTATTGATAATTTAATATACCTTAAATATAAATGTTAGTATATGTTAAATATTTTATTCGAACACAAAATCTTATTGATAAATTAATAGAATATATGTTAAATACAAATTTTAGTATACATTAAATATTTTATTCGAATACAAAACCTTATTGATAAATTAATATACCTTAAATATAAATTTTAGTATATTTTAAATATTTTATTCGAACACAAAACCTTATTGATAAATTAATGGAATATACATTAAATATAAATTTTAGTATATGTTAAATATTTTATTCGAATACAAAACCTTATTAATAAATTAATATATCTTAAATATAAATTTTAGTATATGTTAAATATTTTATTCGAACACAAAACCCGATTGATAAATTAATATGTGTTGTTGGTAAACTCATATACGTTAAATATAAATTTTATTCGAAATAATTCCTTGGCACATTTGATTTATGTTTGACCTTTTTATGTCATGGCACATAGGTTCGAATTTTATTGCAATTCATTTGTTTCAACTATTTTTTTTTTAGTTTGGGGGGTTCATTTGATTGTTTTAAATGTAATTTGTACTAAAATGTAACAATACTTGGAGCTTAGCCCAGTGGTTAACCCATTAGCTTTAGAGCTTGGGGACACAGGTTTAAATCCTAGCTCCCCAATTCACATTGTAATGATGGTGACATGTATCACCACTACACTAGTCTGAATAAAAAATTTAAATAATATATATAGAGGAGAGAGAAAATAATAAAAAAATAAAAAAAGAAAAAAAAGTTTAACGTCAGTAATTTCGTTAGTTTTTAACGGCGGGAACCAAAACAGGAGAACTATGTAACAGAAGAGACAGTTTTGCCGAAAAAATAGTTTTGAGACCAAAATAAAAAAACAGTGATAGTTTAGGGACAACTGGTGTAATTTTCCCTAAATTTAATTCAATATCACATGACATGGAGTGACGCAGATTTTTAACTCAAATGACACGTGCAACATCTACTAACATCGTCTGTTATTTCCAAGTAAATGACATGAAAAACACGAGAATACGACATTAAACAAAACTATCTAATTCCACAAGTTAACAGCGTTAGATTTGTCTCTTTTCTCTACCTATTTTTTTCTCTAACACTAAAATATTATATTTCAAATTATAATCTTAAATTCTAAATATCAAACTATAAACCCTAAAAATACACTACATCACAATTCTATGGATCATAATTTTAAACTTTAATCGTAACCCTAAACAATAAACATAATTTTTTAGTGTATGGGCATAAATAATGTACCAAAATAGGGCAAAAAATTTATGTTCCTTCTCTACCCACATATCAGAAAACATTAAGTGTTTAGGTATACTCAATTCCACATACTCTTGTATATTGTACCAACGACAATACCAATCTAACTATATTTAATCGGCTTACTTCATTTAAATATAAAAAAGTGATATAAGTATAAATATAAGTTAAGTTTTCATTATTTTTAATAGGGGTGAGCGTTCGATTAAGTCGAGTAAAAAAATTTTGAGTTATTCGAGTTGACGAGTTATATTTTACAACTCGAACTTTATTTAAAAAAATTGGTTTGAGTCGAGTTTATGAAATTCGAGTCGAGTTCGAGTCAAGTCGAGTTTTCGAGTTCCTATACAAATTTAATTGTTATTGTTTATCATGTTATAGTACAATTTTATTCCAATTTAAACGATTTTCTCTAATAATAAGAGATATGCATATATATTTCTTCATATATTTTTTATGTGTGACATATATTTCTTCATATTTTTGTATATTGGTATATATATCATGAAAATTTGAGAGATTCGACTCGAACTTAAAAATCACATCATTAATTACTAAAAATTTTGAGTTATTCGAATTTTCATTTTACAACTCAAACTTTATTTGAAGTTTTTTTGAGTCGAGTCAAGACAAGTCGAGTTTTTTCGCCTCGAGTCGAGTCAAAACTTTTGATCTTTTTTGAGTCGAGTTTTGCTCGCCCCTAATTTTTAATAAAATTATTTTTAACTAAACCTAATTAAATACTATTCAAAAAATAAACTTAATTAAATAGTTTTAATAGTATTAATAAAAGAAAAGATAGATTTTTTTGAGACAAGAGCTTTGTTTACACATATTATATTTTAGATTTTAAGGAAGAATTTTTTTATTTTTTACACATATTGTGTATCGAAATATAATCTTTAAAATATTATTTGATATGTATGTCGTGTAAAATTTATTTTACGCAATATTACCTATTTAAATGTTATTTTTCATATTTAAGATTTAAAGTTTAAATATATTGTGTTACATCTGAGAAAAGGCGGGGTCATTAATCCCACATCGGAAAGAAAAATGGAGGTTTTAGAATATATAAACGGTGACGCTACACATCTTATCAAACATGTATTTTTTGAAAAAAAGGTAATGGCTCCGTGACAATTTATATATTACTTTATTATTATTATTATTATTATTATTCGGAAAAACAGAATTAGCATGGTGAGAAGCGGGGGAATAATATTTTGTATAGAATTTTAAAGTTTTCAATAAAGAGAGGTTGAATTTTTTTAGGGTTTCTGCCTCTCTGGCAATTGGGGTTAATGGGACCATAGCCTAATAGTTATAGTAATGGCAGAATGTCGGCCAGGGAACACTGAAGGTCCACCGCAAGTAAAAGCAAGTCGGTGGACTGCCCCAGTATTTTATAACTAAATAAATATTTTTTTTTGAAAATTAAGGTTATTATAAATAGTTTATGTTGTTTAATATTCTTAACCATTTGACAATGCATGCTCAATCACCTTGTTACAACTACTGGTGCTCAAACTCGTGATCTCTAAGAACAACAATCATTCTTTTAACCACTGAGGCAGGTTGGTTCGTGCTAATAGTTTTGATTTTAAAGTTTAATTTTGAAAGTCACGGTATTTGTTGATTATATATATTATGCTTATATTTTAGACTTAAATTGAAGTTTTTTTTTTTTTGTGAGATTCACTAATTGATCGAGTGGTCAAAGATGTTTATCTTGTTTTATTTATATATGTTCGAATTTTGATATGACAATGTATTATTTCTACTTAATAAAAATAAGTTAATCTTTTGGAGATTATTATGTAAGGGGTTGACCTTTTAAAATTGACAAATACGATCAACATGTTTGAGTTGGATTAAATAAGAGATTGTATCATACACATAAAATTAATTATGTCAAAACATCCCTAAATTATACCTTAGATTCTATTGGTCCCAAGCTTCCGAACACCATAATTAACTTAAAATGGTATAATTTAAATAATTATAAAAAATAATTTGTTTTACAAATTCAAATATAATAATGAGAAAATTCCAAAATTCAAGTGAAAATTCTTTACAATATTAAGAAAATAGATATATTGATCGATCGACGAAAGTATTTAATTAGTTATTTATATAACAATCTCTTTATTATATGTACAAACTCTCATAACTATGTGGAACTATACATTCGTTTTGATTAAAATTATGTCGATGACTTAATATATTCATTTTCTTGATATCACACAAGTTTTTTAATAAAAAATTAAAATTATTTAATTATATTTAAATTTACAAAACAATGCATATATTTTATTTATTTAAATAATTTTATTTTACGTTAAATTGTTATATCTATTTTACGTTAATTTATATATTTGCAGATTATGGAGCAATTTAAAGTCTGAAATATAATTTAAGAATGTCGGGTGCAATTAATTGCACGTGTACCAGACATAATCTTATTTAATTCAATTAGAAAATAATCATTTACTATTTTTTTGAATAGAAAATAATCATTTACTTAATGTTGTTAAAAACCACCCCTTATCTAGGGGTGTTTATCAAGCGAGTCAGTCACAAGTTGAGTGATGCTCGACTCATGCTTAAAAAATTATATTGTTCGTTAAATTTGATATAATTTTGCTCAACTCGTTCTCGTTAAAATTCTTGTTGCTCATTAAGCTCGCCAAAATTTTTATTTTGTTTTTTAAATATATGTAAATTTAGCGATACTATTAGAGTTTAATATAAACATACAAATTCAGAAGAAAAAAACACGAGATCTGAAGAGATAAATAAACGAACTTGTCATGATAAAGTTAAAGATTAAGTCATATTCGAATATACGACTCTTTTTAGTTTCTCAGCAATCTTCAATGAACAACAAAGGAGATAAGGCCTTATGAATTTCGAGGTTTTAACTTTCAGTTGTATTTTTTATATTGGAGCTCAAACTTCTTCCATTTTCTACTTTTATACATAAAGTATAATAAAAGAAAAATAAGAGGATTTAATAAAAAATAAAATGTTAGTTATTATAATTTAATTTTTTAATACAAATTAACTTTTTGAATTCTCGGGAAATACAAAATGTTTAGAAATTTGAAACCAAATATTTTATGGTAAATTATCTGGCAAGTAATTGAATGTTTCTAGAGTTTTCGATTATCATTTAAACTTCTTGAAACATAACTTTTTAAGGTAACCACAAAAAAATCATAAAAATGTTTATAAAAAATAATGAGCTGCTCGCGTACTTATTGAGTTGAGTTGGGACTTGCTCAACTCAGCTCACTAAGATCTCAAGTCCAGTCATCGCGAGTTGAAAGTTGACTTAATCGAACTCGAGTTTTTTGTGAGCTGCTCAGTTCAATTAGCACCCTTACTTATCTCTTCTACTTTAACAAGTGGTTGAGAGTTCGTTCTTTACCCTATACATATAGTAACTTTAAAACTTGTTATTAGCGTATTTCTCATTATATGGGCTAACAAAATTAATCATTAGACTCGCTCAAATAAATTCCTCGTGAAACCCAAGAAAAAACCATCACTTATGAATAACCTCTAAAAATCAACTCCCAATTTAAACTTATATTTACACAGTTCTAGTAAGTTACACACACATATATATATATATTAATTTTTGCGTTTTTAAAATTATTTTTTGGATTATATAGGAAAGGCTTGACTACAAAATAAGTGCATAAACTATGTCTTTTTTTTTGTAATAGGTGTCTAAAATATTTTTTGGTTAAAATATGGGTTTAAAGTTTCATTTTTTTTGCTGAAATATGTGCTAAAAATAGATGTCTCGGTTGACTTTAAAAACAAGTCAAAAATAAAATATTTAAGTTAAAAAATTAAACATCTATTTTATCCAAAAATAAAAATTTAAACATCTATTTTAACTAAAAAATATTTTAAACACTTATTATAAAAAAACATAAATTTAAGTATTTATTTTATAATTAAGTCTATATGAAACTATGAGATGATCTGATTGATCGAGTGCTGTCAAATTATATTTTAGTTTTGACCAGTTGTTTACCACAAGGGTTAGTGTGTGTACGCGTGGAATCTGGAGGAACTTCCACCGACAGACTACTTTGGACTTTATGAGTGCAAACCTTTGTGGCTTTGTGTGTTTTTTAAGGTATAATGTTAAAACTACTCTTTAAAATTTACTCCCTCTGTCCCACTAAAACTGTCACACGTTGATTTTTTTTAGGTTAAACTTTTTCAACTTTGACATCTTATAATTTAAAATTTATTAATGATAAAAATATGAAAAAATAAATTTTAAAAACCTTGAATCAACTAGTTTTTAAATATATTTTTTATAATTTTTAATTAATTAAAATATTTAAATAAATTATAGTCAAAGTTGAAAAAATTTGACCAGAAAAATGTCAACATGTGACAGTTTTACTGGGACGGAGGGAGTAACATTTAATTGAATAATTATTTTTATTTTTTTAAATAATTTAATCCTTAATGTTTTATTATAGGTCAAAATGGCTTATCTATGAATAAAAATTGTTAATCAGTTAACAGTAAATGACTTGAAATAACATGGCAAACTTACATGGCAGTGCACGCACATAGGGGTGATAATGAGCCTAACCGGCTCGCGAGCTATTCGGGCTCGGCTCGGTCAAAACTCGGTCAAAGCTCGGCTCGAGTGAGCTCGACTCGGGCTCGGACCCGACTCGAAACCTTAACAAGCCGAACCGAGCTTACCCAGGCTCGGCTCGAAAAGTTCGTGAACAGGCTCGGAATCTACATATGCACTAAAATAAATTATGTGTTTGTATTTTCCTTCATTAGTTGATTGTTGTTTAATTTTGTATTTTCTTTAATTATGTGTTTGTATTATAAGAATATTTATTGATTATTTGGATTAATCTAATTTTTGGAACTTTTCCCCTTTTTCGGTCATTGAATTTCGTTTTAGTGTTGGTTATGAAATGAATTTTTAACGAATATTTTATATAAAAAACTATAGCAAAATTTTTCATTTCGAGCCAAGCCGAGCCTGACGAGCTCGAGCCGAGCCTGACGAGCATCGAGCCCGAGCCGAGCCTGACGAGCTTCGAGCCCGAGCTGAGCCCAATAGAACTGTTTTCGAGCCGAGCTCGAGCCTAAAATTCCGAGCTTGGCGAGCCTCGAGCCCGAGCCAAGCCCAATCATACTGTTTCTGAGCCGAGCCGAGCCTGGCCAGGCTCGGGCTGAGCTCGGCTCGTTATCACCCCTACACGCAGCGATAGCAATGTCATATATGCAAATATGTTGACTTTACAGAATGACACATCTGTCAAAAAATAATTTTATAATATTGTATAAAAAATAAAATATTTTTTTTCTTCTGACGTATCATTTTGTAAAGTCATTTTAAGTTGTTTATCGTCAGTTGACTAACAGTTTTTATCCACAGAGGGAAAATTTTGACCCTAAATGAAACATTGAAGGCTAAATTCTTCAAAAAATATGGGCCAAATTGACTATTTAGTCAAACGTTAGGGGCATTTGTTGGCATTATGCCTTTTAAAAAAAAATACATATCATGTAATTTAATTATAGGTTTGCCATCAAACATACTATTTTTTAAACTAACAATTTAGTTATTTAATTAAAATTTTATGATAAACATGTCATTTTATCATTAAATTCAAACGAATAATTTAGTATAATAATTATATAATTTTTTTTCCTCGGAACTTATACATCATATTAGTTTGACTCTTATTTGAGATAATTCAATAAATTTAACTCTTCATATTTAAATGTAGTTGTCTAATAATGGAGTGATTGTGTTGGTCGAACTATCACATTTGTCAGTTATCGAGCTTAAGGACAATAACATAGAGTGTGTCAAGTGGTTAGAGGGTGTGTCAGAATGGTGTGATATCAACATTTTTAAATATAAATGAATAAATTTATTAAATTAATTTTAAATTAAGAATCAATTAATAGAATGTATAAATTTTGAGACAAATTCAATTTTAATAGGAATTACATGTTTGTCACACAAATACAATTGAATATCTAAATTGTTTAATTAAAACATATGCTGATGTGCATGTCAACTACAAAAGATATTAATTTATTTTTATTGTTTTCAGATTTTTAAATATATATATTAAAAAGAACCTAACAAGTGGTCCTAGTGGGAAAACGAATGATGTTTATTCTAGAAGACTTGAGTTCAATCGCTCTATTTATAATGTGTGTGCATTGTCAAGGGTTTAAGAATATGTATGAACATATACTATTCAAAATATATATATTAAAAAAATTCACGTCGTAACGTTGAATGACAAAAAAATAGGACATAAAGCCAAAAAATACCCTTAACGTTTGATCGAATAATCATTTTAACTCATATTCTTTTTTTGAATCAATTTAACCCCCAATATTTCATTTTGGGTCAAAATGACCCATTTACGGTTGAAAATTGTTAGTCAACTGATAATAAACAACTTGAAATGACTTAATAGAATGACACGTCAGAAGAAAAAAAATATTTTATATTTTAAACAGTTTTATAAAAATAGTTTTTGACTAATGTGTCATTATGTAAAGTTAACATATTTGTCTATATGACACTGCTATCGCGACGTGCACTGCCATGTAGGTTTGTCACATCATTTCAAGTTGTTTATTATCAGTTGAGTAACATGTTTCATCCGCAGAGTGACCACTTTGACCCAAAATGAAACGTTGAGGTTAAATTGGTTCAAAAAAATAAGGGTTAAAATGAATATTCAGTCAAACGTTATGGACATTTTTTTGTATTATGCCAAAAATAAAAAGAAAACTACCTTTTTAATATAAAAAGAAAACTACTTGATTCTAACCACGTGAAAATAATAGTAATGGGTTCAAATTAATAAATAAAATTAGTAAGATTATGTACGGTAAATGATTGTGATATTGGTTAAAAAATAAGAGTCAAAATAATTATCCAGTTAAACGTTAAGGACATTTTTAATGTTATACAAAAATAAAAATAAAAACTACTTGATTCACATAACGTGAAAATAATAGTAATGGATTCAAATTAAATAATTAGTTAATGAAGTGATGAGAATAATAGTAATGGATTCAAATTAATAAATAAAATTAGTAAGATTATGTCCGGTTAATGACTGTGATAATAAACTCAAACTCCTTTTTTGGTTGGTATAATGAAAAAAAGGTTGAGGAGTTTAGTTGCATGCTCATGATGGTTACAAGGTCCAAAAGATGATCATTGTTTGTTCAATCATAAACAAGTGATGCATGGACATGGTCCTCTCCTCTACCATCATTAAAAACATTGCCCTTTTTTTTGAAGGGGGGGGGGGGGGGGGGTTGAGGGGTTGTTGCCCTTACCATTTTCTTTTTAAGGTTAGTTGATGTAGTTTTTTTTAATATGTAATCTCAAAATTAATAATTAATTGTGAAACTCTTAATTTATACTACAACATTATTAAAATTGACTCGTTATTAAGTTATGGAAAGATAATTTGTGATAATGATTGATGCGAAAGTAGATAGTTACCATATATGCATAATATAATGTCTCTATTAGCTAACAACTGTCAAAGGACGAGATTGATGTAATTTAGGAGTTCGATGGTTAAAATCATGAAATTAAAAATGAGAAATAACATTACTGATTTTAAAAGATTATGATAGTGATAAAATTAAAAAGAAAGAAAAAACACTCCTTAATGCCCTCTTAGGTCATAAATTTTAGACCAACAAGGAGCAGCCTCTTTCTTTTAAAGTCTTCTTTCTCCTCCTCTAAGTAGGATTAAGATTAAAATTATGATTTGTTAAAAAAATATTGTGACAAAATTATTCCCACCTTGTATAATAATGGCTTAAATAAAAAATAAGGGCTCAAAGTATACTTATTTTGAACTTTAGGCGCCTAAAGTATTTTTTGTTAAAATAGGTGCCTAAAGTTTTTATCGTTGTAATTTTAGGTGCCTAAAATTTACATTGTTACAATTTTAGGTGCCTGACCGCTAAGGGGTGTTAAAAATTTGTTAACCAATCAATGTTTGACACGTGGCATGTTTATTTTTTTTTCAAAAATGAAAACTTAAAATATATATTTTTTAAAATATTTTTTCTTCAGAAAACCCAAAAAAATTGTAATTTTAGAAAACAGTCCCCAAAACTCTAAAATTTCCCAAAACCCCAAATTGCCTCTGCCGATAGCCGCCCCTAAGCACACCTTTGGTCGCCGGACCTAGACGATTATTTTCCCCAACACGGTGTCGCCAGAAACGCTGAACGATGTGTTAGTCGAACGTCGATTTCATGTCCGACATTCGATTGGCACGCCGTTTGACGTTTTCGACGACATCGTGTTGGGAGAAATGAACTTTTAGCCCCGAGGATAGCACCTGGGGTTGAGGGGTTGTTGCCCTTACCATTTTCTTTTTAAGGTTAGTTGATGTAGTTTTTTTTAATATGTAATCTCAAAATTAATAATTAATTGTGAAACTCTTAATTTATACTACAACATTATTAAAATTGACTCGTTATTAAGCTATGGAAAGATAATTTGTGATAATGATTGATGCGAAAGTAGATAGTTACCATATATGCATAATATAATGTCTCTATTAGCTAACAACTGTCAAAGGACGAGATTGATGTAATTTAGGAGTTCGATGGTTAAAATCATGAAATTAAAAATGAGAAATAACATTACTGATTTTAAAAGATTATGATAGTGATAAAATTAAAAAGAAAGAAAAAACACTCCTTAATGCCCTCTTAGGTCATAAATTTTAGACCAACAAGGAGCAGCCTCTTTCTTTTAAAGTCTTCTTTCTCCTCCTCTAAGTAGGATTAAGATTAAAATTATGATTTGTTAAAAAAATATTGTGACAAAATTATTCCCACCTTGTATAATAATGGCTTAAATAAAAAATAAGGGCTCAAAGTATACTTATTTTGAACTTTAGGCGCCTAAAGTATTTTTTGTTAAAATAGGTGCCTAAAGTTTTTATCGTTGTAATTTTAGGTGCCTAAAATTTACATTGTTACAATTTTAGGTGCCTGACCGCTAAGGGGTGTTAAAAATTTGTTAACCAATCAATGTTTGACACGTGGCATGTTTATTTTTTTTTCAAAAATGAAAACTTAAAATATATATTTTTTAAAATATTTTTTCTTCAGAAAACCCAAAAAAATTGTAATTTTAGAAAACAGTCCCCAAAACTCTAAAATTTCCCAAAACCCCAAATTGCCTCCGCCGATAGCCGCCCCTAAGCACACCTTTGGTCGCCGGACCTAGACGATTATTTTCCCCAACACGGTGTCGCCAGAAACGCTGAACGATGTGTTAGTCGAACGTCGATTTCATGTCCGACATTCGATTGACACGCCGTTTGACGTTTTCGACGACATCGTGTTGGGAGAAATGAACTTTTAGCCCCGAGGATGGCACCTGGGGTTGAGGGGTTGTTGCCCTTACCATTTTCTTTTTAAGGTTAGTTGATGTAGTTTTTTTTAATATGTAATCTCAAAATTAATAATTAATTGTGAAACTCTTAATTTATACTACAACATTATTAAAATTGACTCGTTATTAAGCTATGGAAAGATAATTTGTGATAATGATTGATGCGAAAGTAGATAGTTACCATATATGCATAATATAATGTCTCTATTAGCTAACAACTGTCAAAGGACGAGATTGATGTAATTTAGGAGTTCGATGGTTAAAATCATGAAATTAAAAATGAGAAATAACATTACTGATTTTAAAAGATTATGATAGTGATAAAATTAAAAAGAAAGAAAAAACACTCCTTAATGCCCTCTTAGGTCATAAATTTTAGACCAACAAGGAGCAGCCTCTTTCTTTTAAAGTCTTCTTTCTCCTCCTCTAAGTAGGATTAAGATTAAAATTATGATTTGTTAAAAAAATATTGTGACAAAATTATTCCCACCTTGTATAATAATGGCTTAAATAAAAAATAAGGGCTCAAAGTATACTTATTTTGAACTTTAGGCGCCTAAAGTATTTTTTGTTAAAATAGGTGCCTAAAGTTTTTATCGTTGTAATTTTAGGTGCCTAAAATTTACATTGTTACAATTTTAGGTGCCTGACCGCTAAGGGGTGTTAAAAATTTGTTAACCAATCAATGTTTGACACGTGGCATGTTTATTTTTTTTTCAAAAATGAAAACTTAAAATATATATTTTTTAAAATATTTTTTCTTCAGAAAACCCAAAAAAATTGTAATTTTAGAAAACAGTCCCCAAAACTCTAAAATTTCCCAAAACCCCAAATTGCCTCCGCCGATAGCCGCCCCTAAGCACACCTTTGGTCGCCGGACCTAGACGATTATTTTCCCCAACACGGTGTCGCCAGAAACGCTGAACGATGTGTTAGTCGAACGTCGATTTCATGTCCGACATTCGATTGGCACGCCGTTTGACGTTTTCGACGACATCGTGTTGGGAGAAATGAACTTTTAGCCCCGAGGATGGCACCTGGGGTTTGATGCAATTCGGGAGGATACTTTTCCATGACAAATACCTTTTGAGCTTCATTTTTTAATGAAAGTTTTTCTCTTTTTGTGTTATGTTTCCAGTAGAAGAAGCTCAAAGGGGGTTTAAATAAAGGCTGAGCAGGAAAGGAAAACAAGAAATGTTATAACTTATAATAATAAATGTGATTGGATCAAAAGATGGATGAGCAGACCATAACCATTTAACCAACACCTCTTGTTTATCCCAGAATTCTTAATATTCTCTCCCATGCCTCGTTGCATTTAAATAATGAATTCTGGGAATCAAAGTCTACATACTGACCAGAAAGTAGATTGACTTTGGGCCCTGCAGCCTCAAGACTCGGCAGAAAAGCAGTGGAAGCAGTGGCGATTTGGGGGTTTGGGTTTGGGAAATTCTAGGGATTTGGAGACTGTTTTGTAAAAATTGCAAATTTTGGGATTTTTTAAAAAAAATAAAAATCTTGGGTTTTCTCTTAAAGAATTAAAAAAATCAAATAAGTGTCACGTGTTAAACATTGATTGGTTAATAAAAAAAATTTAATACCTCTTAACGGTTAGACACCTAAAATTACAACAGTGTAAATTTTAAACATTTATTTCTTTAAAAAAATACTTTACACATCTAAAATTAAAAAAAAACACTTCTATTACATATTTTTCGTTTAAGCATGTAATAATATATTGTACTAGATGCAATAGTTGGACAAGGTATTCATCATTTCCAATCCATTGGCTTAAAATATTATTATATACTTCATTGGAACTCTCTTTTTTATATAAAAAATCTAATATATTAATCAACATAAGATCTTGTATAATAATGCCTTAGAAGTAACTCATTAAATTAATGTTGAGAAAAGACAAATTAATGAACAAAAAGGGAAAGGGCATTGAAAACATGATGCTGTTGCTATTATGCAATGTGATTGTCTCTTTTCAATTTCCATGGCCACCAATGAAAACATCTCATTTCACACACACACACACAGTGGAATTCCCAGCTCCACACATTAATACCCCACGGGGGCGGAACCTCCATAGGACTAGAGGGGGCTGTGCCCTCCCAAAATTTACGAAATTTAAAATTTGTTCTTAAATTTTTTATAAATTATAATTATTCTTCTTAAAATTTTTAAAAATTCATATTAAATTCTAAATTTTTGAATATTTTAAATTAATTTCGCTCTTAAATTTTTTGATTAAATCTCTTAAAATTATTAAATTTTTTAACTAAACCCTCAAAAATTTTAAAAATTTTGTTTAAGCCTCTAATTTTTTTAAAAAAATTATTTCAACCCCAAATTATTACTCTAAATTTCGCCACTGATAGCCTATAACTTCCTTTTACATATAAAAAAAGCCTATAAATTATTTCATCAGCAGTCAAATAAATATAAATATATTTGTGGTAGCAGCAGGCCATTTATTATGAGCCCTGTCCCCATGATCTCTTAGCAATCCAATAATTTATGCATTTCCAATTCACTTGGTGCACATGGCAGGCAGGTTATAGAAATCCTTGGATGGATCATACTTTCGTCAGTTAAATCATAGGTCAAACTAACCATATTATTAAGAATTTAATTGTTTATTGGATCTCAAGAAAATTAAAAAGTTCAATAGAATTTTAATAGTCCAATAACGATGGTGATTTTTTCAAAAAAATAAAAAAGTAAAAGTACGGCACTTTCAAGTAAAAAGTAATTCATATTGCTATTATTATTATCAAACTAATCTTCTTCTTATTACTAGGCTTAACTATAAAATAGTATCTAAACTATACCTAACAGGCTTTTAAAAAAAATTGTTAAAATGAGTGTCTAATATTCCATTATGTTAACATTTTAAGGTTATTTCATCAACCGTGATTAAAAATATTTGTCACCTAATCATTACATGTATGGATGACAATTAGACCTCGACTCAATATGTCTCGATAATGAACAAAAATTTTATGCCTTTTTTTAGTGCCCCTTTCTATGTCTTAGCACTAAAAATTTAAATTTTAAAGCCCCAATTTTAAATCTTAAATCCTAATAAATACACTCTACCATAATTCTCTAAACCCTAAACCTATTTTTAGCATGAGTAAATAAATAGAGATTTAAAAAAAAGCAGAAATTTTTTATTTTTCGATAAGACATGCTTTTCTTTTAAATCTGGTTCAAATCAAATTTTGAGAACAAAATAATCATAGTTGATACGAGTTCATATCTAAAATCCCAACCCACATTAAATTACTTATATACTGCTTACATACAACATATGTTAAGTTTTTTTTACTCTAATTTCATATGCAATTCTGGGGCTGCCTCCTTCACTCTTTCCCTCTCTTTCTCCTCTACTTTTCACTTATTACATTTACTTCTTTTTTTTTTTTTTTTTGCAAATACTTTTAATCTCTACCCAGATCGTTTTATTCTTTCCTTTCTTTTTTATTCTAAGAACTGGTGTAAATGTACATTTTTTTTTACCAAAATGCATCTGTGAATCTTGACATGAAATTGATGGATTTCTGATTTCGGAGAATTTGTGAATTCCTCTATTTTTTATTGAAAATGGGTGATAAAAAACACCCGGATGGTTAAATAATTGAGCCACCCACCCATTAACATCCTTAATTGCATGACATATGTCATATTTCTTATTTTTAAAAAAAATATAAAATTATTTTTTTATTTTCAAAAACCTCCAAAACTTTCATGTTCTTCAAAAAAAAAAAAAAAACTCCTAATCATCCCCTTCCACTTTCACATCGACTGCCGCTCTTCCCACCCATCTTATATCACTAAGTTTGTACCACAGCTGCACCACCACCAACATCGAGGCCGCACCGCCACCAACATCAAGGCCGAACGACGACAAAACGGTGTTGCGTGAAGGGAATTTTATGAATTAAATCATTTAAAAAATTACATCAAATAAGTTTTTTTTGATCAATTTTAATTGTTAAAATTTGATGATTATTTCTAGAGTTATCATTTTCGCATGACGTATTATAATTCTGCCACCACGCGATATTTTTAAATCTTTTCGGGAAAAAAATCTAAAAATCCATAAAAAAATAAAATGATAAAATACAAAAGAAAAAAAGTTCTACTAAAATTTATTTAGAAAGTCTAAATTTAATATATATATATACATATAAAAATAAAATGTTAATATTTTTTTTGAATATGCTGGTGCGATGCAAGGGTAGCATCTGTTCAACTTTCTTAGTCTTTTCAAAGACAGCACACACAACATGACATAACTGGTGCTCGAACCCGGATCCCAAAAGATGATAAACATCTACCTTTACCACCAGGACACAAGGGGATGAGCAAAAATGTTAATATTATTGAAAAGTCTAAAATATTGATGAATTGAAGAAATTAAAAAATATACTTAATGTGGTGAAAAAATGATAAAAACTTCACTAGTTTTTTTCTTCTTCAAAAGTTGGAGTGTCCCACCCTTGCTTAATTATTATTAGAGTTAATTGCACAACATGTTCTGAAATTATGATCCTCATTTAAAATTGATCCTAAAATTTTTTGTTTCAGTTTCATCCCAACTCATATTCTGAATTATTTTTCAAACTTTTGAACGTTCCAATTTCATCTCAAACTATTAGTATATACTAATCACATCCATTGTTAATAAAATCATTCAAAAACGTTAATTGTCATATAAACACTAATGTTCATATAATAATATAATGTGGCATAAATAATAATGTTGTATCATGTCTCTCAAAATAATTTTTTAGAATGTAATTAAAAAGTTCTTTGGTTTTTTTTCTTCCCCCAGCTTGTTTATAATTCTTGCTATGTTCCAAAGTTAACCAATGTTTACATGACATTTAGCCATTTTTATAACATGTTTATGGAGAGTGGGCATGATTAGCATATACTAATAATTTGGGATAAAATTAGAATGTTCAAAAATTTTGGAACTAATTTAGATATGTGGTTATAATTTTGGATGACATTGAAATATTTTAAAGTTTGAAGACCAACTTAAAATAAAACTCAAAGTTTAGGAATGAAATTGATACATTTAAAAGTATGAAATCAATTTAAAACAAACATTACAGTTTGGCTACGTGTCGTGAAATTAACTATTATTGTTAGGCTTAACCATTAAAAAAGTGCTCAAACAATACATTTTTTTCCTGATAGGTGCCTAAAATATATATGGGTCCAAGTAGGTTCCTAACGTTTCATTTTGTAACCATTTTAAAATTTTTCTGTCAACGGCCATTAAAAATATTTTGTCCTTTAGTCATTGCATGACACATGACATGTTTATTAATTTTCATTTAAATTTTGTTAAAAATGGAAAATCATGAGAATTTCCCAACCCCCACCCCAAAAAAAACTTTAATATATTTTGAAAAATCCTAAATCCCTAAATCGCAAGCCCAATTCGTCGTTCATTGTTCGACTAAAGATTTCACATTCGACGTTCAATGTTCGTTTGTCGATTTCTGACGACCTAAGATTGAGATTATCGGCTATGGGGTAGACGAAAGAAGGGGAGGTTGAGAGGGGTCGAATCGATGGCCCAATGAGAGGAATGTAAGATTAAGAGAATTAGGTTTAGGGATTGTTTTTTTTTTTGTGAAATTGAAGACTTTAGGGTTTTTTAATAAAATTAACGATTTTATAATTTTTAAAAATAAAAATTAAAAAAATTACAAGAATATGCCACATGTTATGCAACGATTGTATAACGGAAAATTATACTTATTTAGATCTAAAAAATACTTTAAACACCTATTAAAAAAAAGTTTGTTGAGGAGGAGAGAATGGAATCCATAAATTCACCAAATCTGAGTGCTTGGAGGACTCCATTTCAAGACTCGTCTTTCCAACCGTTTCAAAAATTCCATAGCATTTAGTCATTTATTTATTGCGCAAAAAGGAAGCGATGAGCTAAAAAATGAAAATAAAGAGACAAAAAGGTCGACCCTTCACATTCTTATGTGAAAGTGAAACCCTCACATGCAATAAATCACCACCACCATCCAACAAGCAAACAAAACAAGGCAGCACTCCTAATTTGGTCTAATTTTTTTAAAATATGAGTACGACAGTTTTATTAATAAAGAAAAAATTTAAGATGAAAGTTTATAATGCATGTTAACAGACATGATTTAAATATAATGCTAAAAGTATAAATAACTAACGTCTCTAGATCATAAACAAGATGTAACCCCCTAGACCCGCCTATGCGTTACAACGGATCCTAGGAAGTCACATTAGGGTCACAAGAGCGACCCACAATAAATATTTCAAATAAACATATTGTTAAACCTTTAAAATCATAAATCAAATATATGATTTAAAATACAGTTTCAGAAATCATTCAAAATGATAAAACAATTATGATACAAGTTGCGAAAATAAGTTTCAGACTCATTTGTATAATACAAACACGACACACATGCCCCCTAGTTAAACAGATACCATACTCCCTGACGAGCCGAAGAAACTCCCATACCGACGTTGATAGGTGCAACTTGTCTGATCTTTTATCCTGAGATGGTAAAAACAACATGAGCTTGGGAAAGCTCAGTAATACAAAACTACCAGAAGATGCTATAAGCTCATGCAGATATATGGTAGGCATAACATTTTCATGATGTTTCAAGCAGTGATAGCCCTCTATTCCTGTTCTACTATTTCGAGGTTTCATCATACTCAAGAATAATAGTATTTGTTCTTTAATCAGACCTTGAGAATTAGACAGAAATTATATAGGCTGATAACTTACGAGGTAGAAATCAGAGAGTTTGGCATCTAGTGTGTTCCAATAAGTACAGATCAACATACATAAGTACCTAACATCATATCATATGAGCACATAACAGATTAAATGCAAATGTCCAATGTTCATACAGAAGTTTACAAGAACTACCCTCCAACCTTACACCAAAATGCAGTCCCCCAGAACTGCATGCAGAAGGTCTTACCCTAGGCCTGAGGCGTAGGAGCCTACCTAAGGGAATGCCTTAGGTCCAGAAAGTCTTACCCTAGGCCCGTAGGCGTAGGAGCTTAACAGAAGGGCTTACCAGCTGGATCAGAGCTGTACCTGCAGACACTTCATAACATAACCCAACAGTATACCCCAGACAGTAATCGGTGTTCAGATTCCAGACATGAGTAACATAATGCATGTAACAGACATATTATATTCAGAGTATCAGAAACAGAAGTTCATGCTTTTGATAGATAAATGGGCATACTAATGAGCAGAGCAGACATTTTCAGTATTCATCATGCAAACAGATTTTCCCATCCTATGTCAAACTAACAGATCATGCTAACAAATTCATCAAACAGTCAGACAATACCATCACAGATCAAACGATCACATACCAAATATACAGATTGATCAGACATATATCAGGTAGACAGAAAATGTCATTATATATCAAGTTCATCAAACATAATGTTATTCATGATTAAATAATTATACAATCCATTCAACAGAATATATCACACTTGGAACACCCTAGGTGGGACAGATCATTTCTTGGAGATGCTTAGCATTTACTGAATAGGACATATTGAACTCTTGACAACTTGAACGGATTTCTAAAACGTGGCCCCTAATAAAAAGGGGTTCATACTAACGGTTTAACCCAGATAATCAGGAGGTGATACATTAAGATCTTAGAAAGTTCAGATATATTATGGGTACTTTAGTCTTTTAAGCATACAAGGGCATTATGGTCACTTCGACGTTCATAGACATTCTGATAATTATACCAACATTGAGGGCAATGGTTCACAGAACTCGGGTATCCTATTTGCTCATTAATTTTCTAACCGGACATTCAAGAATTTCTAAATTAAAGTCTTTTAAGTTTGGGTATTTTCAGTGATGTTCCGAATATTCAGGCTATCATGGCCTTTTAGTAATTTTAGTCTTATTAACAAATCCAGAATTTCGTCAAATACATAGTTACCGATTAACTCAGAAGGGTATTTTGGTTATTTTAGACTAAAATAAATCTACCATTTCTTTCTGAATTACCATTTGGTACCTCCATCACTCACGTACACAAACGAGATTAAGGCGCCCTAACTCTCCGGCCCTTTACAGACGATTCATTTATTACAGAACTTAAGGGTATAACATCATTCAAATTAAGCAGACATTTCGGTGCTCGAGGCACTACCGTCTTTTTGGTCATTACGATCATTCTCAATTAATCCACGCTACAACGGATCATAGGGATCGACTTAAGATTTCAACAATATTTCCAGAGAATTCTTATTCATGTGTTATACAGAGTTTGAGGAGAAAATCCAAGTTATATAACACACGTATTGCATATTGATGCCGAAGTCTTTCCATTAAAATATACATCTTGGGTAGTGTAAATTGCATAATCAGGTCGAAAGCAGATTTTAGGTCATTTCCTTTATCAGAGGGGTAGTTTAGTCATACCTATGCTCCAAGGGCATTTTCATAATTTCATATCCAACATCTCATACTCCGCATTCTGGACATTAATTCTTAGGCACCATTGATAGAGTTTCAGATTTAACTGTATTATTATTAGCACTTTCGACACTGCTGGTATATTAATATTCTTATCCGAGTATTTTGATCTTACTGACTCTCATACCTATTTTTCGTATCGAATTCAGCTTAAGCAGAGTTCACAAAACACTCATCATAAGCATGCATGCTTTAACCAGGTATCAACATGTACATAAAGCATACAAGGGGTAGTAATGTATTACCTTTAATACTTGCTATATCGGTCGACCAAGATACCCCGTTCGATCACTCTCGAACCCGAATGCGACGTCCTCAATATCCCGAATACAAAGAACTTCGAATACCTTCAATCACACAAATTCCTATTTCAGTCTTTAATCACCTTACTCATAATTGATTAATAAAATACATAAGCAGACTCGAGTTCAAGGTCCAATTCGGAGGCTTTCGGGTTAGAATTTCACAAAACGGGCTTCAAAAACGGACTCAGGACGTCGAAAAACATAAAATAGGAGTTTTCGGAAAATTTGACTTTTTGGTCAACGGTCAACGCTGACGTCAGCGGTCAAAGTCAACACTGACGTCATGCTGACGTCACTGGTTTGACTCGGTCAACGGGTCGGGTCGGTCAACGGGTCGGGTTGGATCGGTCAACTGAGTTGACTCGATGGTTTAACTCACTGAGTCAACTCGGGCGAGTTGACTCAGTCGAGTCGGATATGGGCAGAGTGGGTCGAGTTGGATTAACGGGTTTTGGGTCGGGTTAACGGGTTATTACCCTAAACGGTGATCGTCGCCGGCGGTGACCGGAATCTCGCCGGAAAATGTCGGATTCGTCCGATTCACCTGCACAAAATAAATGTTTCAGCTATATACAACATCACTCGAACCAAAATGTCAAAAACGCGTCGGAATTTAGCCGGATCTTACCCCAAAATTCAAATCTCGCCGGAAAGTTGCGCTACTCCGACGAGGGGCAAAACGGCGGCAAATCGGAGGTGACTCACATGGGTTTTGTAGATCGGGACACGAGGAGCTCGACTGTGCCCATGGTGAGGCGAGCCGACGTCGGGAACGGCCGGAAACGAGGAAAACGGCGGCGACCGAACCTTTAAGCTTCCGGATATATTTTCTACTGCAAACGGCCGGCCGACGTCGCGCGTGGTTGACGGAAAGTTGTTCAGGGCTGACGGGGCTCACACCGACGGCGGCGGTGGAGTGTACTGAGCGGCGGTGAGGGCATATCGGAGCTAGAACAGTGAAGGGGGTTGGGGAGAAAGTTTAGAACTTTCTGGTTTTTTTTTCATTCGAATAGAAACACCAAAAATGAGGGGGTAACTGGTAGCTGAAGGGGTTTCAAACCTTTATTTAATTTTGGTATAATTTAAACAATAAACATAAAAGAAAACTGAGGTAGACCATATTCAGAAATTTCCTTAACTCACACGGTTAAGTCACATGAACTCCACTCAAGGGGTCATGAGTTCAAAACCCACTGATTGCACTTTTACTAATATTCTCTCATTTTTCATTATTTCTTTATGGGTGTTACACAAGACATAAAAAGACAAGATAAAACTTAAATCAAAGACTCGAAAAAGTAGATAAACATCACCAAAGCTCGACGACGAAGGTGAAAATCATCAACAAATGACATTAAAAAATGCATATTACAGAATTGGGGCACGTTGACAACACGTTTATTACCACAACTCAATCGCGAACAAGAGTGGTGACGAAACTTGCATCAAGATCCAAATCGAGGGTCTAAAATAGGGAGATCAATAGGATAATTAAAAGAGCGTCATCTTGATTAGTCATGCCGACGTCAAATCCAACCCTGACAAAAAAAAACAAAGAACAAAAAAGTGTGCCAAGAGACAGAAAAAACGTACCAAAAGGTAGATAAAAGTGTGTCATAAAGACAAATTTATTGAATTAAAAAGAATAAAAGCAAAAGAATGAAGCAAATAAATAAAAATTGGGTGATCGCGGTCGACAACCAGCCCTAAGGCTAGTGCCGCCGCCGGCCATAAAAAATTAAACAAGAAAAAAAAGTGAAGGCGGCGCTGAATTTGAGAGAAAAACTAACCATAAAATGATCACTTTTGTTTTATAGGTGTTCATTTTTATCATTACTTGTAAAGAAAGTTGTATTTCCATCACTTACGTTATAGATTTATTATATTTTGGTTACTAACATTACCGATTTGTTATGTTTTGTTCACTGGGCCGCTGACTGTAGTAATTTTGATGACATGACACGTTAATAAAATGGGTCAATTTTTAATTTGACTCATGAACTCTAGCTAAAATATTATTTTAACCCCTAAATTTTAGGTAAAAATCAAGTTGACCCATAAAATCGACCAAAGTCTCCCGTCGTTAGCCGTCACGCGCTTGTCACCGTTGGTCACCATCGACCACATATGTCTACAATTGTTGGACCCAAAATTTCAATTCACTCTTTTTTGGTATCATGAACACAAATCTGGTGTTCGTGTCACCATAAAATGTCTCGAGCTCAACAAATCTAATATATAACTCTTTGACTTCCTTTAAAATTAAATTATGATAATAAATTTATCATTAATATTCTTTTAAAAACAATGACACTGAACCCAACAAGTGTCTCAGTGGAAAAGCGGATGATGTTCATCTTAATAAACACTGGTTCAATTCGCTATGTCTACATGATGTATGTGCATTGTCAAAGGATTAAGAATATCTATGAACATATACTACCTTGTAATCACCTTTAGACTATTTAAAAAATAATGACGCTAAAAATCTAGATCTATGTTATAACCAAATCCATATATTTTTTGTTTATAATATTGTCATGTTATATTTTTTTTTGTTATGTTTATAAAATTAATTATAATTTTTTAATATTTATAAAGTAAGGTAATACATTTATGGTGTTTATATTTATAACTATAATATAAATCATTATAAACAAGTTGGAATCTTTAGACTAGTTCAGGCCAACATCTTCGCATTTCATATTTAATTTGTACGTTCTTTAATTTACAATAAATGGGTAGTTAAAAAAGCATTTTGTGGGGTTTTTCTTTATTTTACCAAAGTTGAAAGGCCTTTTCTAGCTATTATACATCAGTATCATCATCGATTAAGACTACTTAAATTAATTTACCTTCATTTTGCTCTTTAATTTAGCGCCAAGTCCATGATCCAATAATTTACGGACCAACTTGTCAATTCCACATTTCTTGGTATACACATGAAATGTCTCATCGATAAATGTATGCATATTTTTCTTGAGTTAATTGTACCACAAGTCCTCAAACTATGACCTTCATTTTAAACTGATCTTTAAACTTTTAAATGTTTTTGATTTACTCCCCAATCAATGACTTATTCTAAAATGGTCCCAACTTTTGAGCATTCCAATTTTATCTTCAAATTATGACCCTTATTCTAAATTCATTCCCAAACTTTTGTACATTCTAATTTCATTCTCAAATTATCGTTCATGTCACATCATATTATTGCATAATACACATCAATGTTTACATGTCAATTGATATTTTTATAATAATTTTATTAACATGGGATATGAATAGCATATACTCGTAAATTAGAGATGAATTTAGAACATTCAAAAGTTTGGGGGGCTAATTTAGAATGAGAGTCATAGATTGAGGATGAAATAGAATGATCAAGGTCTAAAGACTAATTTAGAATGAACTTCATAGTTTGAGGATGAAATTATAATATTTAAAATTTTGGAAACTAATTTAGATTGAACATCATAGTTTGAGGATGAAATTATAATATTTCAAATGAATGTCAAAGTTTGGAGACGTGTGATACAATAAACTCTTTTTTTTTCTTCTCAAAACTTCAATCCATGTAGATGAAGTAAATTATATTTTAAAAACTTTGGGCTATTTTAAAGGGTCTTCACATTGTTTGGGATTATGGTTTCGAGAGAGTTTAATGCCAAACCGATTGTGTTGAAGCTCACAAACTGATATCCTCCGGCAATCCTTGTACTAGTCTGATTGGCTTTGTCTGAGCCATCTCTAACATGTTGTTTAGAGCTTGGATCGTTGACTTTGTTCTGATAAGATAGGAAGCGAACTTTGCCGCAGACTCTCTCAAGAAGATATCATATAGCATCGTTGGTCCAATAATATTACTTTTGAATGCTCTGTCTCACATGGTTGCTCTCTTACATAGGAGAAATTATTAGATGCACCTGACTCACCACGTCATCCTTGGTCCCTGCCAAAAAGATCCGTTCACTTCAAAATAACTACCTAATAACTACTCACTCTTTAATAACATAAAGAAAAGATGTGATGATTCACCTTGAAAAAAATGAGAAGGATGGAATTTATTGACTGAGACCAAAGATAACGTGGTGAGCTGGTTCCATCTGATAATTTTTTCTTATGTAGGGACCTTTTTTATTTGCCTTATTCTCGAGATTAATCTCTTATAGTAATGGCTGTGGGTAGTTCTAGAAAACGGCACATAATTGCCGGCTAAAAGAAGGCTAACAGGGTAAAATGTACGTACATAAAGTATTATGAAGCGTGTACATAATTCCTTACAAAACTTGTAAGAAAAACAATATATACATAAAATGCTACAACATAAGGATTTATGTACATACATAATTCCTTACAAAAATTGTAAGAAAAAGGGTATATACATAAAATGTTACATCGTAATGAATTGTGCACATACAAAAGTGTCTACGCAAAAACATAATTTGATACAAGAAATGTAAGGATTTGTGTATATACACAAGTTACTACAAACTATACACAAATTCTTACAACAATTATAAAAAACATGGTATGTACCGAATTTCTTACACAAATTCAAAGAGGGTCTCAACTTAGTTTAAGAATTTGTGTACATAAATAATTTTCTACGAGAAAACATAATATAGTACAATAAATGTAAGAATTTATGTATGTACACAAATTACTATAAAGTATACACAAATCCTTACAGAAGTTGTAAGAAAAATGGTATATACCGAATTTCTTACACCTACTCAACATGGACCAAAGTGGTTGAACTTAGTGTAAGGATTTGTGTACATACATAATTTCCTACGAGAAAACATAATATGGTATAAAATATGTAAGGATTTGTGTATGTACACAAATTACTACAAGATATACACAAATCCTTACAAAAGTTGTAAGAAAAATGGTATAAACCGAATTTCTTACACCTACTTAACATGGACCAAAGTGGCTCAACTTAGTGTAAAGATTTGTGTACATACATAATTTTCTACGAGAAAACATAATATTGTATAAGATATATAAGGATTTGTGTATGTACACAAATTACTACAAGGTATACACAAATCCTTATAGAAGTTGTAAGAAAACGGTATATACCGAATTACTTACACCTACTCAACATGGACCACAGTGGCACAACTTTTTGTAAGAATTTGTATACATACATAATTCCCTATGAGAAAACATAATATGATACAAGATATGTAAGGATTTGTGTATGTACATAAATTACGACAAGGAATACACAAATCCTTGCAAAATTTGTAAGAAAAACGGTAAATACCGAATTTCTTACACCTACTCAGCATGTACCAAAATGGCTCAACTTTGTGTAAGGATTTGTGTACATACATAATTTCCAACGAGAAAACATAATATGGTACAAGATATGTAAGGATTTGTGTATGTACACAAATTACTATAAGGTATACACAAATTCTTACTGAAGTTGTAAGAAAAATGGTATATATCGAATTTCTTACACCTCTTCAAATTGACCAAAGTGGCTCAACTTTGTGTAAGGATTTGTATACATACATAATTTTCTACGATAAAACATAATATGGTACAAGATATGTAAGGATTTGTGTATGTACACAAATTATTACAAGGTATACACAGATCCTTATAGAAGCTGTAAGAAAAATGATATATACCGAATTTCTTACACCTACTCAACATGGACCAAAGTGGCTCAACTTAGTGTAAGGATTTGTGTACATACATAATTTCCAACGAGAAAACATAATATGGTACAAAATATGTAAGGATTTGTGTATGTACACAAATTACAACAAGGTATACAAAAAACCTTACAGAAGTTGTAAGAAAAACGGTATATACCGAATTTCTTACACCTACTCAACATCTACAAATGTGGCTCAACTTTTTATAAGGATTTGTGTACATACATAATTTCCTACGAGAAAACATAATATGATACAAGATATGTAAGGATTTGTTTATGTACACAAATTACTACAAGGTATACACATCCTTACAGAAGTTGTACGAAAAAAGGTATATACCGAATTTCTCACACATACTCAACATGGATCAAAGTGGCTCAACTTTGTGTAAGGATTTGTGTACATACATAATTTCTTACGAGAAAACATAATATGACACAAGATATTTAAGGATTTGTGTATGTTCACAAATTACTACAAGGTATACACAAATCCTTACAGAAGTTGTAAGAAAAACAACATATACCGTATTTCTTACACCTGCACCTACTCAACATGGACCAAAGTGGCTCAACTTTGTGTAAGGATTTGTGTACATACATAATTTCCTACGAGAACTCATAATATGGTACAATATATGTAAAGATTTGTGTATATACACAAATTTCTACAAGGTATACACAAATCCTTACAGAAGTTGTACGAAAAACGGTATATATCGAATTTTTTACACCTACTCAACATGGACCAAATTGGCTCAAATTTTTGTAATAATTTTTGAAACATACATAATTTCCTGTGAGAACTCATAATATGGTACAAAATATGTAAGGATTTGCGTATGTACACAAATTTCTACAAGGTATACACAAATCTTACAAAAGTTGTACGAAAAACGGTATATACCGAATTTCTTACACGTACTCAACATGGACCAAAGTGGCTCAACTTTCTGTAAGAATTTGTATACATACATAATTTTCTACGAGAAAGCATAATATGGTACAAGATATATAAGGATTTGTGTATGTACAGAAATTATGCATGTACACAAATCCTTACAGGAGTTGTAAGAAAAACGGTATATAACGAATTTCTTACACCTACTCGTCAAGGCCCAAACCTCAAGGGGGTTTCGAAACCTTTATGAGAATTTCGAAATCTCATGCCTAAATATAATTTTGAGGCATTTTGTCGTTCTAGTTCCGAAACTACGTTGGGGGGTTTCGAAACCTAATGCGTAAATATGCTTTTTAGGCATTCTTCTATACCGGTTTCGAAACCATAACTGGGTTTCGAAATGTCATGCCTTAATTTGATTTTTAAGGATTCTGCCATACTGGTTCCGAAACTAGCAATGGGGTTTCAAAACCTCGTGCCTTAATCTGATTTTTGAGTAAATCTTCCATATTGGTTCCGAAACTTGAAGAGGGGTTTCGAAACCTAATTCAAAGATATGATTTTGATTGATTCTGCTATACTGGTTCCGAAAACCCTAATGGGGTTTCGGAACCACATTACCAAATATGATTTTGAGGCATTCTGCCATTATGATTCGAAAAATATATGTTTTGCAATTTAATTGTGAAAGACATTTAATTTGTTGTTAAATATTTTGACGACAAAATATTTCTTCAATCATCCCAAGTTGTTCAATTGTTTTTTGTTATAGTGAAACTGAGAGAAATATAATTATGCATGAACCCATCAAGAAAACAAATTCGTAAACCAATTATGCAAGTACGTTCATAAAGCAAAGTTAACGCGGTCAAAATAAGTTCGAAATACAATAGCATAAAGTCATAATACAATGCATAGAAGCTTAATCATCCGGCGCATCATGAGGCGATGTAGGTGGAAAGAGATGACCATGAACATCATGCATGTCCTGCTCCAAAGATGTCACACAATCATCTATGCTACGAAGAAGACGTGTAGTATCTACATGAGAACTGCAGAGAAAAGCATCTATGTTGTCAAAGCAAGTAATCATAGCCGCATACATGGAATCAATTGTCATGGGAGGTGGAACATCCGGTGCAAGAACATTTGTTTCATCAATTCACGCTTCATCTTCATTCTTCTTATGAACCCATTCACCATCAATGAACCTCCAACCAGTCTTCTTTGTTGTTGTTTCATCAATTTTACTCTTAAGAGGGATTTCGGGGTCAAGAGAGGTGTCAATGTTTAAACTCTCAAAGATGTGGCTTAGAACACATCCATAATTGTGAGAACTAGAAGGGTTGCTAATAATTTTTACAAGAGATGTGAAGATAATCTGAGCGATATTGGGACGATTATCGGTGCGAAGTTGGTGAAACCACCAATAATCGGTATGACGCATACTCACGCATGCGAGTGCATCTTCCACCGGAGGGACGAAAGAACCAAGTGGTTAAAATATGGAGAAGCCTATCATAGACATGAAGATGAGTAGGAATATCATCATCAAACTTAATAGAGACCCTTTCCGATTCATACCAACCACAAGTATTTTCTACACCTAGGTGATGGGCAATACTTTCCGGAGTGAGACTAAATTCGGTTCCCATAAGATATGAGTCAATCCTAGAAACCTCATATTTATTGTTTGAAGCATGAACAAGAATAGCATTGGCATAAAAGGCTTTGACAAGGTTATGAAAGACACAGGGTTTAATATGAAGAAATTTCATACAACCCTATTCGACAAATAAAGAACATAATTCGAAATCATACAACTCGGAGGTCAAAAAATCTAAGTCTATAGTTCGCTCGACTCTAATTGTTTTTGCCTCGTAAACTTGATGAAAATGATCAAGACAAACGGGATCTCGAAAACACGGATTCAAAAAATTTAGATTTTGAAGATGAGTATTTGGTTGATGTTGACGAGGTTCATTCGAACGGGAATATTGACCGCTTTCAAGTCGAGGTTGTTTCGCTCTAGGGGGTTTGGTTTTAGAAGGCATGTTAGTGGCAATGAGGAGTTTTGGCTTTAAAAAAATTAATTGGGGAATTTTAACAAACACTTGGTGGGCAAGTGGTTGAGGAATATTTTTAAAGGATTCAAATGGCTTCGGTATACCTTCCTGCAAATAATCAAGATAGAACATATATATTATCAAGCCAATTCAATATTGGGCGCACTAAATTCTCGAAAGTTGAAGAATTTCTATATACCCCCAAAATAAATGAACATTTGATTGAACACGTATAAGTTATGTTCATATAATGCTAGAAAGGATAAACATCATATAAAAAAACAAAGTGCTACAAAGATTAGGGTTTTGAGACCTTACCCAAAAGTATGGATTTGAAGCACCTAATGTAGAAAATAAAGAGGAAGCTACCGGTTGATGAAGAAAAGATGAGGAGTCCTTCTTCAATCTTGAAAATAAACGAGTTAAAAATGTGCAAGTGGTTTCAGAATTTTTCAGGAAAAGATGTTGAGCTGTATAGTAGAGTAAGAATGGTGGTTGTGGGTGTTTTAAAGATTGGAATTTTGTACGAAAAATATGTTTAACCCTTAGAAACTGCTTACAGGTTTCAAAACTAAGTATAGGGTTTTGAAACTGGTCTTCTAGATTAAACTAAAATTAACGTTGTTAGTTGGGGTTTTGAATCCTCTTATAGAGGTTTCGGTACTGCTTTGGCAGAAAGGCTTGAAAGTACCATACGTTAAGGGGGTTTCGAAACCATTTGAACTTAGTATCGAAACCCTTCCTAAAAAAGATTGCATTTATTGTTCAACCAAACTCTTTATTCCTACAATGAATGTAGACACCAACCACGATTTGTGGGTATACAAATACCACAATTGGATTCCTTAGACCAAATTCTCTTCATCCCCTGAGAAAATTTCACAGCCATAATCCATTTTCATAACCGTTTCACCAACTTTCAACCTTGGCAGAAGTGAATATAAGGTACGTTCAATGTTAAATTTTTTACGTTACTTCAATATGTTCATTCCTTTATTTTTATAGCAACCGTTCGTTGAGTCCATCATTTCTAATTTCCTAGTATCCATTGAACTTCAGTGTCCAAACATGGGTGACATAAATAAGAAGGATGATGAAAAGTATGTACCTCATGACTGCACAACAAAGGAATGTAGTGAACCCGAAAATCTTGTTGGTATGGTATTTAACTCTCGTGATGAGGTGTGGAACTTTTATAGAGATTATGCAAAAAGTAATGGGTTCAGTGTGTGTCGCGGTACAACTAGGCATGTTAGGATGGGAAATGTGGTTAAACAAGAATTTTGTTGTACACGGGGAGGCTTCTAGAGAGCAGCAATTATTGATATGGAACAAAAACGTGCGCCCCGCGCTATCACACGAATCGGATGCAATGCCAAAGTTGTTGTAAACTATACTGAATACGTGAAGTGGCAGATATCCTTTTGTCATACTGAACATAATCACTCGTTGTGCCAACCTATTATGCAACCATTTCTTCGTTCGAGTAGACAAGTTAATGATGTTGCTGTAGTTGAGGCACGCGCATTGAAAAATGTAGGTGTCAGAACTCACAAATAATGAATTATTTCACGCAACAGTGTGGTGGTTTCCATAATGTTGGTTTCATAAGCAAAGACCTCTACAACTCACTCCATAAATCCGATGCGGTTGAAATTCGTGACGGTGATGTAAATGCTCTACTTGCTTTCTTTAACTTCAAGAAAAAGCAAGATACAGGGTTGTACATGCAGTACAATACTGATGATGTATCGGGATTGCATAATCTATTTTGGTGTGATTCAACATTGAGGTCCGAATACGCATGCTTTGGTGATGTAATTGCATTTGACACAACGTACAAGGGTAATGTGTATGGCCGGCCTCTAATGCCTATAATTGGTGTGAATCACCACCATCAAACCATTGTTTTCAGTGTTGCAATTCTAGTTGATGAGACCGCCGATACATTTGAATGAGTTCTTAGGAAATTTTTACAAGCAATGTGTAACAAGGCTCCTATCTCAGTCATGACAGATGGTGATAGGGCCATGCATAGGGCTATAAAAATGGTCTTCCTCCTTGCTCGACATCGCATATGTTCATGACATCTGTAACGAAATGCGCAGGCAAATATTGGTGACAAAAACTTTACTTCTGCATTTTCATGATGCATGTCATCTTGGTGGACAATTGAGGAATTTGATTGAGAGTGGAGATCAGT
Organism: Hibiscus tridactylites; assembly: GCA_958450335.1. NCBI lineage: Eukaryota > Viridiplantae > Streptophyta > Magnoliopsida > Malvales > Malvaceae > Hibiscus > Hibiscus tridactylites. The sequence goes on along the minus strand of OY288287.1, from coordinate 57,468,912 downwards.
TGTGCAACGGTTTAACGTCGACCACCATCCGTGGGTTGTAGAGAAGGATCATACCCTAATTATGTGGGCACAATCATATCTTACATGACATTTCTTTGCCAATGTTCGCTCGACACAACGGTGCGAAGCTATGAATGTTGCGCTCAAAATTGTGCTCAAATATAAGAAGACATATATAGAATTTGTTCATGCCATTGACAACGGGATTAATGAGATGTGCATTAAAGAGTTGAGGGAAGATTTCTTCAGTTCACATTCGAAGCCTGTCCTGTTGATGAAATTGAATGAGCTTGAAGGGAATGCGACTGACCTACGTACTCGGGCATCGTTCTAAAATTGTTTAGACGGAACTTAAATATGAGACATTGTATCGTGCTATACATCTGATTGTTGAAGTAGGAGGATTGCGAACATATCGTTTAACGAAGTATAAAGATCCCACCAAAATGTATGAGGTGATGCTTGATGTCACAACGCTTAATCTAACGTGTTCTTGTAGGAAATTTGAGACAGTCGACCTTCCCCGTCGATATCAACTGCACGTTCTTAAGTTGGAAGACTTCTTAGAGATCCCAAATTCTTTGATACTATCGTGGTGGACGAAAAATGCAAAGTTGTCAGCTTCATCTTTTGTGGCCACTGACGTGCCTCCGGAAGTGAAACAAATGTCTCAATTTGCTTTTTTACGATCACTTTCTTCGCGGTTGTGCTACCTTGCGTCGCAAACAGACGAAACTTTTCGAAACACAAAGGATGAGATACTTCGATTAACTTCTAAATTTGATCAGTCCACAACTTTGAAGGCGTCCTCATTTAAGAAAGAAAGCAAACGCAACGCTCGAAACCCGCAAAGGAAAGCAGCAAAACGAAAACAGAATATGAAAAAGCACGTCCTAACATCCCGAACCTATCATTGTTCGTTTTGCAATGTTGAGGGACATAATAAGAACACATGCCCTCGTTTGAAGCTGCAACTTCCAACCCCAACATTTTCGACAACTTCAACTTTCTTCGAAGACGATGAGGAATTTACACTTGACCTCGACATGTTTAAACCTCAAGAAATTGTGAGTCATTATTACTTAACTACAAAGTATGTCCATAATTAAAAGTTAACACGTGTTTGTTTTTGCGTTTCACTTAGAACCGACCACATATTTGGAATCCAGACGATAATGTTTTCAATATATCTATGATCGCGACATGCAAGGTATTTCTCAATGCAACATCAAGTTATTACCCAATAATTATATTTGCAATACGTGTTTGTTCCTTCCTTTCTCCCTACAATTAATTAATTCATATGATACAGGTTTCCAGGTTTTACGATTAGAGCATCTTCACACATACAACAACACAAATTGGAGAGTACATACCTGTAAGTGCAACCAAACTTCTTATCTCCCATATCATGAACATTTGGACACACAATCATGAACTATTAATTAATTATAGAAATTACCAAAATTGTGCACTAATTTTTTCACAACTTACGTTTATAACATATGACGACAAAATGCATTCATAAGATCAATTTATACACTGAAATATAATATACAACTTTTTCATTGAATTATATATGTTTTCTTAACATATATTGCATATTTTGTATTTACTTCCTATACATTTGTAATGTATACATTGCTGTACACCTACACAAATGAACGTTATCCTATAAAATGGTACTACCCTCCTACTGTTGCCCATTCCAAAATTTTGCGCTGCCATAAATCCAACTCAAACTTCAATATGTTAATAACGAACAAATATTTTACAAAGTTACGAACATTAACTACACATTGTAATGAGTTCAATTATATAAGAAACAAAGCATATATAATTACTCACTCATTATTTTGGACGACGAATGCTGGCACGGTTGATGAATGAACGTGAATTTAGCTGTAAAACATGTTCCTTAACAACAAATGATATTTTCCGCTGCCTCCAATTCTTATCATTGTTCACTAGATCATACAAAAGAAAGTTTCGGTCCCATTCCCCAACAATCTAGTAAGACAAATGTAAACAATTGATGCATTAATTAACAAACATTTATTTATATAAACGCGATAAGTCACTAGAGTATAATGAACAATGTATGAACGTACCACGACCTCTACACTACAACTATGCCAAAGCTGCATCCACTGAATGCAAAACATCCCACAGTCATCTCTGGTGAGACACATATTGGTTTCAACAACAAATTAGTACTAATCATATGCAAATTGTACAACCAAGCTAACACAAACTACTTCAATTTAACAACTATATACTCATTGTCTTCATGTTTGACTTTAGCCACCATCACGCGGAGATCGGTCAATGGCCTAGATAGTGAGCTAAACACTTCTACGAACTTTTCATCTTTAAAACATTCACCTAACCTTTTAATCTAGATGCAAAAACATATATAGATTTTTACATACTGTGTCACATGTGAAAAGATTGTTGAATAGTTCTAAGTTTACACGTATTACCAACTTCTTTACAACAGACACTCTTGCAGTATTGCCTCGAGTTGTGGGCAAGTTGTCTAGTATCTTCGCTTCACCATGATCAATATACACCACACATATATACCAATGACTTTCATTGTCATTAGTGGGGATAAATATCTGAAAAAATATTCAACAAATGCCCTTCTATAAACGATTACCCTTTTAATATACATATGAAATAAATTGCTATGGATTTATAAAAGATTTATGTTTCTTCATACCATTTTCCAGTCGATAATTTTACCACATGGTTTGAAACTGAAACGCCAATAATCAGCAAGCTGCGCACCATCTAGTAGCCCTCATAGAAGCTGATCCTATAAGAAATTAATTATTATTCAGCATGTTTCCAAAACCACATATGTTTATTCTTAATATACACTAAATTTTACAACGAGAACACATACACTCAATGCGCAAGGTAGATACCCTCTCTTTTCATTAGAGTCCGTCCTAATATCTTCAACAATCATCGCCCACCCGACAACACCAATAACCTAAATATTACACAAAACATATATGAACTATCGTACTACATTTCTTTCATTATAACATTATTTCTTACGGGGAATTGTAAAGTCTATTAACCATTGAACCGACCCAACTTCCTGGTCATAACGTATCAACATAATTTAAAGACAAATGTATGTGGCCAAAATCTAGGACGATTTCGCTGCACCCGTACAAAAACTTCAAAGTTATATGTAACTAAACTATATTGTAGCATTGTTTCAGATTGCTTACCCTTCCGGCAAAGGCGTATTCCATATATAGTCACATGTCCCTTTCGCTGTCGGCCCTACTCCATTTGATATTTCAATGTACAACAGTACATGCAACACTTAAACATTTCTTCTTTAATATTGAATAACATTAAAGGCTTACAATATTTAGTGACACGCATAAGTACTGCACCTTCTACCAATTTATACTTAATGTCAAACCTTTGTAAATATAGAAACCATACAAAGACAAATTACATACGATTTACGTTCATAAAGCAAACTCAACGAAATCATCCATCCATATCATGTTCTAAGCAAATAAATGAGTACACATTACAACATCTCAACTTATTTCTACACCCTACTTAAACCAAATGAAGCTCCACGTGACACTTCTTTTAAATGGCCACTTATTTCATGTTCAAAGTTTTCATTCCTAGTTGAATCCCTTTGCCACTAACCTTTGATACGGCTTCCACAATTGGCTTACCCTACAAGTTAACATTAATTGTATCAACAAAAATAATTTCATACATGAAATTGATGAAACATTGATAAAAATAAAAACTTATAATGTTTATACCTTTTTCTTTTTTCTGCCGACAACAATGTTATCTTCCTTCAACAATTGAACAATGTCCATCAACGAGACATCCTCAATATTAAGTCATTCTTTCGGATTAGACTCTCCGACTCCTACTTTCTCCACCACTTCTTCCTCTTTTTAAATCCAATACCAAATTTTCCATTGATTATACGCAACACCTTCTTCATATACATCACGTTTTCACCCAAACCATCAACCTGCTCAACAACGTGCTTAGATTCCTCCTTCAATGTCTCCAAACTCTCTTTTAATTTTTTCCTTCTCCACACGAGCTTCGAAACCCTCTTTTATTTCACCCAACTCTGAGATAACCCTCTACAACAACTCCATAATAACATCATTTGTACCATGACTCAGTCCACATTCTTTCCCTTTAACATATTCATCATTAGACCCAAGTACCTGCAAACATCATCATTAATTAATTTCATACCATCACAACCTCTTATAGAATACAAAATCGTTTAACCTACTTACTTTAAATCTTTTCGCAGGTCGTTCTTCCTTTAGGCGGGTTATAATTTTGCTTACATACTTCTTGCCCCAATCATATATGCGACCACGACCATCAACAAAAGCATAGCCTCTGCTCGGAATTCCATTCCAAAAATCGAATAATCTCACTTACATTTAATATTAATCAAAACATTATAATAAAATTCAAACTTAGATGAATCAACTACTATGTTGGAACATAACATTCTCTAAAAAATACATTAACTCTAAGATCGCGATGCATCCTGTCATGTATGCCAACCCACCATGAGATTTCCAGTTGGCTACTCTATCAAGTAACCTCTCATAGGCATATTTACACCAATTTAGCTTTCCAGTCAACCTAGCTGGGCACAACAACTTGAAATGTTATAAGGAAGGCACCAAGTTTGAATTTGGACTTACAAACACACCGACAATGTAAAAAAGTACACGAGCTTTCAGCTCATCCCCCTCAAAAGCACCACTAACTATCTCCCCCTCAAGTTCTTTAATTATGGTCTTCGTACTTATTTTGTACTTCAACGCTAGTTTTTTTTTGCATCAAATTTTCTCGTGGCCTCTTAACATCCAAACCTTGGTTCTTCAAACCCAGAACTGCTTCCACATTTTCAAGCATTACTGAAATTTTGTGTCCACCAAATTTCATCATCGAGCTTTGGACATCAAACTTATCCACTAACTCGCAACATAAATCGCGATGAATTGCTCGCGATGTCATTTCAAATAAAGGGCTAAACTCTAACTCATTAACCAAACTGTCAATCTTCAGCTTTCGTATCTTTTTAAACATATCTAACAACTTCTTCAGGCTACATCTTGAAGATATCTCCTACAACATTTCATAAAACAATAATTACTTTACTGTTATGCTTAAATATATTTTGTTACGACATGTTTGAACCCTTACCTCTTTCTCTAACAAGAAATACACATATTTACTTACCTTTTTATCTTCTTCCTTCATAACTATTTCCTTCACATTTGTAACCCCCTCGTCCCGGTCTGGTCGGATGACCGGTCCGAGTGGGCCACACGGGGAAAACCGAAGCGAAACCCGTTAAGGCTTCCCCTCGGTTAACGACCCAGAAAATTTCTTTTAAACCTTAGTCTTATCTATATGCATTTATAGTTCCTATGTGAAGCACTACAGCGGAAGAAACAAACAACGTAACATTCACCGACCAAACAACCATAACAGTCCATTTTACTTCATTTCAGCAGGCCGTTTTGAAACACCTATAGGGTGTTCCGAAACGCCCTGATCTGGTCAACGGGCCTGGGTCGACCACCAGGTGACCGTTCCGAAACAGGGGTGACCCGTATCGGAACGACCTTGATGGTCAATATCTCGTGGTCAACGAGATTTGACCGTTTCGGAACTTCAAAGGCCCGTTTCGGAACGGCTTCATCTCGCCAATTTCTCAAAATTCCAGTGGCGAAAACGTTCCGGAACGACCCTCATCCGTTTCGAAACGGCAGGCCATTTACGTAGGGGCCGTTTCGGAACACGGGGACCCGTTCCGAAACACCCCCTGTCTGCAGACTTTTCTGGGCTGCTTTGAGACACAAGGATGCCCCAAAACATCCCCAAAACACCATACAACAGCCAAGCATTTAAACCCAAGATATACCAACATACTAGCATGCTTCAACATGGTTTAGACATGTCTAACTCTAAGGCAACATTTCCACAACCATGCATTCATTCAAACATAGATCAAACACATATATATAAACTCCTAATGAATAAGGTTAACATGCAAGCAAGCAATTAGGCATGAGTTAACAATCAACATGGCAATACAACCATGCAAAAGCAAGATACTAAGGAGTCTACACATGCTCCAAACAACCAACAATAATCCAACAACCATACATGTCCCATTGCTTAAGCTATTACAAGTCTAACATTTGAAATCCATACTTGGTGAACTCAAGTCCCAAAAACCACACTTGGAGGCCCTCCACTTGCCCGAGCAACCCACGAACTAAGGATCTGCAATGTTGAACAAAGAGAGCGTAAGCAATGATGCTTAGTGAGGGTAAGCTCTAAAAACAAACCTCAACATTGCAGGGTCCGAGCACGATCTAGCCAAAGCCATTTACACTTACCAAAGGTCCACAAGGTATAAATGCATGAGCAATGTATCACATGTATGCCTTAATTATGAGCTCAATACTACCATACATGCAATCACATATAAACATCCAAACAGCTCATATATCTCGACACATTGATACACATATCAATCAACATTGGCACCTAGTTATGACTCAAATACGCGGATAATCGTTGGAACTCATATCCAACAACACAACCATTACCTGACGGTGGGATTACACTCATCACCGGTCTCGCGGAGGGGATTCCACTCATCCTCACGCCCCGTCGATGGGATTCCACTCATCACCGACTATATTTATATACCATTTCTGGGCGTACCCGTACTCCTCCTTGGTGACTCAACGCCACCAAGGCCACGCGCGACTTTTGACTCATGTGTACACACTAACATCCTAATGATCGATCATTTGTATTTAAGTATACTAGTGCCAATATTTTACTCATTCCATATCACACATTTCAATCATTTCCGTGCTTAGCACGTACTCACCATGGACACAACCATAAACCATTACCATGCACGCTTTAAGCAATACAACCCATGCCTCAACTCACATGTATAAAACAATATACATAAACATTCATATCACATGGCATACGAGGCATATACATTCATACAATTGAGTTCATCCAAAGGCTTAGATCAAGTTTAGGATTAGGCTACCACCCTAATCCTAACTCTAGGTGGGTCTACCAAGCCCAACCTAGTCCGTATACTCGAACCAACTAATTTAAAATCATTCAAAGAAATCAACCGCTCACCTAAGCTTCCAAGCTCAAAGGCCAAGCAAGCACAACCTTCAATTTCCCGGATTCTCTTCCGATGTTCCACCGATGCCCAAACTTGATTCTAATCATTCCCAAACACAAACAAAACGTTCGAATCAATAACACATCATCGGAAACAACCCGGATTATCATTAGCAAGTATTCAACACCCCAACCAAGTCCAAAAACAGAATTTTCGAGTAGCCCACTTAACCCACTGAAATCTTCCATTTCAAGCACCCAAACAAGCCTCAATTTCACCCAAAATGATCCTCATATATCATCTAAACATCAGCCCTCAAGATTCCACCCACAACAGCCCCAAAAGACACTTTACAACCTCCCAAAACCCCCTTAAAGCCAAATTCCGATAATTGTTTAAAATCGTTTGAAATTCACATATGTGACATCATTTGACTCCCATATACCATAACCAACCATAATGAATCAAACTATTAGGTTTAACTACACAAAGGCACCTCTTTTAATCAAATATTCAAAAACCTCAAATTCCTTAAATCTTCATGAAAACGAAAATAAAATGTACTTTTGAGAAGAGGGAGGTGAGGGGAGTTCAAAATTACCTTCACCTTTAAATTCGGAGTTGAAATGAAGAAGCTTTGGAAATGGAATAGTAAATGTGGAAGGGAGTTTGGTTTCCCGTTGGTGTGTTCTTGGAGAGGAAGATGAATAGTAGATAAGTGGGTGTTTATTTGGCATGTGACTTATTTTAGGGCTCAAAGGACTACTTTGCCCTTAATGAAATGAACTAATCACAATGGCTTAAAATCCATGACTAATTGGGGGTTTAATTTTTTTAAAGCATAGTCCATCAATTTCATTAATTTGAAAACCGAACCCGAACCATTAATTAATTCATTAAACCGAATTCAATTCATATTAAAATATTATTTTCACCTAACCCCTAAACCCGGATGTTACAACTCTCCCCCACTTAAGGAAATTTCGTCCCCGAAATTACCTGGTGGAAACAAATACGAAAACTGCTCAACCATATCCGCTTTTCTCTCCCACGTGGCCTCTTCCACACCTCTATGTTTCCACAACACCTTGACCAACTCTATGGTCTTGCCACGCAACACTTTGCTATCAGAAGCAAGTATCTCTACGGGCTCTTCATTATAAGACAAATCCGAATTCAACTCTATCTCCTCAACGGGCATCACATGCGAAGGATCCGATCTATATCTCCTAAGCATAGATACATGAAAGACATCATGGATATTCTCTAACCCAGAAGGTAACCTCAACCGATAAGCTACAGGCCCAATCCGCTCAACTATCTCATACGGACCAATGAACCTCGGACTCAACTTGCCCTTTCGGCCAAATCTCATTACCTTCTTCCACGGAGATACCTTCAGAAACACTTCCTCACCCACTGAGTACTCAACCTCTTTCCTCTTCAAATCTGCATAGGACTTCTGATGATCGGAAGCTGCTTTCAAACGGTCACAAATCAACTTCACTTTTTCTGTGGTTCCTTTAAGCAAGTCTGGCATAGGTAACAACCTCTGACCCGTCTCAGCCCAACAAATCGGAGTCCTACACCGTCTACCATACAAAGCCTCGTAAGGTGCCATCTGGATACTAGACTGATAACTGTTGTTGTAGGCAAACTCAACCAACGGTAAGTGCTTCTCCCTAGAACCCTGAAAATCTATCACACAACAACGAAGCATATCCTCTAGAATCTGTATCACTCGCTCTGACTGCCCATCGGACTGCGGATGATAAGATGTGCTGAAATGCAGACGACTACCCAAAGCACTATGCAAACAACTCCAGAACCTCGAAGTAAATCTAGGATCCCTATCTGAAACTATAGACTTTGGAACTCCATGAAGTCTCACAATCTCACGAATGTACAAGTTTGCCAACTTGTCTAAGGAATCCGTAGTGTTCACTGCTAAGAAGTGAGCACACTTAGTGAACCTATCAACAATCACCCAAACTGAATTCTTCTTCGAAGGAGACAAAGGCAACCCCGATACAAAATCCATGGTGATTCTCTCCCACTTCCATTCCGGAATCTTCAAAGGCTGTAGCAAACCTGAAGGAACCTGATGTTCTGCCTTTACTCTCTGACAAACCATGCAACGGCTCACATACTCGGCTACATCTCTCTTCAAACCAACCCAGAAGTAATCATTCTTCAGATCTCGATACATCTTGGTACTACCCGGATGCATAGAAAAGGGACTCGAATGTGCTTCGCTCAAAATCTGACGCCTCAGCTCAACATCTTCCGGTACCACAATTCTATCTCTAAAGCACAACAAGCTCTCACCACTGAAACTATACTCAGTTGGTCTTCCTTCGGCTATGTCTTGAACATGAGGAACTAAGCTCGCATCTTGCAACTGCTTCTCTCTAATCAACTGAATCAAAGAAGGCTTCACTTGTAACTCGGTGACCAAACTGCCATCATCGGACACACTCAATCTAGCAAACATAACTCTCAGCTCAACGGCCACTTTTCTACTCAAAGCATCGGCCACTACGTTTGCTTTACCCGGATGGTACTCAATGGTCAAGTCGTAATCTTTTAACAACTCTAGCCATCTCCTCTGTCTCAAGTTCAACTCTTTCTGTGTCATCAAGTACTTCAAGCTCTTGTGATCGGTGTAAACAACACACTTCTCACCATACAAGTAGTGACGCCAAATCTTCAATGCAAACACAACTGCGGCTAGCTCTATGTCTAGAAGCATAAGCAACAACTTTCCTATCTTGCATCAAAACACATCCTAAGCCTACGTAGGAAACATCACTGTAAATCACAAACTCCTTACCTGAAACAGGTTGTACTAGCACTGGAGCATTTGTTAAAGCTTCCTTCAACTTCTCAAAGGCCTTTTGTCTTGCCTCTGACCATTCAAACTTGACTCCCTTTTGCAACAACTTAGTCAAGGGAGCAGCTACTCTAGAGAAGCCATCAATGAACCTCCTATAGTAACCAGCTAATCCTAGGAAACTCCTAATCTCGGTCACGGACTTAGGTTGTTTCCACTCAACAATAGCCTCAATCTTCGATGGATCAACTCGGATGCCTTCGGCCGAAACAACATGGCCAAGAAATACAACCTCTTGAATCCAGAACTCACACTTACTGAGCTTCGCATACAACTGATTGCTCAACAATCTCTGCAAAACAAATCTCAAGTGCTCATCATGCTCTTCTTCTGTCTTCGAGTACACAAGTATATCATCAATGAAGACAACCACAAACCGGTCTAGATAGTCTCTAAAAATTCTGTTCATCATGTCCATGAATGCTGCTGGTGCATTCGTGAGCCCAAATGGCATCACAAGAAACTCATAGTGTCCATATCTAGTCCTAAAAGCTGTCTTCGGGACATCACACTCTTTCACTTTCAACTGATAGTATCCGGATCTCAAATCTATCTTCGAGAACACTGAAGCACCCCTCAACTGATCAAACAAATCATCTATACGAGGCAACAGATACTTGTTCTTCACGGTCAACTGATTCAGCTGTCTATAGTCAATACACATGCGCATGCTACCATCTTTCTTCTTCACAAACAACACTGGAGCACCCCACGGAGAACTACTAGGCCTAATGAATCCACGGTCTAATAATTCTTGCAACTGACTCTTCAATTCTTTCAACTCATTCGGAGCCATACGATACGGAGCTATCGAAACTGGATTAGACCCTGAAACTGTCTCAATCACAAACTCAACATCTCTGTCAGGAGGCAAACCAGGCAACTCTTCAGGAAATACATCTGGAAAGTCACACACTGTCCTGATATCCTTTGGTCTAGCTTCACTCGTATCCGGATTCATAACATAAGCTAAATAGGCCCCACATCCTGAGTCCATCAACCTATGAGCCTCTAAAGCTGACACCACATTAGACAAGAACTTAATGTTCTCGCCCACTACCACTACCTCGTAGTCATCAGAAAGTTTCAAGGAAATTCTCTTCGTCTCAAAATCCACACTAGCCCGATGCTCAACCAACCAATCCATACCCAATATAATATCAAAACCATAGAAAGGAAGTTCCATCATATCAACTGAGAACACATGACCCTGAACCTTCAGTGGACACCTCCTATACATACGTCTAACCACAACTGTCTCACCAAAAGAGCTAGTAACATGCATACCTACATCTAAGATCTCAACAGGAATATCTAACTTCTGTGCATGCTCACTCAGAATGTAGGAATGCGTAGAACACGAATCAACCAAAGAAAGCAAAGACATAGACTGTAACTCAAAATTACCTGCTATCACATCGGTGTCGTTCCCGGCCTCTCTCTGAGCATAGACCCTCGCTGGTCCTCCCGCCTCTGGCTGCACAGCCACAACATGTGCAAGGTTCCTCTGAGCATCTACCCTAGGTGCATCAGCCCTCGGCTGGAAGTAGCCACGACCGCGCCCACGGCCTCTCTGAAAATCATTACCTCTCGCAGGAGCCTGAGCTATGTTCGGTGCCTGAGCTGCCTGACGTGGACAGTCCCTCCTAAAGTGGTCCCTCGAACCACAGTTCCAACAAGCATGAAAGTTACCCCAGCACTCTCCAGTGTGCTGTCTCCCACACTGTGCACACTCGGGCAAGCGCCCTCCTCCTCTATGGCCCTGATGGCCCCTACCATGGTGGCCACCGCCACGTCTCTGATCAAACTGATGTCTGCCACCCTTGTGTCTCTTAGCATCTCTACCATCAAAGTGGTTATGCCTCTTTCCAGAACCAGAACCACCAGCTCGTTTGGCTGAACCCAAACTATGCTCCAAATCCTTGGCCCTCGCGACCAACACATCAAAGTCTGAGTAGTCAGAAGCCAACGTGTACCTCTTAACCTCTTCATTCAATCCGTACCGGAATCGGTTGCAGCGTTCCATTTCAGTGGGAACCAACTCTGGGGCATACTGACTCAAGCGAACAAAGCGGATCTCATAATCAGTCACAGAAGCATCCCCCTGAGTAAGAGCCATAAACTCTCGCTTCTTCTCATCCAAGTACCTCGGTCCCAAGTACCTCTTTCTGAAAGCAAACTTAAAGAAATCCCAATCTATCTCAGCCTCTGGAACCCCGGTAGTGATGGTGACCCACCAGGTGTAAGCATCACCCTGAAGCAGTGAGATTACACAACCCAATCTACGTGCGCCCGCACAACCCATCTGAGCCAAGATACGAACTGTCTTCTCCAACCATAACTCCGAACTCTCCGGAGTAGATCCTCTAAACTCCTCGGCTCCTAGGCTACGGAGCCTCTCCAAAGGTAAACTAGCATCATCACACCTAGGCTGAACTGCAGCCTGTGCTCCCGCAACTGCGGCCTGGAACGCTCCCGCTATCGCTTGTACTAGCGGAGTCATGTCAATTCCAGCTGGACCTTGGCCACCTTGGCCACCTTGAGGTCCCTCTCCTCCAGCTCCATCCTCGCCCCCAGCTCCAGGTGGAGGAGGTGGTGGTGGAGCGCCAACTCCCGCGGCCCCCGGTCCCTCTATGTGAGCTCCCGCACCAACTACCGGCTCAACAGGAGCTACAACTCGCGGTTCCTGACGAACCAACCTCGGTCTACCTCTCGGTCTAGACATTGCTCTCTCAGATATTAACTACAACCACAACAACAACACACAAAATGGGTTAGCAAGGTGAGGCTCCCAAGTGTCCAAGTATGTTTCCTCACTTAAAAATCATTTTTTCCAATGTAATAGTAGCAATGGGACCCACACACACATGCTTAAAAGTAAAACAATCAGCATACTTGTCACATAAGCAACCATTCTTGCAGAACAAGCAAACACCGTGCAATTCAACTTAAAAACTTAAACTTACCTCACTTACCTGCCCAAGGTCTCGGTAACCTTAGGCTCTGATACCAACAAGTGTAACCCCCTCGTCCTGGTCTGGTCGGATGACCGGTCCGAGTGGGCCACACGGGGAAAACCGAAGCGAAACCCGTTAAGGCTTCCCCTCGGTTAACGACCCAGAAAATTTCTTTTAAACCTTAGTCTTATCTATATGCATTTATAGTTCCTATGTGAAGCACTGCAGCGGAAGAAACAAACAACGTAACATTCACCGACCAAACAACCATAACAGTCCATTTTACTTCATTTCAGCAGGTCGTTTCGAAACACCTATAGGGTGTTCCGAAACGCCCTGATCTGGTCAACGGGCCTGGGTCGACCACCAGGTGACCGTTCCGAAACAGGGGTGACCCGTATCGGAACGACCTTGACGGTCAATATCTCGTGGTCAACGAGATTTGACCGTTTCGGAACTTCAAAGGCCCGTTTCGGAACGGCTTCATCTCGCCAATTTCTCAAAATTCCAGTGGCGAAAACGTTCCGGAACGACCCTCATCCGTTTCGAAACGGTAGGCCATTTACGCAGGGGCCGTTTCGGAACACGGGGACCCGTTCCGAAACACCCCCTGTCTGCAGACTTTTCTGGGCTGTTTTGAGGCACAAGGATGCCCCAAAACATCCCCAAAACACCATACAACAGCCAAACATTTAAACCCAAGATATACCAACATACTAGCATGCTTCAACATGGTTTAGACATGTCTAACTCTAAGGCAACATTCCCACAACCATGCATTCATTCAAACATAGATCAAACACATATATATAAACTCCTAATGCATAAGGCTAACATGCAAGCAAGCAATTAGGCATGAGTTAACAATCAACATGGCAATACAACCATGCAAAAGCAAGATACTAAGGAGTCTACACATGCTCCAAACAACCAACAATAATCCAACAACCATACATGTCCCATTGCTTAAGCTATTACAAGTCTAACATTTGAAATCCATACTTGGTGAACTCAAGTCCCAAAAACCACACTTGGAGGCCCTCCACTTGCCCGAGCAACCCACGAACTAAGGATCTGCAATGTTGAACAAAGAGAGCGTAATCAATGATGCTTAGTGAGGGTAAGCTCTAAAAACAAACCTCAACATTGCAGGGTCCGAGCACGATCTAGCCAAAGCCATTTACACTTACCAAAGGTCCACAAGGTATAAATGCATGAGCAATGTATCACATGTATGCCTTAATTATGAGCTCAATACTACCATACATGCAATCACATATAAACATCCAAACAGCTCATATATCTCGACACATTGATACACATATCAATCAACATTGGCACCTAGTTATGACTCAAATACGCGGATAACCGTTGGAACTCATATCCAACAACACAACCATTACCTGACGGTGGGATTACACTCATCACCGGTCTCGCGGAGGGGATTCCACTCATCCTCACGCCCCGTCGATGGGATTTCACTCATCACCGACTATATTTATATACCATTTCTGGGCGTACCCGTACTCCTCCTTGGTGACTCAACGCCACCAAGGCCACGCGCGACTTTTGACTCATGTGTACACACTAACATCCTAATGATCGATCATTTGTATTTAAGTATACTAGTGCCAATATTTTACTCATTCCACATCACACATTTCAATCATTTCCGTGCTTAGCACGTACTCACCATGGACACAACCATAAACCATTACCATGCACGCTTTAAGCAATACAACCCATGCCTCAACTCACATGTATAAAACAATATACATAAACATTCATATCACATGGCATACGAGGCATATACATTCATACAATTGAGTTCATCCAAAGGCTTAGATCAAGTTTAGGATTAGGCTACCACCCTAATCCTAACTCTAGGTGGGTCTACCAAGCCCAACCTAGTCCGTATACTCGAACCAACTAATTTAAAATCATTCAAAGAAATCAACCGCTCACCTAAGCTTCCAAGCTCAAAGGCCAAGCAAGCACAACCTTCAATTTCCCGGATTCTCTTCCGATGTTCCACCGATGCCCAAACTTGATTCTAATCATTCCCAAACACAAACAAAACGTTCGAATCAATAACACATCATCGGAAACAACCCGGATTATCATTAGCAAGTATTCAACACCCCAACCAAGTCCAAAAACAGAATTTTCGAGTAGCCCACTTAACCCACTGAAATCTTCCATTTCAAGCACCCAAACAAGCCTCAATTTCACCCAAAATGATCCTCATATATCATCTAAACATCAGCCCTCAAGATTCCACCCACAACAGCCCCAAAAGACACTTTACAACCTCCCAAAACCCCCCTTAAGGCCAAATTCCGAAAATTGTTTAAAATCGTTTGAAATTCACATATGTGACATCATTTGACTCCTATATACCATAACCAACCATAATGAATCAAACTATTAGGTTTAACTACACAAAGGCACCTCTTTTAATCAAATATTCAAAAACCTCAAATTCCTTAAATCTTCATGAAAACGAAAATAAAATGTACTTTTGAGAAGAGGGAGGTGAGGGGAGTTCAAAATTACCTTCACCTTTAAATTCGGAGTTGAAATGAAGAAGCTTTGGAAATGGAATAGTAAATGTGGAAGGGAGTTTGGTTTCCCGTTGGTGTGTTCTTGGAGAGGAAGATGAATAGTAGATAAGTGGGTGTTTATTTGGCATGTGACTTATTTTAGGGCTCAAAGGACTACTTTGCCCTTAATGAAATGAACTAATCACAATGGCTTAAAATCCATGACTAATTGGGGGTTTAATTTTTTTAAAGCATAGTCCATCAATTTCATTAATTTGAAAACCGAACCCGAACCATTAATTAATTCATTAAACCGAACTCAATTCATATTAAAATATTATTTTCACCTAACCCCTAAACCCGGATGTTACAACATTGCCTTCTGCTATCCATTCGGATTGAGCCTGCTTCTGCTCATCGTACATTTCAATATAAGGCTTCTTTTCATCATCAGTCATCTCAACCCATCTCACACCTAGTGTTTTTCTTACATGTATCAGTCCCACAATTATTAAAATGCAAAAAATATGTACACTTAACAAACTATTACACAACACACACTCGACTTTTATTTTCCACACTTACACTATTGTTCATTTTCTTTTTTCCACCCTTCAATCTTTTACATTCGCTTATACTGTAAAACAACATTCTAGAGTTAGCTTACACAATACATATCGTTATCCAATTAACAATTTCAAGAATGCTATATACATTCAAGTTTAACTTACTAGAAGTGTAAATATGGTGTCAATTTTTTAGGTGCCTCACGCACCGCTTCTACATCGGACTCCTTATGATGCTCCATTGTAAACAACATCTATTTGAAATGATCAACGATGGAACGATGAAAGGAATACCCGTTGATGACAAATGATAATTACTACATAAACAAAATTTCCATTCTTAATATGGCTCATTTGAACACCCACAAAGTTTGCCTATATGAGACACTAAAAATTTCATGTGATTATTAAAGCATTTATTCCATTACTAAGGAAAACAAACAAAACAACTTAAGTACTACTAAACAAACATACATAAACAACATACAATCATACGAACATACATATTCAAGCTATTTTTAATGTTCATAAAGCTCATTCTTATCAATTTAGGGACCAATAAATTTCTTCCATTTTCTTTTATCATAAATGTCACTAGATTTGACTATAGACATCAAGAGTATATACTAAAAGTTGTCAACTTTAAATTTACTCAAGGCATACGTAAGAGACGGATTCAACTTAAACCTCAAACAATTCATTGGACCTTCAAACTTACAAACACCATTCGAAACATGTCTGATTAGGTATTTTATCAATACGCTACATAATACTTACATACTCAAACAGTCCACTAAATCTCATATACTCAGAAAATAGCCCATAAATGTTCATATATTTCTGCAAAACATGATAATTATACTCATATACTTATATACATCAAAATAATTCATCATTTTTATACACACATATGTATTTCTCAAACATTTCCTAACCTATTGATCCTCAAGCAATATACAACAAAATGGTAACTCATACACTTTTCAATCAGTTCTTGTTTACTTTATCATAACAATCTCTTAAAATTTATGATCAAGCAACCAAACATTTCTACTAACATAGAAAATCGACAAAATCGAACAAATCAATCATGAGAATTACCCCGATTTACTAAGACAAGTTTACCTTATGAAACTACTTTTCTAACATCCTAAACAAAGTATAAATCATACATACTTTGTTTCGGCCAACTAAGAGGATTCTCCCTAATACACATGTTACCTTAGCTATTACAGTTTTGCAGGAACCATTAATCTAACACAATTTAGCATGCATTCACCATGTTTACCACATATTTCTCCAACATATATAGTTAAAATCTCAAAACCAAAACAATTAAATACACTAAAATAAAGAGTTATGAACCAAAGGATGCTCATGCATCTACCCCCTAACATGGAGTTTCAATCCTCAAGAATCCTTAGCAACAAAATTATCATGTATTCCTTAAACATGTTTCGGCCAAATAGGAGGATTCTCCCTAATACACATGTTACCTTAGCTATTACACTTGTGTAGGAACCATTAATCTAACATAATTTAGCATGCATTCACCATATTTACCACATATTTCTCCAACATTCATAGCTAAAATCACAAAACCATAACATATAAATAAACAAAAATCTACAATCCTACAAATTCTGAACCCTACAAATTTTCCCTATTTTAAACCCCAAACTACCATTACTTTCTCCAACAATCTGAACTCAAATCACACAACCCACCATTACTTCCTTCCAAACCATTGATTACTAACGCATAACCACAAAAAATTTGAACCCAAACTAAATACATCGATCTAACCATAACATATAAACAAACTAAAATCAACAATCGTACAAATTCTGATCCCAAGCTTTGCCACTGAACATCCCTGCAACTGCTGCCAGACTCTCTTCACTTGTCTCTAGAAACTAACATACAGAAAATTATTTTAGCCAATGGCTTAAAATGCGCTTAAAGGATAATCTCTACTAGAATTGATCTCCCAAAATTGAAGATTTCTAAACATAAAAACTCATAATAAACAAGATATTAGTCCAATTATTAAAGTTAAAAGATAAACAAGTTGATATGTAACAACATAGCCAAAAGAAAATAGAGAACAATACTCAAGAGAAAAATTGTTAGAGTGCTTAAATAACGAAAAATATTGAACTCAATGCAATAATGTATTCAACCTCATAAGACACAAACAATGAAGCAAAGAGAATCAACATAATTTCAAATAAAACACTGGGCCACAATCACATTCCTTGTGAGCAACAATCTTAAGAACTGACATGATTGAAAACTAATGAAATTTCACTTGTGCACTTGAAACAACTCGAGTAAGAGCTTTAACCACATATTTCTCCAACATTCATAGCTAAAATCACAAAATTATAACATATAAAGAAACTAAAACCAACAATCCTACAAATTCTGACCCCTAGTAATTTCTCCTATTTTAAACCCCAAACCGCCATTACTTCCTTCAACAATCCAGACTCAAATCACACAACCTACTATTACTTCCTTCCAAACCATTGAATACTAACGCATAATCACATAAATTTTGAACCCAAACTAAAAACATCGATCTTACTTGAACACCGTTCTTCTTCCGTCGCTTCTTAGCTTCTAATCCAATCTCTGCATTGAGATAAAGGGGCATGGGTTTGAGAGTATCGAAATCCTATCTATTTTTCCCTCTATCGCGCGATATGGGAGTCTCAAACTTTTTGTGGGTTAGTAAATAACCCGCTCATTTCAAGGTTATCGGCTCACCGGGTAAATTTTTTTTCTCAATCTTACGGTTCACGGTGAACTGGCTTGATCCAATGGCCTCCATTGGATGGCCTGTATTTAGTTGGTTCTTAAGCCGTTGGTTTTTAGAATTTCCCAATGGCTGTTGTCCATCTTCTCATTGAAAAAAAAGTCGGATATTATTCATTAGATTTAATAAATCAAAAAACGTTATTTAATAATTACTAGAATTTTATCACAGGTTCACGCTTACTTGGCGAGTTTTTTTTAATAGTCTTAACGTGATTACAATGTAGTTTATGTTCATACATATTTTTAACCCTTTGACATTGAACACAAACTTTGCAGACAAAACGATTTGAACCCATATCTTTTAGGATGAACATTATCCGCTTTTTCATTAGGACCACTTGTTGAGTTTTTTTTAAATAATAAAATTGTTAAAATGACTATATTTTAAAAATAACTTAATTAAATTTAAAATATATTTTTTAAAAAATTAATTATTTTCAATGATAATGGATTATAACACAAACATAAATTAATTGATATTTGTACAAATTTTATTTTATTTTCAAGTTTTTTTGGTTATTTTTAGCTCAATTTAAGGAAAACTAACGATATAATGACTATTTTATAACTAAATTCAAAGTTTAAATTTTACTCTAGTTTAAAATATGATATGATGTGATATGTTCGACCAATGAAATATGAGTTAAGTTATGATAGATTGGGTAAACATGCATATCATTTGGAAATATTGCTTTCGTTAGAACATTTAAATTAAAGTGTCAAAATTTAGGGAAATGATATCAATATTAATATGACCAATACAATACTTTTACAAAATCAACATTATTCGAGCAAAATCATTTGTTCGGTTGGCTAAACTGCTCTTCTTTATTCTCTCATTTCTCTTGGGTCATGTGTTCTAGACCTATTAAGAATACTCCCTTCCTCCCCTTAGAGTTCTCCTTCCCCTCCCATTAGGATTAGATAGGTTTCGTAAAAAAAAAATATATCCAATCGAATAGTCTAATTAATACAACTTAAAAGCTTTATTAAATAAAACATTTTATTTTATACAAGCAAAACAAGTCACCAACAATCTAATTGAACTAGACATTATCGCCTCGAGAGAATGAGCGATCACTGAAAAAAAAAATAGAACTTGAAAATACCAATTAAAATAAGTTACATATTGGATGTTAATAATGAATATAGAATACATATATAAATTCAAAATGAGTTAAATATAACCAAAAAAGTTGAAAAAAATAAAACTTGTATAAATATCAATCAAATTTATATTCTTATATTATATATTATAATAAACTATCATTGAAAATGTTTTTTTTAAATGTTTTAATTTAATTAATTAATTTTTAAAATATAACTATTTTAACAAATTTTATTATTTAAAAAACTCACAGATTGAGTGTTAAATGTAGGGATGTCAATTGGGCGGGGCTGGTGCGTGCGAAAGGAACTCTTCCTGCATTCATCCCCGCTAAGAATTTTTATCATCATTCCTTTCTCATGATCCGTTGTGAATATAAAATCTAAAACTATCTTTGTCCCGTAATACTAAAACCATCTCTACCCCATCACCTAATTCGCTCATTACCCGCCCCATGACCCATTCATATAATATATTTATAAATATTAGTTAAATAAATATAAATCAAATTTGTTATGAAAAAAGTATGAAATACCTGTCATTTGGACTCTCACCATATATGTGACATTATTCCAACCGTCACCATTTTAAATAATAAAAATAATATACAAAATTATATTTTGTACAACACAAAAGATTGGACTAAAAAAATATTAAAGTCTATTGTAAAGGACCGGAAAATAGCACAAATAACATGTAAAATAATATTTCAAATACCGTAACAAATAAAAATTTAGAAAGAATTAAAAAGAAAATAACAATGAAAAACAAGCTTTAAAAATAAGAACAAATACGAATAGAATTTAAATAATATACAATATTAAGAAAATAACATTAAAAGAAGTAGAAGAATAACATACATATGGTGAGGACTGCGAAAAAAAATAAATCTTAAAAAGAATGCTTAACCGCAAGCAACAATGAAGAAGAAATCAATAACCTAAATATTATATATATATATATATATATATATATATATATACACAAAAATTTTCATAAAAATTTTAAGACAGGTCAGTCCCAAACTCAATTATATATATATATATATATAAAAGAAAAATTGAGCTCTGATAATAAGTATTGGGGAAAAATAAGACCCCTAATAAGAAATATTGAAAAAAAAAATTATTTTAAGAGTGGACCCCTTATAACAAGTATTAGAAAAAATGGCCACCCAATAACATGTATTGCAAAAAATTCGGCTCATAATAATAAATATTGAAGAAAAAAATTGATTCTAAGAGTATGACTAATAACAGATATTTTAAAAAAAATAAGCCTTTGATAACAAGTATTGAAAAAATAGACTCATAATAATATATATTGGAGAAAAAATAAATTATCATTAAAATTAAATACTTATAATTATGAGCAGTGGGCCGTCGCCTTTATGGCCCACCCTCAGGAACGACCCTGTGAGTGGATGATGAAATTTTTTTAACGACAGTTAATGAAAAAACTTTATTTAAGTAACAGAATAAAATATTAAGTACTTATTTGACTCGAAATATAGTTCAGGCACCTAACTAAAAAATTGATATTGTTTGAGCACTTATTTTATTGTTAAGCGTTTATTTATATGGGATTGAAGTTTTGAGAAGAAGAAAAAAATACATACATATGTCGATGAGACATATCATGTGTATACCAAGAAATGTGGATTCACAAGTTGGTTTGTAACTGGACTTCCTCCTTGATATTACCACTATTAAATTAAACAACAGAATGAAGGTAAGTTAATTTAAGTATAGTCTTAATCCATGATCCGTGGTGATACTGATTTAGGTAATAACTAGAAGAAGAAAAAAATCTTCAACTTTGGTAATTAAAGAAAATCCCCACAATATAGTTTTTTAACTATTCATTTGCTGTAAATTAAAGACCAGGCAAATTAAGTAAGAAATCTAAAGATGTTGGCGTGAACTATTCTAAAGATTCCAACTGGTTGTCTATAATGATTTACACTCCATTTCTCTCGTTTAACATGTTATTTTAGAAACCTTCAATCAAGTAATTTAAAAAAATATAAAAAAATATTTTTTATAAAATTTAATTAATTAAAATATTTATGATCAAATTTAAAAAAAATGACAAAAAATTAATATTGGACATATTGAATGGGACAAAGAGAGTATTATAATTATAAACACTATAAAAGTATAACCTTAATTTATAAATATTTTAAAAAATATAATTAATAATATTATAAACAAATAATCATGGATTGATCTAAATTCAGATTTTTCGTGTCTTTATTTTTTTTAATGAGAATTAATGATAAAGGTATTGTTATTATTTAATTTTAATGGAAATCGAAGCGCTCTAAGTTAGATTTGTTGACTTCAGAGTATTTAATTGTGAAACGCACGCCGAATTTGCGTTCATGAGGCTAAAAGGAAGTGGACTGGAAATTTTAAGGGTCCAACGGTGGCCGGTTGCGACCAATGGTGACTGATGATGGTGGTGAGTGGCGGGATTTTGGTTGAATTTAGGGGTTAAATTGATATTCTATCTAAATTTTAGGGTCAAAATGGTATTTTAGCTCAAATTTAGGGGTTAAACTAGTATTTATCTAAATTTCATGGGTCAAATTAAAAACTAACCTCTTTTACTAACATGTCACATCATCAAACTAACAAGAATTAACGGCTCAATGACCAAAATGTAACAAATCGATAATATAAGTGACAAAAATGTAATAAACTGAAAATGTAAGTGACTATTATATGATTTTTTATAAGTTAATAGACAAAAGTGAGCACTTATAGGACAATGGTGATGATTTTTATAATTCACTCTATAAATTATGAATACCTACAAATTATGAAATACTAGTTTTTAAATGGGTAAACTACATAAATAGTCACTAAACTTTTATGACAAATTTATTTTGGTCATCGTACTTTTAAAATATTCGATAAAGTCACTCAACTTTTAGTTCAATTTCAATATAGTCACCTAAATTTTAGGGTGGATTCATTTTGGTCACCGTACTTTTAAAATATTCGACAATGTCACTAAACTTTTAGTTCAATTTTAATATAGTCACCGAACTTTTAGTTCGCTTTCAATATGGTCCCTCCCGTTACCTTCCATTAAAAGATGACATTAGTTTTCATTTTTCTTTAATAAAAAATGGGTAAACTACACCAATCACCACTCAACATTCTTCTCACTCCTATTTTGGTCACTAGAGTTAAAAAAATTCAATTTAATAACTTAACTTTCCAATTGTTCATATTTTGGCCACTCTCAAATGACATGTTTATACAAATAGAAAAATTTGATTAATCTTTAAAAGATTTATTTTGGTTAATTGGTAAATTTAAATTATTCAATTTTCGATCTTATATTGTATCAATTAAATCAGATAATCGATTAACTAGTTAACTGAAATATTTGATTATGGAAATGATTTTTTACCTTGTTTATTAAAATATCAAATACGATAATATGGTAAATATAGTAAATTTTCGGGTGTGATAAAAGTGTAAAAACAACTAGAAAGTCAAAGATTGAAAGTTCACACCTAATAATTTTACCCAGAGCCAAAACTTAAAAAAACCAGAAGGGTATCAAAATCATCAGACTATAAGATATTGCAATGCATAAAATTTAGAAATATTATATATACTAGATTAGATCATTTAATTAATTTTACTTAAAATTGTGAACCATAATCGAATCGAAATAATTTATTCTAAAAATTTGTACCAAAATCGGGTTCAATTAATCCTTAAAAATTATTTTGGTTATTTGCTAAATTCAAATTATTCAATTCTCAATATTATATTGTACTAATTAAATCGGATAATCGATAGACCGATTAATTTAAATATTTGATTCGAGTAATAATTTTTTACTTTGCTTATTAAAATATCAAACATGGTAATATGGTAAATTTAATAAGCAAAGTAAAAAATTATTACCCAATTTTTTTAAGGATTAATCGAATTTTTGTATTTGTATAACCATGTCATTTGAAAATGACCAAAATATGAACGATTCGAAAGTTAAGTTATTAAATTGAATTTTTTAACTCTAGTGACCAAAATATGAGTGAAAAAAATGTTGAGCGATGATTGTTGTAGTTTACCCATTTTTGTTAAGGAAAAACAAAAACTAACGTTAGCTTTTAACAGAAGGTAACAGAAGGGACCGTAATGAAAGCGAACTCAAAGTTCGGTGAATATATTGAAATTGAACTAAAAGTTAGATGACCTTATCAAATATTTTAAAAGTACGGTAACCAAAATGAATCCGCCCTAAAAATTTGGTGACTATATTGAAATTAAACTAAAAGTTGAGTGACCTTATCGAATATTTTAATAGTACAGTGACCAAAATGAATCTACCCTAAAAGTTTGGTGACCATTTATGTAGTTTACCCCTTTTAAATATACTTGATCTCCTACGTAAAGTACTAATTAAGCCCTCAGGGTCCTTAGGCAGAGAGAAAGTTCGCTCATGTTCCCTTCACTCTGTAAACAAATAAAAAAGTTAGTTTAGGAGGGAAGGGAACAATGGAGGAGAAGATGAACAACCACCGTCAAAATACCCCCAGATTTGTCTGCCATTGGACCCTTCTCCTCTTCTCCGCCGCCGTGTCCGCCATTTCCACAACAACAACGGCAGCTCAGCCGTTTGATTATGCCAACGCATTATCCAAGAGCCTCCTTTACTTTGAATCCCAACGATCCGGTCGTTTACCCTACAACCAACGCGTCACTTGGCGCCACCATTCTGGCCTCACCGACGGACTGGAACAAGGAGTACACCCCCCTTCATAATCTCATTCAACGCCCAAAATTTGGGTTTTCTTTTTATTTAACTTTTGTTTATCTGGTAATATTGTAGGTGGACTTAGTGGGAGGATATTATGACGCCGGCGATCACGTCAAGTTTGGACTCCCAATGGCTTTCACCGTTACAATGTTGTCTTGGGGAATCATCCAATTCCAGGACGAAATCGCCGTTGCCGGAGAATTGGAGCATGCTATGGAGGCCATTAAATGGGGGACGGATTACTTCATTAAGGCACACACCAGCCCCAATGTACTATGGGCAGAGGTGGGCGATGGGGACACCGACCATTACTGCTGGCAACGCCCCGAGGACATGACAACCTCGCGCCAAGCCTACAAGATCGATCAGAACAATCCGGGATCGGATCTAGCCGGAGAGACGGCGGCAGCAATGGCGGCGGCGTCGATTGTGTTCAGGAAAACAAACCCACATTACTCTCACTTACTCTTACACCACGCCCAAGAGGTACACACACCCAAGACCTTGTTTAACCTATAAATCACCATCATTATGACAAAATAAGAACTGGGTTTTGATTGATTTTTCATTTAATTGTCTGGGTTTTACTTAGCTGTTTGAGTTCGGGGATAAGTACAGAGGGAAATACGATGGAAGCATTGCGGTGGTGAAAAGCTACTATGCGTCGGTGAGCGGGTATATGGACGAGTTGCTGTGGGCTGCCGTGTGGCTTTACGAGGCCACCGACAAGGAGGAATACTTGAATTATGTCGTAGACAATGCTGCTTCTTTCGGTGGCGTTGGTTGGGCCATTTCTGAGTTCAGCTGGGATGTTAAGTATGCTGGGGTTCAAATTATGGCCTCTAAGGTAATCTCTCTCCCTCCACTTCCACTTCCAATTAAATTCATTTCTTCTTATATTATTAGCATGTTTAATTAGAGGTCAATTCATGATTAAGAACAATTTAAAAAACATTACTCACTTCTGTTCTTTCTTAGGAATATTTCAAATCAACGTCCTTGTTTAAGGACCAGTTCTTAACTAATGTTTCGGTTTATTAATGAATTTTTAAGATTTAAAAAATTCACAATACCAAAACAAATCCAGAAAAAAAAAAAACATTTTAGTTTTTAATATTTATATGACTATGAACAGTGTATCCATTGTGCTAGTCTTTTCTTATCAAGCTTTTACTTTTCTTTTTCTTCTTTTTGGCTTTTCCTTTCTCAAAAATATATTGAAAACTTTAATTATTTAAAGTATATATAACATATATAATATAAATATTTTAATACGGTGATTAAACTACCTAGATCTTATTGTACTTATAAATAATATGATAATGTGCATTTAAACCCATATTCTCTCTGATGTTGTTGCAACAACCATGTTAATAAACTTAAGATGCAGTCTGCCTAAAGTATAAAATTTTAATATAAATAAAAAATATAACAATATATTGATAGTAAATATTAAGACACCACTCTTGAAGTAGTATATTTATTTTTAATAAATTTTAAATTTACTCAATATTTTTTAATTACATATCTTAATATCATTTAAAATGTATATCGATGTATAACCAGTGTATTGAATACATTAATTAACAAAAATGGATGGGATTTGCTTTTTCTGTAGATTAAAAGATTGGATAATAGCTTAGCTTTGAAACATGCACTTTGACCCCCTTTTTTTTTCTTTCATTTTTAATAGCAAAGTTCAGTAGTTCACTCTGATAGAGTGATCTGCAATTAAGGAACCTTCTCTAGATTTTAAACACTTTATTTATGTAAGTGCACAAATCCACGTGCATTTGGATGCCTTTGAATGCCCGGTGGATTAGTGCCACTTGGCTTAAATCTAGTAGAAAAGAGCAGTTATTTCCATGCTCCAAAATCAAGGGAAATGCGAGTACTAAATTATCAACTCGATTCTATTTGACTATTGAATTAAAAAATTTAACGACTTAATTAATAAAACTTATAATTTAACAATTAAAATAAAATCGAATTAATAATTTAGTGACCTGAAAGATAAATTTGGGAAATATTGGGTTGTCTAAACATTTTGAGGGTAGGGTCAAGGGTGTTGTAGCCTTGTAGGTTGATATGTGTTTAGCCCCAGTGCCAAACCAAGTGAATGGTTAGAGGCTGTTTCATTTATGAATGTTGGGCATACCTTCACTTTCAAATTGGATCCTTCCATTATCTAAAGATCTTACGAAACATCCATGTCTTCTCCCAACACATTAATTCGTAATTCAACCGGTATAATTCGATTTTAAATCCGTAAACTATGAACTTCTATACCTATACCTGTCCCAAAATGCACAGCAAGCTTTAGTTAGGCATTGAAGTGATCAACTGAGTGACACCTAAGAAGAAAGTGTTGTGAAAGATTTTCTGGATTTCCCTTGGCAGTTGCTGGAGAAAGATAAACACAAGCAGCACGCTCATATTCTGAAGCAATACCGATCGAAAGCCGAGTACTACCTATGC
The DNA here is from genome assembly GCA_958450335.1 of Hibiscus tridactylites. Lineage (NCBI taxonomy): Eukaryota > Viridiplantae > Streptophyta > Magnoliopsida > Malvales > Malvaceae > Hibiscus > Hibiscus tridactylites. The sequence continues at coordinate 57,441,549 of OY288287.1, read as the reverse complement.
TCCTGTCTCAACAAAAACAATGACACCACCGACAACATTGATCGAAGCCCGGGAGGCCTTTTATACATCCGGCAATGGAACAACATGCAATACGTGACGACGGCAGCATTCCTTCTCACCATCTACTCCGACTTCCTCCGGGACTCGAACCAAAACCTCCATTGTCCCGCCGGAACAGTAGGTCACGGAGAGATCCTCAGTTTTGCCAAATCTCAAGTTGATTACATACTCGGTTTGAATCCCTTGAACACGAGTTATTTAGTTGGCTATGGTTCGAAATACCCCAAAAGGGTGCACCACAGGGGCGCCTCAATAGTGTCATACAGGGAGAATAAAGGGTTCATAGGGTGCACCCAAGGTTATGACCATTGGTATGGTCGAGCCGAGGCGAACCCTAATGTTTTGGTAGGGGCGGTGGTCGGAGGACCGGACGGTGAAGACAATTTCGAGGACAGAAGAGATAATTACATGCAAACCGAGGCTTGCACGTATAATACGGCTCCATTAGTTGGGGTTTTTGCTAAATTATTACAATTAGAGGAAAGCCATGAACTTGAATTGGTTGCCTCTTATTAGAAAAAAATATATATAAATATCAAGTGAGAACAAAAAAAGAAGGAAAAAATACTGTTGGTGAGAATTCTGAAACACTTATTTTATTGGTTTTTGGTGAGGCCGAACAAAGACTTTGAGGCCCCATTTGCATTGAAGGTTAATAATAGTGAAATTTTCAACGTATTATGTTTATATTTGACATGAGAACAAAAGTTATATATCCTTTTTGGAGACAAATAATGTGGGATTTTGCTGCACTCTCGTGTTATCTCCATTCAATATTCATAACTTAATTGGGACACGATGATTAAATATGTCCGTCGTGAGTGTTGCGGATAGAATGGCTTGTATATGCCGTGATGCCCAGGTTGGTGCGGATATATGCCACCTGCTGGTGTTGCTGCAGCTCTGCTTACGGACTTGCATGGAATAACATAAATGTTCTTGTTGTTTCAATATTAGCGAAACATAAATTATAACCCTAAAATCCTAAACTCTAAAAATAAAAGTTTGTACTTTAAAATATAAACCCTAAATCATAAATACTAACTTTAGACATAAATCTTCAACTCTAAATTTATTTTTCAGTATTAATACATATATTAGGGCACAAAAATGGACAAAAAATTTCTATTCGATAAATGAGGCTATGCCTAGGGATGTAAAAACAGGTAATCGGATGAGTTTCAAGTCGAGTTCTGCCAGGTCGGGTCAAATCAGATACATATCGATTTGATGTTTTGACTCGACTCGGGTGGGGTGCAGGTCAGTTTCAGGTTGGTTTCATTTTAAGTCAGGTTAATTCAGGTTTCGAATTCGTATTAAGTTTGAATTTTGATACAAATAGTCGATAGACTTTGGGTTGGTCATTCATTTCGAGTTAATTATTTAACGTCTTTCACAAACACGAATCACATTAAAAAAAATATTAAGCACTAGAATGAACAAAAATATCATTAAATGATTTATATCTAAAATATTGGAGTAAATTAAAAAAATTAATAAGGGTAACTTTCTGTGGAAAATAAAATTTTAGGGATTAAAATGAATAAAAATATCACCACATTAAAATATTGGACTAAGTTAGAAAAAATGAATAGGGGTCAATTTGAAATAAAAATAAAGTTTTAGGGACGATAATGAACAAAAAATCTAAATTAAAATTAAAAATATTGAACTAAATTAGTGACTAGAATTAAAGATATTGGACTAAATCGGTGACTAAAATACAAATTAAAATCAAAGCTATTGGACTGAACTAAAATTGAGACTAAATTGAATTTAACTAAAACTAAAGAATAAAAAAATTAATTGTAAAGCTCATCAACTAATAATGACTTAAAATAGAAATAACCCTTAAGAATGGGCTGGATTTTCCCCCTCCATTTTTAAACTTAATTATTTACTCAATTTCAAATGAAATTGAAAGATGGGAAATGGTCAAATGAGAATTGGATGTTGGGTGAGACTTGATTGAGAATTAGAATTGATTACCATTCCTTGGGATTTGGGCTCAAAAATGTTAATTTGGATTAAAAATTAAATTTTAAAAACTAGAATAAATTGGACTAAATTGTCAGAAACATAAATCAATATGAAGCAATTTTGACTAGAAATTAAATTGTATGGACTATAATAAATAAAAATATTATTCGACTAAATTACCAAAAATAGAAATATATATGAGTCAAAGTCAGCTAAAAATATATGTAAGTATGTATATGTATATATATAGGGTAAAGTACACGGAATACCACTCAACTTTAGTCTTTGTATCGAACATATCACTGAACTATAAAATTATGCCACTAAACTTTGTTTTTTTTGCAATCTAAGCACTCGACCATTAACTTATAACGGACCGTTAAATCTAAAATGACGTCGTTTTGGTTTCGTTGTTTTGAAGCTTAAGATAAGCCAAAACGACATCGTTTTGTTAGTAAAAAATAAGAAAACATTGCACCTTAGAAAACTTAAACCCAAGACCTTTAAGATGAAAGGCTTATACCAAACCACCAAGCCAACTTAAATACTTAATATTGTTCTAACGAAAATAATATATGAATAATACTACAGTTGAACTTAATTTCATTTATCTCATGATATAATATTTATAATATAATTTTATAAATATATTAACTTTATAAATAAATATTATTTACAATATATATTTTAATATATATAGTATATATAATTAAACCCAAACCCTAAATCAAATATTAATTAAAACCCTAAACCATATATTAACTAAAACCCTAAACCCTAAACCATATATTAACTAAAACCCTAAACCCTAAACCACATATATAAATAAATAACAAACTATAAACAATAAACCCTAAACATAATTAAATCATAAATCACAAATCTCAAACCCAAAATCTTAAAATTAAAATATTATTTATAATATATATTAGGATTTGTAATATATGGTTTAGATTTATTTATAAATTTAATATATTTATATATATGGTTTATGGTTTAGGATTTATATATATACTTTGAGGTTTTAGTTAATACATGGTTTAAGGTTTGAGTTTTGGGGTTTAGGGTTCAATTATATATATTATATCTATTAATATATATATATTATAAATAATATTTATTTATAAAGTTAATATATTTATAAAATTATATTATACATATTATAAAATTATATTGTGAGATAAATGAAATTAAGTTCAACTGCAGTATTATTTATATATTATTTTTGTTAGAATGATATCAAGTATTTAGGTTGGCTTGGTGGTTTGGTTTAAGTCTTTCATCTTAAAGGTCTTGGGTTTAGGCTTCCCAAAATGCAATTTTTTCTTATTTTTTACTAACAAAACGACGTTGTTTTGGCTTATCTTATGCTTCAAAACAACGAAACCAAAACGACGCCGTTTTGAATTTAACGGTCGAGTGCTTGGATTGCAAAAAAAAGTTTAGTGGCATAATAGTATCAATTTATAGTTCAGTAGCATGTTCGATACAAAAACTAAAGTTGAGTGGTATTCTATGTTGTTTACCCATATATATGTGTGTGTGCATATATATTATAAATATATATTATGTATAATATATATATCTATCTATATATATATATATATATACACACACACATATACATATACATATTATGATAATACATATATATATATATGTATTGCTATAATTGATTAAACACACATGTATACATACATACTAAAATACATATATATGTATGTATTTAAGTTTTAGTATGTATGTATATATGTTTAAATAAATATATATATATATGTATATGTATGTAAGTTTTAGTATGTATATATTGTTATATATATACTAAAACTTACATATTTGTATGTATATATGTATACCCTTAAACAATACCCATAAACTTCATCCCGCAAATCTTATAATCACTAATAATTAGAGTACAAGCCTAATCCCCTCTTTAAACTAATCTCATAACCCCAAATAATTATGTTGACACATTTACCCTTAAACTCCAAACATGAATCTCTAAATCTTACATGCACTATTCACTAATAATTAGAGTACAAGCCTAATCACAATCCCTAAACTAATCTCATAGCCCCAAACAATCAACTTAACACATTTACCCCTAAACTCTAAACATAAACTCATAAATCTGACAAACGAAATAAATTGAAACATAAAAGGACAAATTCGAAAATAAATTAAAACTAAATTATTAATTAGAGCTCAAATCACAAACGAACCAAATTATTAAACCCAATTAATTACCAAATTTTTATACAAGGACCAAATCAAATTTAAAGCAAACCAAAAAGCTTAATAATTAATCAATTTATGAAGCATAACCTAATTGAATGAAATCTAAAGAAACTAAACCAAAAGTTAGGACTAAAAAGAAACAAACTAAAACATAAAAAACTTAAACCCTAACCATCTCGGTCGGATGCAGGTTGGGTTGGGTTACTACAGTAACAGGTCTAACTCGGGTTTGGGTCAACAACAATCAGTTACGTATCAGGGCTGAATCATTAAATTTTTGGGTCAAACCAAATTCTGACTCGAGCAAGTTTCAGTCGAGTTTTCAGGTCGGGTCAACTTTTTACATCCCTAGCTATGCCTATGGAATTCATAATCAATTTGATAATGAATATCGAAATTACTAAACTAAACCCCAACAGTAACTAACAAAAGCTGGACTTAGTTGACTTTCACCGTGAAATTATAAAAAACAATTCTCTCATGTTATAAAACCAATAGAATCAGTACTAAGAGCAAGAGAGACAAGTAACACAGTAAGTAGGCATGGTAAACTTAACTCGAGATCTAAAACTCAAACTGATTTATTCGATTCGAAATCTGATATAAACCCGAATATTATAGTCTAAATTTGATTTGAACCCGAATTAAAACTGAACCGAACTAAAATCGGCTCGAAATTTATTGAACTGAAAATCTATCCGAACCGAAAATAACCAGAACTGAAGATAAACGAAGAAGAAATCAACCCGAAAGTAACCCGAACCGGAAATCAACCCAAGCCGAAAGCAACCCGAATCAAAAGTAATCTAAACCGAAAATAACCCGAATTTAATTTGCCCAAATCCGTTCTAAACCGAACATCAACTTGATTTTGACCAGATAATTGAGCCGAAATGAACATATAAGTTATTTTTATTTAATTTTTTAGTAGTGTGATGAATAGTAAAAATGTATATTTTTTTATTATATTACTGATTAGCACAACCAACTTTAGTAAAAGGTTAATGGTTTAATATATTTTTTTCTTAAAAAAATCTTTATATCCGATCCAATAAATTTTCATTTAAAAAATATTTAATACGAATACTTGTTTTTAATTTTAATTGTTTATTTGGTATAGTTTTTATTTAATTTATGATATTAATTAAATATCCAAGCCAAAAATTTAAATATCCAATTAATTCTAAAATATTAAAATATATCTAAATTGATTTTAATCTATAAATAAATAAATATGATAAAATTATATTTTATTAAATAATTTTCAAATAGTTTAATTCTAATTTTGTAAAATCAAAATTTTTCGTCTTCAAAAATTATACAAAACTTTAATTTAAAAAATAGAAAACAATCAATTGAAACTCGATAATGAACATAATACAAAATTTAAGTTTTAAACTTTAACAAGCCTTATAGGTTGAGTTTGTGTCAAATTATCATCTCTTAATAATGGTTTAATTCAAAACATTGAACTTCAAGAGTTGAAATTGAACCTAAATGATAAGACTGACAAAAAATATATATTTTTACGTGAATGTATCAATAATTCTATATATACTCAATTAATACATACCCAACTCAACTCGAATTGACCTAAATATCCGAAGATGGACTAAAATTGAAAACTAGCTTATCTGGTATTGACCAGAACCGAAAATCGATCCGACCCGAACAAAAAACCAACTGATCTAATACTAACCCGACCCAAAATTCAACCGATCCGATATTGATCCGACCCGAAATTGCATAGACCCGATCTAAATCTGAATCAAACCCAATTCGACCCAAATCTAACCTGAACCGAATGGGACTCGAATTGAAAATTAAACCAAACCGAATTAGCTCGAACCGAACTCTAATCTAACGACCGATTGCCACCACTAACAATATGTGAGGAGAGGATAACTGTCATTGCTTATGTATCATAAGCACGTTCATAGAAAATTAAACCAACAAATGATTATAAATATAGTGGTAAAAATTTAGTTATAAATTTATTATTTTTTTGTTCAAATCTTAAATAATATTTAGTATTAGTTCATTTAAAGATAATATAAAAGAATAAAAAGAAAAAAACAAAAACAAAATGTATTATACCTTCTGCTAATATTTGATACACTGCAAGTGAAAAGAAATTATACAAGCATGTTTATTTTCAAGCCTAAATTTAAAATTTAAATTTATACCCTTAAAACCCTAAAAATCTAATCATAAACCATAAACTCTAAATTCTAACAAAAAATTCTAAATTCTAAACCCTACAACCTAAACTCCTAACCTCTAAACCCTAAACCCTTAAATAAACTGGCTTGTAAAAACTTTATTTTCCATCGTCACTGTATAGGATAATAATCCATTTTTTAATTGTATTAGTCTTGATTAATTGGTAACAACAAATTCAACTAGACGTGGCAAACTTGACCCGAGACCCGAACCGAGACTCAAAATTGACTCGAACACGATGACCTGAATTTGATCTAAAACCCGAAATAAACCGAACCAAATTTTAGTTGAACTGAAAATGGACCCGAACCGAAGACAACCCGAAATAAAGAAAAAATATTAAAATAAAAAAATGGGATGTGAACTGTCGCACAACTCACCAAAAAGCCAGATATACATGTTATATAAAGTCATATATAGAATGTAAAAGCCTAACTCGGCATGAAAACCCGACTGAAACCTATTGATCTCCTATTAACTCGATATTAACCCGACCCAAAATCACCATAGACCGAACTAAAATCGAACTAGACCCGAACTAATCTTAAATTAAATGCAGTCAAACATAAAATAACCCGAACCAAAACCAAACCGAAATAACCGTTTACCACATCTAAATTCAACAAAACAGTTACTCATGCTAAAATTACAAGTGGTATACAAATCCTTGAAGTATAGCGTGAAGTCTATTTTTGCCTCTGTAAAAAAACTTTAAAAATGAGTAAAATAATTGTATTATAACAATTAAAATATTGTTAATTATACGAGCTTTATTAAAAATGTGGTATTAACTTAAAACATGACACCCTTAAGTAACATGACATGTTCATTCGGTTAGTTGCAATTATAATTTTTTTCGATAATAATGTAATTATAAGTTAAATTGACATAACATTGATTTAAAACACGATATGATATATTCAACCGATGAAGTGTGGGTTAAGTTATAATAGGTTAGGGGAGCATGCATATCACTTGAAAATGCTACTTTCATATTTTGAATTAATGCCAAATCAATTATAATCAGTTTTTCATGTATACAAGGATCAAAGTGCATCAGGTGATGTACGGGTAAATTATAAAAATCATCATTGTATTTTGCTATTTGACCTATTTCAGTCACTCAACTTTCAAAATATCAAATTTAGCACTGAACTTTAAATATTGACCTATTTTAGTCACTCCACCGTTAAATCTCTAACACTGTTATGATGTAGAAATGATATATATATATATATATATATATATATTAATACACATCATTAAATAAAATAAAAATATTTAAATTAAAAAAAATCAAAATTTAACTCTCATCCTCACCTCACCCTCCTTCACCCTCACCCCACTCATTACCCAAACACCCACTGCCATACACACGAGCATCATCACCGAAACCACTCTCCATCACCGTCACCGTCACCCTCAACCTCCACCAAATATAATTCAACCACAACTTACCATCAGTTCCATTAACTCGTCCATCCATTGCCCCCTAAACTATCAATCATTTACCAACCTTCACCTCTCGAAACAAAATCGAGATACCCCCATTCTAAACCTTCACCAAAACCATGTAACACCCGGGTTTAGGGGTCGGATGGAAATAATATTAAAATACTGTTTCGGGTTTCGGTTTTAAAATTTAAAATAATAAAATATTATTTTGGGCTTTAGACATTCGAATCAAAAAAAAAAAATTCTATGTTGGATCAAAATTGTTTTGAGAATTAAATCCCATGGATTTTATGACAAAGGAAGAGTTGCCATCTCATTAATGGCACTATTGTAATTTCAAACCCTTGGAAATTAAAATCCCCTTTTTAATTTAAAACACCAAGAATTTCTCTTCTCCCCTCTTTCTTCTTCATTTTTCACGACAAAGAGGGGGAGCTTCTCCAAGTTTTATCCAACCTTCTTTTCTCCTCCATTTTGGCTCGAAATTGAAAGGTAAATACATCCCCATCTTGCTCTCATCTTCCTCTACTTGGAAGTACAAATATATTTCATTTTCATCAATGTTTTAGAAATTGGGTTTTTGAAAGTTTAGGTTAAAGGATGGAGCTTTATGGGTTTTTACTAAGGCTTTTGATTTGTTATTGTTAGATATGTTATCTATGAATCAAATGGTCCAATATATATAATTTTTAGAGTGTTTTAAATGGATTCCCGAATTTGGGTATAAATGGGGTTTTTGGAGGGTTTTGGGTGAGTTTTTGGGGTTGTTTTAGGTGGGAATTGATAGCCCAATGGTAGTACTATGGTTAAGGGTTGATTTGGGAATGTTTGTGGGTGCTATGGATGTTGGAAATATGGTTTTTGGACATGGTTTAGGGGCTGTCCGAAATTGCTAAAAGTGGGGTTTGGTCATGGCTTGCAACATTGTGAATTGTATTTGAATTGTGTTCCGGGTTAGTCTTTTGATGTTGGGCTGATTTGGAATTGTTTGAAATGTGTTTGAGGTTGATTGGAAGCGGGAATTCGTGTTGGAAAAGCTTCGGGAAGAAATCCGGAAATTTGAGGGAGGTTGCTTGCTTGACTTGGAGCTTGGAAGTTTAGGTGAGTGGTTAAATACTTTTAAATGGTTTTCAAGTGTTGGTTCAAGCATGTGAACTAGGTCGGGATTGGTAGACCCACCTAGAGTTGGGATTAGGGTGGTGGCCTAATCCCAAACTTTAGTCAGAGACCTTGGTTGATCTTTAAAGTGTTGAATTATGCCTCATGTTTAATCATGCTTATGGTGGCTATGCTTATGTTGTTATACATGTATGTGGAGGCATGGCTTAATGCATTGTTACGTGCATGTTGATGATAAATGTGATAGAGATATACATGTGTATGAAATATGATGTGATAATTGTGTTGTTGAGATGCATGTAGTGTTGACATGTGTAATGATATTATGAGGTGTTTGTATGATCCGGGGATCATGGTGAGTACATGCTAGACATGGAAATGTGGCTTGTGCATGACGGTAAGTCATGGTGAGTACGTGCTAAGCACGGAAGTGTTATGAATTGATATTATGAATGATTAATGAAATGTGTAGTATTGGCACTAGTATGCTTGGGTACAAATGATCGATCATTAGGATGTTAGTGTGTACACATGAGTCAAAAGTCGCGCGTGGCCTTGGTGGCGTTGAGTCACCAAGGAGGAGTACGGGTTCGCCCGGAAATTGTATTTATATTAGTCGATGATGAGTGGAATCCCATCGACGGGGCGTGAGGATGAGTGGAATCCCCTCCGCGTGAAATGAGGCGTGAGGATGAGTGGAATCCCCTCCGCGTGAACGGTGATGAGTGGAATCCCACCGTCAGGTAATGGTTGTGTTGTTGGATGTGAGTTCCAACGGTTATCCGTGTATTCGAGTCATAGCTAGGTGCCAATACGGATTGTAGTTTATGTTACCAATATGTGGTTAATTGTGAACCAATGTGATTTGGGATGTGTTGCTAACATGGTTTAATATATGTGATTTCATGTGTTGTGGATTTAAACATGTTGAGCATGACATGATATTGAATATATGTTCATGCATCATCTATATTTATGGCTCGTATGGATCGGAGGTAAGATCATGCATTTTATCTGGGTTGTGGTTCGTGCTTGGACCCTGCATTGTCGAAGGTTTGATTTATGAGCTTACCCTCACTAAGCTTTTATGCTTACGCTCTCTATTGTTCGACAATGCAGATCAATGGCTTGTGGGTGGCAAGGGCAAGGAAAGGCCTCCAAGTGTTGCTTACGGTTAGCTCGAGTATGATGTTTAAATTTAAAGATTGTAATAGTAAAGCAATGGGATAGGTATTGTTGGTTTGAGTTTGATGTATGTCTATGGTTGACTTGATTTGTAAGCATGAGGTATCTTGCCATATGCTTGTGTGATGGATGCTTAAGTTGCTTGAATGGCTTGTAAACTTATTTGAAATGTATGATGCTTATTGGTTCTTTTTAATGTCTTCAAGCATGCTCGCATGAAAGGCTCTACATGTGTAATTTGCTATGTATGAAGGACTGTCTGAATCCATGCTTGTATGTGTTTGAGTATGTTAAATCTAGGATGTATGTTTCTAGACTTTGTTTGAATGATGATTGTATGAATGCATGATGTGGGTTGTTGCCATAGTGATAGACATGTCTAATTAATGTTGAAGCATGCTAAAATGGTTGTTATACCTTAAGATGTCTTGTCTTGAAGTTTCTTGGTGGTTTGTTGGTGTTTTGGGGCATTCTTGTGCCTCAAAACAGCCCAGAAAAGTCTGCAGACAGGGGGTGTTTCGGAACGGGTCCCCGTGTTCCGAAACGGCCCCTGTGTATATGACCTGCCGTTTCGAAACGGATGAGGGTCGTTCCGGAACGTTTTCGCTACTGGAATTTTGAGAAATTGGCGAGATGAAGCTGTTCCGAAACGGGCCTCTGAGGTTCCGAAACGGTCAAATCTCGTTGACCACGAGATATTGACCGTCAAGAGCGTTCCGATACGGGTCTCCCCTGTTTCGGAACGGTCACCTTGTGGTTGACCCAGGCCCGTTGACTAGGTCAAGGCGTTTCGGAACACCCTATAGGTGTTTCGAAACGGCCTGCTGTAATGAAGTAAAATGGACTGTTTACCCCTTTTTGTTGGTCGGTGAATGTTTCGTTGCTTGTATCTTCCGCTGTTGTGATCCACGTAGGAATTAAATATGCATCTAGATAAGACTAAAGTTAAAAGAAATTTTCTGGGTCGTTAACCGAGGGGAAACCTTAACGGGTTTCGCTTCGGTTTTCCCCGTGTGGCCCACTTGGACCGGTCATCCGACCAGACCGGGACGAGGGGGTTACACTTGTTGGTATCAGAGCCTAAGGTTTCCGAGACCTTGGGCAGGTAAGTGAGGTAAGTTTAAGTTTTGAATTGATATGCACGGTGTTTGCTTGCTTTGTAAGTATGATTGCTTGTATGACAAGTATGTTGATTGTTGGTTTAAAAGCATGTTGATCGTTACCCGTGTATGCTGTGATGTGTGATTGTTTGATTAAGAATGCATGTTGTTTGATCGTACGCATGTGTTGCTTGTTTAGCAAGTAATCCTTGTTATATGCTTGGTTAAGCATGTATGCGTGTTGATTTGTTTGAAACATGTTTAGTAGAGTCCCATTGCTTCTATTACATCGGAAAAAGGATTTTAAGTGAGGGAAATCATACTTGAGCCACTTGGACCTTTCCTTTGCTAACCCAACTTGTATGTTAAATTGTTGACTGATTTATTGCTTTTAGTAAGTTTAGGGCCAGTGTGTGGGCCGTGAATCGGTAAGTGGAAGTTGTGGTTTTGAAAATATGGATGATGTGGAGGAAGTTCTTTGCTAGTTAGGGGAGTATGGTTGTACCGGAGTTGAGGTACAATTTGTTTGCTCGAGTCCGCGTGCATGTGAGTTGATTCTTGTTGGTGAAGGGACGATTTGACCGATTCTGGTATTAGTTGGTGAAAAGAAGCGAAGACCTATGAGTGGGAGTCAAAGTGGTGTCAATGTTATAGTAGATAAGCCCTTGGTACAGTTTTGAGTTTGTCTCTTCTGATTGGTCCTGAGTTCGTACTTCCGTATGTTGTTAACAAGCATGCAAGTTTGAATGTGCTCGATGAGGTAGGTATGAGTACCTTAGTTCTTTTGGCGAGATCTAGGTAGGGGTCTCGTGTGAGTAATCTGAATTTTAGAAGTGTTAGTGGTGACCGTTGGGGTTCAGCCTATGATTTCGATGCAGGACAGCCGATCAGTATCCGTGAATGGGAACCGATTTGTGTGTTTGGGGCCAGTGTGCGTCTGGGTGGTTTTCCGGTATGGTTGTCTGTGTGTGCCCAGAGCTGCGTTTTTGAAGTTTTGAAATGCTCTACGAATAGTCTAGAAGAGTCGGATTTTGTTGAAGAATCAGTCTGAAAACAAGAGGACCGAAGACTATCAGTTGTGTACTTGTGAAGTTACAATTTTTGCAGAATCGTCCGTTTGTGTGAGCGTGCAAAGATTTTGACGTATCTCTGTTGAGATTTTAGACGTAGGGACGCATGTGACTAGACCTTTTGGGAGATAGTAGTGATCAGAAAGATGTATAGAAGATGTTTGTTGGTGGTTCAGAGTTATTAGTTTCTAGTAGATGTGAAGTGATTGTCTTCCTGTAGTTTCGGTGTGCCTTTTTCCAAGGCTCGGCTTGAAAAGTAAATAGTTAGTGTATACGTTGAAACAAAGAAAGAGTTGACTTGAAGTTACAAGATTTATGTGCGACTGAAGTGGTAGGTGAGAAGGTGAACTTCTTGATGAATGTTGATCCAGATTTAGAGGTCAAAGATTAATTGAGTTTAGTTGACAGGCTTGCTTAGTAATTGTGATGAATTTGATTTTGAATGAAGACTAGACCGCATAATGTTAGGATAGTTTGTGTTTTCTTTTCCTAGATGTGCTTTGAAGAATTGTCGGTTTACCCCTTGTTAGAGGAGAAGAGTTTGTTATTGAGACCGTTTTCGAGGTTGCTTCTGTTTTGTTTTCTTTGTAGCTTATGAATCCCGGAAGAATTGAGAATGTTGAAGAAATAACTTCGAGATTAGCTGGACCTTAGACTCATTAGGCCTAGTACGTCATCTTAGAGTATGACAGTGCAATTTGTGAAGACGAGAGAGGACAATACAAGAATATGTTTAGATTTCAGACAGTTGAAACGAGTGACAGTGAATGATTAACATCCATTCTGAGTGTCAGTGATTAGTTGGTCAGTAGTGTGTGCTTCAGTCTTTCGAAAATTAATTTGAGATCCGTTTACTACCAGTTGAAAGTGAGAAAATTTGAAGTACCGAAGACAACTTTTGAGGCAAGATGTGACCGTTTTGAGTTCCGAGTTATGTTGTTTTGTTGGACAAGTGTGTTGGTTACTTTTATAGAGATGTTGAACAGAATATTTTCCTAAGCTTCCTGATCAGTTTGTAGTAGTCCTCATCGATGATACATGAGTATATTCAAGTACCGAAGAAGACCATGACAAGCTTTTGAATTAGTATTGTAGATTCTATTAGAGAATCAGTTGTATGCTAAGTTGAGCCAACGTGAACTCCGAGTTAATGAAGATGTTCTCCTAGGACATGTAGTTCAGCCGAGTGTGTTAGAGAAAATCCCAAGTAGGCAGAAGAAGATGTGAGTTGGAAGAAATCGAAGACTGTGACAGATATCTATAGTTCCTAGGTCTAGCCTTGTTACTCTCGGAGAATTGTAAATAGTGTTTGAAGATAGTTGCTCCATTGATAGATTGCTACAGAAGAATGTTCAGTGGTGTGGTTAGATGCGAGACAATGAGCCCTTGAGAAATAGAAGGAAACTTTGATGAAAGCTTCGACCTTGATCCAGCCAATGTCAGAGAAAGAATTTGTGAACCATAGTGATGTGTTACATGTAGAGTTAGGTGGTGTGCATATGCAAGACAGAAGATTGAGGCTTGTGCATCAAGATAGTTGAAAGACTGTGAGAAGAGTTATCCGTTATGAGACATAGAGTTAATTACAGTTATATTTGCTTCGAAGACTTAGAGACAAAGCTTGTGTAGTAAGAAATGCGCAGTGTACATGTACGTATCATTAGAGCTTGAAATATTTGAAGACTTGAGAATGGTTAGAACTTGAACATCATAAGTGTTAGAAATGCTTGAAGACTGTAATATCAAGAGTGAGTACCATCCGAAGATAGCCTCCGTAGTGACCGATGATCCGAGTTGTAATTGTTGTTAGATTAGTAGTTGAGTTACGAGTTGCAATTGCCGAATTCCGTGTATCAAATGATAGTAGTTTTGTGGCCGAGTTTCGGGTTGAGACTACTTTGAGTCAGAATGTTTGATGAGAAACAGTTGCAAGACAGATTCTTGGCACCTCACGTGCGAGGCATAGTAGAAGGAAGACCTTCAGAATACAGTTTCAGAGATGATAGAGTTTTGCATTTCAGAGACAGAACAGTTGTACCGATTGACCTAGTGTTTTGAGACGTATTGTGTTGGCCGAAGCACACAACAGTTTGATTTATTTGCATCTGAGTTGTATGAAGACGTATTGTGGGTTGAAGACGAGCACTTCTGGATTGAGTTGATGAATAATGTGGTTCAGTATGAGAGTAAGTATGTAAATTGCCAGCGTGTCAAGACCGAGCTTCAGTTTTCTTCTAGTTTATTACATTCGTGGAATATTCTTAACGAAAGTGATTAATACGTCTCAAAACCGAGAGCCAACCAATCCCTAAATTAGAAACTTCATTACCATCGGCACCCCCTCAACTACCACCCAAGCTTTCATTGCCCTCACCCAAGACTCAGTTGAGCCTCGTACCCCAATAATTAGCAGCAACGACAACGACAGAAGAGCAAAGAAAAGCTCAAAAAATACAAAAGGAGAAGAGAAAGGAAAGGGAGGTAGTATATCTCTCGGCCAAGGTTCGTCACCGGCAACCGGGGCATCATATCGAAAATGCGAACGAGCAAAGTACAATATGTACAGTGGAGAGTGACATATCTCGAAACTAAAGCCATCCAACGGTGGACGATGTAGATCCGACACCGACGAGTTTCAAACGTTGGGGGTTGTTTTTGTGGGTTTTGAGTAGTTTGAGGGAGAGGCATAGGGAGAGGAAGAGGATGACGTGAGGAGAAATATGGTGGCCACGATTCGTCGGAGTGAGCGACGATGACAACTCGACGACGGCGACAAAGCTTGCGGATGAGGTGAGGATGGGAGTTAAATTTTGATTTTTTTAATTTAAATATTTTTATTTTATTTAATGATGTGTATTAAAATATGTATTTTTATTATTTTTTATTTCCACATCATAACAATGTTAGAGATATAACGGTGAAATAACTAAAATAGGTCGATGTTTAAAATTCAGTGCTAAAATTAATCATTTTGAAAGTTGAGTGACCAAAATAGGTCAAAGAGTAAAATTGAGTGATAATTTTGGTAATTTATCCGGTGATGTATTAATGTGACCAATGCATCACTTTAACAAAAATGATCATACGGTCCTCACTCCTCCATGTGTTGGCGCATAGTCCACTAGTTTTTGGTGTGGCGAGAAAGGAAAACAACTAAACTGGTGGATTGTTGGACCTCGCCCTCTTAAATGAGAAAAATCTTACAATTTAAAATGGGTAATTATTTGACATGCGTAAGTTGTCATTGGTTCAAAAAAGAAACTGTCACCGGTTTAAGCCTTAAATTTTAACTTTAAATTATAAATTATAAACTTTAAATTATAAAATCTTTTCTTTAACTTTAAAATCTAACCACAAATATTACAATTCTAACATTGAACTTTAAGTCTAAACATTTAAATTCAAAAAATTAAATATTTATAAAAAACAAAATTTTCACCACCAATACATAAATTTTTTATTTATTAAAATCAACAATTGTTTGGCAAATGGAAAAATACCATACGACCATTTAATCTTCGGGATTTTGATGATATATTTTTCATATGTTTTACACATATCAAGCATGTCGTTAATAGATAATATACATGAGTTATATTTTGATACACAAGTTATATAAAAAATATTATACAATTTTTCTTTAAAATTTAAATTCTAAATCAATGACCAGTCAATCGAGAGTGATAAGGCGTTAGGTCTCTTAAGCAAGATCAAATGTTCGAATCCTGACAATGTGAATGGAAAAAACTAGATTGAAGGATCGCTCTCATAATGGGCCTTTACAAAACCGATATGAATTTGTCCTCTAATGGTCGAAAACTAGTGGTTAAACAAAAAAATCTAAATTCTAAAACCCTAAAATCTAAACTGTAAACCCTAATCCTAAATACTAAATTTTAAACAATACAACCTAAACTCTTTTAAACCCTAAATATAACTAGCACGTGTGAACTTTAATTTACACGACTTATGTATCAAAGTTTTTTTCAGCGTGCATTTAGTGTACTAAAAATAATGTTATAATAAGTGATCTATTAATTAGTTGAGTAATTAAAGATGCTCATGTTGTCTATGCTATCTTGTTTTGTGTGGATTCAAATTTTTATGGTTTAAATTTCTAAATCAGAAGTAATAATCTTATTAAAATCTCTAAATTAGAAGTCACCTTAAAAAAAATCCAATATGTGGTTTAAATTTCTGTTTCATTTTTTCCAGAATACACTATATTAAATGTAAAAATATGTTAATCTGGGATGCTTATCTACTTGCTGGTAGACATCAAATTTTAGTAAACCTTGCGTAGTATAAGATTGCTTAACCTTCCCCTTAGGCAACGGCAATGCAACGAAGATGCCACCACCCAAAAGTTGGGTGGAATTATAAATACTGGCATTTTAAGATATCAAAAGTTAATTATAACTTCAAACGACAACAATTAACTATTATTTAGTTTAGTTTTAACCTAAAATTAATTATAAAGTTTTTACATTGTTACCGGGTTAAATTATAACTCGTATTAATATAAAATTATTATCACATACATTGATAGTGAAAATAAACTAAAGTCTTTAACCAGAGATATAGATGATAATAGGGCTAGTGGGAGTCCTGAGCACCCAAAATTTTTGAAATTTTATTATTTAATTCTTCATATTTTGAAAACTTTTAATTTAACCCCTTCAATAATTTAAATACTTCTCATTATGTTTTAATTTGTTTGAATATCTTTAATTAAGTACACTCTTTAAAATTCTTAAAAGTTCTCTTAAAGTATTATTTTTTGAAAACTTTAGTTAGACCCCAAAATTTTTAATTTTTTAAGGGTAAAGTACACCAATGGTCACCGAACTTTTAGGGTGGGTTCATTTTAGTCACCGAACTTTTAAAAATTTCATTGGGATCACCAAACTTTTATTTCGGTTTCATTTCGGTCCCTCCCGTTACATTCCGTTACAAAAGGGTGATGTGGCCTGTTAGGTTTTATTTTTTATTAAAATAATATTATTTACTTATTTACAGCTAATTAAAATACTTGAAAAGGAGAATTCCCCTAATTTTTTGTTTAAAACCCTAAAAATCTAACGTTCTGCTTTATCTTTCTCCTATTTCATTCTGCCCAAAATGGAAGAAGAAAATTTCCCAACATGTTCTTGTGAAAGGAGAGTTGTCTTACACACTGCTTGGACGAATAATAATGCTGGAAGAAAATTTTTTGGGTGCGTGAATCATGGACATCGTTTTGGAAGAAGCTGTAATTTTTTTAGGTGGTATGATCCCCCTTTGCATCCACGTTCAAGAGTTGTTATAGTTGGTTTATTAAGAAAAAGGGTTAACTATACCATTGACCACCGTTAAAAATCTAACGGTGGAGTGACGGAACTGCCACGTGGCAGCTAACAGGCTACGTGTCAACACCTTATTGGAGGACTTTAATTATTTAGATTTTATTTTATTATTTTATTTTTCTCTTCCAATCAGGTGGTGACACGTGTCACCACCTATTTAGAGGAGAAAAACAAAGTTAAGAATGCATGCCATCCAGGGGAATCAAACCTGAGTGGTGTAGGTGCAAAGGCAGTGGCTAAGCCACTGCACCAAGGATAACTTTGTGCTTTAAATTACCCAACTTAATATATACCTCTTATTGGTTTATACATTTATAAGCCAAAAGCTCAAACCCTAAACACTAATTTCACATATATAACCCTAAACCTTAAACCCTAAATATTTCAAATTAATTTTACACTAGACATTTCAAATTAAATTCACATATATAAACCCTAAACCCTCCAATAAGGTATTGACATGTGTCACTACCTAATTAAATTCACCACCTGATTGGAGGAGGAAAATAAATTAATAAAATTAAATCTAAATAATTAAAGTCCTCCAATAAGGTGTTGACACGTGTCACTACCTAATTAAATAATTTATTATTTTATTAATTTAAAATTAGGACTAAATTGAAAGAATGTGTAAATAATAGGGACCAAATGTGTAATTTTAAAATTTTACCGTTAGCTGCTACGTGCCAGTTCCGTCACTCCACCGTTAGATTTTTAACGACGGTGGTCAAAATAGGTTGATTTTATAAGTTCGGTGGTCTAATCGACGAGTTCGTTAGTTTAGTGGTCAAAATAGGAATCCCCAATTAGTTCGGTGGTCAATGGTATAGTTAACCCTAAGAAAAATTAGAGCCATGGAGAGGAGAAGAAGGTGTGAGCGAATCATTTGGGTGTTTTTCTTGGGGTTTTTGTTGTACTTGATTTGGTTAGGTTAAGTTATTTAGAATATATTGGTTGAAATTTGATGTTTAGGGTTGATACATGTGTTGGTGTTGAGGGTTATTTTTGGCAAGTTTAAATTTCAGTTTATCATGTAATTTTGGATTATGTAAAGCTTGAAATGATGGATTTAAATTGAACTTTAGTCTGCTTTTCTCTTTTATCAGTTTGTTTTTCTTCTTAAGATCAACTGTGCAATTCATCCAAGATAATGTTTCTCCATTATTTTTCATTTGATTTATCAAATTTAAACATGAAAATGCTATAGTGTAATGCCCGGGTTTAGGGGTCAGATGCTACACGGGTAAATCAGGTTTGAGTTGGGGCTCGTTTTAAATTAAATTGAGTTTTGATTTTAATTAAAAAGAGGTTTGTAGTTCATTAAGGGCATTTTGGTAAATTTTTAAATAAAGGGAAAAAGGGATGAGTAAAAGGGGATTTTTGAAAGTTTTTCTCTTCTTCTTCTTCCCTTCAAAATTTCGCGACATTAAACCTCCCTAGAACCCTTATCCCTATACCATCAAATTTCTTCATCATTTCAAGGGCTCTCTTCAAGGTAACTATACTTTTGACTTGTCCTCTTCATTCCTAGCACATTGATGGTTTTAGTTTTAGAAAAACACCATTGTTGAGAATTTCAAGTTTTCAAAGTTTTGAAGAAAATGATGTAACTTTAATGACTTTTTGATTTGTTTTTGATTTGTAGAGTTAAGTTATGGTCTAATCTTGTCCTAATGTACATTATAACTTAAAATTGCGGGTTTCTATCAAAAATCCCAAAATGGGTTTTCTTGGGTATTTTAAAGGGGTGAAAATGTGAGTTTTTGAAGTAGTTTAGTGTTGGAGAGTGGGACTGATGTTATAGCAATGTTAGAGATTTGTTTTGAAGGTTTTTAATGATGTTTTGAGTGTTGGAATCATTGGTTTTCAGCTGGGTTATTAAGGAATACGAAAATGGGAGTTTTGGTGTTGGCTTTGAGTTGAAATTGTAAGAATTTGGCTTGTAGTTGTGGTTTGGGGTTGTGACAGTGTTTTGTGATGATTTGGTTGAGTAATGTATTGTTTTTGATTGGTTAGAATCAAGGGAAACCGTTGGAGAGGCTTCGGGCACGATTTCGAGGAATTTGGAGACTTGAGATCGGTGTTTCGGCTTCCGTTTGGGTTTCATCAGTGAGTGGAAAAGTTTTGAACTTGATTTTGATTTTGAAATGGGTTATTGGGGGTTTGGGTGGAGCCTCGAGGGCTAACCTAAACCCAAGTGTAAGTTTGCTAAATTCTACCTTGATTGTTAAGTGTTGGTGTATGAACAATTGTTGTGATATTTTGTGATTTGTGGATTTCCTTTACTTCCGTTTGATGTTGTTGTGTAGTCGTTGTTGGTGTCAAGCCTCACGTGATGGTTTTCGTAACTAAGGTGATGTGTAGTCACACCGGTAGTGACTAATAGAAGAGTACGTTGATGTGTAGTCCCATCAGAAAACTACTAGTCGAAATGGTGATGTGTAGTCCCACTGTATTTTGGTTGTGCTTGTGCAAACCATGTATTTGTGTTGATTGTGTCTCCTCTTCGTATATCAAAATGTTTTACCTTTCAATTTAGAAATGTGTTTTGAAAACTGCATTATTGATGAGTTTTTAGACCTTCGCTCACTAAGCTCTCAAGCTTACGCTCTCCTTTTTCCAACATGCAGATCGTTAGAGTTTCAGAAGGCAAGTGGGAAAGGGAGGATCTTTTCGGAGTTCTCGGGTAGCTCAAGTATGATTTAAGTTTTTGTAATAATGCCTAGACAATGGGGGTATTAGACTTGTATGGAGTTGGTGTTCAAACTCCTTAGTTTGGGTTGTTGATGTTCTAGCATGTTTGGATTGTTGATGCTATGTGTTTTGTATGAGCGTTGTTAGACTCATATATGTTGGTTTTTGATGTTAATGCTTTTGATGTGGATTGTAAACCATGTTTATGTTGTTGCCTAAATGCTTTGCGTCTAAAAGGCTTATGACCATGTCCTATGAATGTTTATGTGTTTTGTTTAAGGGCATGTAAACCTTGCTATGTGATGTATTTTGGTGGATGCTTGCTTTTCTTATATGAATGGCCTTTACACGTATGTTAAGTGTTCGAACATGATTGTGATAGGGTGTATGCCTCTAGAGTTCGTGTATGCATGCTTAGGGGTCATAGATTGGTGTTTTTGAAGCAGCCTTTGTACCTTAACCAGCAAAAATCTGTTTAATCGAGTCAGGGGTATCGATACGGTTAGGTCCGTATCGATACAACCTTCTTGTTTTAGGCCAAGCGTATCGATACTCGGGAAGGCGTACCGATACCATTTTTGCTACTGGAAATCTGAAATTTTGACGAGAAATTGAGGGTATCGGTACGGGCTTAGGCATATCGATACGATCAACTGATGTTGACTTTGGAATTTGACCGTTGGGAGCGTTTCGATACCTGCCTTGGAGGGTATCAAAATGAGTCCCGAGGGTTAACTCTGGGGTAGGTTGACCGTTGAAGCCGTATCGATACGGCCCTTGCCGTATCGATACGGCCAGAGTTAAATGGCTAAAATGAACCTTTAAGTGTTGGTTTGCGTGGGTCGTGTCTGTGGTTGTTTCTCTGCTGTCTGCCTAACTCACGTAGGATTAAATAAAGCATATAGACAAGATAAATAAAAGAAAAAATAGGGTTGCTTATCGGAGTGAGGCCTTAGCGGGTTTCGTTTCGGTTTTCCCCGTGTAACATGTTCGGACCGGTCTATCGGCTAGACCGGGACGAGGGGGTTACATATAGCTTGGTTAAACCATACACCACCTAGTAAATCAAGCAATGCATTTATGGAGCTTTAGCTCCTTTCAAGTTGTTCCCTACCAAAAAGAAACAAAATGTGAGAAATCTAAGGGTAAGACAATGCAAAGAACTAAAGCAATGAACTTGAAATTTGAATAAAGAAAACAAATCTTATATTGAATCAGATATCTTCAAAGACACATAATAACTTTCTTTCATTGATTGAACATCATGATTATCAAAAGGGATAATGGCACTAATGCCCCCTGTACTTTGACATAAAGTTTAATGTGGTGCCTGAACTTTGGACGCGTTCAATGTTCCCCCTGAAGTTTTCTCCCGTCATTTAAAACGCCCCGACCCTAACACCGTTAAACTGTGATGTGGTATAACTTACTTACATCGGTGTAAGTTCTACTGAACTATAGCTAACTAACTATGACTAACTTACACCGATGTAAGTTTTACTGAACTACAACTAACTATGACTAACTCACACGGTATAAATTCTACTAGTTTAACTGGTATAAATTATTCTGTAGTATATATTATAGACGGAGTTGAATATTTTAAATTCCATATATCTTTTTACCATTTTTTTTCTTTTTTACCTTTCTTTTCAAGTATGAAATTTAAAAGGTTGAACCCACTCTATATGCCATGATTGGTAAAAAAGAAAAAAGAAAAAAATGGTAAAAAGAGATATGAAATTTAAAAGATTCAACCCCGTCTATAATTTATACTAAAGAATAATTTATACCAGTTAAACTAGTAGAATTTATACCGTGTGGGTTAGTCATAGTTAGTTGTAGTTCAGTAAAACTTACACCGGTGTAAGTTAGTTATACCACATCACAGGTTAAAGGTGTTAGGTTCGGGGTGTTTTAAATGACAGAAGAAAACTTCAGGGGGCACATTAAACGCGTCTAAAGTTCAGGCACCACATTGAACTTTCCGTCAAAGTACAAGGGACATTGGTGCCATTATCCCTAATCAAAATGTAAGGTTTTATAAACAAAAGGTAGGTTTGAACCTTCTACTACTTTTCTCAAGGAGACCAAAATGTTTTCCTAAACAAAATATTGTTTTTAACAATGATACCATAAATCTAAGTACCATGATAAACAAAATAATAGTTTAAGGCATTCATACATATGAATCTGCCCATACAAAAAATTTGCACAAAAATGTCACTTAAAGCCTAAATCCATCAATCCATCAATTGTTCTTTGGTTTGAAACTGCCAGTTGATTCTTGTGAGTTTGGAAGCACATTTTCAGAGGGACTTGATTGTAGCATCCATCTAACCACTTGATATGGAGTTGGTTGTTGCTGAGTTGGTTGTTCTTATGAGATTTACCTCTATGCTGCCATTTTTATCTTTTTTCTTTACACAGTAGGTGCAGACTGACTTGTTACTTGGACAGTTGGTATATTCCACCTAAACTGTAATAATAGACATATACATATAAAGTTCAAAATGATAGTGTATTGACATGAAATTAATAGGTAATTAAAAATAAAACACCTAATTAAATACTTACAGGAATTTTTAGTATTATGTTAGCCGATGGTACAATGAATGGTGATGCAAAAGTTGTAAATGATGGATATGCTTGAGGTGATGAAAGTACAATAAATGGCGGTGCAACAGTTGAAGATGATAGGTGTGGTAGAGGTGCAATGGATGGAGGTGCAACAGTTGAAAATGATGGTATTGCTTGAGGTGTAGGGATTGGTGATGGAACAAGTACAATGGAAGATGAGTGTGCTTGAGGTGTTGTAGTTGCAAAAGATAGAAGTGTTGCGACCATTGGTGTGTTGAGCCTGCTATTGCCTCTAACTTGACCTCTACATGACCTTACATTATGACCTGATTTTTCACATTTACTGCACTTAATTTTTAGTTCTTTGTCCCCTACTAGGACCATTGTCTTTCTTATCAACAACCTTTCTTCTTTTTTTCTTAAGTCTGCCAGTTGGCCTCCTTTGAATTGGGGGAAGGATTGGAAGTGATTAACCATTTATGAAACTTGTTTCCACTGATTTGTTTCTCTAATAGGGAAGATATAGTTGGAGTAAAGGCTGATCTGAGTTGTCCTATGATAGCATGAGTCAACATAATCCTCTAGCCTACGTTGAATTGAAAGCATATCAGATATAGCATGTGCACATGGGATCCCTATAAAAAATAATTTAAAGTTTTAAAACATATCTAGGACAATTTGTGTTGAGATATATTTACATGTGAAAAAAAATATCAAACAATGATAAAATATTACTTGTAAGAGCCCACTTCCTACAAGAACAAACTCTAACTTCTAGATCCACCACATGTTGGTCAGATGGACTAAATGCAACTTCAAATCTTAGAGCTCCAGCAGGTCATGGCCAACACCTTTAAAAAGTAATACAATGTCAGTTAATAATATATATATATAATTGATGATAAATAAAATAAAAATAAATTTTTATTTACCTAGCAGCTTGCTCAATTAACGTGTCCACCTTATTCTGAATTTTAGGACAGTGTAATCTAGAATACTTATGAGCAGCTTCAGCCTTTTTAAAAAGCCTTTGCATTATTTTCGTACGAACAATCTCCATCATGATAAATATAGGCTTATCCATTGCCTCAAGGACCATCTGTTCATAGAAAAAGATTTGTTATTAAAACAATTAAGAATGTGTGAAAAATACTATGAAAATTGTCATTTTACCTTATTAAAACACCCTGAGTAGTTATTCAATAAGATGTCACACTTTGAATGTGTTCTAAAATAGGACTTTGACCATGTGACAGGATCCTTTGAATGTAACCAGTTATGAGCATCCTTTGATATTTTTTTTATTTCTGCCATTGCTCTCTCATAATCTCTCACAGTAGTTGTCATTGCAGCTTTCCATAAAGCATCTTTCAATGCTTTTTCTTTGTAGCCCTCGTCATTTTTGAAGTTTGAATAAAGATGCCTAACACGATTTTTTCTTTTAGCATATGGAAACAAATCTAGAAGAGATTCAATCAGTCCCTGCAACAACAAAATAAAAACACAGTTATGTCATCTTTATACAATGTTATAGTAATATTAATGCCAATTTAAAATTTTATCTTTTGTTTATCACACATAATAGTCACATCGTGAGAGTTGACTATGCTCAAGTATTCTGTCAGAAGCTGTAGGAACCAACACCAACTATCACGGGTCTTAGTTTCAACAGCTACCACTGCTATGGGATAAATGCAATCATTTGCATCAATTCCTAAAATAACCAACAAGTAACTTTGATAGTATCCCTTGAGAAAACATCCATCAACACTAATGAAAGGCCTACAGTGGTTCCTGAATCTCATTTTGCAACCCTCAAAACATACATACATCCTAACAAACAACCTATTGTCTAACATGCAAATGGTGGTTGTACCAGAATTTGAGTGTCTCACTTCTTCTAAGTATTCATATATCTTGTTGTATTGTTCTTTGTAAGAACCCAAGACCTTTTCTACAACCAATTTTTTTAGCCTGAACACATTTTGCCGTACATACATAACCTTCAGTTTTTTTTAACATCTTGCTGTAATGAGCTAGGTGCATAAGTCAAGCCAGTCTAAAATTTATGTAAATATGTTTTTGCAATTCACTTAGCATGCATTAACTTCTGATTTGGTATTCCCCTTTGTCAATTATGTTCATTAATCAATATTTTAATCTGCCATGTTTCATCACTAGAATCCTTAGGGTGCAACCTAGATGCCCATAATACCCAAGAACAAGCTGCCTTTACTACATACAACATGTTGTCTTCTCTTATCATTCTTTTTAAATGGCATATTGAACCTTTGAATCCTATCATACTGTCTCACAGCCTCTTTCAAGACTTCTTTACTGACAAATAACATTTTTTAGGACATGAGCTTTAATAGCCAATTCAGTGTTAAACTCAAGAAATCTATTCTTTCTCCTATTGTCACTGTTATCAGAAGAGACACTATACAACGACTCTGCATCATCATTATCACTATCACTATTACTACCAGCACTGTTATAACCAATATTAATAGGTTGAAACCCTAAGGTTTCTAGAATACTACAAGTCACATTACCATCACAAACCTCATCAGTTGCATCATTATCGCTATCTAGGAAGTCAGATAAAACAATTTTTTGATCAGATGGGCAATAATCAAAACCTTCTGACTCTGAATATTCTTCCACATTAATTTCTACCAAAGAGAAAGAAACAAACATAATAAAAAACACAATAGATAAAAGGAATCTACATTTTATATTGAAACAAATAGTATCTACATTTTATATATAAAAAGAAATCAATAGTATGAACTGCAACTCCCTGAAAAATTTCAACAATAAGATAAAAACACAATAAAAAACATATTGGTCCACCACCATAGTTAATTCCCACCAACCAATATTTAAATCACATGAGTATCTAGCATTTTATATTCAAATACAGTAACCAATACACATGTTTGTCAGATTCAATAGTTATATACAATGACAAATAAAGAGTTTGTTTGCCTATTACTAATTTTATATCCACATAAAAACAAATGCAAACATTCAAAGATAATTTCACTTTCAAAAGTCTAATAAACCAATAACATTCAACCAACACATTTACTAATCCTATATCTAATAAAACAGTAGCATTCAATCAACAATACTAGTCACAATTAAAGTTTTGGGTTAATGGTTCACACTTAATCTTATAAAGAGTGACTATTACTAATTAGAAAAGAACTTAAAATTTTAAAAATTAGGGTTCATCAGATTTGAAATCTATAAAGTCGATGTTACAGTAATTTAACAAAAAAAATTTAAAAATCACAAAGATTGAAATCAAAGAAACAAAATATACAACTAAAATAAAATAAACCAATAAATTATAACAAAAAAACACTTAATTTAGGAAGAATAACTTACCGTTAATCACAGTAGACTTGCCCTTCGGTCGACGGGTTTCAATCATTTTTGTTCCAACATTAGACAATAATCTAACCCTAAATTCACTTTGCAAATGATCAACAAGTAAACTGACTCGTTTTTACAAAAAAAATTAATGATATCGTCGATTCCCCTAAACCTAATTCATCTAGGGATTTTGATAAGTTTAACCCCTTTAACTCTCGAGAAATCCCCTTTTCAAGTATTTTAATTAGCTGCAAATAAGTAAATAATATTATTTTAATAAGAAAAATAAAACCTAACAGGCCTCGTCACCCTTTTGTAACGGAAGATAACAAAATGTAACGGGAGGGATCGAAATAAAACCGAAATAAAAGTTGGGTGACCCCAATGAAATTTTTAAAAGTTCGGTGACCAAAATGAACTCACACTAAAGTTTCGGTGACTATTGGTGTACTTTACCCTTTTTTTTAAAGTTAAACCCTTCAAATTGTTGAAAATTTTAATTTAAACGTCCAAATATTTTGAAATTTTAAATAGCCCCCTCAAACTCCACCCCAAAATCCGCCCCTATCTCTAACCCTAAACTTTAACCGTAAAACTTAAATTTTAAACTTATAACCTAAATTCCTAACTCAAAAACCCTAAACTAAATACTTAAACCCTAAATTAACTCATTTATGGAATGGTTTATTTTGACCTCCAATATAAAAGATAATAATCATATATTATATATAATTTAATCTCAACCCTGTTATGATGTCAAGAGACTCAACTAATTTTCAACCTCGTAGCTATTAAAATTTTAAGACTCAACTAATTTTTAATTCAAATGAAAAAAAACTTCGGTTAATAATTTTTAAACAAATTTCAATTTAATTATCAGTTAAAATAAATTTTTTTATTAATTCAATTTTAGATAATTTGATTGTCGTTGATTAAATTAACCATTTAAACCCTCTTAATTTTTGAGATCAAATATATAATATAATGTCAATTAAGGTTAAAATGATATCTCTTACAATAGTTGGATGCATTGGTAAGTCACATTACACTCCCAAAGAGAGGACATAAGTTCAGACTTTAAAAACAACATTGTTAAGAAAGGTAGCCTTGTACCCCGAATACAAACCGTAAAACAGACATGCATATAATAAAAAAACATCACTTATCAGTTATCAGTATATCACGGGAATCCCCTCCCAAACATTCTTGCAACTTATTAGTATATCACATATATCACATGTTTGTTCGGCAGTACTTCCATATTAAAAGAGATAAATACATCTTAATTTTGAAACATGTTTTTTTTGTTTTGATTAAATAATAAACAATGAATTTGAATTCTAAAGATATTTTTAGGGTTTTTCTTAATATTTTTATGTTGTCTTACTCTTTATCTTTGTTTTTTTGTTTAGTCGAAGACACATTAATTTTAATATTGATTGCTGACCGTTGGTGTTTATTATTTTTCTTATTTTTTTCTATTATGTCCTTTGTTATTTTTGGAGATTTTTTGAATAAGAATCTTTATCTTTGTGACACATTTTTCTCTACTCTTGTGGCACGATCCTTATGACTTTTGATACATTTTTACACACTTTTACGGTTATTTTGGTGCTCGCACAAAGACCCTCACGATAATTGTTTTCTGATTGATTTGTCGGTGGTCACGTATAGTCGGATCCTCTCTTTGATAAAAGGTTGTTTGCTGATATAATTAGAATTGTGTAACGAAGCAGCCTTTCAGATAGTTTAGTTCGCTCACCACTCTTTTATCACTTCGTAAAACGCCTCGTTCGACAGAAACAAGAAGTTTTTATAAAGGTTATTGTGTTCTTTTGATGTTGAACGTTACTCTCAAGAGAATGTTTTGTTTTTCTCGAATCTTTAGTTTAATATTATTGTTTTATGTATCAATTTTTTGGTGACCATTATCCCTATTTTCTCTCTATGTTTGGGTCCGTTATAATTCTAATTTCTTCGATTATTTTTATTAATGAAATCTAATTACCATTGTTTGTAAAAAAAATATTCTGAAACAAAAATTTGTCATAGACTAGAGTAGAAAAAAAAAATCAAAATAATATTAGCAACTTCTACAATTGTATTGATCAATATAGACTCGTACATACCGTTACATTTGATACCAATCCATATACCGAAACGAGAATGATATGATATTGATATCATTTTGTTTTAGTTGATCAGAACTTGTACATGTAAACTGATACGATACAGAGCACTCAACGTGCGACAGATTTCATGAGGATTTGTTTCATTTCGTTTTCAATTCAATAAAGATGATACTTACAATTATATTATATGAAGTAGGTGGCGGGTGGATATAGCATAGATTAGGTATGTTTTGAGAGGGATAATTTTAGTTTTACAGGTTTCAAAGAAATTGACATTCCTACGCCCAACCAGTTGTAACGTCTGAAAATGGAATGAATAAAAAATTGTATGGTATTTTTGAGAAGGAAAATGAATAGTAGTGTGTCATTAATCACATGGTTGGGTGTTAGCGACCAAACCCCACACGACATGACAATACCATTCTTCTTAACCTCCTTCATGGGGCAATTCAGAAGATGATACCAAATTCACAACCCCAAACAGGATCAGAAAAACCAATATGTTTTTAATAAAATTCTGAAACAAAAACATAACACCAATGCATGGGGCATGGGCTGGTTGGTTCACGTCTCTATTTTGATAGGTGATGATAATAACACCAAAATGACCAACTTTTACACTTTATAAATTAAGCTCAT
Source organism: Hibiscus tridactylites (assembly GCA_958450335.1). Lineage (NCBI taxonomy): Eukaryota > Viridiplantae > Streptophyta > Magnoliopsida > Malvales > Malvaceae > Hibiscus > Hibiscus tridactylites. The sequence continues at coordinate 57,412,345 of OY288287.1, read as the reverse complement.
GCAAGCCTAACCCCAACAATATTTTCTCTTCTCCTTTCGGTGTTTGAATCATGGTATACTTGGGTTCTGAAGAAATTAAATTTCATGAGCTTGGTTAGATATTTTTATTTTCTTCATGGATTTTGCTCTGGATGCTTACAGGTTTTGGTTGGAAGCCATGGGGAGAAAGATGGCTCAAATGATGAAGTCGTCGTTGATTACCGGGGGAATCCGGTGGACAAGTCGAGAACAGGTGGATGGCTTGCTGCAGGGCTCATATTAGGTGCTTGTAATGAACTTGACAAGTTAAATGTGGTTTGCCTTGTTCATCAAGTCATCTTTGCTAATATAAGTGGAAATTTTTGGTGCAGGATGTGAGTTCTCGGAGAGGATATGTGTGGTGGGTATATCCATGAACTTAGTGACATATCTTGTTGGAAATCTGCATATTTCAGCGGCAAAATCTGCAACGATTGTGACTAACTTCATGGGCACACTCAATCTTCTTGGTCTCCTCGGTGGTTTCTTGGCTGATGCAAAACTTAGCCGATACGTAACAGTTGCAATCTCTGCATCAATAACAGCTCTGGTGAGTTGGTGACTTATTACATGCTTTGCAATATAAGGTGGGTGATGAATGTAAGCCGAGATCGTATATCCTTTGTTTGTAAAGCTATCTCATATTGCCCCAGGGAGTGATTCTATTAACACTGGCCACAACAATTCCGAGCATGAGGCCTCCTCCCTGCGACGACTATAGAAGACAGCATCACGAGTGCATCGAGGCAAATAGCCGGCAGCTGGCTTTGCTTTATGCAGCACTATACACAATAGCACTCGGTGGTGGAGGAATAAAATCTAATGTCTCCGGTTTTGGCTCCGATCAATTCGACATCAAGGATCCAAAGGAGGAGAAGGCTATGATATTCTTCTTCAACAGGTTCTATTTCTGCGTCAGCATCGGGTCTTTATTTTCCGTGATCGTGCTGGTGTATGTACAGGACAAAGTAGGAAGAGGGTGGGGGTATGGAATTTCAGCAGGAACAATGGTGATTGCAGTAGCAGTTTTGCTTTGTGGAACACCCTGGTACAGGTTCAAAATGCCTCGGGGAAGCCCTTTAACTGTGGTATGGAGGGTTCTGTTTCTAGCACTGAAGAAGAGAAATCAGTCTCTTCCTTCTCACCCCGGCTTTTTGAATGATTACGAAAACAGAAAGGTTCCCTACACAAAAAGATTAAAGTGAGTACAAATTACAATATGAAATGCTTAAAAGATAACAATTGCAACAGCTGTAGTTAAAACTTCATTTAACTGTGTATTTGTTGGATTAGGTGCCTTGATAAAGCTGCGGTGTTAGACGATGATCGTGTTGCCGGCACAAGGAACAAAGATAAGCAATGGAGGATTTCGACCGTGACACAAGTTGAGGAGGTGAAAATGATCGTAAAACTATTGCCCATTTGGTCCACATGTATCCTCTTCTGGACAATCTACTCCCAAATGACTACTTTCACAGTTCACCAAGCCAGCATCATGCACCGGACAGTGAGTTCCTTCGTGATACCCGCAGGTTCATTCTCTGCCTTTCTCATTGTAACCATTCTCCTCTTCACTGCCCTAAACGAGAAAGTGTTGGTCCCCTTGGCTCGAAAACTTACCAATAATGTCCAAGGAATCACAAGCCTCCAAAGGATTGGAATAGGACTTGTTTTGTCAATAGCAGCCATGGTGGGGGCTGCAGTTGTTGAGAAAGAAAGGAGGGAAATTGCTGTTCACAAAGAAGTCAAAATAAGTGCCTTTTGGCTACTGATACAGTTTTCCCTGGTGGGTACCGGGGAAGCTTTTGCATATGTGGGACAGCTTGAGTTCTTTATCCGGGAGGCACCGGATCGAATGAAATCGATGAGCACAGGGCTATTCCTGAGCACCATTTCAATGGGGTTCTTCGTCAGCAGTTTATTGGTGTCTATTGTGGACCATGTCACTCAAAACACCTGGCTGCAGAGCAACCTGAATGAAGGAAAGCTAAACAACTTTTACTGGTTACTTGCGGTGTTGGGATTTATAAATTTATTGGTTTTTCTGATTCTTGCGTCCAGACATCAGTACAGAACGCAGCTGGCTAATAATAAACCCGACTCCGGAGAAGACGTGGAGAAGAAGGCAAGCATCGAAATCGAATCAATGGAAATTGTAGAGCCATAGAATTTTTGTAATTTTTATGAGGATTGTATTAAATGTTGTTGTTTAAAAATGCCATAAATGTATGTAAAAATTATTTGACACTGATAGAATTTTACATGAGTCTGCATTGGTTCCAAAGTGAAGCCTCGGAGTTTAAAGGTTGGTGTTGTTTTCTCATGTGGATATCTCTATATTTTTAAAATAATTTTAATGTTGTGAATAAAATAAAGAAGAGCGAGAATAAAAACGAAGGACAATATAAACAAAGAGATGAGAGAAAGAGGGATTCATATTATTCTCAAAACTAGAATTGTGTACAATGACTTCATCTATTTATAGAAGTACATAATATATTAAATTCTAATTAATAGAGATAATATTTCTAATAATAAATAAATCAAATCTCATTAATAAAGTTCTTATCATGATAGACATCCGCATAGATAAATATTTATAACACTCCCTCTTGGATGTCTATGAAGATAATGCGTCTTGTTAAAAACCTTATTAAGATAAAAACTTAATGGGAAAAAATTCTTTAGTGAAGTAAAAAGAGTACACACATCTTTAGTACTCATAACATGTTGCCTTATTAAAAACCTTACCAGGAAAACTCATTGGGACAAAACTCCGGTTAAGGGAAAAAGAGTGCAACGCGTATTTACTCCTCATGAAAATATCACTTAAGATATTTGAATCTTCATAATTCAATCTTGAATATAATCTTCAAATGTTGAAGTAGACTATGTACTAATGAATAGATCTTTCAAATTACTGCTTGAAAGAATTCATCGAATACTATTCTTTTGAAGACCATGAGGGACGAAACTTTGAAAAAATATGTTTTGCTTTTTTTTTTCACATTTGATGTATCCACCTTGAGATTAAAATTTTGCATTATCTATATACAAGATAGCTAACATCTTATATTTTGAAAGCAATTCACATATCTTCTAGATATGTTTAGCCAAACACATATTTCGGCATTGCCTCGTGCATAGCAACTATTTACATGATTTAGAGAGGCACTGAGTTTTGAAAGATCTTAAGGTAATGACCTCGTAGTAATTAGTTTTTGGCTTTACCTCGTGCTCAACGAATGTGCATTATGCATGTAAAGCTCTTTAAGCACTTTTCTATGTATGTCGATTGATGCACAAGGATTTTATTGTCAGAGAGATCTCTTCATGAGCTCCAATGATAATCAAATCATAAACATACACAATAATAATAAATCTGGAGCTAAATCTCTTAATAAAAATGCTCAGAAAAATTTAATAATTCTTATAGCTTGTCGCTAATAAGTATTCAATAAGACAATTGTAAAACCTATGTTTGATTTTGATATAACTAAGTATGTTAAGGGTTAAATTGAAAACTTGAAATTGATTTCTAAGTCCCTTAAATTATTTATAAATCACCAACACTTTAAACTAATTTGAAAAACTCAAACTCCAAATATTTTCTAAGTGTTCCAAGGCCAAAGTATTGAAAAACGTCCAGGTGTATCGAAACGCCTCCAGCTGTATCGATACCTTTTTTACAAAGTTGGCTACTGGAAAGACGCGTTTCGATACGCTCTTAACCGTATCGAAACAACGTATCAAAACAGATTCAATCTGTATCGATACGCCCCTCTGTAAAATCTGAAGGAGTTTGAATGGTGTACAGATACGGGTTACCCCGTATCGATACAATTTTAACAGAATTTTTAATTCAAAGTGTTTTAAATGTTTTCGACCGTTGGTGTCAGTCGTTAGGTAACTAACATTTAAAGCGGTCATTGTCTCGTATCGATACGGTGTTACCTATATCGAAACGGAAACTTCTAGTGAGCTAAGTTGAGAAAAAGGTATCGATACGGTCTTATCCGTATTGAAACGGTCCATGTCCCGTACCGATACGCTTACACGCGTTTCGATACGCCCTCTTTATTATATGCAACGACTCTTTCTGTTTTGAGGCAGGTATTGATACGGGTCTTTGTGTATCGATACAGATAGCTGCAGAAGTGCATTTATAGTAGAAAGAGAGGGTCCCAACAGCTATAGTCAATACCCTAACCACCCAAACGACTAGAATTGATAGAGATATTATAAATTGAAGCTCATTGAAGACCAGCAACAACTATTGCATCAAAGATAAACATCCAAGCAAAAATTCAACCTCATTGTGCTTATTTTCCAATTTCTTGTTAACCCCAAATTATGTTGTATTCAATTCCTATCCTATCTCAAATTTGGGTTGAGTGTTTGTACTGAAAAGAGTAATATTGTATTTGAGAGATATCTTACTTGCCTAATTTCTTCTTTGTTTCACTTGTGAGGGTTTGGTCAAATTTTGGGTAGAAAATTTGACTAGTTGTGTAAAGGTTACCTCCTAAGCCTTGAAAAGGGGAAGAACTAATTAGTGAATTGTTGCAAATCCTTAGTGGTAGCTAAGGTAGTGGATGTAGAGTTCATTTGGAACTTGAACCACTCTAAAATCCTTTGTTCTTCATTTTAGCTATCATTTTTCACCAACAAATTTTTAAAAGCCCAATTCACCCCCTCTTGGCATTGATCAATCCATTGATCCACTCAACAATTGGTATCAGGGCCTACCTCTTTGAAGTATTAACAACCACAAGAAGAGTTCATAGGAAGAGTGTGATCATCTAAAAATCAAGTCATGGCATCTACCTCCGGCTCAAGCATGTACGAGTCTCAATCCACCACAAAACCATCATTCTTCAACGGTGACAACTATCCATTTTGGAAGAATCGGATGCGCCTCTTCATCAAATCCAACGATTACCTTGTTTGGGATGTCATTGAAGTTGGTCCCTATATTCCTTTGAAGAGGGATGATGAAGGAAAGTTGGTTCTAAAGAAGAAGATTGAGATGAGTGAAGATGAGAAAAAGAAGATCCAAATTAATGACAAAGCTCTTCACATGCTCTTTTGTTCTTTCGGTCCCGACATCTACTCCAAAGTCTCCTCCATTGAAAGTGCCAAAGAAGTATGAGACACACTAGAAACCACCTATGAAGGAATTAGTGATGTAAAGGAGACCAAGATTGGAATTCTCAATCTTAGTTATGAGAATTTCAAGATGGAGCCCGACGAAACCGTGTCCAAGATGTTCGATCGCTTCTCAACTATCGTCAACGGGCTTAAAGGTTTTGAAGAGACAATACCGGAAGACAAACTTGTCCGGAAGCTACTCTACTCACTTCACAAATCTTGGGATGGGAAGAGAACCTCCATCATCGAGGCCAAAAACTTGAAGACGCTAAAACTTGATGAGCTAGTGGGTTCTCTCCTTACTCATGAAATAATGAAGCAAGGAAGGGAAGATGAAAAGAAGAAGGAAGAGAAAAGAGTGGAGAAGCTAGAGGTAGAAAAGAAGAAGAAAATGGGAGTGGCTCTCAAAGCTTCATTACATGAGGGGAGCACTTCTAGTGAGGAGGATGATTTAGAAGAATTGGCTATGATAGCCAAAAGATTCTCACGATTCATGAGGTCTAACCGAGGAAGGAAGATGAAAAGAAAAATGGACTTCAAGGGTAAAAACAAAGAAGAAGAGAGGGATCAAATCATTTGCTACGAGTGCAAAAAGCCCGATCACATTCGTTCGGAGTGCCCTCAGAAGGGCTTTGAGAAGAAGAAGAAGCTCAAAGCCAAGCTTGCTACTTGGAGTGATGAGGAGTCATCCGAGGATGACGAACAAGAAGTGGCCAACCTTTGCCTCATGACACTTGAGGAGGATTCCTCAATGGTAACCTCTAACTCATCATCTTTTGACTTTACATTTGATGAATTAAATGATACATATGATGAGTTGCAAGAGGTTTATGATGAGTTAGTTGAGAAATACAAAGAGTCGGTCATTAGAAATAAGAAAATTATTTCGGAATTAAATGATAAAAATGACTCACTTTCTCAAGCTAACTTAAAATTTGAGAAAAAGATTTTAGGATTGAGATGAACTTAAATTCTTTCAAGATGAAAATGTAGACCTAAATAATCTTCTTTCTCAATGCAATAGTGAACACCAAAAGGTGTTAGATGAGCTTAACAAGCTCAAAGAGTCTTTCAAAAATGTTGGTAATGTGAAGTATGAAAAAGGTGAATCATCTAAAACCAACCAACCTAGGAGAAAGACTAATAACTACAAACAAAGTAGCCTCCCTAGACATAATAGACCTAAAAGGATTAAGAGTGTATGGGTTCCTAAGGAACTCGTCAAGTCTAATGATTTTGTTGCTATGTCACCTTGGATTCCTAAGGGAACCAAGCTTTTGGGAGCTAACACACGTGGACCCAAAATGATTTGGGTACCAAAAACAAAAGTTTAATATCTTTGTTTGTAGGGGGCATTGCTACAAGGCCAAAGCACAAAGTCAAAATTCATGGTACCTTGATAGTGAATGCTCGAGGCTTTTGACCGGAGACAAGAGTAGATTCATGGACTTAAAGCAAAAAAGTGGAGGAGGAGTGACATTTGGTGACAACTCCAAAGGCCGCATTAAAGGTATTGACTCCATAGGTAATCACTCTACCATTCTTATTGAAAATGTTTTGTATGTCGATGGTCTTAAACATAATTTGTTGAGCATAAGCTAATTATGTGATAAAGGGTTTAATGTCTTATTTGATAAAAATGGGTGCAAAATTGTTGACATTAAATCAAATAATATTATGCTCATAGGTCATCGCATAGGTAACATTTACATGGTGCATTTAGATGACATACATACATCCCATGCATGTTTAGTAGCTCAAAATGAAAATGATGCATGGCTATGGCATAGGAAACTAGAACATGCTAGCATTAGTGTTTTAGAAAAATTATTTTCCCTTGATCTAGTTAGAGGTTTACCCAAGATTAAGTTCTCAAATGATAAAATTTGTGATGCATGCTCTAAGGGTAAACAACATAAGTCATCCTTTAAATCCATTAATGATGTTTCTACAAGTAGGTGTTTACAACTTATCCACATGAATTTATTTGGGCCTATTAGGACTATGAGCTTGGGTGGTAAATCTTATGCATTTGTACTTGTTGATGATTTTTTCTAGATTTACTTGGGTTCTATTTTTAAGCACTAAAGATGAGGCTTTAGAAAAATTCATCACATTTTCAAAATTAACCCAAAATGATCTTGAACTTAGAATTTCTCATATTATAAGTGATCATGGAACCGAATTTCAAAATCTAGGGTTCGAAGATTTTTTCAATGAAAATGGTATTAGCCACAATTTTTCGGCTCCTTGAACTCCTCAACAAAATAGGGTAGTTGAGAGGAAAAATAGAACTTTACAAGAAATGACTAGAACCATGCTTTGTGAAAACAATTTACCTAAATAGTTTTTGGGCGGAAGCCACAAACACCGCTTGCTACATTGTAAACCGAGTAATGATTAGGTCACTTTTAAAGAAAACACCATATGAGATTTTAAAATCTAAAAAGCCTAACATTAGCTATTTTCATCCATTTGGTTGCAAGTGTTTTGTTTTAAATAATGGAAAAGATAACTTAGGTAAAATTGATGCAAAAAGTGATGAAGTTATTTTCATAGGATACTCCTTAAACTCTAAAGCCTATCGTGTATTTAACAAGAGAAGTTTAGTAGTAGAAGAATCTATACATGTTGTATTCGATGATAACCTCCTTCCAAGGAAGGATTCTTGTGGTGATGATGATGATGTAGGAATCGTATATGCCTTTGATGGAGGACAAACTTCAAAGGAGGATGAGATTCCAACAAAAGAAGAGGATACACAAGATCCACCTCTTGAAGCCTTGAAGGACTTGGCTCTTGAGGAAAAGGAAGTGAGCTACCCAAGGGAGTTCAACTATATCAAAGGTGGTGAAATCTTGGGTGATCCATCCAAGGGGGTAACCACTACATCTTCTCTTAAACTTATGAACCATGTTGCATTTATCTCATGCATAGAGCCTAAGAATATAAAAGAAGCATTAAAAGATGGCTTTTGGATTATGGCTATGCAAGAAGAGTTAAATCAATTTGAGAGAAGTAATGTTTGGGCATTAGTTGATAGGCCTAGTAATCAATCTACTATAGGAACTAAATGGGTCTTTAGGAACAAACTAGATGAGAGTGGTAACATTGTGAGGAATAAAGCTAGATTAGTAGCACAAGGTTACACTCAAGAAGAGGGAATAAATTTTGATGAAACCTATGCACCCGTAGCTAGAATGGAGGCCATTAGGATGTTGCTTGCATATGCATGTTATCATGATTTCTAGCCTTTTCAAATGGATGTTAAAAGCGCATTTTTTAACGGTTTTATAAATGAGAAAGTGTATGTGGAACAACCATCGGGTTTGAAGACTCAAAATTTCCAAATCATGTTTTCAAACTTACTAAAGCTCTTTATGGTTTAAAACAAGCTCCTAGAGCTTGGTATGAGAGACTTTCAAACTTTTTGATTGAAAAAGGTAAGGTGGACACTACATTTTTCATAAAAAGGTATAAAAATGACATCTTAGTAGTACAAATTTATGTTGACGATATTATTTTTGGATCTACTAATGAATGTCATTGCAAAGAGTTTGCTAAGTTAATGCAAGGTGAATTCGAGATGAGCATGATTGGGGAGCTCTCATTCTTTTTGGGACTCCAAATCAAGCAAAGGAAGGATGACACCATCATCAATCAAGAAAAGTACATCAAGGATATGCTCAAGAAGTTTATCTTGGAGAATGCAAAGCCTCAAGCCACACCAATGAGCTCATCTACAAAGCTTGACAAAGATGAAGGAGGTAAGTGTGTTGACTCTAAGCTTTACTGTTCTATGATTGGATCATTGCTTTACCTTACCGCAAGTAGACCGGATATCCTGTTTAGTGTTTGCTTGTGTGCTAGGTTTCAAGCTAGTCCTAGAGAGTCTCACCTTATAGCCGTTAAGAGAATCTTTAGGTACCTTAGAGATACCCCTTGTTTAGGTCTTTGGTACCCTAGAGACTCCACCTTCAACCTTCATGCTTATTCGGATGCGGATTATGGGGGTTGTAAAATCGATAGGAAGAGTACTTCGGGAACTTGTCAATTCTTAGGTAGTATGCTCATATCTTGGTTCTCTAAGAAACAAAATAGTGTAGCTCTTTCTACCACCGAAGCCGAGTACATATCCTTAGGGAGTTGTTGTGCTCAAGTCCTTTGGATGAAGCAACAACTCTTAGATTGTGGTATTAAAGGTTAAACCATACCCCTTAAGTGTGATAACACTAGTGCTATATGCTTAACAAAAAATCCCATCCAATACTCTAGAACCAAACATATAGAGATAAGGCATCATTTCATTAGAGATCATGTCCTTAAGGAAGATGTTGTTATAGAGTACGTTGACACCTTAAACCAACTAGCGGACATCTTTACAAAGTCTTTAGACAAAGAACGTTTTTGGTCCCTTAGGAGAGAGCTAGGTCTAACTAGCCTTCCTTGACCCTTTAGGACCCTTTTGAAGTTAAAATTGCTTGATCTTGTGAAATTGCATGTTAATGTGTTGTATCTGTTGAAAATATCCATGCTTATAGCTAGGAGAATATGGTTCTGTTAAAATATGCTCAGAACTGCTCATTCAACATTTGCATCCATTTAAAAGGTGTTAGAACCGAGCTTTTGGTTGTTCTTAAAGCCTAAAACGTATTTCTGGACATAGGGTATCGATACGGCCTTATGCGTATCGATACGAGTACTGTATTAGATTCCCATATTACATTTTGCGTAAAACGGGTATCGATACGGTTAAACCCATTTCAATACGAGCAACAATTGTTTCGATATGGATTGCATTCGTTTCGATACGAACCTTCAACATGCATTTTAAATGGAATTACGCTTTGCCTAAAACGGGTATCGATACGGTTAAACCCATTTCGATACGAACCTTCAACGGGCATTTTAAATAGAATTACGCTTTTACCCCCGTATCGATACGCCCGAGGGCGTATCGATATGCGACTGCGCAGACAGCTATCAATTGGCATTTAAGAGTTCAACTTTTACCAAAATTGAATTTTCTCAAAACCCTAGAAACCATAGCCGTTTTCACTCTATAAATAGCCTCTCTTTCTCTCATATTTTCACACCACAACTCAAAATCTCTAGAGGGTTATCAAAATCAAGCAAAGCTCTTAAGCTTTTCATCAATTGGGTGTTAAGCTCTTCTCTCATTCCTCTCTAATCAATATCAAGGTAAAACTCTTTCTTTTTCTTTTAATTTTCGTTTCAAATTTTCTTTTGTTTTGTCTTCTCAAACCAATATCTCTTTTCAAATTTTTTCTTTATAAATTTTTTTAACCTTGATTATTGGTTTCAATGAGTTAAATGAAGAAACCTTAATTCATACATTGTTTTTAATCTTTTCTCTAGTTCATGACACATCATAAAAAGAAAACACGTACTAGTGAAGCCGGTGAAGGATCCAATACCGGAGGTGGTGCTCGCCCGAATCTCACTCATATCTATCAACACTTCTTTAAGTCCCCCGGAGAACTCACCTATTTTCGCCAATTTCAAAACTATAAGATCCATCCGGAGAGGGTAATCTCTATTCCTTTTCTTAACTCGGAGCGTTTCAAATTTGAATATCTACCTTTGCTCCAAGAATGAAAGTTTATGGATTTTCTCACAATTCTTGGATTTTACTTTCACATTTTAGTTTTGATCTTTTATGCTAATGCCAAGTGTTGTGCCAATCGAAATGGTGTTGTTACGGGAGTTAATTATTATCTTATGGGTAAAAAGGTCACTATAGATGCTCAATCCATTTGTGATGTATTTAAGTTGGAGGATGAATGTTATGATGATGAGAATGCCCTTGGTCATGTCCTAAGTGGTTCCGTCACCGCCCTTAATGCTCAGGATCAGATCCTCCATTTGATGGTTTCTTGGTGGTTTAGGCCCTCAAGAGGGAAGTATTCCACTATCCGCCAAGTAGATGATTTTTGGATTCGGTGCTTCCATAAGAGAAAACGTCCGAACCTTGCTCGTATTATGTTTGCGGAGATTGTCTATCTCGTGCAACATCGCCACACCACACTTGTCGCTTCCTTCACATATGACACGGCTTTAAGTTACTTCTTCCAACAAAAGGAGATAGATTGCTCGCATGACTACCCAACTCCCCTTACCGATCCTATCGATGAACGATCTCTTGCAAGGGGTAAGTTCCATTACTTTAATGGTAATTGGCTTCGTCTATCCGAGCTCCTTAGTGAGGCCGCAGAACAATTTGCTAATCCTCAAGTTGAACAAGTTCCTCAAGCTCCTCCTCCACCTTCTATGGACTCCTTCATGACTTATCTCAATGAGCAATTCACGGGTTTGCGCACGGGAATGGCCTCAATCGATCAAGTTATGAATTCGGGATTTACCGCTATTGATACAAGGTTTACAAGCCTTGAAGATCGAATGAGGAATGTGGAAACTCGACTCACTTCCCTTGAAGGGGATCACAACTCAATGAATATCTCTCTCACCGCTTTTCATGACGAGTGGTGTTAAACTATGAGGAATGATGATGCAATTAAGGAAGATGATGAAGATGATGAAGAAGGCGATGGAGATGGAGATGGAGATGCATAGTAGCCTATCTTTGCATATCATTCATATCATTTAGGATATTTATTTATGCACCTTTGATTTATGTTTTTAGGATTAAGTTTGAATTATTCTAAAACCTATGCTTTGATTTTCTGTTATTTGGATTTTAAGTTGATGTTATCTTTTATTTTGATCTTAATGATATTATGTTGCTTGCTTATTTATACCTTTTGCCTATTTATGCACTTTACACTATGTCTCAATTATTTTTGATCTAACAAAAAGGGGGAGAGGGAAGCTCACAACACTTAAAAATTTTGATTTTCAAACTTAAAAGTTACCTAGCTAATATTAAGGGGGAGTTATTTTGCAAAGTTTTTCAAAGTATCAAAAATTTCAAGTTTTGGTTTTGTTATATCAAAAAGGGGGAGATTGTAAAACCTATGTTTGATTTTGATATAACTAAGTACGTTAAGGGTTAAATTGAAAACTTGAAATTGATTTCTAAGTATAAATCACCAACACTTTAAATTAATTTGAAAAACTCAAACTCCAAATATTTTCTAAGTGTTCCAAGGACAAAGTATTGAAAAACGTCCAGGTGTATCGATACGCCTTCAGCCGTATCGATACCTTTTTACAAAGTTGGCTACTAGAAAGATGTGTTTCGATACGCTCTTAACCGTATCGAAACAACGTATCGAAACAGATTCAATCTGTATCGATACGCCCCTTCTGTAAAAACTGAAGGAGTTTAAATGGTGTACTGATACGTCTTACCACGTATCGATACGGTTTTAATGGAATTTTTAATTCAAAGTGTTTTAAATGTTTTCGACCGTTGGTGTTAGTCATTAGGTAACTAACATTTAAAGTGGTCGTTGTCCCGTATCGATACGGTGTTACCCGTATCGAAACGGAAACTTCTAGTGAGCTAAGTTGAGAAAAAGGTATCGATACAGTCATATCTGTATCGAAACGGTCCTTGTCCCGTACCGATACGCTTACATGTGTTTCGATACGCCCTCTTTATTATGTGCAATGACTATTTCTGTTTTGAGGCAGGTATCGATACGGGTCTTCGTGTACCGATACAGATAGCTGCAGAAGTGCATTTCTGGTGGAAAGAGAGGGTCCCAACGACTATAATCAATACCCTAACCACCCAAACGACTAGAATTGATAGAGAAGGTATAAATAAAAGCTCATTGAAGACCAGCAACAACTATTGCATCAAAGATAAACATCCAAGCAAAAATTCAACCTCATTGTGCTTATTTTCCAATTTCTTGTAAACCCCAAATTGTGTTGTATTCAATTCCTATTCTATCTCAAATTTGGGTTGAGTGTTTGTACTGAAAAGGGTAATATTGTATTTGAGAGATATCTTACTTGCCTAATTTCTTCTTTGTTTCACTTGTGAGGGTTTGGTCAAATTTTGGGTAGAAAATTTGACCGGTTGTGTAAAGGTTACCTCCTAAGCCTTGAAAAGGGGAAGAACAAATTAGTGAATTGTTGGAAATCCTTAGTGGTAGCTAAGGTGGTGGATGTAGAGTTCATTTGGAACTTGAACCACTCTAAAATCATTTGTTCTTCATTTTTAGCTATCATTTTTCACCAACAAATTTTTAAAAGCTCAGTTCACCCCCTCTTGGCATTGATCAATCCATTGATCCACTCAACAACAATTATACAACACGCACCCAGATTATTTAATCCACAAATAGATATGTTCAATTTGATTGAATAATGTTCTCGAGAACTTGAATTAACTGCTTCTGCATTCTAAACCCTTCCGGAAGTTTCATGTAAATGTTATTATCAAGAGACTCATTCAAATAATATGTAACAACATCTATTAGGTGAAAACTAATTCTTTTATTGCTAGACTAATAAAAATCTTTTACATCCACCACCGAGGAGTATGCTTTCTCATAATCGAATCTAGGTCTTTGTGAGAATCTTTGTGCAATCAAATGAGTTTATAATATCTCGCAATTTCCCCCTTTTCATTTTTCTTTCTCACAAAGACTCGTTATACCCACGGGCTTTACACCTTTCGGTGTATGAACTATGTGCCTGAATACTTCTCCTTTGAAAGAGATTTTAGTTTCGTCTTAATTGCCTCTTTCCATTTTGGCCAATTATTTTTTTGTTTACATTTTTCAATTGACAATGGTTAATGATCCACATTATCATCTAAAATCTCTAGTTCTAAATTGCATGCAAATGTATTATCGACGTCGATTTAATTTCAGTTCCACTTATTACCAGACGACATAATCTATTGAGATTTCTTTATTATCAGGTACCTGAGTCATGTCAATGTCTCTGTTGGAGGCCTTTTAATCTCTTCTAGAGATTTTCATAATACGTTGATTCATCGATCAAACCATTATAAATTATAGCTCCTTTTCTTTTTCGATGATTTTTATCTTTGGAACCTACTTGTCTACCACACTACAGGCGTAAGTTAGACTCATTAGCAACTAAAGTTTGTCCTTTTGGGACATCAAATTTAATCGGAGCATTCATAGTTGATATATGTGACTTAGTTACTCTTTTAGGGTCAGCAAAATCATTTGGCAATTGATTTGCCAAGTTTTGTAATGAATTATCCTTTAAACTTATAGTTCAAATTGACATTGTTCGGTACGTGGATTATAATGATAATTCATCCCAACTTATTTTTTTACCCAACTGTGTATTTTCTCCCCCTAATGTTGGGAAAACTGACTTACTAAAATGATAATCAGTAAATCGAGTTGTAAATAAATTCTCCATATGAAGCTCAAGATATTTAATTATCGAGGGAAATTCAAATTCGAAATATATTCTCAACCTCCTTTGAGGACTCATCTTTGTGCGTTGTGGCGGAGCAATTAGAATATATAACGCACACCAAAAACTATTTGTAATGAGGAGAACTTGTAATAATTTGTTGGCTTGATGTGAATTAGTGATGATGCATGTAAAATGGTATATCACCAGCATTATCAAGAGTGATTGTCTTTATATGGTAATCTGGAAAATGTGCTCGTAATTTTATCAACTGAGCAAGTAACCTCGCAAACGCCAAGTTGCGGGTTGATAACAAGGATACGTATGACCATCTAGTCGATGCATCGACTAAAACCGTAAAAATATCTAGATGATCTGTAAGAAGGGTGTATGGGCCCACATATATCACCTTGTATCCGTTCCAGAAAATTAATAGATTTATAATCTATCTTAGCTGGTGATGGTTGAATAATCAATTTGCTTTGAAAGCAAGCATTACATGAAAACATTACTTTGAAGAATCTACCAGTTCTTCAATGAATAACCACATGAAGTGTCAATAACTTTTCGCATCATAATTGAACCGGGATGGCCTAACCGGTCATTCTAAATAATAAAGTTATCAGTAAATTTCTAGTTTACAATAGCATGAGCTTCAAATTGTACTAATTCTTGTGTAGTGCAATCCGGATGACAGTGCATGTAATTTTGTCATGTAACCCCCTCGTCCCGGTCTGGCCGGATGACCGGTCCGAGTGAGCTACACGGGGAAAACCGAGTGAAAACTCCCTAAGGAACTCTCCCTCGGTTAGAAACCCTATATTTTTTTTTTCATTTTAATCTTGCCTAGATGAGAATTACATCCTAAGTGATCATACAGCGGAACAATATTTACGAAGCAATCGATCGAACCCAAACTAACACTTAAAAGCCCATGTTTAAAGTTAAACTGCAGGCGGTATCGATACCCTTGAGGGGGGTATCGATACCCCTTGACTAAGTCAACAGGGTTTGGTCAACCTGAGGAGACAGTATCGATACCCCCAATGAGGGTATCGATACCCTCCCCTAAAGTTGACTTCCCACGGTCAAAGCTAAGACAACGGTATCGATACCCTAGAGGCCAGTATCGATACCGAAATCGACAGTGGCTCCAGTGGCCAAAAAGGTATCGATACTCTCCTCGAGTATCGATACACGAGGCCTGAAACCAAAGGGGCAGTATCGATACCAGACCAACGGTATCGATACCCCAACTACGAATCTGCAGGTTTGAGCTGATTTAGAGCACAAGGAGGCCCCTAAATCCCTCTAACAACCCCAACCAGCACACTATCATCAACCCTAATGCAAACCAACCATAAAAGCATGCTTTAACATGAATCAAAGGCACAATCCAACCCATGATGATACACGAACCATACAAGCAACATAAGCTTTCAAGCATGACATTCCAACAAATGGCATTCCAACATTCAAAGCTCATACTTCAATATTCTAACATGAAGGCAACCTCAAAGGCACGTGACCAACACACAAGGTAAACAATTTAAACATGGTTACAATCCAAACATAGCATCATTAAGCCAATCAAAAACAACATAAGAAGGGAGTCTAAACATGCTCCTACACAACCAACACTAGCACAAAACAACAACACCTATCCCATTGCTTTACTATTACAATCTTTAAATTTAACTATCATACTTGAGCTAACCGTAAGCATCACTTGGAGACCTTTTCCTTGCCCTTGCCACCCACAAGCTATTTATCTGCATTGTCGAACAAAAGAGAGCGTAAGCATAAAAGCTTAGTGAGGGTAGCTCATAAAACAAACTTTCGACAATGCAGGGTCCAAGCACGAGCAATTTCCATATTGTAATGCATGATCTTACCTCCGGTCCGCAAAGCCAAAATGAACATGATGCATGAACATATAGTCAACATTATGACATGCTCAACACCCATAAGCTCGACTTACCATGATACATAATTCAAGCATTAACCACATCATATATCAATTCATGAAGGCATCACATTCGTATCATATAAGCATGTATACATAATCTCGTATTAGTATATTCATACGATCTCATATTGGCACCTAGCTATGACCCGAATACGCGGATAACTCGTTGGAACGCATTTCCAACAACAACATTACCTCGGTGGGATTCCACTCATCACCGGTCCTTGCATGTGCGGGATTCCACTCATCGCCACATGCCCTACGGATGGGATTCCACTCATCATCACGTAGAAATATATAAAAGCTTCCGGTGGAATATTACATCACCGTACTCCTCCTTGGTGCCTTAACGCCACCAAGGCCACGTACGTTTTGACTCAATTTGTGTGCACACTCATCCTAATGATCGATCATTGTACCCAAGCATACTAGTGCCAATATAAATCAAACCACACAACTTGTTACAATATCAATTTCAATATAAATTTCGTGCCTAACACGTACTCACCATGATTCTCCACAATCATGCCATCCACAACATAACCTCATTTCACAAACCAACACCACATGTATGTCAACCGAACAATCATCTCATCATATATCCACATTTTATTTATCATCAACATGCATATAAAATCAATACATTAAGCCATACTTTCGCATACATGTGTATCACCTTATACATACTCATCATGAGGCATAACAATGATTAAAGAGTACATCCAAGGTCTCTATCTAAAGCTTAGGATTAGGCTACCACCCTAATCCTAACTCTAGGTGGGTCTACCAAGCCCAACCTAGTCCACATGCTTGAACCAATGTTTAAAACCATTTAAAAACAATAACCACTCACCTCCACCTCCAAGCTCAAGTACTAAGCAACCATGGTCTTCAATTTTCCGGATTTGTTCCCAAGGCTTCACCGACCCAAAACCAAGCCTCTAAACACCTCAACACAAGCAAAACAACCTCAAATCAACTCAAACATCAAGGTAGCTAACCCGGAATACAAATTCAAATATCAACTCAACATTTCAAGTCATGACCAAACCCCAACTTTATCTAATTCAAGCAGCCCATAATCCTTGATGAAAACCCAAGTTTCCCACACATTTTATACTCACAAATGATCACTAAATTCAGCCACAACATCAACCTATAGGTGCAAGCCAAGCTCCAACAATTTTCAACCCAAACAATCATCAAAATTCTCATTTTCGTACTCCCATTTTACCCAGCAGAAAATTCCATTTTCAAACACCCAAATGACCTCTAAAGCATCCCAAATCACTCTCCTATTATACCCTAACCATCAGCCCTTTGTTTCCAACCTAAAACCCACCAAAAATGGTGTTTTTGACAACTCAAAAATGGGTATAAGAGCTCACTTCGGATTTTTACCAAAACTTAACCAAATTAACATATCATGTGTATTTCAACTTGGCTAAACAAAGCCCTAACTCAATTTATCAAAACAAAATGGAAAACCCCTTAAAAACCCAAACTTTGACATAAACCCTAATTTTCAAAAGTTCATATTTTTAAAATCTAAGACAATGTATGAATAGGAAATGGAAAGGGGAGTTCAAATATGGGATTACCTTTCAAAAGCCCCTTGAATTGATGAAGAAATCAAAGGGAAAAGTAGCTTGAAAGTTAGGAGAGTTTTGAAGATGGGGAAAGGGGTTTCATGTTGGAATTAATGGGAAAAGGGGAGAAGATGACAACTTTCAAAAGTTGTCATCCTTTTAAAATCTTTTGGGGAAAATTGCAACATAGGTCCCTCCCTCTTTAATAAAGCTCGATTACATCACAATTTAAGTTGAATTTATTTTAATAAATTTCATTGACCCGGACTACAACCCGACTAACTCCTAGCCCCAAAACACGGGTGTTACATGTCAAGATTTTTTATTGCCTTGGGTTATACTCGTAATATAGAGATAATCAGTATCCCCTTGACTAATAGTCTCAATATGATACTCATTTTCTACGAATATCTTTAAAATTCAATAAGTCTCTTTGCGACTTTGACGAGTATAACGTATTGTAAATATGAAATAGAGTTCCATTTAGCAATAACATATTTGCTCTTTCGGAGCCTTCAATGATAATAGTAGTTTCCGATACAGTACTCGCATTATTCTCTTAGATTTTAAATGGGGAAATGTGCATAATTATGCACTTTTCAATATGTGCTTTGTTTCATTCACTCCGGGGAATGGAAAATATGTGCTTTGTACCATTCACTTTAGAGAATGAAAAATATTAAGTATAACACATATCAAATCAATTATCTATCAAAAATAATGTCACAATAACTTATTACTCTTCTGGAGCATTGATATTTTAGTATTTTGAGATATAGTACTCACATTTCCCCTTGCATCTAAATAAGAAAATTAGTTATGCTTAAAGTATAGTATGAGTACTTGCACTGTCTGCTAAGCATAAATCACCACAATTCATTGCATATTTTATTCCGAAAGTAAACACGTTCCTCAAATGATAATATGTAAAGCAATTTAACATGTTTGAATATATATATATATAATATGTAAAACAAATTAACATAAAGAAAAATAAATAAATATTTTTAACATATTTAAATATATAATATAAAATCATAAATAAACAATATGTAAAATAAATTAACATAAAAAAAATAAATTAAAATATTAATAATTCTCTTTAGAGATTATAAGGAAATAAAATAAATGGCGAATTATTCCCTTCAAGGGTTATGAGGAAATCAACAATATCAAATTGAGTTGGACCAACAACGCCATAATTATTTTCGCCATTTTTCGTAAACAAAATTTGTTTATATTTTCTTTCCTTTATCATTTATGATTGTGGATAAAGGTCCATAATGCGTCGGCGTATGACAAGTACGAGATCAATGGTTTGTACCATTGCATAAAAAATCACTTTTTAATATATTCTTGTCATTTTTACAAACCCACTTATAATGGTTATAAACATTCTTAAAATGACCATCTTGCCAATGTATATGTTCATGGCCTCAGTTGCGACCACAATTGCTAATGTGACATTTATTCTTTCCGCTATAAAATGTCACATTCACTTCAGGGAATGAAGCGGAGCCAATTGGACGATATTCATGATTTTTCATCAGTATCTCATTGTTTTGCTCAACCACAATAAGGCAAGAAATTAACTCAAAATATTTCTTAAAGCCATTTCCACGATATTGTGTCTAAAGGACAACATTGTTTGTCGTGAAAAGTGAAGTATGTTTTTATTAACATATCCTCATCACAGAGAACTAAGATTTAATCCTTGTACGCGACAATGTTAAACCAGTTCACAAGGTCCTTTAAAAACCTTCTTTGAGACTAGTAGCCTCGCATAACGGG
Source organism: Hibiscus tridactylites (assembly GCA_958450335.1). Taxonomy (NCBI): domain Eukaryota; kingdom Viridiplantae; phylum Streptophyta; class Magnoliopsida; order Malvales; family Malvaceae; genus Hibiscus; species Hibiscus tridactylites. Next base: position 57,392,494 of record OY288287.1, on the reverse strand, counting down.
ATGTCCAATCAATATAGTTAGACTATATCGAAGTTATGTTACCAATTAAATAGGGATTTACCATGTTTGCATTCTCTTCAGGGAATGAAATAGATCCAATAATTGCATGAAATAAACATCATGCTTACATTCACTTCAGGAAATGCTTCATCATTGATAATCGCATGAAATAAACATTATGCTTGCATTCACTTCAAGGAATACCTCCCACAAAATTCTTGTCAAGATGAATTTTTGTAATCGATATTGATTTTCTTCTCAATGACAATGGAGGCATAACAAATGACCAAGATAGCTTCTCATAATAATTTCGTCTCTTTCCAAGCTATTATATCATGTAAAACTCAAAACACGGTTAAAAATATCAACTTTTACAAAAAAATAACATAAGTAATAATATGAAATTATTAAATATAATTATACAAATAAAAGTATGAATAAGCATATCCCAACGTAAGCATTTGCATATCATCTAACCTTTTAAACTTGGGATTTAGGATACAAGTTGTAAGCAAAAAAATGTTTAATAGTGCATGTGTACTTTCCCATGATACTAGTAGTTTAAATATTGGATCCATATAATAATAATAAATTTTACACATAGGTAGTTCACCCAACTTGTGTTGAACTCGAAGTTAAATTGCCTATGAACCATAAAACATCACAGGATATCACACGATGCTAAATAAGAATATCGCTGATTAACTGTGATAACATCAATAATAAAAAAAGAGAGAAAAAAAACTTATCTTCGGTTCTACGTAAAATCGAATTTGTTTTGGTACCTCTTTTGAGATTCAAACAAAGAGCATCAAAATCTTTTTGAGCGAATTCATGCTAATAACGTGTTGTGAATAAAATAAAAAAGCACAAGAATAAGAACGAAGGACAAGAAGAACAAAGAGATGAGAGAAAGAGGGAGATTTATATTATTCTCAAAACTAGAATTCTGTACAATGTCTTCATCTATTTATAGGTATAAGAAGTACATAATACATTAAACTCTAATTAATAGAGATAATGTTCCTAATAATAAATAAACTAAATCTCCTTGATAAAGTTCTTATCATGATAGACATCCACATAGATAAATATTCATAACATTTAAAGTTATTGAGAGGTAATATTTATTTTTAATTCTTTGAGAATACATAGAAATCTTGCAAACAAAACGATTTGAACCGAATCTTCTAAGATGAATATCATCCTCTTGTCCACCTAGACAACTTGTTGGGTTCATATTAATATAATTTTGGTTACCCTTTAATCTGATTTTTTTCTTATAAAGATTGAATCCAGTTATATAATCTAATAGTTTTGTTAGTTTTTAAAAAATACTTTTATTTTTATTTTAAGAAAAATTTTATTTTTAGTTTTATAAAAAATAGAAAACCACAATTGATTAATAGAGATGAAAATTTGTTTTTAAAAATGTGTTTGGTATCTAAAATTTTCAAAATAGAAAGGAACGAATAATTATTAAATAATTAAATTAAAATTTAATTATTAAAAATATAATAATAATAATAATAATAATAAAAATAAAATATAACTAAATAAACTAAAAATTTGAAAATTGTCATTTAAAGTATCCAGACCAAGATAAAAAAAAAATCATTATTTGTTATGAATAAAATAACAAAAATAATAATAAGAACAAAGAACAAGAATGGAAGAACAAAGAGGTTAGAGAAAGAGGGAGATTTGTATTATTCTTAAATATAGACTTGTGTACAATGCCTTCATCAAGTCATCTATTTATAGGCATAAGAAGTACATATTACATTGAACTCTAATTAAATGAGATAATATTCCTAATGATAAAGTAAATCAATCTTCTTAGATAAAGTTCTAATCATGATAGACATCCACATAGATAAATATTCATAACACTCCCCCTTGGATGTCTATGTAGATAATGTGCCTCGTTAAAACATTACTAAGATAAAAACTAGTGGGAAAAAATTCTTTAGTGAAGGAAAAAAGAGTACACACATCTTTAATACACATAACATGTTGGCTCATTAAAAACATTACCAGGAAAACCCATTGGGAAAAAACTTCGGTCAAGGAAAAAAGAGTGCAACGCGTATTTACTCCCCCTCATGAAAATACTACTAAAGATCTTTGAATCTTCATAATTCAACCTTGAATATTATTTTATAAAGATAGCGGGGGATGTAACTTTGGAGTACTATTTTCTATGATGTATCCACATTCCATTATCTCTACACAAGATAGCATCTGTATCATATCTTGTGAAAGTAAATCACATATCTTCTAGATATGTTGGGTCAATGGTCTTAGTCAAACACATTTTTGGCTTGCCTTGTGCATAACAATTATTTCTACAAGATTTGAGGAGGCATCGACGAATGTTTGAAGATCTAAATGTAATGATCTTTGTATATTCATAGATATTTCTTGACCAACTAATATATAGTGCTTCAAGACCAAGAAAAGATATAATTATCTTTATCCACATCCAACAATCTTACAACTATTGGGATACTCAATAGATATGCTCTATTCATATTGAATCTTCTTTAAGATTCTTTCAGCTTATGTTTATTCATAGACAAAAAGAAATATATAAAAATGCTCGATCTTCAGGTCGAGATAAACTTGATGTCAAGATTCAAGTACTTGTATTGAAAGTACTTCATGAGTTTCCAATTTGAAGCTCTTTATGAGTTCTAAAATTATCATAATGGATCTTGATCCAAACTCCTTTTATAAAGTACATAAGGAAATCTGATCATTCTTATAGTATTTTGTCAATTAGTATTCACTAAGGCGATTATACCAAATGCGCCAACATATACATGAGACATGTCTAAATAAATTTCTTCGGAAATTTCCAAATGCTAGAAGCATTTTAAATCCTTCAAGGATAAATATGGATCCACAAATAATTAAACGCATGCAAAATTTTTCATAACTGCCAAAGTAATTGCATCCACCATAAAGTAATTAAAACTTTTCATAAATCAAAGTTCAAGTCATATTTACGACTACTTATTTGTGCCTCACTTGCATTACACCTTTAGGTGTTTGGACTGCTAGTCCAAATACTTCTATTTTAGAAGTTCAAAGCGTCTTTCAACATTGGCCAATTCAATATCTATACTTTTGGATAGGTTTTATACAAGATCCTCGATTTCTTTCTTTACTTCTATAGAAGTATTTTATGTAAAATTGTTTGTAAAATCGTTGTCGACAACTTTACAATTTTCTGGTTCCTTTCTCGTAATGACATAACTCATCGAGATCTCTTCAAGATTTCAATCTTTATTCCAGGTACCTGAAACTCTTCAAGAGTTTTATCATTAGTTATGTCTTGGGTCTCTTTAAGAGCACCAGCCTCCAATATATGATCATCTTATAATACTTTTCATTTACGAGAACTTTGATCATTGAAACCATTTCAACTATCATGCTTCAAGAATGATTTACATCCACTTGCTCTAACATGTAATTTAAACTTAGAGCATTTCAGCTGGTATATGAGACTTAATTACTCTCATCGGGTCAGTAAATATGCCTGGCAGTTGACATGAAATAACATGAATTATCTTATGAACTTTTAGTTCATATTCGAGGATCTAGATAACGATAATTCATTTCCTTCTTTATCCAGTTGGTTATTCTCTTCCCCTGATGTTGAGAAAAATCATCTAATAAATGATTCTCCAATTAACGTTTAGAATTTAAACATAAAAGGAGACTCGTACTCAATATATATTCTCAACCCTTTTTACTTGCCCATTTTGTGCGTTATGGTGGAGCAATTCAACTATATATGGTACATTCAAAAATTCAAAAATGGGAAATATGACTTCTGACCAAAAGTCAAATCATAATGGGGAGTTTATTATAACTCGTTGGCTTGATGCGTATAAGTGTTGCTATATAGAAATGCCATATAAATAATAAATGTTTTATTCTCATAGTTTAGCTATTAAATAAGAGGCATCCAATTAAAAATTTGCTAAATCGTATTTTTCATAATCAATAGGCTTTGTAATAACCGATATAGCCTAAAATATAAACCCACAAGCTTTTGCAAAACGAATAGTCTAATTGCATAATCTGAATCCTTTTAGAATCAATCTCACAAACTTCTGGTTGTAAGTTGATAAAACAATGTAGATGCATCTACTAAAATCATATAAAACTTTCCACATTTGTGGATATATGAGCCCATATTTCGTTCAGATATGCAAGATATGCAGTCTCAACTTCAGCACAAGAACTTCAAGTTCTAATTCTTTTGGTAAGTGGGATCAACTATATCCTTTGAGAACAAACAACACAAGAACTTCATGTTCTTTTAGTAAGTGGAATTTAATCAATTCCATTAAGCAACACAAGAACTTCATATTCTTTAATAAGTGGAATTTAATCAATTCCTTTGAGAATAAGCACCACAAGAACTACAAGTTCTTTTAATACATGTGCATATAAATCTCAATAATTTCTGCACTATTATTGACCAGGATGGTCTAACCGATCATGCCAACTATATATGTGTGTGTGTGTGTGTGTGTCTGAATTTGTAAACTTCTTGTTTACCATAACATGTAATTCAATCTCACTCGTACATGTCTAGTACGGCCATCAAAATTGTTCCTTTAAATAGGAATATATTTAACTCTTCCGGAGCTTTCAATTGAAATTATCTATTGGTAGCAATATATAGCTCTTCTAGAGCTTTGAACTGACTTTTTGGCTACCAGAACTTATATCCATATTGTCTTATTTCAAATGCCAATTGATAACATATGTTATCTATAATTCCAAAAAAGAATATTTTGCAAACTCATATTGCTCTCTTAAAATTTCCACTTCTAGTGGTGACGATATTATTACCATTAGCGGTAATTATTGCAATATTCGCAATTATGCATTTTTCATAATGTGCTTTCTCTAAAGAACTTATTGCTCTTCTAGAGCATTAATACTTTTAGTACTTTGAGATATAGTACTCACATTTTCCCTTGCATTTAAATGGAAAAATATATCTTATGCTTTTGCTAAGCATAAATCGTCATCATAAATTATATTTGATAAGTAATCATGTTAAAAAAATAATATGATAATATATAAATATTAACATGAAGGTAAATATAAAATGTAAATAATTAATGTATAAAGTAAATAAACATAAAGCAAAATAAAAAGATAATTAATTCTCTTCAAAGTTATGAGAATAATTAGAAGATGATTTATTCCATTCGAGGGTTATAAGGAAATCAACAACGTCTAAATGAGTTGGACTAACAATGTCCAAATAAGGTGGACCAATATCATCTTTGTCATTTTTCGCAAATAGAATTTGATTTGATTTTATTTCTTTTATCATTCAATCATTGTTGTTTTTTCAACGTACAATAAGTACGAGACCAATGATTTATAACATCACATTAGTAATAAAAAAAGATTTCACTTTCTTAGAATGATCTTTATCGCTCTTGTCATCCTTATAACCTCACTACCAGTGGGTAGAAATATTCTTAAAATGACCATATTTTTCATGTCTGTATTCATAGCCTCGACCACAACCACAACTTCTAATGTGGTTTTTATTCCTTCCATAATATAATCTCACATTCACTTTAGGGAATGGAGTAGAGCTAGTGGGCCTTTGAAACCTTTTTCACATATCATTATCATAGAGAACAAAGATTTAATCCTCGTAGGCGACATTATTAAACCTGTCCACAATGTCCTTTAAAAACCTCCTTTGAGACCAGTAGCCTCACAAAACGGGATGTCCAGCCAATATACTTGGATTATATCGAAATTATGTCTCTAATTGAATAATGATTTACCATGTTTGCATTCACTTCAGGGAATGAAACAGTTCCAATAATCGCATGGAATAAACATCATGCTTGCATTCACTTCAGGGAATGCCCCATCATTGATAATCGTATGGAATAAACATCATGCTTTGCATTCACTTCAGGGAATGCCTCCCATAAAACTTTTTGGATCAAGACGAATTTTCGTAACTTGAAATTGGGAGAAGTTTGTGGTCGAGTTTTTCGACGAAGAAGAAATATTGCTTTCGAGCAAATATAGACTTTATAATAATCTTCTTGTAAATTCAAAATCATCATGATTTATCGCACTTTAAAACCATATTTTAAAGGATAAAAATAAAAATAGAGTTTACCAATATTGTGTTTCCTCTCGAGGACGATGGAGACATAGCAAACGGCCAAGACATCTTCTCATAATCTCTTTATATCATGCTCTTACCACACCATTTAAATATATCATGTAAAACTCAAAACAAGGTTAAAAACATCAACTCTCATAAAAAATATATAAATATTGATATTTAATTATAAAAATATAATAGTAAGTCTACGACCATAATTTTCTTACCCTGTAATAAAAACCTTTTTAAGCATCGATTTAGGGTTGAGAACAAGAGAAGTCATAAATGAATGGCTACTCACCGTGACCCTTATCCTCGTACTGTTGCACAAGTTCCCACTTTCGCAATGACAATTGAACTTTGTCACTCTAGCAAGGATTTCAATTGTAAACAAGGGAAGCCATAAATATATTAGTAATGGCAGTGTTGATTGGAAGACAACGCAAGGGCCATAAGCTTTGTTATGCTTTCGTGGGTGTTTTAAAATTCATGGCTCGCTCAAACCTTCAAATCATGTCATCATGTTTCTTCAAAAATTAAAGATTAAATTAAAATATTAAGATAAAAGCAATCAATTATTTAAAAAAATAGGGGAAAACACTTATCTTCGGTTTAACATAGAATTAATTTTTTTCTCGATACTTCCTTTGAGATTCGAACAAAAAGCACCAAAATCTTTCGAGCGAACTCGTGCTGGTAACGTGTTATAAATAAAATAAGAAAGAACAAGAATAAGAACAAAGAACAAGAATGGAAGAACAAAGAGATGAGACAAAGAGGGTGATTTGTATTATTCTCAAATATATACTTGTGTACAATGGCTTCATCAAGTCATCTATTTATAGGCATAAGAAGATAATATTCCTAATGATAAAGTAAATCAATCTCCTTAGATAAAGTTCTAATCATGATAGACATCCACATAGATAAATATTCCTAACATTATTTTTTTAACTTGTTTATTTCAACAAAAATAGTGAAGACACACTATTTACATTTTCAAATTCTTATTTATTTATTTATCAAAAAATTTATTATTTATTATTTTTTTAATTTTACAACAAAACACATTTTGTTCAATATTTTTTTTATATTTTTTAAAAAATAAAAACGACATCTATTTTTTTAGAACTAGGCGGACATTTTTTTCAATTATCAGTTACATATAATTATTCTTTCTTATAAAATTATTTACATTCTAATTATTAATCTCAATCATTGATTCACACACCCACTGTTTATAGATTCCACCCCTTTATATGTATTAAACAAATTTCATTAACACTTTACTAATTACTAGCGCCCAACCGAAATAAAACCCTCGATTTTTTTCTTCCTTTTTCCCTTTGTCCAAACAGAAAACTAAAATCCCAGTAAGAGAGAGGATCTTAATTATTTTGTTTTTGTTTTTTTATCACTAGATATTATCTATTTATTTCCCTTTCCTTCATCTTTTATCTCATATTCTTGCGTTTTCTATTATCTCTTCAAATGTAAGTTGAAAATCCCAATTCCTTCTTTTCAGCTTTATTTTGGTTTATGAAGAGAATGGAAGGATAAAAGGCATTGCATTCTGATTCTGAATATTCTTTTTGTTTCCTTTAAACGCAAATCTTCACTTTTCAGTTTTCAGTGCTTGAATCCGTAATTGTACACTATGAGGTATTTGGAGTTGGAATTCTTTGCTAACTGTGGATTAGAGCTAGTTAGCGCCTTTTTGTAGATATGATCAAGCAGATATTTGGAAAGCTCAAATCATCCCATCATGAACCAAATGGTGATGGGATCAATGGTAATTCCCCTTCCAACTCTTCTCTATCATCCAATTCTTTAAACTGGTTTTACTTTGATATTCTCGAATTCAGGTTCACGTTTCAACGGTGGGACTGTAACTGTTAATTCACATTCATCGAGTTCCAATGATTTGAATCAAGGGATTTATGGGGCATTGCCCGGTTTCCGGGACGTTCCCATCACCGAAAAGCAGAGTCTTTTCATTATGAAGTTGAATATGTGTTGTGTGGTTTTTGATTTTAGTGATCCTACTAAGAACCTTAGGGAAAAGGATATAAAGAAGCAGACATTGTTGGAGCTCATTGATTATATCTCCTCAGTCACATCCAAGTTCAACGAGTTGGTGGTGCAGGAGATGACTCGAATGGTGGCTGCTAATCTCTTTAGAACTTTTCCGTCTCCGAATCACCACAACAAGCTTATAGGAATGTATGATTTGGAGGACGAGGAACCGGCTATGGACCCTGCTTGGCCTCATCTTCAGATTGTGTATGAACTTTTACTTAGATTTGTGGCCTCACCGGAGACTGGCGCCAAGCTTGCTAAAAGATACATGGACCATTCATTTGTGTTGAAATTGTTGGATTTGTTTGATTCAGATGACCAAAGAGAGAGGGATTATCTGAAGACGGTTCTACATCGGATTTACGGGAAGTTCATGGTGCATCGGCCATTTATTAGAAAAGCCATCAACAATATCTTCTATAGGTTTATTTTTGAGACCGAGAAGCACAAAGGTATCTGTGAGTTGCTTGAGATCTTAGGGAGCATAATAAATGGGTTTGGTTTGCCTTTGAAGGAAGAGCACAAGCTCTTCTTGGTACGAGCCCTGATTCCCCTTCACAAGCCCAAGTGTGTATCTGTGTACCACCCGCAGCTCTCTTATTGCATTACTCAGTTTGTGGAGAAAGACTTCAAGCTGGCTCATACTGTCATCCGAGGTCTTCTAAAATACTGGCCTGTAATTAATAGTTCAAAGGAGCTGCTGTTCCTTGGAGAGTTGGAAGAAGTTCTAGAAGCTACCCGGGCAGCAGAATTCATACGCTGTATGGTTCCGCTTTTCCGTCAGATTGGTCGCTGCCTCAACAGCTCCCATTTTCAGGTACTGTTTAGATTGTTTCCTTGTTATTCCTTATTTCGACTTTTCAATAAGCTTCAATGTCACGTTCTATACAATAAAATTTTCTAAACTTCAACTCCTGGAGTAAGTGCAGCCATCTTATTACTAGAAATTTCTGGCATAAATGATATAGGAGTTGGGATATATTGGTGAGATAAGGGTGTAGGGATTTTTAGCTGATCTTATTTCCTTGGTTAAGGGAAGGATTGAATTAAATCTGGTTGTGATTGGAAAATTTACAGATGTAGTGAGAAATATAAGTCAGTAGGCTAGATAATTGATGGTTTTCAATACAGATGACAATGGGGTTTTCCGTGAATAGTTTGTAAGAAACTACTCCCTTTTTTTCTCCATTCAATTTGTGAGTAACGACCGTAACTGTTGTATTAAGCAGTTTGTTTTTATATTGGATTCAAAGTGAAAAACTAAAGGATAAGAGCTATTCATTGCGGAAATCACATTAGTTGCCTGTTATTTAATATGATTAGTGCTTCAAATTTTTGATGTTGCATTGTCATGGCAGGTAGCTGAACGTGCCTTGCTTTTGTTGAACAATGATCACATAAGAAATCTCATCAACCAGAACGGCGCAGTAATACTGCCTATAATCTTCCCTGCATTGGAGAGAAACACACGAGGTCATTGGAACCAGGCAGTTCAGAGTCTCACACTTAATGTCAGGAAGATATTCTCGGATGCTGATCAAATGCTCTTTGATGAATGTTTGGTCAGATTCCAAGAAGATGAATCCAAGGAAAAAGAGATGCAGGAGAAGCGGGAACTAACCTGGAGGCATTTGGAAGATGTGGCTGCAGTTTCAAGATTCGTCTCTTCCATTGCCATTGCCACCGTCACCGCTACCGGTCCAACTCCAAAGGGATTGGTGGGCGGTTGAGAGAAGCGACGAAAGCAACTTCTAAGAAACCATACCACATCCATCGTAGTGAAATGATCCAGGGTGTAGCTAAAATGGGCACACCATGGGAATCGGTTCATCTCACTGCAGCTTTTAACACTCCCGCCTGAATGACCAAGTGCTGGGGTTCTATCATATGTGGATATCAAGGTTGTTTCTTTTCCTTTCTTCTGTTTTTCTACTTCTGAAAGCATTCATTTCATTATCTTCTAGCCCCTTTCCTCATCCATGGCTGAGGAGCAAGTTTGTATCATAAGGAATTTAGTTTATATTCCATCCGCTGGCAGTGGAAAAAAAACAAGGGTCTAACTTAGGGGTTGTATATTTACACAAATGTATCAATATTTATGTAACATGACTTCTATATATTTTCTATATTCATTTTATGGTCTATGTTTAGGATTTGTTGTCCCAAATCGGCCCCAAAAGTTTGATCTGCATTTTCCTTTTCCCTATACAAGTGTAGTATGCTTTACCAATGCATCCAATACTTATGTAACATAACCTTTAATATATCAAAGTTCATTACAAACATATAATATCTAAACACAAATGGGACATAATGCGAATAAGATGTAAATAATGCATCCAAAACTTCAGATTTTATTCGGATGCAGATTACAAATTTACATTCATATATATACAAGTCAATTGGATGTTTTTGCTCTAAAAGTTTTAGAAAGCTCCTTTATGATGGGTTTTTCTTTAATAGCATCCTCCCTTTCGAGGTGCCATTTCTTGGACATGTTTTCGGCCTGAAAACAATTACAAGTTGCGTGTTACCGCAATCATGGTTGAGACTTGTAAAAGATTGGAAGCAAAATAGTCTTAAAGTTCTTATTAACATACCCAGGTTCTTAGGGGTAGAAGTTGTTCTCTAATCATTTCAAACTTAGGCTGAACCATGTCTTTTCCTTTTGTTCTGATATCATCACTCTGCCAAACAAAAATAATGAGAAACAGAGATAACATTTCGCCGTTAATTCAATACACATGGGAAAAGACTAGCAAACCCGAACGGAGAAGATGGATATCGAAAAGTATGAACTAACATGTTGAAATGTTAAATTGACAAGCATGTCATCAGAATAACATATGACAAATCTGTATTAATATGTCAAGAAAGGCAGTCCAATTACAGGTTTAGATAAATCAAAACCCACAATATTTCATTACACTTTTATGCCAAAAAACACAGCACTGAAAAAGTAGGAATAAGTAATGCTTACACTGTGCAACTCCAACTTGGAGGCTGCCATCCCAAACATCAAGGCGGCTCCACCGAATACCATTGCAGTTGCAACTATAAAAGCCATTCCAACTATACAAAATGAACACAAAAACCGAGCATTATAAGCCTTGGTACAAAAGGCAATTGAAACTCATAATTCGAATTAGATGACATTAAAGTTAATCAACACCGAATTCCCAGAGTTTATATGAGAAAAACGGAATGAACAAACTTCGCTGAAGTCCTTCAGCAGCAGCTTTCAACTTCTCCGGATTGAGAGGCGTATATTTGTCCGTCCGCAATTCATTCGCCGTCGATGCCATCACTGAATTCTCCGTACTCGGCAACTCCCACCTGCAAATTTCTCCATCCAAATACAATAAAAAAGAAAACCCAGAATTTGTTGTAATAAGAAAGGGCCAAAGCTGACCTTTTGGGGCCAAAAGTAACCTGGGGAAGAGAAAGGTAAGCCCTGAGTGGGTTCAAGGCGTCAGGGGAAGAACCGGAGGCATTGCTTGGATCAGAACGGAGGGCCCACTTGGACGCCCTTGAGAGAGACGAAGGATCGGACGGTTGCCGGAAGACCTTGGAAGGCAAAGAGTGTTTGAGGACCTCAGGAAGGACGTCGGCTTGAGCTTGTTGCTCGACCGATGGTGGGTTCGATGAGAGGGTTTTGGGCGTTTTCTCGGCCAGACGGTTAACGGCTTGTTTGGTTTCCTGGAAAAAGAAGGCGGCTTCTTTTGCTGCTTGTCTTCCCGCGAGAAAACTCATGATGTTTTCTTCCGATTGCAGCAGAATTGTAGAAATGGGAGTACGGATTCAGGGGATTTATTGGGTTTTTGGAGCGTCTCAGCTTGTCTGAATTTCAACTCTCAAGGTTTTTTATTTTCAAAGTATTTGAACACCGTCGTAAAAAATATTTTTATATTTTACAGTTTAATTTAAACAAAACTCTAGATTAACACTGGAGTTGAAAGCTTCAATGAAGAAAATTAGTACATGTGAATCTTAATTTATAGGTAAATTGTTTTAATTTGATTGTTATTATAATCGTTGAATTACGTGAGCATTCGATCGAGTCGAGTAAAAAAATTGAGTTATTCGAGTTTGACGTATTATATTTTACAACTCAAACTTAATTTGAAATATTTTCGATTCGAGTCAAATTTTCAAGTTCCTATACAAATTTAATTGTAATTATTTATCATGTTATAGTAGGATTTGATTCTAATTTAAACGATTTTATCCATATTAAATATGCATACATATTTCTTCATATTATTTTTCACATATATAAATAAGATTTGTAATGTTATTTAATAAAACAATATCATCTAAACTTCTAAAATATATTTATAATGTTATTTTTAAATAAGGGACCTTTGGAGATAAAGTATTGATGAGAGTATAAATGAGTCAATAATTTGATGTGAAGAAAAAAATTTATAAAAAAATTCAGTTGAATGATCAAATTGAATAAAATATGAAGTTAAAGGACTAAATTACAAAAAAAATATTTTGTTAAAAATATGATTTGAAGTTACATACACATTATATAGTGTTAGTGAATCATGTGATTTAATTTTGGTCAAAAATAGAGTTAAAACGAAAGATGAATTGAAATCATTCAAAATTGATGGGCTAGATTGAAAAAATATGAAATTTATTTGACTTAATACAACTTTCCCCCTAAAGTATACCCGATTTCTCAACTTGCTCCCTAAACTTCATTTTGCCCATTTTTTCTCCTTAAACAATTCGCCGTTACCCATTTTGCCCCATTCCGTTACCCTTTTTCGTTAAAAAAATTTCAGCAATAACATCCTGCCATGTAATCAACTCATTGACTAAGTCAATCCGTCTGGTTTTATTTAAAGGGTAAATGACATGTCAAGTCTGTCAGGTTTATTTTTTGTTCAATTTAGTCACTGAAAAGTCTATTTTTACCTTAAATTGACCCCTATTTGTTTCTAATTTTTATAATTTAGTCCATTATTTGTTATTACTAATAATATTATTTTATAAAAATGTTAATATTTAATAAAAATAAATATTTTAATACTAAATTAGTAATTTTTTAGATTTGAATTCCAATTATATTCTAATTATTAATTCTAATTTCACTATATTTGAATTATAGTTTTTGAGTAAAATTTAAATTATATTCGAATCATGTTCGTATTATATTCGAATCATATTCAAATTATATTCGAATTATCTTCTAATTATTAATTCGAATTTTGCTATATTCGAAATATATTTTTTGAGCAAAATTCAAATTATATTAGAATTATATTTGAACCATGTCTATATTATATTCGAATCATATTCAAATTATTTTCGAAATATAATTTGAATATGATATTTCGAATGTAATTCGAATATGATTCGAATATAATATGAACATGATTCGAATATAATTACATATTTTTTCAACTATTATATTCATATCATGTTCATAGTATATTCGAATCATGTTTAACGTGTAATTATACTCATATCATGTTTAACAGGTAATTATATTCGTATCATGTTCATATTATATTTGAATCATATTCAAATTATTTTCGAAATATAATTTGAATATGATATTTTGAATGTAATTTGAATATGATTCGAATATAATATGAACATGATTCGAATATAATTCTAATATAATTACATGTTTTTTGAACTATTATATTCGAATCATGTTCATAGTATATTCGAATCATGTTTAATATGTAATTATATTATAATCATGTTTAACATGTAATTATATTCGAATCATGTTTAATAGGTAATTATATTTGTATCATGTTTAACAGGTAATTATATTCGTATCATGTTCATATTATATTCGAATCATATTCAAATTATATTCTAAATATGATTCGAATATAATACGAGCATGATTTTGAATATAATACGAACATGATACAAATATAATTACCTGTTAAACATGATTCGAATATAATAGTTGAAAAAATATGTAATTATATTAGAATTATATTCGAATCATATTCAAATTACATTCGAAATATCATATTCAAATTATATTTCAAAAATAATTTGAATATGATTCAAATATAATATAGACATTGTTCAAATATAATTCTAATATAATTTGAATTTTGCTCAAAAAATATATTTCGAATATAGCAAAATTTGAATTAATAATTCGAATATAATTAGAAGATGATTCAAATATAATTTGAATATGATTCAAATATAATTTAAATTTTACTCAAAAACTATAATTCAAATATAGTGAAATTAGAATTAATAATTAGAATATAATTGGAATTCGAATCTAAAAAATTACTAATTTAGTATTAAAATATTTTTTATTTATTTTTACTAAATATTAACATTTTAATAAAATAATATTATTAATAATAAAAAATAATGGACTAAATTATAAAAATTAAAAACAAATAGGGGTCAATTTAAGGTAAAATAGACTTTTCAGTGACTAAATTGAATAAAAAACAAACATGACATGTCATTTACCCTTTAAATAAAACCAGACGGATTGACTTAGTCAATGAGTTGATGACGTGGCATGATGTTATTGGTTGAATTTTTTGTCCTCTGTCTTCTTGTTCATGTCTTGCGGTTCAATACTGAAAGCAAGAATTCATCTTGCGTTTTCTTAAGGGTCTGAATGACAAATTTTTGATTTCAAAATATCAGATTTTAATGACTAAACCACTTCCCCCAATTAATGAAATTTTCTCTATTGTTGTTCAACATGAACGCACTATCAATTCCTCTGTCATTCTTAGTGATTCGAACATTCTACTTGTTGATAGATACTATTCTAAAAAAGAGGAACGTAGTGCCCCTAAGTTTGATAATAGAGGGTCTGGGTCTGGTAAATTTTTTGGGAATGGTGTTAGTCGAAGGCCTCTTTGTACCTATTGTGGGTTGTTTGGGCATTCTATTGAAAAATGCTATAAAAAAACATGGTTATCCCCATGGGTATAAGTATAGGTCTCAGTCAAAGTCAAATCTGGTTGGGGATCTTAATTTTGGTGACAATTGTGGTTCTAAAGATGAAGTTAATCCTGTTACTTTCACCAAAGAACAATATACTGGTGTCTTGAGTCTTTTGCAAGAAAAGAACTCTATCAATGCTTCAAATTTTATCAATGTATCTGATCAAAATTCTGCTCAAAATCATGTTTCTTCTGTCAATGTCCTTTCCTCAAATTTTAATTCAGCATCACATGAAGAACAAGGTACCATTCTTTCTTGTTCTAATTTAGATTCTACTGATATTATGTGGATTGTTGATTCTGGTGCTACTGACCACATTGTAAACTCTTTAAATTTTTTTCAAGAATATTCTATTGCTGTTAATAAATTTGTTAAGCTTCCAAATGGACAATTAGTTAAAGCCTTGCACATTGGTACTGTGCAACTTTCGAATGGTTTAGTTTTGTATAATGCCCTTCACATACCTTATTTTGGCTTTAACTTGATTTCTGTGTCTCTTCTAACACAAGCAAATACTATTTCCTTAATTTTTTCTAATGATTGTTGTTTTATACATGGTGTCACTCCCTAGAAGACGATTGGTATAGCTAAAAGGTGCAATAGTTTGTATCAACTTCAAACTTCAACATTCAACAACAATTCTGTTAGTTCTACTATCTGTAATGTTGATACTTCTTTCAATTCTGTTAATTCTGGATTGTTGCCTTTCAGTTCTGTTAATACTTATAGTTCTATTAATTCTTTTCAACTTTGGCATACTAGATTAGGACACCCTTCAGGTCCTAGGATGAAACATTTTGCTGAGTTGTGTAATAAAATTCTCTTAGTTCCTACTTCTAGTTCCTTAAATTCTACTTCTTGTGATGTTTGTAGTCTAGCTAAACATAAAAGGCTCCAATTTCCTTCTAGTGCTTCTACCTGTAACACCCGTGTCTAGGGCCTAGGAGGTAGCCGAGTTGTTGTGCGAGTCAAATAGAATCTAATAAAAAAATAAACCAACTTTAAATAATGACCTATTTGAGTCTTAATAATGAGGGAGGGACCAAAGTTGTAATTCACCCACTTTTTAAATAAAGGAAGACAACTTTTCCATAAAAGTTGTCATCTTCCTCTTCATATTCTCCTTTACCAATTTTCAAAACCCTCCCCCATTTTCAAACACTCCTAAACCCTAGTTACTATTCCATTAGCCTTGCTAGCCGATTTCTACACCAAATTGAAAGGTAAATATATTTTCTTAACCTCCTCTCTATCCTCTACCTATCTATTGTTTTAGATTTCAAAAACATTGAGTTTTGGGAATTAGGGTTCATATGGAAATTTGGGGTTTTGATGGGGTTTTTCAATTTGTTTTGAGAAATTGTTTTGGGGTTATGTTTAATCATGATGAAACCTACAACATATCTTAATTTGGTTGATTTTGGGTAAATTTTCGTAGTGGGTCTTTAGGGCAAATTTCAAAGTATGAAAAATTGGGTTTTTGAGAGGTTTAGTGTTGGAATTGAAGGGCTGATGGTCTACCTATGTTAGGAGGGTGATTTGGGATGTTTTGGAAGCCATTTGGGTGCTTGGAATTGGATATTTCAGTCCTTGGTTGTGAGAGTCCGAAAATTGGGTTTTTGGAGATGCTATGTGGTTTGGAAATTTGTGGAAATTGAGTTGTGTTTTGCAAAGTAGATAGATGGTTGAATTAGCATTGAATTGAGAAGTAATGTATGGGTTTTGTTTGACTAGAAGCAAGAGGAAACGTGGAAGAGGCTTTGGGATCGAACCCGGAAAGTTGAAGGTGATTGCTTGCTTGGTCTTGGAGCTTGGAAGCTTAGGTGAGTGGTTGTTTGCTTTTAAAGATTTTAAAATAGTTGGTTCGAGTATGGACTAGGTTGGGCTTGGTAGACCCACCTAGAGTTAGGATTAGGGTGGTAGCCTAATCCTAAACTTGATCTAGAGCCCTTGGTTGAACTCATTATATGGTTGTGTATGTCTCGTATAAATTGTGGTATGAATGTCTATGTATATTGCTTTATACATGTGAAATGAGATTGGATTTATGATGCTTGAGACATGCATAATGATGGTTGTTGGTGAGAATGTGTTAAGCACAAGGTTAATGAAATGAGTAATGTGATGTGAGTAAATATTGGCACTAGTAAACTTGGATACAAATGATCGATCATTAGGATGTTAGTGTGTACACATGAGTCTAAAGTCGCGCGTGGCCTTGGTGGCGTTGAGTCACCAAGAAGGAGTACGGGTTCGCCCGGAATTGTATTTAAATGTAGTCGGTGATGAGTGGAATCCCATCGACGGGGCGTGAGGATGAGTGGAATCCCCTCCGCGAGACCGGTGATGAGTGAAATCCCACCGTGAGGTAATGTGGTTGTTGGTCATGAGTTTCCAACATGTCTATCCGCGTATTCGGGTCTTAACTAGGTGCCAATGTTGTTTGATGTGTATATCAATGTGTTGAGGTTCATGGTTTTTATTGGGATACTTGTTTGTGATTACATGTATCATGGAAGTTGAGCTTATGATCATGGCATTATTATTGTTTATTGCTCATGCATTTTATCTCGTGGACCTTTGGTATGATTGTGATACCTTGGCTAGATCGTGCTCGGACCCTGCAATGTTGAGGTTTGTTTTTAGAGCTTACCCTCACTAAGCATCATTGCTTACGCTCTCTTTGTTCAACATTGCAGATCCTTAGTTCGTGGGTTGCTCGGGCAAGCGGAGGGCCTCCAAGTGTGGTGTTTGGCTTGAGTACATCAAGTATGGCTTTTAAATGTTGAATATGTAATAGTTTAAGCAATGGGGCATGTGTCTTTTGATGGATGATTGTGGTTGGTTAGGAGCATGTTTAGACTCCATGTTATGTTGCTTTTGTGTGGCTTGTGATGCCATGTTTAAGTTGTAACCCATGCCTAACTTGCTTATCTTGAATGTTGGTTAAGTACCTTTGAGTTTGCCTTATGTTGAATGTTGGAGTATGGGTTTTGTATGTTTAAGTGTCATCTTTGGGTCAATTGCATGTTCCTTCGATGTATGTATATGTTGGGTGCTTGTATGGCTTTATTGTGGCATGTAAATGTTGTATGAATGTTTGTTGGGGGTCTAGGAGAGTCCTATAATGCATTTAGATTCGAGTCCTTATCGTTTTTGCTGAGTTTGGAGGCTTTTCTGTGCAGGGGTATCGATACGGTGGGTATGGTATCGATACCACCTTCTTGATCAAGCCCCGTGTATCGATACACTTGAGAGGTGTACCGATACTATTTTTGCTACTGGAGCTACTGTCCAGTTCCGTATCGGTACGGCCCTTCACGTGTATCGATACGGTCCCCTTAGCGTTGACCCTGTGAAGTCAACATTTGGGGAGGGTATCGATACCCTCCTAGGTGTATCGATACGGTCTCCACTAGTTGACTTGGACCAGTTGACCTGGTCAAAGGGGTATCGATACACCCCTTAGTGTATCGATACCTCCTGCAGTTTAAGCTTAAAAATTGGGATTTAACTTGACTGTTTGAGTTTGTTCGATTGTTTTGAATATGTTGTTCCGCTGTATGGTAACTTAGGGTTTAATATCCATTTAGACAAGATTTTAAAATGAAAAAAAATAGGGTTGCTAACCGAGGGGGAATCCTTAGGGATTTTCACTCGGTTTTCCCCGTGTGACCCACTCGAACCGGTCATTCGGCCAGACCGGGACGAGGGGGTTACACTTGTTGGTATCAGAGCCTAAGGTTACCGAGACCTTGGGCAGGTAAGTGAGGTAAGTTTAAGTTTTTAGATTAAATTGCACGGTGTTTGCTTGTTTTGCAAGAATGATTGCCTGTGTGACAAGTATGTTGGTTGTTTATTTTAAAGCATGTGTGTGTGGGTCCCATTGCTACTATTACATTGGAAAAATGATTTTTAAGTGAGGGAACATACTTGAACACTTGGAAGCCTTACCTTGCTAACCCAACTTGTATGTTTTGTTGTTGTGGTTGTAGTTAAAATTTGTGAGAGCGATGTCTAGACCGAGAGGTAGACCGAGGTTGGTTCGTCAGGAACCACGAGTTGCGGCTCCTGTTGAGCCGGCAGTTGGTGTGGAGGCTCACCTTGAAGGGGCGGTGGCCGCGGGAGTTGGCGCTCCTCCACCACCTCCACCACCACCACCTCCTCCACCTGGAGTTGGGGGCGAGGATGGAGTCGGAGGAAATGGACCACAAGTTGGCCAAGGTGGCCAAGGTCCAGCTGGAATTGACATGGCTCCGCTTGTGCAAGCAATAGCGGGAGCATTCCAGGCCGCTGTTGCGGGAGCTCAGGCTGCAGCTCAGCCTAGGTGTGATG
Source organism: Hibiscus tridactylites (assembly GCA_958450335.1). Lineage (NCBI taxonomy): Eukaryota > Viridiplantae > Streptophyta > Magnoliopsida > Malvales > Malvaceae > Hibiscus > Hibiscus tridactylites. The sequence goes on along the minus strand of OY288287.1, from coordinate 57,372,948 downwards.
ATGCTAGTCTTCCGTTGGAGAGGCTCCGTAGCTTGGGGGCCGATGAGTTTAGAGGATCTACTCCGGAGAGGTCAGAGTTATGGTTGGAGAAGACAGTTCGTATTTTGGCTCAGATGGGTTGTGCGGGCGCACGTAGATTGGGTTGTGTGATCTCATTGCTTCAGGGTGATGCCTACACCTGGTGGGTCACCATCACTACCGGGGTTCCAGCGACAGAGATTGACTGGGAGTTCTTTGAGTCAGCTTTCCGAAAGAGGTACTTAGGACCGAGGTACCTAGATGAGAAGAAGAGAGAGTTCATGGCTCTCACTCAGGGAGATGCATCTGTGACTGATTATGAGATTCGCTTCGTTCGTCTGAGTCAGTATGCTCCAGAGTTAGTACCTACTGAGAGGGCTCGATGTGATCGTTTCAGATACGGACTTCATGAGGAAGTTAAGAGGTATACCTTAGCTTCTGATTATTCTGACTTTGATGTCTTGGTTGCTAGAGCCAAGGACATTGAGCACAGCTTGGGGCTGGCCAAGCGTTCTGGGGGATCTAGTTCTGGTAAGAGGCACAACAACTTTGATGGTAGAGATGCTAAGAGACACAGAGGTGGCGGACATCAGTTTGACCATAGACGTGGCGGTGGCCACCATGGTAGGGGCCATCAAGGCCATAGAGGAGGAGGGCGGTTGCCCGAGTGTACCCGTTGTGGGAGGCAGCATGCTGGTGAGTGTTGGGGTAATTTCCATGCCTGCTGGAACTGTGGTTTGAGGGACCACTTTAGGAGGGATTGTCCGCATCAGGCGGCTCAGGCACCGAACATTGCTCAGGCTCCTGCGAGAGCTAATGATTTTCAGAGAGGCCGTGGGCGCGGTCGTGGCTACTTCCAGCCTAGGGCTGATGCACCTAGGGTAGATGCTCAGAGGAACCTTGCTCATGTTGTGGCTGTGCAGCCAGAGGCGGGAGGACCAGCGAGAGTCTATGCTCAGAGAGAGGCCGGGAACGACACCGATGTGATAGCAGGTAATTTTGAGTTACAGTCTATGTCTTTGCTTTCTTTGGTTGATTCGGGTTCTACGCATTCCTACATTTTGAGTGAGCATGCACAGAAGTTAGATATTCCTGTTGAGATCTTAGATGTAGGTATGCATGTTACTAGTTCGTTTGGTGAGACAGTTGTGGTTAGACGTATGTATAGGAGGTGTCCACTGAAGATTCAGGGTCATGTGTTTTCAGTTGATATGATGGAACTTCCTTTCTACGATTTTGTTATTATACTGGGTATGGATTGGTTGGTTGAGCATCGGGCTAGTGTGGATTTTGAGACGAAGAGAATTTCCTTGAAGCTTTCCGACGACTACGAGGTAGTGGTAGTGGGCGAGAACATTAAGTTCTTGTCTAATGTGGTGTCAGCTTTAGAGGCTCATAGGTTGATGGACTCTGGATGTGGGGCTTATTTAGCTTATGTTATGAATCCGGACATGAGTGAAGCTAGACCGAAAGACATCAGAATAGTGTGTGACTTTCCAGATGTGTTTCCTGAAGAGTTGCCGGGTTTGCCTCCTGACAGAGATGTTGAGTTTGTGATTGAGACAGTTTCAGGGTCTAACCCAGTTTCGATAGCTCCGTATCGTATGGCTCCGAAAGAGTTGAAAGAGTTGAAGAGTCAGTTGCAAGAATTGTTAGACCGTGGTTTCATTAGGCCTAGTAGTTCTCCGTGGGGTGCTCCAGTGTTGTTTGTGAAAAAGAAAGATGGTAGCATGCGCATGTGTATTGACTATAGGCAGTTGAATCAGTTGACTGTGAAGAATAAGTATCCGTTGCCTCGTATAGATGATTTGTTTGATCAGTTGAGAGGTGCTTCAGTGTTCTCGAAGATAGATTTGAGATCCGGGTATTATCAGTTGAAGGTGAAGGAGTGTGATGTTCCGAAGACAGCTTTTAGGACTAGGTATGGTCACTATGAGTTTCTTGTGATGCCGTTTGGGCTCACGAATGCACCTGCAGCATTCGTGGACATGATGAACAGAATTTTCAGAGATTATCTAGACCGTTTTGTAGTTGTCTTCATTGATGATATACTTGTGTATTCGAAGACAGAAGAAGAGCATGATGAGCACTTGAGATTTGTCTTACAGAGATTGTTGAGCAATCAGTTGTATGCGAAGCTTAGTAAATGTGAGTTCTGGATTTGAGAGGTTGTATTTCTTGGCCATGTTGTTTCGGCCAAAGGTATCCGAGTGGATCCATCGAAGATTGAGGCTATTGTTGAGTGGAAACAACCTAAGTCCGTGACCGAGAATAGGAGTTTCCTAGGATTAGCTGGTTACTATAGGAGGTTTGTTGATGGCTTCTCTAGAGTAGCTGCTCCCTTGACTAAATTGTTGCAAAAGGGAGTCAAGTTTGAATGGTCAGATGCAAGACAGAAGGCCTTTGAGAAATTGAAAGAAGCGTTGGCAAATGCTCCAATGTTAGTGCAACCTGTTTCAGGTAAGGAGTTTGTGATTTACAGTGATGCTTCCTACGTAGGGTTAGGATGTGTTTTGATGCAAGATAGGAGAGTTGTTGCTTATGCTTCTAGACAGTTGAAGATTCATGAGAAGAACTATCCTACTCATGATATAGAGTTGGCCGCAGTTGTTTTTGCATTGAAGATTTGGCGTCATTACTTGTATGGTGAGAAGTGTATAGTTTACACCGATCACAAGAGCTTGAAGTACTTGATGACACAGAAAAAGTTGAACTTGAGACAGAGAAGATGGCTGGAGTTGCTAAAAGATTATGATTTGACCATTGAGTACCATCCGGGTAAAGCAAACGTGGTAGCCGATGCTTTAAGTAGAAAAGTGGCCGTTGAGTTGAGGGCTATGTTTGCTAGATTGAGTGTGTCCGATGATGGTGGTTTGATCACCGAGTTTCAAGTGAAGCCTTCTTTGATTCAGTTGATAAGAGAGAAGCAGTTGCAAGATGCGAGCCTAGTTCCCCATGTTCAGGACATAGCCGGAGGAAGACCGACTGAGTATAGTTTCAGTGGTGAGAGTTTGTTGTGCTTTAGAGATAGAATTGTTGTACCGGAAGATGTTGAGCTGAGACGTCAGATTCTGAGTGAGGCACATTCGAGTCCCTTTTCTATGCATCCGGGTAGTACCAAGATGTACCGAGATTTGAAGAATGATTACTTCTGGGTTGGTTTGAAGAGAGATGTAGCCGAGTATGTGAGCCGTTGCATGGTTTGTCAGAGAGTGAAGGCAGAACATCAGGTTCCTTCAGGTTTGCTACAGCCTTTGAAGATTCCGGAATGGAAATGGGAGAGGATCACCATGGATTTTGTATCGGGGTTGCCTTTGTCTCCTTCGAAGAAGAATTCAGTTTGGGTGATTGTTGATAGGTTCACTAAGTGTGCTCACTTCTTAGCAGTGAACACTACGGATTCCTTAGACAAGTTGGCAAACTTGTACATTCGTGAGATTGTGAGACTTCATGGGGTTCCGAAGTCTATAGTTTCAGATAGAGATCCTAGATTTACTTCGAGGTTCTGGAGTTGTTTGCATAGTGCTTTGGGTAGTCGTTTGCATTTCAGCACATCTTATCATCCGCAGTTCGATGGGCAGTCAGAGCGAGTGATACAGATTCTTGAGGATATGCTCCGTTGTTGTGTGATCAATTTTCAGGGTTCTTGGGAGAAGCACTTACCGTTGGTTGAGTTTGCTTACAACAACAATTATCAGTCTAGTATCCAGATGGCACCTTATGAGGCCTTGTATGGTAGACGGTGTAGGACTCCGATTTGTTGGGCTGAGACCGGTCAGAAATTGTTACCTATGCCAGACTTGCTTAAAGGAACCACAGAAAAAGTGAAGTTGATTTGCGACCGTTTGAAAGCAGCTTCCGATCGTCAGAAGTCTTATGCAGATTTAAAAAGGAAAGAGATTGAGTACTCGGTGGGTGAGAAAGTGTTTCTGAAGGTATCTCCGTGGAAGAAGGTAATGAGATTTGGCCGGAAGGGCAAGTTGAGTCCGAGGTTCATTGGTCCGTATGAGATAGTTGAGCGGATTGGGCCTGTAGCTTATCGGTTGAGGTTACCTTCTGAGTTAGAGAAGATCCATGATGTCTTTCATGTATCTATGCTTAGGAGATATAGATCAGATCCTTCTCATGTGATGCCCGTTGAGGAGATAGAGTTGAATCCGGATTTGTCTTATAATGAAGAGCCCGTTGAGATACTTGCTTCTGATAGCAAGGTGTTGCGTGGCAAGACCATAGAGTTGGTCAAGGTGTTGTGGAGGCATAGAGGTGTGGAAGAGGCCACGTGGGAGAGGAAAGCTGATATGGTTAAGCAGTTTCCGTATTTGTTTCCACCAGGTAATTTCGGGGACGAAATTCCTTAAGTGGGGGAGAGTTGTAACACCCGTGTCTAGGGCCTAGGAGGTAGCCGGGTTGTTGTGCGAGTCAAATAGAATCTAATAAAAAAATAAACCAACTTTAAATAATGACCTATTTGAGTCTTAATAATAAGGGAGGGACCAAAGTTGTAATTCACCCACTTTTTAAATAAAGGAAGACAACTTTTCCATAAAAGTTGTCATCTTCCTCTTCATATTCTCCTTTACCAATTTTCAAAACCCTCCCCCATTTTCAAACACTCCTAAACCCTAGTTACTATTCCATTAGCCTTGCTAGCCGATTTCTACACCAAATTGAAAGGTAAATATATTTTCTTAACCTCCTCTCTATCCTCTACCTATCTATTGTTTTAGATTTCAAAAACATTGAGTTTTGGGAATTAGGGTTCATATGGAAATTTGAGGTTTTGATGGGGTTTTTCAATTTGTTTTGAGAAATTGTTTTGGGGTTATGTTTAATCATGATGAAACCTACAACATATCTTAATTTGGTTGATTTTGGGTAAATTTTCGTAGTGGGTCTTTAGGGCAAATTTCAAAGTATGAAAAATTGGGTTTTTGAGAGGTTTAGTGTTGGAATTGAAGGGCTGATGGTCTACCTATGTTAGGAGGGTGATTTGGGATGTTTTGGAAGCCATTTGGGTGCTTGGAATTGGATATTTCAGTCCTTGGTTGTGGGAGTCCGAAAATTGGGTTTTTGGAGATGCTATGTGGTTTGGAAATTTGTGGAAATTGAGTTGTGTTTTGCAAAGTAGATAGATGGTTGAATTAGCATTGAATTGAGAAGTAATGTATGGGTTTTGTTTGACTAGAAGCAAGAGGAAACGTGGAAGAGGCTTTGGGATCGAACCCGGAAAGTTGAAGGTGATTGCTTGCTTGGTCTTGGAGCTTGGAAGCTTAGGTGAGTGGTTGTTTGCTTTTAAAGATTTTAAAATAGTTGGTTCGAGTATGGACTAGGTTGGGCTTGGTAGACCCACCTAGAGTTAGGATTAGGGTGGTAGCCTAATCCTAAACTTGATCTAGAGCCCTTGGTTGAACTCATTATATGGTTGTGTATGTCTCGTATAAATTGTGGTATGAATGTCTATGTATATTGCTTTATACATGTGAAATGAGATTGGATTTATGATGCTTGAGACATGCATAATGATGGTTGTTGGTGAGAATGTGTTAAGCACAAGGTTAATGAAATGAGTAATGTGATGTGAGTAAATATTGGCACTAGTAAACTTGGATACAAATGATCGATCATTAGGATGTTAGTGTGTACACATGAGTCTAAAGTCGCGCGTGGCCTTGGTGGCGTTGAGTCACCAAGAAGGAGTACGGGTTCGCCCGGAATTGTATTTAAATGTAGTCGGTGATGAGTGGAATCCCATCGACGGGGCGTGAGGATGAGTGGAATCCCCTCCGCGAGACCGGTGATGAGTGAAATCCCACCGTGAGGTAATGTGGTTGTTGGTCATGAGTTTCCAACATGTCTATCCGCGTATTCGGGTCTTAACTAGGTGCCAATGTTGTTTGATGTGTATATCAATGTGTTGAGGTTCATGGTTTTTATTGGGATACTTGTTTGTGATTACATGTATCATGGAAGTTGAGCTTATGATCATGGCATTATTATTGTTTATTGCTCATGCATTTTATCTCGTGGACCTTTGGTATGATTGTGATACCTTGGCTAGATCGTGCTCGGACCCTGCAATGTTGAGGTTTGTTTTTAGAGCTTACCCTCACTAAGCATCATTGCTTACGCTCTCTTTGTTCAACATTGCAGATCCTTAGTTCGTGGGTTGCTCGGGCAAGCGGAGGGCCTCCAAGTGTGGTGTTTGGCTTGAGTACATCAAGTATGGCTTTTAAATGTTGAATATGTAATAGTTTAAGCAATGGGACATGTGTCTTTTGATGGATGATTGTGGTTGGTTAGGAGCATGTTTAGACTCCATGTTATGTTGCTTTTGTGTGGCTTGTGATGCCATGTTTAAGTTGTAACCCATGCCTAACTTGCTTATCTTGAATGTTGGTTAAGTACCTTTGAGTTTGCCTTATGTTGAATGTTGGAGTATGGGTTTTGTATGTTTAAGTGTCATCTTTGGGTCAATTGCATTTTCCTTCGATGTATGTATATGTTGGGTGCTTGTATGGCTTTATTGTGGCATGTAAATGTTGTATGAATGTTTGTTGGGGGTCTAGGAGAGTCCTATAATGCATTTAGATTCGAGTCCTTATCGTTTTTGCTGAGTTTGGAGGCTTTTCTGTGCAGGGGTATCGATACGGTGGGTATGGTATCGATACCACCTTCTTGATCAAGCCCCGTGTATCGATACACTTGAGAGGTGTACTGATACTACTTTTGCTACTGGAGCTACTGTCCAGTTCTGTATCGGTACGACCCTTCACATGTATCGATACGGTCCCCTTAGCGTTGACCCTGGGAAGTCAACATTTGGGGAGGGTATCGATACCCTCCTAGGTGTATCGATACGGTCTCCACTAGTTGACTTGGACCAGTTGACCTGGTCAAAGGGGTATCGATACACCTCTTAGTGTATCGATACCTCCTGCAGTTTAAGCTTAAAAATTGGGATTTAACTTGACTGTTTGAGTTTGTTCGATTGTTTTGAATATGTTGTTCCGCTGTATGGTCACTTAGGGTTTAATATCCATTTAGACAAAATTTTAAAATGAAAAAAAAATAGGGTTGCTAACCGAGGGGGAATCCTTAGGGATTTTCACTCGGTTTTCCCCGTGTGACCCACTCGAACCGGTCATTCGGCCAGACCGGGACGAGGGGGTTACACTACCTCTGAATCTGTGTTTGACCTTGTGCATATTGATGTTTGGGACCTTTCCCAATTGAAAGCATTTATGGACATAAATATTTTCTTATTGTTGTGGTTGATAGAAGTAGGTTTGTTTGGGTATTTTCTATGCAGTATAAGTCTGATTCTAAAGATTTCATTATAATTTTTTTTAAATTTGTTCAAACTCAGTTTTCAAAACAAATAAAATGCATACGTTCTGATAATGCTAGAGAATTCAACCTAACTGATTTTTTAGCTCTAAAGGAGTTATTCATCAAACCTTTTGTACTCACACCCCTCAACAAAACATCATTGTTGAAAGGAAACATCAACATTTGCTGTCTGTTGCAAGGGCTTTACGTTTCCAAGCTAATTTACCTCTTCCTTTTTGGATTGACTATGTTCTTCACTCTGCATTTCTTATCAACATTACACCTACTCCCATATTGGGCAATAAGACTCCTTATGAAATCCTATTTCAAAGTAAAATTGTTCTTGAAAATTTAAAGGTTTTTGGGTGTCTTGCATATGCTTTAGTCTTGCCTAAGGCAAAGACTAAAATGCATCCGAGAGCAGCTAAATGTATCTTTCTTGGATATCCTAAAAACACTAAAGGATACAAATTATTTGATATAGATTCTAGAAATGTTTTTATATCCAGAGATGTCACATTTGCTAAAAATATTTTTCCCTTCACTATTAGTTTAGCTTCTAAAAGTGTTCTTAATATCAAATTATTCTTCCTGCTCATGCTCATAACACTGTCTTGGATAACATAATACCAGCTGAATTTGCTTCACCTACTCTTAGTCATCAAATTGAAAATAATGTTGATAGTTTGGATGATGAATGTTCTCAGGATATTCCATCTGTTGTTCCAACAATCTCATATGTTGTTCCAACAGTTCTACCTAGTTTAAATACTACTAATGATGATCAGTCTTCTAGCTTGATTCTCACTACTGTTAGACCATCCAGAACTATCAAGCTGCCTCAGAGGCTGAATGATTATCAAGTTACTCTACCAAAGCCAAGGGCTACACCTCACAATATTAACCAGGTGTTATCCTATCAAAATTTTTCTTCTCCACATTAATCATTTATTGCATATGTTGATTCTTTAGTTGAACCAAAAACTTATAAACAAGCAATATTACATGATTGTTGGAAAGTAGCAATGAATGAGGAAATTTTAGCCCTAGAAACTAATCATACTTGGGATTTAGTTCCTCTACCTCCTGATAAGAAAACTATTGGCTGCAAATGGGTTTTTTAGAGTTAAACTTAAATCTGATGGTTCTCTTGATAGATACAAAGCTAGGCTTGTAGTAAGGGTTATACACAACAATCAGGTGTTGACTTTCTAAGTACCTTCAATCTAATAGCTAAAATTACCACCATTAGGACTTTAATGGATGTTCCACCTTCTCAAAATTAGTTTCTGCATCAATTAGATATTAACAATGTCTTTCTTCATGGTTTTTTTAAGTGAAGAAGTTTACATGGAATTGCCACCTGGCTTTGTTGCTCAGCTTGGATTAGTTTGTAAACTCAACAAGAGTTTATATGGTCTTAAACAGGCTAGCAGATAATGGAATGAAAGACTTACTGTATCCTTATGTAGTCAAGGGTTTAAACAAGCAACTTCTGATTCTAGTCTTTTCACTAAGGGTGAAGGTCTTAATTTTTTTGCATTAGCCATTTATGTAGATGATATTATCCTTGTTGGACCAAACTTATCTGAAATTGACTCTGTTAAAAAAATTTACATGCAACTTTTAAAATTAAAGATCTAAAAAATCTGAAATACTTCCTAGGCTTAGAGGCTGTCCGTTCTAATACTAGAATAAATCTTTGCCAAAGAAATACACACTGAAATTATTAAGGGAATCAGGTTTCCTAGAATCTAAACCTGCTTCTACACCTTTAGTATCAAAGAAAAGAATATCTCAATCTGGTAGTGACCTTTTAACTGACATTACTTCTTATAGAAGGCTCATTGGGAAACTTTTGTATCTCACTAACACTAAACCTGATATTTCCTTTGCTGTGTAACAATTGTCACAATTTTATCTGCTCCTACTGCTGAACATATGATTGCTGCACATAGAATTCTTAGGTACCTTAAAGGTACCCCTGGTCAGGGTATTTTCTTCCCTGCTAAGAATCAGTTAATTCTAAATACATTTTCTGATTCTGATTGGGCTTCTTACCCTGATACAAGAAGGTCGACAACTGGCTTTTGTATTTTTCTAGGCTCAGCTTTAATTTCCTGGAAATCAAAGAAGCAACAAACAATTTCTTGATCTTCCAACGAAGCTAAATATCGAGCCCCTGCCACTGTTACTTGTGAAGTTCAATGGCTTCAATATTTGCTTTCTGATTTACAATTAAAAGTTTCTTATACAAATTTATTCTGCGATAACCTATCAGCCATCAAACTTGCAGAGAATCCAGTCCATCATGAACGGACAAAGCATATAAAAATCGACTGTCATTTGATTCGTGAAAAAGTTCGACAAGGATTGATCAAGCTTCTACATGTTGCTTCTCACAACCAACTTGCTGACTGCTTCACCAAAGCTCTCACCAATTCTGCCTTTAAGGATGCCATTTCCATGTTGGGCATACAAAACTTGTATGCTCCACCTCGAGGAGGGCTATTAGAGAATATAGTTAGGAATTAGTTAACAAGAAGATGTTTGTTAGCTTTTATTCAGGAGGATAAAGAAGTAATTTCTTTCCTTATATAAATCAGCACATGTGGATATTATCTGGTAATTGAGTTTTTACATTCGATAATAATAAAGAAAATTCTTTCTCTTTCTCGATTGTACCAGAGTCGAAATCCCCAATTCCCCTTCTAGGGTTTCTAAACCTTCATCTTCTTCGATCTTCTAAACTCCCTAACCAAACTTAACATATAATCCTTAACCATGAGCTGAGATGTAAAAATAATGTGCAATATCTAGTGTAATATCCAAATGATATTCACGCATTTTTTGTGTGGTTTGAAATTAGAAATAGTGTGTAACGATGCAAATTTTTGAGTCAACGAGTTAACGTTGACATGAGTCTTAGACTTGATAGTTCATATGGATACTTATATCAATTGGATCAAGTTTGAACCTTTTTGGATATTAGTTTGGGCTTATTAGGTAGAAGATGTTACTTTTAGGGAAGGATGAAAGGTTAAAGACCCTTGGAACAATTTGACTAGAGTTAGAGTTGAATTGTTGTTTTTTGGACATGAGATACAAAAGGGTCAAGAATCTCATTGCTTATATCATCAAATCCTCTTCTTTTCCCACAATTCATAGTCATTTTACCCTAAAAATCCAAGATTTGTTTGTCAAACCTTTCATCCAAGATCTAAGAATAGGTGATTAGCAATCTACGTTTCAAGAGCTTGAAGAAAAAGATCACAAAAATATGGTAAGAACATAGTTGGGGTTTTGAGGAAAGGGCCTAGTGTATTAAATCCCATATTTAAGTTGTTAATTCATTTTTTCTACTTCCATTTTATCTCCCGCAAGTGTAGTAATTCATTTTACACTTACTTGATTAGTGAAAGAAATAAAAAAGGAAGAAGAAAGATTGAAGAAAGCTAATCAAGGTTGCATTTCGGGATTTTTAGAAAGGTAAGTACACTTTAAATTTTGAAGTGCTTCATGAATACCACAAATGTGGTGTCTGTATGCTTGCTTGGTGCATGTTTGGTGTTTTTGAGTAAAAGCATGCTTGAGTGAATAAATGGTGGTAATTGATGTTAAAAATAGTAATTTTTTTTGTTAAATGACCCCCAATGACTTCAATAAGCTTTAAGGTTTGATTAGAATCTTATAACAATGATATATGATGGATTGAAAGTGAAATTCGATACTGTAAGAACATAGACTACAACTAGAAATAAACAAGCATGAGTACCGATATTGCCTTCAAGCAATAACGGTATTGTTCATTCAATATCGATACTTGAAGGTCATTATAGATACTGAATAGAATATTGGAACTTCAAGAGCCTATTTAGTACTGATACACTCAATGAGTAGTATCGATACTGAATTAAAGGTGGAAACATCGTAGCTTAATTGAGTACTAATACTCGAATGTAATCTATTTGATACATTTCAATGCCAACTTATACAATGTTATGTAATCCATACATTTCAATCTCATTGGCAAAAAGGTTCCGATTAAATCATGATTTTAAGAAAAATATAACTCTAATCAGTTAAGCATAATTCAAATATCAAGTGTACATATCAAAGATAAAAGCAATGTAAGCGTATGTAATATATTGCTTTGCTTTTAGTACATAAAAAATGATAGAAACTTAGTGAGAAGTTCATTATATCAAAAGCGATCAAAATTATAAAGAGAATAATAGATCTCAACGGTGGCATTTTGAGTGAGAAATGCATATGGTCAATTTAAATTAAAAATTGTTAATTTTGTGTGTGCATAATTTACATCCGTAAGCATAATAAGATCACAATGTGCTTCAATGTTCATAACAATCATCAAACCACACAGACAATCCAATCCAAACAAACATGTAACTATATTCAATGTTGTAAAAAGGCTTAATAGCGAAATAGGTGGCCGAACTATACTCGTAGCTTACTTTTGGTGCTTAAACTATTTTTAACTCTAAATAGGTGCATAAAATTTCATTTAGGTCATTTTAGGTGCCTCACCGTTAACTACCGTTACTTTTTCTAAAATATTTTTATTTTATTTCCTTTTCAATTAATTTATTTTTAAACTTAATTTTTTTTAAACCCCTAAATTTCCCAAAACTCGCAAAATGACCCTCAAATTCGAAATCCCTAACTTCACCGGCCGATTCTGCCGCCGATGGTCACGCCCCCGCCCACCATATCTGTCGTCGACCACTGCGACCATTCACCCAACCAAACATCATCGGTAACCGAAGGTAGTTGTGTCGATCGACCTCCTAATGTCGAAGGAAGCCAAACTCACGAAAAGGAAGTCGGTCGACACACCTATTGTCCGTTACCGACGATGGGTCGTTGAGGGAAACGGTCGTGGTGATCCGGCAGCGGTAGTGGTGGTCTTCGGCGAGGCAGTCAACAACGACAACGACGGAAATTTGGGGGTTTTAGATTAGGGATTTGTGACTATTTTGTAAAAATTTAAAAGTGTTAGTTTTTTAAAAATAGAAATTTATTTAAAAATTAATTAAAGGAATTAAAAATTAAAGCATGCAACATGTCACATTTTAATTAGCTAACATTTTTTTAACAATTAGACACCTAAAATTACCGAAATGAAACTTTAGACACTTATTTAGAATGAAAAATAAATTAGGCACCAAAAGTGAGTCACAAATATAGTTTGAGCACCTATTAGACCATTAAGCCTTGTAAAAATGTGTTAATATTTTAAAAGAATACAATGAATCTAACATCATTTGTAAAAATTTATTAACTTGTTTTTAAATACAAATTGTTATTAGTGGGTTTATTTGAGAAAATTAATATGTGCTCTTTTATGCATGATATTTAGGCTAAAAAAATCTAAATTAGTGCAATTTTGAGAGCCCATTTTATTTTTGCTTTGTTATTATTACATATGGATAATTATACCATGCACTGGTTGTGAAATTATTTTGTTTTCACAAGCATCCTAATTTTAGGGCTTAGATATCTAATTTAGGGTTCATAGTTTAGTGGTTTAGGTTTATGTGCTTAAAGTCTAAATTTAAGTTTAGATTAGAATTTAGGTTTATAGGTTAAAACCTAAATCCATACAATATTACCCTAAAACCTAAACATAACATCTAAACCCTAAATTCTAGCAATAAACACTAAATTCAAACCAAAACCCCTAAATTCTAAGCACATAAACCTAAACTCCTAAATTATGAACATGCCACAACCTTTTTTTTCGGGCTCGGCGTTTTTTTAAAAACAAAACAACGGAGTTGCCCCCAATCTTTTAAAAAGGTGTGATTGGATCATCTAAAAACATGTTACTTTAATAAATTCATTTTATTTTATTAAAACAACAATTTTGGTCTGCGAAAAATAAAAACGGGTTTGAGAGTCGGTTACACGTGGGGAAAGGTTAGCACCCCCACATCGCCCAAAAATTGGTACCTTGCCGATTACAAAACGTTTTGATGTCGGGATTTCCAAGTTCATATAAAATTTAACTTTTTGTCCATTTATGAATATGATTCCATTTTAATAGCCCCACCATCCGGAGAGTGAACTCTAATCACCGCCAACATTTCTGGTGCTAACCTGTTACCTTCTTCTGGTAGGACACTGCATTAATTATGTTTCACATTTTAATCAAACAATAAAAAAAATTAGTGTGTTGAAGCTTTTATTTTCTAAGTTAGCGATTATTAGCCTAAAGAATTATCTAAATAAATTTTACCTATTGGGAGTTTAAATATGATTAAGTGTATTTTATGAACTTGACGTGAAGAGAATTTTATTAAACTTTAAGGCTCTAACTAGGCTTTTAAGAACCTAAACCTTGAGGTTTTACCTAAACTAATAATTTAATGAAAAGACAAACAATTAAAGGTTTTAGCAAGAAATAAATTAAATATAAAAAGGTAACATTAATCCAATTTACAAAATTAAATAAAATAACAAAAATAAAAAGAATTTAATAAAATTTTAAATGTTCCACTTTTGTTTGAAATAGGTACAAAGCCCCAAAACACTATTCACCCACTTTTATTTTAAAACAAAGACCAAACACCATATTTTAAAGAGTTCATCAAGTGTTCATGTAGAAATGTTGAAAACAAAGATCAATGTTCTTTAAAACTTAAAAAAAAAGTTAGAATTGCTCCAATTATAGTTAAATTTGAAATAAAAGGAATAAATAAAGAACAAAGAACAAGATCAAGATACCTAACAACCAAGCTTTTCTTCTTGTATTCAACTTGAAAATGCCAATACAGACTTGAGAATTTCTATATAAATTTCGGATGCTTATGGTGTGTAACGGTGAGCGAGAATTACAAAGATGTGTGAGTGGTGAAAAATAAGAGTTTTGAAGGAATTGTGTTGTAGTGGGTGTGTTTTACAAGTGATAGAGAGGGGTTTATATAGCATTCTGATCCTGAAAATACATGGAAACTCAACCAAAAAAATCCCAAAATTCGAGTAAATTATTCCTCTAATTTCTTTGATTTAATTCCAATATCCCCTTCTTCAAATCTGACCAATTTGCTTCCTCTTTTTCAATTGATTCTTGCTTGATTTTGCTCTAATTGCTTCCTTCTCTTATTCAATTTTGACCAGCTTTCCTTTTTGAATTACTTGAATTTTGGGCTGGTATTTTTTTTTGCTTTTGACCAATCCTCCTTGCCTATTTTGATTATGACTTGGGCTAAAAATCAGTGATAACAGCAGCCTCTCTTTGCTCTTTTTGGTGAAACAGGAATAGAGCAAAGAACCAAAAAGGCACTGATTTTAGCCAATTACACTGTAAATTGATTTATGGACATCAAAGCAAGGTTTCATTCTCCTCGTGCCTGAACGGATAGGCGGTTGCTGAAAAATAAGGGTCCCATTCTCCTTGTGCCAGAACGGATTGGTATTGTGCTGAAAAATAAAGGTTCCATTCTCCTCGCGCCTAAACGGATAGGCAATTTGTTGAAAAGTGGTGTTCCATTCTCCTCATGCATGAACGGATAGGCAATTCGCTAAAAATCAAGGTTTCATTCTCCAAGATCCTGAACAGATAGACGATTTGTTGAACAGGGTTCCATTCTCCGTATGCTTGAACGGGTAGGCAGGTTCCATTCTCATTATGCCTGACCGGATATGCGTGTTCCATTCTTCTTATGCCTAAACAAATAGACGGGTTACATTCTCCTTATGCCTAAACAGATATGCGAGTTCCATTCTCCTTATGTCTGAACGGATAGACGAGTTCCATTCTCCTTATGCCTGAACAGATAGGCGAGTTCCATTCTCCTTATGCCTAAACGGATAGGCAAGTTCCATTCTCCTTACGCCTGAACGAATAGGCGAGTTCTATTCTCTTTATGCCTGAACGAATAGGCGAGTTACATTCTCCTTATGCCTGAATGGATAGGCGGGTTCCATTCTCCTTATGTCTGAACGGATAGGTGGGTTCCACTCTCCTTATTCCTGAATGGATAGGCGAGTTCCATTCTCCTTATGCCTGAACGGATAGGTAGGGTCCATTTTCCTTATTCCCGAACGGATATGCGAGTTTCATTCTCCTTACGCCTTAACGGATAGGCGAGTTCCTCCTTTGTTGGGAGAGTTTTCATATACCTGTCAAATCAACACGTTTAGTCCAGACGAGAAGCCATCTCCACTGTCTCTGCTTTGCCATTCTCATTCTCCGTATTTCTTTTCTTCAAAGAAAACATCTGGTCTTTGCACGCAAATGTCTCGTATTTCCACAAACCTTACTATCATTGTAGTTGATACTTTAGTATTGAGTGAAAGGCCTTTTAAGCGATTCTGAAAGCTCTAGATCTTCGGATGTCGCTTGAAATACAGTCAAGCCCTTTCAAGGTTCCTTGTAAGTTTCTGGAATACTCATATGGGAATATCCACCCTAAATGTCTTCGAATGATATTGGTGCTTTAATCTTTTCTTCTTGCGCCTATCAAAGTCAGTGATCTTGAATCCTTGGTCAACATAAATTACCCCAATTGGTGGCGCAGTTTGCCCATTGGGCGTAACTTTATCCCCTTTTCGCGCTTTAGGGATTTTATATCTTATGTGCATATCTTGCTTGACCACATGGTCAACCTTACACTTTTCAACACGTGTTTTTTTACCTCCTTATGCCAAGTGATGCCCTCATTCAGTCTGAGGTTCAATTGTCGTCCACTTCATTATTTCTTGATACGATGGTGAACATTTGCTCTTAGTTCCCTACGGTTGGGATCAATACCAAGAAATATTTTGTCTTTCATGAATCTATGTTAATCTACTTGTAAGATGCAAGAAAAGGCTAGAAATAAGAATTGAAAGGGAAAAGAAGTCATGGCAAACACGAGAAGAGAGCAAATTCAGATGCCCCAAAATTCATAGTATGAATGATTCATGAATCCATCAATCGGATAGTGTCCCGCTTTTAGGTGGCTCTCTTTAACTCACCAACTCCCCAAATTTCAATCTTCCCACTTTTCTAATCTTAAACAGACATTAAAAGTTTGGAGGTCCCTGAAGAAAGGTTAACTCAATTAAGTGGAATGTGTTCTGAAAACAAACTCCTTTTCTAAGATATTCATGTGTGACCCAAATGGTCTTTAAAGGATTGTAATGTAGGCTAGACTCAGGTAAAAGAAGGATATATATATGCTCAAATACATGCTTAAGGGGATTAAACCAAGGATCAACCTTTCTTGATGAAATCTCTATTCTTTTATTTTGTGGATCACTCTAAACTGCCCATTTTGGGTTTTCACCCCAGAGTTCATTTCACTTTCTAACACATGTCTCATTTGAAGGACTTCGCACATTTTTTTTCTCTTGTTTCAAATTTTCTTTCGTACTTCAACTTTCATTTCTTCTTTATCTTTTCATTCTTTTTCTTTTTGTCCTTTTTATTTTAAATTTAGGACATTCAACTTGATCTGATATGCTTTTTTTTCTCGCTTGAAAATAACCATTTCATCCTCTTTGGCCCCCGGTGTGGAGAGTGATCCTTGGTTAGGATTCAATCACAAGGAAAATATTAGGCTCAAAGGGGAACACAATGGATATTTTTTCATTTTCTTATTTTGAAGGGAAATGAAGGAATGCCAAATGCCATTTCACACACAGATATCATCGGAGAGAAGCAATCTTCAGTTGGTAGATGTTTTAGAGTTATCACTTCATTCAAAGACCTCAACAACAATGTCTGAGAGGAAAATTCACTCAAAATTTGTGAATAGGATCCCCACATTAATCTTGAACACACTTTATTGCCCTTCTATCTTGGGATTAGATTAAAAACTCATTCATACAATCAATAGTATGGGCTCTGCCAAAAATGTGTATTTTGTAAGAGAAATGGATGAAAATGGAAAGAAAAAAATGAATATTTGCCACTTGAGAAGATAAAGGGAATGCATCTTTAAAATAACTAGATTGACATAAAATCCCTTACAAAAGATCCTTAATGCTCGCAGGAAAAAGCAAAAGGGTTAGTTTTCAGTACGAACCCAACATTGTTCAAGAAAGTCCTCTATTATTTCAAGAAGGCATGGGTGAATTTTCGGCCAATCTTGCCCCAATCTACTATGTGACAAGATTCCATTGCTAGAGTAGTTTATGTTACGGCGCTCGCTAAATTCTTCTTCATTGAGTTTCCCACTCTTGATGGCTGCCAATATCAATTCTCCGTTCATGACCATGTCTGCAAAACCTTTGGTGGCATGGTTCAACATATGGTTGTAGAAGGGACCATTTAAAATCTCCATGAACATTAGGGTAACCTTGTTTTTCAACACTGGAGGTTGGACTTGGGCTGCCATATCTCGCCACCTCTGGGCATACTGGCGGAAACTTTCGTTGGGCCTTTGTTCCGTATCCTGTAGTACGATCTTGCTTGAGACCATATTCGTCACATGCTTATACTGGTCAAGGAAAGCTCTTGACAAATCTCTCTAAGTTCGTATGTTGACCCGGCTCAATAGGGTATACCATCGGGTAGAAGACCCCAATCATACTTCTCAAAGTAGGAGCTTTGAATTTTGGAGGAACCACCAAGTCATACACTAGGCTTAGATCTCTAGCGTCCACGCCACCATAAATGTTTTCTTTTTGCAAGGCTCTGATTATCTTTTCGAGCTTGTCGCAACAATCTTCTAGCCTCTTATTCACCCTGGCCCTTTCGGCCGCCTTATTGAGATCCCAAACCTCAGTGCCTTGGTGTTCCCCATGATTTATACCAGACTCTGCTAGAATATGGGTTGAGGTTCTTGTCATGCAGATCTGGAACCTCCCATTCGATGGGAATGTCTGACTAATCATCCTGTGCTGGGGCAACGAAACGTCAAGGGCTTCAACAATCTTTCCTCTTACTGGGTCTTTGAATTCCAACATAACTGCTATTTAACTGACAATGTTTTTCTGAGCTTGCACAATTTCTTCCTTCAAGACTTTCTCCATTTTATCAAGTCTATCTTGGGTACTCTTGTGGTTTATTTCTAGAGTTGTCAGTCTGTCCTCTTTAGCCATGGCCTGAGTACCGTATTTGTGTGAAATCTTTAAATGAAATTTGCCATTATTTTATTATGTGTGTATGTATGCAATGATGTTAACTACTAATGCAAACAAACAACAACAAATGTGAATGAATGCACATGCATGAATGTAGGCGAAGGGCCATCGATTCCATTAAGGTATTGCTCTAGAAGTAGTTTTTCATTGGATGTTAAAGTTCCTTATTACAAAATATTCCAAATTATATCACGAGTACATCTCGGCCTGAGCACCTAGCTTTTTTATCTCTTCGATTAGCCACAAGAGTCTCAGTCCCACCTCCCCTATCGATCTAACATGTTGTCATAGAGCTGCAACTTCTCTGGCTAACATCATCACATGCCTCGCTACATCATGGAATTGAGCCATGACACTCTTGTCGAACTCGTCTCGCTCTTGGAAACTCATGTCGTTGTCTCTAAGACGAGTGAACCAATGGTCATTGCCTCTTTCATTGATATCTTCGAGGACCAAGATCTTTTTCATTTATTCTTGAATGACGTTCTCCATGTGCCCATTGGTTGACCTCGGACCAATGATGTACACTCGCATTATCTTCCTCTTTCTAAAGAAGTCTTCTATCCATTATGAAAAAATGTTTTCTACTTGAGCAACGTGCTTTAGGCTCGACCCCTTTTAGATATGAGATGTATGCAACAAACAAATATGCAAAACAACAAAACAAGAAAAAAAGGATCATTACTCTTAATAACAGAAATAAAACATAATAGGTCCAAAATAATTTCATTGTATGAATATTAACTGGCAGCGCATTCTAACATTTATGGACATGTCTCCACGGACTATCTTTACGAAATAATTTTAACCAAACTCTAACTCTAAGGTTTTATACATGGCTCCATTGGGGTGGGTTCTAGATTCACACAAGTAGTTTGGTTCTTGGAAGGTCTCTGAGCTGTCCTCGTTGTACAAGGACATAAGACCCTCGAAGGTACTTGTTAGGCCCATGCGGAGAATTAATATTCTCACGATAGCAATAGCGCTTTCCCCTCACTTAAACGATTGGGACGAAGCTTGGGTATAGAGCTTAAAACCAAGCTTTAAATGCGTAAAATGAGATCATATTCATAAATGGACAATTAAGTTAAATTGTACACGAACTTCACAAATTCCGACATTAAAAGAAAGTGTAATCGGCTTGTGTCCTGACTCTTTTTTTTTTGTAAAAACAAAAAGGTGTCCCCAACAGAGTTGCCCAGTTGCCGCTAGGGCTGGGCATTCGATCGAGTCGAGTTAAAAAATTTCGAGTTATTCGAGTTTACGCGTCCTATTTTATCATTCAAACTTTATTTGAAATTTTTTAGAGTCGAGTTTCTGCACAAATTTAATTATAATTATTTATAATGTTATAGTGCTAATAGTTCCAAATTTCCTAATATCACAAGGTAAAATGGTCGTACAAAACGTTTCTATTCACTTCCCTTTTAATTTACAAATAGTTGTAATGCTCTTATGCAATGTGTGTCTAACAAAAACCGTAAAAATACACATGTGTCGTAGTTAAGAGGCATTGATTTTAATATACATTAGGTAATGAGATATAAAGATAATAAATAATTATGTATATAGATGTATTGATTTGTCAAAGTCTGTTGCTTGGAGAAAAAATGTGTTCTCACCCCAGTCAAGAATCAAAGTTCTTGCTGTAAGAAATATGTCCTTGAATTATACGATCAGAAAAATTCAACTAGAAAACTCAATTAGTCGAAATAGTGACCCAAAGATAAAGAAGAAGCCGGTGGATAATTATCTAAGTATCAGTTAAATGCAACACAAGATTACTTCAAATTTCAAAGACTCTCCGACAGTTCGACAGTCGTCCGACATCTCCGTTGTGAAACTTTAATGTAGTAGAAAATTTCAAAGTATCTGGAAATTGAGGTTTAGACTTTTAGATGATTTGTGTAGAAATATATGTTTTGATATAATAATTGAAAAATGTTTTGGACTAAATTGAAAAGTATTTAAAATATACTTTTAGTCAAAACAACTTGAAAATAAGTTTGAGGCGTTTTCAAAAGGTTTTGGCAATGTTTAAAACATTTCTAAGTAGCCAAACTAGTGCTTTTAATGTATCTGTTTCAATACAGGCATAACCTGTATCGATACATTTTGAAATTGCCAAAACCTGTTTTGATATAGGGCCTACATGTTTCGATACGAATATGGGTTTTTTCGAAACACCCTTTGGTGTTTCGATACGCCTACGTGGCATACATCCAAACGGATAAAACCCTCAACGGCTATTTCCTAATGACTATTTGAATTGCAGGCCGTTTCGATACGGGCGTTCCTATACGGCCCAAAGTGTTTCGATACGGCACCCTGCATCAGACTCCAACAGCTAGTTCTGAAGAAGGACATTTCGATACAGCTACGCGTGTATCAAAACGGACATCACTAGAACAACATTTATTGTAGGAAATAAATGCCACAACGGCTCCAAATCATCCTCAACGGTCTCCAACGGCCAAAAGCTTGTTCCTAACTATAATTTGAAGGTCCGAACACTTGAAGAAGAAGAGAGACAACATCCAAGCAACATGTTCAAGAGAAATTGAGTCAAATTCTTATCTCTTCATTTCTCTTGTAAATGGTCTTTAGAGAGTGAGCTTTATTGTAAATCCTTGTACTCATGTGAGCTTAAATTAATTTAAACACCCACCTTGTGAGGTATTAAGTTTACCAAACAAATCCCTTGTAAAAGGAGAGGTTCTAGTTTAGCCTTAGACAAAAACTAGAGTGGTTCTATCTTAGCCATATAAAAGATAGAGTTGTAAAGGTTTCCTCCTAAGCCTTGAATAGGGGACGAATTCTTAGTGAATTGGGAAATCCTTAGTGGTGTGCTAAGGTAGTGGATGTAGACTCGATTGGGTAGTCGGACCACTCTAAAATCCTTATGCAAATTGTCCATCTTTATTTCGGTTTTTAGCCAATTCATCCAAGGAGCAAAATCAACCCTCTTGACGGACTTTGGTGATCGATTCAAGCGTGCAAAAAGCCTAACAATTGGTATCAGAGCCATGTCTCCATTGAAGGACTAACATCTGGGAGTAAAGATCCATCGTTCGTAGTCCACCATTCTAGATTATGACAAGATTTGAAGAAGGTCGCTCTATCTCGTGTCTTCCGCTCTTTGAAGGAGAAGCATACTTCCATTGAAGCATCATCATGAAGTTATTAATAAAGTCTCATGATTTTGAGATTTGGGATATCATTGAAGATGGGTATGTGGAAGCTCCTAAGAAAAGGAAGAAGCAAAGGAGTACCAACGACACGAAGGCAAAGCTAAACAACAAGGCGATGCACATTCTTCTTTGTGGCATCAATGAAGATGTTTCCAAGAAAGTCTCCACATGCAAAAGTGCCAAAGATATATGGGAGAAACTTGAGAAGCTCTATGGCAACAAGAAAGGAGAAAAGAAAGATGATGCTAAATCTTGTGCAAACCTTCTCTCCAATCCAAAGGTGAATGGTGTTTTGGCTCTCGATGAGCCTAAGGTATCTTCAAACTCTAATGATCCAAATGCACATTCATTTGATGAGTTACAAGATGCTTTCGATGAATTATTTTTGGAATTTGAGACCATGAATTCCAAATTTAAGAAAATAATTTCTAAACTTGAAATTGAAATAATTTTCTTTTGAAAACAAAATTGGATTTTGAAAACCAAAATGAAATTTTGAAAAATGATTTAGAGTTTAAAAAAACAAGCAAACATGTTTTAGAAAAAGAAAATCTCGATTTGAAGGTTAAGCTTCGAAGCTTAATCAAAGAAAAAGAAATTGTTTTTTAATAATTCTTCTTGTCACATAATGGAAAAATGCTCACATTGCCATTATCATGGTCATTCCTTACATACTTGTCCTATTAAGAAGAGAAAATCTTATAGGGTTAGACAAGTGTTGGGTTTTGTAGCACACTCGAATCGATCACTGAAACCGCCAAGGAGGGTTGTAAATGTTTGGTGGTTGAATTTGCTAAAATTGAAATAAAGATAGACAAGTGACACAATGATTTTAGAGTGGTTCGGCCTTCTAACAAGCACCTACATCCACTAACTTAGCACACCACTAAGGATTTCCCAATTCACTCAACAATGAATTCGTCCCCTTTTCCCGGTTTAGGAGGAAACCATTACAACCCTATCTTTTGGACTTGGCTAAGATAGAATCAACTCTAGTTTTTCTCTCAAGGCTAAACTAGAACCTCTCCTTTTACAAGGGATTTTTTTGGTAAACTAAATACCTTTCTAGGTGGGTGTTTACACAAATTTAAGCTCACAAGAGTGTACAAAGAATTTACAATAAGTCACTCTCTAAAGACTATGTACAAGAGAATAGTAAAATAAAGATTTAGACTCTATTTCTCTTGATCGTATTGCTTGGATGTAGTCTCTAACATTCTTCAAGTGTTCTAGCCTTCAATTTATAGTCTCAATTGAGTTTGTAGCTGTTACTAGCCGTTAAGGATGTTTTGTAGCCGTTGAGGTCTTTATTCCCACATTAATTGCAGTTCTGGTGCCTATCGTATCGGTACATGGGGAACCGTATCGATACGCCCTTCTTCAGAACTAGTCGTTGGGCTCTTGCCAGCCTAAGCGTATCGATATGCTAGGGAGCGTATTGGTACGGTATGCACTTTAAAAGTCTGTTGGGAAATAGCCGTTGGGGTTAGTTAAAAAAGGGATTGATACTCTTAAAGGCGTATCGGTACGACCCCTATCTGTATCGATACGGGCAAGCATGTATCAATACGGGTTTTGGAAGAATCAAAACTGGAGAAAAAGGTATCGATACGAGGTATACCATATCGGTACAGTAGAGTTGAAAAGTCAGTTTTGAGTACTTTAAAACATTCCAAACTTTGCCAAAAACCTTTTTAAATACCTCAAACATATTTTCAAGTTGTTTGGACTTAAAGACATGTTTTAAATTCTTTTCAAATTTGTCCAAAACATTTTTCAATTATTATATCAAAACATTAGTTCTACAACAAGTATGAGTTCCTAAAGGAACTAAAGACATTGTGTCTAACGTACATGGATCCAAAAAAATTTGGATACCAAAAAGCAAGTAAATGTCTTTTGTATGTGTGTTGGAGAAAATGGCAAGCAAAGCAAAATTATGGAAATGCTCTAGTCACACAAGTGAAGAAATTGGGTAACCTCTAAGCTTAAAGCTTTTTTTTTTTTGTTTCTTCTTTGGTTATCTAATTTTCATTTTAAAGTCTTGGATAATTTGTTAAGCCTAATATTGATGCTTGAGTAAAGGGGAGCCAATTTTAAAACCAAAAGTTTTTAATTGTGTCAAAATTTTTCAACCTCCTATGTTATTTTGAGCTTAATGTCTTTTAAATTCTTTTTGATATAACAAAAAAAAAGGAGAAATTGTTTGAAAAATTGATTTTTCAAGAGAATAGTGAGGAGCTTTAACTTCATTTAATGTTATTTAAATCTCTTATTCAAATTTTTAAATACTAAGGGGGAGAATCCCAAACAAATTTTCAAGTTGATTTTATCATATAAAAAATGGGAGATTGTAGAAATATATGTTTTGATATAATAATTGAAAAATGTTTTGGACTAAATTGAAAAGAATTTAAAACATGCTTTTAGTCAAAACAACTTGAAAATAAGTTTGAGGTGTTTTCAAAAGGTTTTTGGAAATGTTTGAAACATTTTTGAGTAGCCAAACCAGTGCTTTTAATGTACTTGTTTCGATACAGGCATAACCTGTATCGATACGTTTTGAAATTGCCAAAACCTGTTTCAATACAAGGCCTACCTATTTTTATACGGATAGGGGTTGTTTCGAAACACCCTTTGGTGTTTCGATACGCCTACGTGACATACATCCCAACGACTAAAACCCCTAACGGCTATTTCCCAACGACTATTTGAATTGCAGGTCGTTTCGATACGACACTAGATGTTTTGATACAGGTGTTCTGATATGGCCCAAAGTGTTTCGATACGACACCCTACATCAGACTCCAACGGTTAGTTCTAAAGAAGGGCATTTCGATACAGATACGCGTGTATCGAAACAGACATCACCAGAACTACATTTATTGCGAGAAATAAATGCCACAACGGCTCCAAATCATCCCCAACGATCTCCAACGGCCACAAGCTTGTTCCTAACTATATTATGAAGGCCGGAACACTTGAAGAAGGAGAGAGACAACATCCAAGCAACATGTTCAAGAGAAATTGAGTCAAATTCTTATCTATTCATTTATCTTGTAAATAGTCTTTAAAGAGTGAGCTTTATTGTTAAATCCTTGTACTCTTGTAAGCTTAAACTAGTGTAAACACCCACCTTTTGAGCTATTAAGTTTACCAAACAAATCCCTTGTTAAATGAGAGGTTTTAGTTTAGCCTTAGACAAAAACTAGAGTGGTTCTATCTTAGTCGTATAAAAGATATGGTTGTAAATGTTTCCTCCTAAGCCTTGAAAAGGGGGCAAAATCTTAGTGGATTGGGAAATCCTTAGTGGCGTGCTAAGGTAGTGGATTTAGACTAGGTTGGGTAGTCGAACCACTCTAAAATTCTTGTGCAAATTATCCATCTTTATTTTGGTTTTTAGCCAATTCACCCAATGAGCAAAATCAACCCTCTTGACGAATTTCGATGATCGATTCGAGCATGGAAAAAGCCTAACAATTTGAAATTTAGGTTAAGGAAATTTGGATTTATGTTGATGTGAAATTTGATTAGCTGAAGAAGGAAACTAAGGGATTATGGAAGGTTAAAGCAAAATGAAACGATGTAGCTTTTGAATTTTGAATTATTCGGTTTTTCGGTTATTCAAACATTCAAAATTCAGACTCGACTCTAACTCGAAATTTCAACGAGTTATTCGAGTGACTCGAATAACTCGAAATTAAAAAAATCATTTTTTTAACTCTAGTCGAGTTTTGCTCACCCCTAGTCGTCGCAGCCTTTTTTTGGGCTCGACGTTTTTTTTAAAAACAAAACAACAAAGTCGCCACCAATCTTTTCAAAAAAGTGTGATTGGATCACCTAAAAACGAGTTATTTTAATAAAATCATTTTATTTTATTAAAACAACAATTTTGGTCTGCGAAAAGTAAAAACGGATTCGAGAGTCAGTTTACGCGTGGGGATGGCTTAGCACCCTCACAGCGCCCAAAAATCATTCCTAGCCGATTACAAAACGTTTTGATGTCAGAATTTGCAAGTTCGTATAAAAATTAACTTTTTGTCCAATTATGAATATGATTCCATTTTAATGGCCTCACCATCCGGAGAGTGAACTCTAATCACCACCAACATTTCTGGCACTAACTCTTCACCTCATTCTGGTAGGACACCACATTAATTATGTTCCACTTTTTAATCAAACAATCAAAAAACAATTGGTGTATTGAAGCTTTTATTTTCTAGGTTAGCGATTATTAGCCTAAATAATTGTCTAAATAAAGTATACCTATTGGGAGTTTAAATATGATTAAGTGTATTTTATGAACTTGATGCGAAGAGAATTTTATTAAACATTAAGGCTCTAACTAGGCTTTTAAGAACCTAAACCTAGTGGTTTTACCTAAATTAATAATTTAATGAAAAGACAAACAATTAAAGGTTTTAGCAGAAAATAAATTAAATATAAAAAGGTAACATTAATCCAATTTACAAAATTAAATAAAATAACAAAAATGAAAAGAATTTAATAAAATTTTAAATGACCCACTTTTGTTTGAAATGGGTACAAAGCCCAAAAACACCATTCATCCACTTTTATTTTAAAACAAAGCTCAAACACCCCATTTTAAAGAGTTCATCAACTTTTCATGTAGAAAGATTGAAAACAAAGATCAAGGTTCTATAAAACTTAAAAAAAGTTAGAATTGCTCCAATTATTGTTAAATTCGAAATAAAAGGAATAAATAAAGAACAAAGAAAAGAGAAAGATACCTAAAAACCAAGCTTTTCTTCTTGTATTCAACTTGAAAATGTCAGTACAGACTTGAGAATTTCTATATAAATTTCGGATGCTTGTGGTGTGTAATGGTGAGCGAGAATAACAAGGGCGAGTGAGTGGTAAAAAAACAAGAGTGTTGAAGGAATTGTGTTGTAGTGAGTGTGTTTTACAAGTGATGGAGAGGGGTTTATATAGCATTTTGATCCTGAAAATACATGGAAACTCAACCAAAGAATCCCAATATTTGGGTAAATTATTCCCCTAATTTTTTTGATTTAATTCCAATATTACCTTCTTCAAATCTAACCGATTTCCCTTCCTCTTTTTCAATTGATTATTTCTTGATGTTGCTCTAGTTTCTACCTTCTTTGATTTGATTTTGATCAACTTTTCTTTTTGAATTGCTTGAATTTTGGGTTGGTATCTTTCTTCTTTTTTTTGACCGATCCTTCTTGCCTATTTTGATTCTGAATTTGGCTTAAAATTAGTGATAAAAACCCTAAACTAGATCTATAACTCCTAAAATTAGGGTTCTTGTGGAAACAAAAAGTTTCCATCGTCGGTGCTTGAGAACCTAAATTCTAATCATAAACCCTAAATTCAAATCATAGCCCTTAAATTCTAAGCACATAAACCTACACCCTAAACTATAAACCCTAAACTAGATCTCTAACCCTTAAAATTAGGGAAACTAAAAAGTGTAATAAAAGTATAATAAATAAATAAAAAATTACATAATTTAGAATTTCTAATTCTACCTAGAATTGTATAATGTCTAATTGTAATTTGTCAGCAAAGTTGTTTCTTTTTTCTTCAAATTCAAAGAATTTTTATCCCTTTATACATAGGTCATCGATTCAGCATTGGAAAAAGGGGCTCAAATCGTTTTATCGACATGAGTGTTTTATATCGAAAAAACATTTTTTTGAAATGACTAGAAGAGCTACTGATAATAATAATGATCCACATAAAAGAGTTACATAGCCTAAGACCATCATACTTACGTATATCATTAACCACTGGGATTGAAGACCATGCGCTAGTATTGCGGATTGATGCATTTTGGTTAAAAGACCCGAAGTGGCAAACCCTTGGGTAAAAATAGCACTTGGTGCGGTTATTGCTCTTAAATTATTTTTACATTTGTTAAAACAAAAAATTTCACCGTCAATGCATGAGATATTTTCCCTATATATATTATTTTTCATAAATATCCTAAGATAATTTGATATGAATTACATTAAATTTGAGTATGATCCAAACTGATTTTCTTTTAAATATTTATATATTTAATCTGATCAAGCTCAAACTCAATTATATAAATATATATTGAACTTTTCATAAATATCTTGTTGAGATATTTATTTTGATATAAGTCAATGGAAAATGTTATTGGACTTATTCACATATTGCAAAAATAATTCAAAGTTCAACAAACTTGAAAAATATGTTAAAACTGTTTTCTAAGTGTTTTGACTCATTCCTCAACTTAAAACACTTTCGTAAAGTCAAAACTACTTAATTCTTGAAATATCTAGAGAAAAGTTTCCAAACTTTACCCGAAGTTTCGGAACTCCTACAAGAGTTTCCAAACATCCGTACGAAAGTTTCTATACTTCTAATTTCAGACAGTTTTCAAGTTCCAAAACTATCAGTTTCAAAACTTTAGGCTCCAACGATCAAATTTTCAAATTCGGCTCAAAGAGTTTCGAAACTCTTTCAGTAGTTTCGAAACTTATGTGCAAGTGATCATTGAATGCTCTGTTTTAAAGTTCTCCAACGGCTCCAAACCATCCACAACGGCCATAAATGGCTAGTAGCTCATTCCACACTATAAAAGAAGGCTTGACACACTTGAAGAATCTGAGGATGGACATCCAAGCTTAAAGATCAAGAGAGATGTGCTTTTCATTGTTTATTTTGTAATCTCTTGTAAATTATTTTGTCCAATCAGTGAGTTCAATTGTGTAAACATCCACCTAGAGAGGTATTTTGTTTACAAATGTCAAGTTCTCATTGTTGAGGGATATGTTCTAGTTGATCTTTATAAAAAAAACTAGGGAGAGGGTTCTATCTTAGCCCGTGAAAAGAGAGAGATGTAAGGTTACCCCTTGAACCCATAAAAAGGGAAGAATTCATTGTTAGTGAATTGAGAAATCCTTAGTGTGGATGCTAAGATAATGGTTGTAGACCTTGGTTAGAAGCTCGAACCACTCTAAAATTTAATGTGACAAATTGTCATTTCTTTTTCGATTTTTTGTTTTCCCAATTTCAAAAGAAACTGTTGCGTGTAAAATAGTCTATCGCAAATAGGTGCAAGTGTACACGTCGCAAGTAATAAAGTGATACGGAGTATCAGATATCGTCTCCACAGGGACTGGAAATAACACCATCCTTAGATTGATGCACAAGAAAAGAATTAAGTTTAATAGAATGTTGGAGAAATATTGAGAAATAACTAAAGTAAAAGAATAGGTAATCAGATTGAGAAAATAGTTTGGTATTGATTTGCTCAGTAGTGCAAGTGTTGCACTCTTCATAGAAACTTTCGTTGCTTTTGTCGTCGTGCCTGTCGCGGTAGAGGTATGTCGATGTCGCTGCAGCGATCAACAACTCCGTACTTCAAGTTTGGAAAGAATCCCTGTTGTGACTTGTCTTATCCCTAGGCCCAAGTTATGTTGATGAACACATCTTGGATGATACCTCTTGGCGTAAATCAAAGGAATAACACCAATGTTTATGAATTCTTTCTTAGCCACTTAACCTTGTACTTATCCCTAAGCCAAGATGGTTTAACCATAAACTGGAAAACACGTATTTACTCCTTTTGAATAATTAACTATCCCGATATTAAGCAAGTGTATAACCTCACAATGCTCTCCCGAAACTCTTATGAGATGTTGAAACCAGAGTAAATAAACTTGAATCTTTTATTAATTAAACAAAGAAATCCTAAGAACAATAGAATCCTTACAACTTCTTTACAAGATCAACCCTTAGCCCTAGGGGAAGTTTAGAACATGATGGAGAGAGAGAAACGAATAGGGTTTTGGGGGAAGACGGCTAGGAGCTTGATATCCCTTGCCTAGTCGAATTACAAGCATATTTATAGGCCTTGGGTCCAAGTTTTCTAATATGGCAAGAATACAAGTTTAAATTAATGTACAACTCTATTAAAGACTAAATCTTCTGAGTAGATGTCTTTAATTCGTCCTCTTTTCTTGCTTTGACTTTCTTCCTTGAACTTTGGGCCTGACTTTTCTTCTACTTCAGGGCTCAGAAAAATATGGGAGTGATCCACGACAGACCGGCTTAAAATTCTCTATCTATCGAGATCCACTTTGCTTTTCCACCTCAGTGTCTTCATTGTTGTCATCGCTACCACGACAGATGTCACGACAAGCAGTGTTCTTTGTCCGTTAGCTCCAGCTCCGCAACTCGCCTTTGCTTCTTTGCTGCCCTGGGTGTTGTCGCAGTAGTTACCTGCAAAAAGTGACCGAAATCAGCAACATCTGTGTAGTTTTATCTAATTGTGATGTGTATACAGAAATCTATCCTAAAATGAGATTAAACATGCTTGAGTGCAGCAAAAATGTGAAT
Source organism: Hibiscus tridactylites (assembly GCA_958450335.1). Taxonomy (NCBI): domain Eukaryota; kingdom Viridiplantae; phylum Streptophyta; class Magnoliopsida; order Malvales; family Malvaceae; genus Hibiscus; species Hibiscus tridactylites. Next base: position 57,342,958 of record OY288287.1, on the reverse strand, counting down.
ATATGAGGGCTAAAATATAGAACTTTTATGCACTCAACATACCCCCAAAATCGAATCCTTGCTTGTCCTCAAGCAAATGCAACCTAACTAACATGATTATTATTTTGGCTTTGGCTTAGCTCAGTGAACAATCCTTACCCACAACACCTTTTCCATCAAGATCAACATCAAGATAAGCAAAAGTGTGTGCAAGTTTTGTGAACAAACATGACTCATACTCTTTAGCAACTAGAGTATTTACTTAGCCTACTTAGAGTTTTATTTCCAAGCAATTCTTTACTAGAGCCAGTTTGGGCACCTCTAGTTCTAATTTATTTATTAAAATTTTCTACTAGAGCCGGTATTTTAGGCACATCTAGTTAACTCTCTAGAGCTGGTGATAGGCACCTCTAGAAGTTTTCTCTGGTTATTTTCCTAGAGCCAGTGATAGGCACCTCTAGGAGTATCCTGAGGTTAAGTCTTTTTTCTAACTCAAGTGGCTAAGTTTTCTACTCTAAGTATGCTAAAAGAAGTCTTTCATTATGTAAGTCACAAATTGTTTAAGGTTTCAGAACTATACTAAGGCTTTAAATATTTCCTAGAACATTCTAAAGATGTTGTCACGATAGTGAAGGAGGCGACAGTTAAGAGCAGTTCAACAGAATTAAGCCATTTTTTGACAAAAAATAACTAGAGTGAGACACAACTTAAAAAGTTCATTTAAATAACAGAGGGCTGCCTACCCCCAAACTCAAGGGTTGCATTGCCCTCAATGCATGAGAACAAAATAAAAATGAAAAACAAGAAAAAGGAAAACATCAAAAATAGATAAGATAAACAACAGAGACATCAAGTATAAAAGAAAAGAACTAAATTTGATGAGCCGTCGTCGCTACTGCTGCTGATGCGGAGCTATCGGCGGGCAGTCACCTTTGTGGCAGAGGCTGGCTTCGGAGTGGGGGATGGTGAGGCTACCTTCTTTTTAGCCTCTCGAGGTGGCTGAACTCCGGTAGGTGAGATTTTTGGATCTTTGTTCAGAACCTCGAGTTCGCTGTCACTGCTGCTGCTGTCGGCCGCTCTGTCGTGGCAAGGTCCCTCAATAGTTTCATTCAGCTTCTTCTTCTTCATTGGAGGGAAATCTTTGGCTAACTCCCGGACGACAGATGGCTTTGAGTCAGAGTCATCCTGCCAGACTGAGGATGAGGAGAAACCTTCGAAGTATTTCGGATCAATGTCTGGTAGTGGTTCCTTCCGTTTTGCTCCTCGGGGAGTGGCAGATCGCCTGTCACCGTCACCGGCCGTGGCAGAGGGTGTAGTGGAGGTAGCAGTTGGCGTAGGCGTTTTCGGGCTAGAAACAGGTGTAGAGGTGGCAAGAAGATTTTCTAGGAAAGAGGGAAACTGCACGTTTGGATAATTTAAATCAACTTTAATGAAGTTTACCGTGGTAGTGGTGAAGTCCCTCATGAATCCCATGAAGCCCAGCTGTCGTTCCTCTATCTTCTACAGCAGGTGAATGATTTGGCTGGAGGTGTCTGTCTATTGTGCGACCTCGGTCTGCTCAGGCTCTGCCGCGACAGGCTATGTGGAATCAGGTTCTGTTGTTGGTTCTATCGCAGTAGAGGGATCCACATAGGCTAAGGGGGTGGCTGGCTTCAGCTTCATAAGGTTGTATATGTTCTGTTGCGTCCATCCCTTGCCTTGGATTCTTACGTCTGTATCAATTTCAGGCACTTTATGGGCTCGGTAGAGGGAGGTGACGAGGTAGGGGAAGAAAAGGGGGGCCATTATCCTTGTTGCACACTCATGGTTGACATCGAGTATGTATTTACCCAAATTGATCTGCCGCTCGTTGATGATGGAATGTACGAAAGCAAGTCTCTGCCGGTCTACTACCGTGTTGTGTGATGTTGGCATCAGACGCTTCTTCACGAAGTGGTTCCAGAGTTTGGCTGTCGATAAGAGCTGGGTCCTTCGCACCGTCCATCTATGCTTGGGATCATCGTTCCATGTGGTGCCTTCTTCCGTCAATTCTGCCATGATGTTATCATAGTCTGCTGACGACAAACTGTTGACAAATCTTTTGTGCGCATCCTTTTTTCTGCCCACATAAAGGCCATACAGTGTTTTGATGTAGGCTGCTTCAAGGGAGATTTCCTTACCCCTAACTGTCACTGTCGTGGCATCTTTAGATGAGATGGCACCATAGAATTCACGGACCAATGTGACGTTCATCTTCTCCGGTTGGACAACAAACATTTGCCACTTCAGTGCAATAATCCTCTTAGAGATGAAGCCTTCGAGCCCTAGATCTCACGTCTTTTTGGTGTAGGTGAAACCCCATTCTTCCCACATCTCTCGTTTCTGGAAGGAGTCATAGTATCTCTTCTCTGAATCTGTCAATGTGAACCTTCTGGGGATTCTTCTGTGGCTTGGTGTAGAGACTGCCGTGGCAGAGGTGGAGGCAGCACTCCTTCTGGTTGATTGAGTAGTCATTGTAAGGAAACTGTGGAAAATAAAGAAAATTTTCAAAAGCTAAAATTTCTGAGAGCAAAGTAGAGAGAAAATAATGAGGTTAAAATGAAATGGGAAGGGAGGTTTATATAGAACGAGAATTTTTTGCCCGTTGGAACTGTAACGGGTGGCTTGAATAACAGAGCCAATTGTCACGCGTTTCCGTGTCGGCTGCGCGTCTATCGCGACATCTCCGTGACAGGCTGTTTTTTCCGCGTCTGTCGCAACAGCTGGTAACAGGCTATCATGACAAGTTTGTTCCATTGGGCTTCTTGGGCTGTTGTGAGTGTGGTGGGCTGGTTCATTCCTCCTTTTTGCTTTGTTTCTTTTATTTACCTGAAAACTAAAAATAAACAATATATTAAAATCTTATTTCCTAAAACAAATAAATAAAATAAACTAAGATAAATAAAATAAAACTAAGTTAAATTAGGGATGCCTTGAGGGGCATCTCCTAAAGTAACTACTTCCTGCACCCTTGGGGCTTAAGTCCCCTGATAGTGCTTTAGCCTTTGTCTATTGACTTTGAATTGGTGTCCGTCCTTGATTGATCTGATTGTAATGGCACCATGGGGAAAAACTTGGACTACTTGGAAAGGGCCAAACCACCTAGATTTAAGCTTTCCTGGGAAGAGCTTCAACCAAGAGTTGAACAACAACACCTTTTGCCCTGGGCAGAACTGTCGTGGTAACAGTTTTCTGCCGTACCACTTCTTTGTTTTGTCCTTGTAGATTTTGGCATTGTCGTAGGCCATGGCTCGAATTTCTTCAATTTCATTTAAATCCAGTAGCCTTTTCTGCCCTACCTTGTCCCAGTCCATGTTAAATGTCTTGATAGCCCAATATGCCTTATGTTCTATCTCGACAAGAAGGAGGCAAGCTTTTCCGTAGATGAGTCTGTAGGGTGACATTCTCAATGGCGTTTTAAACATAGCTCTGTAAGAACTGAGTGCATCATTTAAGTGAAGAGACCAGTCCTTTCGAGTTAGTTTGACCATCTTTTCTAGGATGTTCTTTACTTCTCTATTTGAGATTTCAGCCTGCCCATTGGTTTGAGGGTGATATGTTGTTGCGATTTTATGCTTTACTCCATACTTCTTTAACGCACTAGCATTTACCCTGTTGTCAAAGTGCCTACCCTCATCACTAATAATCACCCTTGGGATGCAAAACCTTGTGAAGATATTTCTATGGAGGAATCTTTGCACGGTCTTGGCATCGTTCTTTTGTGTGGTGATAGCCTCAACCCACTTGGACACGTAGTCTACTGCCAACAGTATGTATAGATTCCCACAAGAATATAGGAATGGCCCCATGAAGTCGATTCCCCAAACATAAAAAATTTTGACTTCGAGAATGTTCTGCAGGGGCATCTCATGTTTTCTCGAGATGTTTCCAGTCATTTGGCATTTATCACAACTCTTATAAAAAGCTTGTGCATCTTTAAACAGTGTAGGCCAATAAAAACCAGATTGCAGAACTTTGGCAGCAGTTTTATTTCCTTCAAAGTGTCCTCCATAAGGGGCAGCATGGCAGTGGTGAAGCAATTCGTCATGTTCTTCCTGTGGTATGCATCTCCTGATGATCTGATGTGCACAGTGCTTAAAGAGAAGAGGTTCGTCCCAATAATAATGTTTTGCATCATTTTGGAACCTCTTCCTTGCCTGGTAGTTAAGTTCGGGGGGTAATAAACCACTAACAATGTAATTTACTATGTCAGCATACTAAGGGATTTCAGGAAGCTTACCTGCCATCATGGCTGTCGCGGCAGTGCTGGTGGCAGCGAACAATTGCTCGTCTGAGAAAGTCTCCAGTATGTTAGTCTTGTCTTTCTCTTGGTCCTTTCCCATCTCTAGTCTTGACAAGTGATCCGCTACTTGGTTTTCTGTTCCTTTTTTGTCCTTGATGTCAATATCGAATTCTTGCACCAGTAGAATCCAATGTATCAATCTTGGCTTAGCGTCCTTCTTGGTGAACAAATATTTGAGTGCTGAGTGATCTGTATGGACCACCACTTTTGGTCCAAGTATATATGGTCGTAACTTGTCAATTGCCAACACCACTGTGAGTAACTCCTTCTCTGTTGTGGTGTAGTTTATCTGCGCATCGTTTAGAGTTTTGTTGGCATAATAGATCACATGGAAGAGTTTCTCCTTCCTCTGCCCTAGTGCTGCTCCGACAGCATAGTCATTGGCGTCACAGATTATCTTGAACTGTAAGCTCCAGTCTGGTGGCTACACTATAGGGGCTGTTACCAGCTTTACCTTTAGTATCCTGAATGCCTCGGTACATTCAGTGTTAAAGTCAAAAGCCCTATTCTGTTCCAACAATAGACACAGGGGTTTGGTAATTTTCAAGAAATTGGAAATAAATATGCGATAAAACCCTGCGTGCCCTAAGAAACTTCGTATGCCATTGACTGTTGTGGGTGGCGGCAGTTTTTTAATAACTTTGATTTTGGCTCTGTCGACCTCTATGCCGCGGTAGCTGACCTTGTGTCCCAACATTATGCCCTCATCCACCATGAAGTGACATTTTTCCCAGTTTAATACGAGGTTTGCCTCTTCACATCTTTCCAGCACCTTCTTCAAACTGCCTAGGCAATCATCGAAACTGTCCCCGAAGATGAAAAAGTCGTCCATGGATATTTCCAGGAAATCTTCCACCATGTCCGAAAATATTACCATCATACATCGCTGGAATGTTGCTGGAGCATTGCATAGTCCAAATGGCATTCTTCGAAAGGCGTATGTTCCGTATAGGCATGTGAAGGTTGTTTGCTCCTGGTCCTCCGGTGCAATTGCAATCTGGTTATAACCTGAGTAGCCATCAAGGAAACAATAGTAAGGCTTCCCTGCTAATCTATCTAACATTTGATCAATAAAGGGTAAGGGGAAGTGGTCCATCCGGGTAGCCTTATTAAGCTTTTGGTAGTCCATACAAGCCCTCCAACCGGTCACAGTCCTGGTTGGGATTAGCTCGTTGTCCTTGTTTGTTACCACGATTATGCCTCCCTTTTTGGGTACACATTGCACCGGGCTCAACCACTTGCTATCCGAGATGGCATAAATTATCCCGGTATCAAGCCACTTGATGATTTCTTTTCGTACCACCTCTCGTATAGCTTTATTCAGTCATCTTTGGGCATCGATTGTCGGCTTATGGTCATCCTCCAAGAGGATCTTATGCATGCACAATACCAGACTGATGCCTTGGATATTGACAATGGTCCATCCAATCGCCTTCTTATGCTGTTGTAGCATTCTGATCAGTTGTTGTTCCTGTTCTTGCATCAACTTAGAGGAGATGATTACGGGCAACATATCATTAAGACCAAGAAAAACATATTTATGTTGCCCTGGCAGAGGTTTAAGATCAAAATTGGTTGCTGCTCAATGGAAGGCTTTTGGATCACATGTTCATTCGAGGTATAATTCAAAGGTTCGAAGAACTTACCTGGATGTATGCCAATCCAATTTACCTCCTCAGGACCTTCAGTATCAGATGTTTCATTATCTGAGGAGTCACTGTCGACAATGATGTCATGGCAGTCCTTAAGGTGACTGCGGTGGTAGTGGCCAAATTTTCTGTCATGACAGCTAGATCTGATGCAGGGTTGATCTAGGATGACTTCTGATATAGCCTTTCATTCTTCCTCTGCATCAGCTTGTTTAATAGCTTGGAGAACGTTGAGCTTTATCTGCTAGTCATTGACTCTCATGGTCAGTTCTCCTTTCTCTACATCGATCAATATTCTACTTGTGGCTAGGAAGGGTCGCCCTAGGATGATCATTGCATTCTCATCTGCTTCACTGTCTAAAACAAGAAAGTTAGCAAGAAAAATAAATGTATCCACTCTTACCAAAATGTCTTCAATCTTCCCTTCCGGTTGTACGTAAGAGAGGTCTGCCAGTTGCAGCATGACTGTCATGGGTCTTTCTTGTCCAATACCTAGCTTCTGAAATACAGATTTGGGCATTAGATTAATGCTAGCACCAAGATGACAAAGTGCCTTACCCACAAACTTGTCACCAATTATGCATGGTATGATGAACCTTCCAGGATCCTTCTTCTTAGGGGGTGGACGTTTATGTAGGATTGCCATGCATCCTTCTGTCATCATCACAGTTTCAAATTCCCCAAGTCTGGATCTCCTGGACATTGCATCCTTTAGGAATTTTACATAACCAGGCATTTGCATAATGGCTTTTAGCAGCGGGATGTTGATGTGCACTTGCTTAAAAACATCATAAATTTTCTTAAGCTGGTACGTATGTTTATGTTTTTTCAATCGATGCGGAAAAGGGGGTGGAGGACGTCAGTCTTCAAGGCGTCCTTCACATGAGAATTGGATTTGAGGGGGCTCATATTCTGTAGTTTCCTCTGTCTACTCCTCTGTTTCTTCTGTTGTCATGACAAGTGTGGTGACAACAGGCTATTTTGCTTCTACAGGGGCATTGTTCTCGGCAGGTGTCTGTGGGGTCGATTCCTTATTAGATGATTCTTTATTTGTCGGCTCTTGTAATTGTTTCCCACTTCTCGTTGTAATATCCTTGCACTGCTCATGTATGGGTTTTCTAGTGACCTCAGTATCACTAGGGAATCCTCCATTCTGCCTAGGGTTTATGAAATGTGAAACCTGGTGTAACGCCCCGGGTTTAGGGGTCGGATGTTACTCGGGTAAATCGGGTTCGAGTCGTGGATCCGTTTTAAAATTTAATTAAGCTTTGGTTTAAATTAAAAGGGTTTGATTTCATTAAGGGCAAACTTGTAATTTTCAATTAAAAGGAAATAAGATGAGGAAAAAGAGGATTTTTGAAATATCATCCATCTTCTTCTTCCTCTTCATTTCACGTTAAACCCCCTTATCCCCTAAACCACTATTCCATCAAATCTCACCCCCATTTCAAGTGTTCTCTTCAAGGTAAGCACATTTTTGAATTCTCCTCACTATTTCCAACATTTCCATGGCTTTAGTTTTCATAGAAATCCTCTTTCAAGGTTTTTGGGTTTTTCAAGTTTTTGAAGAAAAGCATGAAACTTTAGTGGATTTTCGATTTGTTTTGATGTGTAGAGTTGAATTATGAGTTAACCTAGCCCTAAGGTACATCATATCTCAATTTGGTTGATTTTTGTTAAGAATCCCGAAATTGGGTTTTGAGGGTATTTTAAAAGTGTCCAAACTTGTATTTTTGAAGTGGTTTTGTGAAGGGTTGAGGGGATGATGATATAGTGATATTAGGAGAGTATTTTGAGGATGTTTGGAAGTGTTTTGGGCATTGGAAGTTGTAGTTTTCTGGTGGGTAATTTGGGTATACGAAAATGAAGAAGTTGTGTTAGCTCATGGGTTGAAAGTGTGGTAAATGGGTTTTGGAATTGTGTCTTGATTTGTAACAGTGATTTTGGGGTCGAATGATTGAGTAAATTGTTGTTTTTGATTGGCTAGAACTAAGGGAAAACATTGGAGAGGCTTCGGGCACGAATTCGGGGAATTTTGAGAATTGAGATTGGTGTTCGGCTTCCGTTTGGGTTGCAGCGGTGAGTGGAAATGTTTAACTTTGTTTTGCTCTCGAAATGGGATTCTTAGGGGTTTGGGTAGAGTCTTGAGGGCTCACCTAAACCCAAGTGTAAGTTACCACTCCTACTTTAATGGTTATGTGTTGATGCGTGAATAATCGTTGGGTTATCATGTGCATTGTGGATTGCTTTTCATCTGCTGTTGTTGTGTAGTCATTGTTGATGTCGAGCCCCACGTGATGGTTGTCATAACTACGGTGATGAGTGGTCCCACCGGTAGTGACTAGTAGTAGAGTAAGGTGATGAGTGGTCCCATCGGAAAAACTACTAGTCGAACGATGATGTGTGGTCCCACCGTGTGTGTTGGTTGTGAATGTGCAAACCATGTAGTTGTCTTGTTGTGATACCTTTCATGCATTCAATGGTTTACTTCTCCTTTAAGAAAAGTGTTTTTGAAACTACATGATTGTTGAGTTTTAGAGCTTCGCTCACTAAGCTATCAAGCTTACGCTCTCCTTTTTCCAACATGTAGATCGTTAGAGTTCGGGAGGCAAGTGGGCAAGGGAGGAGCCTTTTTGGAGTTCTCAAGTAGCTCATGTAAGGTTTATGTCTTTGTAATAGTGCCTAGACGATGGGGGTACTAGACTTGTTTGGAGTTGAGGTCAAACTCCTTAGTTTGGTTTTGTTGATGAATGAGCATGTTGAGTTGTTGATGCTATGTTGGATATGTTTATGCTTTTATGTCGTGGATTGAAAACCATGTCTACTTCGTTGCTTAAATACCTTGTGTTTGAGAGTCTATGACCTTGATCTATGATTGCTTATGTGATTGTTTAAAAGTATGTGAAACCTTGCCATGATATGCCTATTTGAGTGCTTATTGCCTTGTATGAAATGGTTAAGCCATGTATGTCTTATGCTAGTATTCTACCTAAATGCCTATCTTGAGATGTATGTCATGTTAGTTCGTTTAAGTAGTCCCGTATGTTTCGATCTTGCTTGTTAATTGTTGTGTGAGTGTATGATTGTGGTTAGGGAGTCATAAAAAGCATTTAGAGTTGAGTCTTGGTTCATTTTGCTGAAAATTTGAGTCTTGCAGTGCAAGGCCTATCGGTACCCCAAGGGTCGTATCGATACGGTCCTACACTTTGGGACTCAGACTTGGCTTAGCGTACTGATACACGAGGGTGTATCGATACGCCAAAACCTCTCTAGAAATCTGAGATTTTGGCGTATTGGTATGTGCTCTAGGCGTTTCGATACGGTCGTTTATCGTTGACCGCGAGAAGTTGACCAAGGAGGGCGTATCGGTACGTTCAACCAGTGTACCGATACGGTCTCCCTAGGTTGACTTGGGACAATTGACCTGGTCAAGGCGTATCGATACCGTCTTCTAGTGTATCGATACTGCCTGTTGAACAAAGTAAAATGGGACGTTTTAAATTGTTTGTTTGCTTGCTTCACATCGCTTGTTGTCTTTCTGTTGTCGTATCACACATAGGATGTATGAATGCATTTAGACCATATAATAATTAAAAGAAATTTTTAGGGTTGCTTACCGAGGTGGGTCCCTAACGGGTTTCATTTCGGTTTTCCCCGTGTAGCCTACTCGGACCGGTCAGTCGTCTAGACCGGGACGAGGGGGTTACATTTGGTGGTATCAGAGCCTGAGGTTTCTGATACCTCGGGTAGGTAAGTGAGGTATGTTTGAGGTGTTATGATGTTGCTTTGTATCGATGAGTGTTTCACCATGTATGCTTGAAGTTGCTTGCTAGTACGATGTTTGGAAGCATGTTTTAATGGCCTTTTGGTTTTGGTTGAGGGTTAGTCAAATGTCCCCATTGTTAGGCGTTGTTGTCAAAAAAATGGTTTTGGTTTAACGAGCTTGAGAACCTGAGTCCTTGCCTTTTTGCTAACCTAACGTTTTTCTTGTGTGTTGTGTGTTTGCTGTTTTAGATTCTATCTTAATATGGTGAGACCGAGGGGGCGACCTAGAGCGGGTGACCAGGCACCCGGGGGTGAGCCTCCTGTTCCTCCTGCTCCTGGTGGTAATGGAGTAGGTGGCGAAGGAAATGTGCCTCAGGCTAGTGCGCAAGCCGGGGGTGATGGTAATGGGCCTCAGGCCGATACTAATGTTGGAGGTGTTGGAGCACAGGCGGGTCAGGGTCCAGCGGGCCCGAACATGACCCATTTGATTCAGACCATAGCCGGAGTTTTTCATACAGCTTTGGCTGGTGTACAAGCTGCAGCACCACCTCAGGGTGCGGGGACAGGATTCCACCTAGAGAGGCTCTGTAGTTTGGGCGGAGTTGAGTTCCGAGGATTGACTCCTGAGGGTTCGGAGGCGTGGCTTGAGAGTACCACACGCATCTTGGGTCAGATGGAGTGTCAGACACCCGTAAGTTGGAGTGCATTGTTTCCTTGCTTCAGGGGGACGCATATACTTGGTGGATCACTGTTACTTCGTGTATGGCCGAAGCGGATATCACGTGGGAGTTCTTCAGAAATGCCTTCAAGTGGAAGTATCTTGGAGTTCGTTACATGGATGAGAAGAAGGAGTTTATGACCTTGGTTCAGGGTAACATGACCGTGTCTGAGTACGAGGTTCAGTTTGTAAGATTGAGCCAATATGCACATGAGTTTATTCCTAATGAGAGGGAGCGGTGTGAGCGCTTTCGGTATGGGTTGACTAGAGATGTGAAGACCTACATGCTTGCCTCTGACTACATTGAGTTCAATGTTTTGATCTCTAGGGCCAAGGATATTGAGCAGAACTTGGGCTCCAGTTCCCGTGCTAGTGGGTCCGATTCCAGAAAGAGACATGCGAACTGGGATAGAGACCATGCCAAGAGGCATAGGGATAGGAGGCACCAGCCCGATTCGAGGCATAGGGGTGGTAACTATGGTCAAGGCCATCAGGGCCAAGGAGCTATTATGCACACTCCGGAGTGCACTAGATGCGGGAGGCACCATCAGGGAGAGTATGAGGGTACCTTTGGGCCATGTTGGAACTGTGGTTCCCGTGATCATATGAGGCAAAATTGTCCACACCCGACTAGGGGCGGACCGGCTCCAGCTAGGGGCTATGAGCAGCAGAGAGGCCGTGGGCGCGGTTGTGGAAACTTTCAGCCAAGGAATGAGGGTCAGAGGAACTTGGCTCATGCAGTAGCAGTCCAGCCCGAGGGAGGAGGACCGGCCAGGGTGTATGCTCAGCGAGAGGTTGGGAATGACACGAACGTCATTACAAGTAATTTCTCGTTACAGTCTTTGAGTTTTCTTTCTTTGATAGACTCGGAGTCGACACATTTGTACATTTTGGGTGAGCATGCAAGGTTATTAGGGTTACCATGTGAATTGCTAGAGGTAGGTGTAAATGTTACTAGCTCTTTTGGTGATACAGTGGTAGTTAGGAAAGTGTATAGGAGGTGTCCCTTGATGGTTTAGGGCCACGTGTTTTAGGTCGATATGATGGAGTTACCATTCTACGGTTTTGACGTAATTTTTGGCATGAATTGGCTCGTAGAGCATAGAACTAGGGTTGACTTTGAGACCCAGAGAGTCTCCTTGAAGCTTACAGATGATTTCGAGGTTGTGGTAGTTGGCGAGAACGTTAGGTTCTTGTTCAATGTTGTTTCTACCTTGGAAGCTCAGAGGTTGTTGGATTCGGGGTGTCAGGCTTATTTGGCTTATGTAATGAATCCGAATATGAGTGAGGTTAGACCACGAGGCATCAGGACAGTATGTGATTTTCTGACTGTTTTTCTAGAAGAGTTGTCGGGTTTGCCTCCAGATAAAGCAGTTGAGTTTGCTATTGAGACGTATTCTGATTCTGCACTAGTGTCTATTGCTCCGTATAGAATGGCACCGAAGGGGTTGAAAGAGTTGAAGACTCAGCTTCAGGAGTTGACCGATAGGGGTTTCATTAGGCCTAGTATTTCTCTGTGGGGTGCTCAGGTCTTGTTTGTGAAAAAGAAAGATGGTAGCACGAGGATGTGTATAGATTATAGGCAGTTGAACAAAGTGACAGTGAAGAACAAGTACCCTTTGCCTAGGATATATGACTTGCTTGATCAGTTGAGAGGGGCTTCCGTGATTTCGAAGATCGACTTGAGATCCAGGTACTATTAGTTGAAAGTAAAGGATGTGGACATACTGAAGACGGCCTTTCGTAGACATTATGCGCACTATGAGTTCTTGGTGATGCCTTTTGGGTTGACTAACGCTCCAGCGGCTTTCATGGATATGATGAACCGTGTGTTTCATGAGTTCTTAGACATATTTGTGGTAGTGTTCATAGATGACATCCTAGTGTACTCTAGGACTGAAGAGGAGCATGATGAGCATTTGCGGTTGGTGCTTCAGACCCTGCTAGAGAATCAGTTGTATACCAATCTAAGAAAATGTGAGTTTTGGATTAAAGAGGTGGTCTTCCTAGGTCACGTGATCTCAGCTAAGGGGATTAGTGTGGATCCCAAGAAGATTGAAGCCATAGTGAGTTGGAAACAACTGAAGTCAGTGACAGAAATCCACAGTTTCCTAGGTTTGGCTGGGTACTATAGAAGATTTGTCAAGGGATTTTCTAGGATAGCGACTCCTTTGACTAAGTTGCTTCATAAGAATGTCCCCTATGTGTGGTCAGATGCAAGACAGAAAGCGTTTGAGAAGTTGAAGAAAGCTTTGACCGAAGCTCCTATCTTGATACAGCCTGAGCCGGGAAAAGAGTTTGTGATTTATAGTGATGTATCATATGTAGGGTTAGGTTGTGTGCTTATGCAAGAAGGTAAGGTGGTAGCCTATGCTTCGAGAAAGTTAAAGGTGCACGAGAAGAACTATCCCACTCATGATATAGAGTTAGCTACAGTGGTGTTCGATTTGAAGATCTGGAGACACCATCTCTATGGTGAGAAGTGTACCGTGTATACCGACCACAAGAGTTTGAAGTACTTGATGTCTCAGAGGGAGTTGAACCTTAGATAGCGTAGGTGGTTAGAGCTTCTTAAGGATTACAACCTGACAATAGAATACCATCCGGGTAAGGCAAACGTAGTCGCTGATGCTTTGAGTAGAAAAGTGGTTGTTGAGTTACGAGCTATGTTTGCGAGATTGAGCGTGTCCAATGATGGTGGGTTGATAGCCGAGCTTCAGATTAAGCCTTCATTAGTCCAGTTGATTCGAGAGAAGCAATTGCGAGATGAGTCCTTGGCACCTCACGTGCAAGATATAGCCAAAGATAGGCCTACCGATTACTGTTTTGGTGAGAATGGGATCCTATGTTTCAAGGATAGGATAGTGGTTCCAGAAGATGCCGAGTTGAGACGTACGATCTTGAATGAAGCTCATAACAGTCCATTTTCTATGCATCCGGGTGGTACGAAGATGTATAAAGGGTTAAAACAAGAGTACTATTGGGTTGGATTGAGAAAGGATGTGGCCGAGTTTGTGAGTAAGTGTATGGTTTGTCAGTGAGTCAAGGTCGAGCATCAGTTTCCTTCAGGGTTGTTACAGCTGTTGAAGATTCCAGAATGGAAGTGGGAACGTATCACCATGGACTTTGTGTCAGATTTACCGTTGACTTGTTCGAGGAAAAATTCAGTGTGGGTGATAGTTGATAGATTCACTAAGTCTGCTCACTTCATACCTGTTCATACCACCTATACTTTAGATAAGTTGGTCGATCTGTACATCTGTGAGATAGTGAGACTACATGAGGTACCGAAATCGATTATATCAGACTGAGATCCGAGGTTTACAGCTAGATTTTGGGAGTGTTTGCATCGAGCCTTGGGTACTTGGTTGAACTTCAGTACTTCGTATCATCCGCAGTCAGATGGTCAGTCAGAGAGGGTGATTCAGGTGTTGGAAGATATGTTGAGATGTTGTATCATCGATTTTTAGGGGTCATGGGAGAAACATCTACCGTTAGTAGAGTTTGCATACAACAACAGTTATCAGGCTAGTATTGAAATGGCACCGTATGAAGCTTTGTATGGTAGGAGGTGTAGGACCCGATTTGTTGGGCCGAAGTCGGACAGAAGCTTGTATCGATGCCCGATTTGTTTAAGGGTACTACCGAGAAGGTGAAATTGATATGTGATCGTTTAAAGGCAGCCTCAGGCTGACAGAAGTCGTATGCCGATTTGAAGAGAAAAGAGATAGAGTATACAGTGGGTGAGAAAGTGTTTTTGAAAGTCTCACCTTAGAAGAAGATAATGAGGTTTGGTAGGAAGGGTAAGTTAAGCCCAAGATTCATTGGTCCCTATGAGCTAGTTGAGAGGATTGGTCCTGTTGCGTACAGATTGAGACTCCCGACCGAGCTAGAGAAGATTCATGATGTATTCTACATGTCGATGCTTCATAAGTATATGTCAGATTCGTCTCACATAATGCCCGTATAAGAGATTGAATTGAATCCGAATTTGACATATGATGAGGAACCAGTGGAGATCTTAGCCTCAGACAACAAGGTGTTGCGTGGTAGATCAATTGAGTTGGTCAAGGTGAGGTGGCAACGTTGAAGGGTGGACGAGGCCACTTGGGAGAGAAAGGAGGATATTGAAAGGTAGTTTCCTTATCTCTTTCAGTCAGGTAATTTCGGGGACGAAATTCCTTAAGTGGGGGAGAGTTTTAACGCCCTGGGTTTAGAGGGCGGATGTTACTCGGGTAAATCAGGTTCGAGTCGTGGGTCTATTTTAAAATTTAATTAAGCTTTGGTTTAAATTAAAAGGGTTTGATTTCATTAAGGGCAAACCTGTAATTTTCAATTAAAAGGAAATAAGATGAGGAAAAAGGGGATTTTTGAAATATCATCCATCTTCTTCTTCCTCTTCATTGCACGTTAAACCCCCTTATCCCTTAAAACACTATTCCATCAAATCTCACCCTCATTTCAAGTGTTCTCTTCAAGGTAAGCACATTTTTGAATTCTCCTCACTATTTCCAACATTTCCATGGCTTTAGTTTGCATAGAAATCCTCTTTCAAGGTTTTTGGGTTTTTCAAGTTTTTGAAGAAAAGCATGAAATTTTAGTGGATTTTCATTTTGTTTTGATGTGTAGAGTTGAATTATGAGTTAATCTAGCCCTAAGGTACATCATATCTCAATTTGGTTGATTTTTGTTAAGAATCCCGAAATTAGGTTTTGGGGGTATTTTAAAAGTGTCTAAACTTGTATTTTTGAAGTGGTTTTGTGAAGGGTTGAGGGACTGGTGATATATTGATATTAGGAGAGTATTTTGAGGATGTTTGGAAGTGTTTTGGGCATTGGAAGTTGTAGTTTTCTGCTGGGTAATTTGGGTATACGAAAATGAAGAAGTTGTGTTAGCTCATGGGTTGAAAGTGTGGTAAATGGGTTTTGGAATTGTGTCTTGATTTGTGACAGTGATTTTGGGGTTGAATTATTGAGTAAATTGTTGTTTTTTATTGGCAAGAACCAAGGGAAAACATTGGAGAGGCTTCGGGCACGAATCCGGGGAATTTGGAGAATTGAGATTGGTGTTCGGCTTCTGTTTGGGTTGCAACGGTGAGTGGAAATGTTTAACTTTGTTTTGCTCTAGAAATAGGATTCTTGGGGGTTTGGGTGGAGCCTTGAGGGCTCACCTAAATACAAGTGTAAGTTACCACTCCTAGTTTAATGGTTATGTGTTGATGCGTGAATAATCGTTGTGTTATCATGTGCATTGTGGATTGCTTTTCATCCGTTGTTGCTGTGTAGTCGTTATTGATGTCGAGCCTCATGTGATGGTTGTCATAACTACGGTGATGAGTGGTCCCACTGGTAGTGACTAGTAGTAGAGTAAGGTGATGAGTGGTCTTATCGGAAAAACTACTAGTCGAACGGTGATGTGTGGTCCCACCGTGTGTGTTGGTTGTGCATGTGCAAACCATGTAGTTGTCTTGTTGTGATACCTTTCATGCATTCAATGGTTTACTTCTCCTTTAAGAAAAGTTTTTTTGAAACTGCATGATTGTTGAGTTTTAGACCTTCGCTCACTAAGCTATCAAGCTTACGCTCTCCTTTTTTCCAACATGCAGATCGTTAGAGTTCGGGAGGCAAGTGGGCAAGGGAGGAGCCTTTTGGAGTTCTCAAGTAGCTCATGTATGATTTATGTCTTTGTAATAATGCTTAGAAGATGGGGGTACTAGACTTGTTTGGAGTTGGGATCAAACTCATTAGTTTGGTTTTGTTGATGAATGAGCATGTTGAGTTGTTGATGCTATGTTGGATATGTTTATGCTTTTATGTCGTGGATTGAAAACCATGTCTACTTCGTTGCTTAAATACCTTGTGTTTGAGAGTCTATGACCTTGATCTATGATTGCTTATGTGACTTTTTAAAAGTATGTGAAACCTTGCCATGATATGCCTATTTGAGTGCTGATTGCCTTGTATAAAATGGTTAAGCCATGTATTTCTTATGCTAGTATTCTACCTAAATGCCTATCTTGAGATGTATGCCATGTTAGTTCGTTTAAGTAGTCCCGCATGTTTCGATCTTGCTTGTCAATTGTTGTGTGAGTGTATGATTGTGGTTAGGGAGTCATAAAAAGCATTTAGAGTTGAGTCTTGGTTCGTTTTGCTGCAAATTTGAGTCTTGTAGTGCAGGGCGTATCGATACGGTCCTACACTTTGGGACTCAAACTTGGCTTAGCGTACCGATACATGGGGGTGTATCGATACGCCAAAACCTCTTTGGAAATCTGAAATTTTGACGAGATTTTGGCGTATCGGTACGAGTTCTTGGCATTTTGGTACGGTCGTTTATCGTTGACCGTGAGATGTTGACCAAGGAGGGCGTATCGGTACGGTCAACCAGTGTACCGATACGGTCTCCCTGGGTTGACTTGGGACAATTGACCTGGTCAAGGCGTATCGATACCCTCTTCTAGTGTATCGATACGGCCTGTTGAACAAAGTAAAATGGGACGTTTTAAATTGTTTGTTTGTTTGCTTCGCATCGCTTGTTGTCTTTTCGCTATCGTATCACACATAGGATGTATGAATGCCTTTAGACAAGATAATAATTAAAATAAATTTTTAGGGTTGCTAACCGAGGTGGGTCCCTAACGAATTTCAGTTCGGTTTTCCCCGTGTAGCCTACTCGGACCGATCAGTCGTCCAGACCGGGGACGAGGGGGTTACACCTGGCCCATCTGTGTCTCTAGTGATTTTAGGGTAGCCTCATGGTTTGTCATTCTCATCTCTGTCTTATCCATGAAAGATTCAGTTTTCTTTGACAAAGTGATCCATGTTTGCCATATATGCTCTTGTTTGAGACATGAAAGTTGTCAGGGTCTGTTCCAGTATGCTCGTTGTGGCTGCCGGCTGCTGTTGTGGCTACTACCGTGGTTGCTATCGTGACAGAATTCTGGGACCCCTTTAGTTCTGGTTATTCTGGACTGGAGGGTTCAATGCATTGTTTGGGTTGTTCCAGGAAAATTTGGGGTCCTTTCTCCAGTTTGGGTTGTAATTGTTGGAATCATAGCTTCTGTTATTGTTATAGTTTCCAACATACATCCCTTCTTCCAGTTTTAAGGGACACTCATCTGTACTATGGTTTCCGCTACAGGTTTCACACACCTCTTTGGCAGAAAATACAGCTTTAGAATCCTTCCGCTGCAGGTTTTCAACTATCTTAGTGAGGTATGTAATCTGAGTTTTGACCGAGTTGTCATATTCGTATTCCTTTACAGATACTCCTCGTCTACCTCCTCTTCGAGCTGTAGGAAACTGCTCATCATTTTTAGCTAACATTTTCTACATCAACATTGCATCTTCTGGTTCCTTGTCTAATAACAAGTTGTTTGCTGCTGAATCAATCCTCATCCGAGTGTGTGCATTTGAAGCATTATAGAATTTGACAACTTGATTCCACACGGGGAATCCATGCATCGGGCAGTTTCGTAAGAGAGTTGTAAATCGGTCCCATGCCTCATGCATTGGCTCGTCATCTTCCTTTTGAAAAGTAGCAATCTCATTACGCAGTCTTTCAGATAAAAGAGAATGATTAAAACGAGAAAGGAATTCACGATAGAGATCCACCCAAGTTCGTATTGAACTCGACGTTAACTTGTTCCACCAGGTTTTCGCTCTATCCCTCAATGAATGAGGAAATAGCCGAAGGCTCAGTACTTTAGGGCTTATTCCTGGCTGTCTGAATGATCCACAGATCTCTTGGAAAGTTTTCAGATGTTCACGCGCGTCCTCAGTAGCAGAACCACCAAATTGACCAGCGGAATTTATCATGCTGAACATTACAGGTTTCAGTGCGAAGTGTTCAGCTTCCACATCTGGTAGCGTAGTTTCCAGTTCAATATGGTCGTTATCCATGTACTCTCGAAAAGTTTTTCGTGCTGCTGGGGTAGTAGGCGGTGGCAGATCGTTCTGGGCATCATTAGAAGGATCAACATTACCCCTAGGGTTGTTTTTGTTGTTGTTGTCATCTTCCCCATTGCGTTGTCTTCCGTTCACCATTGATTCCAGTCTTTCCTCAAGATAGTTGTTTCTTTCTATCAAGAGTCGGGCTTGGTTCATGAGTTGATATTTGCGTTCGATTTCTGGATCTAATTCGTACTCAGGTTCTTTACCACGTCTCGATCTGCGCATAAGCAATAGAGAAACCTCGTGAAAAGTAGAGGGAAAATGAAACAACTAAAAACAAAAAGAAATAAAAAAACAAAACAAAAAGATGCATTAATAAAAGGTAAAGGTATGTTGCCAGTCCCCGGCAACGGCGCCAAAAACTTGCTGCGTGTAAAATAGTATATCGCAAATATGTACAAGTGTACACGTCGCAAGTAATAAAGTGATACGGAGTATCGGATATCGTCTCCACATGGACTAGAAATAACTCTATCCTTAGATTACTGCACAAGAAAAGAATTAAGTTTAATAGAATGTTGGAGAAATATTGAAAAATAACTAATGTAAAAGAATAGGTAATCAGATTGAGAAAATAGACTTGTATTAATTTGCTCAGTAGTGCAGGTGTTGTTTAGAGGAACTTCTGTTGCTTCTACCGTCGCGCTTGTCGCGACAGCACCTGTCGCGACAGAGTTCTGTCGATGTCGCGGCAACGATCAACAACTCCATACTTCAAGTTTGGCAAGAATCCCTGTTGTGACTTGTCATATCCCTAGGCCCAAGTTCTGTTGATGAACACGTCTTGGATGATACCTCCCGGCGTGAATCAAAGGATGAACACCAATGTTTGTGAATTCTTTCTTAGCCACTTAACCTTGTACTTATCCCTAAGCCAAGATGGTTTAACCATAAACTGGAAAACGCGTATTTACTCCTTTCGAATGCTTAACTCTCCCGATATTAAGCAAGTGTATAACCTCACAATGCTCTCCCGAAACTCTTATGAGATGTTGAAACCAGAGTAAATAAACTTGAACATTTTATTAATTGAACAAAGAAATCATAAGAATAATGCAATCCTTACCACTACTTTACAAGATCAACCCTTAGCCCTAGAAGAAGTTTAAAACATGATGGAGAGAGAGAAACAACTAGGGTTTTGGGGGAAGACGGATAGGAGCTTGATATCCCTTGCCTAGTCGAATTACAAGCATATTTATAGGCCTTGGGTCCAAGTTTTCTAATATGGAAAGAATACAAGTTTAAATTAATGTACAACTCTATTAAAGACTAAATCTTATGAGTAGATGTCTTTAATTCGTCCTCTTTTCTTGCTTTGACTTTCTTCCTTGAACTTTGGGCCCGACTTTTCTTCTGCTTCAGGGCTCAAAAAAATATGGGAGTGATCCACGACAGACCGGCTTAAAATTCTATATCTATCGAGCTCCACTTTGCTTTTCCACCTCAGTGTCTTCACTGTCGTCATCGCTGCCACGGAAGATGTCATGACAGGCAATGTTCTTCGTTCGTTAGCTCCAGCTCCGCAACTCGCCTTTGCTTCTTTGCTGCCCTGGGTGCTGCCGCAGCAGTTACCTGCAAAAAAGTGACCGAAATCAGCGGCATCTGTGTAGTTTTATCTAATTGTGACGTGTATGCAGAAATCTAACCAAAAATGAGATTAAACATGCTTGAGTGCAGCAAAAATGTGAATATATGAGGGTTAAAATATAGAACTTTTATGCACTCAATAGAAACCTCTACACCCTTCATCGGCGCTAATTTCGGTTGCAGCACATTGAGCCTTTCAAATGGTATTAGAGCAAAACTCAAATCGACGGTCTAACAACCATTGAAAAGATCTTAAGAGTGCTCAATTCATTTCTACTTTCATCCGACCTTGAAGAGCTAGTTTGATCGACATCAAGCTCAAGGAATCATGATGAACCATCAATCCTCCTCTCAATTGCAATGGTGGCATGCTCACACATTAAAGATGTGTAACCTCTAAGCTTAATCTTTTAGATTATTTCTTTGGTTGCTTATTTTTAATGATAAAATGTTCATTCATATTTAATTGTTAAATTTTTATAAATGCATGACATCGAAAGAGTTTTTATGCATAAGTGTGTTTAGCATACTCATTCTTATTTTTGCATAAACTCTAAAAAGTCTTGGATAAACTAAATTTCATGGATTTTAAAACTTGATTATTTTTATTGAAATTCAATAATGTTCTTAAGTGTCAATGTTTGAGCTAAAATTTTAAAATGGAATGCATTTATTAAGGGGGGAGCTTTTCTTTTCAAAAGAATTTATTTACTCTCCATTGTTATTTTGAACCTTAAATGATTTGAATTATATTTGATATAACAAAAAGGGGAGATAAGTTTGAAAATTTTTAATTTCAAAAAGAAAAAGGGGAGTTTTAAATATTTTTCTAAAATATTCTCATTTTGTAAGATTATTTTTCTAAGGGGAAGATTTTTTTCAAAAACATTTTTTCAAGTGGTTTCGTTATATCAAAAAGGGGGAAGATTATTGAGATATTTATTTTGATATAACTCAATGAAAAATATTTTTGGACTTATTCAAATATTGCAAAAATAATTTAAAGTCCAACAAACTTGAAAAATATGTTTAAAAATGTTTTGTAAGTGTTTTGACCCATTCCTTAACTTAAAACTGATAGAGTAATCATATTGTAAACATAATTAGTTGAACATTGGATCAATTGTGATCTGTTATGGGTTTGTTTACGAGTCCGTTAGACAATTGGGATTTGGTCTATCACTATAAAAAGGCCCATTTCTTTTGTAACAGGATAAGCTGATTGACTATTCTAAAATAAAAGATTATCTTCTTTTTCTTTACGTTTTCCTTTCTCTTTCCCCTTTCTGATTCCAGATTTCTAATTTCGCTAAACCCTAGTTTTTCAGTCTGGCTTTCTTTCATCTCTTTGATTCAATCCTCGTCGTTCTTAAGGTTCGTAACATGGTATCAAAGCCATTTATGGCATCAGATCATAGGTTCGTGCCACTCGTCTTGCTCGGTTCTAGATGGTGTGTTCCTCGCTTCTGCTAGAGTTTATTCGCTTTGCTCCGGTGAGATCTTTTCATTTGTGTTGCTCAATTTCATTCCTTCGTAGTGCTTATTTTCCTGTTTCTTTGTTATTTTGTTATGGATCTGGTTCTTTGAGGTTATGTGGATTTGTGTCTTGTGTCTCTGAAATTGTGCTCCACTGGCTGCCTTGTGACTACCTTGATTCTTTGAGATTTGGTGTTGCATCTTGTTGCTTGTGGTCTGTTTGCTCTGATTGGTTTGTTTTATGCGGTTGCTTTGCCCTGGCTGGTTAGTTTATCTTCTCTGAAATTATTTGTGATCTATTCTTGTTTTGCTATTGATAAATATGACTATTCCTGAGAATCCTACTGATGATACTACATCTGGTAATTCAACTGGTAGTCATGATGTTGTTTCGAATTCTGTTTCGGATAATTCTCTGCCTCTTTTTTCTACTAAGAAAATTAATGTCGCGCTTGATGACAACAATTATCTCATTTGGCATCAGCAAGTATTTTTTACCATTAAAACCCATCGGCTGCTTAAATATGTTGATAGCAATGTTAAGCCTCCTCCTGAGTACATAACTAGGAATAATATTGTGATGATTAATCCTGACTTTGAGGCTTATGAAGAGCAAGATGGAGCTCTTGCAACATGGTTGTTGTCTACTGTTAGTGAGAGTGTTCTTCCTCAATTGATTGGTATGAACACTGCTTCCTCTATTTGGAATACTCTCCATAGGATCTATAGTGAGAAAACAACATCTAAACTAATGTACTATAAGAGGCTCTTACATACTCAAAAGAAAGGAGATCTTAGTATGAAAGAATATCTGTTGAAAATTAAGTCCATTCGTGAAAACTTAGCTAATTGTGGTGAGGTCATTTCTAAACAAGAGCATGTCACAGCTATTTTAAATGGTCCACCTCATAATTTTGAGTCTGTCATCACAGTTCTTACTGCTGGTAGTGCTGCATCTTCTGTTGAAGCTACTAGTACTCTATTGTTAGATGCTGATGCTCAACAGTCCAACTTAATGTCTTCTATTTTTGTATGTGTCAATAGTACCATTGGTACCCCTCCCTCAAATACTACTAGTGTGCTCTCACAACCTCTTTCTGCTCCTATTCCTGAAACTCATGTGGCTAATGTTGTCAGCTCCTCCAATAATCCTGATTTTCATAGCTCACATGTTCATGATCAGAGTGATGGATATAGATATAACACTAGTTATGACAGTTACAAGGGTCGAGGTAAGGGTAGATATAATAACACCAATACTAGGCCTCAGTGTCAACTTTGTGGCAGGTTTGGTAACTTAGTAGAAAGGTGCTACTTTAGGTTTGACATGAATTTTAAGAATGAGTCTTCCAGAAGAAATCAAGGTGCTGGTGATAGAAATTTGGTTGTCTCTCCAGGTTAATTTGGTTTAGTTGGGTCTAGTTATCCTCATATGGTGTATTCCCTATCACTTATGAATCCTGCTGTTGTTCCTACTATGAGTTTTCCCTCTGTGTTACCTCACTCCCCTGCTGTGATTGTTGGCAATAAACCTCAGCCTCCCTCTATGAGTTACTCTGTTGGGATGACATAGGCTCATAATACTTCTTTTATTGTTGCTTCACCACCATTTGTCTCCCATGTCTTTCCAACTGTGAATGCTCAGGCTCATATTGCTTCCCCTACTGTACTTGAGGACAACTCTTGGTTTCCGGACTTAGGTGCCTCACATCACATCATTAATGATGTTCATACTCTTCAAGATGACTCTGTGACACCTACTACAGGCAGTGTCCAGGTTGGCAATGGTAATTCTTTATCCATTCGATATACTGGTAAATCTAACTTGTTGTCTGCTTCTAAGAATTTTACTCTCAAGAATGTCTTGTATGTTCCTTCTATCACTAAGAATTTACTCTATGTTTCTAAGCTTACACAGGATAACAATGTCTCTGTTGAATTCTTTCCCAAGTACTGCCACATTAAAGACCTGGCATCTGGTTCTGTTCTTCACAAGGGCTTTGAGAATGATGGTCTTTATCAACTGCATTCTGATTCTTCTAGTACACCTTTTGTTTCTGCTAATAAGAGTTGTTTCTCTACTGTTGTTAATACTCTAAATGATGTATCCTTTGTTTCTGCCTTTGATATATGGCATTGTCGTCTTGGCCATCCAAGCAAGGATGTTCTTTATACTGCTCTTAAAAATTGTAATGTTTCTGTTTCTAAATCGAATAAATTTCATCTTTGTCAGGCCTGTCAGCTTGGGAAGTTTCATAAACTCCCTTTCACTGCATCTACCACTGTTTATTCACAGCCTCTAGAATTAGTTTTTGCTGATGTGTGGGATCCTGCCCCTGTTTCATCCAACTCTTTTCGATATTATGTAGCATTCACAGATGCACACACTCGTTTCACTTGGCTTTATTTTCTTAAATTTAAATATGATGTTAAGACTGCTTTTCTTCAATTTTTCTCTCAGGCTGAAAGACAGTTAGGAGTCAAGTTAAAAATTCTTCAGTCTGATGGAGGTGGTGAGTTCACTTCTCTCAAGTCCTTCCTTCTTAGTCAAGGTGTTGTTCATAGAGTGTCATGTCCTCACACGTCAGAGCAGAATGGGTGTGTGGAGCGTAAGCATAGACAAATTGTTGAGGTAGGTCTCTCATTATTAGCTCAAGCCTCTCTTCCTCTTTCTTTCTGGTGTGATGCCTTTGCTACTGTTGTCTTTCTTATTAATAGGCTTCCCTATGTTCCTTTTTCTGGAGAGTCCCCTTATACCAAACTTTTTAATAAGGTTCCTGATTATTCTTTTCTTAGAGTCTTTGGTTGCTTATGTTATCCGTGTCTTAGGCCATTTAATAAGAACAAAATGCAGTTCAAATCTACTCCTTGTGTATTTCTAGGATATTCACCTTCACACAAAGGGTATAAATGCTTGGAGTTGAGTGGTCGGGTCTATATTTCTAGACATGTTAGGTTTGATGAGTCTGTTTTCCCTTTCAAAGACAAGTTCTTAGTAGGAAACAAATTTTCCGTGGAGAATGATGTGTTGGCATCTTATCCCTCTTTGGTTTGTTCCTTCACTAGTCCTTTAGAGTCTGATGTTACCCAGTCTATTGTGTCTAGTGTTCCTACTCATTCTCATAAACATCTTCCTTTCCCAGTTATACCTACTATTAATAATAGTGCTAGAAGTGCTTCTGGCCATCTGCTTCCTTCTACTTCTTCTTGTGTTACTACTGTTCCTACTGAGCAGAATAATATTTCTAATATTCTTTCTCCTACTTTGAATGATACTTCTTCCATTCCTCTTACTGCTTCTGTTGTACATAATTCCATTACTTCCTCTACTACTCAGACAAATATACATGATACCCCTATTGTTTTTAACACTAATAATTACCCCAGTCCTAATAATAATATACATATCTCCCCCTACCATAATACAAATACTAGTAGTACTAATAATACTGATATTGCTAATACTCATAATTCTCCTAACACTAATAATATTGATCATACCATTAGAGTCACTGCTCATAATGATTTTAGTAATACTAATACTATTGATAATACTAGCCTTAGTTCTAGTCCTACATGACACTTATCCCTTATACATTCTCCATCTTCATCCAATACTAATACTACCAATACAAATAACTCTCGTAATACTAATAATACTACTCATACTATTAGAGTTCCTGCTCATACTGATTTCATTAATACTAATACTAATGATAATACTAGACTTAGTCCTAGTCCTACAGGACATTTATCCCCTATACACTCTCCATCTTCACACTCTCCATCTTCATCCATGTTACATGTTTCATCATCCCGACCATCTTTACCATTTTCATCAGTTTCGTTATCCACTTCTCTTTCCTCTCCCACCTCACCTACCATCTCACCAATTTCATCTCCACCATCATCATCTACATTTCCTTCCTCTTCCACTTCTCTTCCATCCATCATTCTACCTAATTTTCAAAACACTCATCCCATGGTTACAAGGAGCAAGGCAGGGGTCTTCAAGCCAAAGGTGTTTTACACCCATGTTGAAAACACTGAACCTGATGATGTTTTCAAGGCTTTGTCTCATCCTGGTTGGAGAGAGGCAGTGTATGTTGAATATAATGCTCTCTTGCAAAATGGTACATGGGATTTGCAGCCCTTACCATCAGATAGGACACCAGTTGGGTGCATGTGGTTGTTTCGAATCAAGTGGAAGCCTGATGGGTCGGTTGATAGACTTAAAGCAAGGTTGGCTGCTAAGGGTTTTTCTCAGTGGATAGGGTGTGATTTTAAGGAAACCTATAGCCCTGTTGTAAAAGCCTCCACCATAAGAATTGTGTTGGCTACCTCTGTTCTTCAGAATTGGCCTGTTCGACAACTTGACATCAATAATGCATTCCTCAATGGCCATCTGACTGAAGAAATATATATATGTCTCAGCCACCAGAGTTTGTTCATACTGGTCCGCATGGGGAGAAGTTGGTCTGTAGACTAAAGAAAGCCATGTATGGCCTTAAACAAGCCCCTCGAGCCTGGTTTGACACACTGAAACACTTCTTAGTTGCAAATTTTGGCTTTGTCTCCTCCAAATCTGATTCTTCCATGTATATCAAGAGTGGTCACAGCTCTTCGTTAATGTTAATGGTATATGTTGATGACATTATCATTACCGATAACAAGCTTTCTGAGGTTGATGAAGTGGTGCACAAGCTCAATGCGGCATTTTCTCTCAAAGATATGGGTGAGCCTGGTTGTTTTTTGGGTATGGAGATTTTACAGAGTGCTGGTGGAATGTTGCTTAGTTAGAAAAAGTATATTACTGGTTTACTTAGTAAAGCTGACATGCTTGGATGCACAGCCACTCCTACACCCATGACAGTCACTACAAAAGCGTGTGTAACTAATGATTAGATCTTTGCATATGCTCATTTCTATTGTAGCATCATTGGTGGCTTGCAGTATGTTTGCCTAACCAGGCATGATATTGCTTTTGCAGTGAATAGAGTGAGTCAACACATGAATAATCCCTTGGTTGTTCACTGGAAAGCTGTGAAGCACATCTTGAGATACTTAAGTGGAACAATTGACTATGGGCTGTTTTTCCAACCTACCCAGGAACTTCAGCTTGTCTGTTATGCAGATGTCGATTGGGCCTCATCTCTTGATGATATGCGTTCAACCACTGGCTATTGTATATTCCTTGGTTTAAATCTTGTTGCTTGGTTCTCGAAGAAGCAAGTTGTTGTCTCTCATTCCTCATTTGAAGCAGAATACAGGAGTGTGGCAAATTCTGTTTCTGAACTTGTTTGGGTTGAACAGTTGTTGCATGAAATTAGCGTTCAATGTACTGGAAAACCAGTTGTTTGGTGTGATAATTCTTCCACTGTCTCCATGTCGGCCAATCCTACTCATCATGCACACATTAAACATGTTGAGATAGACTTGCATTTTGTCAGAGAAAAAGTTCTTGCTGGAAATTTAGTTGTTAATCATCTCCCTTCCTCTGAGCAAATTGCGGATGTCCTTACCAAGTCAATTCCTCCTTTGTTGTTTGATACCATGCGGAGCAGGCTAGGAGTCTTGTCTAGAAGATAAATACAAGAGAAGGAGAAAGCGGGGAGAATGATAGAGTAATCATATTGTAAACATAAATAGTTGTACATTGGATCAGTTGTGATCTATTATGGGTTTGTTATAGGCCCGTTAGACAGTTAGGATTTGGGCTATCACTATAAAAAGGCCCATCTCATTTGTAATAGGATAAGCTGATTGACTATTCTAAAATAAAATATTATCTTCTTTTTCTTTATGATGTCCTTTCTCTTTCCCCTTTATGATTCCAGATTTCCAATTTCGCTAAACCCTAGTTTTTCAGTCTGGCTTTCTTTCATCTCTTTGATTCAATCCTCGTCGTTCTTAAGGTTCGTAACAAAAACATTTTTGTAAAGTCAAAACTACTTGATTCTTGAAATCTTTAGAGAAAAGTTTCCAAACTTTACCAGAAGTTTCAGAACTCCTACAAGAGTTTCCAAACTTCATTACAGAAGTTTCCATATTTATGCAGAAGTTTATAAACTTTTGATTCCAGACAATTTTCATGTTTCGAAACTATCGAGTAAGTTTTGAAAATTTGCGCTCGAACGGTCTAATTTTCAAATCCAACTCAAAGAGTTTCGAAACTTATGTACAAGTGAGCATTGAATGCTCTGTTTAAAGTTCTCCAACGGCACCAAACCATCCCAAACAGCCATAAACGGCTAGTAGCTCATTCCATATTATAAAAGAAGGCTCGGGACACTTGAAGAACATGAAGATGTACATCCAAGCTTAAAGAATAAGATAGTTGTGTTTTTCATTGTTTATTTTGTAATATCTTGTAAATTCTTTAGTCCAATCCTGATGAGGTAAATTGTCTAAGCACCCACCTAGATATGTATTTAGTTTACAAATGTCAAGACATCATTGTTGAGTGATAGATTCTAGTTAATCCTTATAAAAACTAGGGAGAGGGTTCAATCTTAGCCCGTGAAAAGATAGGGGTGTAAGGTTACCCCTTAAACCCGTAAAAATGGAAGAATTCATTGTTAGTGAATTAGGAAATCCTTAGTGTGGATGATGCTAAGGTAATGGATGTAGACCTTGGTTAGAAGGGCGAACCACTCTAAAATCGAATGTGTCAAATTGTCATTTTTTAAGTTTTTTGTTTTTCCTATTTCAAAAGAAACCTCTACACCCTTCATCGGCGCTAATTTCGGTTGGAGCACATCAAGCATTTCATATCCAAGACAAGTCAATATAAATTACCTTAAATTTGACTATGATCTAAACTGATATTTTTTAAAATGTTTATATGTTTGATATGATCAATCTCAAACTCAACTATATTTTTAATTAATATTTATAATAAAATGTTATAAGATTTGTTGAGGCAGGTGGAGATGATGTGGGGTGGGTAGGGATAAGGAGGGTACAAAGTCATATTCACGTTTACCCCACTACCTACAACGAATCCAATTTTTATCTTAATCTCCTCCTAGGACTCGTGTAATTTATAACCATCCATGATCAATTGGATGAAAAGTGGGGTGAATCCTTACAAAACCTCCTCCACTTAGGTCCTTATTTCTTGAATGGGAAAACACTATCATTTCAAAGAAGCATCAGAGCGTCCGTACATGCGATTTTTCTCTGAAATTACGCTTCACTCTTTTCATCTTTCTTTTGCTATAATGAGTGTCTGATTGTGCCTTGGCCGTGGTGAGGTGTGTGTAGGTCGGCCACCACTTGGCCCTAGGTATCTGAGTTGCCTTCACCATCAGGCTTTGAGCGATGCTCATAGCTCCAGCAAGAGTTTCGAGTGTTATTCATGTGCTTGTTTTTCTTTTTTTTTAGGTTCAGGTTCGACAGCACACCTCTTTGGGTCGATCAAAGATTAGAAATGGGTGTACTTGGTTATTGTTGATGGATGAATGGTCTGTTCTGAGTTCTGGCGATGGGTTCGATGAGCTTGGATTTGAGGTTTTAAGCTTTATTCTAGGTTTTCTTCAAGGCTTGGATGGTTCGGTTTATGTGGTCTTGATTCTGAAAGTTGTTGTTCATGGTTTCACACTGTGGATTAGTTCTTTGAATGTCAGTGTTGGGTCTGTTGTGCTCGTTGATAAAGTAAAAAGATATCCTCTAGGTTTTCTTATAGATTGTGATAGTTTTGGTGTTGTTATTTTGGTCTGGGGTCTTATTGTGAGGTTCACATTGAAGGACATCAGTGAGGTTCAAATGTTGGAAAGAAGTGCAGGGATGCTTTTCCGGATGTGACTTAGAGGTTGTAGGCTTAAGAAGATGGTTGTAGAGCATTTGGGTGTTCTCTATTTTTGAGCGCAAGTGCACACTCCTGTCAAGTTATAGTATATAAGATATTGTCTCCCACAGGGATTGGACGGCTTGATTCGAATTGTTATTCCTACACAAGAAAAGTAAATGCAAAAGTAAGGTGGTTGTTTGAGAAGAAAGGTAAAATTAAAACACAAGTAATAATAAAGAAGTGATCAGGTTGATAGAGAGGGCAGGGTTATGCAGTTTCTTAGTGTGAAACTGCGTTGAACAGGTCAAGTGTGTTTTGCGCTGCCACGATCTGCTGCCTTGGCAGGTAATGGCAGATTGAGGTGGCAGCAACTTTTGCTGCTACGGCGGCACTCTGCTCTTGCAACTGTCGTTGTCCAGGCAAATGAGATGGAGAGAAGTCTCGGCGGCAAGTCTGGCAGATACTCCAAGTTCGGCGAAGCAATTCTGAAGTGATCCTACCTATGTCTAGGCTAGGATTCTGTTGTTGCGTGATGTAGGAAATACCTAGCAATCTCAGCGTAAACCTAACACAGACAGTCAACGTTTAGTTGCTCTTTTTAGCCGCTAAAATTTTAACTTATGTCCAAGCTGAATTAGTCAACACCTCTTCATGATGAGACAATGCTTAATTCTTTTGTGAGTTTGACACTGTCGTGCCCAACAAATGGATTCTTCAACTGGACTTTTGGAACTAATTGAATGAAGTGAAGCACATGAATTAAGCAAACTAAGAGTATTTTATTACAAAAACAAATTTGAAAACCTAAACAACAGTTCTCAACACTAATTAGAACATAACCCAAACCCAAAGAGAGAATTAGAACATGTCGGTGGCAAGAAAACCTAAGCTATGCCTAAGGAAAACCTAAGTTGTGTATCTTTGATTTGCTAAATACGTGAGGTTTATATAGGCAAAGGTCTAGTCTAAGTCTTTCTTGGAGTAGAAGTCCTCAAAAGGCTTTTGCATTAAATGCAACTTTAAAATCTGACTTCTTTGAGTTGAATATGGACTTCTTTTCACATTGCCTTGATCCACAAGTAAGCTCGTTCTTCTCCTCCGGTGGCTCTGTCTGCTGCTCCATGCGTCAGAAAATTAAGTGGATGACATCGTTAGAATCAAGATTTTCTGCTCTACCAATCGCACTCCAATTTACCAACTCCTCACTTTGCTGCCATGGGCGGCAGACTCACTTTGTTGTAGGGTCGGCATGCTTACTTTGCTGTCCTGGGCGGCAGACTCACTTTGTTGTCCTGGGCGGCATGCTCACTTTGCTGCCCTGGGCGGCAGGTATGGCGGCATCAGGTCTTCTACAACGGCTCTCTCTGTGTGGAACTGCTTCGGTACAGCTCCCTAGTATGTTGCCTCAGCATCATGCCCTCAGTTCCTCTCCCATTATGTCAGCCTCTAGTACCTGAAACTAAAACTAAGCTAAAATGGTATCTTTTCCTTACCAAATAAAAGATAATTAATAAAAAAACATGGCAAAGTAAAGAATACTGTAAAATGCAATGCATGATCCTAATTATGCCTAAAATGTATTCAAAACATCAATAATATGAGATGGAATGTGCATGAAATATAGAACTTATGGACACTTTACACACCCCCAAACTCGAGCTATTTCTTGTCCTCATGCAATGCAACCTAAACATACTTGCCCTTATATTAACCAGAAAGAAAAACTTGTTTTCAACTTGATTCCGCACCTCAATGTCGTGGCACCTACATTAGATTAGTGAAAGGAAAATAGCAAGAAATAACTCAGAATTAATCTATAATGCCATTGTCGTGTGTATAAGACTGTGTACAGGTCGAATATGCAGAATAACTAGATAAACAAAGATGTTGTTATGATATGTAAGGTTGTTGTCGAGACAGCACAGTTAAGCACAATATTTAATCATGGCAATGAGGGCTTCAGCTTATCACAACTACTCTTCTAGGTCTTAGATTAAGATAGGAGCAAACTACAAAACCCCGAACCCATGGAGTAGAGTCATCCCGTGAAGACTTTCATTCACTCGTGCTAATTTGTCTATCACTTCAAAATTTTCAGATTCATGGACGTTGATAGTAGCGGAGTGTCCTCGCACATGATTCTTCCTAGAGCCTGTTGCAGGCACCTCTAGGGTAAAACATCAAAAAAAATTTGTTTTCCTATATCGTGGCAGTGCTTTATTTTTCTATTTCTGTTTTCTGCCTCGGCGGCTACCTGCAACCATTGTTAGAACTTTGCAAAGAATTCTAAAAACAAAGTAGGCAGTGTTCATTACATATTCTAACAAATTCAGCAAGTAACAATAGTGTTTAACAGTTTTGGCAAAAAAAGACTAAGTTTTTTTCATACTTTTCCCGGAATTAAGTTCAATTTATTTATTGGTGCAAAAATAATTAATCGGCTATCTATCATAGGCACAAGTTCTAGCATTTTTTTTCTTTTCCGATTGATAAGAAGGCAAGTACAATACCATCTATATTCTACTAAGTATGGCTAAACAAAAATATGAGAACTATACCACCCCAGACTCGAGACGGGCATTGCCCTAAATGCACAAAATACAAAGAACGTTAAAACTAAAAAAATATACACGAATAAGGGAAAGAAAACTTAGGCTTAGTTGCTTTCAGATAGTGGAGAAGACTTGGAAGAGTTATCTGCTCTTCCGCCAGTTGCGGGTTGCGGCTCAATTCCCTTAGGTTTGAATCTAGATAAACAGTTGTGAGACGGGAATAATGCAACTGAAAATAAAATATAGGCCTTAGTAATTAAAATCTACTCCTAAATAAAGCAATAAATATGTGGGAAAATAAAAACTTAAAAAAATTTTACTCTAGGAGTGCATTGGTATGCATATTCTAAAGTAACTACTCCCTTATCGGTTGGAGCTTTAGAGGGTCGTTTTCGATACTTCTTATAATCTACTCGCACCTTCCATCGAGTGACTATTCTCATGGTGGAGGAGTCCTTCTTCCTCGTTCCCTTGTAGTCTATGTGAATCTTCCTCCTTGTTCCTATTCCTGAAGGCATGAATATGTGATTAGGAAAAATTATATTACTCTCTAACCATGTACTTACCTCCTCTTTGTCGAAGTTCGTCATAGGGGAAAGTTTCTCTTGCTGCCGAGGTAGCTGCTGTGGCAACCAGCTGTTGTGGTAATCTTCTATCATAGTGATGTGTCGGTCAAGGGAAAACTCTTTTGGCTCCTTGAAAATATCCATCAGTAGAGATTTTGACGGTTGTAAATCTGTCTGCATCGGCTCCTCTAGATATATATAATCCATAGTTGTCGAGGTGTCTGCCGAGGTGGGCGTCATTATAGAGGCTTCTGTCATGGCGGGCCTTTCTGCTGAGGCATAGCTTTGCTTAGGTGCTGTCAGTTCATCCTTAGGGCAGGGTTCTAGGTAGTTGCCGGAACAACTGTCAATCTTGCTGCCCGGGTAGTGTTCTGCATCCTCTTGGCTTGGAGTTTCTAATTGCTCCTCACACATCGAAGTTCTTTCCTCGCATTGCACTTTGTCCTCTTGTCCTGGGACATCAGTATCCCTTAGACTTATTGTTCCGGTTCATCTATGGCATTGATAAAGACTGAATTGTTCAGTCGTGCATCCATCTTAGCGATGCTGGCGTCCATAGCAGTTGTCACTTTATCCGTGAGCGCAAGGAAAGTTCGAAGTGTGTCCTCCAAAGATTTTGGTTG
Organism: Hibiscus tridactylites; assembly: GCA_958450335.1. Lineage (NCBI taxonomy): Eukaryota > Viridiplantae > Streptophyta > Magnoliopsida > Malvales > Malvaceae > Hibiscus > Hibiscus tridactylites. The sequence goes on along the minus strand of OY288287.1, from coordinate 57,309,975 downwards.
TTCTTGCGGATATCTATATTCCCAGGGCATGTTACTTTCTGCAGCAAAACTATTATGGTAAAAAAATTGAGATTTTTGATCATACCATGAAAAATCTTGCTGCTGCGACGGCAACTGTGGTAGCGGCATTAGTTGTCCATGTTGTTGCTGCGACGACATTTTCTGTTCATATTCAGAAATCCACTCCCAAGTGGTTTTTCTGGACATGTCTGCTGCAAAGAGATGGTGGCAACTTTTGAACGCATGACTGGCTTCACAAAATTCGCAAGAACTCTCCCAAATATTCATGCCTTTAATTCGTGGGCCACCTGAATGAACATTTTCCCACATAGTTTTTTTCAACTGAAATTAAATGGAAATTGAATTTAGAGTGCAGTAAAATTAAAACGAATTTCGTTGTTACCAATCCCCAGTAACGGCGCCAAAAACTTGTAGAGCGTTTGGGAGTTCTCTATTTATGAGCGCAAGTGCACACTCCTGCCAAGTTATATTATATAAGATATCGTCTCCCACAGGGATAGGAATGCTTGATTCGAATTGTTATTCCTGCACAAGAAAAATAAATGCACAAGTAAGGAGGTTGTTTGAGAAGAAAAGTAAAATAAAAACACAAGTAATAATAAGAAAGTGATCAGGTTGATAGAGAGGGCAGGGTTATGCAGCTGCTTATTGTAAAACTGCATTGAATAGGACAAGTGTGTTTTGCGCTACCACGATTTGCTGCCTTGGCATGTATTGGCGGATTGAGGCGGCGACAACTTTCGCTGCCACGGCGGCACTCTGCACTTGCAACTTTCACTGTCCCAGCAGGTGATATAGAGAGAAGTCCCGTCGGCAAGTCTGGCAGATACTCCAAGTTCGGCGAAGCAATTCTGAAGTGATCCTACCTATGTCTAGGCTACAATTCTATTGTTGCGTGATGTAGGCAATACCTAGCAATCTCAGCGTAAACCTAACACAGACAACCAACGTTTGGTTGCTCCTTTTAGCCACTGAAATTCTAACTTATGTCTAAGCTGAATTAGTCAACACCTCTTCATGATGAGACCGTGCTTAATTCTTTCGTGAGTTTGACATTGTCTTACCCGACAAATAGATTCTTCAACTGGACTTTTGGAACTAAGAGTATTTTATTGCAAAAACAAACTTGAAAACCTAAAAACCGTTCTCACAACTAATTTCAACATAACCCAAACCCAAAGAGAGAATTAGAACATGTCGGCGGCAAGAAAACCTAAGCTATGCCTAAGAAAAACCTAAGTTGTGTATCTTGATTTGCTAAATACATGAGGTTTATATAGGCAAAGGTCTAGTCTAAGTCTTTCTTGGAGTAGAAGTCCTCAAAAGGCTTTTGCATTAAATGCAACTTTAAAATCTGACTTCTTTGAGTTGAATATGGACTTCTTTTCATGTTGCCTTGTTCCACAAGTAAGCTCGTTCTTCTCCTCCAGTGGCTCTGTCTGCTGCTCCAGGCGTCAGAAAATTGAGTGGATGACATCATTAGAATCAGGATTTTCTGCTCTACCAATCACACTCCAATTTACCAACTCCTCACTTTGCTGCCCTGGGGGGGCAGACTCACTTTGATGTAGGGTCGGCATGCTTACTTTGCTGTCCTAGGCAGTAGACTCACTTTGTTGTCCTGGGCGGCAGGCTCACTTTGCTACCCTGGACGACAGGTATGGCGGCAGCAGGTCCTCTGCAGCGGCTCTTTTTGTGTGGAACTGCTTCAGTACAACTCCCTAGTATGCTACCTCGGCATCATGTCCTCAGCTCCTCTCTCCTTCTATCAGCCTCTAGTACCTTAAACTAAAACTAAGCTAAAATAGTACCTTTTCCTTACCAAATAAAAGATAATCAATAATAAGCATGGCAAAGTAAAGAATACTGTAAAATGTAATGCATGATCCTAATTATGCCTAAAATGTACTAAAAACAACAATAATATGAGATGGAATGTGCATGAAATATAGAACTTATGGACACTTTACACACCTCAAAACTCGAACTATTGCTTGTCCTCAAGCCAATGCAACCTAAACATACTTGCCCTTATATTAACCAGAAAGAAAAAAAAAATTCAACTTGATTTCGCACCTCAAGGCCGTGGCACCTACATTACATTAGTGAAGGGAAAATAGCAAGAAATAACTCGGAATTAATCTATAATGCCAGTGCAGTGTGTATAAGATTGTGTACAGGCTAAATATGCAGAATAACTAGATAAACAAAGATGATGTTATGATATGTAAGGTTGATGCCGAGATAGCACAGTTAAGCACAATATTTAATCATGGCAATGAGGGCTTTAGCTTATCACAACTACTCTTCTAGGTCTGAGATTAAGATAAGAGCAAGCTACAAAACCTCGAACCCATAGAATAAAGTCATCTTGTGAAGACTTTCATTCACTCATGCTAATTTGTCTGTCACTTCAAAATTTTCAGATTCATGGACTTTGATAGCAGCGAAGTGTCCTTGCACATGATTCTTCCTAGAGCCTATTGCGGGCACCTCTATGGTAAAACATCAATTTTTTCTTTGTTTTCCTCTGCCGTGGCAGTGCTTTATTTTTCTGTTTCTGTTTTCTGCCTCAGCGGTTACCTGCAACCATTGTTAGAACTTTACAAAGAATTCTAAAAATAAATCATGCAGTGTTCATTAGATATTCTAACAATTTCAGCAAGTAACAGTAGTGTTTGACAGTTTTGGCAAAAAAATTCTAAGTTATTTTTCATGCTTTTCTTACAATTAAGTTCAATTTATGTATTGATGCGAAAATAATTAATCGGCTATCTATCATAGGCATAAGTTCTAGCAATTTTTTTCTTTTCCGATTGATAAGAAGGTAAGTACAATGCCATCTATATGCTACTAAGTATTCCTAAATAAAAATATGAGAACTATACCCCCCAAACTCGAGACGGGTATTGCCCTCAATGCACAAAATACAAAGAACATTAAAATTGAAAAAATGAATATGAATAAGGGAAAGAAAACTTAGGCTTAGTTGCTGTCAGACAATGATGAAAATTTGGATTATTATGGGGGACAAATGGCATGATGAGGCCTTTATTAAGTTTTTTGGTACCATTAAGGAGAAGAAAATTCTTTTGTTGGAATTATTATTTAATAATGGGGGCTTTTTATACATTTTCTGAAGAGGGTTTTGATTTTTGTTTTTGGAGGGGCCTTGTGGTCCGTTCTATTTTGCCCGCTTTTCTAAAGAAAGCCTTTTTAAAGAATAATAGGGGACATGTGGAATGATGAGATAATTATGATGTATTTCGATATGGTTAAGGATTCTTATTACCAGAATATTGGTTTTAAGGATATTTTTATTGGATTTATGGTTGTTGATGTGGATTTTATTATCAGCTTTTTGAAGGATATTTGTGTCTTATCTCTAGTGGGGCCCAGTTGTTATTTTATTTCTTTTTTTCGAGGCTCGAATAAAGGTCAAGGTTTATTAAATTTTTTACAGTGGTTTTCAGTACATTTTGGCCCAATTTTCTCTATTTTTTTCTCCAAGTTTATAATAGCGGATGAGGTTACGGATTTGTTGAAATGTCTTACATTTACAGAAGAGATGATAGATGTTGGGGAAATAGGAAATGGAGTGGAGGAAGTGATCCATGGTTTGGAAAATTAGGTTGTGGTGTAACTGGTTTCCCCTCAAATAGTGGGTAGGGATAAGTTGTTCCGTGTGTTTTTTGTTTTATGGAAGGATCATCCATTGGAAGAAGCAAGATTACTTGGCCCAAATATCTTCCTGTTCAAGTTTCAAAAGCTGGAGCATTTGGAATTTGTTATGAATTAATGCTCTTGGACTTTTTATGGTGAATTGCTTGCGTTGAAGTTCTTCAATGGAATTTTGAGCCCACGTGAGTATGATTTTGGGCCTCTACTTATTTGAATACATGTGTATAATGTCCCTATGAGATTGATGAACCATGAGCTTGGGGAAAGCATAGGTGACAGGTTTGGTACTACTCTTGCGATTGATTCGAGAAAGAATGAATGGAGCTTATGGAATTATCTGCATATTAGAGTGGAGATTGATAGTTGAAAGGCCCTTAAGAGATGTACAACAATAGAAAAATTGATGGATGGTAGACCAAGGATATGCATGACTCTGTTTGAAAGACCGCCCAAGTTCTGTTATTGGTGTGGCATTATAGGCCATGAATTTGAGGATTGTCCTATTATGCCTACTGGGGATAGAGGCCCATTTCAGTTTGGTGAGTGGATGAGAATTATTCTCGCAATACAAAAAGACAAAAATCAAGGTGTTAAGAGGCTTGGTATCATCTACTTGAACAAGGGGTGTAAATCCAGCAACGTGGGAAGGGATTCTTATGCTGCTAGTTTGAGTAAGTCCCAAGGTCTTGTTGTTGAGGAAGTTGTTCAAGGTTTTGTTCCCCCTCCTAAAAGAAACAAGTTTGTGGTGATTTCTAATACTAAGAATATGAGTGCGAAAACGGTTCTACAGGGGAAGAATGAGGTGAGCAATCCCTTTGGTCCGAAGAAAGCAAAATCTAGGGTAAGTGGTAATTTTGTCGAAGAGGAAATTGGTTCATAAGTGATTTCAAACTCTCAAAATTCAATTACAACGGTGGAGGCTACTAGACAGCCTTGTCAAGAGCAATGAAAATCTTATGTTGGAACTGTCGAGGGCTGGCCAACCCTGAGATAGTGCGATATCTTGGGCATGCATGGTTGGATTGAAGTGGAAATGAGTGATAATTGTGTTGGTCTGCTGCTTTTGTAGAAAGATAATGTATAGGTGAACTTATTATCTTTCTCTAAGGCTCATATAGATGTGGAAGTGAATGGTTCGTGTGGTCAATTTCGTTTTACTAGTATGTATGGCACTTATGACAGAATGAGGAAATGTGAAGATTGGGAACTTCTGGATACTTTGAGAGATCACTCCAATATTCCTTGGTTGTTGGGAGGAGATCTTAATGAAATTTTGGACCTCCATGATAAGGCTGGAGGAAGAAGAAAACCTAGAGTTGAAATTGATAATTTTAGAGCTGCTCTTGAAAGAAATAGATTGTGGGATCTGAAGCCTAGTGAGGGTTGATTTACTTGGCAGAATGGTGATGATGTTGCTATACATGTGAAGGAAAGGCTTGATAGATTTGTTGCTTTTATTCCCTGGATATACAAGTATGGCCAATGTGAGGTAATTCCTGAACATGCTTTTGAGTCTAATCACTATTTCATCTTCTTGGATAATGAGGACTTGTTAGACAGTTTGGGAGAAATTAGGATTACTTCAAATTTGATAATTGTTGGGTTATTGAAGAGGATTGTATTGAGACTGTGAATAATTCATGGGACTTTCATGCTAGGAATACCTTATACAAGTTGAAAAATGTGGGAAGTCACCTTGATGTTTGGCAAAACAGGAGAAGGGATAAAGCTGTGAAAAGGAGAAAAGAACTTGATAAGAGAATTGAGTTTCTTATGGAACGAGTAATTACTGAAGATTACTTGCTAGATTTAAAACAGTTCAAAAGAGAGTTGAAATTGTTGTTGGACAAGGATGAAAAGTATTGGAGACACGGATCTGGAGTTCATTGGTTAAACGATGGTGATAGGAATACAACTTCTTCCATGCTAGTGCCAATGAAACGAAGAAGAAGAACTTTATAAAAGGAATCGTTGGTGATGATGGGGTTTGGAAAGAGGGGTGGACAATGTTTTTGAGGTAGGAAAAAGCTTCTTTCCCAATCTCCATCGATTCAATGGAGGTGCTACATTGAACCTGATTTTGGATGCAATAGAGACATGCATAACATATGCGATGAACACCAAGCTATGTGCTAGATTCACGGTGGAGGAAGTCAAAAAAAGCTTTCTTTCAAATACACCCTAACAAAGCCTCTAGATATGATGGTATGCCATCTTCTTTCATTTGTTTTTTTTTTGGGTCATTAATTGGTCATGATTTTATTAATCTATGTCTTGATTTACTTGCTGGCAAAATTAGTATGGTAGAGGTTAATCAAACTGTACTTGTTCTTATACCTAAAGTAGATAACCCCGCCCTTTTGAGACAATATAGACCTATAAGTTTGTGCAATGTTGTGTACAAGACTTGTTCAAAGGTCTTGGTTAATAGATTGAAATAGATGATGCATGTGTGTATTGTTGAGAAGCAAAGTGCTTTTGTGCCTGGGAGAATGATTTCTGATAATGTTGTAGTTTCCCATGAATTGTTGCATTATGATAGGGTAGAATGACATTTTCTTATTAATGTTGTAGCTAGAAATGGTTCTAATAAAGGTGTGGGTATTAAATTGGATATGGAAAAGGCTTATGATAGGGTAGAGTGGCATTTTCTTATTGATGTCATGAGTAAAATAGGGTTTGACCAGACCTAGATTGACCTTGTTATGAGTTGTGTAACTTCAATTTCTTACTGTTTCAGGATTGATGGTTGTGTTTGTGATTTCTTTATACTTGAGAGAGGGTTAAGGCAAGGGGATCCTCTTTCCCCCTCCCTTTTTCTTGTTCTACACAAAGAGGTTGTCAGCTTTACTCTTGAAATAGCAAGTTGAAAGAAATATTAAAGGTGTTAAGGCTAGCATGTTTGTACCAAAAGTTAACCATTTACTATATGTTGATGATTGCCTACTTTTTATTAAGAATTTTTTTTAAGAAGCCCAATGTTTGAAGGAAATACTTGTTGTATGTGAGTCTTCATCTGGTCAGAAGGTTAACGTGGAGAAGTCTTATGTTAATTTCAGCAATGGAATGCACGAACAATGTAAGTCTTATATTCTAGAAATTCTGCAGATCAAAGAATAATTGGACTTGAGAATGTATCTTGGTTTACCTCTCATTGTTGGGAAAAACAGAACTGAATCCCTTGGGTTTTTTTAGAGAAAATATTGACAAAAGGGTTAAGGACTGGACAAAAAATCTTCTTTCTTATAGAGGTAGAGAGGTACTTCTCAAATTTGTTGCTCAAGCTTTACCCTCATATGCTATGTTGTGTTTTTGTCTTCCTTACTGCATTATTGAGCCTATAATGTCTACTATAAGGTGTTTTTGGTGGTTTAGGTAAGCTGACGAAAGGGGTTGGACTCATGTGGCTTGGAAGAAGCTTTGTAGGCCTAAGAAAGATGGAGGTTTAGGTTCGAGGGATTTGAAGTTGTTTAATCTTTTCCTTCTTGGAAAACAGATTTGAAGGCTCATAACAAATAAGGACTCCCTTTGCTTTAAGGTTCTCTCTGCTAAGTATTTTCCTCGTGAAAATGTTCTTGATGCAAAGCTTGAAGATAAACCTTCCTTTGTGTGGAGTAGTATCTTTAAAGCTAAGGAAAGTCTCAAGGAAGGTTTTCATTGGAGAATTGACATTGACAATAATGTAGATATTTTTAAAATTAGATGCAGAGGTGATAATCATATTGTTTTATCTGGTTCTTATATGGATGTTGTTACCCCTATCAAATGCAAAGAGTTCATGATTCCAGGCCAAAATGAATGAGATGCAAGGAAAGTTTCACAAGTTTTCACTAGAGATGATGCTGTAAAAATCCTAAGTTTTCATATTGCTTTTGTTCATGGTGATATTATTGTCTGAGGCCACCATTCTTCTAGAGGATATGTCACCAGATCTGGTCATAACTAGTTAATGGTTCAAAGAAATGTTAATAGGGACCCTTCACCCTTATGGAGATCTCTGAACAAACTTCCTACTCTTCCAAAAATTAGGATATTTAGTTGGAGACTAGGTTATGAAGCTATTCATGTTGCCCAGAAACTTGCAACTGCTGGTATTGGTTCCAACTTCTGCAAAGTCTGCAATATTGAAGATGAATATGTGTTACATGCCTTTAAAGACTGCCCTTATATTGTGGAAGTTTTTTATTTATGTGGTTTTTCATCTTTACTTCCTCAAGGTCCCTTTGATTGCTATAAAGATTGGTTAGAGGCTGCTCTAGGTGCTCTAGACAAAGACCAGTTTACTTTCTTTGTGGTTTTCCTGTAGAATCTTTGGAATAGACGAAATTTTGTTGTTCATAAGGGTGGTTTACATCCTGCAAGGGTGGTTATTGATTATGCTCAGTTACTTTCTTCAGATTATTTCCAGGCACAAGAGTTTGTTTCCTATCAATTTCCTTGCAACCGTGTTGAAAGATGGTCTTGTCCTGTTGGTGATGCTATCAAGATCAATGTTAATGGTGCTTTCATTGTTGGCTCAGGTCATGCTGTTGTTGGTGTCATTGCAAGAAATAGACATGGACTCATGATTGATGGTTGTGCTTATAGTTTATTGGGTGCCCATTCTATTGAATCAACATAAGCATGTGCCTTTGCTGCTGGGATTAAGATGACCGTAGATAATGATGGCTGGTTGAATGTTACAATCGAGGGAGATTCAATGGCAATTATCAACAAGCTTCGAGCAGCTGTGTTGGATCACTCGGTTACAGCTTCATTTTTTATCGAGGCTTTTTCTCTCTTGCACTAACATCCTGGCATTGAGGTGGTTTATATGAACCGAGTTGCTAACCGTGATGCGTGTTGTGGCCATCCCCTTCTCAGTGCCACAACCGAGTAGCTGCACCTGGACTGACCGGTTTGGAGGCCTCATGGCTCGGTAAAGAATAAGTGTCCTCCTTTCAAGCATGGCAATGTTTTAGGAAAAGCCCTTGTTTTTACTATTTTCTAGGCTAAGTAAAAAGTGTCCCCGTTTCGAGCATTTCAACGTATACTCGAGGCATTTCTATATATTTATTTTCGCATATATGTAGGGGGTGGACAGTTAGTAGTTGGGCTGGCCACGGGTTGTTCGTACACTCCATCGAGGCGGCCTATACCGCCCGAGTCGATGGTGTGTGTGTGTGTGTCGTCTCTTTTGTAACCAGTTACTAATTTCTCCGTCTTAATAAAATATTTTATTTTCTTTTGTACAGAGAAGAAGGGGGTCGACTGTGTGCATCCGCTATGCCCCACGATTTCGACCCCCTTGCCGGAAGGATCATGTTGAGGCGCGAGACTAAGGTGTTTCTTGCTCATCTTTGAGCTGATCCATCGAGGGAAAAGGGCTGACTTGATCGAGAAGCGTCTTGTTCAAGTGCCGCACGGCTTAGTGACCGAGTGACGAAAGGCTAAGACCGTGACAAGTGGTACCAGAGCCTGGCTGGCGAAGCTTGGTCGGGATTTTCGAGGCAAGCTTTGTACATCGTGGTGACTCCACACCAATCGCTACTATGCGTGTAAGTAGGCAGGGTCGATTGACGACAGGCCAACCGCTCTTTGGGTTGGAGTAGGCAGGGTGGTCGGATCCTACGCCAAGCACTTCCAATCGGGGAGTAGGCAGGATGGCGTCTTGTCATGTCGAGCGCTTCCACTCATAGAGTAGGCAGGGTGGTGTAGTGTTACGCCAAGCGCTTTCACAAAAACGAAGTAGGGAGGGTGGCTCAGTTTCACGCCAAGCGCCCGCGTGAGGGCAGGCAGGGTGGCTAGAAGCTACGCCAAGCACTTCCAGATGTGGAGTAGGCAGGGTGACTGAATATGATGATGGTGGGTGTTGGCACGTGGTGTCGACTTGTTATCTATGTGTCGTGGCCAGTAATAATCTCTGGCACAGAGGTGCCCAGGCAATACACCATTGTGACGCTCCCTTGATAATGAGTGCACAGAGGTGCATGCTAATTGGCACACTGGTGCGTGCGAGTTCGTCATTGTGGAATTAGTACACATGAGGTGTCTATCGTTAATGGTTATTTTAGTGCAGAGGCACTTGGTTATTGGACAACTATAGGGGAATCAATGCGCAGAGGTGCATATTGTTAACCCCTATAGCGATCGAAGCATACGTGGTGCTCGATCTTGTTGGCACGGTGGTGCTTATTAGGTAGTTATCGAGCAATCAGTGCACGCGTGGTGCCTGTCGTTAAACTCGATAATTGACCTTGCGCAGTGGCGTGTATTGGCACAGTGGTGCTTGTTGAGTAGTTATCAGGCAATCAGTGCACGCGTGGTGCCTGTCGTTAAACCCGATAATTGACCTTGCGCAGTGGCGCGTATTGGCACGGTGGTGCTTGTTGAGTAGTTATCGAGCAATCAGTGCACACGTGGTGCCTGTCGTTAAACCTGATAATTGACCTTGCGCAGTGGCGCGTGATGGCACGAGGGTGCTTACCAAATGGTTGGAGTGGAATCAGTGCACACGAGGTGCATGTCGTTAACCACTACAACGGTCGAAGCATACGCGATGCTCGATGTTTATAGCACAGAGGTGCATATTAGGGAATTATCGTGGAATCAGTGTACAAGTGGTACTTGTCGTTAACCTCGATAATTATCCTGACGCGGTGGCATGTGGGATTTAAGGCACAGTGGTGCCCCGTTTGTAATTGGCTTAACGGTGCCCAAATTACAATGTAGATCATAGTATTGCTCTCTTGCGATTCAACGCAGTGGCGTTTGTGATTTAAAGCATTGTGGTGCTCAGTGTTTGCTTGTGAGGTAGCAATGCTTGTTTGTTACTTTGCGCGGTGGCACTTGTGATTATGTTGTACGGTGGTGCTCATGGTTGATTTTGTGTGTTTAGCAATGATTGCTTGTTTCTGTGGCGCAGTGGCGCATGTGATGTGTGAAATTGAGTTGTTTGTCTTCTTAAAGTGCATGATTGCTTGTTGTTTGAGACATGTTGGTGCTTTGTTCTGTGATAAGAATGATGCTAATGAGATTGTATTGTGACGTCGATGCTTGTTGGTATTCTTAGGATACAACATTGATTGATTAACTTCCGGAATGGCTATACACCATCATCGCGAGTCGGCAGATCGCAGTCGCCGTGAGTCGGTAGACCCTGCGAAATTCGAGGAGCTTGAAGTTGCCGTTGCTGCCTTGAGGGCTCATATGGTCCCGAACGACCGCATTCGAGCCATTGAGGATACTCAACGAGAGCTAGCGGATGGTTTAAAGGAGCTCGAAAACAATGCCAAGAAAGCCTTCGAGGAACTAAATGATGGGTTGCAAGAGCTCACGTGTGTTGAGAATCTGGTTAAAATATATGTGGGAAATTCCTCTACAGGTGGCAGGAGCCAAAGAGCTAAAGTCTCAGAGCCTCAGCGATTTGAAGGGAATAGGGATGCCAAAGAACTTGAGAATTTCTTGTTTGACATGGAGCAGTACTTTCGAGCAATGGGTACCTCAGGATGAAGATGACAAAATCTCCATGGCCTCAATGTATTTGGCTGGTGATGCGAAGTTATGGTGGCGCTCCAAGTTTAATGGTGGGGTGTGCTCCGTAAAGACTTGGGACAAGTTGAAGAAAGAATTGATGGATTTGTTCTTCCCTGAGAATGTGGAATATGTGGCACGGAAGAAATTGAGAGAGCTATGTCACACAACATATGTGCGTGACTATGTAAGAGACTTTGCTGCCTTGATGTTGGACATCAAGGATATGTCCGAGAATGACAAGATATTCAACTTTCTCGAGGGGCTCCAGCAGTGGGCGAGAACTGAGATCCAGAGAGAGAGGCCAGTTACGGTGACTGCGGCAATGGCTGCAGCTGAATGTCTCAGCGATTACACTGATAATTCTCTGAAGCGTAAGGCCCCAGTGGGAGATGATAACGGGGCCTACCGAGGTAATAGGAACGGCAATAATGGGAGCCAGGGGAATGGTCGTGGCACTAGAAATTGGTATCGGAATGGTAAAGATACAGGAAATGAAGAGGGTAGTCTCAAGAGAGTTGAATGGTCGGACAGGCCTCCATTTTGAGGAAATAATGGATGTCGCCAGGGTGGTGACGTCCCACGGGAAGGAGTCAATCTCAAGACGGGATTAGACGATGATGCATCCAGGGAAACCTTACGTTGTTTCCTTTGTAGAGGGCCTCATCGCATGGCAGATTGCCCGCACAAATGTGCACTTAAAGTTTTGAAAACCATTACACAAGATGGGAGTGGGTCAGACCACCAAACTGAGAATCAAGAGGAGGAACCAGCTAGAGTGGGCTCTATCCGTTTTCTGTGTGCTTTGACTTCACAATGGGAAAGGAAAAGGACAACATCTGAGAGGGGCTTGATGTATGTAGACATTTTCCTGAATGAAAGACCCACAAAGGCTTTAGTGGATACGGGTGCAACTGATACCTTCATTTCTCCCGAAGAAGCAAGCAGATGCAACTTGAACTTGAATGTGACCAAGGATGGGAAGTTGTTGAAGACAGTGAATTCGACAACCTTGGTGGCGTGTGGCAGTGCTAAGGATGTGAGAACAATGGTTGGACCATGGGAGGGGGACATCGACTACACGGTGGCCACTATGGATGACTATGATGTTGTCTTAGGCTTGGACTTCATGGTGTCAGCTCAACTGGTTCTAGCTCCTTCACTTGGTTGTTTGCTTTTTCAAGGAGTCCGAGATTGTACCGTCGACGAGGGCGTCGACAAATTGGGTGGGGGAGGATGTTGTGGCCATCCCCTTCTCAGTGCCACAACCGAGTAGCTGCACCTGGACTGACCGGTTTGGAGGCCTCATGGCTCGGTAAAGAATAAGTGTCCTCTTTTCAAGCATGTCAATGTTTTAGGAAAAGCCCTTATTTTTACTATTTTCTAGGCTAAGTAAAAAGTGTCCCCGTTTCGAGCATTTCAACGTCTACTCGGGGCATTTCTATATATTTGTTTTTGCATATATATATGGGGTGGACAGTCAGCAGTTGGGCTGGCCACGGGTTGTTCCTACACTCCATCGAGGCGGCCCCTACCGCCCGAGTCGATGGTGTGTGTGTGTGCGTCGTCTCTTTTTTAACCAATTACTATTTTCGCCGTCTTAATAAAATATTTTATTTTCTTTTGTACGGAGAAGAAGGGGGTCGACTGTGTGCATCCGCTATGCCCCACGATTTCGACCCCCTTGCCTGAAGGATCATGTCGTGGCACGAGACTAAGGTGTTGCTTGCTCATCTTTGAGCCGATCCATCGAGGGAAAATGGCTGACTTAATCGAGAAACGTCTTATTCAAGTGCCGCACGACTTAGTGACCGAGTGACGAAAGGCTAAGACCGTGACACTGCGCATGGTCTTGCCCATTTGGCTTTTACGATTGATAGTCTATTTTTCTTTTCTTTTGAGATTCCAGTTTGTATTTGGATGATGCCATTTTCGGCTAGTTAATATTATTGGTCCAGTTTCAACAACAACAAAAAAACACTATCGTTTCAAACTTGGTAATAATTAGTTAAAATGAATTTGTGGGATCTCCTGCATTTGCACTTTGACACTGTGCCTGTGGACCACACCCACTTTCATCATCTTCAGTAAATTAAATTTACTAAAGACTAAACTCAGCGCAGGGCAAGTTATAAAATCTGAAGTATATGTGTGGCCTAATTGGCTTGCAAAAAAATACTCCACTTTAATTTTGTACAGCTGATATCCAACCTTAATTGCATGGTGGGTGTATGAAATAATGGGCAATTAAACCTGGTCTGTGGAGACTGGCTGAACCACTCCATTTATGCATCCATCATAACTTTCAGACAAGTTGTGGGTCACTTTTAAAATGCTCGTTTATGATGATTTGTTTGCCGGAATTGCATTCAGTGCCAAGTAAAGATGATGATGAATTCACTCGCCTGCAATTCTGCACTTTTTTAACTTCCTACAAAACCCCATGAAACCATTGGTTTCATACAAGTGAACAATACAATCCAAGGAAAGGCAACAAGCAAGCTCCTCAGCCCTATTTATTTCAGCTGACAGATAAAGTAAGGTTCTGCAGAAAGATAGGGTAAGAAAACGATATATATATATATATATATATATATATATATATATATATATATATATATATATGTATGTATGTTGGTATGTAAGAAGTGATAAACAAATCTCTGTAATTCGAGCTCACAAGCTATGATTATTCATCCATTTCTGCCTCTGATACAAAGCCTACATAGAGGCAAATCAATAAATATGAAACAACTCCTTTGAAATAGTCTAAAAAACATATGCAAATTCCTTTCTCTACTTGTTTTACAATATCTCTACTCTCTATACACTACTAACTAGGCCTATAATCTATGATTTTGTCAACCAAACCATAAAAAAAATGCTGATACACTACAAAAGAGAAACAGATGCTGCACTTGCAAGAAAAGAAATGTATTATCTGAAGTTTTGAGTTATCATCGCTTGTTGTGTAATGGGTTTGAACCTGTGGGAACCCTTCGCTTCTCCTCGAATTGTCCGTCTCGGCCTGTAAAAGGTGAACCACTCGGTCCTGGATGAAAAGCCTGTTGCCCCGGAGCTTGTCTGGTTCCTTTGTGTGATGGGTGAGAATATACAAGCATGTTTCTCCGGATTGCTTGGATCCTAGGAGTCAAGAGGAGGAGAATAACAAGAAGAGAACAAAGCTGAAAGCGATTCATGTTGTGGTTTGAGAGAGATGGAGAGGCAGTCATAGCTTCTTATTATATATATATGGGGGAGGCGTTGGACCATTTCTTAAGTATATGTGCATTCAGATTCTTCACGTTTTAGGTTTCGTTTCACCCTATCTGCCTTATGATCTTAGTTATATTCTGGTAGGCCATAGCCTCTCCACCGTTGGAACATTGGGCAGACTTTACTATTTTGGAAATTATATATATATATATATATATATATATATAATTCGAAATAAATGAAGTTATTAAAATTTATATGTAAATGTTGGGATTTATTAGGTCAAATACATGTGTAATGACGGTTGGGGCAAAGTCAACATTTAATAGGGACAATTGCACCAGAAATACACGCAAAGTAACATGTGAAAACTTGGAAGTTAAGGGAAGCGCTCGCCGGTGGTCTTTTAAAATTATTATTGGGAAAGACCAAAATGCCTATCCATTTTTAATACTGAATTCCATAAAAACTTGCATGGAAAGGGCATTTTGGTCATAATGAAGTCAAAATTCCCCCACCGACGAACTCGATTTTGTTTTGGAAAACCATAGCCTTGTTGACCATTAATTAGAGTCGCGTGATTGCATTAACACATTAATCAGATTCAGACCATCCAACATGTGGACACGTATGAGAAAGGTCGGCTGTGGCTGTGGATATTGGAATTTCAGTGTTCTCTAATTGAAATTCATAATTTTATTTTGTTCACATCATTGATAGATCAAGAATACATAAACTTAAACATGGATTATATTAACTTGTAGAGTGAGCTCAACCGTAAAAGATAATATATTTTATTTAGGTGAATTAAATTCGAATATTATGTGTTGACGGTATATGTGCATTAATAAAAGGCTAAGAAAATTGAACATATACTACCTTATAATCATATCAACATATTAAAAAATATATATTATATAATATATAAAATATAAACTTTATACTAGCAAAAGGATAAAATTTCAGCTGCCAAACCAATTGAAAAGCCGTGTTGCTAACAAAAAAAAAACCCTCACCCCCCACACATTATATATATATATATGTGTGTGTGTGGCTGAAAAGTGGATATTCTTTATTGCAAAGTTCAGGAAATTCGTTCATGTACAAAATGATGCAATGTTGAAAATTGTATGAAAATTCTTCTGAAAATGTAGGGGAAAAGGGGTTAGGGTTGGACCCTTTGGGTGCACGGGTACCAAAAGTCTATACTTTATATATTTCATGACTATGATGTATGATATTCATACATTAATAATCAACAATTTATTGAGTGTTTTTGACGAAAAAAACGTTGTTATTTTTAGAACACCTGAGTACAAAAAAAAAAGCGTGTCTACACAGTATGTGTGTATTTTAAAAAAAGTTGCAATTAAAGAAAAGATACTACCTTGTAGTTAAATTAAAATATTTAAAAAATGATAAATAATTAATTATATAACACTCTACCCGATTCACATTTCCATTTTCAACAATGAATTTGCAAACTGATTTACAAGACACCTAATGCTTTGTTTTTGGGTGAGGCGGTAAATGTCTGTTAGGGCCTAAACGCCCGTTGCCAGAAACTGAAAATTTTATGGGAAAACGAGCGTTTGGGGAGAAAATATGACGAGCAAACGGGTATTGGGTGCTACACCAGCACCTATTTGGCAGCAAAAATATGGCGGCAATAAACGTTTGGGGGAAAAATCAACCAAAAACGGGCTGAATTAGTCTATGCCAAAACACACGTCAAACATAAAGAGAAACTTGTGGAGTATGTCCACCAAGTACTTAAAAAAAATAAAACATGAAAATTCAAAGGGCGTGAAGAAAACAAAATTTTCCTTTGAACATGACCTTCGATTTCCTTAGAAATCTAACTATCATCATTAAAATTTTCATGTATCTATCTAACTAGATGTTTATGTAGTAATGTAGAAGATGTGATGGACATAATCAATCTTGCATATATGTCCCCCGCTAATAATTATGATTACGTTGACAAACGCATAAAAGAGGATCTATCCATACTAGACCACCAACATTCCCTGATCAGAGACGTGTGTTATGATGATAGCTACACGAACGCAAAATTACCACAAAGGAAGTCGATGAGAACCGTGCCACAAGAAAAAAAAAATCGTGTCATAAAGACATCCGAAACAAACACAATAAGATGGGCAAAAAGGAAGAATTCAAGACAAAGGAAATTCTTAGTGAGAAAAAAATAAAAAATAAAAACAATCACCAGCGGTCGAAAACCATCACAAAATTAATATCGTCGTTGGCATCATAAAAGAAAAAGTAAAAAGTAAAAAGAACAGTATTATAGAAAAAAGAAAAGAGACCGACTAGGGTCGATTAATATAATTATTTGTATTTACACCATATAATTGTAAAATATGAAGAAATACTATATACTTTTATGCACACTATCAATACAGTTAAAATTTAGATTATAAATTGATTTAACATTCCTTTACAATACTTTAAACCCTAATTGCTCCCCACTGCTAAAATTTTTTCAACTTTAGTCGCTTTCTATTTTGATTAATCTCTTTGATTGGTGGTCGACAATTAATTTTAATATTGGTTATCGATTATCGGATCTATTAATTTTTTTATTTTAATAAGAATCTTTTTCTCTGTCCTTATGACACATCTTTTTTCTGTCCTTATGACATGTCTTTATTTCTATTTTGTGGTTTGGTACATCTGTCTTTGTGGCATACTTCAACATATCTTAGCAATCGATTATTGTTCGCACAGAGATTCGATTATTCGTTGATACGATCTAAAATTTCGGTGGTCACTTGGAAATATCCCCTAGGGGTGTGCACAAAAATCCGATCCAATTGATCTGATCCAAAATTTCGGTGGTCACTTGGAAATATCCCCTAGGGGTGTGCACAAAAATCCGATCCAATTGATCCGATCCAAAATTTTGGATATCTGATCCGTTTTTTTATTTTCGGATAATTCGGATCTAATATCCAAAAATTTCGGATCGAATATGGATAATGATTTTACATTTGGATTGAATATCCGATTATCTGATATCTGAAAATTTCATTTTTTTTATAGATATAAATCTTGTTATATTCAATATTTTTACTTGTTATATATGAAAAATTGATTTTTTATGGATACAAATCTTGTTATACTCAATAATTTGTTGATTTTTATATTTGAAAACCTAAAATGTTCATGGATAAGACAACCAAATTCAAAAAATAATTAAATTAACTCATAATTTCGGATATTCGAATATCTGATCCGAAATTTCGGATATCCAAAAATCGGGCATCCAATTTTTTCAGATCAGATACGGATATGATCGAATATCCGAAATGTACACCCCTAATATCTCCATTCGGTTGATGGTTGTTTGCCGATGAAATCAGTCATGGGTAGCAATACATTTTGCTTGACAGTTTGGATCGGGCACCACTCCTTTTTTTTCTTTATGTGTCTCGTTTGGACAGAGACAAGGAGATTCAGGAGGCTACTAAATTTTGTTGGTATGCTTATCTCCATAGAAATTTTTATTTTTTTATTTTTGGGTTATAAAGATTTTTGGATTGCTTAATCCAAATATTCTCCTTTTTAGATGCACTGTAATTGTGTTTGTTCTATGAATTTAATAAAAATTTAATCAATTTTATAAAAAAAAATTTTGTAAAATATGCTTTATTGATAATTATAATAGTAATTTGCGAAAACTCAGTCAAATAAAAATTTCATATATATAGTTGTACGGAATCAAAATTCAACTTATACAATTGTACATTCAACAAAAGTTCACGTATAGTTTTAAGATTTACCCCGATAATTAAAAGATAAAATTCAATTCTTATATGTTTAATACACTTTTTTTCTCTAAATTTTATATGTTTCTCTAACATGTCCAATAAAGTTTATTTTGACCATTTTTCACCCTTAAACTTTTCGTCTTTACCCATATAACTTTAAAAATTAACATCGCTAAAAAAATATATATATTGACCAATCAAAACGTGTCATATCACTTAATTATTATTTTTCTGTTTAATATATCAAAGGTGTATCAAAATATTGACATGGATTGCGTGAATATTGAAAATGTAAATTTTATATTACCTTAAGATCAGATTTTTACTTCTCTCCAATTTTCTTAATAAAATCTCATAACTCATAAGCATTCTTCATTTTAATATAACTACAAATAACCTTAATAAGGGAATCAACAACAGAGGAAGTCACCATAAACACATGTTTCTTCGTTAACCAAAACATATAGAGTATGAAGAACTATGACAACAAAATCTTCATGCAAATCCAAAGCCATAGCAGTAAGACTCGACTCCAAAGACCAATCAACTTTACTTTGCAACAAAGACAACACATTTTCTAATTTGTTAGCATCAATCTCATAAGCTTGAGTTTCTTCTTCCATGTCGTTTTTGAAATCTTCAGGTACAAAATTATCCATCTGGGTCTCATCACCGGTAATACCGCCATAAGGGAAAACTTGGGCGACATTAATTTTAATCTCGGCGATAAAATTCAACTCGAGATCCTCACTTTCTGCTAAACCAAGTGATTCATTATTTGGATTAGCAGAGGAATGGGGGAAAACGATGGGATGACGAGGGTGGTGCCTTGGGGAAGGAATTGAAAGGTTTACGAGTTTCAGATAGAACCTACTAAACATGGTTCATTAATTGATGATATATCAAGTTTGGGGGGAGAGGATGAAGGGATGGGGTTTGGGGTTTGGAGAAAGAGGATGGGGAAGTTTTGGTAAAATAAAAACAATTAGGGAAGAACATTGTTCAATTCGAAACCACCACCGATTCCACCTTCACATCCGAGAGCTTCAACTTGGGATTTTTTGAACCCTTTCGAGATCTTTGAAAATGAGGATGGACAAGTTGTTAAAGAAAATTGGAGAAGAAGATAAGATGTTTTTGAATATTTTAATATATTTATTTTATTTTATTTTATTTTAGCAGATAAATTGGGAAAATATATAAAATTTAGGGGAGGAAGTGTATTAAGCGATTCTTATATTAAGTTTTTGTTTAGCTAACAATATTATTGTTGCAACATCTAAAAAATGTGAGTTTAAATACGCTTAAACACTATTTTTTTTTTTAATTTAAGAGTTAAAGAGTCTGAGTAGTTTAGGACGTGATATAATTGTTTCTCATGACTTCCTTTATATTATTTTAACAAATCGGCCACTGATTCTAGCAATACAATTCTACTTGTTATTCATGATGTGAGAATCATCTTCCATTAAAAAAGGAAAAAACTACGTTTCTTATATATAATTTAATGGTTAAATTTTATGGACTCTTAGAAAGATGCAAATAGTGATTCTTATAAAAGCTTAAGGGTAAGCAGGGGTAAGGGGTGAGCATTTGATTAGGTTGAGTCGAGTCGAGTCGAGTTAAAAAAAATTCGTGTTAATCGAGTTGAAGAATTTTATTTTATAATTTAAATTTTATTTGAAATTTTTTCGAGTCGAGTCAAGTTTATGAAATTTGAGTAGAGTAAGTTGAGTTGAGTTGTTTGAATTTCTGTTCAAATTTAATTATAAGCATTTATAATATTATGACACTAATTAATTCCAATTTAAACCGTTTTCTATAACCATATACAATACACATAAATATTTCTCATGGGCGGATGTATATGGGATTTTAATGGTGCAATTGACCCACTAAATAAATTTCAAACCCATTATAAAGTTAAAAAAATTAAATTTTTCATAGAAAATATAAGAATTGACATCACTTGATTTTTTTTAGATATAGGGTCAACAATAATAGTGCTATAGAAATTTTCCCAAACTTCATACCTCACTGTGACCATGGTCGTACTCGTATATGGGCCTGAGCGGGAGGGACAACCTCCTAGGGCCCAGAATTTTTATAATGAATCATACATTTTTTAATATTAATTATAGGGTCTAATTTTTCTATATTTATTGTTAGGGGTTTACTCTTAATATTTTTTTAATATTTGTTTTTAAGGGTTTAATTTTTTTGTAATATTTGTTATTATGGTCATACTCTTAAAATACATTTTTTTTCTAAATATGTCTAATTCTTTCAATACTTGTTATTGGGACCCATTTTTTAATATTTTTTTATTAGGGGTCTACTCTACTCTTAAAATTCAAATTTTTCTAATATTTGTTATTACGGGTCCAATATTTTTTTAATATTTGTTATTAGAGGCCAGTTTTTTTCAATACTTGTAACTATGAGTATACTCTTAAAATTCAATTTTTTTCAATATTTGTTATCATGAGCCCAATTTTTCAATACTTGTTATTATAGATCTACCCTTATTTTTCTTCCAATACTTGTTATTCGAGACATGAATTTAAATAATGGGCCTCAACCGCAACAATGATCGTTATATAGCGGTAGCGACGTCATCTGAAACTGCGATATACACAATCGTTATGTCCACAAAAGCATATTTTATTTTTAAAAAAATCACAATTGCGATACTCATAGTGACCACAATAGCGATAAACGCAATGCGACCAAAAACACGTTTCAATTGTATTTTAAATCCTTGATTAAGAGCCCAATCTTTTGGTTCGTCCTAGGGCCACCAAAATCTCAAAAACGGGCATGACTATGACCCTACTATATAGAAATTCTGGCTTCGCCACTGGTATTTATGCATATTATTTCACTATAAACTTCGAGTTATTAGAATTTTCATTTTATATCTCAAACTTTATTTGAATTCTTTTAGTCGAGTCGAGTTTATAAAATTACAAATCGAGTCAAAATAAGTCGAGTATTTTTACATCGAGTCGAATAATTCAATTTTATCGAATAGAGTTTTATTCACCTCTATGTGGACTTCTTCGCTTGGTTAATGAAAATTTTACGTTTTTAGTTTCTTTCAAATGTTAGTTTTCTAATTTGCACCTTTTAATCCTTTAGATGAGTATAAATTTATAATTTTGATCTTAAAATTTAATTATTTAATTTTTCTTTTTAAAATAATTTTTTAGCTTTATTATTTTGAAATTTTATAATTTTATCTCGATCCCTCCCATACTATTTTTATGGCATATCTATGTTTCTATTAATTTAATATAGCGAAGATAACGTTCATTTTTTAAAACTGATAACCAAAAGTATACACTAACTAAACATAAATAATAATTTTAATGATTTACACTATTTTTTTTATCCCTGTCAGATCAATTGTAGAACTAATATTTTAATATAATAATTGAAAAATATTTTGGACTGATTTAAAAAGTATTTAAAACAATTTTCAAAGTCCAAATAACTTGAAACTATGTTTAGGGACATCTTAAAATGGTTTTACATGTTTTTCAAAGCCAAACTTCACAAAACCGTCCAGGCGTTTCGAAACGCCCTAAGGTGTTTCGAAACAGGGGATTCCAGTAGCAAAAATGTTTCGATACGAGTATCGAAACGGGCTTTCCCTGGATGAGGATTTTGCCCAGCGTTTCGAAACGGGCTCTGCCATTTCGATACACCCACGTGGCATCGACCACAACGGTCATAAACCCCAACGGCTATTTCCCAACTAACATTTAAATGCAGGGCGTTTCGATACGGGTCTTAGCGTTTCGATACGTGTTTCGAAACGGCCAGGGGCGTTCCGAAACGGGTGCCTTGTCAGACTGCAACGACTCTTTCTACTTAAAGAGTGTTTCGAAACGGGTTCGAGCGTTTCGAAATGGGAAGCTGCAGAACTGCATTTATGGTGGGAATTAAAGTCCTCAACAGCTCCAATTCAATCCCAACGGATAGTAACGGCTACAAACTCATCAAGGAGTATAAAAGGGACCTCCAAGCATCAAGTAAAGGTTAATGCTCATATTGTCAATCAACAAATTATCAAGAATTGTCTTAGTGCCTAAATTGTCATTTATTGTATAGACAAACACTAGTGAGCCAAAATCGTCAAATTTGCTCAAGTGTTTTAGGTTTTGGGTGAGTGCTTAATTGTGCAAACAAATACCTATTAGAGGGATTTAAGTTTACTTATTGTTTCTCTTTGTAAGAGAGGGTTTCAATCAAGGCTTTGGGGTAGAAAGCTTGATTGTGTATAAGGGTTACCTCCTAAGCCTAGAAAATGGGACGAATCAATAGTGGATTGATTGGAAATCCTTAGTAGGGAGCTAAGGTAGTAGATGTAGACCTTGGTTAGAAGGTTGAACCACTATAATTCATTGTGTCAATTATCTTTTTAGCTTCCACAACCCTTCCACCCAAAAATTCACCTCTCCACCACTTGGTGAGTCATATCGGTTGAACGAATCGAGCCCCACACAACCCAACAATGGGTATCAGAGCTTGGCTCAATCGAAGAGGATTGACATCCTATTGAGAAGATCCGGCAAGCTCGATCACTATTTCATCAACCGACTCAAATGGGACAATCAATCGACAAACCGCCTTTCTTTGACGGAACCCACTATGCCCATTGGAAGACAAAGATAAAGTTATTCATCAAATCAAGAGACTACAAGCTATGGGATATAGTTGAAGATGGTCCGTTTGTGCCTCAAAAAGCAAAGCGGAGTGGAGTGCCGACGATTGCAAGAAGATGGAGCTTAATTGCAAAGCCTTGCACATTTTATTTTGTGCTTTTGGCCCAACCATCTATGAGAAGATGTCTTCTTGTGAGAGTACCAAGGAGGTATGAGACAAGCTTGAAGTCACATATGAGGGGACCGATGAAGTCAAGGAGACCAAGATTGGGCTCCTAACATTAGAGTATGAGAACTTCAAAATGGATCCGGAAGAGAACATCGAGAAGATGTTTGATAGGTTCTCCACTATCACTAATGGTTTCAAAGGCTATGAAGAAGCCATCCCGGAGGAAAAGCTTGTTCGAAAGCTCATCTACTCACTTCCCGAGTCTTGGGACTCAAAGAGGACCGCCATCATTGAAGCCAAGAATTTGAAGACCTTGAAGCTTGATGAACTCATGGGGTCACTCCTTACTCATCAAATCATGATGAAGAATAAAGAAGATGAGAAGAAGAGGGAAGAAATTAGAGCTATGAGAGAGAAGAAAATCAAAGGGCTTGGCATTAATGCAAGTGTCATGGCTCTCATATCCTCCACTTGTCATCATGTCTACTCAAGTGAAAAGGAGGATGAAGATGAAGAGATAGTTCATCTCTTCAAGAAGTGTGCCCCGTTCATGAAGAAAGCCTTGAGAGAGCTTGAACGAGATTCCAAGAAAAAGGAGAGGGCAAGCACTTCAAGCCATAAGAAGAAGGCACATGTGGCTACTTGGAGTGATGAGGACTCCACCGACGATGAACAAGCCAACCTTTGCCTTATGGCCATCGAAGAAGATTCAATGGTAACTTCTAATTCATCTACTTCATGTTCTTACTCTTTTGATGAATTACAAGATGCCTATGATGATTTGGTTTTAGACTTTAAAAATCACATTTTGAAAAACAATAAATTGATTTCAAAGTTAAAAATTCAAAATGATTTGATTTCTAAAACCAAACTTGAACTTGAAGCAAAACTCGAAAAGTTTGAATTAAAATGTTTTGATTTACAAAATTTGCTTCAAAAAGTTCAAGAAGAAAAAGATTTGATTTCCAAAGAGCTTGAAAAGAAAAACAATTTTGGAAAATCAAATTTTTATGTTAGACAATCTAGTGCCCCTAGATTTGTAAAAGGAAAATATTTTAGAAGTGTTTGGGTCCCAAAAGGACTAACCACTTCAATTAAAAAGGATGACATTGAAAAATGGATTCATAAGGGGGCTAAAATTTGTGCTACTAATGTCTATGGATCCAAAGCAATTTGGATACCAAAAGTTACTTGATTGTCTTTTGCTAGGTGTGATGGAGATGTTCAACAAGTCAAACATTGAGGGGGAGCTCCATGCACACAAGGAAGAACACTTGAAGAAGGAAGGCTTCACATCCTACCTTAAGTTCAAGTGTTGGTAAAAATCTAGTTGTTTTTGCATTTATTTGTTTTAATTTTTATTTAATTCAACTAGATGATCATATATGTTGACCTAACATTTTTAATGGTGCTTTGAGTAAGAGGGAGCCATTTTAAAACCAAATTCTTATTTTTGTCAATTTTTTTACCTCTATTGTTATTTTGAACTTAATGTTTTAAATTCTTTTTGATATAACAAAGGGGGGAATGGTTTGAAAAATTGAATTTTCAAATGAATAAGGGAGAGCTTTATTTGATTTCATATCTTCAATCTCTTATTCACATTTTTAAAGTTAAAGGGGGAGAATCTCAAACAATTTTTCAAGTGACTTTTATTATATCAAAAAGGGGGAGATTGTAGAACTAATGTTTTGATATAATAATTGAAAAATGTTTTGGACTAATTTAAAAAGTATTTAAAACAATTTCCAAAGTCCAAATAACTTGAAACTATGTTTATGGACATCTTAGAAGGGTTTTACATGTTTTTCAAAGCCAAACTTCACAAAACCGTCCAGGCGTTTCGAAACGCCCTAAGGTGTTTCGAAACAGGGGGTTTCAGTAGCAAAAACGTTTCGATACGAGTATCGAAACGGGCTTTCCCTGGATGAGGATTTTGCCCAGCGTTTCGAAACGGACTCTGCCGTTTCGATACACCCACGTGGCATCGACCACAACGGTCATAAACCTCAACGGCTATTTCCGAACTAACATTTAAATGTAGGGCATTTCGATAAGGGTCTTAGCGTTTCGATACGTGTTCCGAAACGGCCAGGGGTATTCCGAAATGGGTGCCTTGTCAGACTGCAACGGCTCTTTCTACTTAAAGAGTGTTTCGAAATGGGTTCGAGCGTTTCGAAACGGGGAGCTGCAGAACTGCATTTATGGTGAGATTTAAAGTCCTCAACGGCTCTAATTCAATCCCAACAGATAGTAACGGCTAAAAACTCATCAAGGAGTATAAAAGGGACCTCCAAGAATCAAGTAAAGGTTAATGCTCATATTGTCAATCAACAAATGATCAAGAATTGTCTTAGTGCCTAAATTGTCATTTATTGTATAGACAAACACTAGTGAGCCAAAATCGTCAAATTTGCTCAAGTGTTTTAGGTTTTGGGTGAGTGCTTAATTGTGCAAACAAATACCTATTAGAGGGATTTAAGTTTGATTATTGTTTCTCTTTGTAAGAGAGGGTTTCTATCAAGGCTTTGGGTAGAAAGCTTGATTGTGTATAAGGGTTGCCTCCTAAGCCTAGAAAAGGGGACGAATCAATAGTGGATTGATTGGAAATCCTTAGTGGGGAGTTAAGGTAGTGGATGTAGATCTTGGTTAGAAGGTTGAACCACTATAATTAATTGTGTCAATTATCTTTTTAGCTTCCACAACCCTTCCACCCAAAAATTCACCTCTCCACCACTTGGTGAGCCATATCGGTTGAACGAATCGAGCCCCACACAACCCAACAATAATAATTTAAGGGTTACGAATTTAATTTAGGGTTTGGAATGTTGCGTTATCCATGGCTCACGCATCTATAGTATAATATGTTGATGGATTCATAGCCTTACATATGTCCATTAAATAATTACAAAGTCTGAACCCAACAAGTGTTCCAATAGAAAAGAGGATAAACTTCATCTTAGGAGACACGGGTTCAATCTCAATTTTCGCTTGATAAAAATTGTTTTTAAATTTAATTTTAAGTAAATATAAGTGAAGATTCACTTAGTATAAAGATTATATAAAAAAATTAATGAAATGTGTGTATTGTTATTGGTCGGTCTCATAAATGACGTAGTGGGAAAGACACATGATATAATTTATCATTATATACATAGAGATAATATTAATGCATAAAATTAATTTTCATAATCATTAATTAAGGAAAAAAAACTTTTTTAAATCTTGTTTTTCTTTTAACTTTTCATTTATTTAAAATATAAGGCGGGTCCCAAATTGTAGGCGTTGATGAGGAGATATTCATATTAGGGGGGGGGGGGGGGGGGGGACATTGATGCATAGGTTGTATAAATTCATGTTGGCACTTGGCATGAAGATAATTTTGACCCTTAACATTTTAACTTTTTGTCATTTTATTCATCATTATTTTAGAGTTAAATGTGATCCTCAATTTATATTTTTTTATTAAATTGCTTTGCCTTTAACTAATATATTAATTCAACCATTAAAATTTTAACTGATATGAATGCGCACATAATAATCCATTTTAAATGACGTGAGCTTCAAACTATTACTTGAATATAACTTTAATTTAATAAAACATAATTAAAAATTAAAAAAACATAGGTAAATTATTTACTGCTTTACCCCTCCCTCTCCTTCACCCCTTCTCTAAACTCACAGGCGCAAACTCAAAAACAACACAAATGTAATTTTAAAATATCATTATATATTCGACCAAGACAAATACAAACGTGTGTATATATATAACAAAGAAAAATAGGTCATTTAAAATCAATCTCAATCAAAACTATCATCGTGAAATTACTCTTTTAAAAGTTACCATTATTTTCAAAACTGTCTGGATCTTGCAAAAACAAAAAACCAAACAATTAGTATGGTCACAGCCATATGAAGAATCATTAAATCTTTTCTTGAGGAAGCAATACTATGAAAATCAGATCATTAAATAAAACCAAATAACAAGAAATTCATGATTCACTATCCCAAATTAATTATAGACAACTTGACAAAAATTACCCCCAACGTTTACATGTTTTGTTATTTAGTCCCCTATTCTTTTTTTTTGGAGCAAACAAACCTCAACATTTTAATTTGGTCCAAATATGCCTCTGTTGGATGGAAATTGCCAGTTAACTGACGGTCCACAGATGATTCTGACTGGACTTGCCACATGTTTAGATTGGTTGACGTGGTATATGCCACGTCAATTTTTTTATAAATATTTTGTTATACCCTTATTTTTGGTGACACGTGACTGACTATCGTGCTAACACATGGCCGAACAGGATGGTGACACGTGGTGAATATGATGCTGACACGTCAACAGATCTTAACACGTGGCAACTCCACTCAACATCCGCCATTGATCGTCAGTTGACTGTCAGTTTCCATCCAACAAGGGCTTATTTGGACCAAATTGAAACATTGAGGAGTTATTTGCTCCAAAAAAAGAATAAAGGGCCAAATGATAAAACATACAAACATTAGGGGCATGTTTTGTCATTTTACCTTAATTATAAACAATAAAGTTCAGAAAAAGAAAATTCAAACCTATGTTATCCCCTAAAAGATATAATCATTTCGTTTCCCACATAAATTAAGAAAAGAAAACACTCAACCTTAATTTCCAGGTATCAACTCAAATAATTATCACATTAGACAAACAACATAAATAGATCATTTTTTGTATAGCCTGAGATTTAGAAACAAATTGATTGAGTAATTTGAATGCAAAGATAAAGACTAGAATAAAAGCAAGCTCGTTAAACAATAGTCATTTATGGGTGGGGATCGCTTGTCCTATTATACCAATTAATTAATAGATGAATAAAATTGTCAAACATTCATGTTTGTTTCCTTGCAAGAATTGTTGGAAGCAATACCTAATGCCCTAATATTTTTTAAGAAAGGGGATGAAGCAATAAACAGTTATTCGTGCATACTTTTCAATTTCAATTTTTTTTAGTATTTTTTTTAGTATTTTTAACTATGTTTTATTAGATTGAAATTATATTCCACTAGTAAACATGTAATAGGTTGAAGTTCATGTCATTTAAAATAAAATATTATGTGTGTATTCCACGTCTCTACCGTTAAATTTTTAACGGTCTAGTCAGTATATTAGTTAAAAATAGAACAATTTGACTAAAAAATATAAATTGAGGGTCAAATTTAACTCTAAAAAAATAGAGTTAAAATGACAAAAGTTATAAACATAGGTCGCGTTTTAATCTATTGTCACGGTTGAGCGTTCGTAGGCCGCATTCAATCCCCCTCCATCACACCCTCTTCTTTTTCTCTATTTTTTTCTTTTCCTTTTATCTTTTATTATCTCATGTTCACTCGTCACTCATAATGATCTGATCAACATTAATAGATGATTTGACCACCAATATTTTGTATATATGTGATTTATTTTGCAAATGTAGGTAAATTTTTTAGTTATTCAATTAGTTTTCTCATTTTCTTTAAAAAATAGTGAAAGTTTAATTTTGTCGCATGCACTTTTTTTTTTATCTTGTCTTACGTAAATTTTAGTCTTACTTTTACAAGCTCTTTTTTTTCTCTCCATTAGTGTTATTTTTTTTTTTTGTCATTTATCAAGTTGACGAATGCTCAGATCTTTTTTAATATATTATTTTCATTGGATATGGTGAGATACTAATAAGACGATTTATTGCTTGAAAGTTTTTCTTATAGTATTTTGGTTGTCATTAATGACGATACTCATTTGAATAATTTTGATTCTTTACAATGACTTAAGTTCATGTGTATTGGATATGTCGGCCGGCTTGCGACTAACAGTTCTTTGAAATTTTAATTATAATGTAATTCATTTTTTCTTTTATAACGAATGAAGTTCTAAATTTAGATATATATATCTATATATGAGCAAATACATTTGATCGGTTGGTCAAGCTGTTTATTTTTGTTTTTCATATTCTATTAGGTCATAGGTTCTAAACTTACTACGAACACCCCTTCTTTCCCCAAAAATCCCTATTCTCTTTCTCTTTAGGTAAAATTATGATTAAAAATAGGGTTTTCTCTTTAAGTAAAATTAGGATTAGAAGTAAAATTTGTCGATGTGTTTAATTGAGATTGAATAGAAGACTAATATATGCTCCGGTTCCAAAAAAAAAAAAAGACTAATATATGCCAGGTTCTTTACCATCCCATTTGTAATCACTTATTAATTTATTGTTATAAATATATTTAGGGTAAACTATACTAGTAGCCACTGAAATTTTAAGACGTTTTTAATATGATCATTGAACTTTTAAATTTTTTTTTCAATTCAGTCACTCAACGTTTAATTCACTTTCATTAAGGTCACCGTCGTCAACTACCGTTAAAAAGACCGGTGTGGCATGTTTATTTAAGGGTAAATTGCACTGGTAGTCACTAACTTTTAGGGCGCTTTCAATATTTCATTACAGTCACTCAATTTTTAATTCGTTTTTATTACCGTTAAAAAAACTAATGCGGCACGTTAAGTTTACAAATAAACGTTTTCTCACTCTATTTTCTCCCCTCCTCTTATTTTCTTCCATTTTCCTTCCATCCAAACATGTCTATCTTTCTTTTTTCCTCCTCTCCCTCTTTCCTTTTTCCTCCGTATTCTTATAGCCGTTGTGGAGTGAAATTGTCCTACTACTTGTACCATCAAGAAAAGATGGCATCTACTGATGATCAAAATGATTGTGGAGAACATGATAATGTTGAATCTAATGGACTCGGTAAAAGGAGGGCATATACCGGTGATCAAAATGATTATAGCATGCTTAATACCAAGATTTTAAGAAGTACAAAGCATTTGATTAAGAAGGTCCTTCCTAGAAGATCCATGCGACTAGTTTCCAAGTGAGTTTAAGAAGTATATGCAAGCCATTTTCGAGTGTTGTTTCAACTCATATTAGATTCACTATTGCAAAAGTCAAGTATTGTTTATAGTTGTAGGTTGGTTTATTCTTTGGAGAATAGTCTTTCTCACAAACATAATAATAAGGTGGCAGGGTATAACATTCTATTCCTTCTCTGCCTTCTATTTTTCAATAATTTTCAAAATTAATTGAAAATTTTAAGGAAAACGATACAAAAATAAAAATTATTTGTTCTGCTATTATCCTTGTGGTTAAGGTATTTAAAACTATAGATTGAAATTAGATATGTGTATATATAATATTGGCATGCCACTTTTTTAATGGATTGGAAGGATCTTAGATGACCATATTTTTCATGTTTTATCGGAATATTTCTTGAACAAGTATACTCTATAAAAATTAAAAAATCTAAGCAACTTGGATAATCTAAAGGTGGGATGAATTTTTTTGGTAACACTAAAACTAGGTTAAGTGATTGTTACATTTCAAAATAATTCTAGGATAACTATAGCCTTGGAAGATTTCTTAATGGTACAGGTAGTAGGATAATTTAACTCTACAGTGGCTATAAGATTACAGAAGAAAAAAAAGAGGTAGGAGAGGAAGATGAAAAAGAAAGATAAACATGTTTAGATAAGAGGAGGAGAGAAAATTGGGTGAGAAGACGTTTATTTTTAAACTTAACGTGCCACATCAGCTTTTTTTAACGATAATGAAAGTGAATTAAAACTTGAGTGATTGTAATGAAAAATTTTAAAAGTTCGATGACTATATTGAAAGCACCCTAAAAGTTCAGTGATTATCAGTGTAGTTTACCCTTAAGTTTAACACGCCATGTCAGTTTTTTTTAACGGTAGTTGACGGTAGTGACCGTAATGAAAGCGAATTAAAAGTTGAGTGATTGTAATGAATGTTTTAAAAGTTTGATGACAATATTAAAATCACCCTAAATGTTCAGTGACTACCAGTGTAGTTTACCCATATATTTATTTTCATAAATAATTTAATTAAAATTATAAAAATAATAAATCTAATAAATAATAATAATAATAATAATAATAATAATAATAATAATAATATAACAACAAATAATATCGTTTTTGAAATGTAAATTATGGTGTCTCATATTTACTCAGGCAACATTTTTTAAAAAAGAATAATCTTCTTTTCTTTTTTCATGAACCAGATCATTTTATGTCTTTCTACTCGTTGAAAATATAGGATGTTGTTATTGTAGCTGTCTTGTCGAATATTTTATTCAAAATTCTAAGTCCAAAAATGGCTTCAAATGATATCTTTGAATATGTCCAATAATCAACCCAAACCTTGAATTTCATGCACATTTTGTATATTATTACAACTTTATGTCTTCCATTGGATTGTTATTGGCTTCATTTGCATATAATATTAATATAGTTTTGATTATGTTTTAATATTCATTTTGCCTTGAATGATATTCGTAATCATTCATCAATGAAAGTCTTTCTGATATAATTACGCCTGCAATTATTTGTCCGACAGATTGAAAATTTTGATTACAACATCTGGAAAGAAGATAAACTTAAATTAATTTCATCTGCTAAACCAACTATAAAGTTTGCAGTAATTCAATTCTAATTCTAATTTTTTTTCACTTGAGAATTGGGCTGTTGTATTTACTATATATTAATATTATATTCAAAATTTAATTTAATTTTTTGGAAAATACATTAATTGACCGAGAGATTGTTGAGGTTTATATTGCCCATTCTTATATGGACTTAAATCTCGATAAATCTCTTACTTAATGAAAAAAAAAACATTTTTTTGGAGTGCAACAAAAATATGTTCTAATAAAATAGAAGGTTAAGTACTAAGGGGATTGGTCCAAGTGTCAAGCAGCTTTGTATCGTTTAAGTAAGATTTCGGGTTTGAGGCGTATAGAAAATTTTCGATAGAAGACTTACCCACCAAAATTAAGTGTGTAACGCAGGTCAATTCGAATTAGTCAGGGCGAAGCCCTCAAAACTAGAAGGACAACCAAGAAAATAATGATTTTTAAATAGTTATTTTAGTATAAATTGAAGTAATTATTATTTAGCTAGTTATATAGTTTTGTGTTTGTGTCTACTTACGCTGATGTATACTAAGTGTAATTATTGATGTATAATTGAAAGCTATACCTTTACACAATTATAAGTGATTTTTATCCTCAACTCTCCGTTGATGGTATCTCATCTTTTAAGTTAAGTTATGGGTTATGGGTTTAATATTTTTAATTTATTAAATAATATATTATTTTCAGTACTATTTGGAAATCAATAAAAATGTCAATTGAGTGTAGTTTGATTGACATTATTGTCGTTTGTATAATATACATAAAGGCGTGAGATTGAATATGCTTAGGCGCTCAATTTTCTTCCATTTGTGGGTGGTGATGAATTTAGATAGTATACATTGTACATATTAAAAATAATCAACAAAAAATATATTGAATTCAAAAACGAGTTAATTATAACACACGTTCTAAAACTATTCTTTTCGTTTAAAATTGGCCCTAAATTTAAATATTTTAATTTTATCCTCAAATAATGGCTTTTATAAAAAAATTAGTTCCCAACGTTTAAACATTCTAATTTCATAGCAAACAATGACCCTAATTCTAAATTAATTTTTAAACTTTTGAATTTTACAATTTCATCCA
Source organism: Hibiscus tridactylites (assembly GCA_958450335.1). Taxonomy (NCBI): domain Eukaryota; kingdom Viridiplantae; phylum Streptophyta; class Magnoliopsida; order Malvales; family Malvaceae; genus Hibiscus; species Hibiscus tridactylites. The sequence goes on along the minus strand of OY288287.1, from coordinate 57,277,321 downwards.
CCAACTACTTATATATGCTAATCACATCAAGGGTTAATAAAATTATTAAAATTTTATTAATTTTCTTATAAACATTAATGTATATCATGTAATAATATGATGTGATAATTTAAATTAAATCATTTTTAATTATGTAAACTCGAGCATGGGATAGTCTCTAAAAACTCAATCTACCTTCAGTGATTTCCTCTTCTACGGTTGTACCAATTACACCTTTTTGCCGAAGCCCTCACAACCCAAACACAAAAGTCGAACCCTTTGTTTTATTGACACACACTCAATGTTATAAAGATACTTTCGTTTAAACTAAATCGAAAATATGTTTGAAATTTTACCTACTCTTAAATTCATGAATCGTGACTTTAGCCTTATATCTCACTCAATTGCTCCTTCCATAAAATCTTGAAGTCATCAAGAAGGAAACTTATGGTATCATGATTAGGAGTGACCATCTGATCGAGTTGAATAAATTTTTTGAGTTTATGAGTTTTTTTATGGCTTAATCTTTATTTGAAAATTTTCTAATTTGAGTCGAATTTCTGTACAAATTTAATTGTAATTATTCATAATGTTATATTATGGATTGACTCTGATTTAAAAGACTTTCTTTAATATTTGGCCGATTGGTCAAGCTGTTCATTTTTGTTCACTCGTATTCTCTTAGGTCATGGGTTCTAGCCTACTAGGAACACTCACCTTCCTTCCCTTAGAGTCACTCTTCTCCTCCCCTCTAGGTATGATTAGGATTATATTTAAAGATTTGTCAAAAAAAGAAGACTTTCTCTAATTATATATATATATATATTTATATTTTTTCTACATCTGTAAGTAGGATTTTTAATATTATTTAATAAAATAAATATAACTTAAAATCATAAAATATATTTATAATGTCATTTTCTTTGTTTTGAACTAAAGTAATACACTCATTACCCTTGTGATGTTAAATGAATCATGTATTGGTTGATGGGTATATATGTTGCTTCTCATATATATCATTTATACCTAAAATCCTCAAATGGTGGAAATGGTTTTATGTGATATTTGGTTGTTCAAAGTCCTTTTAGATGTTTAGGACATGACCATTGGGGTCAGTTTTGGAAGCTTGAAATGCAATTTCGGAGTCATATTTTTGAAGTTGCATGGCTCGTAGGGGTATCGAAACAAGATATTCTAGTGGCCATTTTGGTTTTGACGCATTCTCTTGGGTATCAAAGTCGAAACCAGACCAACGGTTTCGAACCCTATCTCTGGTTTCGATACATGAACTTTTGAGTTTCCTAATTTGAACTGTTTAGGGCCTTTTGACCCAATACATTCATTGGGCCAACTCGTTTACTTCCTAACCCGTTTGTAAAATTCTTTTGGCCCGATGTTAGTCTTCAAAACTTATTATTTACTTAATCTCTTTTGTAAAACCAAGTGTGCCAAACAACCATAATACTCTTTTATGCCTAAATAACCATAATATCCCTCGAGACGCATAACTAGGGGTACTTATTTGAGTGGAACAGCTCGCAAACAACTCGAGTTTGATTCAGTTAACGCTCGACTCGAGTTAATTTGACACAAAATTAAGTTCGACTCAAGATCTTAACGAGACAGGTAGAGCAAGGTCCAACTCGATAAGTTCGTGAGCAACTCGTTATTTTTTAATAAATTTTTTATGATTTTTTATGGTTACCTTAAAAATTATGTTCCAAGAAGTTCAAATAATAATTGAAAACTCTAAGAAAAAGTAATTTACTCATAAAAAATTAATTTCAAATTTTCAAATGGTTTTGCATTTTCAAATTTTCATTTTCTTTTATTATAACTTTATATATATAAATAAATAAGAGGAAAAGTCTTTACTTTCCACTTCTTTTATTATAACAACTCTTATGGCATTCTTTCATTTGTTGTTCATCGAAGTTTTTAAAAAATTAAATAGAGTATCACACTCGAATATCAACTTCATCTCTAACCCAATCACGATAGATTCGTTTATTTATCTCCTCAATCCTCAGACCTCACGTTTTTTTGTGTGTAAACTCTATGTTTATATTAACCTCTAATAGTATCACTAGATTTTTTCTATATTTTTAAAAAATAGGGTAAAAAATTTGGCGAGCTTAACGCGTAACATGATTTTTTTAACGAGTACGAGTCGAGCAAAATTTTGTCAAGCTTAACGAACAACGAGTCCAACAACAAAATTTTTTAACGAGCACTATTTAACTCGCGATCGACTCACTTAATAATCACCCTTACTCATAAACCTGGCTCACTATATTTCGAATCCCCTCTAAATTTGCAACAAGACTAGAGGAGCAAGTATGACTGTTTGGGTATTCTGTGGAAATCTCGTGAGGACTTACGACACTGATTTAAAATTTCCTTAAAATTTAGCTTTATATTAGTCTGTCTTTCTTTAAAATTTCCCCACTGATTTGTAAATGTATGATCTCGCATGCTTATACCGCTGTCCAAAATTTGAGTACTTTGCAAGTAATTGCAGGTTCCTGATTTGTTTGGTCGTTTCATGGAACTTGTACTGATTTTGTGGTAATTGAATAGTGAATTTTGCTATTTTGGGGGATATGCATTTGTATGGATATTTGGTAAGTTTATATGATTATTTTTATGTTTGTGTTATACGAGGAGTATATGAATTCTCTGCAAATACAGTCTGTAACTCTGATGTAATGTTTTGGACTTTTTGTCGCTCTGTGTGCGCGCGTGTGATTTAAATTGGTTTGATGCTTATGTTTTACAAATTAGCTTAACTACTTAAATGATCACTTATGTTTCTCTCTAATATAAAGTTGGTCATCGATTTTTAAAAATGATTAGTAAGGTCACTAATATTTTCGGGGTATAAATTTTTGGTCACTCAGCTGTTTGTTGTCGTTAAACATTAACGAGAGGCTGATCTGACACAATAAAAAATAAAGGGTAAACTACATAAATGACCACCATACTATTGGAAAAGTCACGATTTGACCACCTAAATTGGGTGCAATGTGACCACCAGCCGTAGAGGTTAACGGTAGGGTGACGTGACAGTTAAAAAATTAAGGGTATAATTACACATTTGGTCCTTACTATTTACACATTCTTTCAATTTAGTTCTAATTTTAAACTAATAAAATAAATTAATTAGGTGGTGACATGCGTTAACACCTTATTGGAGTAATTTAATTATTTATATTTGATATAATAAATTATTTTCCTCCTCCAATCAGGTGGTGATACGTGTCACCTCTATTACATATCAAAGCAGTATTTTAACCACTACACCAAGCACAAGTTTGTGCTATACATCACCAATTATTTATATTGTTGCAGAATCCGTAAACGATCTCCGAAACTCGGCAGATTCACCTCCATTGCATATCACATGCCCTCTCTCATTAAACGATAGAGACGGGGTCATATCACCAACAACCGGAAGATCTTTCGAATGAACAATTGCATCAAATTGCAGCCCCAGATTTCCAAATCCAAAACTGCAGTTTTCGCCATCCATTTGCAATCCACATTCCCCAGACATCAAACCAGCTTGTACATGAACTAGAGGTGTATTATTATTATTATTATTATTATTATTATTATTATTATTATTATTATTATTATGTGCAGCTAACCACTCGATGCTATGATTCGAACCAATCATGCTTAAAGGTGAACTGTTCTCATCCGGCCATGAGGAGGAGAAACACGAATCAAGATAATCATCCATTGTTTATATACACAGCTTACCGTTACTCCTCAAGAATCTCACTTTCTTTTTCTGTTGCTTTGTATTATAGGTTGAAGAAACTGCAGAGCTCTCTGTACATTCAAAGACTAAATCTTTATAACATTAACATATAACCAAATGACATATACAGAACAATTAAGCTAACTCTAAGCTTAGAAAACCTCAAAGTCAGTAACTTTATCATTTGATATCCTTTTAAAAACCCATTTTTCAGACACCCAAATCACAGACATGCAAGGAAAAATGGGTTCTCAAGTGAAAAACCCTGGCAATTTACAAGACGAAAAACAAACAAATATTTGAAGAAAAAGAGATGAAAATTCTAAGAATAGACTTGAAACATTGCTTTTATTCCTGAATCAATAATCTTAACCGAGACTTGAAACGACATCAATAATCCTAATCGAGACTACCATTTGAACTTACAGTGCAGAAACCAATCAAGATGTCCCTTAATAGACATATAAATCATCAAGAAGATGAGTTTGAATGGTAATAAACAATATGACATATAATATAATTGGTGATGTATAGCCCAAACTTGTGCTTGGTGTAATGGTCAAAACACTGCTTTTATCTTTGAATCACCTAGGTACGATTCCTTTCAAGCTCAAGTTTGGGGATTTTGTTTTTCTCCTCTAAATAATTTATTATATCAAATATAAATAATTAAGTTCCTCTAATAAGGTGTTGACACGTGTCACCACCTAATTAATTTATTTTATTGGTTTAAAATTAGGACTAAATTGAAAGAATGTGTAAATAATAAGGACCAAATGTGTAATTATACCTTTAATTTTTTAACTGTCACGTCACCCTACCGTTAACCTCTAACGGTTGGTGGTCACATTGCACCCAATTTAATAGTATGGTGGTTTAATTGCTTCGAAAAAAGTAAGGTGGTCAAATCACGACTTTTCCAATAATATGGTGGTCATTTATGTAGTTTACCCAAAAATAAATTACCTAAATAGTCAATAAACTATTACTTTAATCCTATTTTGACCACCGAAATAAAAATAATTTATATAATTACACACTTAATCCCCATATTTATAATTTTTTTATTTCTTCTCCCCTCCACCATATTTCATATTCTTCTTCATCTAACTCAATTTCTAATTTTCTACTATATTAATCCTCAATTCAAACATTAAAATTGGATTTATCTTTTTTTTCACCGTTTAACCAAATAAGAAAATTTAATTTTACATTTCTTTTTCTTTTAATCTCAATCGAAAGCAATATTTGTATAAACATATACATGCAAACATGTATAAACATCCAGCTCAGAGAGAAGCAATATTTGCATTGGTTCTAGTAATCTTGTTGGTCTCTATATAGTGTTATATTGTCTGGAAAGTGGTCTTTTTTTCTAGCCCTTTGTGTTTTGCTTGAGTGTAAAAGTACAATATTAAAAAACTGTTTAAGATGTTTTCTTTATCATGTTCTAAGGTTGTTTCATTGTGATATGATATCCAAAAAATATCGATCTCTTTATTTTAAGATGTTCGAGAATTCTAAAAGCATGCAGAAGAATCTCATCTAACGGTTAAGATATGATGTTGAATTACACTTTTAATATGAAAGTTATATTCTGATCGGTTATTATATTAATTATGTCAATTACATATGTTTTTTCCTTTTAAAGTCATGAAAATAAATTTGCAAGGGTAATTACCTATATAGAATTGAAGCACCTATGCATATCATTTACTTTTATGTAGATACATCAATTCTGAAATATGAAGTTTATCTGCTTTTCTAAATCACTGGAACTTAACATTATAGGCAAATGATGTGGTATTTTGTGGGCAAATTCTAATGTTTCTGGCACATTTCTTTTTATTGTCTAAACGTTCAGGTAATTTTTATTTAGCCTCATTCTACTCTTCAATTGTTATTTCTGATGCTTACTTTTGATTTCATATAATACTTGCAGTTGTTAATATAAAGGGAGGGGAATTTAACACATCAAATGAGACAAAATACGAGAAAGACTCATCCGAAGGCGCTTTCTAGTTAATACTGGGTTTACGTCACTTGTGAAATGTTTGTATATTGTGCCTCTCAGTTTCAACTCAGATTTTAATTTATATGTGTTTCAGGCATTTCTGTTTATTTCAACTTTTATTACCAAATTGTGAAAAGAAATGGAAAATTAAATATTCTTATTTGGTTAAACGGTGAAAAGAAAGGTAAATCCAACTTTGATGTGTGAATTGAGGATTAATATAGTAGAAAATTAGGGATTGAGTTAGATGAAGAAGAATATGAAAGATGGTGGAGGGAGGAAGAAATAAAAAAATTGTAAATATGGAGAATTAAATGTGTAATCATATAAATTATTTTTAATTCGGTGGTCAAAATAGGATTGCAGTAATAGTTTAGGGACTATTTAGGTAATTTATCCTTTTTACTGTGTCAGATGAGCCTCCCGTTAAGGTCTAACGACAACAAACGGCTGAGTGACCAAAAGTTTACATCCCGAAAACGTAAGTGACCTTACTGGTCGTTTTTGAAAATCTGTGACCAACTCTATACTGGGGGAAAACATAAGTGATCATTCCAGTAGTTAACCCAAAATTAAATTATTCACTAGTTTGGATGTTTAAAAAATGAAAATGTTAGTGAACACCATGTTAGTTTTTTGAGTTTTGTGAGTACAAATAAACAGTTACTAAACATAACTAACTCTCTCAGTAATTTACCCTTAATTTTTATTAAAAATCACCATGTGTTGCGACAATGTGCTGCCGTATGGCATTTTTAAGATTTTTATTTTAAAAATTATGAAAAATATGTGTAGAACTAATGTTTTGATATAATAATTGAAAAATGTTTTGGACTGATTTAAAAAGTATTTAAAACATTTACAAAGTCCAAATAATTTGAAATTATGTTTAGGGAAGTTTTTAAAAGGGTTTTTCATGTTTTTCAAAGCCAATCTTCACAAACTGTCCAGGTGTTTTGAAACACCTTAGGGCGTTTCGAAACAGGGGATTCCAGTGGCAAAATCGTTTCGATACTTGTATCGAAACGGGCTTTCCTTGGACAGGATTTTTTCCCAGCGTTTCGAAACGGGCTAGGCCGTTTCGATACGCCTACGTGGTATTGACCCCAACGGTCATAAACCCAAACGGCTCTTTCCCAACCAACTTTCAAATGCAGGCGTTTCGATACGAGCCTATAGCGTTTCGATACGCGTTTCGAAACGGTAAGAGGGTGTTCCGAAACGGGTGCCCTGACAGACTGCAACGGCTCTTTCTATATAGAGAGTGTTTCGAAACGACTTTGAGCGTTTCGAAACGGGGAGTTGTAGAACTGCATTTATGGTGGGAATTAAAGTCCTCAACGACTCCAATATGATCCCAACGGCTAGTAACGGCTACAAACTCTTTTGGGAGTATAAAATGGACTCTCAAGCATCAAGAGAAGGCTAATGCTCATATTGTCAAACATCAAATGATCAAAGATTGTCTTAGAACTTAAATTGTCATTTATTGTATAGACAAACACTAGTGAGCCAAAATTGTCAAATTTGCTCAAGTGTTTTAGGCTTTGGGTGAGTGCTTAATTGTGCAAACAAACACCTATTAGAGGGTTTTAAGTTTGCTTATATTGTCTCTTTGTAAAGAGGGTTTCAATCAAGGCTTTGGGTAGAAAGCTTGATTGATTGTAAGGGTTTCCTCCTAATCCTAGAAAAGGGGACGAATCAATAGTGGATTGATTGAGAAATCCTTAGTGGGAGCTAAGGTAGTGGATGTAGACCTTGGTTAGAAGGTTGAACCACTATAATTCATTGTGTCAATTTTCATTTTAGCTTCCACAACCCTTCCACCCAAAAATCCATCTCTCCACCACTTGGTGAGCTAAATTGGTTGATCGAATCGAGCCCCTAAAATCTCAACAATATGTATTCTTTGAAAATTTTAAGAATGTATTTATTTTTTAAATATTAAACATTAATAAAAAATGAAAATATTAAAAATTATAAAATGCTACAAAACTATTTTGAAATTATATATTATATCAAAATTTATCATAAAATCGTAAAAATATTGTTTCCTAAAATCCTAAAATATTACAAATTTATTTTAAAAATTATTTATTTGGTTAAAAATGTGCATTTTTTTCTTCTAAAGTTACTGTAGAACTAATGTTTTGATATAATAATTGAAAAATGTTTTGAACTAATTTAAAAAGAATTCAAAACTTCTTCCAAAGTCCAAATAACTTGAAACTATGTTTAGGGATGTTTTCAAAAGGATTTTACATGTTTTCAAAAGCCAAACTACACAAAATCGTCCAGGTGTTTCGATACGGGGCATTCTAGTAGCAAAAACATTTCGATACTGGTATCGAAACGAGCCTTTCCTGGATGAGAATTTTGCCCAGTATTTTGATACGGTCCATGCCGTTTCGATACGCCTACGTGGCATGGACCACAACGGTCATAAACCCCAACAACTATTTCCCAACTAACTTTTAAATGCAGATCGTTTCAATACGGAGACAGGCGTTTCTATACGGGTGTTTTGAAACGGCCAAGGGCATTTCGATACGGGTGCGCATCAGACTGCAATGACTCTTTCTACTTAAAGGGTGTTTCGAAACGGTCACGAGTGTTTCGAAACGGTGAGCTGCAGAACTGCATTTATGGTGGGAAATAAAGTCCTTAACGGCTCCAATTCAATCCCAACGGCTAGTAACGGCTACAAACTCATCAAGGAGTATAAAAGGGACCTCCAAGCATCAAGATATGGTTAATACTTCAATTGTCAATCAACAAATGATCAAAAAGTGTCTTTGCACTTAAATTGTCAATTCTTGTATAGACAAACACTAGTGAGCCAAAATTGTCAAATTTGCTTAAGTGTTTTAGGTTTTGGGTGAGTGCATTATTGAGCAAACAAATACCTATTAGAGGTATTTAAGTTTGCATATTTCTTTTCTCTTGTAAAGAAGGTTTGATCAAGGCTTTGGGTAGAAAGCTTAATCGGTGTATAAAGGTTTCTTCCTACGCCTAGAAAAGGGGACGAATCAATAGTGGATTGATTGGAAATCCTTAGTGGGAAGCTAAGGTAGTGGATGTAGAACTTGGTTAGAAGGTTGAACCACTCTAAAATCATTGTGTCATCTTTGTTTTAGGTTCCACACCATATCTACCCAAAATTCCACCTCTTCACCACTTGGTGAGCAAAATTGGTTGAAGGAATTGAGCACCCTAAAACTCAACAATTGGTATCAGAGCTTGGCTCAATTGAAGAGGATTAACATCCTATTGAGGAGGTCCGGCAAGCTCGATCATCATTTCACCAACCGGCTCAAATGGCGCAATCCATCGACAAACCGCTTTTCTTCGACGAAACCTACTATGCCTATTGGAAGACCAAGATGAAGTTTTTCATAAAGTCAAGAGACTACAAACTATGGGACATAGTTGAAGATGGTTGGTTCGTGCCTCAACGAAGCAAAGCGGAGTGGAGTGTCGACGATCGCAAGAAGATGGAGCTAAATTGCAAAGCCTTGTACATTCTCTTTTGTGCATTTAGCCCAACCATCTATGAGAAGATGTCTTCTTGTGAGAGTGCCAAAAAGGTATAGGACAAGCTTGAAGTCACATACGAGGGAATCGATGAAGTCAAAGAGACCAAGATTGGGCTCCTCACCTTAGAGTATGAGAACTTCAAGATAGATCCGGAAGAGAACATCGAGAAGATGTTTGATAGGTTCTGCACAATCACCAATGGTCTTAAGGGCTATGGAGAAGCTATTTCGGAGGAGAAACTTGTGCGAAAGCTCATCTACTCACTTCCCGAGTCATGGGACTCAAAGAGGACCGCCATCATCGAAGCAAAGAATTTGAAGACCTTATAGCTTGATGAACTCATGGGGTCACTCCTTACTCATCAAATCATGAAGAAGAACAAAGAAGATGAGAAGAAGAGTGAAGAAATTAGAGCTATGGGAGAGAAGAAACTCAAAGGGCTTGGCATCAACACCAATGCCATTGCTCTCAAATCCTCCATTTGTCATCACGTTGATTCAAGTGAAGAGAAGGGTGAAGAAGAAGAGATAGTTCATCTCTTCAAGAAGTGTGCCCCATTCATGAAGAAAGCCTTAAGAGAGCTTGAACGAGAATCCATGAAAAGGGAGAGGGCAAGCACTTTAAGCCATAAGAAGAAGGCACATATGACTACTTGGAGTGAAGAGGACTCCACCGACGATGAACAAGCCAACCTTTGCCTTATGGCCATCGAAGAAGATTCAAGGGTAACTTCTAATTCATCTACTTCATGTTCTTACTATTTTGATGAATTATAAGATGCCTACGATGATTTGGTTTAGAGTTTAAAAATCATATTTTGAAAAAAAAAATTGATTTCAAAGTTAAAAATTCAAAATGATTTGATTTCTAAAACCAAACTTGAACTTGAAGGAAAACTCGAAGAGTTTGAACAAAAAAGTTTTGATTTACAAAATTTGCTTCATAAAGTTCAAGAAGAAAAAGATTTGATTTCCAAAGAGCTAGAAAAGAAAAACAATTTTGGAAAATCAAATTTTTTATGTAAGACAATCTAGTGCCCCTAGATTTGTAAAAGGAAAATGTTTTAGAAGTGTTTGGATCCCAAAAAGACTTAGCACTTCAATTAAAAAGGATGACATTGAAAAATGGATTCCTAAGGGGACTAAAATTTGTGCTAATAATGTTCATGGATCCAAAGCAATTTGGATACCAAAAATTACTTGATTGTCTTTTGCTAGGTGTGATGGAGAGTGTTCAACAAGTCCAATTAATGAGGGGGAGCTCCATGCACACTAAGGAAAAACACTTAAAGAAGGAAGGCTTCACACCCTCCATTGAGTTCAAGTGTGGTAAAATCTAGTTGCTTTTGTTTTTATTTGATTTATTTTTATTTATGTCAACTAGATGATCATATATGTTGGACTAACATTTTTATGATGCTTTGAGTAAGGGGGAGCCATTTTAAAACCAATTTCTCCTTTTTGTCAAATTTTTCCTCTATAGTTATTTTAAACTTAATGTTTTAAATTCTTTTTGATATAACAAAAAGGGGGAGAAATTATTTGAAAAATTGAATTTTCAAATGAATAAGGGGGAGCTTTATTTGATTTCATATCTTTAATCTCTTATTCACAATTTTAAAGTTAAAGGGGAAGAATCCCAAACAATTTTTCAAGTTGGTTTCATAATATCAAAAAGGGGGAGATTGTAGAAATAATGTTTTGATATAATAATTGAAAAATATTTTGGACTAATTTAAAAAGAATTCAAAACTTCTTCCAAAGTCAAAATAACTTGAAACTATGTTTAGGGATGTTTTTAGAAGGATTTTACATGTTTTCAAAAGCCAAACTACACAAAACCGTCCAGGTGTTTCGAAACACCCTTAGGTGTTTCGATACGGGGCATTCCAGTAGCAAAAACGTTTCGATACTGGTATCGAAACGTGCCTTTCCTGGATGAGAATTTTGCCCAGCGTTTCGATACGGTCCATGTCGTTTCGATACACCTATGTGGCATCGACCACAACGGTCATAAACCCCAACGGCTATTTCCCAACTAACTTTTAAATACAGATCGTTTTGATACGGAGACAAGCGTTTCGATACGGGTGTTTCGAAACGGCCAAGGGCGTTTCGATACGGGTGTGCATCAGACTGCAACAGCTCTTTCTACTTAAAGGGTGTTTCGAAACGGTCACGAGTGTTTCAAAACAGTGAGTTGCAGAACTGCATTTATGGTGGGAAATAAAGTCTTCAACGACTCCAATTCAATCCCAACGGCTAGTAACGACTACAAACTCATCAAGGAGTATAAAAGGGACCTCCAAGCATCAAGATATGGTTAATGCTTCAATTGTCAATCAACAAATGATCAAAAAGTGTCTTTGTACTTAAATAGTCAATTCTTGTATAGTCAACACTAGTGAGCCAAAATTGTCAAATTTGCTCAAGTGTTTTAGGTTTTGGGTGAGTGCATTATTGAGCAAACAAATACCTATTAGAGGGATTTAAGTTTGCATATTTCTTTTCTCTTGTAAAGAGTGTTTGATCAAGGCTTTGGGTAGAAAGCTTGATCGGTGTATAAGGGTTTCCTCCTAAGCCTAGAAAAGGGGACAAATCAATAGTGGATTGATTGGAAATCCTTAGTGGGAAGCTAAGGTAGTGGATGTAGACCTTGGTTAGAAGGTTGAACCACTCTAAAATCATTGTGTCATCTTTGTTTTAGCTTCCACACCACATCCACCCAAAATTCCACCTCTCCACCACTTGGTGAGCAAGATCGGTTGAAGGAATCGAGCACCCTAAAACTCAACAGTTACAATTTAGTCACCCAATTAACATTGTGTTACATACATGTCACTCCGCCGGTAAAATTAAAACATAACATGTTATAATAATAATTTTAGTCTCAAACCTTATACATTTCTTCTCCCCCTTTTTGTTAAATCAAAATCAATGAAGCACAAAGTATAAACATGTCATAAATAACGCAACATAATAGCATGAAAATTCAAAATAAAATCGAAAGCAATAATAGTTCAAAATAACTTCAAACTTAAATCCTAAGAACAAAATCAAAGCATAGGGTTCCTAACATAAAGGTGCATAAAAAATCCTAATATGATATGTAATGAGATGATATGCTCAACAACTACTCGTCCCCATCATCTTCATCCTCGTCCTCTTCGTCTTCATCATCAATGTTGGCTTGAGATTTCCGAGTATGATTGAGACAAACACCATGGAAGACGGTGAGAGAGACATCCATGGATGTTTGTAGTTGTTCAATGGCCTTGACTCGATCCTCCAAAGATGTGAAACGAGTATCAATGGCTGCAAACCCAGTATCCATGCTATTCCTTAAGGAGGTGAATTTCTCATTGAGATACGCCATGAGTCTATCTATGGAAATTTGAGCTTGTTGGACTTGGGGACCTTGAGGAGTGATCGAAGAAGGTTGATCTTCTTGAGGAGGAGGGCGAGCAACACGAACCCACTCATGATTAATGTACTCAAAGTGAGCACGAGTAAGGGAGTGTTCTTCGATAGGCTTGCCTAGAGGCTCGGTGACATCATGGGAACAATCGATCTCTAAGAAATGGAACAAGAAGCTCAAAGTCATGCCAAAGAAAAAAGACTTGACTTGATCGGTGTAACGGTGTTGGACAAGATAAACCAAGTCGGCACACATAATTTGGCAAAGATTTGGGCCCTTACCCTCTCGGAAACAATGGAGCCAAAACGCATCAACTTGGCGAATGGTAGAGAATTTCCCACCGGAAGGACGAATCCACCAAGATATAATGAGATGGAAGATACGGTCATGAACACCAAGGACGGTGACGGAGCCGATTTGAGAATGCCCCAAGGAGTGTTCACCGCCAGTTCCTAAGTTTTCAAACCCAAAAACATTGCATAAAATAGTTTGATCAATTCGAAGCTTTTTTCCCATAAGATAGGAGTCAATGGCAATATCACTCTATCTAGCTTGGTCATGGATACATTGAGCATTAGCAAAGAAAATCAAAACAAGATTTCGGTACATAACCGGGGGAACATTTCAAAAAGATAAAAAGCTTCCATTGTTGTAACAACCCAAGATATTTGAACTTAAAACGTTCGGAGTTTAGTAAAGGGATTGAAACAGCTCGTTCATCCTGGATTGGAAAAGCTTGGTATTGTTTATAATGGGCTATAGCCGAGGGGGATAGAAAATTGTTTTGAAGAATAAAACCAAGTTTCGGTTTAGTAACCTCATTGAACAAATTGGGATTGGATGAACTAGAAGCCAATTCTTTCCTTTGTCTCTTTTTCAATACCATAATATCCTGAAAAAACATCAAAACCATTTGAAAACAATGTATGCAATTATCATCACATTCGATCCAAAAATCATTCCAATAATTTAAGGTATTGAGAAAAATACTATATTTTATATGTTAAAATCATATACAAGTATAAATATGAATTTTGGTAAAAATAGTCTTGAAAAATAGTATACTAAAATATACAATATATTTATATACTTGAAACAAAAAATTTAGATTTTAAAGAATTTTTGCAAAAACTTCAAAACCCATACTATAATAATACTAAGTATACAAAAATTAGTTGAAAATAATAACAAAAAATAAACAAAAAATAAAAAGAAAAAAGGGTTTTTATACCTTGAGTTATGGATGTGAATGAATGAAGGATGATGAATGCACCAATTTGATAGCAAAGCTTACCCTTGATGTGTTGATGAAAAACCCTCAAAGAATTTTAAGTTTAGTGTGAAAAATCAAAGAGATTAGAGGGGTTTTTATAGTGAAAAACGGCTAGGGTTTTAGAGAAAAAAGATATTGGGTTTTAATTAAAGTGAAACACTCATTTAAACTCCAACGGCTTATCGTATCGATACGCTAACATGGTGTATTGATCCACCATATTGATATGGTTTTCATACCGTATCGATACAATCATCTGTATTGATATAGTTAAAATTGTATCGACACCCATTAAGCAACCTGTATCGATAAGCGGTGACCCCTATTGATACCCTTTTACCAGAAATGCATTTTTGAGCCGACTTGACTTCAAAAATTGGATTTTAAACGACTCTAAATGCATGTGTATGATGAATGAGAAACATTTATGGACTAAAATAGATACATACTCCCCCTAGAAACAAACATAAATGCATCAAGAGGCAAAATTGCATAAACAAAATCATCATTCAAAACAAGCAAATTTTTTACACTTAAGGGTTCTAAAAGGTCAAGATAGGCTAGTTAGACCTAAATCTCTCCTAAGAGTCCAAAAATTCTCTTTTTCTGATGGCTTTGTAAAGATATCGGCTAGTTGGTTTGAGATATCAACTATTCTAGAACAACATCAATTTTTAGGATATGGTCACGAATAATCGTGTCTTATCTCTATGTGCTTAATTCTAGAATGTTGGATAGGATTCTTAGTGAGACATATGACACTTGTGTTGTCACACTTAAGGGGTATGATACCTACATCAATTTCATAGTCTAGAAGTTATTGCTTCATCCAAAGGACTTGAGCACAACTTCTGGCAGATATATATTCTGCTTCGGTGGTAGGTAAGACTGCAATATTTTGTTTCTTAAAGAACTAACATATGAGCATACTACCTAGGAATTGGAAAGTACCGAAGGTACTTTTTCTATCTATCTTACAACCCCGATAATCTACATCGAAATAAGTATGTAAGCTAAAGGAAGAGTCTCTAAGATATCAAAGGCCTAAACAAGATGTGTCTCTAAGGTATCTAAAGATTCTCTTAATGGCTACAAGGTGTGATTCTCTAGTGCTAGCTTGAAACCTAGCACATAAGCAAACACTAAACATGATATCGGGTCTACTTGGGGTAACGTAAAGTAAAGAGCCAATTATTGAACGATAAAGCTTGCTTACCTCCTTCATCTTTGTCAAGCTTAATTGATGAGCTCATTGGAGTGGCTTGAGGCTTCACATTCTCCAAGCCAAACTTCTTGAGCATATCTTTGATGTACTTAACTTGATTGATGAAGATGCCATCCTTTTTTTGCTTGATTTGGAGTCCCAAGAAGAATGAGAGCTCCCCCATCATGCTCATCTCAAACTCACATTGCATTAACTTAGAGAATTCTTGGCAATAAAATTCATTAGTAGAACCAAATATAATATCGTCAACATAAATTTGTACTACTAAGATGTCATTGCCATGATCTTTTAATGAAAAGTGTAGTGTCCACCTTCCCCTTTTCAACCAAAAAATTTGAAAGCCTTTCATACCAAGCTCTAGGAGTTTGTTTCAAACCATATAAAGCTTTAGTTAATTTAAAAACATGATTTGAGTAAATTGGATCTTCAAAACCGGGTGGTTGTTCAACATACACTTCTTCATTAATAAAGCCATTTAAAAATGCACTTTTCACATCCATTTGAAAAAGCTTGAATTCATGATAACATGCAAATGCAAGAAGCATCCTAATTACTTCCATTCTTGCTACGGGTGCATAAGTTTCATCAAAATCGATTCCCTCTTCTTGAGTATAACCTTGAGCAACAAGTCTAGCATTGTTCCTCACTATGTTACCAATCTCATATAGTTTGTTTCTAAAGACCCATTTAGTTCCTATAGTAGACTTATTACTAGGCCTATCAACTAATGTCCAAACTTTACTCCTCTCAAATTGATTAAGTTCTCCTTGCATGGACAATATCTAAAAATCTTCTTTTAATGCTTCTTTGATATTTTTAGGCTCAATGCCTAAAATGAATGCAACATTATTAAGAAATCTAAGAGAGGATCTAGTGGTTACCCCCTTGGATGGATCACCCAATATTTCACCATCTTTGACATAGTTGAGTTCTCTTGGGTAGTTCATTTCCTTTTCGCCAAGATTCATGTCCTTCAAAATTTTATGGGAGGATCTTGTGCTTCTTCTTCTTTGGTTGGAACCTCATACACCTTTGATGATTTTCCACCATCATTGGCTTCAATGATCCCTAAATCATCATCACAAGAATCCTTCCTAGGAAGGAGGTTATCATCGAAAACCACATGAATAGACTCTTCTACAACTAAGGTTCTTTTGTTAAACACTCAATAGGCTTTAAAGTTTAAAAAGTATCCTAAGAAAATAACTTTATCACTTTTTGCATCAAATTTACCTAAATGATCTTTTCCATTGTTTAAAACAAAACACTTGCATCCAAAAGAATGAAAATAGCTAATGTTAGGCTTCTTTGACTTTAAAATCTCATAAGGAGCTTTCTTTAAAATATGCCTAATCATTATACGGTTTATAATATAACAAGCGTGTTTGTGGCTTGTAACCCCCTCGACTCGGCCTAGGCAATAGACTAAACCAAATGGATCACAAGGGGAATATTGAAGTAAACTAGGAAGTTTACTCCAATAAACGACCCTATTTTTTCGTTTTATCTTTATTATATGCTTGTTATAATCGTAGGTGATAGAAAACACAACGGAACCAATTGCAACTCATACAAACCATGTTTAGGGTTTCAATTGCATACAAGTACAATTAAGGGACAATTTTGTAATTTTACCAAACTATAGAGATTTCATCACTTATTAAGTTACTAACTTTTAATTAGTCACATTACATGCATCTCTGTCAAATTTTAGCTCGAAGTAATCATTCATGCTCATTTAATTGCATCCACAACATTCAAGGACTAAAACATAAAAAAAAAACTTTAGAAGATTCCATTAACTAACTTAACAGCTTGTTGTTTCGGTACAAGTTGCCCTATATCGAAATAGTCATACCGAAACAGGTTCAAGCGGCTCGAAGCTCGGACCTGTATCGAAACATCCCTTAAGGTGTTTCGGAACAGAGGTTTCCAATAGCAAATCGTACAGGAACAAACCTCCCTATTTCGAAACAACTGAGTCATTTCAAGCTCACCGTTTCGGTACAGGCTCGAGTGTACCGAAACACATGGGCCTGTAATGACACTTTTTGCTAGTTTAATACACTTTAATCTAGACAAAACCATTCTAACTTGCTTCTAACATGCATACAACATATTTAAAACATCAAACCTCAAACAAAAATAGTGATTTCATCAACTAGGCATAGAGATAAGCAACATTTAAATCTATAGGCATGTTTCCTATGCAAAAAGCTATTAAAGAGTCAAAACTCAAACCAAGCAAAAACCATAAAGCAAAGGCCATTTACAAGTCATAAATGGCATCCTAAACTTGCCCAAAAACAAGGAGTTCCAAAACACTATCTCCCAAACGCAAAGCATCCTCACTACAACAAAACAGGTTTTTAGCGGCGTTTTTTTAACCCTATAGTGGCGTTTTTAAGCGTCGCTAGAAACACTCCCGACGCTAAAAACACCGCAAAAAGTGCCGCTAGATTGAGCGTCGCAATAGTTAGAGGCGTTTGTGAACAAAAAATGCCACAAAAGGTCAAGATCTATAGGGGCGTTTGATATTTAAAACGCCGCTATATGTTAGTTATTTTTAGTGGCGCTTTTGTTGACAAACACCGCAATAACCTGAGTTATAGTGGCGTTTTATTTATCAAACGCCACAAAAGCCTGAATTTTAGTGGCATTTTATTTTACAAACGTCGCTAAGCTTGGTTGTAAGAGAAATAAAATCATGATAAGAATTATTTTTTTCCTATTTCTATTTTGTCAAAACATATAATTTACGGATTCAAAATATTTGTAAAATAAAATATTTATTTCATCCCAAAAATATATTATCACAATTAACAATTAACTTGAAATATTTGTTACAAAAAGTACATTTTGTCCTAACCAACACAACCTAGAAATATAACATAGATTTGATTAAAAGCATTGTACAATACATATTTTCCAGCCATTATAATGCACATCTAAAAATTCTAAACATCTTTGCACCATAAGGTAAGATCCACTAGGTGGATACTCAAAATGAAATTTCACAGTCATAATAACCACTGATGAACAGACAGGATGAGGAGGGGAGCTATTCTTATGTTTACCACCTCAAGTGAATCATATGCCAGAAACTGAATTTTGTAGCAATCACTACCACTTATTCATAAGGCATATACTCACTCATGACCTCAAGTCAATTTCAAATGTAGTATACGTTAAAAAATTCAGTTCAGAGTAACTCTTGCTTGCAAAGCTTGTACATTTATTTCCAGCTCAGCTATGTACTAGAGTTTACGCACTCTTGAGTGTTGAGAAAACTGCCTGCAATAGACAATAACAAAGTACCATAATCAAACATTTCCTATCAACTTAGGCATTAGTATAACAACTAAAAAATTTATAAAAGTTTTAAGAATCTAACAACAATAGTAAATCAAAGTCACTAGTTACTAAAAAATATATATCAACTTAAGCACCAGGCACAAAAAAAAGAATATAGAGAATAAAAGTGATATGACATTCCACTGAGAACAGAGAGAACATAATAAAATGTATTTATGTTATCCTTTTGTGAGTGTAAGAAATCCATTGAGAACAAAAGAAAGCATAAGAAATTCCAGCCAACGAAGCTAAGATACAAGGCCAAGAAATGTATTTAAGTCTGTGAATTCATGCTGTGTTCAATGAATCCAGGTCTGGACTTAACAAAAAGTAAAGAATACTTATAGTATAAAACATATATACGAAGAAGGAGCTCAATTGCGGCAAATCATTTTGTCTTGGTTGTCTTTACGAGCCAAAACCATCAAAGAAGGCTCAATAATTCCACCTCTCAACCTCAGGACAAGATGAAGCGTTGATTCTACATAAAAAAACAAAACATTGTTAAGTAACAAAATACTGAATTAGCCAATCATTTGCCACTCCTTGCAAATGAAGGACATTTCTCATTGCCAAACCAGAGAAGAGAAACGAAAGGCTCACCTATTTCGACCATAGTCTTTTTCGGCGATAAGAGCAGTTCGACCAGATCCGAACGATGGAGAAGCTTCGTTCGACGGTGAGAGTCGCATACCTCAGAAAAACATTGATCCAACGGCGGTTATCCAAGATCCAACGAGAAAACGCTTCGCGAATCAAGTCTCGTTTCAAGGACTTGAAGGCTCATTTATGAGAAACTTAACTGTTGGAAAGGAAGAAGAGGACGAGAGCTTCATTGTGGTGGCCTTGGTTCACCGGAAAACTAACCGAAGCGACAGTGACGGCATTAAGAGTGTACGACGGCTGTATAAGTGGCTTCTAGTGCTTTGTAAACCCACGATTTAGGGATCGAGGTAAGGGTGGGGATTAGTTCGAATGAGTTATAATGGACGGTGAGTTTATTTTTTGTGGCATTTTTAAAAAGAAAACGCCACGAAAATGACACCTTTTGCGGCGCTTTTAAAAAAATGCCACCAACACGACGTCTATTGCGGCGTTTCTATTAAAAACGCCACCAATGTACTATCTATAGCGGTGTTTTAGTAAAAACGTCGCAAACTTTGTCATTTTGTGGCGTTTTTTATTAAACTCCGTTATATGTTTAAATTTAGCGGCGTTTAACTAAAAAACGCCGCCATATACCAAACTTGGTGTAGTGCCTCGCATTGCCAATTTATTACTAATGTGTAAACGTAAAACCATACTTGAGCAAAGTGTCACACCTTGGTAATTCTTTCTTGCTTCCTTACTGCCCCAAAAGCTATTTCTCTGCGTTGTTGGAAAAAGATAGCGTAAGGAATGATGCTTAACGAGGGATGCTCAAAACAAACCAACAACAACAATGCATTTTAAAACCATTTCTCATTTAGAAATCTCTAATTCATCATGCTCTTTCTATCTCATGCTTGAAATCATTTTCAAAGCAACATTCACATCATTTAAACCACATGTACTATTTATCTCATGCATTAACCCAAAATGCAAAGTCTCAAGGCAAAACCTTACATGCTTGTTTCATAAAAAGCATTTCTTAAAACATGATCTCATGTGCATCTCATTTCATAAAAGCATTAATATCAAGGTACATGTGAATCTCATAATCAATCTCATATATTGGCATTTTAGCAACATTACTCGGATATGCAGATAGCTTGACAGAATCTCACATCGTCAAGTCCTACCCCGGTGGAATCTCACATCACCGCACTCTCATGGCGGCATCTCTCATCGCCACAAAGCTTGAGTGTTTCACCAAGACCTACAGTGGTGGAATCTCTCATCACCACACTCTCACTTTAGAACAGGATGGCACTACTCCCATTGCCCGTACTAAAGAGCACGTACGAATTTTTTATATTATAGTGCACTTCTCATCCTTTTGGTCGACCAATTATACCCGGAACTATAACCTCATTTTGTGCAAATATATAACATTTTAGACATTAAATACCCACTTTTTTCAATGCATCAACATAAAACAATTTCATCCCATATCAAATGCATATTTAAAACATAGCATTTTCACAACAACTCTCTATTTGAACTCAACATTCTATCTCATGGGATTAATTAAGCCATCAAAACATTTCTCAAAATCATGCATAAATAGTGGATTTTCATCTATCTTTAAAACAAGAGCATTAACATGAAAATCAATGGGACATAAGCTGAGAAATGAGAGCGGAACAACTCAACTTACTTCCGGGTTTAGATTAGTGTTTCAAACTCAATCTAAACCCCCAAGCCTTGTTTCCAAGTGTTTGACAACACTTTAAAACCAATTCCACTCACCGATCACGCCTCACTTGCTTTTTCAAAGCGAAATAAAGCTTCCGAAACTTCACCGATTGTGTCCGACACAAACTCCCCTGTTTATACCACACAAAATAGAGTATTAATGCATCTCAATGCATTAAAACCACCAGCAACCCATGTTATCTCGTTGCACTGTCCAAGAACACCAAAAAGCTTATCCAAAACAACCGAAAACACCTTCGATTACTTCCTAAACTTAACCCGATCAAAATCTAACACTTTCATCCCATTTTAATAATCAATTAACATCCAAAAACACCCTAATTACATCCAATAACCTCCAAGAACACCAAAACCATATTAACACCACAAAAACCCAAATCCAACAACCTAAACTACTAGAGATCCAATCTATTTCAGGATTATTATGATAAAAAATTTATTTTAACATCATTTAATATTCAAATCATAACTAAAATCAATCTCAAATCAATCAAAATAGTAGCAATATGAAATCCTTAGAAATCACCTTTTAAAGCTTAATTCATCAATTAAATCATAAAACATTGTTAATAACCATATTTAAAGAGCCAAAGACTTGGAAATTTCATTGAAGAATCTTGATTAGAGGAGTTGAACGAATCTTACCTCTAACCTTTACATTTTCCTTCAATTGACAAGATTTGATGAAAGTTCCTCAAAATTGCTTTGAGATAAATGATAGAAAAGCTGTGGAAATCATTTGTAAAACAAAAAGAATTTGAAAGATGAAAATCTTTGGATCTTTAGAGAGAAAATAGAGTCTTTGGTTGTTTAGAAAATGAGAGAATGGAAGTTACGTCAATTTGCCTTTTAGAAAACTAAAACCCTTTTTATTAAAACATCATTTTATTTACTTTT
Source organism: Hibiscus tridactylites (assembly GCA_958450335.1). Taxonomy (NCBI): domain Eukaryota; kingdom Viridiplantae; phylum Streptophyta; class Magnoliopsida; order Malvales; family Malvaceae; genus Hibiscus; species Hibiscus tridactylites. Next base: position 57,255,501 of record OY288287.1, on the reverse strand, counting down.
TAATAAATCATTTAAAATGCTCAAATTAAAGGAAAATGTTCATTAATTAAATGGTAGCCCCCTAAAGATTCTAAGTTTTGGCCTTCTTTCAAAACAATCCTTAAAAACAGATTTTGCATTATTTACAAAATGGTCACCAAACTGAAATCTCGATTTTCCAAAAGCCATTTTCAAAAATTGCCTTTACCAAACCTTTTTATATATTTTTAGAAGATTATAGGAATTTTCACCATAATTTTATCATACCCCAAACTACATTTTCCCTGAACCGCTCCCAAAAACTCGGATCTCTAGTTTAGGTTCTACTATCCCCAAACCAATGCTAAAAGCTTCTAGGCCTAAAACCCAGGCGTTACATGGATTCTTCCAAAAAATACCTATGTAAATTATATTCAAAAAGCATGGTTCTATCTATTTCTTCTAAATTACGATTTTTCCTCTTAACTACCCCATTTTGTTGAGGAGAGCGAGGTGCGGAAAAATTGTGGCTAATACCATTAGAGTTACAAAAATCCTCAAAACCTAGATTTTGAAATTCTGTTCCATGGTCACTTCTAATACAAGTTATGTTTTGACTAAGGTTGTTTTGAGTGACTTTTGAAAATGTGATGAATTTTTCTAAAGCCTCATCTTTTGTACTTAAAAAGAGAACCCAAATGTATCTAGAGAAATCATCAACTAAAACATAAGCATATGATTTTTCCTCATCTTTTGTTTACCTTTAGCACAAGCATCACAAATTTTATCTAAGGAGAATTTTAGCTTAGGTAAACCTCTAACTAGATTTTGGGAAACCAATTTCTCTAAAATACTTATGCTAGCATGTCCTAGTTTCCTATGCCATAACCAAGCATCATTTTCATTTTGAGAAACCATACATGCATGTGATGTATGAATATCATCTAGATGCACCATGTATATGTTACCTATGCGATGACCAATGAGCATTATCTTATTTGTTTTAATGTCCATAATTTTGCAACCATTAATATAAAAAAAAGAACATTAAAAACTCTATCACATAATTGACTAATGCTCAACAAGTTATGCTTTAGACCATTGACATATAAAACATATTTAATGAGAATAAAGGAGAGATTACCAATTGAGTCAATACCCTCAATATGGCCTTTGGAGTTGTCAACAAATGTCACCACTCCACCAATTTTTGGCTTTAGCTCTATGAATCTACTCTTGTCGCCGGTCATGTGTCTTGAGCATCCACTATCAAGGTCCCAAGTGTTTTGACTTGAAGCTTTGGCCTTATAGCAATGCTCCCCCTACAAACAAATATTAGTTCTTGATTTTTAATACCCAAATCATTTTGGGTCCATGTGAGTTAGCTCTCAAATACTTGGTTCCCTTAGGAATCCAAAAAGAAATAGCATTAATATTATTAGAAACTACTAGTTCCTTAGGAACTCATACATTTCTAATCCTTTTACCTTTAGGATGCCTTTGAGAGCTTCTTTGTTTGTAGAAAATAAAGTTCCACTTTACATAGATGGGGTTTGAAGACTTGCTTTTTCAAAATCTTGTTTCTCAACTACATTAAGATAAGCCTTAAGCTCATTCACCACTTTGTGGTGATCATCATGAACTTTTGAAAGAAGATTGTTTAAATCAACATTTTCATTTTGAAAATACTTTGAAATCATCTTGTAAAACAACAATCTTCTCTCCGAGTTCCAAGTTGGTTTTGGAAAGGGAATTGCTTTGGCTTTTCAAAATAGATTCCTTGTACTTTTCAACCAACTCATCGTAAACCTCTTGCAACTCATCATATGCATATTGAAGTTCATCAAATGTAAAATTGAAAATAGATAAGTTAGGGTTTACCTTAGGATCATCATCAATAGCCATGAGGCAAAGATTAGCCACTTCATGCTCCTCTTTATCGGATGATGATTCTTCATCACTCCAAGTGGCAATATGGGCTTTTTGCTTTTTCTTCTTATCGAACTCCTTATCCTGAGTTGAGGGTAATCTGATCTTATGTGCCCCGGCTTCTTGCACTCATAACAAATGAGTTGATCCCTTTCCCCTCTTTTGTTCTTGTTCTTGAAGTCTTTTCTCCTTTAGAACTTTCTTCCCCGGTTGGACTTCATGAACCTAGAGAATTTATTGGCTATCATTGCTAATTCCTCAAACTCATCCTCACTAGAATTGCTTTCCTCTTCAGATGCCTTGAGAGTAATTCCTTGCTTCTTCTTCTCTACCTCTTGTTTCTCCACTCTCCACTCTTCTCTCTTATTTTCTTCTTCCCTTCCTTGCTTCATGATCTCATGTGCAAGGAGAGATCACACCAACTCATCGATCTTCAAGGACTTCAAGTTCTTAACCTCGATGATTACGGTTTTCTTTCCATCCCATGATTCGAGAAGAGAGTAAAGAAGCTTCCAGACTATCTTGTCTTCAAGAATGATCTCACTGAAGCCCTTGATACCATTTACAATGACAGATAACCGATCAAACATCTTGGAAACGTTATCCCTCGGCTCTATCTTGAAATTCTCACAACTCAAATTAAGGATCCCAATCTTGGTCTCTTTTACATCATTGGTGCCCACGTAGGTGGTCTCTAGCTTGTCTCACACTTCCTTTGCACTTGTGCAAGATGACATCTTTGCGTGCATATCGGGTTCAAATGCATAAAATATGATGTGAAGAGCCTTGTCATTCACTTGAAGTCTTGTTCGATCTTCATCGGTCATTTTCGCTCTTGTTTTCGAAACTAGCCTTCCTTCTTCATCTCTCTCCATCGGAATTGTTGGCCAAGCTTCCACTACATCCCAAAGGACATAGTCATTAGACTTGATGAAGAGATTCATTCTATTTTTCCAATAGGGATAGTTATCCCCATTGAAAAATGGCGGCTTGGTAACCGATTGTGACTCGAGAAAGGTTTAGCCGGAGGTAGATGCCATGGCTTGATTTGAAGGTTGATTGATCTTCTTCTAGGATCTTCTCTTGTGAATGTGAATTCCTCAAAGAGTTAGGCTCTGATACCAATTGTTAAGTTGATCAATCGAATCGAATATGGCCAAGAAGAGGTGAATTGGCTTTTTAAAATTGAAATGAGCAAATTAAAAAATGGAAAATTCAAGATAAGACAATTTATAGTGGTTCAAGCTTAGAACAAGCTCTACATCCACTAACTTAGCTCCCACTAAGGATTTTCAAGCAATTTCACTAGAAATTCGTCCTCTTTTCTCGAATTATGAGGAAACCTTACAAATCAGTTATCTTTCTACCCAAAGATTAATCAAGACTCTCTCAAATACAAAGAAGATTGACAATCTGAAAAATGCCTCTCACTAGGTTGATAGATTGCCCAATTACATTTAAACACTCCCCAAACTTGGAATAAGATAATACAAATGAAGATTACACAAGTGGGGTACAATGATTTAACTTTAAGAGCTCTAGGGTTTGGATATGTGCTTGGATGGTTGCAAGTTTGTTCAATTGTTGTTGTAGCTTTTTAGGCTTGTTTATATACCCTTGCATTGATTTCTACACGTTCTGGTGGTTGAGATCATCAATAGAGCCGTCAGGCTTTATTTTTTCATGCAATAAATGAACTTTTGTAACCTACCGTATCGGTACTCGAACAACCATATCGATGCATGTCTCAAAATAAAAAGAGACATTGTGCACATTTAAGATAGGCGTATCGATACGTGTATGAGGGTATCGGTACGGGTATAATGTAGAAATAGGGGTGTATCAATACTCTATGACCGTATCGATATGAATTTTGCTCACTGGAATCCTGAGGAAAACTTTTGTAAAAAGTTTATCGATACGCTATATAGGCGTATCGATATGGTCTAACGACCGTTTGAATTTTGCTAAAATCATAACTGACAAGCAACGGTCAAAAACTTTAAATGCAAAGATTTATTGAATCAGATCAAACTGTATCGATACGGGGACTACCGTATCGATATGCTATGCCTTAAAGTTAAGCCCAGGTAAAATACAATACTGATACGGATAAAATCGTATCGGAACGCTTTGTTGATTAAAATTTCAGAACCTAAAAACCGTATCGATACGGCTATAGCGTATTGATATGCCTTGGCGTACAAGTTGGTTTTGGGTTGTAACACTTAGAAAAATTTTGCTGGAACAAATTATTTGACTTAGAATCGTTTTGACTCAAGTTTGCTTGTCAATGTGTGAGGTTTTAAAATACTTAAATATTTATTTACTTTTACAAAAATGTCCTTAGACACTTTTGTTATATCAAAATCAAGTTAGGTTTTAAATGAAATGACTAAGTTATAATTTTGAAAAACCACATGTTCATAATTAAACACATAATTGAGTGATACATGTATTTTACTCTAATTCAAATAATTTTATTTTAAAATACATTCCACTTGTTCAACCCTTGTTGTCCCAGTGGTAAAGGATGATGTAATTCATCCAGGTGACCCGGGTTTAAGCACCAATTTTGCACGGTGTGTGTGCCTTATTAAAAAAACACTAAGAAAGTTGAACAGATACTACTCTTTTATCACACCAGCATATTTAAAAAATATATTCCACCTACTTTTACTAAAATAATAGTTTAAACTACACCATTGGTCACGCAAACTATTAAAACTTTTTTTTATTTTGGTCAATGAACTATTTTTCTATCAAAATAGTCAATAACGTTAAGTTTTTTTTCCATTTTGATCATCGATTGTTAAAAATAATTAACAATGATGCTGATGTCGTTTTTTTGACGTTTCTCTCATCCTCACATTATTTTTAAAAAAAATTCAACCAATAAACTAGTGACATATGTCACCATCTTACTGGACAAAACAAGCAAAGAAAAATAACAAACTTCACACTACAAAAGCGAGCTTAATTGATCCCTAGACCAGACCTAAGCCTTTGCTTGATATGAAAGATGGAAATGTGGAAGGATGGAAAAAAAATTAATCAAATGGTTAAGATTCAAAGTAAGAAGGTTGTTATGAATCTCCACAATTTGACTAACAAATTTTCCATTCTTCTTCATTTCCATCCTTCATACCAAAAGTCTATGTGTTTAACCACTAAGTTAAGCCTCAGGTTTGTTAAATTTTTATCAAAATTTATATTTAAATTATACTATATTATCAACCTAAAATAAAAATGAATTGGCGTAGGGGAAAGGATTCAAGCTCATATCCTTTAGCACTAAGATACAGAGACTAAACCATTGAGCTAAGTAAAAATGTTTTTTTTAACCAAACCAATATCTAACTTGAATTGTGATTAAAATCAAACTAAAATTATTTTCTCGCAATTATAAAATTGCTAGAATAATTTAATATTGATTTTATAAAAATAAATAATTATTTATTTCATTTTTTATTCAAACAAAAGTAAAAAAAAAAACATAATAATTTTAGTTTGATTTTCAAATTTAATCACAATTTAAGTTAGATACTGGTTTGGTTAGAAATACAATAAATTCTGAACCTAGCTTGGTGGTTAAGTATTTATATTTTTGTGCAAGGGGTATGAGTCTGAATCTCTTCCACAATGTTATTTTATTTTATTCTAGTAACTCACTATAACTCAAATATAAGTTTTGGTGAAAATTTGACAAATTCTAGGCTTAGTTCATTAGCTTAGCACTTGAACTTCTATGCAATGGGTTTAGGGATAGATCATCTCACCTGTAGTGTGAAGTTTAAAATTTTTTATTATTTTTTATCTAGTAAAGTGGTGACACATGTCACCATTTTATTAGTCAAAATAATTAAAAAATAATACATCAAGTAAAAATAAAATTAAAAAATAAATCCATGTTATAGTTCTCAATTTTTGAACGACCTGTGATCAAAATAGAAAAAAAAACTTAATATTATTGACTATTTTAACAGAAAAATAATTTGGTGACTAAAATAGAAAAAAATTCAATAGTTCGATTCGACAAACAATGGTTACTCTAAATAATATAATATACGCTTGTATATTTCAATTTTCAAGAGGTCTAACAAATCAATGGTGATTCTAACGTTAGGTCCCTTAAAATTAGGCTAATCTTAGGTCACATCGGTACTACTGTTAGATCTAGGCCAAATTGATTTTAGCCGTTGAGGGAAAAAAAGGGGGGGGGGGGGGGGGGAGGACCAGGTGAAACCGGTAAATCGATATTCCAAAATCCCTTTAAGACCCTCATATTGGAATAACATCGGTACTGATGAAATAATTTCAAAAACAGTGGCTTTCCCCCTCCCTCCCTTGTGAAAACTTCAGAAAACTCCCCTCTCGTCTAAACTTTTCGTTCATCTTACAGGAAAAAATCGTTGGTTGGGCAGTTCTTATCTCTTAAATTCAGGTTAGTAATGTTTAAGATTTCATGTTAGTCAAATCCGAAATGAAAAATGTGTATGAAAAATTATTAGAGTTTTGGGGAAAATGAGGGTTTAATAATGATTTTGACGGATTAAGATTAGGAGTTTAATAATGTTTACTTATTATATCGAAACACATCAATTTCCATATAGTTTAAGGATTAGGTTTGGTGATATTTGTTACGAATGCAGAGGTTGAGAAACGGTTCTGGAAAAATAGCATCGGTAATGTTCTTCAGATACCGATACTGAGAGTAATTGGAATGAATCGAATGAGAAAATGGTATCGGTATGTACAAGTGATATCGGTACTAATAGGTAGAAATATCGGTATTGTAGCAGTAATACAAATATGGTAATAATTTGAATGACATCGAATGGTAAAATGGTATCGGTGTGGGTAAGTCATATTGGTACTAATAGATAGAAATATCAATATTGTAGTAGTAGTAAAGATATGAGAATATATTGAATGACATCGAACAAGTAAATGGTATTAGTATTTATAAGTAATATCGATACTAATTGATAGAAATGTCACATATGTAGGAAAAAATATTTGTTTAACAGGGAGGGAGACATATTAATAAATGATATGGCATGATAACGATTAATAAAATGTTGTGTTGTGTTTTATGTGTGGTATAAATTAATGTGATATAAATGAACTTATGTTTTGTTGGTAGGTGTCTAAGCATGGAGGATGAGACGATGAAGGTCGTGGTGGCTAAGGCCCGTAAACTTGTGACTACCTTTATGAACTTTTAGTAAGTTAAAGTTGAATTTTTATTTAATATTTGAAGTTGGTTAATTTGTTATGTTGAAGTTTAAATATGATATATTTGAATGAATGCATGTATAGTATAAATGAATGTGAAGGGAGAAAGGGTGGGATGAAGAAAATGACTAATAAGGTAAGTGTGAAATTCGAATAGTTGAATGTGTTTGTTTATTTTTCTAGTAATGTGTATATGAGGTAAAATTGTAATATCTTTTGAATGAAAAGGTGAGGAAAACTTGGGAAGAAAGTGAGCGAAAATGACTGCTGATGAAAAAATGTTGTATGTTGAAATGCACTTGCAGCAGAAGGAAGCATATATAAAACCAAAATCAAAAGGTGAAGATACGACTATTGTTAAGAAGGTTACGAAGGTAAGAGTTGCATTACTTTTAGTAATAATTGCTAGTATTTTATAGATATCTAATGTTGATGTAAATAATTGTATGTTTGTAAGAAGCACCCACAAGGTGTAGCATAAAGAAGCTGTTAAATTTGTTTGAAGAAATGAATAGTAAAAAAATGGATGGTGTAGTTGTAAAACTTGAGTTTGGGAGTTTGCTTGGATTAAAATCGCGCAAAATTCGTAACGATCTGTGTCGTGAGTTAGTGGAAAGCTTTGAAGTCGAAAGCTCGATGATGAAGTTTAATGTCCACGATATTTTTGTAATGGTGGAGGATGTTGAAGTTGTTTTGGGGTTAAGAAATGAAGGTCTTGATGTTGGACGCGTGAGTGAGGAATGTAATGGAAAATAACTAGGTTTTGAAGCATAAAGTCATGCCGAAGGTTTCATAAGTTGATTTGGAGGCAAAAATATTAAGTGGTGAATATTAGGAAGATGAATTAAAAGTCAGGGTGATTCTTTACATTGCTAGTGTCTTTCTTGCTCCAACTTTGGATACGGTGACCTCAACATATGTAAGTACAAAATTAATAGGGTAAAACATATGTAACTAAAAAATTTCTTACATAATAGGTAAGACATTTTATAACATGCTTTAGTTAACTATGTACGTGAAGTACTACATGTACTACCATGCGGCAACGGTACTAACTCGCTAAAAAGTGACCAGTGATTCTATTTTGATACCAGTATTTCTCTATAATACTGATACTCACAATAAAAGAAATTAGTGACAGTGAGCTAATATGATACCAATACTTGTCTCTGGTATCAGTATTGGAACATGCATATTGGTATACGAAGAACAGTATTTATTCTGTTCATAACCCCTGGAAAACAAATATATAAGGGCATATCGGTACTTGTATCTAAATATCGATATTGTTATGCGGGACTATATATATCCGACCATTTTTTCTCCCTCTTCGTAAAGTTCAAAACCCTACTATCTCGCGTCTTTTCAACTGCCACCCAAAACCATACCAATTTTCAGAGTATTTAGGGATACTTAAGGGTTTCAAAGCAGTTTTCATTGAGTTCTGAAATCTACGCAAATAAACTCAGAGGTAAAACTACATTCCTTCTTATTCATTTATTTCTTTAAAAAGTAAAACTTAAACAACAAAATACTTTCATTTTGTTTTCAAAATAGAGTGGGCCTTTTGCAAGATGGTGAATTTCATTTTTTCAGACTTTTATTTTGTATTCACTTATTTCTTCAGAACCACACGATTAGAACTTAGAACCGTAATTTTTTTGCGAGAAAATTCCTAACACTAATCGTTTGCTCCGTTTTTTAGGCTTCCATTCTAAGTTACAATGTCCAGGCGTACCAAAAGCCCTTCATGATCAACACAAAGCGAGAGAACCATTAAGTCCTATTGCTTTAACGAACCGGGAGGGCAAAATTTGCTCACTCGATTTGTTACTCACTTTGAATCTTTTCTCTTGAGAGAGGAACAATTTTTTTGTGTTGCAACCTTGAATGATACGACTTTAAATTTCAAATATTTGGGTCTGCTTAAGTCTTGGAAGTTCACCAACACTTTCAAACTTACTCCTCATGTATATCATGTTCTAGTTAGGGTGTTCTTTTCAAATGCTATGTGTGTGTTAGACAAGGAAGGAGAGCATATTGTTGCTATTAGGTCATACGTCATGGGAAAACTATTTTGCTTAATGTTGATGTTATCGCTGAGCATCTTGACTTAGACAATGTAAGTGAAGACAACGAAAAAGCAGCAGTTAAGACTCACTTATCTACAAACACTAGTGTAAACCAGTTAGATATCCATGATAGGTTGTTGCACCTTATGGTTTCATGGTTGTTTCTACCATCGGGCGAAAAGTACTCTTCTTTCAGAGTCTTAGACATATGGTAGCTACACTGCTTTTAAAATGCTAAGCGAATCAATCTTGCCCAGATTATATTTGGTGAACTTGTTGATGCTGTTAACTATGCAACCACCAGGCGTATTGAAAATCTTGTTTACGGTTGTTTTTTAGTAACATTTTCATAAAAGAGGGTATTGATTGCTCATTAGATGTCGTCATTCTTTTGGCAAGCCCCATAAATTTTTGTACTTTAAAGTAATGTCATTTTGAGCTTGTGGGGACCGAGTGGAAGAGAAAGAGGAAAAGACCTACAAATGAGACCTTAGAGGATGTGTTGCGTGATGTTGACGACCCTGTTAATGTCCTTCAAAATGATGATGATGGTAGTTCCGTTGAGCCTGCCCTTCCTCTACAGTATCGTGTCATGATGAAGGCCTTTGATGTGAAATTTACAGCTATGCAATCTCATTTTGATTGAAGACTGACCGACACTCATCGTCAACAATTGGCCATGAAAATTCAACTGGAGGAACTTCGTTATGTTGTTGTTGGTCGTTTGGACACATTGTCGGTTCAAACAGCTGCTCCCTCTCCAGACTTGACTACCCCACTACCGCATTCTGATGTTTAATATTGTTATGTTGGTTTTAATGTTTTGCAGCAAATACTTCACAATTATGAATGTTTTTGGTTTGCAATGGTATTATATTTTACAAGATATGGTAAGGTCTTGTTTATTCCATATGTTTCATCACTTTCAATGTTTTGTTGTAAAATAGTTTAAAAATTTCCCTAACAGAATAACAAATCAATACCGATATACCATGAACAGTACTGATACCACATGAACAGTACCGATGCACCATGAACAATACCGATATAGGATAATAAATTTAGTAGTTACATTCTTTACTATATATTTTGTAATGAAGTACGTTGGTGAGGTGAGATATGTTGTAGGTACGACATTGCTTACGCATTTTTAATATATATGGTAATCCTTGAAGAGATAATGTAGTTACAAAATTTCTTACCATAAGTTGGGTTGATTGAAGATTAGGACATATGAGATAATAAATTCGGTAGTTACATTCTTTACTATATAGTGTGTAAAGAATTAGGTAGGTGAGATGAGATATATTGCAGGTACGACATTGCTTACGCGTTTTGCAACATATGGGGTAATCCTTTAAGAAATGAGGTAGCTACAAAATTCCTTACCATAAGTTGGGTGGTTTAAGATTAGGACATATGTGGTAATAAATTCGGTAGTTACCTTCTTTACTATATATTTTGTAACGAATTATGTAGGTGAGGTGAGGTATGTTGTAGGTACAAAATTGCTTACGTTTTTTGTAACATATACCGTAATCTTTTAAGAGATAATTAGCTACAAAATTTACTACCATAATAAACTTTTCAATAAGTACCATTTTTCTAACACATAATGCAACAAATTAGATAATCCTATTATAACAAATTCTGTAAGTATCGGCTACCGATAGTATCGAGAGACCTAAGATTAGCCTAATTTTAAGTGTCCTCACGCTATAATCACCCACAACTCAAACCCTAAAAACCTTTCCCAGTGCTTATCTCTCTCCAATCAAGCTTCAACCCCGCAGACCCTTACGCCGCCAGCTACCTCTCCGCCGCAAAACATGGTAAATCTTTCCGCATCGTTTTCTTGGCTTTGGTGGTTGCACAATTATAGCTAATCGTTTGACGTTATTTCGTTTGTATTTTTCTTGCTATGTTTGTCCAGTAAAATCTGAGATTTTGTATGTTTTGTGTGATTTTAGGGTCTTCAAAACGACATTGATTTGTTGAATCCTCCCGCGGAGGTGGAGAAGACGAAGCACAAGCTGAAGCGTCTTGTCCAGACACCCAATTCCTTCTTTATGGTAATATATTTAACCTTTCTTTCCTTGTTTTTCATGATGCAATTTGTTGTATAGGTTGGATTAACTCGGCTCTCTTTTTTTTTTGCTAGGATGTTAAATGTCAAGGCTGCTTCAACATGTAAGTTTACATTGATTTAGATTTAGTCTTAAATACTATCTAATTTTGTATTAATTAATTTGTGGGTTTTTGGGCAGAACCACCGTATTTAGCCACTCTCAAACTGTGGTGGTATGTGGTAATTGCCAGACCGTTCTATGTCAGCCTACTGGTGGTAAAGCTAGACTCACAGAAGGATGCTCTTTTAGGAAAAAGGGTGAGTAAATCTGAATGTGTTAAAATACCTTAATTTTAGTACCAATGTTGAGGATTTAGGAAGATTATGTTGTTTTAGTTTCAGATGCAGTCAAATGTGAATTGCTAAATTTGTTTGGCCTTAATGATCCTTCAGAAATGAGTTGAACCTTGTTTGTTTTAGATGTTTGATTTTGATTTCTTTTTGTTATACTACTTGTGTCCATCACATTTTTAGACACTCACTAGTATAGGGATGTAATCCTCAAAAAACTTGAAAAACATGTCTCAATGTCCGACATTTACTCCAAAGTGCAAGTAACATAGGTAATGGGTTGTGAGTTTTTTGCAAGCATTGGTGATATTTGACACTCTGCCAAAGTTTGTGTGTCATATTAAAACAACGTGAAAGCATGGGTGCCATCATTTTATAGTTTGTGTAGATAAATGGAAGCTTGGATCAAAATACTCTTGTCATCTTTTAATTAAGAACAAGAGTAAGAAATTTAAAAAAGGTTAGTTTTTTCTCAAACCACACAAATATTATGTTTGAATTAAAGGAAAGGTAGTGAAGAATTCTGACTTAGGATTGCTGATGATAACGGATTCCTTCTCTCTAAAATTAAGTTAGTTTGTGGTTTAGAGTTTAGGGGTTTAGGTACAAAGTTTAAGGTTTATTGGTTAGAATTTAGAGGTTTAGGGTGTTAGGTTTTAGATTTTATAGCTTAAATATGAAAAGGTTGTGCAATGTTTTACACAATTTGTGTATCAAAATATAACCTTAAATAAGTTAGTATAAATTACTAAGATTTAAAGACTAAATAAAATAGACCGGATAAACGAAGGGACTAACAAAATAAATCTTAAAATAAAATAAGTGATAAATATATTCTTAAATCATCTAAAATAAAAATACATAATTAAGAACCATAGGTTGAATTTAATTACAAAGAATCAATATAAAAAATGATTTTTTTAATTATTAAATGTTTCTTGTATTAAACGCATAAAATTTTCTGATTGACTTATCTTTGTTAAAATAAGTGTATATATACCCGATTGAGGCGTTGTAAAATGTGTTGTAAAAATAACTTACTGTTTATCCATCCATAAGAAGACATGTGAAAAGTAGAACTATAATCAAAATTTCTATTGAAAAGAAATCTGTCATAAATGGAGTAGTTCAGTTGAGTCATTCGTAATGGATCGACAAATTCTTGTAAAAAGAAGACAACATCAGTAGAAGAATTTTTATTATTGTTGGTCCAAAAAGAATCTCACTTTCTTTTTCTTCATTTTGGCCTTGTGTTTTTCTTTGACACATCTATGTGATTGTATCTCTCTCTCTCTTTTCTTTCACGAAGATTAGATTATGAATTTTGACTTTTATTGCTCTAAACCTTTTTACTCTCATTTTTTTTTTCAATTGAGTTAACTCATTTCTCATTGCCCCCTCCAAAAAGTAGAATTGTTTTGAAGGACTAAGTGTTTGAAATCCCTGTACAAGGACTAGTAAAAGATTTTTCTTTCAACATGATTCACAAAATGTTCATACTATCATCTTCCTCTTGTTAATAAGACATTCGTTTTCAATATTTAATTCCTCAACAATAATACCAGAACAATAAGAATCAGTAATACATTTTAATCGTGATATACCTCTATTTTGGACTCTCCTCTTGCTTAGCCAAAACAAAGTTTAAAAACAAAGAACAAGTGTGACATTTTTCGAGTTTGGCGAGGCAATCTGTGGCCCCATTCGCTGAAGACCAACAATCCAAACTATTAAATGCAGGAAAAAAGGTGTTTGGAATTATTAAATGTATGAAAAGGTGTTGGAAATTTTTTCGGCATTTTCCCTTACTACAATTACAACATAACGGGCTTGTTTGGCAATTAACGGATAGCTGATAGCGGATTACATTAGCTGATAGCTTATTGCATTAGCTGATTTGACTAACAGATTGTATTAGCTGATCGTATAAAAGTGTTTAGTAAAATTAACTGATAGCTGATAGCTGTTTGATTATTTAAACAAGCAAAATGACATATAAGGACATGATTATATTCAATAATTGTTTGAATAATTTATTAGTTATGAATATTTTGTATTTAATAAATATTAATTAGATTTGTAAAAATTATTTTTAATATAAATTTTTTAAACATATTTGAAAGATTTATATATTAATTTATTATTTATATAATTATTAAAAAAATTATATGCACATATAAATATGTGATAATAAAAAATAGAATTAACTTACAAATGTCACCATATAAATTAGTAGTAACAACAAGTAAGTCTAAAATTTAATATGTTATTTTATATTAAAAATATTATTATTTAATTTAGTTTATTTGGAGATTTTTGGTAATTGTTAAGGGTAAAAGAGTTGTTATAACTTTAATATCAAACTTTTAATCTCAAAAAGCTCATATTATGAGTTTTTTAAAATTAGCTTTTTCACCTCAATTCGCTCTTTCAATCTACTATTTATTAAACATCAATATTAGCAGATTTGACTAGTCAAACCTCTAATTATATCTTAAACTTTTAATTTTTACTCAAACTGCTATTTACGAAACAAGGCCAACACGTGAGACTCCACCCAATTTTGGAAAAACGTGAATTTTGTTTCCTCATCAACAACCCACGTTTAATTTTTTTAATAAATTGATTCTCACACCATTTTATTGGTCTATTACAATGAAAATCAAATTTTAGAGTTGAGAAGCCTTGAACCCATGATTTCTTTAATGCCAAAATTTGTCTTTCAATTTTAATTGACTGATATGATGGAGACGCATATTACCCTTTTATTAATGAGAATTAATTTATTAAAATGACATTTTAATGGGTGATGATGAAAAAGAAAATAACATGATAAATATTATTTTAAAAAATATCATGTCAACCTCATTGTTATATTTTTAACGGCCAATAAACGAAAATAACGCTAATGACACTTTTACTAAAAAACTAATTTAATGATCAAAATAAAAAAAAAATAAAGTAGTTTGATGAAAAAAACGATGTTTATCTTTTATATTAGTTCAAAAGTTTTTTTTTTTTGTTTTTAGTGTGATTATATGGTAACATATGTTTTTTACTTTTAAACTTTCGAAAACACACAACATTATGTAAATTATGCTACTCAAATTTGAATTACCTAAGGAAAAAACAAAATCATTTATCATTAGAACCACTTAATGAGATTAGAATATTTTAGGGTTTGTTTGGTTCTAGATAATTGAGTTCGTTTTCGTTTTTATTTTTTTTATTTTCTTGGGAAATAGAAAATGTCTTTAGTTGTAAAATTTAAAAAAAATGCTTTTTAAAAAATAAAAACAAAAATATGAGAAATTTTGAAAACATAAAAAAAAATATTTTCATTGAAAATGTTTTGGGAAAGTGAAAAATATTAAAACAAGTGTGTTAGGATGATTAATCAACTTGGTTTGATTAAGAGGGGGTGAATTGACACTTTTAAAAATAAAGAGAAACAAATGGAAAAAAAATTGAAGACGTCATGATTTATAGTGACTCAAGCTTCTAACAAGTTTTACATCTACTCACCTTAACTCCCCACTAAAGATTTCAAATAATTCACTTTGAATTTTTCCCCTTTTCTAAGCTAATGAGACAACCGTTACAACCGATCAAATTTTTTTACCCAAAACCTTATCAAATTCACTCACTTTACAAGAGAGAATGACAAATAAAAAAAACCCTCTCAAAGGTAAATGATTTATCCAATTTACAAGATCTCTCAACCCAAACTTGAAATAAAATAAATACAATTTGATCACTCAAGTGAGTTATAATGGATTCAAACTAGGTTAGATTTGTGTTTGAATGCTTTTGACTTGTTAACTTCTTATTGTTGAAGTTTTGGAGACTTGATTTTATACCCTTCATTGATTTATAACCGTTTGGGTGGTTGAGATCATTAATAGAGCCATTTGGCTGCATTTTTTCCCCACAATAAATGTTGTTTGGAAACTTACAATATCGGTACACGAAGAGTCGTATCAGTACCTATCATAAAAAAAGTCGTACAAAGGGGTATCGATACGCTTAAGGACGTATCAAAATGAGTAATGAAGAAAGACATGGTCGTATTGAAACAGTAAAGGTTGTATCGGTACAAATTTTGCTCATTGAAATTTGAAGAAAAAATTCTTAGAAAAATGCATCGGTACGTCGATGGGGCGTATCGATGCGAGTTAACTAAAATTTGAAGTTTGTTGATTCCGAGACTAACAAGGCAACAATTATAAAATTTAATGCTAAGGACACAAATTCAGATGAAGGTCGTATCGAAACAGGTACAACCATATTGATACATTTTTGCAATTAAAATTTTAGTAGTCAAAAATCGTATCGAAATGCAAAGGAGCGTATCGATACACCTGGGTGTATTTGTTTAGTTTGAGTATAAAACACTTAGAAAATTTTTGGGTTTTAAGTTTTGACTTATAAAGAATTTAGCTTCAAATCCTTGTCATTTTGTGAGACTTTTGAGTACTTAAAATTTTATCTACTTTTATAATTTGGTCCATAAATAAATTGTTATATCAAAATCAAATATATGTTTTGCAATAAAGTGTTTTTTAATTTTAACTTGGGTTTGAATCCTTCTAATGCTATTTTTTAAAATTTTGGTTTATTTACTCATATTATTATTATTATTATTATTATTATTATTATTATTATTATTTAATAATTATTTTTCATTTCTATTTTAAAAAGTTAGATACCAAACACGATTTCACTATTTTCATTTTCAAAAATAAATTTCAATAATTATTAACCAAGCATGTTTTTTAATTTTTAAAAAACAAAAAACAAAATATATTTTCTAAAAATAAAAAATATTTTCTAAAATCAAACTATGCATAGTTTTTAAACTCATTAAAGTACAACATTGTGAAAAATAATATGATTCTAATATACACGTTAAAGTGTATGTAAAATTTGGGGCCATAGGCCCTGTTTAAATATTCGGCAAGTTTTGATTTAATAGCAATTTGAACTTTATAAAAAATAAATATTTAAATTAAGAATATAAGAATTAATTAAATATTTAATCAAATAGAGATTAAATCAAAGAAGGATAGCTTGTGTCTTTCAAATTTTTTGGTCTAATAACAATTGAGGTCCCTATAATTTTAAATATTAGACAAATTAGATATTGTCCGCTGAATTTTGAGTTTAAATAGTTAACAAGCTTTTGTATTTTTAAAATTTAATATTTTAACTCTTCTAATGTTCGATCCTGACTACATGCTTATATAAAATATCATTAAAAATATAAAAATCTGTAGCCTATATTACAATTATCGAAAATGATGATGTGAATAATCACAAATTGTCTTAGAAGATCCTTTCTGGCTTCGTGTGAATGCTCTAAGCCAAACAACAAAGCTTTTCCATGGGGTCTTTGTATTTGTTGTTTATGATAACTGATGAAACTTCTTGAAGAGTCGATATTTGTGAGGGGTCTTCCTTTCTGTAACCTAATTATAAATATGATGAATCGGTTTTTATTTTTGTGAATATTGTTTTATAATGATTGACGGATTAAAAAAACTTCAATTAATATTTGTATTTATCTTTATTTATCCAATTATAAAATAAATATTTTAATCTGATTTTAAATTTGTATATATTCACGAACAATTATAAATTATGTTGCTCGAATTTGGATCACTTTAAAAAATAACTCCACCTTTTACAACTGGAACTAGATTCTAAAATTTGAAACTAAAATAAATGATTTATAAACATATGTATAAACAAACAAATTTTAAATGGATTCTTACTCTACTGAAACAAACATGTATAAACACTTAAAACAGTAGATAATATAAAAACATAAAAATTAAAAATGAGCTTAAACCTAATTATATATTAATAAATTAAAGATATAATGTAAAAAATGTTCAATTAGTCTAGATAGCCCCTTTGCTTTCTATACGTTTTTTTAAGTATTTTAATCTTTAATGTTTTATTTTAGGCCAAACTGACTCATATGTAGATGAAAACTGTTAGTCAGTTAACGATAAATGGCTTGAAATGACATGACAAACCTACATGATAGTGTACACTAATATAACAATGTCATATAAATAAAGATGTTGACTTGACAGAAGGACACATTTGTCAAAAAATAATTTTACAAAATATAAAATTAATTTCTTGTGGACTTCATTTTGTCAAGTCATTTCAAGTTGTTTATTGTTAGTTGACTAATAGTTTTCATCACGCAGAAATTATTTTAACTCAAGGTTAAAATACTTAAAAGGAAAATTATGGGCTAAAGTGATTATCTAGTCAAACATTATGCCTAAATTGAATAATACATGCGAAAAAAATTAATTTACTTACAGGTTGATTTCATATAATATATATCTAGGGACGAAATTAAGACTTGAGCGTAAAACATAAATGTTAAAAAGTGGAACAAATTCATAATTAATCTATTTTTAAATATATAAAACTAAGATAAAAAAAATTCTTGTGCGCGTGGAGGGAGGAGCCCTCTAGGCCCACATGAATCGTATCTGTATGTATCTATCAACCCTAAACAATATTTTTAATAACGGATTTTCTTAAATTATCATAATATTATTAAAATATCATAAATTTAATTTAATAATTAACAAAATATGATATCTATACTATTTTGTAATGTTTTATGATTAAATTAGTGTCAACAACAATTAACTAGTTTTCAACTCAATTAAAAATTAATGGATAATGAATAACTATTTTAATGATGCTTTCTTTATTTCATATATTTATATTTTCTAATAACAAATATCTAAAATTTCTTCTTTAAGGTTTGAAAACGAGATGATGGATTTGTTTTTTTTTTATTTTGAGATAATTGATTAGTTTTTTATCACTACATAAATATTTATATGTTTATTATTTTTCATAGATTCTTTTAATTTAAAATGATGCATATATAGAGTTTGATAAAAATATCCGTCCATTAATTAATTCAGGACTCATTGTGCAAGACGTTTTCACAACCTAAAACCTAGTTTTTATCTCTGCCCGCCGCAGTCTTTTTTTCATTAGTTTCATTAGCACGTGGTTGACAACTAATTTTAATATTGATTGTCAATCATTAGGTTTATTATATTATTATTATTATAAATTTTTTACCTTTGTTGCAAGCGTTTTTTCTGTTTTTGTGGCACGTTTTTTTTTGTTTTTTGTGGTTTGTTTCATCTGTCGCTTTGGCACGATTTCAGCATACATTAGCGGTCGTTTGGTGATTGTATAAAGATTTTTACGATACTAATCTTTGATTATAATTTTGTTGGTGGTCATAGAAAGATAGATCACCACTCATTTGATTGTTGTTTGCTGATGTAATCAGACATGGGTAGCGAAGCAATCTGCCTAATAGTTTGGTTCATTTACCACTCATTTTCACCCGTAAAGCGTCTCGTTTGAATTAGAGACAAGTATATTCAAAAAGGCTTCTGAATTTTGACAGTATACTAATCTCTACATAAGTATTTACTTTTCTTTGCACTTTTGGGTTCTTGTATGAAATTTAGATGAGCTAGTCCCCCATTATTCCCCTTTTGGATATGTTGTATTTGTAATATCTTTCATAATTTTTAATACAATCAATTGCCACTGTAAAAAATATGACTTATACATGAGTTGCTAGAAGAAACATGTTTATTGTTTTTTTTACAAATCTTAATCCTATCTAGAGGGGAATCTAGGAGAAGGAAGGGTGCTCCTAATGGTCTAGAACTCATCACCTAAGGGAATATGAGAGAACAAAGATAAACAGCTTGGCCAGCTGACCAAATGTGCTTGCTCATGTTTATTATTGTTAGGCTTAATAGCCAAATAGATCCCGAAACTATACCTATGTCTCACTTTTGATCCCTAAACTATTTTTCGCACTAAATACGTGCCTAAAGTTTCATTTGGTCAATTTATGTGCCTAACCGTTAACCATCGTTATTTTTTTAATAATTTTTTTATTTTATTTCTGTTTTAATTTAATTTATTTTTAACTTAATTTTTTTAAAAATACCTAAATTTCCCAAAACTCACAAAATGACCCCTAAATTCAAAATCCCTAACTTCCCCAACTAATTTTGCCATCGATGGTCACGTCGTCACCCACCATATCTGTCGTCAGACCACCACAACCATTCTCCCGACCACCCATCGTCAAAAACTGACAGTAGGTGTGCCGGTCGACTTCCTAACGTCGAAGGAAGCCAAAGTCGCGAAAAAGAAGTCGGTCGACACACCTACCACCGGTTACCGACGATGGGTGGTTGGGGGAAATGTTCGTGGTGGTCTGGTGGCGGTAGTGGTGGTCTCCAGCTAGGCAGTCAACGATGACAACAATGACGTTGAGGATTTTGGGTTTTTGGTTTTTGGTTAGGGGATTGAGACTATTTTGTAAAAATATAAAACTGTTATTTTTTTTTAAAAAATTGAAAATTGAAATCTATTTAAAAATTTAAAATTAAAACATGTCATGTGTCACATTTTAATTGGCTAAGAAGTTTTTTAACAACCAGACACCTAAAATGACCGAAATGTAGCTATAGACACCTATTTAGAGAAAAAATAGATTAAGCACAAAAACGAGCCACGTGTATAGTTTGGGCACCTATATATATATATGGGATAGGATTCAGTTACACAATGTAAAACTCTTTAAGTTTTACACGTTTTTTGATCGTTGGTTGAGTGAAACGGGTGGATGAGATTAACAGTAGAATATGTCAAGATTATCACTTGGAAAAAAAGTAAGGAGTTAATCTCCGCCATCCATTTTCCCCATCCAACGATCCAAAAAACATGTAAAACTTAAAGAGTTTTACACTGTGTAAGTTGATCCTAACCCGATAGGATCATTGGACAGTAAAAAATATGAAGATTATCACTTGAGAAAAAAAATAAGGAAATAATCTTAGTCATTAATTACCATCATCCAACGTCCAAAAACTGTGTAAAAGTAATTGAATTTTACACAGTGTAAGTTGATCATAACCCATATATATATATATATATAGTGACAGAACCATGTAGTGTATGGGAGGGGCAACAGCCCCTCCCAATTTTTTGGTATAATTACATTTTTAGTCCCTTTTAGTTTAAATGTTAATCAAATAAGGTTTTTGCCCCTCCTAATTTTTGTATTTAATAGCTTAATAGATTCTTGCCCCTCCCAACATTTAATATATATATATTAAACGAAACTTTAATTGAAATTTATTAATCAAAATAAATAATTACAAAGCAATACACTCTAAACATGATATTTATGGAAATAAAAGCATCATAAAATCAAAAGGCGTGAAAGATAAATTAAATACAATCCTTCCTAAGAAAATATATTCTATTTTCCAAATGAATTTTCAGCAAAGATGAACTTTAACCAAAAAGTTTCATATATCAACCATTCTTTTCGCTGCAAGAACTTGACACATTGGCAAACTATCACAAGAAAATTTTAAAAAATAATAGTCCGCTGATTATCTTGTGACTTGAAACGCTCGATAATACTTGTTATCTGAATGCTAGATTGCCATAACATCATTCTAAATTGTCACAAAGACAGGCAAATCTTACAAAAAAAAAAGACAAGAAGCTGCCATACAAGCAGACGAAAAATAGCCAAAAAAATATATGTAAAATATTTTCTGATAAAGCCAAACAAAGAAAAAAACAAACTAAAAAGAAGCAAATGATTTCTCGTCAAAAGAGAAGAATCCTATTTATATACAACTAAGGTAAATACTAAAAACCAATCGATGACATAAAAGCCGCCGCCGAAAAAAATTTTAATGAAAAAGATAAATTCAAGTAGGTTTTTAAAATAACTATCCCAGAGAAAAATGAAAGTATTATAATTAGCAGTTTTGATAATTCATATATTATTTAAAATTACGTAATCCAAACATGTAATCAATTATAAATTTAATTCCATAATTTACAATTTAAAAGATAAAAATAATTATTACTTACAAGTAAATTATTAAAAATTCTATAAATTCCCTAGGTAAACGGACATGAACTCTAATGTGGAATAAAATCTAATCATATTTTCTAATAAAAAAATAAATCATATTTTTAGTCACTGATTAATTAGTAATCAGAGGAGAGATTTAAAAGAAGTAAAAGTTAAAAAGAAACCATCAACTTTGGGTTCGGTGTATCCATCCAATTATTATTGTCTTTTGTTTTTAAATCCGTATAATTATAAAATTGTTCCATTAGACACATTAATCAACTTGTCGATATGGTCCAAATCTTTACTGTACACATATAAATAAATGCATTCTGTTTCATTATAATTTATAATCACCTCCCTCCCTATTTTACAACGACTGCCGTCGCCATGGAAACCCTAGAAGTCCAAGCTTTAATTGCCCAACAACAAAGCCTGCAAACTATCGAAAAAGGAAGCGAATTAGCCGCCGAATCAATCCAGAATATGGAATCCTTGCCGAGTCTTGACGGAGTGGAGAGGATCTTGAGCTATGAGTTTAAGAACAAAGGATTGTTGGAAGAAGCTTTTACGCATGCTTCTTTAGGATTGAGCATCTCCAACGAGAGGCTCGAGTACGTCGGCGACTCCGTGCTTAATCTACTCTTCACAAAACAGCAGTTTTTCGAGTATCCTAATTTGCCACCGGGCGCTTTAACCAGGCTCCGAGCGGCGAATGTCGATACCGAAAAGCTTGCTCGTGTTGCCGTTCGACATGGATTGCATCGGTATTTGCGGCACAAGAAGCCTCTTCTGGAAGAACAAGTAAGTGATTAAAACGCTTTGTTGAATTAAATTAAATTTACTTGATCAAATTCCTTGAAAATATTGAATACCTAGTCTCAAATTTTGTGATTTTATTGAGATGCTTATAAAAAAAAAAAATTAGATTTGATTTTAGAGGAGTTGGATGTTGATGAAACAGTTGTGGGTTGTTAGGTCAATAATAATGGGGTGTTGAATTTTAAAGTCAAATAATCGTGATTTCTAGAGGTTTGGTCTTAGTTGACTTGTTCTAAGGCGCTGGAAAAGCTTTGTTTGTTCATATTCTATTTCCATTTGTCCCATTCAAAACAAAGTTTATTTTATTATTTAAAACATTGAAAACCAAAACTATATATTACTATACTCTTAAAATATATTTAAAGTCTTTTATATTACTTTCATCGATTGTCTCACCGCATATTATTCACCTAATATTTTTACTGCACTTATTGTAGATCAAAAAATAGTTAAAAGAGAGAAGTGGAAAAAGAAAATTGCATGGGTGGCTTCTGAGTTGAATAATTGATTTTTTTTAAATATTAAAAAAGTTAAATTTATATTAAATAAGATTTATATAATATTTTATTTAAAAACTAGATCAAATTCTTTTTATTGATTCTCCAATTAAATAAATGACACAAGGGTTTAATTATTAATTGTTTATAATATACTTTCACAAGTATGGTAAAAAAGTGTTACGAAAGTATTTATGAAAATTTTAATTTAAAATTAAATTGTTTAATATCACTTTTAGAAAATGTTCTGAAAAGTTAAATGGTCATTTTAAATATAATATTATATCAGATTATTAACTTATATATTGGCGGTAGAAAATTATATTTCCACAAGCGGAGTTATTTTAGAGTTTAGGGTTTTAGTTTAGGGTTTAGAGATTTAGATTGTAGAGTTTAGAATTTATGATTCATGGTTAGAATTTAGGATTTATGGCTTGTGGTTAGATTTTTATAGTTTTTAGATTTAAGCTTGAAAATACATATGCTTGTGTGAACTTTCTTTACACTAGCAGAGTATCAATTATTAATCATATTACATATAACAAATATATGTTTAAGTAAAATTTAAATTGTTTGATATTATAATATATAATATATATCAATTTAAATTATGCTAAAAATTTATACCATCGAAGTTTATAATTTTTTAATATAAATAAATTTATAATGATTGTGTGTATTTAAGATAATTTTTTATAAAAATTATACAATATTAAAAAAGTTCTCTATAAAAATAAGTTTGACATGATATAAATATTCCATACCTACAAATAATTTTTTAAGCATAGAATTATTTCTTGATAAAAAAAATATAAATTTATATAATAAATTCATCACAAGATAATAAATAAATATTGTTGATCAAAAAAAAAATAAAAGTACATGAATATTAAAAATGTAAATATGACTCCAAAAGCACTTTCAAAGGTAAAAACTATAAATTTAACTTTTGTACTTTTGATCGAAAAGTATTTTTTGAATACATTATTTTTAAAAGTTGTATTTGCTTATGACGGCAAAAGTGCTTTTGAATCCAATTTTTAAAAGTCGACGATGAAGGCCGCCTATGACAGAAAATAATAGGGGTGCTTATTGAGTGAGCCGATCGCGAGTTGAGTAGTGCTCGTTAAAAATCTAATTGTTTGGCTTGACTTGTTACTCGTTATGTTTGATAAAATTTCGCTCAGACTCGTGTTTGTTAAAAAATTTCTTTGCTCGACTCAACTCGTTGCTCGTTAATGCTCAACTCAATAAGCACCTCTAGAAAACAGCATATGTTATTGTCTTAATTATGTTCTAACTAAGTTAATATCTTCAATGGCTGGTCTTGAAGCATGTTCTTGTCTGTTATGACAATGACCAATTTGGTGTCTAAGAATAACAGATAACATCTCTCCAAACATGAACAGATTCGACAATTTTCTGAAGAAATACAACGATATCCTTTGCATTCTAATGGATTGATTGACGTGCCAAAAGCATTAGCTGATGTTGTTGAATCCACCATTGGGGCGGTTTTCATCGACACCAATTTCTCCATTGACCTTGTTTGGAAGGTACCTATTCCTTCCATTATTTAGACAGATAAAGTTTTTACATGGTAGATAAAATATAGGTTTTAAGATTCGAATCTCAACATTTATTTTATTTGTGAAAATATAGGGTAAAAATCAATAAGAAATAATATTGTGTTTGAATATTGCACTAGGTGTTCAAGGATTTGTTGGAGCCCATAATCAGACAAGAGACTTTAAAGATACATCCGGTGACGCAATTATACGAAGTATGCCAAAAGAGAAATTTGAAAGTTAAATTTGTAGACTTGTGGAAAGAAAACACAGGTTTTGATGTGTTTGTAGATGACCAACTTGTGGGGAGAGGCAAATGTAGTCTCAAGAAGGATATTGCACATAACAGAGCTGCCAAAGATGCATTGGACAATATTTTGAGGATCTTAGATCAAAAACATACTCATACCAACAACAACTCTTAACTTTTACTAATTACTATTTACTATTTACTACTTCATACAAGCCAATTGAACCCAAACTTGAACATTACTCTTCATGTTTGAATTTGTATGTAAGATCAACATCTGCAATTATACATAGTTGAATGCAAGTAAGAACATCAAATCCAAGCCAAGATCGTTGTCGTACACCAAGTTTCATTCTAATAAAATGGTCTGATACATTACAAGAAATAACTATTCCACATATTTGGTCTATACTAAAGTAGCTTTTACAGATCATTCACTATTGCTATCATTATCATTATCAGCAAAACAAGAAGGTTCTATGCATTTCCAATGAACAACATAGTTGCATCCATGTTCTAAGCATTCAAGGGCTAGATCTTCACAGGGATCGCCACAGTCGACGCATTTGGGGTAGTAATACATCTTCTGAACAAAAGCAAGAAGATGTGGATGATTCTCGTGTCTGTACTTACTTCCGGGCTTGATAAATGGGTATTTCCCGAGAACACATTTGAGATGCATGGCACTGTCACAAACCTCACAATGATAAAACCAATGCTTCGGATTTCTTCTTTTTTCACAAATGTCGCAATAATGTCGAAGTGCATAGTCACTGTGATCTTTATAAGCAAGTGTCAAAGAATGTCTATCACACTTATTGCAAGCGGTGCGCGGTAATACAACACACCTCACATCCAAAGCAAAATCACAATCCTTGCATCTGTACGAGTCCTCTAAGTATCTACTACAAGAATGACATTGCCCATCCATTTTATCAAAGAAGATGTAATGCGATTCATCTGCTTGATATGCAAAACTGTGAGGAAGTGCAGCACATTGAAGGCAGATCACAGCAGCAGCATCACTATCCAACTTATAGGAGAAACCACTACATTGATAGCCACACATATCACATTTAAAGATACCATTTGGGAAAAGAATGAAGGTGTTTAAATCAAACCATAGTCGAGCCTTCCTCGGCAATTCAGCACAGGCTTTGTGCAGAAAGAAATCACACTGTGAACAACAGTAAAATGAAGAAAAGATGGGTTGCACACACCCGTCACAAAGATGTTTATTGTCCTCAGCCTCATTACTGAATGTCAAGATGTGCTGCTCATGACAAAAATGTATTATCTTTGTAGCTATCACATCGTCCCCAACTCTGGTTTCCTCAATAACACGAATGATGGGACTATGAGACGATACGTCGAATTCATCGACTGCATCCAGGCTTTCTACCTCGATTATGTCATACAAGCTCTTGCTCTCAATGGAACACTTGACATGGATAGCGAAATCGCAATCTGGCTGAGAACAATAATAGCACCCGTGCTCCATGTTTACCTTTTTATAACAGATTCTGCAATCCCAAGTTCTAGAATCACGGCGGTCAATGCAGCAATAAAAGCTGTGGGAAATGGGATGGTTATGGAGATTGATTCTAACGAAGCGTGGCAATGAAATGCAGTCTTTATGAAGTTGAATGTCACATGTAGAACAAATATAGGAAACATTACTTCCCTGGGTACCACATGCATCACAATTGAAAGAATGTGGTCTTAGTAACAAAGAGAAAGGGTGTTGATGGTGAGATTTATCTTCAATAATGGTGGGTGGCCAAGCACATTTGATGTGAATGTCAACATTGCAAAGAGAACAACAATAAAACAATCCTCCGTGCTTCTCTCCGCATAGGTTGCAATCACGCTGTTGGTTCTCAGCCTGGAGAAGAAGCCGGTGCTTGCGGTGGTAGGGGTGGTTGATTTCAAGACAAGTTTTATGGAAGAAAATTTGACAATCAAAACAAGCGTATGAAGCATTATCAAGCAGTGAGGTTGAACAAGCGGAGCAATAAAAATCTCTAAGTTGATTATTAGCATTTCCAATAGAAATCAAAGGATGTTGGTGAGCAACATGGGGGGTCTCTATCAAGTTTCCAGCACAATTGATGTGAAGGTACACTTCACAAGAAGAACAGTGATAAATAAATCCCTTACAGTTATCGTAGCATAATCCGCAAAAGACTTTATCTTCTCTTTTCTGTAGCTCCGATGGCGGAAGGAGAACAAGAGGGTGGTGGCGGTGAAAAGGGTGGTGAATCTCCAAGGGTGCCTCTGCACATTTCTTATGGAGGTGAAACCCGCAGTCCTCGCAGCTAAAGCTCGGACCCAACACCTTTTCCTCGCACCCGGCGCATTCGTAAGCGTTGTCTTCGTTGAATAGCAGTGGATGCTTATGGCTTAAGTGTTGAAGCCCCGCCATTTTCCTTTTCTCTGCCCTTCTCGGATTGAATGTTTGTGGCTTAGGGGAATGCTTGCATTGACTAGGATTCCCTTTCATTCAGATCCACAATTATATTTAGGTAAAATATGTCAGTCCCACCAAACATGATGACTCGTTTTTAGTTTTTACCATTAACCTTTCAATTGATTCAAATTTACTACTAAATTTTATATGATTCGGATGCTAGAGAAAAATATGAAAAATTATGCACACAATAAAATTTAAACCTAATACCTTTAGAATCAAAGACAACCTCCTAATCACTAAGTCAATTTAATATATCTCATTTGTTTCTAGCACAAATAATATATATTCTAAACTGCAGACTGTAGTTGAGTTTAATTTAATTTATTTTATTATATAAATAATATTACTCTATATAAATAATATCAATATATTATAAAATAATATCAATATATACATAACAATATATTAATATATATATATATATAACTAATAAATAAAATATTTATATTAAATAAAAAATTATATTTTAAATAATATTAAATATATAAATAAATAATATATTATTATAAAAACTAAAAAATTAATTTTCACAAAACCCTCAAATACAAAAAAACCCCAAAACCCACAAAAAAACATTAAATTCTTACTTATATACCCTAAAACCCTAAATCATAAATCATAAACCCTAAAATTATAATCCCATTAGTAGCCAAAATGGATAGATTTGGCGTTTAAACTTTAGGGTTTAGTGACCTTTTCGGTTTTTTGTGCGTAAATTTTTGAAATTTTAGATTGTTTTAAAATTATTTTTTAGTTTTTTATAATAATATATTATTTATTTATATATTTTAATATTTTTTGTTTATAAATAAAATTTTAGGGTTTAAGGTTTTGTTGGATTTTTGGGTTTTTTTTGAAAATTTTAGGTTTTGAAAATTAGTCTTTTAGTTTTTATAATAATATATTTATCTATTTATATATTTCATATTATTTATATATATTTATATTATTTATATAGAGTAATGTTATTTATATGATAAATTGCAGTTTGAAATATATATTATTTGTACTATAAACAAAATAAAAAAGTTAAGTTGGCTTAGTGGTTAGGAGGTTACCTTTGATTTTAGAAGTTTCGAGTTTAAATCTCATTAAGTGCATAATTTTTCATATTTTTCTCTTTCTAGTAAAACGATGCCGTTTTGGGCAATTTAATATCAAAATAGCGGCACCAAAACGACGTCGTTTTGGTCTAGCATGAACGTCATCACAACGTTAAGGAGTTAATGGTGTGGTAGTATAAACGAGTTGAAAAATGAAGTCTGATGGCAAATTTAGACCAATTAAAAGATTGGTCGTAAAAACAGGTCACACACAATAGTTTAGTGGTAAATGACATGGTTTACCCTTATATTTAAGTGTAAACAACATGATCGGTCCCTTTTCTTTTTGGACTGTTTGATTTGGATCACTATTTTTGACACAATTACAATTTGGTCACTTATATTATCGATTTATAACATTTTAATTATTGACCTGTTAACCGTCGATAGTCTGATGACGTGACACGCCGGTAAAAAAATATATTTAATTTATCTTTTAAATTTTAACTAAAATATCAATTTAACGCCTAAACTGTATATAAAATATCAAACTGACCCCTAAACTTTAATAAAAACCTCTGCCACTCACCCGCCACTGTTCCCATCGACCACTGGACCCAAAATTTTCAATAAACCCATTTTTACCTTCTAAACATGAATACCTAGTCTCTAATTTTGTGAATTTATTTGAGATAACAACAACAACAACAACAACAACAACAACAACAACAATAATAATAATAATAATAATAATTTTGATTTGAGTTTAGAGGAGGAGTTGGATGTTAATGAAACAGTTGCTGATCGTTAGGTTAGCTCAGTAATTAGGCAAATTTGGTTGAATATTTTATTTTGGGAAAAGATTGAAAGAAATACCCCATTTGAATTTATTTGAAAAAATATCTCCATTCGCTTCACATAAGACGGACTCACGTCTTATTAGACGCGATTTTAGAAATCGCGCTCTGTTGAATATTTTATTTTGGGAAAAGATTGAAAGAAATACCCCATTTGAATTTATTTGAAAAAATATCTCCATTCGGTTCACATAAGACGGACTCACGTCTTGTTAGACGCGATTTTAGAAATCGCGCTCTGTCAGACGCGAGTTCTATATGATGTGGCGAGTCTTATCAGTTGGCACCTTTTTATTTTCAAATAAAATAGAACTCGCGCTTACCAAGGCACGAGTTCTACGAGATATTGAGACGAAACAACGAATTTATCGCAGTTAATTTGAGCGGTTGAAAATTAAATGACCATGTTTAATTTACATTGAACTCGCGCTACACAGAACACGAGTTTCCTTTAATACTCGCTCTCCAACCGATGCGAGTTCTGCTATAAATAGACCCCTACCCCATTCCTTTATTCCCGCAAAAAAAGTTTTCACTCTCAATTTGCTCTCTATCAATTTTTTTGAGAAAATTTATCTGTTAATATCTCGAGTTTGAAGTAATGGCGGGGCTGATAATGTTGGATAAACACGTTTTCGATTATGGTGGAGAAATGTAAGTTATATTTATTTAATTTAAATTTAAATTTATTTTTTATTTTGTTATTGTGTTATATTTTATTTTATTTAAATTTAAATTTATTTTTTATTTTGTTATTGTGTTATATTTTATAAATAAATATTAGGGTAGTTTGAATTTAATTGGGGGTTGTTTATTTTTTTAGAATGAGATGGAACGTCGTCTGGAAGCTTTTATCACTTGGATGACGAATGGACCTGACCCGTTTTTAGAAGAATATATGTCGAAGGCCGGATTTCTGCACGTATCCAAAATCATTGGAGGTGCGAAATTGGATGTTGATTTGATCAACGCTCTTGTAGAGAGGTGAAGGTCGAAGACACATACATTTCACCTTCTGTGCGGCGAGCCGACTTTAACCTTGGAGGATGTTTCGAATATTCTCGGTCTGCCGCTTGATGGAGAGGCTATTACCGGTCACAACAATGGTAACTGACATAACATGTGTTTGGAGTTGTTAGGGGCTGTTCTAGACAGGCTGGATGGCGGCCGTGTGTATATGAGGTGGTTGCGCGAAAATTTTAGCCATTTACCGGATGGCGCAAACGAAAATATGAATAAGGTAAAAATACTATTTTTTTTAATATTAATAAAATAATTAAATATCCATATGTTAATATATAATTTTTCCTATTGTAGGCATATGCTCGCGCTTATTTTACAAATAATCGACAAGATATTGGTGCCTGATAAATCCCGCAAAAAAGTTCACATGTTGTGGTTGCGACATTTTGATGAAGTCCGTAAATTGAGTTGGGGATCGGCGGTACTGGCAGTTCTATTTAGGGAGATGTACAAGAAAACTGATCCAGAGAAGTACAACAATGAAGGTTGTCTTCTGTTGCTTCAGCCTTGAACGTGGTTTAGAATGTTGTTTTTACGTCCTGATCTGAGTGTGTCGAGTCCATATATTTTTCCACTATGTCGGAGGTATGAAAAAGTAAATATTTTCCTAATATACGTTTTTTAATATTAAAGTTATGTAGGTGGAGCGGTAATTGGAGTTTATTTGTTATGGAAAGTGGTGTATTTATTTAAATTAAATTCTATTAATTTCAGTTACAATTGAATATTTTACAGTTTTTATGGATACCGTACGCGGATCCGAGTATCCACGCATGCCTCTCGGAATTTTTAGAAGCGAGGAAGATTGCTTGGACTGTCAATGTACCACTAATCTTTTAAGCTACAGTTGAGTGGCATCCGAGCGATCGCGTCTTACGACAGTTTGGTTGTGTCCAACAAATCTCGATGGTCCCTCCAAATTTGGACGAGTTACTTAGGCTCACTCGACAAGGGAAGCTCAAGGTATTTTTTTAATTGATTCAATGTTTTATTAATTTGAATATAATTTATATTTATAAAGTATAATAAAACTTTTTTATTGTCTAATAGGTTGATTGGTCGGTGAGGCATATACATTGGATCCCTCAGTGGAGGAAAAGGGAACTACGACAAAACATTCATGACTAGGTAATGTTTGATATGATGGTCAGCGACGATTACGTGCGTGGTTAATGGCGAATGGGAAGCCAAATCTTTTGACTCTAAAGGAACGAACGATTGTCATTGAGCGTGTGCAACGCAACCGCCCACTGACTCAACATACAAAGGGAGCACGAATGACTTATGGTGGTGCTTTTTCATCAAGGAGAAGGTATGCTTCTACCTCTACAACATTGTGACCATCTCAGGCCACCCCACCGATCCGACCATAGGCCTTTACCCACTCGATGCACTCATCATTTCATCTGTCGCCTAGTTTGATGAAAGGTTTTTTTACGCATGTTGTGGCCAACCCTACGGTACATTTTCGGCGATGACGAGTCGGGCGTCGAGTGTTCCTCCAGCCTACGTACCTTTGTATCTGTTTCAATCGGTGGCAACCAATTTAGGGACCAAGTTTGTTCAACAAACATCGTCGCAGTCCTTGTTCTTCATATGTAGGCCAGTTGGAACGAGTGATACTGTTGGAGTTGGAACCAGAATGATGATGATGATGAGCATCCAGTTGATCCCCTTCGCCATTGACGCAATCCCGATCGACCTCGTCGTCCACTGGGGTGTGGTACCGGTGGACATAGGCATCGTTAGTTTTATTTTTTTACTTTATTTAAGTAGTATATAATAATTTTAGTTATACTTTGTATATCAATATTTCTCTTACTTTATAAATTATTTTTTGAGTATTTAATTGTTCACATTTAATTTTGTCTTTATTTGGACAAAACCATTCTTAATTGTATCGATAACAAACGCGAAACATTGTGACGTACGTAC
The DNA here is from genome assembly GCA_958450335.1 of Hibiscus tridactylites. Lineage (NCBI taxonomy): Eukaryota > Viridiplantae > Streptophyta > Magnoliopsida > Malvales > Malvaceae > Hibiscus > Hibiscus tridactylites. The sequence goes on along the minus strand of OY288287.1, from coordinate 57,223,462 downwards.
AATTATTGTGAAATAAATCTAATCAACTAAAGGTAAAAAAATATAGCAGATTGAACTGGCATCCTACTAAACTCGAGTTTCACTGACACGTCAGAACTAACACGTCAGGAAACTTGGGCCAAGTTCGCGTTTGGCCAAACGCGAGTTCCATGTTATAAATACTACTGAATAAGTCTTCATCCGAGCAGGGCACAAAATTGAAAAAATAAATCGAGTGTGTTGTAGTGCTTTAGGTTTTCGATTGTATTGTAGCTACTAATGACAATGAACCACGTATTTGGAAAATTCTTTTGCAAAGAAATTTTATGGATATTGTGGTTTGTTTTTGGTGGGTTACCAGTTCTAGTGAGAAGAGAGTTCAATGTTTTTGTTCACGAGGAACAACAAATCACAATATCCGACAATCCTGGCTCTTTTTGAAGCGAATGTGGAGGGTCTTAATCTTTTGTTCGAGATTATGGGTTACTTATTTTTACGCCTTAATCGTATAGGCTAGGTTAAGACCCCCGCATGTAACCAGAGTCAAATCCTCTCCTATTGCAGATGATGATGATTAGTGGGTAGAATTGGATCTCTTTGTGGCTACACGAAATTCACGAAGCTTGTTTATCTGCCCACTTCGTGAAAGCACATTTAGGGGTACAATATCAGCCTCAAATATGCCTCTGAGCTGGACTACTCAACTCTAGAAGTAAGCCGAGGGTATGTTAACAAAGACTTCGTAAAATACATTCTTGATAATCGTCTATTTAGGGGGTAAAATTGACCGGTTATAGTCTCATACCTATCAGTATCAGCCTCAAATAACAGTCTAAGCTTGAAGAAGAGAGTCAACTGTTTAGGGGTACAATTGTACAACTTGACTAAGGATGAGATCAAGAGAGCAAAACAAGTTGAGAATCTTTTATGTTTGTACAATGTCTTCTATACTTTTATATCGTTTGTTTATGTTCTTTTATAAGCTTCTTTATTAGCATGTTTAGGGGTACAATTTACGTGTTTATAGACTAATTTATAAGCTCATTCATGAACACTTAAACGAATACGTTCACGAACACTTAGACGGACACGTTCCTAAACATTAAATAAACCAACACGAATAATTTCTAAAATAAATAAACGAACACCTTTAAAAATAAACAAACCTACACATTGTTCAAGCTCGATTCATTTACACCCCTACAAATAGACCCATCCATATCCTCGAAAATTCACACCCTTCATTTCATACTAATTCGTTCAATATTTCTCTTAGTCAATTTCATACTAATTCGCTCTATAACAACTGAAAACGTAGATGATTTCCTATCTATTGGGAGACAGTCATGCGATGTTGTTGTCGATAGTGATGATGAACTATAAGTTGGAATGATATTCACGACAAAGAAAATCGCGGAGGATACAATTAAGAACTACAACATACGCCGATCCGTTTTTTCGACAGTGAAGAAAACAAATGAGGACAACTATATTGCAGAATGTGTCCAAAAGGACCACGACTACAACTGGAGGATCCATGTATCACGAAGGAAGATGTTGAACAACGTGTGTAGATAACAAGATACGACAGACCTCATACATGCTAGTTCTTCCAATGTAATTGGACGATTCCTATGTTTTATTAATTATATATTTTGTGATTGTTAACAGTTTGAAAATGTAATTGGATGATTCGTACGTTATTTATTATGTGATAAAAAGTATATAATGTAAGTAAGAAATTTAAATCAGATAGCTGTAGAAAACTTATTAACGAAACGTCTTACACGATAGTTAATTGAAATAACTACACCAACAAATTAAAATGTATGGAAGAGGAATCTGATTCGTTGTCGTCGTAATCTGTACTTATGTCAGATGTTAAGTTTAGTTTCTCAATTATTTTTTCTTTCTCATATCGTCTTATGTATTTTTGTGTATAGATCTCATCTTCGTTTGGACATTAGGGCACTGCTGACACATTGGTTGATGAACTGGAGCCTTTCATCAAATTTTACAGTGAGCTCGATGTTCGTACCCTTAGCACATTTGTATGCTCGAAACATCTTGCGCATATCTTTCTTATTGGATAGCGTTAGGATGTAGTGTTCTTATAGGCCGGGCTCATTGAATGGCATTTTGACACGCAAGGCATAAATTTTTGTTGTTGTAAACTCGCTAACCCGTGTTGAAATCAACTCAAACAAATTATCTTTTATGATTTTTCTGTTGAAAGAACAGTAGAAGTAGGTTCCACAGAAGAAAAAAGTACCAGAAAATCATGCTATAATTTGTATTTTGTAGGTTCAAAATATATGTAGGTAGAAATTGTGCCCGATAGTGTAAACTAAACTCTGGTGGAATTTATAGCCTAGATACCAAACTCATTATTGATTTAGCGTGGGTTTTTGACGCCTTATGAATTATGCAGAAAGAAGACCAAACTCACGTTTAGCCAAACGTGAGTTCCACTGACACGTAAGGAATCCTGCAAAAGCTGGTAGAACTCACGTTTGGTCGAATGCGAGTTCCACTAACACGTTAGGAAACCTACAAAAGCTTACATAACTCGTGTTTGGCCAAACACGAGTTTCCCAAATGTGTGAGACACATCAACTCATATTAAGAGGGATTACTTAGCCAAATTAGCCAACAAAATATCAACTACGAGCAATATTTTGTAACAAACCTTTAGAGAAATACGTGTGTGAAGAAGATTGACTGTTGTGTTATTTTGAACAATGGTAAGAACAATAACTGATGTGGTATACTACGATGGTCAGATGATCCCTGATGGTAAGAAGAGTAATGTATGAAACGCTGAAAGAGACGATATCGGGGAAGGTTCCACATACTTCCGAAAGGGAATTGGAGTCATTGAAGTATCGGCTACCTTCATCGTTAGAACCATTTTATTTCATAATATTCGATGATGGGGACGATGTGTTGTGGATATGATGATCGATACCCATACTCACTATTCATTGGGATGTCCCCTCAAGCTCTTTGGAACATTTTCTGAAGGCTATGTCGGAGGTCATACTGTGGTTCCAAATTGGCTACGAGCAAATCTTGACTTTGATCCAAATGTTCATACTCTAACATCAAGTCTGCGACATGACTTCAACTTACTAAATACGGGCAATGACCAAGCTTCATCGTCTTTGTAAAGTGTCTACAAGTTCTATATTTCATGCACATTTCATCTCATATTATTGTTGTTTTGAGTACATTTTAGGATCATGCATTGCATTTTACAATATTTCTTTACTTTGCCATGCCTTTATAGATTATCTGTTATTTGATGAAGAAAATGTACTATTTTATTATACTTTTGGTTTCAGGTACTAGAGGCTGACAGAGGGAAAGAGGAGCTGAGGATATGATGTTGAGGCAACAAACCAAGGAGCTATACTGATGTAGTTCCAAACAGAAATAACAGTTGCTGAGTAGCTGCCGCCGCTCAACCTGCCGCCTAAGACAGCAGACTGTAGAGTTGGAGAATCAGAGTGCGATCTATAGAGCAGAAAATCCTGATTCTATCGATGCCGTCCACCCAATTTTTCGACGTTTAGAGCAGCAGGCAGAGCCGCCGAAGGAAGAACTCGAGATTACTTGCAGAGCAAGGCAACTTGATAAAGTCCACATTCAACTCAAAGAAGTCAGAGTTCTACTTCATTGTACTTTTGATTCAAGAAGGACTTCTACTTTGAAGACTTCTACTTCAAGAAGGACTAGACCTAGCTAATGCCTATATATACCCATTGTACTTTTGATTCAAAATAGCTTAGGTTTTCCTTAGGCATAGTTTAGGTTTTCTTGCCGCCGACATGTTCTAAATTTCTCTTTGGGTTTGGGTTATGTTATAATTAGTTGTGAGAACGGTTGTTTAGGATTTCAAGTTTGTTTTTGCAAATAAAACTACAAGATTTACTTATTCCATGTTCTTCATAGTTTTCAATTAAGGCAGAAGATTAGTTGAATTCTATCCATTTGTTCGGTATTGAGAGAGTCGAACTCGCGAAAGGAGTAAGTATGATTTCATCTATAGACGGTGTAATCAATCCGGCCTAGACATAGGTTAAGGGTTTAAGGCAGCTAAAAGAGGACGAATCAACATTGTTGTTTTTGCACGATTCACGCCGCGACTGGTATTATCTGTAGTGAGCATCAACAACACTCTAACTTAGACATAAGCGGAGTCAGCTTTGAAGTGTTCTGCCGAGCCTTGTAGATCTGCCGAGTTTGCCGCGAGACACAGTTCCATTCCCCCTTTGAGGCATCGAGAGGGTTTCAGAAGTCTACCTACCATCCACCGCCGAGGCAGCAGAGTCTGGCATCGCAAAACAACTTGTTCTATTCAACGCAGTTTCACACTAAGCAACAACATAACCATGCCCTCTCTATCAACCTGATTACTTTCTTTTAAATTACTTTTGTTTTTATTTTTACTTTCTTTCTCAAACAACCAAATTAATTGTGCATTTACTTTCTTTACATGTGTCCTAACTTATACAAAAGAATCAACACTTCAAAACTTATTGTTGTTTCTTTTGGGTAGAACCCTTAGCAACTTTATTCTAATATTTCTTTTATTGCCCTTATTCTTAGAGACACTAACTAAATGAGCATCAACCAAATGAGTACTTGTACACTTATAATGCTTAAACTTTTCTTCCTCTTGAACACAATAAGAAATGAGCCCAAATAGAGTCTATTTCTCCCTTTGACAATTGTAACTTGAATTGGTTAAATTATATAGGAAGCAGTGTCAAAACCATTAGAACAAACAATTCATAGAAAGTTCGATTTAATGTGCCTTAAATTTTGAAGCAATATTAAACATTTTCATAATATACTCCCTCACATTTCCTTGACCGTTATACTTCATAGACATCAAAGAAGGCATAAATGATGTCATCTTAACCTTAATGTTTTGAGTAAAACATTTCTTAATTTCGTCAAGGAAACCCTTAATATGAGTAATCTTTTTAGATTTGTGCTCCAAAAGACATCTAGAGTGTTGTGCTTTATGATCATTAGACTCATGCAATTTGAACGATCTCACCTTTCAAAATACCTTTTATGGGTACTTACCGTAGTGAGAGGTGCAAGATGTTCTTTCCTTAGTGCAAAGTCTATGTTCATACAATCAAATACTATATGTAAGTGTCTTTTTTATTCCTTGAAACTAGTTTCACTAAACATGAGTGTGGAATGTATTTAACAGATATTGTGACAACAAAAATAAATTACCTAAATATATAACAAAAATAAGTAAATAAAATAAAAACAAGCTCACATAAATATTCATAAGTAAACAAATAAATTCAAAATAATGGCTAGTCCCCTCAAGATAGCAAGCACAACATTAATATCAAGTCTTTGGACAGTAATATTAACTGTAAGCGGTACTCTTGTTGTAGCAATCAAACATTGACAATAAACTATGTCAAACAATAGATTAATCTTTGGACTAACAAATTGCTCACATAAAATACCTTATAATTGTCACATTTTTATCGCTACAGTTGTCGTTGTAATTCTGCCAAATATTAACTTTCCTTTGGGCCAATTAATAAACGCATGAATTACAAAAACTCATAATTATCTTAATATTTTAAATAAACTAATTTACACAAAAGCGATCACTTTAGTGACATTATGTTTCAATTAATCCATTAAAACACTAGACATCGGAAGCTAAAATATATATTTATTTGTTTCAAAATATTTGTCTTAATTTTATCTTTCAATCAAATTAAAAGATAACCATAATAATAATAAATTTGAATAAAGGTAAACATCATATCAAGATACCGAACACTCCATTAATATTTCATCTTTGGACAAAACATTAACTTGCAAGTGATATCTTGGTACAGTAATCAAACATTGATAATAAGAACATGTCAAACATAAAATTTTACTTTGGACCGATTTATTGCTCACATATAAAACTAAATAATTATCACATGTTTATTACCATAGTTGCACATGTAATAATGTTAATTATTAACCTTTCTTTGGGCCGATTAATACTAACATAATCCAACTTACATGCCTAGAACCTTCTATATTTCAAAATAAAGTAATTTCCACAATAAATGTCACTTTGGTGACTTAAAGTTTCAATTAAATTATCTTAAAATATATACTATAAATATACCGATATCAAAATTTAAAATGTTGTAACAGTCGAAACTGAAATTTCTGATAACACTTAAGTTTCCGAAATAAGCCAAAATAAGGTTGTCTGAATGAGGCTATCATAAATCGAATAAACCGAAATCTTCGACTGTTCCTAAAAAAATTCCTTAAGCATACATTTGCCAAAATTAAAGCTCAATCATCAATCTTTAACTAGAAGTCAAAATCAAAAGTATCATATACATGAATAATTCATATAATGATCACATGAAACTTTAATATATTCATAATAACCGAATAATCAAAATTAAAATTCTTGATCAAACCGAATCAAATATAAATTTCATAAAGTTAATGGCATGCATTCTAAAACCAAATCCAAATATGTATATCCCGTAGATAACATTAATGACATAATTAAGCATAATGTCAAACAAAATTAAGCTTAAGGTTCTGTACAAAACTAAACAAGATTCAACAAATTCAACCATGAATTATTAGAGATAACATGAATATACAGATTCGAGAGCTAACCTGATTATAAAATTTTCAAATTACGGTAAATTTACCACAACAAAGCCAAGGTAAACTAAGTTTTTTTTAATTACTAACGATCAAAACTAAAATTTTGATCTAATCAAATTAAATATATAACATAACAGTAAACTAAATATACTATCACTTAAGAAGCAAAAGCAATACAAAGATTAAGGGCAAATCCATATTCAAGAAATAATTTACTGTAACTAATGAATACATGATATAGCACGAATATTCATTACTTATAAAAAAACTTTAAATTCAACATAGACAAAGAAATAGAATCTGCTCCAAATTGAAAAACCCAAATAAAAAACGCAATTCACAATTGCATACTGACGCAACATAGGGTTATCACATATGATAAAATAAAGGAAAACAATTAATATACTCAAAAAACGAAAATTTCAAAACATATTAAGATAAAACCCTAATCCAAGATAAATGATTTCTGCGTACAAAAAAAACTCCCAAATTGAAAAAATTAATATCCAGATTCCGATTGCAGATTAATTATGTAGCCAAAGAATATCATGCAACGACAAAGCGTGTATCAACATAAATTCACATATCGGGGTTTTCAAATCGAAAAGAAAAGAATAAACTAATGGAAGATTAATAACCTAAAAACCAAGACATGATGATGCGCTGATGCCACTTGTTAGAACTAAACTATAATTAATATGAAACCTAAACTAGTATTTATCATGTCAAATGATCAAAAACAATAAATTGAATAAACTTAATGCGAAAGCGTACCTGAATTAATCGATTGATTGAAATCTTTGAATCTTCATCTTGAAATCTCAAATCTTTGGTATTGATCTTCCAAGAAGATAGGTTATTCATTGCCGTAAAAACTTTCTCTAACGGGAACAAGAGTAATACAAGTTAACTTATTTATTAGATCACTACCTCTTTATATAGTTATTATTAAATATTTATATCTCTACCCCTCATTGAATTATAAATATATCTTACGGTATTTACATTTTTATTTCCATGACACTTTAATACCTATGATACGCCTAACATAATTGATCACTTGATTTTGTGTCATACTTTATAATAACCATACATTTTACATATGTGCCCACAATTACGGATTTTAATCTAATAAAAGATACATTGAACAATATTTTGATCAAAAACATACCGAGAGCAACACTGTTGAAGAAAGAAATGTAGACTTATACTAGTTGATAAGTATTAATGATATAAATGGTGAAATAAAAAAGCCGATTCAACCCAAAGTTGAACATTAATGTTAATGTTTGAATTTGTATGTAAAATCGAATCACCGGCTACCACTATCATTGTCAGCATCAGCGATATAACAAGAGTTGTATGCATTTCCAATGAACAATAGAGTTCAAATAGTCACTAAAATTAAATTTTAAAGTTTTTCCATTCACAAAAAGCTTAATCATAATCGTCTCATTTAATCATTAATTTTACTGCCACGGTTATCGTAATGTTTAGTCAAACTTTTTCGGACCATCTATAATTTAGTTCAATTTTTCTGATTTTTTGGTACGATATAACAGTTCGTGTTTTTATGACAATCCTATTTCCTTTCCTCGAAAAAAAATATGTTATAACACTCGCCCAAAATTTAAGACGTAAACTTACCCCTAATCTGACAAAATTTCTTTTCCTCTTCCTTTTCTGGGATGCTAAATAGATTTAATTCGTCACCGACTTCGAACATTAAATGAAGTTAAACGATACATTCATCCACGTCAAAATTAAATGTATACCAAAAGCAGAACCGAAAAACTGAACAAGAAATGAACATTTTGAGCTTAAAACCCTAGATCCAAAAAGTTTCTTTTAAGAAAATAAAACAACGTTCCCAAAGATTAAATAAAAAGACAACATCAAAATGCACAGGGTTACAACCCTATTTGAAGGAACAAACAAAAATTACAAAGAATTGAAGCTGAAAAAATTAAAAACAAAAAGAAAGAGAATGGGTGTTATTACATGGATTGAAGCAGAATATGGAAGCTGAAAAAGAAGAGAAGAAACGGGTGGGGGACTATAATGAAAAGAAAAACACAAAATGAAACGGATAGAAGAAAGCATTAGCGCATCTAGTGTAGTGGTATCATAGTACCCTCCCATGGTACTGACCGGGGTTCGATTCCCCGGACGCGCATTGGTAATTAAATTTTTTAATATTTCTCAAATTATCCAAAAATACCATAAGAGAGGCGGCAGCAGAAAATACGAAAAATGAAGCCTAATATATAGTGGACAATATAGTAATTCCATCTTGATTTGGTCATAGAAATTTGATCTTAAGCTTTAGACTATACCATTTTTTAGTGAACTATTTAAGAAAACTCCGTCATCCAAAAAAAACATGACATGTGGCATGTTTTTTTTTTTAATTTTTAATTTTCATTAAAAATTTAAATTTCTTTAAAAACCTCAAAGTTTTAATTTCTTTCAATCAAATTTCTAAGTCACATCTTATTCACCGTCCGACATCCACACAAATCAGTGGTTCACTGTTCACCGCCCAAAGCTTTGTGTACCTTACCGTTCAAAATTCGCCGTCCTCCATCGTTAGTGGAAACTCAATCGACCTCTTTTTTATTTATTGTTGAGTGTTCGTCGACGGTACAATCAACAGTTCATTCATCGATTTTTGACGACGAGATGATAAGGCTTTCGGTAGAGGGGGCCCGATGAAGAAAAGGGTGGTTGGTTGTAACCCCCTCGTCCCGGTCTGGCCGGATGACCGGTCCGAGTAGGCCACACGGGGAAAATCGAAGTGAAACCCGTTAAGGTTCCCCCTCGGTTAGCAACCCTAAATTTTTTCTTTTAATTCGATCTTTTCTAAAAGCTCATTTAAGTCCTATGTGATCAAACAGTGGAATAAAGATACAGGAGATAAACATTCGAACCCAAAACATCATTTAAACAGCCCAATTTTAATCCTTTAAACAGGCCGTTTCGAAACACCCTTGAGGCGTATCAAAACGCCTTGACCAGGTCAACTGCCCCAAAGCCGATACAAGAGGCCGTATCGAAACGAAGGTCAACCGTTCCGAAATGCTTAGACCCGTTCCGAAACGCCTTCATCTCGTCATTTTCTCAGAATTCCAGTAGCCAAAACATTCTGAAACCCGTATCGGAACAGGGGCTCTCAGAGGCCAAACCGTATTGAAACGCGTTCCGATACGGGGTCCCTAAAGCCTACCCGTTCCGAAGCGATCCAACCCGTTTCGAAACGCGGGCTGCCTGCAACCTTTGAAAATCAGACTTAGGTGAATTTTAACAAGTCTAAAGGTCCCATAGGACCTCTAAAGGCACACAACTCAAACAACAAAGTCTAGAGGCATGCAACTTATGTCAAACATACTCAAACACACACAAGGCATAAATATAAACAATCATTCGTACATGGCAATTACACACTGGCAATCCTTCATACAAGTCATGCTTAAAGACATTAAAAACCAATAGGCACCATACATCTCAAATAAGTCTACATGCCATCAAAACAATCTTAAGCATCCATAGGGCATTCATCATACAAGCATTTGGCAAGATATATGATGCTTACAAACCAAGTCAAACCATAGACATCAAAATCATATATGAGTCATACATAGCTCATTCAAACACACACTCTTGCCAGATTGCTAAGCTACTACAAAATTATAACCGTACTTGAGCAACAAAACTTGGAAAGCCCTTCTTGCCTTGCTCCGAGCTAACACCACGCTAATGATATGAATTGTTGAAAATTAGAGCGTAAGCTATAAGCTTAGTGAGGATGCTCTAAAACCGAAAACATCAACAATGCAGGGTTCAAGCATGTATTCCCTAATTCTCAATTCTATCAAGCATAGGTAAATTGACAAGTAGACCTAGCTAGTCTTTCAAGAGGCATAATATGACATCTTACATCATACTAAGCTCACACATCAATTATCAACATCATGCATCACAAATATAAGAACAAGTCCAATTGGCCACTATTAGTTTACCCGGATGTGCAGATTAAATCTCAACATTCACATTACCTCGGTGGGATTACACTCATCACCGGACCTTGCAGGGGCGGGATTCCACTCATCACCACATGCCCTACGGATGGGATTCCACTCATCATCTCGTAGAATATATATAAGCTTCCGGTGGAATATTACATCACCGTACTCCTCCTTGATGACTCAACGCCATCAAGGCCACGCACGTTTTGACTCAATTTGTGTGCACGCTAATCCTAATGATCGCTCATTTACACCCGATAAGTTAATTAGTGCCAATTATCATTTACCACATCACACATCCATTAATCATATCTCATGCTCATCACATACACATATCATGGTACACATGTGCAAATCAACCCACATATCTCAAGAGCATAAATAGGCAAACACAAATAGCATTTAATGGAAATCAAGAGCTAAGTTAACAATTTAAATCTACATAGAAATTGCCTACCATGCACATTTCAACTCATACACTACACACACTCGAACCAAACTTTAAAACACATTTAAAGTCACTCACCACCCTTCCTTAGCAACCAAAGCAAGCCTCCTACAAGTCCGGATTCAATCCCAACGCTTCTTCAACGTCTCCTCTTGCTTCTAGCCAATCAAAAACACATCCATTATTCCCAATCAATACTAAAATTCAGTCAACACTCAACTCTTGAGCTCAAACTAACTTCAACAAAATTTCCAATCAAATTAATCCCCCAAATATGCCCATTTTCGTGCTCCTTCAAACCCTAGCTGAAAATTCCATTTTCAATCATCCAAACGACACTCAAATGGTCCCAAAACATCCTCCTAACATACGTAAACCATCAACCCTCCAATTTAAACCTAAAACTCACCAAAAACCAAGTTTTTGACACTTTGAAATTTGCCTCAAGAACCCATTTCGGGTTTTCACCCAAACCTAACCATTTTAACATATAATGTACATTTTAAGGTGAATAAACTAAAAACCAACTTTATATTTCAAAACAAAATGAAAAACTCCATAAAAACCTTAACTTTCATTAAACCCTAACTTTTCAAAAGTGGGTAGTTTTAAAATCTATAACCATGGATAGATAGGAAATGAAGAGGAGAGTTAGTAAATGTTATTACCTTAGAAAATGGTCTTGGAATGAAGTTGGAAATTAATGGAATAGTGTTTAAGACAAGGGGAGGGGTTTGAGAGCTCTTCCACGTTGGGTGTAAAAGTGGGGGAGGGAGAAGACCATTTTATTTTTTTGTTCTCTTTAACTTTCAAAAAATGGTCTAGCTTTTTAAAACATTTTGGTTAAATTACCAACTTGGTCCCTCCTAGTTAATTAAAACTCAATTAACTCCAATCAAGGTCAAAATGATTTAATTTAATTTTTCCGACTCGGACCACTAACCCGACTAACTCTTAACCCCAAAACACAGGTGTTACAACTCTCTCCCACTTGAGGAATTTCGTCCCCGAAATTACCTGACTGAAAGAGATACGAAAACTTCTTTTCCATATCCTCCTTCCTCTCCCAAGTGGCCTCGTCCACACCTCGACGTTGCCACCACACCTTTACTAACTCAATCGATCTACCCCGCAACACCTTACCGTCAGAAGCTAAGATCTCAACGGGCTCTTCCTCATAAGTCAAATCCGGATTCAATTCAATCTCCTCTACGGGCGTAACATGTGATGGATCAAACCTATACTTACGGAGCATCGAAACATGGAATACATCGTGTATCTTCTCTAGCTCGGATGGAAAACGCAACTGATAGGCAACCATGCCAACCCTCTTCATAATCTCATATGGTCCTATGTACCTCGGACTCAACTTCCCCTTTCGGCTAAATCTCATTAATTTCTTCCACGGAGACACTTTCAAGAACACCTTCTCACCCACTAAGAACTCAACTTCCTTCTTCTTCAAGTCGGCATAGGACTTCCTTCTATCCGAAGCAGCCTTCAAGCGATCACAAATCAATTTTACCTTGTCAGTTGTCCCCTTGAGCAAATCCGGCATATGTAACAACTTCTATCCCACTTCGGCCCAACAAACTGGAGTTCTACACTTTCAACCATACAAGGCCTCATACGGAGCCATTTGAATGCTCGACTGGAAGTTATTATTGTAAGCAAACTCTACTAGAGGCAAGTGCTTCTCCCACGTACCCTGAAAATCTATGATGCAACAACGCAACATATCCTCTAAGATCTGGACAATCCTCTCTGACTGACCATCTGAATGAGGATGATAAGACGTGCTGAAGTTCAAACGGGTACCCAAAGCTGTGTGCAGACACTCCCAAAATCGATAAGTAAACCGCGGATCTCTATCTGACACGATGGAATTCGGCACACCATGCAGTCTAACAATCTCACCAATGTACAAGTCGGCCAATCTATCTAAGGTGTAAGTAGCATTGACTGCCAAAAAGTGAGCACACTTCGTAAAACGGTCCATAATAACCTACACTGAGTTCTTCTTCGTAGGAGTCAAAGGTAAACCCGAAACAAAATCCATGGTGATGTTCTCCCATTCCCATTCCGGAATCCTCAACGGCTGTAACAAACCTGAGGGAACCTGATGTTCCATCTTCACCCTCTGACATACTAAACACTTACTCACAAAGTCGGCTACATCTCTCTTCAAGCCAACCCAAAAGTACTCATTCTTCAAATCACGGTACATCTTCGTACTTCCATGGTGCATAGAAAACGGACTATTGTGGGCTTCAGTCAAGATCGTACGTCTCAAGTCACTGTCCTCTGGCACGACTATCCTATCTTTGAAACACAAAACCTCATCGGTACTGAAACTGTAGTCTGAAGATCTACCTTCGGTTATATCTTGCACGTGAGGTGCCAAAAATCTATCTAAGAGATGTTTCTCTCTAATCAATTGACCTAAAGTTGGTCTAACCTGAAGCTCGGCTACCAAGCCACCATCTCCGGACAAACTCAATCTAGCAAACATGGCTCTCAAGTCCACGACCATCTTTCTACTCAATGCATCGACCACTACATTGGCCTTACCCGGATGGTACTCAATGGTAAGATCATAGTCTTTTAGCAACTCTAACCACCTACGATGTCTGAGATTCAAATCTCGCTGAGTCATAATGTACTTCAAACTCTTGTGATCGGTGTACACTGTGCATTTCTCACCGTACAAATAGTGCCTCCAAATCTTTAGAGCAAACACAATTGCAGCTAACTTTATATCATGGGTCGGATAGTTGCGCTCGTGGGTCTTCAACTGTCTTGAGGCATAAGCCACTACTCTCTTGTCTTGCATAAGAACACACCCTAGCCCTACATAAGAAGCATCACTGTAAACCACATAGTCCTTCCCGGACTCTGGTTGAATCAAGACCGGTGCTTGGGTCAAAGCCTCTTTCAATTTCTCAAAGGCTCTCTGTCTTGCATCTGTCCACTCAAACTGAACACTCTTCTGTAGCAAATGTGTCAATGGAGCGGCTAATTTAGAGAAACCCTCTACGAATCTTCTATAGTATTCGGCTAAGCCTAGGAAGCTACGTACCTCTGTTACAGACTTCGGTTGCTTCCATTCAACAATGGCCTCAATCTTCTTCGGATCGACTCTAATCCCATCGGCTGACACTACATGTCCTAAGAAGACTACCTCTCGAATCCAGAATTCACACTTGCTCAATTTCGCATACAACTGATGATCTAGCAAAGTCTTCAATACTAGTCTCAAGTGTCGGTCATGGTCTTCTTCAGTTCGCGAATACACCAAGATGTCATATATAAAAACAACTACAAACTGATCTAGGTACTGATGATAAATCCTATTCATCATATCCATGAAAGCAGCCGGTGCGTTAGTCAACCCAAAAGGCATGACTAAAAACTCATAGTGACCATACCTAGTCCTAAAGGCCGTCATCGGTACATCAACCTCTCTTACCTTTAGCTGGTAATAGCCCGATCTCAAGTCAATCTTCGAAAAGACTGATGCTCCTCGCAACTGATCAAACAAGTCATCAATTCTAGGCAACGGATATTTATTCTTCACTGTCAACTGATTCAACTGTCTGTAGTCTATACACATTCTCAGACTTCTATCTTTCTTCTTCACAAACAAAACTGGTGCACCCCCAAGGTGAAGAACTAGGTCGAATGAAACCTCTATCTATCAATTCTTGCAACTGAGTCTTCAACTCTTTCAATTCTTTCGGTGCCATGCGATACGAAGCAATCGAAACAGGAGCCGAATCAGAATAAGTCTCAATGGTGAACTCTACCTCTCTGTTCGGTGGTAACCCTGGCAACTCTTCCGGAAACACACTAGGAAAGTCACATACCGTCCGGATGTCTTGAGGTCTAACCTCACTCATGTTAGGGTTCATCACATACGCCAAGTATGCTTCACACCCCAACTCAACTAACCTCTTAGCCTCTAAAACTGAAACCACATTGGACAAGAACTTCACGTTCTCACCCACCACTACAATCTCATAGTCATCTGTGAGCCTCAAAGAAATCCTCTTAGTTTCAAAGTCTATCCTAGCTCTATGCTCCGTGAGCCAGTCCATACCCAGAATCACATCAAAACCATAGAAAGGTAGCTCCATCATATCCACTGGAAACACATGTCCCTGAAACATCAACGGACACCTTCGGTACATCTTTCTAACTACTACCGTGTCCCCAAAGGAACTAGTAACACTAACTTCTTACCTCTAACATTTCACAAGGCAAATTCAAATACTGTGTATGCTCACTCAATATGTAGGAATGTGTAGACCCAGAGTCAATCAAAGAAAGCAAACCCAAAGACTGTATCGAGAAGCTACCTGCGATCACATTGGTGTCATGCTGATCCCCACGTTGAGCGTAAACTCTGGCCTGACCTCCGCCCTCCGGCTGAACTGCAACTACATGTGCTATGTTCTTCTAACCATCATTTCTCGGCTGGAAGTTACCTCTATCGCGCCCGCGGCCTCTCTAAAAGTCATTGGCTCTAGCAGGAGCCTAAGCTGGTGCCTGTCTGACCAGATGTGGACAGTCACGCCTAATATAATCCCTAGCTCTACAACTCCAACACGAGTGGAAATTTCCCCAACACTCACCCGTGTGGTTCCTTCCGGAAGTAGCACATGTGGGCAACTTCCCACCAGCTCTCTGGTTGTCCCGATGCCTCTTGGCATCACCTCTATCAAATTTACTAGACCTCTTACCCGAACTAGAACCACCAGACCGCTTGGTCAAGCTCAAACTGTGCTCTAAGTCCTTGGCCCTCGCGACCAAGACATCAAAATCAGTGTAGTCTGAAGCTAGAGTATACGTCTTGATCTCTTCACTCAGCCTATAACGAAAATGGTTACAACGTTCCACCTCAGTAGGAACAAGCTCAGGTGCATACTGACTCAGTCTGACAAATCGAATCTCATAGTCTGTCACGGTCATACTCCCCTGAAGCAAAGCCATAAACTCCCTCTTCCTCTCATCGAGGTATCGCAGACCCATATACTTCTTACGGAAGGCTGACTTAAAGAACTCCCAAGTAATCTCGGCCTCACCCATACCCGTAGTAATGGTGACCCACCAAGCAATAATCTCCCACTTGAGCCTCAACCCTAACTACTGGCTCGACTCCTGGGGCCACTGCCCGTGGTTCCGGTCGAACCATCCTAGGCCTCCCACGTGGTCTCATGATACAGCTAGCAAGGTAATAACTACAACAAGAAACAAATAGGGATTACGTTAGCCAAAGCAAGAGTTCAATAGTGCTCAAGTGCTCCCTTTTACCATAAAATCTTCTTAAATTAAATAATAGTAGCAATGGGCACACACTCTACACCAGACGCAACAATTCATGCTTCAAAACATCATGCGAACAGTCAAACATCAAGACTTCATGGCAAGCATACATCGAGCAATACAATTACTTAGCACATCAAGCTTACCTCACTTACCTGCCCGAGGTCTCGGTAACCTCAGGCTCTGATACCAACAAATGTAACCCCTCGTCCCGGTTTGGCTGGATGACCGGTCCGAGTAGGCCATACGGGGAAAACTGAAGTGAAACCCGTTAAGGTTCCCCCTCGATTAGAAACCCTAAAATTTTTCTTTTAATTCGATCTTTTCTAAAAGCTCATTTAAGTCCTATATGATCAAACATCAGAATAAAGATACAAGAGATAAACATTCGAACCCAAAACAACATTTAAACAGCCTAATTTTAATCCTTTAAACAGGCCGTTTCGAAACACCCTTGAGGCGTATCGAAACGCCTTGACCAGGTCAACTACCCTAAAGCCCATACAAGAGGCCGTATCGAAACGGAGGTCAAACGTTCCGAAACGCCCTCAACAGTCAACTTCCCGTGGTCAACGAGATTTTGACCGTTTCAAAACCCTTAGATCCGTTCCGAAACGCCTTCATCTCGTCATTTTCTCAGGATTCCAGTAGCTAAAACGTTCCGAAACTCGTATCGGAACGGGGGCTCTCAGAGGCCAAACCGTATCGAAACGTGTTCCGATACGGGGTCCTTGAAGCCTACCCGTTCCGAAACGACCCAACCCATTTCGAAACGCGGGCTACCTACAACCTTTGAAAATCAGACTTAGGTGAATTTTAACAAGTCTAAAGGTCCCATAGGACCTCTAAAGGCACACAACTCAAACAACAAAGTCTAGAGGCATGCAATTTATGTCAAACATACTCAAACACACACAAGGCATAAATATAAACAATCAATCGTACATGGCAATTACACACTGGCAATCCTTCATACAAGTCATGCTTAAAGACATTAAAAGCCAATAAGCACCATACATCTCAAATAAGTCTACATGCCATCAAAACAATCTTAAGCATCCATAGGGCATTCATCATACAAGCATTTGGCAAGATATATGATGCTTACAAACCAAGTCGAACCATAGACATCAAAATCATATATGAGTCATACATAGCTCATTCAAACACACACTCTTGCCACATTGCTAAGCTACTACAAAATTATAACCATACTTGATCAACAAAACTTGGAAAGCCCTTCTTGCCTTGCTCCGAGCTAACACCACGCTAATGATCTGCATTGTTGAAAATTATAGCGTAAGCTATAAGCTTAGTGAGGATGCTCTAAAACCGAAAACATCAACAATGCAGGGTTCAAGCATGTATTCCCTAATTCTCAATTCTATCAAGCATAGGTAAATTGACAAGTAGACCTAGCTAGTCTTTCAAGAGGCATAATATGGCATCTTACATCATACTAAGCTCAAACATCAATTATCAACATCATGCATCACAAATATAAGAACAAGTCCAATTGGCCACTATTAGTTTACCCGGATGTGCGGATTAAATCTCAACATTCACATTACGTCGGTGGGATTACACTCATCACCGGACCTTGCATGGGCGGGATTCCACTCATCACCACATGCCCTACGGATGGGATTCCACTCATCATCTCGTAGAATATATATAAGCTTCCCGTGGAATATTACATCACCGTACTCCTCCTTGACGACTCAACGCCATCAAGGCCATGTACGTTTTGACTCAATTTGTGTGCACACTAATCCTAATGATCGATCATTTACACCCGGTAAGTTAATTAGTGCCAATTATCATTTACCACATCACACATCCATTAATCATATCTCATGCTCATCACAAACACATATCATGGTACACATGTGCAAATCAACCCACATATCTCAAGAGCATAAATAGGCAAACACAAATAGCATTTAATGGAAATCAAGAGCTAAGTTAACAATTTAAATCTACATAGAAATGGCCTACCAAGAAGATTTCAACTCATACATTACACACACTCGAACCAAACTTTAAAACACATTTAAAGTCACTCACCACCATTCCTTAGCAACCAAAGCAAGCCTCCTACAAGCCCGGATTCGATCCCAACGCATCTTCAACGTCCCCTCTTGCTTCTAGCCAATCAAAAACACATCCATTATTCCCAATCAATGCTAAAATTCAGTCATCACTCAACTCTTGAGCTCAAACTAACTTCAACAAATTTTCCAATCAAATTAATCCCCCAAATATGCCCATTTTCGTGCTCCTTCAAAACCTAGCTGAAAATTCCATTTTCAATCATCCAAATGACACTCAAATGGTCCCAAAGCATCCTCCTAACATACATAAACCATCAGCCCTCCAATTTAAACCTAAAACTCACCAAAAACCAAGTTTTTGACACTTTGAAATTTGTCTCAGGAACCCATTTCGGGTTTTCACCCAAACCTAACCATTTTAACATATAATGTACATTTTAAGGTGAATAAACTAAAACCCAACTTTATATTTCAAAATAAAATGAAAACTCCATAAAACCTTAACTTTCATTAAACCCTAACTTTTCAAAAGTGAGTAGTTTTAAAATCTATAACCATGGATAGATAGGAAATGAAGAGGAGAGTTAGAAAATGTTATTACCTTAGAAAATGACCTTGGAATGAAGTTGAAAATTAATGGAATAATGTTTAAGACAAGGGGAGGGGTATGGGAGCTTTTCCACGTTGGGTGTAAAAGTGGGGGAGGGAGAAGACCATTTTATTTTTTGTTCTCTTTAACTTTTAAAAAGTGGTCTAGCTTTTTAAAACATTTGGGTTAAATTACCAACTTGGTCCCTCCTAGCTAATTAAAACTCAATTAACTCCAGTCAAGGTCAAAATGATTTAATTTAATTTTTCTGACTCGGACCACTAACCCGACTAACTCCTAACCCCAAAACACGAGTGTTACATTGGTGGTGGTTGAATCATTTGTCGAAGTTGAGTAATTTATGGATTTAGGGTTAGGATTGGGGATTTAGAGAAATTAAAGATTGTTAGGTTAATTAATATATTTTATTATTTTATTTTTATAAATTTCAAATTTTAATTTTAGAAAATGATCAACCATGCCACGTGTTCGAATTTCATTGGATAATGAAAAAATTAATGCAGGGATAATGGCACATTTGTCCCCCATGTACTTTACCAAATTTGTTAATGTGGGGTCTCTACTTTTAAAACGGTCAATGTCCCCTCTGAAGTTTTACTTCGTCGTTATCCTGGCACATGAAGGGACACATGGCCCTCTTGTAGAATGACACGTGGCATATTTTTTAATAAAAAAAGTCAAAGCTCGTTTATGGGCTTCGGTGCAAATTTTCCCTTTTCTCATTAATTATTATTAAAATAATTAATGTAACACCCGTGTTTGGGGTTGGGAGAAAATAATATTTAAATAATATTTTGAGTCTCTGTTTTATAATTAAAATAATAAAGTATTATTTTAGTCTTTATATTTTAACGCAAACATTTTATGTTGGACCAAAATTTAATTGAAACACCTTTTCCATGGAATTTGCAAATGGATGAAATTTGCCATCTCATTAATGGCAAAATGGTAAATAAATGGACTTTCAAAATTAAAACCCCTCTTTTTCACTAAAGTGAGCCTTGTCATCTTCTTCTCCACCCTTGTTTCCCCATTTCCACGACAAAGAAGAGAGTTTCTCTTCATTCCACCATTTCATCTCTTTCAACTTCATCTTTGGAGCTTTTCAAAAGGTAATTGTGTTTTTGACTTGTCCTCTCTTTCCTCTACATGCTTGTATTCTTAGATTTCATTAAAACCCATGATTTTGTATTTTGGAGTTTTGAAAGTTTGGTTTAAGAATGTGAACTTTATTAGCTTTAACTAAAGCTTTTGATTTATTAATGTTATATATATTGTTTACATATGTGTGAAATATGATATGATATTTGTGTTAATGATATACATGTGGTGTTGACATGTGAAATGATGATATGAGGTGGTTGCATGATCCGAGGATCATGGTGAGTACATGGTAGGCATGGAAGTGTGGTTTGTGCATGACGGTAAGTCATGGTGAGTACGTGCTAAGCACGGAAGTGTATGAAATGATGTTTTGAAAGATTAATGAAATGTGTAGTATTGGCACTAGTATGCTTGGGTACAAATGATCGATCATTAGGATGTTTAGTGTGCACACGTAAGTCAAATGCGCGCGTGGTCTTGATGATGGTAGTCATCAAGATGGAGTATGGGTTCGCCCGTAAATCTTCTTATATATATTAGTCGGTGATGAGTGGAATCCCATCGACGGGTGTGAGGATGGGTGGAATCCTCTCTACGTGAAACGAGGCGTGAGGATGAGTGGAATCCCCTCCGCGTGAACGGTGATGAGTGTAATCCTACCGTCAGGTAATGGTTGTGTTGTTGTTGGATGTGAGTTCCAACGGTTATCCGCGTATTCGAGTCATAGCTAGGTGCCAATACGGATTGTGGTTTATGTTACTCATATGTTGAATATATGTGTTTTCTATATGCGTGGTTATGGACTCGTTGAGCATGACATGTCATTGATACTATGATCATGCATCATTTATATTTTTGGCTCTTGAGATCGAAGGTAAGGACTCATGCATTCTACCTCGGTTTCATACTCGTGCTTGGACCCTGCATTGTCGAAGGTTTGTTTTACGAGCTTACCCTCACTAAGCTTTTATGATCATTAGTTTGATTCTTGTTGGTGAGGGACGATGTGATCATTTCTGGTATTAGTGGGTAAAAAGAAGTGAGGACCTATGAGTGGGAGTCAGAGTGGTATCGATGTTTTAGTAGGTAAGCCCTTGGTAAAGTTTTGAGTTTGTTCCCTTCTGATTGATTCTGAATCCATACTTTTGTATATTGTTAGCGAGCATGCGAAGTTTGGATGTGCCCGGTGAAGTGTTAGAGGTAGGTGTGAGTATCTTAGTTCTTTTGGCGAGACCAGGGTAAAGGTCTCGTGGGAGTAATCATAAATTCAGAAATGTTAGTTGGTGATCGTTGGAGTTCGGCCTATGGTTTTAATACAAGACAGTCGGTCAGTATCCGTGAGTGGAAATAGATTTGTGTGATTGGGCCAGCGTGCGTCCCAGTTGTCTTCCAGCAAGAAAGAGAGATGAATTCACTTTCGATGTAGTCGAGCCGAGAAGAAGTCTTGAGTTTTGACTCCGGATTGTTTAGTAGTAGGATGTTTCGAGTCGTCAGGATTGATGTTGTAGAACAAGTTCAAGCATGATTGTTTGCGTGTGTTCAGAACTAAACTTTGATGTTTCGAGATGCTCTAAGGACGGTTTTGAAGAGTTAGGTTATGTTTGAAGGGTCGGCCTGAAAACAAGAGAACCGAAAACTATTAGCTTGTACATGTGAAGTTGCAATTTCTGCGGATTCGTCCTTTGGTGTGAGCGTGCAAAGAGATTAGATATACTTGATGAGATCTTAGACGTAAGGACCCATGTGACTAGACCTTTTGGTAAGATAGTGGTGGTCAGAAAGATGTACGGAAGAGGTTTATTGATGGTTCAGGGTTACATATTTCTAGTAGATGTGAAGTAATTATCTTTTTACGGTTTCGATGTAACTTTTGACATGGTTTGGCTTGTAGCACACAGAGCTAGAGTATACTTTGGGACAGAGAGAGAGTTGCCTTGAAATGGAAGATTTCTGTGAGACTGTAGTGGTGGGTGAGGATGTGAACTTCTTATAGAATGTTGATCCAGCGTTAGAGGTCAAAGATTGATTGAGTTTAGTTGACAGGCTTGCCTAGTAAATGTGATGGATTCAATTTTTGAATGAAGATTATACCGCAGAAGGTTAGAGTAGTTTGTGATTTTCCTAGAAGTGTTTGTAAGAATTGCCCAGTTTGTCTCTTGATAGGGAAGGAAAGAGTTTGTTATTGATACCGTCTCCGAGTTTGCTATTGTTTTGATTTCTCTGTATCTTATGGTTCCTGAAAGAATTGAGAGGATGAAGAATAAACTTCGAGATTTGTTAGACCTTAGATTCATTAGGCCTAGTACATCATCTTAGAGTATGACAGTGCAATTTGTGAAGAAGAGAGAAGACAATACGAGAATGTGTTTAGATTTCAGACAATTGAAACAAGTGACAATGAATAAGTAGTATCCATTTTTTTAGTGTCAGTGATTTGTTGATCAGTTGGGGTGTGCTCTTGTCTTTTCAAGATTAATTCGAGATTCGATTACTACCAGTTGAAAGTGAGAAAAGTTGAAGTACCAAAGACAGCTTTCGGGGCAAGATGTGATCACTTTAAGTTCTGAGTTATGCCGTTTTGTTTGACTGGTGTGTTAGTCACTTTTATAGAGATGTTGAGCAGAACATTTCCTGACTTCCTTGATCAGTTTGTAGTAATTCTCATAGATGATACATGGGTATATTCAAGTACCGAAGAAGATCATGACCATCTTTAGAGTTAGTGTTATAGATCCTATTAGAGAATTAGTTGTATGCCAAGTTAAGCAAACTTGAACTCCAAGTTAATGAAGATGTTCTCCTAGGACTTGTAGACTAACCGAGTGTATTAGAGTAAATCCTAAGTAGGTAGAAGAAGATGTGAGTTGGAAGAAACCGAAGACAGTGACAGGTATCTATAGTTCCTAGGTCTAGCATTGTTACTACCAGGAGTTTGTAAATAGTCTTTCGAAGATAGTTGCTCCTTTGACAGATTGCTACAGAAGAATGTTCAGTTTGTGTGGTTAAATGCGAGACAATGAGCCTTTGAGAAACCGAAAGAAACTTTGAAGAGAACTTCGACCTTGATCCAACCAATATCAGAGAAAGAATTTATGATCTATAGTGATGTGTTACATGTAGGGTTAGGTTGTGTGCTTATGCAAGATATGAGGTTTGTGGCCTATTCATTGAGATAGTTGAAAGACCTTGAAAACAATTATCCGACACTAGACTTAGAGTTAATTACAATTGTATTTGCTTCGAAGACTTAGAGACAAAGCTGTGCAGTAAGAAATGCACAATATATACATATCATCAGAGCTTGAAATATTAGACGACTTAGGAAGGGTTGAAACTTGAACAACATAAGTTGTTAGAATTGCGTGAAGACCGTAATCTCAAGATTGAGTATCATCAGAAGAGAGTTAACATAGTAACTGATGTTGCGAGTTATGTTGTTGATAGATTAGTAGTAGAGTTGCGAGCTGTGTTTGCCGAATTCAGTTTACCGAATGATAGTAGTTTTATGGTCGAGTTTCATGTTAAGCCTACTTTGAGTTAGGTACTTAAAGAGAGACAGTTGCAAGATAGGTTCTTGGCACCTCACGTGCAAGACATAGCAGAAAGAAGACCTTCAGAATACAGTTTCAGAGATGATAGAGTTTTGCATTTTAGAGACAGAATAGTTGTACCGATTGACATGGTGTTTTGAGACGTATTGTTTTGGCTGAAGCACTTGGCAATTCGTTTGTATTGCATCTAGGTAGTATGAAGACTTGTTGTGGGTTGAAGATCAGTACTTCTGGATTGAGTTGATGAATAATGTGGTTCAGTATGTGAGTAAGTGTGTAATTTGCCAGCGTGCCAAGACCGAGCTTTAGTTTTCTTCTAGTTGTTACATCCATAGAAGATTCTTGATGGAAGTGGGTAATAGATTTGAGGGACCTTGTGTCTGATTCGCCTTTGATTTCCTCCGTGAGAACTTAGCCGTGTAAAAATGATAGTTGCATCGAGTGTGCTCATTTTAAACATGTTCACGTTACTTGTACCTTGTGTAAGATGGCGGAGTCTTGCTTTACCAAGAGAGCGAGTTGCACAGTGTCTTGAAATCGATAGTGGTCGATAGAGATTCGAGATTTCAACTAGACTCTTGAAGATGTCTGCATAGTGCTTGGTTACCCATTGAAGTCAGATGGTCAGTCAGCGAGAGTTATTGGTCAAGTTTTTAACAGTGTTGTATGAGTTTGTGAATCGGGCTAGTTCGGTTGTTTATTTATTGCAGTTACCACCAGAGTTAGATACTGGTCTGTCTCGTGTTATGTTTGTTGAAGAGGTTGAGTCGAGTTTGAAATTGGCATGCATTGAAGGACTCGTTGAGATCTTAGCATCAGATATCTGTTGTTGTGTGGTAAGCCTACCGAGATTGGTTAGTGTGTTTTGGTGAGAAGGAAAGTGGGTAAGAGCAAGCTTCGTGGTAATTCTTGTCCGATAAATTTCGGGGATGAAATTTCCTTAAGTGGGGGAGAGTTGTAACACCCGGGTTTGGGGGCCGGGAGAAAATAATATTTAAATAATATTTTGAGTCTCGATTTTATAATTAAAATAATAAAGTATTATTTTAGTCTTCATATTTTAATGCAAACATTTTATGTTGGACCAAAATTTAATTGAAACACCTTTTCCATGGAATTTGCAAATAGATTAAATTTGCCATCTCATTAATGGCAAAAGGGTAAATAAATGGACTTTCAAATTTAAAACCCCCCCTTTTCACTAAAGTGAGCGTTGTCATCTTCTTCTCCACCCTTGTTTTCCCATTTCCACGACAAAGAAGAGAGTTTCTCTTCATTTCACCATTTCATCTCTTTCAACTTCATCTTTGGAGCTTTTCAAAAGGTAATTGTGTTTTTGACTTGTCCTCTCTTTCCTTTACATGCTTGTACTCTTAGATTTCATTAAAACTAATGATTTTGTATTTTGGAGTTTTGAAAGTTTGGTTTAAAAATGTGAACTTTATTAGCTTTAACTAAAGCTTTTGATTTATTAATGTTATATATGTTGTTTACAACCCATAAGGTCTAACATAGTTGATTTTTACATGGTTTTATGTTGAATCCCGAATTTGGGTTTTAATGGGATTTTTGAAGGGTTTAAAGGTTGGTTTTAGGGGTTCTTGATGTTGGAAATCATTGGCTGATGGTTATACTAGGTTTGGGTAGTGTTTTGAACATGTTTAAGAGTGCTTTGGATGACTACATTGCTGATTTTTGATGGGTCTTTGTGGAAGTACGAAAATGAGAAATTGAAGAATGAACTTGGCTTTGAATTGTGAGAATTGTAGTGGATTTGTGTGTTGGTGTTAAACTTTGGGTTTGTGGCTGATTTTGAGGTTAATATATTGTTTTTGAATGGTTAGAAGCAAGGGAAATCAATGGGGAAGCTTCGGGCTCGGATCTGGAAACTTGGTTGCTTGGTAGGCTTGTCGGCTTGTGCTAATGGAGTAGTCGGTGAGTTGTTAAAATGTTTTAAATGGTTTTGAGCAATTTGTTCAAGCATGTGGACTAGGTTGGGATTGTTAGACCCACCTAGAGTTGGGATTAGAGTGGTAGCCTAATCCCAAGCTTAAATTAGAGACTTTGGTTGCACTCTTTAATGGTTGTTTATGCCTCTTGATTAGTTGTGATTGTGGTGTTATGTATACGTTGTTATACATGTATGTTGAGGCATGGCTCGATGCATTGTTATATGCATGTTGATGATAAATATGATATGTATATACATATGTGTGAAATATGATTTGATATTTGTGTTAATGATATACATGTGGTGTTGACATGTGAAATGATGATATGAGGTGGTTGCATGATCCGAGGATCATGGTGAGTACATGCTAGGCATGGAAATGTGGTTTGTGCATGACGGTAAGTCATGGTGAGTACGTGCTAAGCACGTAAGTGTATGAAATGATATTGTGAAAGATTAATGAAATGTGTAGTATTGGCAATAGTATGCTTGGGTACAAATGATCGATCATTAGGATGTTTAGTGTGCACACGTGAGTCAAATGCGCGCGTGGTCTTGATGATGGTAGTCATCAAGATGGAGTACGGGTTCGCCCGTAAATCTTCTTATATATATTAGTTAGTGATGAGTGGAATCCTATCGACGGGCGTGAGGATGAGTGAAATCCCCGCAAGGATGAGTGGAATCCCCTTCGCGTGAACGGTGATGAGTGTAATCCCACCGCCAGGTAATGGTTGTGTTGTTGTTGGATGTGAGTTCCAACGGTTATCCGCGTATTCGAGTCATAGCTAGGTGCCAATACGGATTGTAGTTTATGTTACTCATATGTTGAATATATGTGTTTTCCATATGTGTGGTTATGAACTCGTTGAGCATGACATGACATTGATACTATGATCATGCATCATTTATATTCTTGGCTCTTGAGATCGAAGGTAAGGACTCATGCATTCTACCTTGGTTGTATGCTCGTGCTTGGACCCTGCATTGTCGAAGGTTTGTTTTACGAGCTTACCCTCACTAAGCTTTTATGCTTACGCTCTGTTTGTTCGACAATGTAGATCAGTAGCTTGTGGGTGGCAAGGGCAAGGAAAGGTCTCCAAGTGTTGCTTTTGGTTAGCTCAAGTATGATCTTTATATTGTAAATTGTAATAGTCAAGCAATGGGATAGGGGTTGTTGGCTTGAATGCTTTGTTGTATGTTGAATTGATGTGGCTCTTGAATGCCTTATTTGAATTGTAAATCTTGCTTATGATGCATGTCTTGAATGCTTATATGTTTTGTTGGCTAAGGCATGTAACCTTAAAAGCTATGTATGCTTCCTTGTGGTGAATGTATGATCTTGTGTTTGGATGCCTATCTTATATCATGTGTATCTTGAGCATGGTTGCTATAGGGTGTATGCCTCTAGAGCATGTTTTTAAGTTGTGTGTGCTTCTTGGGGTCGTTTAGAGATGTGTAAAACTGATTTTGGAAAATTGCAGGCTGTAGGTGTTTCGAAACGAGTTGTACCGTTTCGGAACGGGTGTGGTTTCAGGGTCCCCCGTATCGGAACACGTTTTGGTACAGTTTGGCCACTATGAGCCCCTGTTTCGAAACAGGTTTCGAAACGCTTTGGCCTCTGTAAACGCCTGTTTCGAAACGGGTATCGAAACACCTAGGCAAAACGTGGCCCTGTTCCGAAACGGGGTGGAAGCGTTTCGGTACAGGTGTCTTGTTTTTCAAACTGAAGCCCGTGTTCCGAAACGGGTGTTGTCTGTTTCGAAACACAGGTCTAAAAATTAGTTGTTTGACATCTCTAATGGGTCCCGAGGGTTGGGCTTAGGCCCTGTTTGTTGTTAGGCTTCTCGTGAGCCTTGTTTCCGCTGCCGTTTCACACATAGGTTTAATAAAAGCATCTAGATAAGACTATAATAAATGAAAGAAAATTTTAGGGTCGCTAACCGAGGTGTGACCTTAACGGGTTTAATGTCAGTTTTCCCCGTGTAACCTACTCGGACCGGTCAATCGACCAGACCGGGACGGGGGGTTACAATTAAATTAAATGTCATAAATTTGAATGGAAACATTTATTCTATTCAATTTTTTCGTAACGAGTTTATTTTCAATTTTCTCATCTCCACTGAAACTCTTCTCCTTCCTTCTCTCGTCTATTCTTGGATTAAACTCCATTTTGATTATATTTAAAACTTTTTTAAATTTGTTGAAATTATTTAGAACCAAATTCAGCAACATTAATTTTCCTGATTGTTTTGTTTGTTTGTTAATGATTTTGAACCAAATTTTATTAAAGTTATTCGAAAACTATGTGTTACTCTGTTACTCAATTTATAGAGTTTGAAAAAAAAAACTCATGGAAGTTAATTTTTTTCCCCTTTTGCTTATATTTGGTTGATGTTGATGGTGAAGTAACTCGTTGTTTTTCTCTCGTTGTTGATAAAAGGACTCAACTTTGTACATTTTTGTTCAAGATTAAAATCAACCCTAAATCATATTGGTATAATGTAATTAACCTAGTTTTTTCGTTCAAGATTTTCTTGTACATTCTCTTCTGATTTTTTAATCTTTCAACCTCTTTCATTAGGTTGTCTAGCTTCATTACACCATTTTCCTTCAACCATGATATTTCAGTCCCAATTCTTTAATTTTTGAAAATAAAAATTGATTCTCCATATGTATTTTTTAGTCTGATTTTCACCACAATCATATGTATCAACCCATTAAAAAAATGAACATTTCTTCCCTTGCAAAAAACAAATTACCATTACTAAATTTTATACATTCAAAGTTCTACCAATAAACAACAATCAATGCTGTTACCTCCCCAAATTTACCGCACCCATAGAATAATTGCCCGAGATTTTTCTCAGTTTTTGAAATACAAACAGGAGCTCTAACTTTACAGTAGCACAAAATTTCTTTTGACTTACTTTTTGCGTTTGAATGGGAGCTTGAAATACTCGATTTCTTACTAGGGATTTCATGCCCACCTCTTCTTCCTTCTATTCTTCAAATAATTGCAACAACGACCTAGCTTCCGCGAACAATGTAAGAAGAAGGAAAATATGAAGTAATTGGGGGTTAAGATGGTTAAGGGTTTGAACCAAACCAAATGAAACTCACGATTTAAAGAAAGAAAAAAATTAAAGCTAGAAGAAAATGGAAATCAGATTTGAAGAAGAATAAGAAATAAAACTCACGACCCAATTTGTGACATTTAATTTAATTTATTTTAGTAATAATTAATGAGAAAAGAGAAAATTTGCACCGAAGCCCCTGGAGGAAATTTTGACTTTTTTTATTAAAAAATATGCCACATGTCATTTTACAAGAGGGCCACGTGTCCCTTCACGTGCCAGGATAACGAAGTTAGTTGTTTGGGGGACTTTGACTGACGGAGTAAAACTTTAGGGGGGACATTGGCTATTTTAAAAGTAGAGACCCCGCATTGATAAATTTTGAAAAGTATAGGGGGCAAATGTGTCCTTATCCCAATAATGCATGTACAAAAAAACCTTAAATTGGTCACATAATGAAACATTAGGTACCTATTTAGCCCAAATTATAGTTTATGCATCTATCTGAAAAAAATATAGTTTGGGCACTTATTTAACCGTTAAGCCTAAGCACAAATCGCCTCAATGTGGACTCTATCCTTCTCAAAATGCTTATGACCTGAATTTTTTATTTTAAAAAAGATGAGTCTAAAACGAGAGACGCATACTACTGTATACTACAAACATAACATATATATGTACTTTTTTTTTTATCAACAACATGATTTGATTTTATTGAATAAATCATGCAAAATCCATTGCACCGGCCTCATTAAAAAACCCCTAAGCCTAAGTGGGGGAAAAGAGTGCCCGTGCATATGGTACAACGTCAAACCCAAACAAACGAAACCTCGAACTCAGTTCAATGCATCCACACCCACTTAGAGCGTAAGACACCACTCTTTGCTAATGCATCTGCGATACAATTGGCTTCTCTAAAGATATTAGTAAAACATACAAAAGGCATTGCCACCCACGCATCGTCAATCCGATGGAACCAATTTCCCAAACGCCAAGGTCGACGTTCCGTGCCTAATATCCAAGAAATTGCAACGACCGAGTTCGACTCAGTTACCACGGAATGCACCCCATCGCAATTAATTTCTTGCACCATCCGTAAAGCATACGAGATCTCCTGAAGTTCAGAGACATTGGAATCCACCACCCCGATGGACCCTAAAAATAAAGCCACTATCTGGCTGTTCCAATCGCGAAGAACTCCCCAACATCCGGCCTCACATGGCTTACCCCTGGATGCCCCGTCCACATTGAATTTCCACACCCCCTGTGGAGGCGGCACCCATACCACACCCACCCTACTATCGCGTCTCATCACCCGCGATGGCCTACACAAAATGGGGGCCTCCCACCGAGCTGCTTCGCTCGAGTGCAGTGTCTCAAACCGTGCACATGTCTAATGAAAGGACCGTAGTTGCACCATGAAAAAAATCGATTGGCACGAAGCCTTCTTGTCCCTAAACATCAGCTCATTTCGGGCAAGCCACAGTGACCACAAAACACTCGCGCACCCTATAATCCACCATGTACGCAGATCACCATCGAAATAACTCACGCAACACTAATAAATAAACTCACCAATGCACCGTGGTCGAACGGTCGACACTGACCACCATCCGAAGAACATGTTCCGTACCCCCCATGCAATCTCACACTGCCCAAAAATATGGTCCGCGTTATCTTCCCCATCCGCACACCATCGGCAACCAATCCCATCCATCCCCAACGAAATTCCTCGCTCCAGCAACATCCTCAAAGTTAGCAACCGGTTCAACAATAAAAACCAAATGAAGCATTAAATTTTCGGTAACAACGGCAGCCTTCATATCATGCTAAAATCGGATGCATCATTTAACCCAAATGTTGCCATTAATTTGTGTAATGCACTCACCGAGAATTGCCCCGCCACATCATGAACCCATACCAATTTATCCACAGCCCGATCGCGCAGTGAATAACCATCAACACAAGCTTGTAACTCACGTACCTGGGTAGCCTCAAATGTTCGCAAGGGTCGTCTAAAACAACCAGTCCACTCATCCCTCGGTAGTCCCAAATAATCACATACCCTTGCCATATTATTGCTACCCACACTAAACAACCGGGGGAAGACAAATTTCAATGGTTCCGCAAGGCACCAACAATCTCTCCAAAATAAAATACTAGTGCCATCGCCCAATGTCCATGAGAATTGGGTGGCATTTAAAAATCGGGCCACGTATTCATCAATTTGAACCGCTACGATTTGTTTCCACATCGACGACATACGTAGTAGGCCCCGAGAATTCATTCGCCACGAAAGGATATCTTTACCATACTTTGCCACAATAATTGCTTTCCAAGTTGAGCCGTCCGATTGAGCATATCGCCACACCCACTTGGCTAACATTTCCAAATTTCGGGTATAAAGATTCACCACTCCCAAACCTCCAAACCGTTTCGTTGGCAAGCCACCACCCAGCTCACTCTACTAAGTTTCGCACGCTCTTCCTTCCCCCCCCCCCCCCCACAAAAAATTTCTACGGATACGGTCAATCCTCAAAATTATCCTCTTCGGGATTAAGAAAACCCCCATATAATATACCGGCAAAGCTGACAACACAAAATTAACTAACAACAATCTTCCCGCAAATGACAGTGAATCCCGCTTCCAGCCTGGTAATCTTTGTCGGAAACGCCGAATAAGAGGGTTCCAAATCTCCACACCTCTCGGATGCACCCCTAACGGAATCCCCAAATACTTCATCAGGAGGGACCCTCGCTGACATCCCAATATATCCACGGTAGTCACTAGAAATTCCTCCTTCAATCCAATGCCATACACGCATGATTTTTCATAATTTATTTGTAGTCTAGTCATATACTCAAAACAAGTGAGAACACGCTTGAGATGCCGTGCATAATCAAGCTCACCTTGAATAAATAGCACCGTGTCATCCGAAAATTGTAAGTGCGAAATAGATACTCCCCATGCCACGTGAATCCCTCGAATTAACCCCCGCTGCTCAGCATTTATTAGAAATTGGTGTAGAACTTCGGCCACCATTACAAACAGCAAGGGGGATAGGGGATCCCCTTGTCGCAAACCTCTTCGCATTGCAAACTCCTTTGACGGACTACTATTGACTAAGATTGACAACCTTGCAGACTCAACACATTCATGAATCCATTCGCCCCATCGCTTCCCGAACCCCATCCGATGCATTACACAACCCAAACAATCCCAGCTGATGCAGTCATACGCCTTGGCGAAATCCAATTTCAGAATTATTCCTCCATTGCCCAACCGATCCTGCTTCATCGAATGTATAACTTCATTAGCTAGAAGGATCCCATCCAAAATCTGACGAAGACTCACAAACGTTGCTTGTACATCGCTGATGAGCATAGGTAGCACATTTTGTAACCTCTGCGCTAAACACTTCGCAAGTATTTTGTAAAGTGAATTTAACAAACATATTGGACGATAATCCCCAATCCCCTTCGGACTGTCCCTCTTTGCTATTAAAACCACAAAGGTTGAATTCACGCCTTGCGGTAAATGCCCCGATTGGAAGAACTCCATCATAAAATGCAAAACATCCACCTTGAGAAATTCTCATCCCTTCTTAAAAAATTCGAACGTAAACCCATCCAGACCCGGGGCCTTAGCTCCCTCACATTTCTATACGGCTGCTTTTATTTCCTCCTCCCAAATGCTAATTCCATTGATTCACTTTGTTCCCTTGATAACGTAGCGAAATTCACCTCCGGAAGCAATGATCTTGTGGTCTTAGGCTTAGAGAAATGCTTCTTAAATTCCCTACGGATCACAAATTTTAATCGCTGCGAATCAGTGATCCATCGTCCATCGACATACACTCCTGGAATTGTATTTTGAATGGCTCTCACATTCGCTGCCCTATGGAAGAAACGAGTATTGCGATCTCCCTCAGCTAACCATGATGCTCTAGATTTTTGCCGCCATAGCGATTCCCTTAGGTCCGCCACCTTCCATAATCTCGACTGCAACTCCCTCCGTTCAACCAACTCATCTGAATTGTCCTCCTCACACTCATCACGCGCGTCAACCCTCTGAATTTTATCAACCAGCTCACAGTACTGCTGCTCAATGTCACCAAAACAGTGGCGATTCCAACTCTTCAGCATACCCTTAAGCTTCCTTAATTTCTGAACAATCGATGCCATTTTATTATCTTCTGTCAACCGTTGCCATTTCGTCTCTAATAAAGGAAGTTCCTTCAACCACGCATTGAAAACCCTAAAAGGTTTCGGACCACTATCCATGGCATCACTCTCCAACACAATAGGCGAGTGGTCCGAGAGTTCCTTTGGGAGGTTTCGCACCACAATCGAATCAAATCTTTGAACCCAGACATGCGATACCAAGAACCTATCTAATCTACTGCACTTTCGACCCGTTCCAAACCACGTAAATCTTTTTCCTTTCAACGACACATCTAGCAACGCCATTCTATCTACAAAATCACAAAAAATTTCCATACCTCGATTTGATTCCACACATCCGCGCCTCTCCTATGGTTTCATTACCATGTTGAAATCCCCCGCGACGCACCAATTCAAATACCTTGCACTCACCACTGCCAACAGCTCCTCCCAATACCTACATTGCTCGGCCATTGTGCATGGTGCATAAATGCCTACAACACCATACTGCCAATTCTCGTGCACCCCTCTCCCTTCGATAATCACCATATAAGGCCTTGATTCAACCACCTCCATCTTAAATCCCGACGGCTCCCAAATAGCCATCACCCCACCCGATTTCCCAGTCGATGGCGCAAAGGCAAATTCGAAGTTGTCCGTGTACCATAATTGACAGACAACGCTTTCTATCACCAACTCCATTTTGTCCTCTTGAAGTAGAGCCAAAGTACACCGTTGTTGTCGTAGAACTCGCTGAATGATTCGCCTCTTCGCTGTCGCTCCAATCCCCCTAATATTCCACAACAACACCTTCATCCTTCGTTGCTAATTCTTCTTTTCGCGCGCTTCAATTATGCGCGCGATGTCCTTCACAATCGCCTCCTCCCTACCGTTAGTAACTACTCCAATTAATTTACCCAGATCAACCGTTTCTCGCGCCTCCCTTAAAATTGATTGCTTTCGATATACGAAGTTCGAATCCGATAGAGAACCGTTCGCAATAGCCACTGCCTCTGTTGGTACCTCTAATTTAGTTTTCCTCGGCCTTCCTCTTCCCCTCTTAGGGCCTTGCTTGTTGTCGATCTGCACCGTCGTAGGATCCAGACTTGAATTAATTTCTGTTAATTGCCTCACTCGACGGCTCTCCCCATTTACTTCTATCACCGAAGCTTTATTGGCCCTAGGTATTTCTATTCTCGGCCCATCCACCAACGGGCTATTGCCCTTGTCCGACTCCTGGTTCGTGTGATCACAAGAGACACTCTCCCTATTGAAATCATCGATATTGCCCAGCACATCACAGCTTGATCATTCCTCCCTCTCCCGATTGACCAACATTACGTTTTCCTCCTCCATCCAGCTCGCTGTACTCTTTACCCTCTAGTCCACCATCTTATTGTCCTCCCAAATGTGATCAATATATCTACTATCCACTTGCTCATGTCCCCCTGAATCTGCCTTGTCTTCATTTGTTATTGAATTAGGAACAAAAGACTCTCCCGGGGAGGATTCGCCCTCGTTGTACACTGAGTTAATTTTCCATTCCACCTCATTTTCCGGTGTGCTTGCCTTGCCCGTGGAGTATATTATCCCCCACTGTCAATTCAATTGTTTCATCAATGTGCAGGTTCCAATCCCTTTCAATCTGAAACCGTGCTCGCTCAAATGATGATGGCGCCAATGTTTCCATATCTATTCGAGCTAATTCTCCCTAAATTGCCGCAATGTTCTTGAAGGTTTCCTCTGACCAAACATGTATTGGCAGACCACTTACCGATAACCACACTCGCCTATTTGGCATCACCAATTGTGGCGTCCATTCCATGACATTTTCCAGCCATTTATCAAGGTTACCGGATGCCAAACCTCCGCACGAATTGCTTTGCTCTCAAACATAAGCAACATCATAAACCATGCGACGCGCATCACCGAAAAACCCTCTAACTTCGCTCTGCAAAATTCTTTGGCTAGATCAGTCACTTGATAAGGTTGTCGACAATAGCCTAATGCACAGGATTGAAGGATCCCCCATTTCTCGTCATCAATCACTCCCATCACCTGTTTCCGCCTCTCCTCTTGAGAACCCTCGTCCTGCACTAGTTTTGTTTTTCTATCCCCTCGATCATTTACAACTCTAAAGGATTTCCTGTCGTTCGTATCCTTTTGTTTCGTGGATCCCTTGGATTTTTCTTCTGCACTTCTACTAGCGTACGCCGTGTTCCCCCCTCTCCGATCCATGTTGCTCCCTTCCCTCATTACCATCGAAACCCTAATCTTCAATCCGTATAACCAGAATCTGTCAAAGCGTTCAATGATCCTATCCGCGTCAGCCTTTGAATCCATACGGACAAATCCGAATCTCGTACCATCTCTCGCTTGTTTCTTTGGCACAAACACATCTACTACTACCCCATGGCGATCAAACACTTGCCATACACCCTTCCAATGCAATTGGTCCGGTAGGTTGGCGATGAACAGAGTCCACACCCGTCGTCCTTGCCCCTGCGATCTCCCCTCGTGTAGATGTCCATTATCCCTTGGGACCCGGGTTCGAGCACCAGTAATGCATGTTGTGTGTGCCGTTCTTGAAAATAATCTAAAAGACCAGTGTATGTTTATATTGTAGCTATTTTATTTTGTAATTTATTTTTTTAATAAATAAAAATCATTTTGATTAACTTTTTTTAATTAACTTTAGTAACCTATCAATTTGAATATATGAAAACTATAGAGAATGTTCAATGATTTAGTTACAAAATTTGCAGGGTGGAGCCGATGTTTCATCGATCCTTGGGTTCTTTTTTTGCATCTGTTGGTCTCATTTGAATTGTTGATCCATACTCGGTGTTGTGCTTTGTATTTTGGTATCTTTATTTGAAGGGAAATGCTATGATTGCATTTGTTTTGTCCTTTTTGTTGTACCACAATTAGTGTTGATTTCACATGACTTGAGCCTCATTATGTTTTGAGTGTGTTTATATTATTACTATAACGATTCGAGGCTTAATCTTTTTGTACATATGTTATTTTTACGAATTTTATTTATGATAAATTTCATGATTAATAAAATCTCATATTGATTTAAAAATTTATAATATTTAATTAAAAGATAAAAATTATTTTTTAATTGACACCCCAAGCTTAAATGTCAAGATCCGCCCCTAACCTCATAGTTTATTGATCTTCAAGATAGTTTAATGGTGGTATTAGACCAATAATGTTATAATGAAACTTTTAGGCTTTGCTTGGTTGTGTCGAAATGGAAGGAGGAAGAGAAAAAAATAAAAGAAAACAAATCTTTTTTTAGCGATGACAATTAGGTTTTATTAAAAAAATAATGAAATGTATCACAAATGCAACACACCCAAAAAAATATAACTATGCCCATAAAAAACTCATAAAAATTAAAACATTAAGCCCAAAATGAAAAGAAAAACAAACCTTTCCTTTAATGAATCTTTTTGCCTCTATCCAAACGTGACACTTTACGAGGTGAATAAAATCAGTTGTGAGCGAACCAAACTATCAAGCAGATTGTTCCACTATACATTTCTTATTACATTGGCAAGCAATCACCAAAGGGAATCAAACTTTCTATGACCATCGGCAAACCCAAATCAGAAAACAAGCGCTATGAGAATCTTTATATGAGCATCAAACAACCTCTAAGGTATCCGAACCGAAGATCGTGCCAAATGGCAGGAGAAAGGTGTGCCACAAGAGCATATATTCTTATTAAACATGATATGATAAATCAAGGGAAATAATAAACACTAACGGTCAGTAACCAACATTAAGGCCAGTACTGCCACCGGCCAAGTATAAAAGAATGAAAAAAAAGAACGTAAAGCGCCAGGTATGTTTTTGAGAGAAAACTAGGTTAAAATTTTAATAAAAAAAACAAATAAGAAAGTGAAGGGAAAAAAGAGGGAGAGAGAATCGATCATTTTTCATTCTCGTGTAAAAACAACTCATTCCAATATTTTATTTCTTAATATTTTATCTTTTACTACCATCGATTCATTGTTGTACCTAACTTTTATAACAATTGAACTGCTAACATTTTAAAAAAATAAGGGTAAATTCTATAGATTGTCCATGAACTTTTAAAATTTTTATAGATCATACACATTATCATTAGGTAAATAAAAATCGATATATATAACACTAAAAATAGTGTAGTGTATACGTCGATTTGCGGTCATAATCCATCCTTTCATTTTCAAATTAGAAAGTATTTTATATAAAAAACAGTGAACAATTTTATTACATATATACAACACCAATACGTGATGTTGTGTCGTGGAAATTTATTAAAAGAGAGTAAAGCTTTTATTGTAAATATATAGCGGGAGTAATTAAGAATACCAAGGGAGACACAGATCGTAATTGGTCAGACAGGGACCATCGGGTCTTATGTTCCACACGCACTCTCTACAAAGAGGCTTGTCCCTCATTTCTACGTAAATGTCGAACCAATGTGTTATTCCGTTCCATTGAAAGGTGCAGTGAAACAAGGTATTTTGGAAGATGCTTGGACGGAAACTAAACTCAAAGTAGTTACCGTAACCGAGATGTTGTTCACCGATATCATCATCCTTTGATTTGCAATGGACGATAAGATCCGTCCCAGAGCCCAAGTCGTTATAGATTGATACGTGGGCTTTTTTCGGAATCAGCGAGAAGGCATCTGTCACGACCAAAAGCAGTAAAAGATGGAGGAAGCAAGTGATCGGCAAAGGATTCATGTTTAATTTTGATGGTCGGTAAAATGGCACGAATGGCTTATATAGGGTTTTGAAGTGGTCCAATTTGGTAATAAGATATCTCCAGACATAATGGAGTGTATCAACCAGATAAGGTATCATATTTCCTAATAAAGTAGTCATTTGATTTCGTATAATACTAAAGTGGGAAATCTTTGTAATATTTTATGGAAAATTGGAATTAGTAGGAATATTTTTGTGTAATGGTTATATATTCAGTTTAATTATGTCTTGAAGTCCATCTTTATTATCAAGAAAGAGTAGGTAACAATCAGACTCAATTCGAACTAGAAATAATTAGAAAGTTCAAATATGTTTTATTGATGTCGGAAAACTCAAAAGTTCTCTAAGAATTGCACACCAAGTTCGCTTTAAAGTACCTTGGTCAATATAAGTTCTTTTTTGGGATTGAAGTTTAACGTACTACTTGGGATCGTTTATCAAGTGAGTGGATCACGAGTTTGGCAGTGTTCGACCCGACTCGAAAATTATTCGACTCGACTTGATACTCGATAAGAAAAATTTAGTAATACTATATATAGAGCTTACTAAAAACATGTTCGATATTTGAGTTTTGTAATAATAATTTAAGAGTCATTAAAACTTTAATAGTGTATAGCGATGTGCTGCATTAGTAGTGCGCAGCGATGGGTGTCACCCGTCCGTTCTAAAATTTTCATTTTAAAAAATATTATTTTATAGTGTCAGGATCTGTCAGGTCTGCTAATTTTATCATCCCTAAATAGTTTAGATACAAAAATGAAAAAATATCTTTTTAGACATTTAGATATAGACTATTTTCTTGTAGAAATAAATAAAAGATCAATTAATTTTTTTTCGTTTAATCATTGGTTTTTGATTTATTTACAGACTAATTCAGATCTTGTTCTATGGAAGTTTATTATGGGAGCGACCCTCTCAATTCAGTTTTTTCCATTCACAAGACCATAATTCGAATCCGATTTAATGTTTCATCTCACTAGGCTAATTGATTTTCGGTAAAGATGAATTAATCTTTGAGATCATCTTATATTCATTTGCATCAAACATTTGATATGGGAAGGGAATCGGATGCTTCAAAGATAGGAACTTTGGTGGTGGTACGCACAGCCTTGCTGTCAGTGGCTTCAAATGAACAACCATGTAGCAGGTATCAAATAATCTCGGTAAATTGTTTTTGAAGGTTGAAGTGTTTTAGGTTGGAGGCTTTGGTTGTGTAGGTGTCTATTGATCTTTGTATAGTGGTTGATATGGTGCTTTATTTGTTGTAGGGGTTTATAGACTCTGATTGTTCAAGTTTTTCTTAGGGTTTGTTGTCTCTGTTGAGGTTTCGTTTCAAAACAGTGTTTCGGTGGGTGACTTGTGTAGAGCAGTATTCGATTAAGTCCAGAGCCTTATTGGTCTGACACCTTTGTTTGGTGTGTGTTGGTTTTGATACGTTTTTAATTCTACCTAGTTGTGTTGTACTATTTCACTCCAATAATCCAAGTATGATTGTCAGAAATACTCAGAGGAGTATTAAAGAATTGAATATAGTAGAGAAAGAATGAGAAGATGCAAAGAAGACGATGAAGGAAATCGAATAGGAAAAGAAAATAAAAGAGAGAAAAGCTGAAATGAAACTTTAGAATAATCTTTCAATCTGTTACAAAATGATAAGAATGGGCCTATTAATAGCTCAAGACTTGGCTTGACTATAGCCCAAATCTGTTACAAATTCTGTTACAATTTGTTACTTTGTTATACCCAACCTTAACCAATTCCAGCTCATCACAGACTAGTATTATAGTCTTACATTCTCCTGGTTTTCTTTGTCTTGTTGAAGAAACTGAGTAGTAGAAACAACACAAAGACGATCTCTCAAGGCACCAAAACATGCAGGTGGAATTGGTTTAGTAAAGATATCAGTTGTTTGCTCAATATATGGAACATAATTCATAAGTAGCTGACCAGCAAGCACCCTCTCCCGAACAAAATGTATATCAATCTCAAAATGCTTGATACGTGCATGATGAGTCGGGTTAGCTGCCATAGAAACAGTAGATGTATTGTCACACCAAACAGTGGGTTTACCACACAACTCAACTCCAATTTCATGCAAGAGTTGCTGAACCCAAATCAATTCAGACACAACATTGGCTAAACTACAATACTCAGCCTCAGAAGAAGATCTAAAGACCACACTTTGCTTTTTGGAACACCAAGCAATCGGATTTGCACCAAGGTAAATGCAAAAACTAGAAGTAGACCTCCTATCCTCCACATAAGATGCCCAATCTGCATCAGCATAACAGGACAAAGAACAAGAGACACCGCCAGTATAAAGAATGCCATAATCAAGAGTGCCACATAAGTAGCGCAAAATACGCTTCACAGCCTTCCAATGAGAATCACAAGGATGATTCATGTACTAACTAACTTTATTCACTGCATAGGTAATATCAGGCCTGGTAAGACAAACATACTGCAGACCACCCACTGTACTACGAAACAAATGAATATCAGCAAAGGGCTGACCATCATTGGCTTTCAACTTTGGAGACACAACCATAGGAGTAGGAGTGGGAGAAGAAGTGAGCATATTAGTGCGTTCTAGAAGCTCCAGCACATATTTCTTCTGATTAAGAAGTAGACCAGAGGATAATGAGACACCTCCATCCCCAAGAAAAAACCTAATTTGCCCAAGTCCTTAAGAGCAAACTCATCATGTATAAGCTGAATGACACTTTGGATTTCATCAGAATTGTCCCCTCTGATGATAATATCATCCACATAAATCATTAACAGCAAAGAGGAGAAGGCAGTGTTTCTTAGAGAGAGAGAGGAGTCAGCCTTGGAAGCAGTAAACCCAATTTTTGAGTAAGAAAGGCTCGAAGAGTCTGAAACCAAGCTCGAGGAGCCTGACGAAGACCATAAATTGCTTTATTTAACTTGCAGACAAGTTTCTCTCCATTGGACCCAAACTTTTCAAAGCCAGGTGGTTGTATCATATACAAATCTTCAGTTAATTGCCCATTGAGGAAGGCATTGTTGATATCAATTTGCCGAAGTGGCCAATTCTTCATGACTGCAGTAGCAAGAACAGACCTAATTGTAGTAGACTTAACCACTAGACTGAATGTCTCATGAAAGTCAGAGCCTGCCATTTGAGAATATCCTTTGGCTACTAAACGAGCCTTCAATCTGCCAACAGATCTATCTTGCTTCCTCTTAACTTTAAACAACCATTTGCAGCCTATGGGCTTTCTATCAGCAGGCAAAGGTTGAAGGGTCCAAGTATCATTTGCAAGAAGAGCACTGTATTCAGCATCAACAACAGTTGCCCAGCCTTCACGAGCAAGGGCTTGGGAAATAGAGGTGGGTTCAGCAACATCACTTTCAGCAAGCAGAACCTTAGGCTTGAAAACACCAGCCTTGCCTATAGTAATCATGGGGTGACAGTTTTGAACATGTGAAGTGGAAGTGGATGGTGGAATAGTAGTAGAAGATGGAGGTGAATGATGAGAAATAGCAGTAGTGGATGAAGGTGATATAGCAGTAGATAATGGAGATTATGGATGAGAAATATAAGTGACATGTGGAGGTGGTATATCAGTAGGTAATGGAGATGAAGGATGAGAAATAGAAGTGACATGTGGAGGTGGTATAACAGTAGATAATGGAGATGAAGAATGAGAAATAGAAGTGACATGTGGAGGTGGTATAGCAGTAGATAATAGAGATGAAGGATGAGAAATAGAAGTGACATGTGGAGGTGGGATAGCAGTAGATAATGGAGATGAAGGATGAGAAATAGAAGTGACATGTGGAGGTGGTATAGCAGTAGATAATGGAGATGAAGGATGAGAAATAGCAGTGACATGTGGAGGTGGGATAGCAGTAGATAATGGAGATGAAGGATGAGAAATAGCAGTGACATGTGGAGGTGGGATAGCAGTAGATAATGGAGATGAAGGATGAGAAATAGAAGTGACATGTGGAGATGGGATAGCAGTAGATAATGGAGATGACATATGATCAAGTGTAGTGTCAGTGGGGGATGAAACAGTAGGAGAAGCTGAAGGAGAATTATGAGTAGATGATGTGATGAGAGGAGAGGAAATAACAACATTAGGAGAAGAAGAAGAATTATGATTATCAGGAATAATATGAGAAGGAGTATGACTAACGGGAATAGTAGGAGAAGTGGAATTAATAACAGAAGAAGACTGAGATGAATGAGGATTTACAACAGAAGGATTTACAGCAGTAGAATTACTGTTCTTTTGTGAAATGGTATGAGGAATATTGCAAACTCTAGTGCAATTATTAGTGAACACAGATGAACATCTAGTGTTCTGTAGAGAGCTAACAAAGCATGAGAAAACACAAAATCTGTCAAACCAGATGAACTTTGTTTACAAGTAGTCTGAACATAACTTTCATTACTGGGTAGCATGTTTTTATATGGAAAAAC
This sequence comes from Hibiscus tridactylites, assembly GCA_958450335.1. Classification (NCBI taxonomy): domain Eukaryota; kingdom Viridiplantae; phylum Streptophyta; class Magnoliopsida; order Malvales; family Malvaceae; genus Hibiscus; species Hibiscus tridactylites. Next base: position 57,181,277 of record OY288287.1, on the reverse strand, counting down.
ATTTTCATCAAAACACACGTGTCTAGAAATAAACACTCAACCATTTGAATCAAGACATCTATAACCCTTATGTAAAGATGAGTAACCTTAAAAGACACATGCAGAAGATCTAAACTGAAGTTTATGTCTATTATAAGCTCTAAGATTATGATAACATAGACATCCAAATACTTTCATAAAATTGTAGTCAGACAACCTATGAAACAACTTTTGATAAGGGGACACACCACCTAAAGCCTTTGTAGGCAACCTATTTATAAGAAAAATAGCACTTGAAAACACATCATTCCAGAATTTAAGGGGCATGGAAGCTTGAGCAAGCATTGATAAACCTACCCCAACTATTTGTCGATTCTTTCTCTCCACAATGCCATTATGTTCTGAAGTATGAGGACAAGACATCCTATGAACAATACCTTGATCCTTAAGATAGTCACTCAAGGCCATAAACTCTCCTCCACCATCACTCTGAAATACTTTGAGTTTAACGCCTAGAAGCCTCTCTGCCATCCTGTGAAATTGAACAAAAACAGTTTTAACTTCAGACTTTAACTTCAAAAAATAAAGTCATGTATATCTAGTGTAAACATAAGTAAAAGCAACAAAATACTTAAAACCATTAGAGTACAAGGGGCAGACCCCCAAACATCTGCAACAACAAGTTCAAGAGGTTGAGTATATTGAGTAACAGAATCAGTAAAGGGTAACTTATGGGACTTGGCAAATTCACATGCAGTACACAAACCAGCAGTAGAAGTATTATTCACAATAGGTAAACTACAATTATGAAGAGCTTGGACAAGAACATCCTTGGAAGGATGTCCAAGCCTTTTATGCCAAAGATCAAAGCTAACAGCATTATACTCAGCAAGACTAGAACTATCAGAATTACATTGACCATTATTAGAACTAACAGAAGTACAAAAAACATGTTTATTTGCATCAGGAAGGTTTTTAGCATCCACAACAGTATGACTAGTACTTAAGGAACCACCATCAAACTGATATAAACCATTCTTCTCATATCCTTGCAACAACACTTGATTAGTCGTCAAATCTTTAACTTGACAAGTGGTTGGAGAAAACTCAAGCAGAACCTGATTGTCCTGAGTAAATTTGGACACATATAACAGATTCTTAGTGATGTTAGGAACATATAACAATTTTTTCAACAACAAATTTTTATTTCAAGTTAACAGAGAAGATTGTCCAGAATAAACAATAGGAATAGACTGACCATTCCCTACTCTGAAAGTACCTGAACCAGGACAAATACTACCAGTCTGAAGATTGTTGAACTCCCTAGTCAGATGGTGAGTAGCTCCTGAGTCTGGGTACCATGTATTATCATCAACTATTTCTGGGGTTACCAGTAAAGCCTGGGGAGCCACCTGAGTATGAGAGACAGGCACAGTAGACACATGAAGCACAGTAAAGGCAGATGTAAACATAGGCCAAGGCTGAACAGAACTGTAAACAGGAGACTGACGAGCAAACTGTAGAGGAAGAACAAATTGAGGAAGCATAGGCTGGTAAGCAGCATGAGACACAACTGAAGTGGGCTGAGTTGGCAACTGAGGATGAATAGATGATACTTGAGGAGTATACCCCAGCATAGGAGAAGAAGAATAGTACACATGATTGTAGGTTGAAATGTGTTCAGAGGAATAAGCTGCTGCAGCAGATTGAGGACCCCTATTACCACTATTGCCAGTGTTCTGAAAGGACCGAGAGGAATCATCTTTGAAGTTTAAATTGAACCTGTTGTAGCACCTTTCAACCAGATGCCCTATTTTTCCACACAGCTGACATTGAGGTCTATTACCACCAGAAAAATCTCGACCTCTACCTCTGCTCCTAGTGGCACTATTACTATTATTAAAATTCAGATCATCAGAAGAAGTAACAGACTCAGAATAGGAAGTGCTCTGAGGTTCAGTGTAGTTGTTAAACTGAGGTACACTAGGACCAGTGGTAGACTGAGAGGAAGGAGTAGGACTAGGACTAGGATAGGACTGTTGATGGACAGCCACATGAGCTGAGGTAGGAACTTGACTAAACACAGAAGTTTGTCGAGAATCAGCATCATTTAGAATAGAACAAACAACTCTCATATCAGAAGAAGTAGTGGGATTAGCAGTAATAATTGGATCATACTCAGGAGGTAACCCATTTAGAATAGCAGTAATGTGTTCATGATCAGATATAACTTCCCCACAACTTGCTAAACTACCACATAAGGACTTGATTTTCATTAGATACTCTCTCATGCTCATATCTCATTTTTTCTATGAATGAAGAGACCTCCTATAGGACATAAGTCTAGTTGTAGTTTTCCCACTATAAGACTGATAGAGAGTATTCCAAATTTCTGAAGCAGTATTGTGTCCTATTAGATTAGGTAAGACATCCTCACTGACAGTAGATAACAACCAAGATGCAAGAGCACCATCTTGCTCTTCATACAACTCATACTCAGGATTAATACTGACACTACCATCCTTAGTGATGTATTGAGTAGGCCATGTGACATTATTGTCTATGAATTTGAGCAACCTATGAGTTTTAATGGCAAGTAAAACTTGCTGATGCCAAAGCAAATAGTTATGATCATTTAATGTGACATTTATCTTCTTGTTAGAGAAAACCTTATTACTAACAAAAGTAGAAGACGTAGGAATGTCATTGGCACTAGACTGTGGTTCAGGAACCTCATGTTCAACATTATCAACACCAATATCCACCATGATAGCCACAACAACAAGCAGAACCACACCAAACTCAGATGAGCAAATCAGAAAGAAAAGCAGAGAAAGCAGACAGACAGATCAAGAGCTTAAGGAGATCTCAGCAGCAAACCAAAACAGAACCACAAGATGCATCATAGGAATAGCACAACAAACATTTTCTCATATCCACAGAAGCATAACATCAAGCCACAACAGACTTATAATACACACAACATTCCAGAAGCATCCACGAACAATAGATCAGATGCACAAAGATGAATTAGGTTTATTTGTATCCTCACAACAGATGAAAGAACACGCATATATCATATACGCACAAGATTGACAGCTTTTTAGAACAACAAGGTAAAAGGCCAGCAACAAATCAGATGTAGACAACGGAATTAGGTTTTTCAGACGAAATAGGTTTTCCAGATGAAAATCGAAGAATCTCAATCAACAGAACAACCTAAGCAGAGAAGTCTTAGTCAATTGCAAAAATAGAAAAATAGAAGATGAAACGATCTCACCAAAGCACTGAACCAAGCATCTACACAACACTGACATCGACGAATCGCAGAAACTTCAAATCTTCACTGTTCAACAACGGCGCAAGGATCTCCGATGAACCGCCATTACCGGCAACAAGCTCTGATACCATGTCAGAAATACTTAGAGAAGTATTATAGAATTGAATATAATAGAGAAAGAATGAGAAGATGCAAAGAAGACGATGAAGGAAATTGAATAGGAAAAGAAAATAAAAGAGAGAAAAGCTGAAATGAAACTTTAGAATAATCTTTCAATCTGTTACAAAATGATGAGAATGGGCCTATTAATAGCCCAAGACTTGGCTTGACTATAGCCCAAATCTGTTACAAATTATGTTACAATTTGTTACTTTGTTATACCCAACCTTAACTAATTCCAACTCAGCACAGACTAATATTATAGTCTTACAATGATTATAGAGGTTTTTAATCAGGCTCACAATTAGGTGGTAGGGTTTGTATGCTTTTTCCTAATAATAAAATTATTTTGCCGAGAAAAAAAGTAGCAGGTATCGGTGCATGTTCAAGACAACAGCAAGCGCAAGGTGGGTCAAGAAGATGTACACCCGTAGAGTGTCGGAATTGCAAGCATTTTATACCAAGTAGGAGAGTATAGCACTGCATGAAGCATATCGTAGTAGACATAATTTTGATTGTGGAATTGAGGAGGCCAAAACTCATGTGCTTAGAGACAAATGTGGGCAACCTTTTCAACACATGAAAGTGTTTCTTGAACCACTTAACTCCCCTTGAGAAGGAAGACATGGTAGGCCTAGGCCACACTCCTTTCTGCAATTTTAACTTACATTATCTGAATTAACTGGCGCAATATCACATTCTAATTTGGGTTGAGAAACTTTGTCAGTCAAAATTGCTACAAATGGTATATAATTTGTCAATGATTTGAACTCAAAGAATCGACCAACCTTCATGGAAGCTTGCACACACAGTCTATCAGATATGGTGGCCCCGGGAAAGGCAAATTTGTACCATAGATTGCCCTTCGGTTGGGGGTAAAGTCCCTTGAAGCTTGGTCGGACTTTAATGGCAGATATATGCTTCTCAACTTGTCATTTTGTTTGTTTTTGTCCTTTGATGTTTGTCCGGCTGTTATCAGCTGGGGATCATTGCTTTTGTGCTTCATCCCTGTAAATTTAGATAAGACGATATTAAGTAATATGATAAAAATGGGTAAAATGCATCATACAATAATCAAAATTTATACCACTCGGGGACAGAGTCAGGATTTTAGGTTGGAGAGCAAATTAAAAATGTTTGAAAGTGGGGGACAAATTCATAAATAAACCAATTTTTAAAGAAATTTAAATAAGGTGACAAAGGTAAAACCGCTCCCCACCTCATGTAAATCCGTCCATGACCATATGTGTTACATAAAAGAGGTTAGCCAAACTATTAGAACACAAAATTATTTTATTAATATTTTTTTATGACATAGTATTTTTATTATTATATATTATAAAAATAATTTAAAAAAATATAAAAGTAAACCCAACTGTTCACCGTTGTCATACATGTACTTCGACGGCCGTAGATAGTGGGCGTTCAGTCACAAATTTCACTAATCGTTTCGGCTCACTTTCCTAAGCCTAAATTTGACCTCCATTTTGTTGAAAAATACTTTGAAGTTCACGAATCGAGCAAAATTTTTTGGTTTCTCTTTTGTCAATCTCCCTCCTCCGTCATCGAATAGATATCGTTTCTCAGTATGTTTCTTCCCTCGTGCCGATGAAGTTCGTTCGTATCTTAAAGAAATTTTTTCGTTCACCGGTAAATACTTTAAATGAGGTTGTAATTTAGGGTCTGGGCTTGGTTAAAAATTAATATTTTTTATTTTAAATTTAATAATAATAATATATGATTTGATTTTAAATTACTTTTATATTTAATAATAATAGAATATATCATGTCATACCAAAATAATAATAAAATAATTTAGAGTGATCAAAACATGAGCAACATGAAAGTTCAATTATTAAGTTAAAAATTTTAAAAGTTACATGATTAAAATAAGAGTGAGAAGATAGTTGAGTTATAAACAGAGTAGTTTATAAAAAAAAACGATAGAATGAAATAATGAGAAAAATGATATTATTTCTTATCCTAGTGATTAAAAATGTGGAAATTATAAGGCAAAGGTACGAGGCCAAATTCAACACATTAAATATTTCTCAGATTGTTAACATGTGAAACTAAAATTAATTTTGATATAACATCTAAACCTATGGACCAATTTGTAAAACAATAAATTTTTAAGATCTCCTTAAAGTCTCACTATTGACAAGTATTTTAAACAAAATAATATCTCAAGACAAGTTCTTAAAATGATATATTTTTCTAAGTCTTTTCCTATGAGTTTTCAAGTCAAAATATACAAAAACGCCCAGGTGTACCGATACCCTTAGGTGTATCGATACGGTTTTTAGCCATTGGAATTTTAATGGACATAGCGTACCGATACGGTATTACCCCGTATCAATATGATATTAATTTGGGCAACTCTTTCAATGATACCGTATCGATACGCTTTGCAACCGTATCGATACGATAAGTATATCTTTGCAAAATCTTTGCATTTAATTTTCGAACATTAACTTATCAGTTGGTTGGTATCCCAATTTTTAAATGATCGTTATACGCGTATCGATACGATCTTTATGAAAACCAAACTTGGGATTCTAGTGAGAAAATCCCGTATCGATACGCCCCTTAAAACCGTACCGATACGCCTTCTATGGGTATCGATACGCGATGTTTTCAATCACAATGGCTCTTTTCTCTTTGATGCAGGTATCGATACGCCCCCTACCCGTACTGATACGGTAGGCTGCAGAGCTGCATTTATTGCGGGAAAAATGCTCTCAACGGCTCTATTGATGATCTCAACTACCCAAACGGCTAGAATTCAATACAAGGGTATAAAAACAAGTCTCAATTGAACAAGCAACAATTATTGAACCTACAAGCATCATCAAAGCACTCAAATCCAAACTTTGCACCCTTAGAGTCAAATTCTTATACCAAACTCTTGTGTACTCAAATTGCTATCTTTTTATTGTGAGTTTGGAGAGTGTAAGATTGTAATTGGGTAAACAATTGTCCTTTGAGAGGAATTTGTAGAGTTTACCAAAAACTTATCTTTGTAAAAGTGAGTGTATTAAGCTTTGGGTAGAAAGCTTAATCAATTTGTAAGGTTACCTCCTCATCTAAGAAAAGGGGAATAATTCAAGTAGTGAATTGGTTGAAAATCCTTAGTGGGAACTAAGGTAGTGGATGTAGAGTTCATTTGGAGAACTTGAACCACTCTAACTTCTTGTGTCACATTTTATTTTTCCCTTTTTATAACCTACCAAAATTTTATTGCCAATTCTCCCCCCTCTTGGCCATTTGCAATTGTGTGATCAAATCAACAATTTGTATCAGAGCTACTCTCATTGGAAGGATTACATCCCTCTTGAGTCGATTCTAGGAGAGTATGATCAACAACTAGTCAAGCAATGGCATCCACCTCCAACTTCAACCTCTACGAGTCTCAATCTACTACCAAGCCACCATTCTTCAATGGGGATAACTACCCATATTAGAAGAATAGGATGAGGCTCTTCATCAAGTCTACCGACTACATGGTGTAGGATGTGGTTGAAAAAGATCCATTCATACCAATGAAGAGAGATAGTGAATGGAGACTTGTCCCAAAGGTCAAAGCTGAAATGACGGAAGATGATCGAAGAAGGATACAAGTAAATGATAAAGCTCTTCATGTCATCTTTTGTGCACTTGGTTCGGATATCTACTCCAAGGTGTCTTCGATCGAGAATGCCAAGGAAGTTTGGGACACCCTTTAGACAACATATGAGGGAACTAGCGATGTAAAGAAAACAAAAATCGGGCTTCTCAGTCTAAGCTACGGAAATTTCAAAATAGATCTCGATGAGAGTGTTTCCAAGATGTTTGATCGATTCTCGGTCATTGTCAATGGATTGAAGGGTTTCGGTGAGATCATCCCCGAAGACAAGCTATTAAGGAAATTGTTGTACTTTCTTCCGAAATCATGGGATATCAAGAGAATGGCTATTATTGAAGCTCGAGATTTGAAGATTCTCAAGCTAGATGCTCTTGTTGGATCTCTACTCACCCATGAGATCATGAGAAAGGGAAGAGAAGAAGAAAAGAAAATGAAGGAGAAGAAGGTAGAGAAAAAGGATGCTGAGAAGAAGAAGAAGAAGATTGGAATCGCCCTTAAAGCTTCATACTAAGAAAGCGATTCTAGTGAAGATGGGGATGGGGAGATGGCCATGTTGGCCAAACGATTCACTCGCTTCATGAACTCTAAATGTGGGAGAAAGTTCATTAGAAAAGGAGACTTCAAGAGCAAGAGTAAAGAAGAGGAGAAGGACCAAATCATTTGCTATTAGTGCAAAAAATCCGGCCACATCCGCTCCAAATGTCCTCAATTGAAGAGGAAGAGCTTTGGGAAGAAGAACAAGCTCAAAGCTCAAGTAGCAACTTGGAGTGACGAGGAGTCATCCGAGGAAGAGAAGGAAGTGGCCAATCTTTGTCTCATGGCCATTGATGATGAACCAAAGGTAAACCCTAACTCATCTAATTTTGATTTTACCTTTGATGAACTTCAAGATGCTTACGATGAATTGCAAGAGGTTTATAATGAGTTAGTTGGAAAATATAATGAGTCTATTTTGAGAAACAAGAAAAACATTTTCGATTTGAAAACTCAAAATGAATCTATTTCAAAAACTAACTTTGAATTGGAAAAGAATGTTTTATATTTAGTAAATCTTTCAAATGATCTTAAAAAGAAAAATCTTGAACTTGAAAAACTTGTTCCCGATTTTCAAGATTATCACACAAAGGAAGTGGATAATCTTAAAACATATTTTGCTATTGGGAAAAACCATTTTAAAAAGGAAAATTCTTCTAAATCCCAATATGTAATAAAAAAAACCTTTTATTCCTAAACAAAGAAATTTTCATAAGAAATCTAAAGGTCAAAGAATTAGGAGTGTTTGGGTTCCTAAGAAACTCATTATTTCTAATAACATGAATGTTATTGCTTCTTGGATCCCTAAGGGAACCAAAATTTTTAGGGCTAACACATATGGACCCCAAATGATTTGGGTACCAAAAATCAAGGCCTAATTTCTTTGTTTGTAGGGGGAGCATTGCTACAAGGTCAAAGCTTCAAGCCAAAACTCATGGTACCTTGATAGTGGATGCTCAAGACATATGACCGGTGACAAGAGTAGATTCGTGGAACTAAAGTCAAAGAGTGGTGGGGTGGTAACTTTCGGTGACAACTCCAAAGGCCACATTGAAGGAATAAGCTCCATTGGTAATCACTCTTCTATTTTCATTGAAAATGTTTTGTATGTCAATGGTCTTAAACACAACTTATTGAGCATTAGTCAATTATGTGACAAGAGTTTTAATGTTTTTTTTGATAAAAGTGGTTGCAAAATTGTAAACATTAAAACAAATCAATTAATGCTCATAGGACAAAGAATAGGCAATATTTACATGGTGCATTTAGATGACATTCATTCATCTCATACATGCTTAGTTGCACATGATGAACATGACTCATGGCTTTGGCATAGAAAATTAGGACATGCTAGCATGAGTGTTTTAGATAAATTGATTTCCATTAATCTAGTTAGAGGTTTACCCAAACTTAAGTTCTCTAATGATAAAATTTATGATGCATGTTATAAGGGTAAACAACATAGAACTTCATTTAAATCCATTAATGATGTCTCTACTAGTAGATGTTTACAATTGATTCATATGGATCTTTTTGGGCCAATTAGAACAATGAGCTTGGGTGGTAAATCATATGCCTTTGTACTTGTAGATGACTATTCTAGGTTTACTTGGGTTCTATTCTTAAGTACAAAAGATGAGGCTTTAGAAAAATTCATCACATTTTTCTAAAATAACTCAAAATGATCTTGAACTTAAAATTTCTCACATTAGAAGTGATCATGGAACCGAATTTCAAAATCTAGGTTTTGAAGAGTTTTTAAATGAAAATGGGATTAGCCATAATTTTTCCGCACCTCGCACTCCTCAACAAAATGGGGTAATTGAGAGGAAAAATCGAACTTTAGAAGAAATGGCTAGAACCATGCTTTGTGAAAATAATTTACTTAAATATTTTTGGGCGGAAGCCACAAATACCGCTTGCTATATTATAACTCGAGTAATGATTAGGCCAATTTTGAAGAAAACACCTTATGAGATTTTAAAATATAAGAAGCCTAACATAAGTTATTTTCATCATTTTGGTTGCAAGTGTTTTGTCTTGAATAATGGTAAAGAAAACTTAGGTAAATTTGATGCTAAAAGTGATGAAGCTATTTTCTTAGGGTACTCTTTAAACTCTAAAGACTATCGTGTATTTAATAAAAGAACTTTAGTAGTTGAAGAGTCTATACATGTTGTTTTCGATGATAACATCCTTCCCAAGAAGGAATCTTGTGATGATGATGATGTAGGAATTCTTGATGCCATTGATGGAGGACAAACGTCAAAGGTGGATGAGATTCCAACTAAGGATGAAGATGCACAAGATCCACCTCTTGAAGCTTGAAGGACTTGGCTCTTGAGGAAAAGAAGGTATCTTACCCAAGAGAGTTCAACTATGTCAAAGGTGGTGAAATCTTGGGTGATCCATCCAAGGGGGTAACTACTAGATCCTCTCTCAAATTAATGAACCATGTTGCATTTCTTTCATGCATTGAGCCTAAAAATATTAAAGAATCATTAAAAGATGGTTTTTGGATTTTGGCCATGCACGAGGAATTAAATCAATTTGAGAGAAGTAAAGTTTGGACATTAGTTGAAAGGCCTAGTAATCAATCTACTATAGGTACTAAATGGGTCTTTAGAAATAAACTAGATGAAAATGGTAATATAGTGAGAAACAAGGCTAGGCTTGTTGCTCAAGGCTTTACCCAAGAAGAGAGAATTGATTTTGATGAACCATATGCACCCGTAGCTAGGATGGAAGCCATTAGGATGCTTTTAGCATTTGCATGTTATAATGATTTCAAGCTCTTTCAAATGGATGTGAAAAGTATTTTTCTAAACGGTTATATAAACGAAGAAGTGTATGTTGAACAACCACCGGGTTTTGAAGATTCAAAATTCCAAATCATGTGTTTAAACTAACTAAAGCTCTTTATGGTTTAAAACAAGCTCCTAGAGCTTGGTATGAAAGACTTTCAAATTTTTTAATTGAAAAGGGTTTTGAAAAAGGTAAGGTAGGCACTACACTCTTCATAAAAAGATATAATAATGACATCTTAGTAGTGCAAATTTATGTTGACGACATCATTTTTGGTTCTACTAATGAATGTTATTGCAAAGAATTTTCTAAGCTAATGCAAGGTGAGTTCGAGATGAGCATGATGGGGGAGCTTTCATTTTTTGGGGGACTCCAAATCAAACAAAGGAAAGATGTCACCTTCATAAATCAAGCTAAGTACGTGAACGATATGCTCAAAAAGTTCGGCTCGGAGAATGTAAAGCCTCAAGCCACACCTATGAGCTCTTCCATAAAGCTTGACAAAGATGAAGGAGGTAAGTGTGTTGATTCTAAGCTTTATAGATCCATGATAAGTTCTTTGCTTTACCTTATCGCAAGTAGACCGGATATTATGTTTAGTGTTTGCTTGTGTGCTAGGTTTCAAGCTAGTCCTAGAGAATCACACTTAGTTGCCATTAAGAGAATTTTTAGATACCTTAGAGATACACCTAACTTAGGCCTTTGGTATCCTAAAGATTCCTCCTTTAGCCTTCATGCTTATTCGAATGCGGATTATGAGGGTTGTAAGATAGATAGGACGAGTACTTCTCGGACATGTCAATTTTTAGGTAGTATGCTCGTATCTTGGTTATCTAAAAAACAAAATAGCATAGTCTTATCTACTACCGAAGCAGATTACATATCCTTAGGGAGTTGTTGTGCTCAAGTCCTTTGGATGAAACAAAAACTCTTAGATTATGGTGTTGAAGTAGAAACCATACCCCTTAGGTGTGACAACACTAGTGCCATTTGTCTCACTAAGAATCTCATCCAACACTCTAGAAATAAACACATAGAAATTAGACATCATTTTATTAGAGATCATGTGTTGAAAAATGATGTTGTTTTAGAATATGTTGATACCTTGAACCAATTAGCGGATATATTCACAAAATCTTTGGATAAAGAACGTTTTTGGACCCTTAGGAGAGATTTAGGTTTAACTAGCTTCTCTTGACCCTTTTTAGGTCCCAAAATGTCAAAAATTTGCTTGAAATTGGTTGTGATTCATGCTTATGTTAATTTGCCTCTTTTTTCTTCTATGCGTGTTGCTAGGGGGAGTATGCATTAAGTTTAGCCATTAAAACTTGTTCATATGACATTTACATGCATTTAGGAACGTTTAAAGTTGGATTTTTGCACTTAAATCTGTCATAAATGCCTTATTTGGTAAAGGCGTATCGATACGGCTGAAGCGTATCGATACGGGTTCATCACTGGTAAATCTTTGAAGCTCAATATGTATCGATACGACCCCGCGTATCGATACGGTTAAGTCAAAGGAAGTAATCCAAGTCAAATCGTACCGATACGGTCCCACATACAGATATGGTAGTAACGACAAATAAAAATTAGGTCAAAAGCGTATCAATACGTCATACAAGCGTACCGATACGGTCTCGACGAAGAGGCTACTTAGGGCTGCTTTTGCAAAATACTTCAAAAATCCAAAACCCCTCTTTTCTCTCTTAAAACCCTAGCCACACATTCTCTTAAACTACTCTAACATCTTATGTCACATTTTATTTTTCCCTTTTAATCACCTACCAAAATTTTATTGCCAATTTATCTCCTCTGGGCCATTTGCAATTGTGTGATCAACTCAACATAACATGTCTTTAATTTTTTTAGAGAAATTTCGTACCATTTTTCTTCTTCGTTATCTTTTTATTTTAACCTCTCCATTTTCTTTTTTATATTTTGGCCCATTTCTTTACATGCCTCTCCTTTCAACTCTTTTTTTGGAAAAATTGCTGCCACCTCGGTTTGACTTTGCCACAATATTTTTTAAAGAATAAGAGACGACTACTTTGACAAATTCTTCAACATTTGAGGACGAATTTATCAAATATTGTAAAAAAAATCTCTAAATCCCTAAATAATTTATACCATCTATATTTTCATTTTTTTAATTTACATTTCCCCCTAATTTTGCCCCAGTTAAGTAATAATATTGCAGTAATGAATATTGAGATCTTATTCATAAATATCAGTAATTTTTTAACAGCTTTACGCCTCTTTTATTATTGAATCTACCGTTAAAAGTCATAAAAAGAATCATTGTAATATTTCCATAAAATAAAAGTAACATTTAATGGAAAATTTTAATCAGTTTCATTAGTCACATTTAATGTGATGTTTAACAAAATATACAATTAATGATATCTTAAGTAATTAAAAAGTTATTTTTAAAATTAGAAAATTTTGTACCCCATTTAACATTTATTATTTTAAAAAACATTTAGATCTTAAAAAACATACTTATAAATGTAATAATTTAATAACAAAATGATCTAAAATATATAAAAATATATACACCGAAAAATAATAATAATAAGCTAAAATTTTAATAATGGTTATAATTTAAATATAATTATGATATAAAAATATTATAATGGGCTTTGAATAATAGACAAATGATATGATATAATATAATATAAAGATTACACTTGGTGTAATTTTAAAGATTTATAGTTAGAGCAATCACATTTAGCCGGTTAGTCAATCAGTTTATGTCTATTTTGTAGAACCCACTAGTAGCACTCCATTTAACATTTAGATCTGGGTAGGATTAAGAATATAATTAGATTTATAAAAAAATTATATTTAATGTATCGATTTATAGTTATTGAACAAAATGATAATATAATAAGAAAAGCTTAAAATAAAATTGTTAATGGAGTACATTAGTATTTATAATAAATACATCAATTATTATTATTATTATTATTATTATTATTATTATTATTATTATTTAATCTTCTGCCCTTTTCGGTGCTTTATTTATGCTCCAACACTAAAAAATATTATAAAATTAAATTTCAAACTCTAACCCTAAATTCTAAATCCTAAATCCTACACCCTAAAAATACACCCTACCCTAAATTCTTTAAACCCTAACTATAAACTCTAAACCTAATTTTGAACGTGAAAACATAAGTAGGAGCACTGAAAAAGGACAGAACATTTTCATCATGTAATTAACCATCATCTTTCTTCGCCTACTCTCCCACGTGACTATGACCCGACAAACAACTTTTTTGGTTACTTTCTAGGTGTCTATGAGTTTTTTCTTTTAATTCTTAAATTTTAAATTTTTAGAAGAGGCGATTGTCCTTTCAACCTCTTTTTAGGTCCATCTCTGATCGAGTCTCTTAGCGAATATTTGTTGCATACATAATATCTTGAACTTGAAATTTGCTTAAAACGAAATTAATCAGCTTATCATTTGAAGTATTCTTTATAATACTACTAGAATATTTAATAAAAAGTAAAAAAATATGGAAAACTGCTCCACTCCCTCGGTTTCAGTTTCAGTTGATGTTAAATATAAATAAATATAAATTCTTTCCGGCTGACCTCCGTTTCCTTTTATAATTCGATCTTTTGCCATTTCTGAAAAAAAATCCGAAGAAGGAATGTGCAGATCACACTAGTATATCTTCTACCTTCCACCTGTTCTCATTTTAACACACCATTCATTTTCTCTACGCTTCAAATGTATATTGAAAACGAACTTTTCTTAGCGTTCGCCTGCTTCTGACGACGAGCTTTAGTCTTTGCTTCGTTGTTAAGAAGTTGGGAGGGACTAAGTGGGTGGGAAAGGTTTTGTTTGGTTGTCCAGAAAATCTGGACAAAAAAAACAAATTCAGGTTGAGTCTTTGTCTCTTCTTATAATCTTTGTTTTTCAAATATATATAAAAAAAGAATGAAAAGGCTGAATTTGGTGGTACTAAATATTAAGGCTTTACCCTTTTCTTCAATTTTCTATATGTTTCCAGGAAAGTGATCACTGTTCTTGGTTGAAGCAAAAAACATGGCTACTCTGAACGATATTGGAGTTGCAGCAGCTATCAATATTCTGACAGCATTTGCTTTCCTTCTGGCGTTTGCGATTCTTCGGATTCAACCAGTGAATGACCGGGTTTACTTCCCGAAATGGTATCTCAAGGGCTTGAGGAGCAGTCCTTTGGTGAACGCTGGTGCGTTTGCAAGCAAGTTTGTGAATTTCGACTGGAAGTCGTACATCAGGTTCCTCAACTGGATGCCGGCCGCTCTCCAAATGCCGGAGCCTGAGCTGATCCACCACGCCGGATTGGACTCTGTTGTTTACTTGAGGATTTACTTGTTGGGGTATGTATCAAACTCATTAGTATTACCACCAAACTTAGATCCATATTAATTTCGGATGCCATGTCCAACCGGTTCCGTATCGAACAAGCCGGTCCGGTTCACGTATTAGTTTACTCTTACAATTGGCCTGGCATCTATGATCTGTCACGGATGGTTGAGATTCTAAACATATATCCCTTTTACGTTACAAAGCCATGATTTATTACTTTTATCATCATAGGCTAATGCCATATCTTTTTCTGCAGGCTGAAAATATTTGTTCCGATAGCAATCTTAGCCTTTGCGGTGATGATTCCGGTTAATTGGACCAATAATACATTGGAGCATTCGGGTTTAACATACAGCGATATCGATAAGCTCTCTATATCAAATATTCCTATCGGATCGAATAGGTATTAGTGTGCTTTCACAACAGAGTTTACATGATTTCCTTAGAACTTCTTAGAGGCTGCTGAACTGCTTTTCTCAATGATTTTGACAATGTTTTCATTTCAACACATTATTCTTGTTTCAATTTGCAGGTTTTGGACACATCTGGTAATGGCGTATGCCTTTACGTTTTGGACATGCTACGTTCTGAAAAGAGAGTACGAGATAGTGGCAGCAATGAGATTACATTTCCTTGCATCCGAACAACGACGCCCTGATCAATTCACAGTAAGCACAGTTTCTGAATTCTCCGTTTTCCTGTTTTGTACATGTTCAGTTTCTTGTTTCTGAAGTCATTTATGTTTGATGAAGGTACTGGTTAGAAATGTCCCACCTGATCCCCATGAATCAGTTACCGAGCTTGTCCAACACTTCTTTCTTGTGAACCATCCAGATCACTATCTCAGTCACCGGGTTCGACATAATCTTATATGGCCGGGCATGTTTAGCTTTGTTTTAACTCGTTTGAATACTGAAATACTTGTTTTTGCTGGTTCTGCCAAAATTATTTGCTTGCAGGTTGTTTATAATGCTAACAAGCTTTCAGAATTGGTGAACGAGAGGAAGAAAATCCAGAATTGGCTCGACTTCTATCAAAATAAATATCAAAGGAATCCCTCTAGGAGACCTTCAATCAAGGTAATTTTTCTTTTTTGCACATATGTTTGTAGCATGTCTGTGAATGTTCTTTTACCCTTTTTATCCATCAAGAAGACCGGTTTCCTCGGCCTTTGGGGCAACAGAGTAGATGCAATCGACTTTTACACATCCAAAGCTGAGAGATTATCCAGAGATGTAAGTAGAATTTGCTTCTGTATTAATCTTCCAACTGATGAGAGCTATTTGGTTGTGTTATGTGTGTAATTATATGTTCCCTGAATGACTGTCAGATATCTGCTGAAAGAGAGGAGGTTACTAACAACCCGAAATCGATAATGCCGGCGTCATTCGTTTCCTTCAAAACTCGATGGGGAGCTGCTGTTTGTGCACAGACTCAACAATCTAGGAACCCAACTATGTGGTTGACCGAGTGGGCACCGGAACCACGAGATGTGTACTGGGAAAACCTGTCAATTCCATTTGTTTATCTCACAATCCGGAGGCTTATTGTTGGCGTTGCATTCTTTTTCCTTACATTCTTTTTCATGATTCCTATAGCAATAGTACAATCCCTTGCTAACATAGAAAGCATTGAGAAAGCGTTTCCCTTCTTAAAACCGATCATTGAAGTGTGAGTTCTCTTCTTTCTGCTGATATGCCTGATATAATATTTTCGTTTTCATTCCCAGCATAAACCAACAACATCCATATCTCCCGCAGGAAATTCATAAAGTCATTAATTCAAGGTTTTCTTCCTGGGATTGCTCTGAAGATATTCCTTATTTTTCTGCCTACAATATTGATGATAATGTCGAAGTTCGAAGGTTTCATTAGCCTATCTGCTCTGGAAAGGAGATCTGCAAGTAGATATTATATCTTCCAATTTATCAATGTTTTTCTTGGAAGCATTATAACCGGAACTGCGTTTCAGCAACTAAATAATTTCATCCACCAGTCCACTAATCAGTACGTTTTCTGTTTGTAATTGATATTAACTTATGATTCAAGTGTTTCTCTTATATGGCCTTACATGTCTACTTGTAGGATACCAAAGACAGTCGGTGTCTCAATTCCGATGAAGGCAACCTTCTTCATTACTTTTATAATGGTTGATGGTTGGGCTGGAGTTGCTGGGGAGATACTGAGGTTGAAGCCCTTGATAATCTATCACTTGAAGAATTTCTTCTTGGTTAAGACTGAAAAGGACCGGGAAGAGGCTATGGATCCCGGAACCATCGGTTTCAATACAGGCGAACCTCAAATACAACTTTACTTCCTACTCGGTCTTGTTTATGCTGTGGTGACTCCTATACTACTTCCCTTCATGATAGTATTCTTTGGCTTTGCTTATGTCGTATACCGTCATCAAGTAAGAACCGAGACACTATGCTTGATTTATCTAAATCAGGAACTTGTTCCAATGTACTTGGCTTAAACTTTACTGATAGTTCACCAGATTGATATGCTTAATCCAACTGTTGTTTCATACTCTGCTGTCTAATACATACTGAAATGAACTTGTAGATCATAAATGTCTACAATCAGGAATACGAAAGCGCTGCAGCATTCTGGCCTGATGTTCATGTCCGTATCGTTGTGGCATTAATAGTCTCACAGCTGCTTCTAATGGGACTATTGAGCACTAAAGGAGCATCGCAGTCGACTCCGTTGCTTATCACCCTTCCCATATTGACCATATGCTTCCACAGATTCTGCAAAGGGCGTTATGAACCAGCTTTTGTCAGATATCCTTTACAGGTCCGTTGTACATCCACTCGTCTTACTTCATTGCAGTTCGATTACTGGTTTTACGACAAGATTCCGATATTTCCTTGACCTGTTGTTGCAAATACTAAGATTTGAACTTCAGACCTTGTGGATGATGCTTAAACTAGACTTCATATAAACTCTCGTGTGTTTTCTAGGAAGCAATGATGAAGGATACATTGGAGCGAGCAAAGGAAGCAAACTTGAACTTGAAAGGGTTCCTTGAGAATGCATATATCCACCCGGTTTTCAAGTCCGCAGATGATAATGGTAGCGACAGTGACAATGATATAACGGCGGGAGAATGGGAGCAAGAACCGACACTTGTTGCAACGAAACGCACGTCGAAAAGGTTTACTCCATTGCCTAGTAAAGATGGTGGATCATTGCTCTCCTCAGATGAAGTTAACAATGAACGTTCTAAAACTTAGAAGCTCTGTGCTCAGTTGTTGGTTCACTCGCACTGCACATTCTTGTAGGCCTTAATGATTGAATTCGACAAACTATCTGCTCCATTCTTATTCCATTGTAAATGGATAACTGAAGAAAGCAATGAAGAGGAATTTGATTCATAGTCGCTACTTGCTCTTTGAAAATTCCTAGAACTCCAAATCGATTTTGAAATATTAAACTCTTGCTTGTTTGCACAGCAGTTGCTACTTGCTACTTAACAATACTTAATTTTACTACAGTAAGTTTTTCTACGCTCGAAAACACAATTACACCTATAAAAGATAGTTATAATCACTCAAACATATTTACAAGGTACATGTTGGCTCTTCAACATCAATATTCTCGTACTATAAACCATGTATATAATTATTGCACCGACATTAAACTATTAAGTTTAAATTTCTAAATCTACCCCTACCAAGAATGAATGCTAAAAAAATGGCACAAATAATTTTTGTGATAATGTGTCACTCGTGAGCATGTTCTCGCATGCTTTGGTATAACACTTTACTAGATATGGTAATCAGTATAGCCCTGTTCCTATAATCATGTTGAAGATATTATTTCTTATACAAAACTTGCACTTATGCTTTATGCCGAAATCGACACATTTATATATTTGAATCATATCATATAACTTTGTTATTTTTCTTCTAAAGTGTCACCAAAAATAATAAGAACGTGTACTACAATGATATATTAGACTGCCTACAGGTTTAACTCTGGAATCCATGATGAAAATAAATCCTGTGGAATCAATTCGCAAAGCACTGAACAGCGAAAAAAGAGAGAAAAAGAAATACGTTTTCTAATGATGTTCCTAGCAGGCCATGGTGGATCGTTTAGACAAACAGGAGATTACCTTGTAACTGTGTGTGAGATTTGGCAACCTTTTCTCTCCACCCTTTTTGACGAGCTCTTATTTCCCACATCGCTGTCAATTTCCTCTGAGTCGAGAGCGCTTCTTCAGCTTTCTCCCTTGCTTCTTCGCACGTCTCCATACCCGAATTGCATTTGTCTGCTTCCTTTTGATACTGCGACGTTAACTTCTTAGCCTCCAGTAATGCCATGTCGGCACGTTTCTGACTTTCCAAAGCTTCAGCTTCTCTTAGCTTCAGCTCTTCTGTCAAAAGTTCTGCAAAGTGCTTTTCAGTATCCTCATTCACCTCCGGATCATGTTTAGCGCAATCTGCAAATATCACATTCAACCTTAAAGGAACCAGCCATATAAAACATATCACTAATACCGCCCGGGAATAAAATCATTTAGACGAAGGCAGCGGCTTCCGCCAATACAATAGGAAAGGGTTATTACATTTTATGTCATATTCACATCCAGATTACCTTGGATAAAATATTAGCACAGTATTAATTAGCAAGCAATCCCTACATTTAATCTGTTTGAGACAACACAAGAAGGTAAATGAAGGAAGCAACGGGCGAGAATGTGTGGGGCACATTTTCTGTAGAAACCCATGTTTTGTTTTGCAAGAGTTACTTACACCCTTATCTTATGTAAATATTAGAGTGAGAAAGTTGAAAATTTTGGCAACTATCATTCATTAGCAATCGATGGTAAAAACAAAACTTGGTTAATCCAATTTTAAATAACAGCACCTGGAATCAAAAGCATTGAATGATAAAGAAACTGGGAACTGACCTGCAAAGGAAGCATTGTTGGGTCCTGCAGAGGCACAAAATTAAGTTAATTTTGCATATAGAATGGTAATCCAAAACAAGAAACATAAAAGGAATATTGGGTTGATCATATGATTGCCAAATTCATTATTAATTGTAAGATTAATAGAATTATGAAATCCCAATCCAAATCCTTCCATACCATACCTTGAGGGATGGTGAGAAGAGGGTGAGAAGAGCAATCGCAGAGGCAAGGAGGGCAGGTGGTGGAGGTGTGGGTAACGGCTGCTAATCCTTCCATGAAATGCCAATACAGAGGTGGACCCACTATGTACCCCAATAAACACACGCCCAATACACACAACCCCACCTTCTTCACTGTCATCTCGTTTCTCAACTCTCACTCGATCGCCCAAATCTTATATCTTACCCATGCTTCTTACTTCTTTCTTTTTTATTTATATTCTTAATTTCTCTCTTTCTCTAAATAAAACAAATTAAATAATCTCCCAAGCTTTTTATAAAAATCAATGAACAAAAAAAATTAATTTTTTATACATAAATTGTTACACTAACATTTTAGGCTACTATATTAACACTGTAACGATTAATGAACGTTTTTGTCACCCAAAGAATAACATTAATGCAACTCAATAAATTCAATGAGTAAATTGATGAAATTAAAACTATGAACAATATTAATGATTTTTTATGGATACGAGACTAAAATTATCCCTTTTACAAAATATGTATTTATTTACTTTTAAATTTGTACAATTGAATTAAAATCAAAATTTTTTTTTGAATATAATTAAAATCAAAATTTTATATGTATAATTACATCAAATTAAAGTTCACGCATAAAATTTGAGATTTATCCAAATTTATGAATATATAATATTCATAAAATACTAATACACAATTCAGTATAATTTGTACACCATCAAAGAATATAATTTATGTCCGGAAGACTACTCCTCTCAACAGTGTTGTGTTAAGGTTTAAACTCACGTTCTTTTCTTAGGAGTGTAATATACCTTACCAAGGCACCCAACACTTGTTGGTTGTCGCGACCGTTTTTTGAAAGCCCGCTTTTTAAAGTTTAGAATAAAAGCAGTCTAACGATTAAAATTCGAAAAATTAGAGTTTTTGACCAATTTTACCTTTTTAATTAATTAGCCTTCCATTTTTATCAATACTCCATTTATTTTACTTAAAATCATTTTGGAGTCGCCATCGGCCACTTTGGTAGGCCGGACACCATAAAAACGTACCAGAGATTCTTTTTGAAAAATTTGAGTTCAGGAGTCAGTTACGTGTAGGGAAGGATTAGCACCCCTACGAACGTCCGTTATCGGTACCTTATTAATTACATGTGGCATTTTGACATTTCGAACATTAATTTGAACTTAATTAAATCTTTTAACTGTAAGACGAATTTTATTCCAAATAGGAGTATCCTTTGTAAGAAAGTACATTTTGATCGAATATGATTATGAAACATCTAATTACATTAGGACACTTCAACTTATATTCAGAAAATGTATTTCACCACAAAAGGTTTAATGCATGATTTATTATTGTCTTATCATTTTTAAGTAAACCCTAATTAGGCTCCGTTAATTGCTTTAATTAAAATTCCATGAATGTTATTAATTTTGGACATAAAAGAAAATATCTAAAATAATATTAGACACTTTCTTTATTAAATCCAAAAATAACAACATTCCTAATTAAAATGACACTAATTACTAACCCTATTTTATTTTACTTGTTAAATTTACCTAGTTAGTGATTTAATTTCATTTTCTATGTTAAGATAGAAAATTGAAACTCTTATCGGGATGCTCATTGGTTAACATCACTCTACATTGTGACACTAGCTAATATTGAGCATTCTAATATTGTTTCAAATATCTACATATTTTCTATAATGATCTTCTTATTCAATTATGGTTTAGTAAACTACACTAATGGCACTAATCTATTTAACATGTGATTAATTATCCACATAATATAAATGACATGATATTTTTTAAAGAAATTATACAAGCATATTTATTAATTACATAAGTAAAATAAACAATTAATTAAAGCAAATAATTAAACCAATTTAAAAACAATCAAAATAAAACGATTAATTCTGGAAAGGACTGAATTGAATTAGATTACATTTTAGGTGACCAAATTATAAGTGAATAAGGACTGATTTGTGAAGGAATTAAAACCAAAGAGCCCAATTCTAAAGATCCAAAAAGACTAAGCCCGAACCTATTAACCAAACTCAAACTTTAACCAAGCCTAAACCATTTTAACCCATTTGAATTAAAAAGGCCCAAACCCATTGCTTAAACTCGACTAGGTCACGGACCCGTATCCAGATCCGTATAGAAACGCGCGGATCCTCTGTGACCCGGCTCCTAAAACGACAACGTTCCCAACTCGGTATAAAAGGCCTTGAATCGAGTTGAAACGGTCATTTGAGCCGTTCTCTCTCTCTCTCACTCTAAACTCTCTAAACCCTAACACCTAAAACTCGAAAACCCAACATGTTTTTTGATCAAAACCCCCATTTTTGCTTTAGTTCTTTATTTTTTCTTCGAAAAATCCTTCTTTCAATCTTTAAAAACATCTAAACCCCTTTTCAAAACTGTTTTTCAAGATCAAACATCCCCTTTTTTCAAGAACAAACCTAGAACACCTCTTAAACCCTTCATTCGATCTTTACAAACACCTAAGTCATCCGAAAACTTGTTTTCCAAAGATCAAAAGCCCTTTCTTTCAAGAACTCATCCAAAAATTTTCAAAAATCAACACTTTTGATCTTCACTCATCCCTTAACTCTCATTCGTTCTGTTTTCTTGGCCGCCGGGATGATATCAACCACCAGATATCATCTTCGGTCTCCTATTTCATTCTTCCGATGACCGGACCCTCTCCGGTCATCTTCTCCAATCAGTTTTGCAACTTTCGACCACCGTTCATCTTTCTTCTTCCTTTTTACGATGATCGGACCTTTTTCGGTCATCTTCTCCGGTCAGACCTGGCTTTTCTGGCCACCGTCTACAACTCCGACCACCGTCTCCGTCGTCGCCGGAATCCTAAAACTACCCAAAATACTCTCTTTTTAACCCTTATCCTAGATCTGAACCATGTTTCATCAGAAACATCCCTCTTCTCCCGATCTTAAACTACCTACCCGAAACTAGTGTACTCTCACCTCTGTTTTTCGACTCCGACAACGATCCGAACACTCATTTCTTCACTCCAATGACATTTCCGGCAACGAAGATGCAAGATAAGCTCTCAAACTCTCTCTATTATTTTTATTTATTTTTTAGTATCTTCTTAGTTTCGAAGTGGATCTGATCTAGATCTGTTTTATATCTCTTAGATTTGATTTTTTACCTTAGATCTAGCGCGCGTAGCTCACCCCCTTACTAGCACGATAGGGGGCGAGGGCCGCCTCTCGCTCTGCTTCACCTCCCGTATATGTATTGAGATCTCAAAATTTGCTTTTCAGCTTCATTCGATTTCCCTATACACACTTTATACGGTATGGAGCCAGCGTCGCTTCAAGTATGGCACGTGTCTGAGTTTCGCGCTTTGGACTTAAACATCCAGGTAGACCTAGACCACTCTTTCGTTTCTGAATTCCCACTCGTATTACGTTTCAGGAGTTCTTGAATAAGCCAAAGCGTTCTCATCACGCTTTTCCCTAAACATCTAGGTAGACCTAGACCACTCTTTTGGAGCTCCCGAGTAAGGAAAAGAAATCTATGCCGTCTCGTCAAGGAGTTCCACTTTTGTTGTAGAACGCCTTGTTTCATAGATCTCTTATGATATTACGAGCTTGTTTAAGACAAGTTCAGTTTCTATTTTCAAGAGATCTGATTTGCTTTTGTGTTTTCTGAATAGGTAAAAGCGGGAAAAGGAGGAGAACGGAGGTAGAAATACCTCAATTCAGTGTTTAAACGGCTCTGGTGAGCTTCCGGTGAGATCTCCGTGTCAAGTCGACTTCTCCGATCGGTTCAGGTTCTTAGGTAATTTCCCTCTCTCTGTCTTTTTGATTTCTTTTTTGGAAATTATCTTTGTAATTATGACTGCATTAATTGCGTTTTCTCTCTCTTCGCAGGTATTTATACATGCGTCAGGGGTGATATCATCTTTGCACAGCTGGCAATGCCAGCTGGTCCCAACTCGATGAGAATCCAAGTGAAAAAGAGTGAGCTAGTGTCGTGTTGACATGTGTCCCTTTGGGCTCAAAATCGAGCGGGAAAAAGAAACACATAGGGGTTCAAGTGGGTTTTGTGTTTGTTGGGTTGGATTTGGGTTGTTAACAACTGTAATGAACTTTGGTTTTTGGTTCGGGCCTTCCTGTAATGTATGGGCTTTGTATGTGAACTTGGACTTTATTATTATTGGACTCTTAATATATTTGGGTTATTTTTATTATCTGTTTTATTATTGTTATTTATGTTATATATATATATATATATCAACCCGGAAAAAATTCGGTTCTACAACTGCCTCTCTTTGCTCATTGCTGTGGAACAGGAATAGGGCAAATACTGAAAAGACACGGCTTTTGTCTGAACCATCTGCTCGTCTAAGCTTGAAGTTGTTCTTCTCATTATGAAGTTCTTCAATCTTTGATAATCCTACGCTGTTCTTCGCTTTCTGAGGTCTGAAGCTGTTCTTCTCATTGTGAAATTCTTCATTCCTCGCTCTTTTGCTGGTCTTTTTTTAAACAGTATTGGATAAGTAAGCTCTTCTCGTTTGGAACTTCCTCATTCTTCAACGGGCAGACTCTTCTCATTATGAATCCTTCTTTGCTGGGCGGATTCTTCTCATTATGAATCATTCTTTACTGGGCGGACTCTTCTCATTATGAATCCTTCTTTGCTGGGCGGAATCTTCTCATTATGAATCCTTCTTTGCTTTTTCCTGTTAAAACAAAACGAAATATGCAGGTTATCATGATCCTAATGTCCTATATGATGCATGGACTAACGGTTTACTCAAATCCATCAATCAGCTTATGCTCTTTTGGGTCTTCTTCTGGATACTCCTTGTCTGACTCTATCCCACACTAGGACTTCGCCATTGCAACCCCTTTTTCGTGTTTCTAGCCCTTTTCTCTAAAGCGCCCTTTCGGGTTTTCACTTTAGTTTGCTTTTCTCAAAGCTCCCTTTCGGGGTTCACTTTGTTTTTTTTTTCTTTTTTTGAAAGGTGCCTTTTTAGGGTTTCACCTCCCTTTTTCTTTTTACTTTTTTCTTCTCTTTTCTTTTTCTTTCTTTCTTTCTTTCTTCTTTTCTTTTCTCTTTCTTTTTTCTTTTTTTTCTTTTGGAAGTGTTATGATCAAAGAAGTTTTATTTTGATCAACCACATATTGCTTCAACCAATAAAGAAACCTTGTTGTTCCCAAGAGTTTCTACCAAGTTACGAGTACTTTTTTTCTCGGCACCTGCCAAAATTAACTCATAAGGACCTTATAATGTTTTGCCCCCATTATTTTATTTTTATTATTTTTCTTTTTGATATCTAAGGCGCCCTTTTTGGAGTTTTCACCATAGATATTTTCTTTTTTTGTTTTGCGAGAGTGCTCTTTCGGGGTTTCACTCCGTTTTTTTCTCTTTTTTCAATCTCTTTTTTTATTCTTCAAGCATAATACTTTTTGAGTGAATCTGAATTCACCGACTTATTTAGCTCTTTGTCGTCCATTTCAGCCAGTATCAATGCTCCTCCGGAGAAGGCTTTCTTGACAACATATGGCCTCTCTCAGTTAGGCATCCATTTCCCGCGACCGTCTCGATGTATTTGTAGGACCTTTCTTAACACAAGATCCCCCTCTCGGAATTCCGTTGGGCGCACTTTTTTTATCATATGCACGCATTATCCTCTTTTGGTACATCTGGCTGTGACAAACTGCCCTCAATCTTTTTTCCTCAATGAGATTTAGTTGATCGAATGGAGCCTGCAACCATTCCGCATCATCCAACTTTGTTTTCGATAATACTCTGAGTGATGGGATCTCAACTTCAATGGGTAGTACTGCCTCTGTCCGACCAAGGAGTAAGGTGTTGCCCCGGTCGAGGTTCGGATTGATGTTCGATATGCAAACAGAGCGAACAATAGCTTCTCATGCCAGTCCTTGTAAGTTTCGGTTGTCTTTGATATGATTTTCTTTATGTTTTTGTTTGCCGCTTCCACTGCCCCATTCATATTTGGGCAGTAGGTTACTGAATTGTGATGAATGATTTTGAACTGTTCACACACTTCCATGATCACCTTGTTGTTGAAATTTGTAGCATTACCGGTAACAAATCTTTCTGGTAGTCCATATTGACAAATTTTCTTTCTTCAGGAACTTACTGAATGTAGTTCTTGTGATGTTGGCATAAGAAGCTGCTTCTACCCACTTGGTGAAATAATCTATCGCCACGAGGATGAAGCGATGTCCATTTGAAGCTTTGGGATGAATTTGCCCAATAACATCCATGCCCCAGGCAGCAACAGCCAATGGTGAATTCATAGTATGTAGAGGGACTGGTGGAGAATTGATCTTGTCAGCATATATTTGGCACTTATGACACTTCTTTGTGCATTCAATGCAATCTCCTTCCATGGTCATCCAATAATAGCCATATCTCATAATCTTCCTGGCTATTGAGAGCCCATTTGCATGTGTGCCACATATCCCATCATGTGCCTCTGCCATTATAGTCTTTGCTTTATTGGCATCAACACATCTCAGCAAGATCTGATCTCTACTTCTTTTGTATAGGATTTCCCCGTCGAGTACATATCCCGAAGACATTCTTCTGATAGTTCTTTTTTCATTATCATTTGCCCCCAGAGGATAAGTCTGATACTTTAGGTATTGCAAAATATCATGGTACCAAGAATGTTGGTCAATTTCCTCTTCTATATTGTAGCAGTGAGAATAGGTTTCATAGCTCTGCATTCGGGTAGGCAACATACCTTCTAATCTATTTGATGGCAATATCGAAGCCAGTGTAGCTAGGGCATCCGCCATTTGATTATCCTCTATGGGGATGTATATAAAGGTTATTTTCTCGAACTCTTTTATTAGCTTCAGGATCAGTTTTCGATACTCGATCAATTTTATATCTTTCGTTTCCCATTCTCCACGAAGTTGGTAAATCACCAACGTCGAATCTTCATACACTTTCAAGACTTCTACTTTTCTTTAATGGCAGATCTCAGGCCCATCACACAGGCTTCATATTCTACCATGTTATTGGTACAAAGAAATTCTAGCCTGCTTGTGGACGGGTAGTGTACATCATCGGGTGAGATCAATACTGCCCCAATTCCTCGTCCAAGGGCGTTAACTGTTCCATCAAAATACAATTTCCAGGTTCTTCTTTCTGGAACCCCAGCTTCTATTATGGAGAGATTCATCACATCTTCATCTAGGAAATCAAAGTTCAGGGGCTCATAATCCTCCATTGCATGGCTAGCTAAGAAATCTGCTATAGCACTTCCTTTTATTACTTTTTGACTCACATACACAATGTCAAATTCTGATAACAACATTTGCCAGCGTGCCAGTCTTCCAGTCAATGCTGGTATTTCCATCATGAATTTTAACGTGTCATGACGAGAGATCAACCATGTGGTATGGTATAACATGTATTGCCTGAGCCTTCGGGTTACCCAAACCAGAGCACAACACAACTTTTGAATTGGTGGGTACCGCACTTCACATTCGGTAAACTTCTTGCTCAAATAATAGATGACTCTTTCTTTCTTTCTTTCTTTATTTATTTCTTTCTTTCTTTCCCATGTCATCATGTTGCCCCAATACACACCCCATTAAGTTCTCGTAGACCGTTAAGTAAAGAATTAGTGGCCTGCTAGGAACTGGTGCTACAAATAAGGGAGCATTGGTGAGATATTTCTTAATTTTATCAAATGCCTCTTGGCACTCTTGATTCCATCTCCAGGGTTATTCTTTTTCAACATCCTAAAGATTGGATCACATTTATCGGTCAATTGTGATATGAATCGAGAAACATAATTGAATCTGCCAAGGAACCCCCAAACTTCTTTCTGTGAGCTGGGTGGCGGCAGGTTTTGGATAGCCTTCACTTTATCAGGGTCTATCTCGATTCCCCTTCTACTAACAACGAACCCAAGGAGTCTTCCAGATGTTACTCCAAAAGTGCATTTGTTAGGATTGAGCTTCAATTGGTACTTTCTCAATCTCAAGAATAACTTTTTCAGATTTTGGATGTGCTCCTCCTCGGTATGGGATTTGGCGATCATGTCATCTACATACACTTCAACTTCTTTATGCATCATATTGTGAAACAAGGTCACCATCACCCGCTGGTATGTTGCCCCAGCGTTCTTTAGTCCAAAGGGTATCACCTTGTAACAGTAGGTGCCCCATAAGGTTATAAAGGTGGTCTTGATCATATCTTCTGGAATCATCTTTATCTGATTATATCCCAAGAAGCCATCCATAAAGGAAAACTAGGAATGCCCCGATGTATTATCGACCAGGATGTCTATGTGTGGCAAAGGAAAATTATCTCTCGGACTGGCCCGGTTCAGGTCCATGTAATCAACACACATTCGTACTTTCCCATCTTTCTTTGGTACATGTACTATATTAGCCACCCATTCTGGATATTGAGACACCGCAAGGAAATCGACATCAATATGCTTATGCACCTCTTCTTTTATCTTTATCACCATTTTCGGTCTCAACCTTCTGAGTTTTTGTTGAACCGGTCTACATTCAGGTCTAATGGGCAATTTTTGTACCACTATGTCAGTGTTTAACCCTGGCATATCTTGATAAGACTAGGCAAAGACATCTTTGAACTCGCGCAGCAGATCAATTAATTCTTGCTTCTTTCTGGACGAAAATGTTGCCCCGATCTTTACTTCTCTTTTATTTTCTTATGTTCCCAGATTGAGAATCTCTAATTCTTCTTTGTGGGGCAAGATCTGCTTATCTTCTTTTTTCACTAACCTTAGTAATTCTTCATGGATTTCACATTCTAGTTCATCCTCAACTTCATTGATTTCCGCTAGACATACTAGTTGTTCAGGTCCTACCCTAGGATCGGGTTTAGGATCTTTCATGCAATCGATAGTTGAAGACCTGCAAAGAAAATAATAATATATTTTGAAAAGGATGCGAAAATTAAAAACTCGTTTGCCATTTGTGAATCAGCATGGAAATCATCTTTATTAAAATGATGGTATAATGGTCCTTTACAAATAATCCCCTTATACCCGCGGGCAAAGATATAAGGTGGTCCCGGTATTTACTCTATTTTAACTTTGGTTACAAAGGAAGTATCTTCAGATGTCCAGTTCTTCAATGTCTCGCCTGGGGCATAGCGACAGATCAATCTCAGATAATTGCCAGGCTGAGCATTCTAAAAGATTCCTCCAACAAATAGTCCATCTAGGTCATTGCCGAAGATTTCCTCCTCATGCAGCTTTATTGTTTCTTGATTGACCTCCTCTAGGTGTTTTTCAACGTTGGTGAATCCACGTGACTTGAAGATCTTTGTCATGTCAAAAGATGTCACCAGGCGAGAGGACGTCTCCTTTCCTTGCATGCGAGCTCTCTTTTGTTCCCTCTGCTTCTTTAGTTCTCTTAATCAGTCCTTTACTGTAGAAAAAAACCCTAATCTTAAATGATCTTTCTTCATCAGAAAAGGCCTCGGACGCAAACTTCCCTGCAAATGTTTTCCAAGCCCCTACCCTGTCCTTGCACCTCTTCCAAGTGTCTCTTGAACAACCATCTTTGTGTCGTTTGACAGTCTTGGCCGTGGAAATGGCTTTCCCTTAGCCACGAAGATAGCATTTACAAATTCTAGCGCCCGAAAAGAGCAATCCAAGGCATTTTCATCTATCTGAATGTAGGGTACATCAGTTGTTACAGAGGCAATGATGCCTTCCTCTGCTCCAACACTAACCAACTTTCCTTCTATAACAAATTTGAGTTTCTGGTGTAAAGAAGATGGGACTACCCCTACTGAGTGAATCCAGGGTCGTCCGAGCAAACAATTATAAGTGGGCTTAATGTCCATCAGCATAAAATCAATATTGTAAAATGTCGGTCTTATCAACAATGGTACTTCTATCCTCCCAAGCACGTCTCAGATTGTTCCATTAAAGGCTCTTACAGTATTCTGATATGCTTTCATATGTGAGTAATCGGTAGACAACCTTTGCAGAGTTTCCATCGACATAACATTGAGTGCTGATCTATTGTCAATCAGGACACCTGGCATCACATATCCTTTACAATGAGTGGTGATATTCAAAGCTTTTACTGACCCCATTCCCCCTTCGGAATTTCATCATCGGTAAATGTAATGCAATTGTCGGCGGTGATATGATTTACAATTCTGTCCAACTTGTCTACTGATATATTAGTTGGCACAAATGTCTAATTTAGCACCTTTACCATTACGGTGCCCTTCAGAACTCAGTAACAATTCTAAAACTTAAATTCTCGCATGTTGCCGCTTCAATTGTTCTACAATGTTGTACTCGATGTGCTTCAAAAACCTCAGAAATTCCAGGGCTTTCTCCTCCGTCACCGGTTCATTTATCTTTGGAGCGGGGTCTTCCTCAAAATCTTTTCTAGCGATAGTAGATACCTTTTCTTTAGCTTTCTCATCTTCTTTCATGGCTTCTGGAGAGGAGTAACATCTGCCACTACGAGTGAAATGGCCCACTTCATTTACTGCCTCCGAATTAATTTATTCTTTCTCTGGTCCTTCTTTTGTCTCTTCTTTGGGTTTCATCTCTTGGAACTTTTTTTTCTGGTATTGACACACTGCCCACATAATTCCAAGGGATTGCATTGGTACTTTTGAAGGCAAACGGAGCGGGAGTTGAAATCGCTATCTTAGGTGCCACAACTGGCTTCACATTTGAAACCTTCAGCTTAGCTGTCACGACCAAAGGTTTGTGCACCCCATATTTCACCCCAGAGTTTTCCAAAGCACACACTTCAACCTCTCTCCTTGTACCAGCCTTTTCAAAGAACTCAATCTCTTTGTTATCCATCATTTTTTGAATCAGGTCCCTGAATTCTTGGCAGTGCTGAATTTCATGATCACACTCTTGGTGATATTCACAATACATCTTGGTAGGTACTTCCATCTCAACTTCCATGCCAACTTCAATCATCCTGGTGTTATATAGGTGTTCAAACACCTATCTCAACATAGACTGAATTTCTGAAACATATGTCTTTCACCTCTTCGCCTCATCATATTCTTCCATCATGTTCACTCCATGTTCTCCATGACTTGGAAGGGGATTAGCAGTGATACTAGGTTCATCAAAATTCAATATCCAGTATTTATCAAATTCTCCACCACCTTCTTGAATGTTGTGCATGTTTCAATTGAATGTCCCAGAATTCCAACATGGAATTCACAGTGGGCATCAGCTTTGTACCATGGAGAGTAAGAAGGCTATAGAGGTGTCAAATGATATTGTCTTACCAGATCCGCCTCATGCAGCTGAGGGTATAATTCTGCATAAGACATTGGGATGAGTGTAAAGTTCATTCCATCATTTCTCGTTCCTCGAGAATCCCTTTTGTTTGAATTGTGAGAGTTTCCAGTTGATGTTCTGGGTGATGTATTGGTCACGTTTTTTGGTGCCTCATAAATGCTTGCATTGTTCACTTCATTATCCTTCCTCTAATAGTTCCTGCGAGAACTCTCTCCACTTTCAATCCTTTCGCTCTTTATCGCGGCTTCTATAAGCTCTCCTATCATCACTATTTCAGCAATGTTCTAGGTGGCATTGCTGATAAGCCTTTCAAAAAGTGGTCCTCTCAAACTTTGTACGAACATATGAGCAATCTCACTTTCTATTAGCGCAGGTTGTACTTGTGCTGCAATATCCCTCCATCTTTGGGCATACTGTCGGAGCGTTTCGTCACTTCTCTGCTCCATTCTTTGCAACATTACTCGGCTCGGGATTATTTCTGTAACATGATTATAGTGTTCTACAAAAGCTCCTGACAGGTCCTTCTAGGATCGGATATTCATCCGACTTAGTTGGGTATACCAACGAGCAGCTGAACCAGTTAGACTGTCCTGGAAGCAGTGTATTAGAATCTTTTCATCTCTCATGTAAGCAACCATTTTTTTGCTATACATCGTCAAATGGGCTTTGGGACAAAAAGTCCCATCGTATTTCTCAAAGTATGGGACTTTGAACTTAGAAGGAAGTACCAAATCAGCTACCAGGCTCATTTCCACAGCTCATGGTCCCATCTCAATGGCTCTCTGTAGTTCCATTAAGCAATCCTTGAGAGCTTTACAGTGCTCCTTGTACTTGCGCTCAATTTCAGCACGTATGTTTCCAATCTCATCAAGAGTATTCAAGTCTGGCACCTCTTCGGTATTCTCAAAGTTTGCACCAATGTGTACTGGGTGACTTGGTGTTGCTCCAGCTAAGTTGGATCTTCTTCGCCATCGAAGGTTTTTTTGGCTGCATCCCGATGCGGGATGTTGTCTCTGCTTGATCATTCACCTCGTTGGAAGCTCCTCCGGTTGCTTTGGCCTTTCCAGATTCCTTAGGGCCAAATAGAGCAGTCAGCTGGTTGATGATTTCTGCCTGGGTTTAAGTAAAGCATTCTTTAATTGATTGTTTGATCCTATCGAAACGATTCTGCGTTTCCACACGTTTGTTTTCAAGATTGGCAAGCCGATCCTCAAAAGCCATGGATCATGAACGTAGGTGAGTTCCGTATGAATGTGGAATGTTTACGGCTTAGAGCTGATTCTGTCATTAAACCTTTCTCTTATTAAATTCCTTATTATATCATAAGATTTTAAAATGAATAAACGCGTGCATGTGTGCATGATTGCAATAAAAGAACATCGAATTTAGGAACCAGTCTTCCTTAGAAACACCACATCCGTCCGAAAATTCAATTACACAGAGGGAATAAATTTGCTATATAAAAACATTAGCCCTAACTCCTAAGTTGACTAATTCATGCAACAGATGCACGATGGCTTCCCCGTGTTCCTCTTCGATGTTAGGTTGTTCCAACAAGCTTGTAGCTTGCCTTGATAGGATCTAGACATATGAAGCGATACTTCTGACTTGGGCTTTGAATCTCACTAGTTCATCGTTCTAACATTGGATCGTTCGTCGAGCTGCCTCATATTTATCCTTCCATGCTCTGTTCTCTACCATTACTGCTTCTTCATATCCAGCCAACTTGTCCTTCAAGTCTTGAACAATGACTTCCAGCTCAGTTATTCTTTTTTGCATTCTTTCTTTTGCTATCTCTGCTTCAACTTTATCCTCGTTGTGATATTTAGTGATTAACTCTTCAAGCTGTGTCACCTGACTAGTCAAGTCAAAGTTTCAGGCTTGTTCTTCTTCTAACCTCTTCTTGGCCTTGTCGTTTGATTCTTTGCTTGCTTGTGTTTTCATTCATACATCTTTTTATAATCATCCCTGTCTCAGGTCATTGCATCCAATTCTTCTGATAGATTCTTTATTATCTTGCTTGTTCCACCCTTTTGTTTGGCTTTGCAGTCATTGTGCAATTCCTGCAGCTCTTTTAGTTCTTGGTTCACTTTCTTGTTCTGTTCTGCCAGCTCCTTCTCATTTCCTTTGTGGATCTCTACGTGCACCGTGCCATTGTTAAATCATCCTTAAGATCTTGAACTCTTTTTCCATACTTTTTCAAATCTTGCTCTCGGTCATGTCTGAGTTTCTCTAAAGCTGAAGGCATTTCCTGGATTTCTTGTGTTGAAGTTCTGGCTCTTTGGGGCATTTCTTGAAACTTAGCGTCATTGACTCTCTAGGCCCTCCACTCATCATACCTTGCCATTACTTCAGATTCCGGATAAGGTTGAACCCTTCTTGGTGCTTCCCAAGCCTTTGAGGTCTGTAGAATTAGCCCTTTGTGGTCATTGGTCTTGTGGGCATATTCGAACTTAGCCATTCCAGCAGTAGCAGGCACAAATTGTCTTGATCCGAATTGTCTCGAGACTAGAAATGGGCAATAAGTTGTCCCTCCCCAAATTCCTGGTAAAGGAACCCAGTCCCTGTTTCCACAGCGATATAGAAATGTTGTACCCGTATTCAGCCAAGGTGCTTTCCATACTACATATTATCATTCAGGTTTTTGAGATATTCAATTCAGTGCTTCTCAGTCTTCTTTTCCAAGACACAGTCTGCTAAGTGTTCTCTTGATCGACGAATAAGTATCAATGTATCTAGTTCCCCTGTAAGGTGCATTCCATCTGTGGCCCCTGAACCATATTTCTAGCAGTTGTGCACACCATCAAAATTTTGCTTCCCCTGTCTTTTTGCAGTTGGTGAGTGACCTATAAGTTTCTGTCAGAATTGCTGACACTGGGTTAACTCCTTTAATCAGTCGTTCAAATAGTCCAATAGTCGACGAATCCACATGCTCACGGGTCCTTGGGAAGATTATCAGGCCATAGATACACAAGGCAAACAAGCTTTTCATTCTAACCGATTCGTCACTACTTGCCAATATTAGTTCTTTAAGAATCCTCCAGTTTACTCGTTGTCTATCTTCATTCTAGTCGATGCTATCATTCTTTTCCAATCTCTGATCCCACCATTCTTTGGTCTTTCTTGTTAATGCTACCAACTTTTTGATGAACCCTGAATGTCCGATGCTACTGAGTGACTTGGTGTAAATTTTGTCACTTTCTATTTTTGGGCAATTTATCAGTACCTCATATTCCTCCAATGTTGGTGTCATATCTACTTGCCCAAAGGTGAAACAATTATAGGCTAGATTCCAAAATTGAGCCATGGCCCTTAATAACTCCTGATCGACCCTTATTTCTAGCAATAAGGCTATGTCTCCGAATTCATCTCGAAATGACTCTTTCATCTTGTTATCCCACTGATCCCAAATATTCTTAAAATCCGATAAACATGCCTCATGATTAGTAGTTAGCTTTGCATATCCCTTCATCTTCGATATTTCTCCTCTTCTAAGGCTATCCCCTTTTTCGTGTCGTGTCTGCTCAGACCAGATTCATATAGCAGTATATACTCTCCTACTCTAAATCCTTGTAACATGTTGAGTACTTCTAAATTTGACCGACTCCAAATTCGATGTTGAAAAAAAATACAATTGATGACAAAAATGAACAAAACAAACAAAACAAAAAAAAAACTTGTGTTAGTATCTCGAATTAATATTAACGGCAAATAAACTATGAGATTAATAACTATTTGAATTAAAATGACAATATTTAATGCGGAGAAATAAACAAAGAAACATATTTAAAAACCGACAACACCTATCATAAGTCCCTGTGTGACTCTAATGGGGTGGGCTTCTAAAGTAGAATGTAGGCTTTGTTCTAGACTCTCGGTTCCTGAACTGTCGTTACTATCTACTGCGGCAGCAAGACATCGATTCGATAGTATAGGTCCCTTACAGCGGAGGAGTGGGCCTCACGGTGCGTAAGGTTAGTATACCAAAAGAAGACAAAAATCCGAACTCAGAGCTGAAGAGCATCACGTAGGATATTGTCTTACTCCCACTTAAAGGTGAGAAACCCGAGTTTGGGGTTTATGCATGAATGACAGGTATAACATACACAAAACTACCCCCATTTTCCCAAAAATCCACCGAACAGTTTCTTTAGAAAAATAAAATTCAAATTAATGTTAGAAATGCCAAAATGCCACATGTAATTAATTAATAGGCCTGACTCTCAATTACATCTCCAGCGGAGTCGCCAAGTTGTTGCGACTATTTTTTAAAAGCCCACTTTTTAAAGTTTGGAATAAAAACAGCCCGACGATTAAAATCCGAAAATTTAGGGTTTTTGACCAATTTTACGTTTTTAATTAATTAGCCTTCCATTTTTATCAAAGCTCTATTTATTTTACTTAAAATCATTTTGGAGTCGCCACCAACCACTTTGGTAGGTCGGACACCATAAAACGTACCAGAGATTCTTTTTGAAAAGTTTGGGTTCGGGAGTCAGTTATGTGTAGGGAAGGATTAACACCCCTACGAACGCCCGTTATCGGTACCTTATTAATTACATGTGGCATTTTGACATTTCGAACATTAATTTGAACTTAATTAAATCTTTTTACTGTAAGACGAATTTTATTCCGAATGGGAGTATCCTTTTGTAAGAAAGTACATTTCGATCGAATATGATTATGAAACATCCAATTACATTAGGACACTTCAACTTATATTCGTAAAATGTACCTCAACACAAAAGGTTTAATGCATGATTTATTATTGTCTCATCATTTTTAAGTAAACCCTAATTAGGCTCCATTAATTGCTTTAATTAAAATTCCATGAATGCTATTAATTTTGGACATAAAAGAAAACATCCAAACGAATATTGGACACTTTCTTTATCAAATCCAAAAATAATAACATTCCTAATTAAAATGACACTAATTACTAACCCTATTTTATTTTACTTGTTAAATTTACCTAGTTAGTGATTTAATTTCATTTTCTATGTTAAGATAGAAAATTGAAACTCTTATCGGGATGCTCATTGGTTAACATCACTCTACATTGTGACACTAGCTAATATTGAGCATTCTAATATTGTTTCAAATATCTACATATTTTCTATAATGATCTTATTCAATTATGGTTTAGTAAACTACACTAATGGCACTAATCTATTTAACATGTGATTAATTATCCACATAATATAAATGACATGATATATTTGTAAAGAAATTATACAAGCATATTTATTAATTACATAAGTAAAATAAACAATTAATTAAAGCAATTAATTAAAGCAATTTAAAAACAATTAAAATAAAACAATTAATTCTGGAAAGGACTGAATTGAATTAGATTACATTTTAGGTGACCAAATTACAAGTGAATAAGGACTGATTTGTGAAGGAATTAAAACAAAAGAGCCCAATTCTAAACATCCAAAAAGACTAAGCCCGGACCCATTAACCAAACCCAAACTTTAACCAAGCCCAAACCATTTTAACCCATTTGAATTAAAAAGGCCCAAACCTATTCCTTAAACTCGACTGGGTCACGGACCCGTATCTAGATCCGTTTAGAAACGCGTGGATCCTTTGTGACCCGGCTCCTAAAACGACAGCATTCCCAACTCGGTATAAAAGGCCCTGAACCAAGTTGGAACGGTCATTTGAGCCGTTCTCCCTCTCTCTCCTCAATTCTCTCTCACTCTAAACTCTTTGAACCCTAACACCTAAAACTCAAAAACCCCACATGTTTTTTTATCAAAACCCCCATTTTTGCTTCAGTTCTTCATTTGTTCTTCAAAAAATCCTTCTTTCAATCTTCAAAAACATCTAAACCCCTTTTCAAAACTGTTTATTAAGATCAATGTTGAGTGTGTAAAAGTTCTATTATTTACACCCTTTTTAACCCATATTTCTGCTGCATTCGAGCATCATTTCATTGCATTTAGGTTAGTTTACAGCAAAACATCACAAATAAATAAAAGGCACATATTCTACTAAAAGTGGCTATTTTTGGCAGGTTGCCGCCGTCGTAGACGGTGAAGGCAGGCACAGGGCAGAGAAGCAGAAGAGCTGAACTGGACAAGCAGACAAAGAGGACGATGCTGCCATGGTGCTGCCGTGACAGCAGAGGACGACAGCAAATTAGTGGAGAAAAAGCAAAGTGGACCTCGATAGATAGAGAAAATTCTGCTCGTCTGTCGTGTGAAAACCAAATATTTTTCCAAGCCCCGGATCAAAAGATATGTAAAGCCCAAAGCTCAAGGAGAGAAAATCCCAAGAAACAAGGAGGACGGCTGGAAAGTAGATTCCTTGGAGATTAAGTCTTTATTAGAATCATACTTTTAATTAAAGTTGTAATCCTTGTTAACTTAGATAACTTGAGCCCAAAGCTTATATAAGAGCATATATTTTAACCTAGAAAAGAGATAGCCGATTACCCCATAACCGACAACAAAAACCCCTTAGCCGTTTACCCGCCGTCGACATGTTCTAAATTCCCCCTAGGGCCACGAGTTGATTTGTAAACTAGTTGCAAGGGTTGTTTTGTTTTAGGAATTTTCAGTTCAATAAAATAAACTTCAAGTTCTCTTATTTTGGTTATTAATATCTTGCAAGAGCATCGGGAGAGCATTGTGAGGTTATCTATTTACTTAGCATCGGGAGAGTTAAGTATACGAAAGAAATAAGAGCAAGTTCTCTAGTTTATAGTTGAAATATCTCGTGCCTAGGGATAGGGCGAGGTTAAGTGGCTAAAGAAGAATTCATACACATCGGTGTTCATCCTTCGATTCACGCTGGGAGGTATCATCAAAGACGTGATCATCGACAGACTTGGACCTAGGGATAGGCCAAGGCAGATCTGGGATTCTTGCCAAACTTGAAGTACTGAGTTGGTGTGTTTGCTGCCGCGACGATCAACGGACTACTGCCGCGACAGGTGCTGCCGCGATAGGCGCGACGACAGAACTGGATTTCCTAAACTCTGCAATACCTGCACTACTGAGCAATTCAATACCAGCCCATTCTCTCTATCTTGATATTTCTACTCTTTTATTTACGTTTTCTTCATTATTCTCGTGACAACTTTCTCAAATATTTTCTTTGCTTTCGTGCAGTAAACTAAGGTGAATCTATTAGCCCAATCCCTGTGGAGACGATATCCGATACTTCGTATCACTTTACTACTTGCGTCGTGTACACTTGCACTACCATTGCGATAGACTATTTTACACGCAACAAGTTTTTGGCCGGGGATTGGCAACATAACTCTACCTTTCTTTTATTGCACTTTTCGTTTTCGTTTTTATTTTTATTTTTATTTTTATTTTTCTGTTTTTCGTTGGTGCATTCAACTCTTGCTTTTCACAAGGTTTTCTTGTTTATGCGCAGATCTAATCGAGGTAAAGATCTTGAATATCAATTAGATCCGGAAATCGAACGTTCCTTCAATCTCAAGAAACAACTTCGTCACCTTCTAGCCAGGAACGAGTACCTTGAAGAACAGCTAGAGAAGATGGCCCACATTGGAGACAACCCGCCTGCTGGCGATGTTATACCGCCTTTCGATAACTCTGCCGCCGATAGACGACGGTCCTGTCGTGACTACATGTTGAACGATCATGTAGAGCTGGAGACCACGCTGCCGGATATTGATGTTGATAACTTCGAGCTTAAACATGTCATGTTTAGTATGATCAACAATGTCGGGCAGTTTAGTGATGTTGTTACAGAGGATGCTAGGGAGCATCTCAAAACATTCCAAGAGATCTTTGGTTCGCTTAGACTGCCAGGAGTTAATCCGGAGATACTGAGGCTTCGGTTATTTCCCCATTCATTAAGGGACAGAGCTAAGACTTGGTGGAATAAACTTACGCCGGGTTCAATTAGAACTTGGGCAGATTTATCTCGTGAATTCTTATCTCGTTTTAATCCTTCACATTTATCTGAGCGATTACGTAATGAAATTGCTATTTTTCAACAGGAAGATGACGAGCCGATGCACGAGGCCTGAGACAGATTTACTACTCTTCTACGAAACTGCCCAATGCATGGATTCCCCGTCTGGAATTAGGTAACTAAGTTTTATAATTCTGCCAACTTAAAAACTCATATTCGAATTGAATCAGCAGCAAACAGATTATTATTGGATAAAGATCCGGACGAGGCATTACAAGTATTGAAAAATCTGGCTAAGAATGAGAAGCAGTTTCCGACAGCAAGAAGATGGGGTAAACGGGTACTTGCTGTCAAGGATTATGAGGCCGACAACACGATGAAATCGCAGGTAGCATTCCTCACTAAAGCAATTAAAAGGTTATTGAATGATGATGGACAACATGGATTTGCTGTTGAGGAGGTATGTGACATCTGTGAGGGAAATCATGGTCGGGATGAGTGCCCAATACAGTTAGAAGAGGGAAAATATGTTGGAAACTACAAGCCGAATTACAATTTCAACAATTATAATCCCAATTGGAGGAAGGATCCCAAGTTTTCTTGGAGTAATCCTAATAATGCCCTGAATCCTCAAACACACAATCAGAATCAGGGAGGACCTAGATTGCTGACGCGACAACAACTGCCGCCGCAACTGTCGCCGCAGCAGCAACAGCAGCAACCAGCCGCCACGAGCAGTATACTGGAACAGACTCTGGCCACTTTTATGTCTCAGACAGGTACTTATATTGCGAATATGAATCAGTTTGTCAAGAAGACAGAGAATTTCATGGATAAAACAGAGATGAGGATGACAAATCATGAAGCTACTCTAAAATATATGGAGACACAAATGGGTCAGGTTTCTCAACATATTAAGCCGAGGCAGACTGGAGGATTTCCTAGTAATATTGAAAATTCTAGGCAGCCCACACATGAGCAATGTAAAGCTATTACTACTAGGAGTGGGAAGAAATTATCAGGGCCGGAAAAAGAAGCTGAAACAGTAAAGGAACCAGCCTTGGACAAACTTGCCAAGGAAGCTGCCCCGACAGGTTGTAAGCCCCTTAACCTGGGCTAGACGGTTTACCCGAATTAAGAAGATTACACGGGGAAAACCAAAGTCAACTCGAAAGTCAACCTTGATTAACGACCCTTTTATTTCTTTTTAATCTTGTCTAGATGCATAATAACCCTAATCAAGCACTCGAGGAACACATACCCGAAAACCACAGCAATTGGACAACGATCAGAGACTCAATTGCACAACACACGAATTTAGGGACCAAAATGTAAATTTTAGAAATTTTGAGGACTTAATCAGTTTTAAGGTTACCAATATGAAATTAATCATAATTCATGCTTCTCTGCCAAATTTCAATTCAAACGGACATCACAAACTCAACCAATTGCAAAAACAAACGTTGGGACCGAAACGCAAGGTTTTCAAAACATAAAACCGTCAATTTCAGTGCCCAACGGTCGAGTGTTCCGAAACGGAGATGATCCGTTCCGAAACGCGGGACCGTTCCGAAACTCGTTCCGGAACAGGGCTTGGCAGTGGCAAAACCGTTCCGGAACGGCTCTGCCCGTTTCGAAACGCCAAGGCCATTTTAGGTCCTCTGTTCCAAAACGGTAGCACCCGTTCCGATACGGGCTGCCCAGAATTGCAGAATTTTGCTGGTTTAAAACACAATTGACCCATCAAACACATTCCAAATGCAACCAAATCATACCAGCAAGTCATTCAACACTCAATGAACATATTGGCATCAACCAATTTCAACCATAGCCCCGATTTAAGAAAAACCCAATTCTATAGGCATGCATCCTATATAG
The DNA here is from genome assembly GCA_958450335.1 of Hibiscus tridactylites. NCBI lineage: Eukaryota > Viridiplantae > Streptophyta > Magnoliopsida > Malvales > Malvaceae > Hibiscus > Hibiscus tridactylites. The sequence continues at coordinate 57,140,328 of OY288287.1, read as the reverse complement.
CAAACCATGAAACCATCAATTCACCAAAACCAAACACCAATGGCCATTTACAAGTTCCAGCATCACCATAAGCACAAAACCAACTTAGGGAGTCCAAAACATCTCCCAAAACAACAACATAAGTTCCCATTGCCAAATGCCAAAAGCTAATAGTGTTAGGAAAACATTCACCATACATGAGCTTAGTCTTTCTCTTGGATCTTTGACCTCCTTGCTGCCCTTAAGAACTTCAATGCTCTGCATTATTGGTTTAGGAAAAAGAGAGAGCATAAGCACATAGCTTAGTGAGGAATGCTCATTTAAAACATCACAATAATGCATTTGCAAAACACCTTTTCAAAACCTTAGTTCAAAACAACATTAAATCATGCACATATGCATATAAACCAAGCATTTCATGCTTCAAATCATCAACATGTTATATTGGCTTACAAGTGATAATCATAACCATTTCACAACTTAAAAACACAATCGTCAATCAACAATCGGATACGCGGAATACAAGCGTTGTCCCATACGCTTCATACACACTACCAATATCAAGGTGGAGCATGGTACAATCACAACCCCTCCACATCACTCATTGGTAGTTGTATAACATCACTAACGAGATCACGGGACATACAACACAAGATCCACACATGGACTTTTAACCACCATTGTGATCTTACAATACACAAGGCTCACACATGGACTTTTAACCACCATTGTGACCTTAACAATACACAAGGTCCACACATGGACTTTTAACCACCATTGTGACCTTTACAATACACAAGGTCCACACATGGACTTTTAACCACCATTGTGACCTTAACACAAGATCCACCCATGGACTTTTAACCACCATGGTGATCTTAACCATCTCGTTAGTGTACTTGGATGGAGTTCACGGTACAATCACAACCTCTCAACATCCAAGGCGACTTTATTCACGGTGCACCCATTCCTATAGCCGGCTAACTATATCCGATTCAAGTACTTTTAAAACAACACATCACTTGCCAATATACATCGTTTAACAACATTAATTCACTGTTTTAAAGCATTTAACAAAGCCATTAAATCCACATGCATCACTATGCATTGAAATCACATTTATCAAAGTAAAACCAAGGATCTCTTACCTTGAGCATCCTTCAACATATGGCTTATAAAACCAGCAAAAAACATGCTAAAATATGCTTTCAAAAACAGAATTAAAACATGCAAACAAATCTCTTTGCATTCAACCAACACATGGCTCATCAACAAGAGAGTTTTTTCCGAAAACTTACTCTTGGGCTTAGCTAAGTTGTTTAGACTTTAACTAAGCTCCCAAATCTTCAAAACATTGGTTTCAAAGCTGAAAACCAAACTTCACTCACCGATTCCGTTTCGCAAGCTTGCCGAAAAACCAATCAAGCTTCCGGATCAACACCACAAGGATCCGAAGATGTCTCCCCTGTTTTAAACACATCAAAGGAGAGGATTAATGCATCATCATGCATTAATATCTTCAACCCAAAACACCTAAACTCGTTGCTCACATCAACACTCACATTTCGGCTACCAAACACAACCGAAATCACATCCAAACACCTCCACAACACTACCCAGCCAAGATCCATCAACTCCAAACATAATTATACATCAATTAACCTCCAAAAAGTATCTAATCACGTCCTTATACCTCCAGCTATAACAGAACATCAAGATCACCCCAAAAACCATCACTAGCACCATCAAAAACTTAGGAAAATCAACCTATTCGGGAATGCATTGATTAAACCTCAATTTCACACCAATTATACATCCAATTTTCATCAAAAAGACACCTCAAAACAGTGCCCAAACATTTCATACGAATTTCATCAAAATTAAACCAAATCTTGCATTTTAAAGCCAAGATCGAGAACAAATCATTAAAACCTTTAATAAAACTCAAATCAAGGATTAAGAACTTGGGAATTTCAGTAAAGAACTGAGTATTTAGAGGAGAAGGACGTTCATACCTCTAAATGTGAGTTTCTCCTTGTTCAAAGCCAAGATTCTTCAAAATTCAATAGGCAAATGCTAAGGTTTTGATGTAGGAAAGATTAGAGATCAATTGGAGATTGAAATCTCATGTTTAGATGTCAAAATCAGAGGGAAATTTGCTGGAGAAAAGTGTTTGGGTTGAGAGAAAAGATGAGAGAAAAGAAATGGAAATTTTGAGAAAAGTTAGTTATGATCCAAAAATATCTATTTCCCTCCCTTTTTCCCTTAATTAAAACCATTAATTAAATCTTTAATTATTAAGAAAAATCTGGAGAAACTCTCCTTGGGTAAATTAGCTCCTTAAAGATTCAAAGTTTCAATCCTTTTAAAACAGTCACCAACTTTTCAAAAATTACATTTTAGTCACTAACTCGAAAATCACACTTCGAAACCTCATTTTGTAAAATTGATTTCACCACTCTCTTATATATAATAAAAGAGGATTTCAGGATATTTTTCCATATTTTTAATGCATCCCGAACTAGGTTTTCCTAAAAATCACCTTTTATATTCGAACCGCAATCCGACCGGTCCGGTCCAAACCCAAAACTTCTAAGCCCAAAATTGGGGTGTTACAACTCTCCCCCCTTAAGAAATTTCGTCCTCGAAATTTACCTGAAGGAAAGAGATACGGAAACTGCTTCAACATGTCATCCTTCTGTTCCCACGTGGCTTCTTCAACACCACGATGCTTCCACAACACCTTTACTAACTCAATGGTCTTGCCTCGAAGAACTTTACTATCCGAATCCAGAATCCTCACCGGTTCCTCATCATAGGTCAAATCCGGATTCAATTCCACTTCCTCCACAGGCATCACATGCGAAGGATCCGATCTATACTTCCGAAGCATAGAAACATGAAACACATCATGAATCTTTTCCAACTCCTGCGGTAACCTCAACTTGTACGCAACAGGACCCACACGTTCAATCACCTCATATGGTCCAATGAACCTAGGGCTCAACTTACCCTTTCGTCCAAACCTCATCACCTTTTTCCAAGGCGAAACCTTCAAAAACACACGGTCACCCACCGCATACTCAATCTCCTTACGCTTCAAATCCGCGTAAGACTTTTGCCGATCAGAAGCTGCCTTCAAACGCTCACAAATGAGCTTCACCTTCTCGGTGGTTCCCTTCAACAAAGCTGGCATCGAAACCAACTTCTGACCCGTTTCAGCCCAACAAAGAGGAGTCCTACACTTCCTCCCGTACAAAGCTTCATAAGGTGCCATTTGAATACTTGCCTGATAACTATTATTATAGGCAAACTCTACCAAAGGCACAAGTTTCTCCCAAGAGCCCTGGAACTCAATCACGCAGCACCTCAACATATCCTCCAAAACCTGGATAACACGCTCGGATTGTCCATCCGACTGCGGATGATAAGATGTACTGAAATTCAACCGTGTACCCAAAGCCTGATGCAAACACTGCCAGAAACGCGATGTAAACCTCGGATCCCTATCCGATACAATCGACTTAGGCACACCATGCAGCCGCACAATCTCAGCAATGTACAGCTCCGCAAGTTTATCCAAAGTATACGTAGTATGCACATGCAAGAAATGTGCACACTTCGTCAGGTGATCCACAATCACCCACACCGAATTCTTCTTCGATGGCGACAAAGGCAAACCAGACACAAAATCCATGGTAATCCTTTCCCATTTCCACTCAGGTATTCTCAACGGTTGCAACAACCCTGAAGGAAACTGATGCTCAGCCTTAACTCGCTGACACACCAAGCATTTGCTTACAAACTCAGCAACATCTTTCTTTAAACCCACCCAATAGTACTCATCACGAAGATCACGATACATCTTAGTACTACCAGGGTGCATAGCAAAAGGACTACTATGACCTTCAGTCAGAATAGCACGCCTCAACTCAGCATCACTGGGCACTACTATCCGACTCCCAAAGCATAACACTCCATCATCATTAAAACAAAAATCCGAAGGCCTACCCTCCGCGATATCCTGAACATGTGGCACCAAAGAATCATCCAACAACTGCTTTTCCTTAATCAACTGAACCAAGGATGGTTTCACTTGCAACTCAGCCACAAGACCACCATCACGCGAAATACTCAAACTGGCAAACATAGCCCTCAACTCAACAGCTACCTTCCTACTCAAGGCATCCGCTACAACATTAGCTTTACCCAGATGGTACTCGATCGTCAAATCATAATCCTTTAGCAAATCCACCCAACGTCGTTGCCTAAGATTCAACTCTTTCTGGGACATCAGATACTTCAAACTCTTGTGATCCGTATACACATTACACTTTTCACCATACATGTAATGTCTCCAGATTTTCAAAGCAAAAACCACCGCAGCCAACTCAATGTCATGCGTAGGATAATTGCGCTCATGCACCTTCAGCTGCCGTGATTCATAAGCCACCACCTTACCCTCTTGCATCAACACACATCCCAATCCAACATAGAACGCATCACTATACACCACAAACTCTTTCCCTGATTCAGGTTGAACCAATATAGGAGCTTGCGTTAAAGCTGCCTTAAGCTTCTCAAAAGCCAGTTGTCTCGCTTCCGTCCACTCATACTTAACATCCTTTTGCAACAACTTTGTCAAAGGTGCAGAAATCTTTGAAAACCCATCCACGAATCTCCGATAGTATCCCGCCAAACCAAGGAAACTACGGACTTCATGAACAGACTTAGGAGACTTCCAATTCATCACCGCCTCAATCTTCTGAGGATCAACACGTATCCCCTCAGCAGAAACCACATGACCAAGAAACACCACTTCTCTAAGCCAGAACTCACACTTGCTCAGCTTGGCATAAAGCTGATTCTCCAACAAAGCTTGCAACACAATTCTTAAATGCCCTTCATGCTCCTCCTCAGTACGCGAGTACACGGGGATATCATCAATGAATACCACAACAAACTTATCCAAGTATTCATGAAATACTCGATTCATCATGTCCATAAAAGCTGCGGGAGCATTCGTCAAACCAAACGACATCACAAGGAACTCATAATGCCCATACCTCGTTCTGAAAGCTGTCTTTGGCACATCCAAATCCTTCACCTTCAACTGGTAATACCCTGACCTTATGTCAATTTTAGAGAACACAGACGCTCCCTGAAATTGATCAAAAAGATCATCAATTCTCGGCAATGGATACCTATTCTTGATAGTCAACTTGTTAAACTGACGGTAATCAATGCACATTCTCATAGTGCCATCCTTCTTCTTCACATACAAGACCGGTGCACCCCAAGGTGACACACTCGGCCGAATGAATCCACGATCAAGCAACTCCTGAAGTTGCGTCTTCAGCTCCTTCAACTCTTTCGGTGCCATACGATAAGGAGTAATGGACACTGGAGTTGTGTTTTCATACAGCTCAATCCCAAACTCCACTTCGCGATTAGGAGGCAACCCAGGCAACTCCTCCGAAAACACACCAGGAAACTCTCGCACAGTCCTGATATCTTGCACACGCAACTCTTTAGAGCTAGGATTCATCACAAAAGCTAGGTAAGCTTCACAACCTTGCCTCAGCATCCTGCTCGCTTCCAATGAAGACACAACATTGACAAGAAACTTCACATTCTCACCGACCACTACTACCTCATAATCATCTGCAAGCTTCAACGAAACTCGCTTATTCTCACAATCCACTACAACTCGATGTTCAACAAGCCAATCCATACCAAGGATTACATCAAAACCATAGAAAGGCAATTCCATAAGATCAACATGAAAAACATGACCTTGCACAACCAAGGGACACCTTCTATAAAGCTTTCGAGTCACAACAGTCTCACCAAAAGAACTAGTGACACGCATACCAACATCCAAAGACTCAACAGGCAATCCAAGGTATTCAGCATGCTCACGCAATATGTATGAATGTGTAGATCTAGAATCAATCAAGGAAAGTAATGACAAGGATTGCAAAGTGAAAGTACCTGCAATCACGTCCGTGTCATTTCTCCCCTCTCTCTGAGCATACACTCTGGCCTGACCACCACCCTCAGGCTGAACAGCTACAACATGAGCCACATTCCTTCCACCATCCTCTCTACGCTGGAAGTTACCACGGCCGCACCCACGACCTCTCTGTGGTGCAACAACTCCAGGTGCACGTCCTTGACCACCACCGGCCAATAGAGGACACTCCCTTCTCATGTGATCCGCCGATCCACAGTTCCAGCATGAGTTACCAGCCACCACAACAGGAGCCTGCACCTTTCTCACTGCTCAAGGACAATCACGCTTCAGGTGTCCACGCGACCCACATGTCCAACATGTGTTCGGTTCAGCTCTCGCCTTGTCTCCCTGAACAGGCGCACCTTGACCTCCACCACCTCGCCTAGCTGAAGACTGATACCTTCGTTCACGTCCTCTCTTGTTACGTCCGCCACCGGAACTATACTCAGCAACTCGCTTACCAGTACTAGAACCAGCACTTCTAGAAGATAAACTCAAATTCATCTCAATGTCCTTTGCTCTACCACCAGCACATCAAAGTCAGTATACTCAGCAGCCAACATATAGGTCTTCACCTCCGTCACCAAACCATAACGGAAACATTCACACCTCTCTCGCTCATCAGGAACAAGCTCAGGTGCATACTGACTAAGCCGGACAAACTGAACCTCGTACTCAGCTACAGACATGCTCCCCTGAGTAAGAGACATGAATTCCCTTTTCTTCTCATCCAGGTACCTCACACCATATACCTCCTCTTGAACGCGTTCAGAAAGAACGTCCAAGTTACATCAGCTTCCTCCATTCCAGAGATAGAGGTCGTCCACCAAGTATACGCATCATCGTGCAACAGCGATACCACACATCCCAGCTTCTGCACATCATTACAATTCATTTGACCCAAGATTCTCTTGGTACTTTCCAGCCAAGACTCAGAACCTTCAGCAGACAAACCCCTGAACTCAGTCCCTCCAAGACTGCGCAAACGTTCCAAAGGTAGTCTTACATTAGCATCTCCCTGATGCCCAACTCCTTGAGCTCCAGCTACCGCCGCTCGAAAAGCTCCAGCAATAGCTTGTATCAGCATTGTCATGTCAGGAACAGCTTGCCCCTGACCAGCTTCAGGTCCAGCGGCCCCAGCATCAGCCGCAACATCAACTCCTTCACCCCCAGCACCACCACCACCAGGCGGAGGAGGTAAATCCACCACATTTTCAACATTCTCCTCATTCTCATTTTGAGCCATAGCTCGCGTATTAATCCTCGTCTCTCTACGAGGTGCCATACTAAACAATGCAATAAACAAAATCAGGCTCAGCAAGGTAAGTAATCCAAGTACTCAAGCTTATTTCCAATTAAAAACAAATCATTTCATTAGCTTTGATTTGGCAATGGTCCCTCTAACATGCTTCACACAGCATACACCACAATTGTAACACACTTATAATTCACACAACATGCTTTCACCCAACAAGAATACAAAACAATCATACACATATCACCCACTTAACCATTCCCAAACGTTCGAGAACTCAGCTCTGATACCACCAAATGTAACCCCCTTAACCCGGGCTAGACGGTTGACCCAAATTAAGAAGATTACACGGGGAAAACCAAAGTCAACTCGAAAGTCAACCTTGATTAACGACCCTTTTTTTTCTTTTTAATCTTGTCTAGATGCATAATAACCCTAATCAAACACTCGAGGAACACATACCCAAAAACCACAGCAATCGGACAACAATCAGAGACTCAATTGCACATCACACGAATTTAGGGACCAAAATGTAAATTTTAGAAATTTAGAGGACTTAATCAGTTTTAAGATTACCAATATGAAATTAATCATAATTCATGCTTCTCTGCCAAATTTCAATTCAAACGGACATCACAAACTCAACCAATTGCAAAAACAAACGTTGGGACCGAAACGCAAGGTTTTCAAAACATAAAACCGTCAATTTCAGTGCCCAACGTTCGAGTGTTCCGAAACGGGGATGATCCGTTCCGAAACGCGGGACCGTTCCGAAACTCGTTCCGGAACAGGGCTTGGCAGTGGCAAAACCGTTCCGGAACGGCTCTGCCCGTTTCGAAACGCCAAGGCCATTTCAGGTCCTCTGTTCCGAAACGGTATGTAACGCCCCGGTTTTGGGCTTAGGAGTTTTGGGCGTTGACCGGTTGGTCAAAGTGCTGTTCGAATCAAAAGAGGTGAATTTCGGAAAGCCTAGTTCGGGTTGCATTAAAAATATGGAAAAATGTTCTAAAATCATCTTTTAATATAATTAAGTGAACTGTGAAATCAATTTTGGAAAATGAGTTTTGGAAGTGTGACATTTTGGCTAGTGACCAAAATGTAATTTTCGCAAGTTTGGTGGCTGTTTTATAAAGGGTTGAAACTTTGAATCTTTAAGGAGCTATTTACCCAAAGGGAGTTTCTCCAGATTTTTCTAAGATATTTTAAGTCTAAAATCTGATTTTAAAGGTTATTAAAATTGGAGGGAAGCCATTTTGGCTATTTTCTTAACTAACTTTCCAATTTTCTTTCTCTCATTTTCTCTCAACCCAAACACTACTTTTCCAGAGAGTTAGATCTGATTTCTTCACCTAAATCCCTCCTTTCAACTCTCATTTGATTCCTAATCATTGTATCTTCAAAACCTCTTCATTTGCTAAGTGTTTCAACAAGGATTTTGATTGCAAAAAGAGGAGAAACTCAAGTTTGGAGGTAAGAACGTCCTTCTCCTCTAAACTATCAGTTCTTTACTGAAATTCCTAAGTTTTCAATCCTAAATTGATGTTTAATTAAAGGTTTTTAAGTTGATTAGTGGATCTTGGCTTATTATGCAAGATTTTGATGATTTTTGATGATTTTCATTAGATCTGATTAATATGTGATTTGAGAGGTGTTTTTGATGTTAAATGATCTCTAAATTGATAAGCAATTGAGTTTTGATTGATGCAATCCCGGATAGGTTGAGTTTCCTAAGTTTAGCTTGTGTTTCAAGGTTGTTTTTGAAGTGATCTTGGTGATCTGTTGTTGCTGGAGGTATAAGGATGTTAATAGGTTGTTTTTAGATGTGTTATGATGTTTAAGGAAGTGAGGTTTTGCTGGTTTATGGCTGGGCTTTGTTTAGAAGTGGTTTGGATGCATTTTCGGTTGTGTTTGGTGGCCGAAAATGGAGGTTGGATGAGAGCAGCGAGTTTAGGTGCTTTCATTGAAGCAATTAATGCATGATGATGCATTAATCCTCTGCTTTGATGTGTTGAAACAGGGGAGGCATCTTTGGATCCAAGGATTGTTGATCCGGAAGCTTGATTTGGTGCTTTGGCTTGAAGCAAAGTGGAAATCGGTGAGTGCATTTGTGGAAATTGGATTTTCAGCTTTTAAACCAAGGTTTGAAGGTTTTGGGAGCTTAGTTTAAGTCTAAACAACTTTGCTAAGCTCAAGTGTAAGTTTTCGGATTTTCTCTCTAGTGGTGGCCATGACAATGATGTGTTGCAAAATGATGATTTGCATGTTTTAATTACTGTTTTGAAAGCATGTTTTAGCATGGATTTTGCTGATGATGTAAGCCAAATGTTGAAGGTAACTCTAGGTAGGAGTACCTTGTTTTTATACATTGGAATAATGTGGTTTGATGCTTTGAAATGCATGATGAAAATGGCTTGGTTTAATGCTTAAAAAACAGTGGATTTAATGATGAAAATGATGTATATTGGCAAGTGATGTTTTGAAAAAGATTAAGGTCACTAAGGTGGTTAAAAGTCCTTGAGTGAGCCTTGTTACTTAAGAACATCAAGGTGGTTAAAAGTCCTTGGATGATTCTTGTTGCGGACACTAAGGTGGTTAAAAGTCCTTAGGTGATCCTTCCATGGTGTTTAAAAGTCCATGGGGCCATGGTGTTTAAAAGTCCATGGGGCCAAGGTGTTTAAAAGTCCTTGGGGCCAAGGTGTTTAAAAGTCCTTGGGGTGATTCAAGCAATGGACACAAAGGTGGTTAAAAGTCCTTGTGTGGTCCTAATTCATGGTGTTTAAAAGTCCATGGCCAAGGTGTTTAAAAGTCCTTGGGAAAGTTGTTGAACTTGTTTTATGAAATGGAATTTGTCACTTGAGCCAATATGACATGTTAAGATTATTATGAAGCATGAGATGCTTGTTTTAATGTTTATGTTGAAGCATGAGGTTGCTTGTTTTAAGTATGCTTTTGAGCATGTGCAAAGATTGATTTTAAGCATGATTTATAAATGGTTTTAATTGCATTATTGAATGGTTTTTAAAGAGCATGCCTCACTAAGCTTTTGCTTACGCTCTCTTCGTTTTTTGTAATTCAATAATGCAGAGCATTAGAGAACCTTGAGGGGCAGCAAGAAAGGGGCAAGCAATCAAGTTCAAGTAAAGCTCAATGTTTGGAAGGTTTTTGTTAAACATTTAGCTTTTGGGTGATTTGGCAATGGGGGACCAATGTGTGTGTTTTGGGAGGTGTTTGGGACTCCCTAAGTATGTTGAATGTTGTTGAGATTGCTGGTTTGTGATTTGGATCATTACATGCTTGTTTTGGAGGTTTTGTGTTTTGTATAGCTAGCTTGTGTAGGAAGCATGCCTATAGAATTGGGGCTTTTTGCATATGATGTTGGATTGTTGTTTTGATGATTCCTATAAGTCATAAATATGTTGAATTGCATGCTGGTAAAGTTTGGTGACATTTGGAGCATGTTTGAATGATCTATTGCATGTTTTGGAATGCCATTTTGCTGCAATCTGTGCAGGCGTTTCGGAACAGTGTGCACCGTTTCGGAACGGGTGCCTTACATGAACCCAGGCGTCCGAAACGGTATGCACCGTTTCGAAACGGTTTGGCCTCTGCCAAGGCCATGTTTCGGAACCCGTTGCGGAACGGCCCGTGTTTCGGAACGGGGTCTACCTATTTCGGAACGGTCGACCGTTGGGGGCTGACATTGGCAGTTATATATTTTGAATTGTTTGCGTTTTGGTCCTGAATCTTGTTTGTTTAATTGCATGAGCTTGGGATGTCCTTTTGAGCTGAAATTTCACAGAGAAGCATGAAACCTGATTAATTTCAAGTTGGTAACTTTAATTTGGGTTAAGTCCTTTTAATTATCAGAAATTACAATTTGGTCCCTAAAGTTGTAATTTGTTCAATTGGGTCCCTGTTTGATCTCTGATGTTTGTGATCTTTGAGTATGATGTTTGTGTGATCACAATTAGGACTAATGCACATCTAGATAAGAGTAAAAAGAAGAAAAAAAGGTCGTTAATCAAGGTTGACTTTCGGGTTGACTTTGGTTTTCCCCGTGTGACTTTCTTAATTCGGGTCAACCGTCTAGGCCGGGTTAAGGGGGTTACATTTGGTGGTATCAGAGCTGAGTTTGCGAGTAATTGGGAATGAGTGTATGCATGATTGAAGCATGTTTGGCTTGTATGCTTGTTGTGTGAAAGCATGTTCAGTGGTTTGAGATTTTGATGCTATTGAGATGTATGTTGTGATGTTGCATGTTGAGGGTACCCATTGCCAAACAAAAGCTAATGAAATGATGTTGATTTTGAATGAAATTGAGCTTGAATACTTGGATTGCTTACCTTGCTGGGCCTGACTTGTTTTATTTTGCATTGTGATTGCATGGTAAAAGTATGGCACCACGTAGAGAGTTAAGAGGTAGTGTGCGAGCTACGGCTCCCAATGAGAACGAGAATGAAGAGAATACGGGTAGTGCAGTGTTACCCCCTCCTCCGCCTGGTGGTGGTGCTGGAGGTGAGAGAGCTGAAGCTGCAGCTGGTGCTGGAGCTGCTGGACCAGAGGTTGGTCAGGGGCAAGCTATGCCTGATATGTCTATGTTTGTTCAAGCTATTGCGGGTGCTTTTCAAGCAGCAGTAGCTGGAGCTCAAGGAGCTGGGCATCAGAGAGATGCTGGAGTTAGACTACCTTTGGAGCGTCTGCGCAGTCTTGGTGGGACTGAGTTCAGGGGTATGTCTGCTGAAAGTTCGGAAGCTTGGCTAGAGAGTACCAAGCGTATCTTGGGTCAGATGAGCTGCACGGATGTGCAAAAGCTGGGTTGTGTTGTGTCCCTGCTGCAGGACGATGCGTATACGTGGTGGACGACCACCATAGCTGGGATGGCTGAAGCTGATGTGACTTGGACATTCTTTCAGAATGTGTTCAAGAGGAGATATCTAGGAGTGAGATATCTGGATGAGAAGAAGCGTGAATTCATGTCTCTTACCGAAGGGAGCATGAGTGTGGCTGAGTATGAGGTGCAGTTTGTACGACTCAGTCAGTATGCACCGGAGCTGATACCTGATGAGCGGGCAAGGTGCGAGAGGTTCCGTTATGGTCTTGTGACGGATGTAAAGATGTATGTGCTGGCCACTGAATATGATGATTTTGATGTGTTGGTGGGTCGAGCCAAGGACATTGAGATGAACTTGGGTTTAGCTGTGAAAGGTGCTGGAGCGAGTTCTGGCAAGAGAGCTGCTGAGTATAGTTCCGGAGGTGGACGGAACAAGAGGGGACGTGATCAGAAGTATCAGTCCTCAGCCAAGAGAGGTGGTGGTGCGCCTGCTAGAGGTGGTTTTTCTAGAGCTGATCCTAGTGCTTGCTGGATCTGTGGTTCTCGTGGTCACATGAAGCGTGATTGTCCTCGTGCTGTGAGGGAGGTGCAAGCTCCTGTTGCGGCAGCTGGGAATGGATGTTGGAACTGTGGTTCTGTTAACCATTTGAGGCGAGATTGTCTGAGGTTGGCTGGTGGCCAAGAGCGTGCTCCTGTTGTTGCTGCACAGCAGAGAGGTCGTGGGCGCGGCCGTGGTAATTTCCAGAGGAGGGAGGAAGGTGGTCGTGGAGTGGCCCATGTTGTGGCTATTCAGCCTGAGGGTGGAGGCCAAGCTAGGGTGTATGCTCAGCGCGAGGGAAGGAATGATGCTGATGTGATTGCAGGTACCTTTACTTTGCAATCCTTGTCATTGCTTTCTTTGATTGATTCTGGATCTACGCATTCATACATTTTGCGTGAGCATGCTGAATTGCTTGGTTTGCCTGTTGAGTCTTTGGATGTTGGTGTTCGTGTCACTAGTTCTTTTGGTGAAACTCTTGTGACTCGAGAGCTGTATAGAAGGTGTCCCTTGGTTGTTCAAGAACATGTCTTTCATGTTGATCTTATGGAGTTGCCTTTTTATGGTTTTGATGTGATCCTTGGTATGGATTGGCTTGCTGAGCATCGTGCTGTTGTGGATTGTGAAAATAAGCGGGTTTCGCTTAAGCTTGCGGATGATTATGAGGTTGTTGTGGTTGGTGAGAATGTGAAGTTTCTTGCTAATGTTGTGTCTACCTTGGAGGCGAGTAGGATGATGAGGCAGGGTTGTGAAGCTTATCTAGATTTTGTGATGAATCCTAGCTCTAAGGAGTTGAGGGTGCAAGATATCAAGGTTGTGAAGGAGTTTCCTGGTGTTTTTCCTGAGGAGTTTCCTGGTTTACCTCCTAATCGCGAGGTGGAGTTTGGAATTGAGCTGTATGAGAATACAACTCCTGTGTCCATTACTCCCTATAGAATGGCACCTAAGGAGCTGAAGGAGCTGAAGACGCAGTTGCAAGAGCTGCTAGATCGTGGTTTCATCCGGCCGAGTGTGTCGCCTTGGGGTGCTCCTGTCTTGTTTGTGAAGAAGAAAGATGGCACTATGAGGATGTGCATTGATTACCGTCAGCTGAACAAGTTGACTATCAAGAATCGGTATCCTTTGCCGAGGATTGATGATCTCTTTGATCAATTTCGGGGAGCTTCTGTGTTCTCTAAGATTGACTTGAGGTCAGGGTATTATCAGTTGAAGGTGAAGGATGTGGATGTGCCTAAGACAGCTTTCAGGACGAGGTATGGGCATTATGAGTTCCTTGTGATGCCGTTTGGTTTGACAAATGCTCCTGCTGCTTTTATGGACATGATGAATCGTGTGTTTCATGAATACCTGGACAAGTTCGTTGTGGTGTTCATTGATGATATCCTCGTGTACTCGCGTACTGAGGAGGAGCACGAAGAGCATTTGAGGATTGTGCTGCAAGCTTTGTTGGAGAATCAGCTTTATGCTAAGCTGAGCAAGTGTGAGTTCTGGCTTAAGGAGATGGTGTTTCTTGGGCATGTGGTCTCAGCTGAGGGGATTCGTGTTGATCCTCAGAAGATTGAGGCGGTGATGATTTGGAAAGTTCCTAAGTCTGTTCATGAAGTCCGTAGTTTCCTTGGTTTGGCGGGATACTACCGGAGGTTTGTGGATGATTTTTCCAAGATTGCTGCTCCTTTGACGAAGTTGTTGCAGAAGGATGTTAAGTATGAGTGGACAGAAGCGAGACAGCAGGCTTTTGAGAAGCTTAAGGCGGCTTTGACGCAAGCTCCTATCTTGATTCAGCCTGAATCAGGGAAAGAGTTTGTGGTCTATAGTGATGCATCCTATGTTGGTTTGGGATGTGTGCTGATGCAAGAGGGTAAGGTTGTGGCTTATGCGTCGCGGCAGTTGAAGGTGCATGAGCGCAACTATCCTACGCATGACATTGAGCTGGCTGCAGTGGTTTTTGCTCTGAAGATTTGGAGACATTATCTATATGGTGAGAAGTGTACTGTGTACACGGATCACAAGAGTTTGAGGTATCTGATGTCTCAGAAGGAGTTGAATCTTAGGCAGCGACGTTGGTTGGAGTTGCTCAAGGATTATGATCTGACGATTGAGTATCATCCTGGTAAAGCTAATGTTGTTGCGGATGCCTTGAGTAGGAAGGTAGCTGTTGAGCTGAGAGCTATGTTTGCTAGCTTGAGCATATCGCGAGATGGTGGTCTTGTTGCTGAGTTGCAAGTGAAACCATCTTTGGTTCAGTTGATTAAGGAAAAGCAGTTGTTGGATGATTCCTTGGTGTCTCATGTTCAGGATATCGCGGAGGGTAGACCTTCGGATTTCTGCTTTAATGAGGATGGTGTGCTGTGTTTTGGTAGTCGGATAGTAGTGCTTGCAGATGCTGAGTTGAGGCGTGCTATTCTGACTGAAGGTCATAGTAGTCCTTTTGCTATGCACCCTGGTAGTACTAAGATGTACCGTGATCTTCGTGATGAGTACTATTGGGTGGGTTTGAAGAAGGATGTTGCAGAGTTCGTGAGCAAGTGTTTGGTGTGTCAGCGAGTTAAGGCTGAACATCAAGTTCCTTCTGGTTTGTTGCAACCGTTGAAAATCCCTAAATGGAAGTGGGAGAGGGTTACCATGGATTTTGTATCTGGTTTGCCTTTGTCCCCTTCGAAGAAGAATTCTGTTTGGGTGATTGTGGATCGCTTGACGAAGTGTGCGCATTTCTTGCCTGTGCATATTACGTTTTCTTTGGATAAGCTGGCAGAGCTGTACATTGCTGAGATTGTGAGGTTGCATGGTGTGCCTAAGTCGATTGTGTCGGATAGGGATCCGAGGTTCACATCGCGTTTCTGGCAGTGTTTGCATCAAGCTCTGGGTACAAGGTTGCATTTCAGTACATCCTATCATCCTCAGTCGGATGGTCAGTCTGAGCGAGTTATCCAGATTTTGGAGGATATGCTGAGGTGCTGCGTGATTGAGTTCCAAGGTTCTTGGGAGAGGCATCTGCCTTTGGTTGAGTTCGCTTATAACAATAGTTATCAGGCGAGTATACAAATGGCACCTTATGAGGCTCTGTATGGGAGGAAGTGCAGGACTCCTCTTTGTTGGGCTGAAACTGGTCAAAAGTTGGTTTCGATGCCGGCTTTGTTGAAAGGGACCACCGAGAAGGTGAAGCTCATTTGTGAGCGGTTGAAGGCTGCCTCTGATCGGCAAAAGTCTTACGCGGATTTGAAGCGTAAGGAGATAGAGTATGCGGTGGGTGACCGTGTGTTCTTGAAGGTTTCGCCTTGGAAGAAGGTGATGAGGTTTGGCCGGAAGGGTAAGTTGAGCCCTCGGTACATTGGACCATATGAGGTGGTTGAGCGTGTGGGTCCTGTTGCGTATCGGTTGAGGTTACCTCAGGAGTTGGAGAAGATTCATGATGTGTTCCATGTTTCTATGCTCCGGAAGTATAGATCTGATCCTTCGCATGTGATGCCTGTGGAGGAAGTGGTTTTGAATCCGGATTTGACCTATGATGAGGAACCGGTGAAGGTTCTGGATTCGGATAGCAAGGTTCTTCGTGGCAAGACCATCGAGTTGGTAAAGGTGCTGTGGAAGCATCGTGGTGTTGAGGAAGCCACGTGGGAGCGGAAGGAAGACATGCTGAAGCAGTTTCCTTATCACTTTCCTTCAGGTAAATTTCGAGGACGAAATTTCTTAAGGGGGGAGAGTTGTAACGCCCCGGTTTTGGGCTTAGGAGTTTTGGGCGTTGACCGGTTGGTCAAAGTGCTGTTCGAATCAAAAGAGGTGAATTTAGGAAAGCCTAGTTCGGGTTGCATTAAAAATATGGAAAAATGTTCTAAAATCATCTTTTAATATAATTAAGTGAACTGTGAAATCAATTTTGGAAAATGAGTTTTGGAAGTGTGACATTTTGGCTAGTGACCAAAATGTAATTTTCGCAAGTTTGGTGGCTGTTTTATAAAGGGTTGAAACTTTGAATCTTTAAGGAGCTATTTACCCAAAGGGAGTTTCTCCAGATTTTTCTAAGATATTTTAAGTCTAAAATCTGATTTTAAAGGTTATTAAAATTGGAGGGAAGCCATTTTGGCTATTTTCTTAACTAACTTTCCAATTTTCTTTCTCTCATTTTCTCTCAACCCAAACACTACTTTTCCAGAGAGTTAGATCTGATTTCTTCACCTAAATCCCTCCTTTCAACTCTCATTTGATTCCTAATCATTGTATCTTCAAAACCTCTTCATTTGCTAAGTGTTTCAACAAGGATTTTGATTGCAAAAAGAGGAGAAACTCAAGTTTGGAGGTAAGAACGTCCTTCTTCTCTAAACTATCAGTTCTTTACTGAAATTCCTAAGTTTTCAATCCTAAATTGATGTTTAATTAAAGGTTTTTAAGTTGATTAGTGGATCTTGGCTTATTATGCAAGATTTTGATGATTTTTGATGATTTTCGTTAGATCTGATTAATCTGTGATTTGAGAGGTGTTTTTGATGTTAAATGATCTCTAAATTGATAAGCAATTGAGTTTTGATTGATGCAATCCCGGATAGGTTGAGTTTCCTAAGTTTAGCTTGTGTTTCAAGGTTGTTTTTGAAGTGATCTTGGTGATCTGTTGTTGCTGGAGGTATAAGGATGTTAATAGGTTGTTTTTAGATGTGTTATGATGTTTAAGGAAGTGAGGTTTTGCTGGTTTATGGCTGGGCTTTGTTTAGAAGTGGTTTGGATGCATTTTCGGTTGTGTTTGGTGGCCGAAAATGGAGGTTGGATGAGAGCAGCGAGTTTAGGTGCTTTCATTGAAGCAATTAATGCATGATGATGCATTAATCCTCTGCTTTGATGTGTTGAAACAGGGGAGGCATCTTTGGATCCAAGGATTGTTGATCCGGAAGCTTGATTTGGTGCTTTGGCTTGAAGCAAAGTGGAAATCGGTGAGTGCATTTGTGGAAATTGGATTTTCAGCTTTTAAACCAAGGTTTGAAGGTTTTGGGAGCTTAGTTTAAGTCTAAACAACTTTGCTAAGCTCAAGTGTAAGTTTTCGGATTTTCTCTCTAGTGGTGGCCATGACATTGATGTGTTGCAAAATGATGATTTGCATGTTTTAATTACTGTTTTGAAAGCATGTTTTAGCATGGATTTTGCTGATGATGTAAGCCAAATGTTGAAGGTAACTCTAGGTAGGAGTACCTTGTTTTTATACATTGGAATAATGTGGTTTGATGCTTTGAAATGCATGATGAAAATGGCTTGGTTTAATGCTTAAAAAACAGTGGATTTAATGATGAAAATGATGTATATTGGCAAGTGATGTTTTGAAAAAGATTAAGGTCACTAAGGTGGTTAAAAGTCCTTGAGTGAGCCTTGTTACTTAAGAACATCAAGGTGGTTAAAAGTCCTTGGATGATTCTTGTTGCGGACACTAAGGTGGTTAAAAGTCCTTAGGTGATCCTTCCATGGTGTTTAAAAGTCCATGGGGCCATGGTGTTTAAAAGTCCATGGGGCCAAGGTGTTTAAAAGTCCTTGGGGCCAAGGTGTTTAAAAGTCCTTGGGGTGATTCAAGCAATGGACACAAAGGTGGTTAAAAGTCCTTGTGTGGTCCTAATTCATGGTGTTTAAAAGTCCATGGCCAAGGTGTTTAAAAGTCCTTGGGAAAGTTGTTGAACTTGTTTTATGAAATGGAATTTGTCACTTGAGCCAATATGACATGTTAAGATTATTATGAAGCATGAGATGCTTGTTTTAATGTTTATGTTGAAGCATGAGGTTGCTTGTTTTAAGTATGCTTTTGAGCATGTGCAAAGATTGATTTTAAGCATGATTTATAAATGGTTTTAATTGCATTATTGAATGGTTTTTAAAGAGCATGCCTCACTAAGCTTTTGCTTACGCTCTCTTCGTTTTTTGTAATTCAATAATGCAGAGCATTAGAGAACCTTGAGGGGCAGCAAGAAAGGGGCAAGCAATCAAGTTCAAGTAAAGCTCAATGTTTGGAAGGTTTTTGTTAAACATTTAGCTTTTGGGTGATTTGGCAATGGGGGACCAATGTGTGTGTTTTGGGAGGTGTTTGGGACTCCCTAAGTATGTTGAATGTTGTTGAGATTGCTGGTTTGTGATTTGGATCATTACATGCTTGT
Organism: Hibiscus tridactylites; assembly: GCA_958450335.1. Lineage (NCBI taxonomy): Eukaryota > Viridiplantae > Streptophyta > Magnoliopsida > Malvales > Malvaceae > Hibiscus > Hibiscus tridactylites. The sequence continues at coordinate 57,121,587 of OY288287.1, read as the reverse complement.
TTTGGAGGTTTTGTGTTTTGTATAGCTAGCTTGTGTAGGAAGCATGCCTATAGAATTGGGGCTTTTTGCATATGATGTTGGATTGTTGTTTTGATGATTCCTATAAGTCATAAATATGTTGAATTGCATGCTGGTAAAGTTTGGTGACATTTGGAGCATGTTTGAATGATCTATTGCATGTTTTGGAATGCCATTTTGCTGCAATCTGTGCAGGCGTTTCGGAACAGTGTGCACCGTTTCGGAACGGGTGCCTTACATGAACCCAGGCGTCCGAAACGGTATGCACCGTTTCGAAACGGTTTGGCCTCTGCCAAGGCCATGTTTCGGAACCCGTTGCGGAACGGCCCGTGTTTCGGAACGGGGTCTACCTATTTCGGAACGGTCGACCGTTGGGGGCTGACATTGGCAGTTATATGTTTTGAATTGTTTGCGTTTTGGTCCTGAATCTTGTTTGTTTAATTGCATGAGCTTGGGATGTCCTTTTGAGCTGAAATTTCACAGAGAAGCATGAAACCTGATTAATTTCAAGTTGGTAACTTTAATTTGGGTTAAGTCCTTTTAATTATCAGAAATTACAATTTGGTCCCTAAAGTTGTAATTTGTTCAATTGGGTCCCTGTTTGATCTCTGATGTTTGTGATCTTTGAGTATGATGTTTGTGTGATCACAATTAGGACTAATGCACATCTAGATAAGAGTAAAAAGAAGAAAAAAAGGTCGTTAATCAAGGTTGACTTTCGGGTTGACTTTGGTTTTCCCCGTGTGACTTTCTTAATTCGGGTCAACCGTCTAGGCCGGGTTAAGGGGGTTACACGGTAGCACCCGTTCCGATACGGGCTGCCCAGAATTGCAGAATTTTGCTGGTTTAAAACACAATTGACCCATCAAACACATTCCAAATGCAACCAAATCATACCAGCAAGTCATTCAACACTCAATGAACATATTGGCATCAACCAATTTCAACCATAGCCCCGATTTAAGAAAAACCCAATTCTATAGGCATGCATCCTATATAGCAAACCATGAAACCATCAATTCACCAAAACCAAACACCAATGGCCATTTACAAGTTCCAGCATCACCATAAGCACAAAACCAACTTAGGGAGTCCAAAACATCTCCCAAAACAACAACATAAGTTCCCATTGCCAAATGCCAAAAGCTAATAGTGTTAGGAAAACATTCACCATACATGAGCTTAGTCTTTCTCTTGGATCTTTGACCTCCTTGCTGCCCTTAAGAACTTCAATGCTCTGCATTATTGGTTTAGGAAAAAGAGAGAGCATAAGCACATAGCTTAGTGAGGAATGCTCATTTAAAACATCACAATAATGCATTTGCAAAACACCTTTTCAAAACCTTAGTTCAAAACAACATTAAATCATGCACATATGCATATAAACCAAGCATTTCATGCTTCAAATCATCAACATGTTATATTGGCTTACAAGTGATAATCATAACCATTTCACAACTTAAAAACACAATCGTCAATCAACAATCGGATACGCGGAATACAAGCGTTGTCCCATACGCTTCATACACACTACCAATATCAAGGTGGAGCATGGTACAATCACAACCCCTCCACATCACTCATTGGTAGTTGTATAACATCACTAACGAGATCACGGGACATACAACACAAGATCCACACATGGACTTTTAACCACCATTGTGATCTTACAATACACAAGGCTCACACATGGACTTTTAACCACCATTGTGACCTTAACAATACACAAGGTCCACACATGGACTTTTAACCACCATTGTGACCTTTACAATACACAAGGTCCACACATAGACTTTTAACCACCATTGTGACCTTAACACAAGATCCACCCATGGACTTTTAACCACCATGGTGATCTTAACCATCTCGTTAGTGTACTTGGATGGAGTTCACGGTACAATCACAACCTCTCAACATCCAAGGCGACTTTATTCACGGTGCACCCATTCCTATAGCCGGCTAACTATATCCGATTCAAGTACTTTTAAAACAACACATCACTTGCCAATATACATCGTTTAACAACATTAATTCACTGTTTTAAAGCATTTAACAAAGCCATTAAATCCACATGCATCACTATACATTGAAATCACATTTATCAAAGTAAAACCAAGGATCTCTTACCTTGAGCATCCTTCAACATATAACTTTGATGTAGGAAAGATTAGAGATCAATTGGAGATTGAAATCTCATGTTTAGATGTCAAAATCAGAGGGAAATTTGCTGGAGAAAAGTGTTTGGGTTGAGAGAAAAGTTGAGAGAAAAGAAATGGAAATTTTGAGAAAAGTTAGTTATGATCCAAAAATATTTATTTCCCTCCTTTTTTCCCTTAATTAAAACCATTAATTAAATCTTTAATTATTAAGAAAAATCTGGAGAAACTCTCCTTGGGTAAATTAGCTCCTTAAAGATTCAAAGTTTCAATCCTTTTAAAACAGTCACCAACTTTTCAAAAATTACATTTTAGTCACTAACTCGAAAATCACACTTCGAAACCTCATTTTGTAAAATTGATTTCACCACTCTCTTATATATAATAAAAGAGGATTTTAGGATATTTTTCCATATTCTTAATGCATCCCGAACTAGGTTTTCCTAAAAATCACCTTTTATATTCGAACCGCAATCCGACCGGTCCGGTCCAAACCCAAAACTTCTAAGCCCAAAATTGGGGTGTTACAACTCTCCCCCCCCCCCCTTAAGAAATTTCGTCTTCGAAATTTACCTGAAGGAAAGAGATACGGAAACTGCTTCAACATGTCATCCTTCCGTTCCCACGTGGCTTCTTCAACACCACGATGCTTCCACAACACCTTTACTAACTCAATGGTCTTGCCTCGAAGAACTTTACTATCCGAATCCAGAATCCTCACCGGTTCCTCATCATAGGTCAAATCCGGATTCAATTCCACTTCCTCCACAAGCATCACATGTGAAGAATCCGATCTATACTTCCGAAGCATAGAAACATGAAACACATCATGAATCTTTTCCAACTCCTGCGGTAACCTCAACTTGTACGCAACAGGACCCACACGTTCAATCACCTCATATGGTCCAATGAACCTAGGGCTCAACTTACCCTTTCGGCCAAACCTCATCACCATTTTCCAAGGCGAAACCTTCAAAAACACACGGTCACCCACCGCATACTCAATCTCCTTACGCTTCAAATCCGCGTAAGACTTTTGCCGATCAAAAGCTGCCTTCAAACGCTCACAAATGAGCTTCACCTTCTCGGTGGTTCCCTTCAACAAAGCTGGCATCGAAACCAACTTCTGACCCGTTTCAGCCCAACAAAGAGGAGTCCTACACTTCCTCCCGTACAAAGCTTCATAAGGTGCCATTTGAATACTTGCCTGATAACTATTATTATAGGCAAACTCTACCAAAGGCAAAAGTTTCTCCCAAGAGCCCTGGAACTCAATCACGCAGCACCTCAACATATCCTCCAAAACCTGGATAACACGCTCGGACTGTCCATCCAACTGCGGATGATAAGATGTACTGAAATTCAACCGTGTACCCAAAGCCTGATGCAAACACTGCCAGAAACGCGATGTAAACCTCGGATCCCTATCCGACACAATCGACTTAGGCACACCATGCAGCCGCACAATCTCAGCAATGTACAGCTCCGCAAGCTTATCCAAAGTATACGTAGTATGCACATGCAAGAAATGTGCACACTTCGTCAGGTGATCCACAATCACCCACACCGAATTCTTCTTCGATGGCGACAAAGGAAAACCAGACACAAAATCCATGGTAATCCTTTCCCATTTCCACTCAGGTATTCTCAACGGTTGCAACAACCCTGAAGGAAACTGATGCTCAGCCTTAACTCGCTGACACACCAAGCATTTGCTTACAAACTCAGCAACATCTTTCTTTAAACCCACCCAATAGTACTCATCACAAAGATCACGATACATCTTAGTACTACCAGGGTGCATAGCAAAAGGACTACTATGACCTTCAGTCAGAATAGCACGCCTCAACTCAGCATCACTAGGCACTACTATCCGACTCCCAAAGCATAACACTTCATCATCATTAAAACAAAAATCCGAAGGCCTACCCTCCGCGATATCCTGAACATGTGGCACCAAAGAATCATCCAACAACTGCTTTTCCTTAATCAACTGAACCAAGGATGGTTTCACTTGCAACTCAGCCACAAGACCACCATCACGCGAAATACTCAAACTGGCAAACATAGCCCTCAACTCAACAGCTACCTTCCTACTCAAGGCATCCGCTACAACATTAGCTTTACCCATATGGTACTCGATCGTCAAATCATAATCCTTTAGCAACTCCACCCAACGTCGTTGCCTAAGATTCAACTCTTTCTGGGACATCAGATACTTCAAACTCTTGTGATCCGTATACACATTACACTTTTCACCATACATGTAATGTCTCCAGATTTTCAAAGCAAAAACCACCGCAGCCAACTCAATGTCATGCGTAGGATAATTGCGCTCATGCACCTTCAGCTGCCGTGATGCATAAGCCACCACCTTACCCTCTTGCATCAACACACATCCCAATCCAACATAAGACGCATCACTATACACCACAAACTCTTTCCCTGATTCAAGTTGAACCAAGATAGGAGCTTGCGTTAAAGCTGCCTTAAGCTTCTCAAAAGCCAGTTGTCTCGCTTCCGTCCACTCATACTTAACATCCTTTTGCAACAACTTCGTCAAAGGTGCAGCAATCTTTGAAAACCCATCCACGAATCTCCGATAGTATCCCGCCAAACCAAGGAAACTACGGACTTAATGAACAGACTTAGGAGACTTCCAATTCATCACTGCCTCAATCTTCTGAGGATCAACACGTATCCCCTCAGCAGAAACCACATGACCAAGAAACACCACTTCTCTAAGCCAGAACTCACACTTGCTCAGCTTGGCATAAAGCTGATTCTCCAACAAAGCTTGCAACACAATTCTCAAATGCCCTTCATGCTCCTCCTCAGTACGCGAGTACACGAGGATATCATCAATGAATACCACAACAAACTTATCCAAGTATTCATGAAATACTCGATTCATCATGTCCATAAAAGCTGCAGGAGCATTCATCAAACCAAACGGCATCACAAGGAACTCATAATGCACATACCTCGTTCTGAAAGCTGTCTTTGGCACATCCACATCCTTCACCTTCAACTGGTAATACCCTGACCTTATGTCAATTTTAGAGAACACAGACGCTCCCCGAAATTGATCAAAAAGATCATCAATTCTCGGCAATGGATACCGATTCTTGATAGTCAACTTGTTAAGCTGGCGGTAATCAATGCACATTCTCATAGTGCCATCCTTCTTCTTCACAAACAAGACCGGTGCACCCCAAGGTGACACACTCGGCCGAATGAATCCACGATCAAGCAACTCCTGAAGTTGCGTCTTCAGCTCCTTCAACTCTTTCGGTGCCATACGATAAGAAGTAATGGACACTGGAGTTGTGTTTTCATACAACTCAATCCCAAACTCCACTTCGCGATTAGGAGGCAACCCAGGCAACTCCTCCGGAAACACACCAGGAAACTCTCGCACAGTCCTGATATCTTGCACACGCAACTCTTTAGAGCTAGGATTCATCACAAAAGCTAGGTAAGCTTCACAACCTTGCCTCAGCATCCTGCTTGCTTCCAATGAAGACACCACATTGACAAGAAACTTCACATTCTCACCGACCACTACTACCTCATAATCATCCGCAAGCTTCAAAGAAACTCGCTTATTCTCACAATCCACTACAACTCGATGTTCAACAAGCCAATCCATACCAAGGATTACATCAAAACCATAGAAAGGCAATTCCATAAGATCAACATGAAAAACATGACCTTGCACAACCAAGGGACACCTTCTATAAAGCTTTCGAGTCACAACAGTCTCACCAAAAGAACTAGTGACACGCATACCAACATCCAAAGACTCAACAGGCAATCCAAGGAATTCAGCATGCTCACGCAATATGTATGAATGTGTAGATCCAGAATCAATCAAGGAAAGTAATGACAAGGATTGCAAAGTGAAAGTACCTGCAATCACATCCGTGTCATTTCCAGCCAAGACTCAGAACCTTCAGCAGACAAACCCCTGAACTCAGTCCCTCCCAGACTGCGCAAACGTTCCAAAGATTGGTGTGTACCACAAGAAGAGCAATAAGACATTCTTCATCACTGCCATGCTTCACAATATGGAGGTCACTTAGGAGGCAACAAAACTGCTGCCAAGGTGCTGCAGTCAGGGTTCTACTGGCCGACATTGTATAAAAATGCACATGACTTCTACAAGAACTGTGACAGGTGCCAGCGGACAGGAAACATCTCAAGGAGAAACGAGATGCCGCTGCAGAACATTCTAGAAGTAAAAATCTTCGACGTTTGGGGGATTGATTTTATGGGACCTTTTCCATCTTCATGTGGAAATTTATACATCCTCCTAGCAGTTGATTATGTCTCTAAGTGGGTTGAAGCTATCGCCACTCAAAAGAATGATGCCAAGACAGTCTAAAAATTTCTACACAAAAACATTTTTTCGAGGTTTGGCATCCCTAAGGTGATTATCAGTGATGAAGGGTGACATTTTGACAATAGGGTTATTGCTGCCGCCTTGAAGAAATATGGTGTCAAGCATCGGATTGCGACAGCATACCACCCACAGACCAATGGACAAGCTGAGATATCCAATAGGGAAGTTAAGAACATTCTTGAGAAGATGGTTAAACCAACTAGGAAAGATTGGTCTTTACTCCTCAATGATGCATTATGGGCATATATGACAGCTTTTAAAACTCCATTAGGCATGTCTCCATACCGATTGATTTATGGAAAAACCTGTCATCTGCCTGTCGAGATAGAGCACAGAGCATATTGGGCAATCAAGGCAGTAAATTTGGACTTGGACAAGGCAGGCCAGAAAAGGCTATTAGATCTGAACGAAATTGAAGAAATTCGGACAATGGCCTACGACAATGCAAGAATTTACAAGGAGAAAACTAAAAAGTGGCATGATAGGAAGTTGTTGCCACGACAGTTCTGCCCAGGGCAGCTTCTATTGTTGTTTAATTCTAGACTAAAACTCTTCCCAGGGAAGCTAAAATCTAGATGGTCTGGCCCGTTCCAAATCGTACAAGTTTTTCCCCATGGTGCCATCACAATCCGATCGTTAAAAGACGGGCACCAATTCAAAGTCAACGAACATCGCCTCAAGCATTATCAGGGGACTGAAGCCCCAAGAATACAGGAAGTGGTTACCTTAGGAGATGCCCCACAAGGCATCCCTAATTTAACCTAAATTTTATTTTTATTTATTTTTATTAATTATTATTTATTAGGAACTAAGGTTTATTTTATTCGAATAATGTTTTTATGTTTTCTGTTTTTAGGAAATAAAGGAGACAAGAAGAATAAGAGAAGTGACCCAAGCCCAACATCCATCCATCAGCCCAAAAAATCCCAATATTGAAGCCCGTCGTTCCAGCTGCCGCCGCAGACACGGATAAGACAGGCTGTCACCAGACTGTCACGGCAGACGCAGAAACGTGTGACAGACGCGTAACAGACGCATAAATGCGTGTCAGACGCGTCAGACATGCTAAAGCTCAATAGTCGCCCCGTTATTCACGCCTGCCGTTACATCTTCAACGGGCAGCAACTCTTCCTCTATAAAACCCCGTTTCATTTTCATTTCACTCACTTCTATTTATTCTTACTTGCTATCCTCTTTAGTTTTTCTTTGTTTTCTTTACTTTCACAAAACCCTTGCAACTAACATGTCTTCCAGAAGAACCCGCCGCAGTGCTGCTTCAACCTCTTCACCGGCAGCACCCACCCCGCAGTCCTTCGCAACTAAGGATCTCTGGGAAGAACGAGGCTTTATCTACACTCGAAAGGCCGTTAATATGGGTCTCAAGCCATTCATCGCAAGGGCGATTAAGGCTCTCCTATGGGAGCGATTTGAAGAGCAACCTGTAGAAATGAATGAAACGCTGGTGAGGGAATTCTATGCTGCCATCGGCAGTAGGACGGCAACAACAGTGACTGTCCGAGAGACAGAAGTAGAGTTCACGGCCGAGCGCATCAATTCCTTTTATGGCCTCTACTTCGGCCCCAACGACGATGCTCACCAGTAGTTCCTGGACACCTTAGACAACGTTTCCTTCGATGCTGTCATGGCAGAAGTGACAGAAGAAGGAACTGAATGGAACACGAGCAGGAAAAATCCCCACACCGTAAGAAGAGGGCAGCTGCTGCCAGAAGCTAAATTATGGAACGTTTTCATTAAGAAAAGGATTCTGCCGTCCTCCCATCACACCACAGTGGACCAGCAGAGGTTAGCCCTAATCCACTCAATCATGAACAAACGACCCATTAATGTGGGACGATACATGCGGGAGAGTATTTTGGATTGCACCCACAGATCGATGGCCCTCCTCTGCCTACCCTTCCTCATTACATCTCTCTGCCGCTGCTCTGCCACACCGGAAGCCACCACCGATCGCCTAGTGAAGGGACGGGGCTGGACAGACAAGAATATTATCAGCCTCATGGAGTTAACAGTAGCAACCCCCATCTCTTCCTTTAACCTTGCTGCCACCCCAGCAGAATCATCAGAGGAGGCCACCCCTGAACCTGCCGCAGCAGCTCCTCCGACAGACCCCTTCTCTCAAATCCTTGCTGCCATTCAGAGGATGGAGGACAGACAACTGGGTCTAATGACATTCATCAAGGATTTTGCCGCATCCACGGTAAATTTCATTCACTATACTTTAAATTATCCTGATGTTGTCTTTCCCACCTTCCCTGCCCACTATTTCACCGTCCCCACCCCTACCCACACACCTACACCTGCTGCCACACAACAACTACAATCTGCTGCCTCCACTCCATCACATGCCCCGGCGGCAGCCGACAATCCTCTAGCCGACACATCCGCCCGAGGAACAAAGCGACCGCCCTCGGATGACATCGATGCCTTTGTAGCTGGTTTCTCCTCTTCCTCTGTTTGGGCAGAAAGCGAAGCAGAACCTTCTATTCGGAGGAACTTGGAGCAAGAATTCACACCTATCAAGAGACAGAAAAGAATGGCCAACAGAAAGCTTATGCCAAAGGCCAGCACCACCACCAGCACTTGGGACAGCGGCAACAGCTTTGACATCCAGGTCGTAGAGCAACCAGCCCAGCCTGCCCCACAGCCCAGACTCCGCCGCCAAATCCGCCTCAGCAGCAGCAGTGAAGACAATGCTTAAAATTTAAGTCTTTTATTTTCTTCTTATTGATGTCTGCCTTATCTATATTTTGTGATGTACTGCCTTCATTTTTTCTTTTTGTCATTTGCATTGAGGGCAATGCAACCCTCGAGTTTGGGGGTGGCAACCCTCCATTTTAGTGGAGTCTTAGTACATCTTAATTAATTGTCTTAATTAATTGATGTGTCTTATAAGTTCTCTTAAAAAAATCAGAAAAGATTGAAAATTTTGGCTTAAAACTATGAATTGAACTTACCTGTCATGACAGATCTATCGTGGCAGCATCTTTAGGATAGTTTAAGGAGAAGTTTAGAGCCTTTCTATAGTTCTGAAAACTTAAACACCTTTGTGACTGTTATACAGCTTAGACTTCTGTTAGCCAAACTAGAATAGGAAGCTTAGTACTTGAATAGCCCCTAGAGGTGCCTAACACTGGCTCTAGGAAAGAAGTTTAGCAAAAGAGACTCAAAAACCTAGAGGTGCCCGAAACCGGCTCTATGAAGCTAACTAGAGGTGCCTAAAACTGGCTCTAGTAAAACTTTAGAGAAATCGAGTCAAAATAAGAAAATCAAAGAAGCATGAAAATGTGCCTTCAAAAAGATAAACTTTGGCATAAAAATTTGAGTTAAGAAGTTGCATATTCTAGTGAAACTAAGAGAGTCTTAGCATATAATTGTTCACAAGAATGCACACACTACACGAGGACTATAGTGAGATTCCGGACAGATTCTAATCTATCCGACAGGTTGCTGCCGTCACAGAGAATGAACGACGGGTAAGGGAAAGTTCACTGTTTGAAAGCCAAAACAAAAATAAACATTTTTCTTTTAGGTCTTAGTTGCTTGAGGGCAAGCAAAAATTTGAGTTTGGGGGTGTGTTGAGTGTGTAAAAGTTCTATTATTTACACCCTTTTTAACCCATATTTCTACTGCATTCGAGCATCATTTCATTGCATTTAGGTTAGTTTACAACAAAACATCACAAATAAATAAAAGGCACAGATTCTACTAAAAGTGGCTATTTTTGGCAGGTTGCCGCCGTCGTAGACGGTGAAGGCAGGCGCAGGGCAGAGAAGCAGAAGAGCTGAACTGGACAAGCAGACAAAGAGGACGATGCTGCCATGGTGCTGCCATGACAGCAGAGGACGACAACAAATTAGTGGAGAAAAAGCAAAGTGGACCTCGATAGATAGAGAAAATTCTGCTCGTCTGTCGTGTGAAAACCAAATATTTTTCCAAGCCCCGGATGAATAGATATGTCAATCCCAAAGCTCAAGGAGAGAAAATCCTAAGAAACAAGGAGGACGGCTGGAAAGTAGATTCCTTGGAGATTAAGTCTTTATTAGAATCATACTTTTAATTAAAGTTGTAATCCTTGTTAACTTAGATAACTTGAGCCCAAAGCTTATATAAGGGCATATATTTTAACCTAGAAAAGTGATAGCCGATTACCCCATAACCGACAACAAAAACCCCTTAGCCGTTTACCCGCCGTCGACATGTTCTAAATTCCCTCTAGGGCCACGAGTTGATTTGTAAAGTAGTTGCAAGGGTTGTTTTGTTTTAGGAATTTTCAGTTCAATAAAATAAACTTCAAGTTCTCTTATTTTGGTTATTAATATCTTACAAGAGCATCGGGAGAGCATTGTGAGGTTATCTATTTACTTAGCATCGGGAGAGTTAAGTATACGAAAGAAATAAGAGCAAGTTCTCTAGTTTATAGTTGAACTATCTCGTGCCTAGGGATAGGGCGAGGTTAAGTGGCTAAAGAAGAATTCATACACATCGGTGTTCATCTTTCGATTCACGCTGGGAGGTATCATCAAAGACGTGATCATCGACAGACTTGGACCTAGGGATAGGCCAAGGCAGATCTGGGATTCTTGCCAAACTTGAAGTATTGAGTTGGTGTGTTTGCTGCCGCGACGATCAACGGACTGCTGCCGCGCCAGGTGCTGCCGCGACAGGCGCGACGACAGAACTGGATTTCCTAAACTCTGCAATACCTGCACTACTGAGCAATTCAATACCATCCCATTCTCTCTATCTTGATATTTCTACTCTTTTATTTACGTTTTCTTCATTATTCTCGTGACAACTTTCTCAAATATTTTCTTTGCTTTCGTGTAGTAAACTAAGGTGAATCTATTAGCCCAATCCCTGTGGAGACGATATCCGATACTTTGTATCACTTTACTACTTGCGTCGTGTACACTTGCACTACCATTGCGATAGACTATTTTACACGCAACAAGTTTTTGGCCAGGGATTGGCAACATAACTCTACCTTTCTTTTATTGCACTTTTCGTTTTCGTTTTTATTTTTATTTTTATTTTTCTGTTTTTCGTTGGTGCATTCAACTCTTGCTTTTCACAAGGTTTTCTTGTTTATGCGCAGATCTAATCGAGGTAAAGATCCTGAATATCAATTAGATCCGGAAATCGAACGTTCCTTCAATCTCAAGAAACAACTTCGTCACCTTCTAGCCAGGAACGAGTACCTTGAAGAACAGCTAGAGAAGATGGCCCACATTGGAGACGACCCGCCTGGTGGCGATGTTATACCGCCTTTCGATAAACCTGCCGCCGATAGACGACGGTCCTGTCGTGACTACATGTTGAACGATCATGTAGAGCTGGAGACCACGCTGCCGGATATTGATGTTGATAACTTCGAGCTTAAACATGTCATGTTTAGTATGATCAACAATGCCGGGCAGTTTAGTGATGCTATTACAGAGGATGCTAGGGAGCATCTCAAAACATTCCAAGAGATCTGTGGTTCGCTTAGACTGCCCGGAGTTAATCCGGAGATACTGAGGCTTCGGTTATTTCCCCATTCATTAAGGGACAGAGCTAAGACTTGGTGGAATAAACTTACGCCGGGTTCAATTAGAACTTGGGCAGATTTATCTCGTGAATTCTTATCTCGTTTTAATCCTTCACATTTATCTGAGCGATTACGTAATGAAATTGCTACTTTTCAACAGGAAGATGACGAGCCGATGCACGAGGCCTGGGCTTAGATCTAGTTTTAATTCTTATCTTGTTTTTTACCTTAGATCTAGTTTTTACATGCATTATGGATCTGATTTGGACTTAGATTTAAGTTTGAGTTGTTTTTTATGTTTGAAATCTAGTTTCAGACAAGTTCGGTTTCTATTTTCAAGAGATCTGATTTGTTTTTGTGTTTTCTGAATAGGTAAAAGCAGGAAAAAGGAGGAGAACGAAGGTAGAAATACCTCAGTTCAGTTTTTAAACGGCTTTGGTGAGCTTCCGGTGAGATCTCGGTGTCGAGTCCTCTTCTCTGATTGGTTCAGGTTATCATGTAATTTCTCTCTCTGTCTTTTCGATTTTTTGGAAATTATCTTTGTAATTATGACTGCATTAATTTTGTTTTTTTCTCTCTTCGCATGTATTTATACCCGCGTCAGGGGTAACGTTATCTCTGCACGGCTGGCAATGCTAGTTGGTCCCAACTCTATGAGAATCCGAGTGAAAAAGAGTGAGCCAGTGCCGTGCTGACACGTGTTCCTTTTGGCTCAAAATCGAGCGGGAAAAAGAAACCCATCTAGTGGGTTTTTGTGTTTGTTGGGCTGGATTTGGGTGGTTAACAGCTGTAATGAACTTTGATTTTTGGTTCGGGACTTCCTATAATGTATGGGCTTTGTATGTGGACTTGGACTTTATTAGTATATGACTCTTAATATATTTGGGTTATTTTTATTATCTGTTTTTTATTATCTATGTTATATATATATATATATCAACCCAGACAAAAATTCGGCTCTACGTTGATTATATTTATTTTTTGTCAAAGATGTGTTAGTGTTTAATTTATTTATTCATGATATATTAAATTAAAATCATCATTATGTCAATTTTTTTAACAATTCCTATTTAATGAAGAAGGAAGGGGGATTGAATCCATAACTTAGAGAAAGAAAAATGAAAAATGTGTCAACTAATTTTTTTAATTATTTATTCTAAAAATTATTGACAATAATTATGTCAAATATAAATCCATAATAAGAATGATATATAATTCTATTATTTTAGAGGTAACTTCTTAAAGAAACATGTTGTTCTAAATTTGGGACTTGGACACAATCTTTTATGCATGCTACAACAACCAAGCTCTTACTAACAAGGGTCCAGTAGATCATCAGTAACTAGTAAGGTTTCGGCACAGCTTTTCAAATGATAGTTTGGGTGAGAATGTTCGTTTGAAGAGAAGTTAGAGATTTTAGTTTTTTAAAACGTTCGTATGCAATTAAATTAGGTTTCTAAACGCTCGTTTAAATGCTCTTATTGATCGTTCGGCACAACATTTTCGTTCAGTAGCTAAAAGCTCGTTGAAAACACTATGTCGAAGGGACCTTAGAAACATATACATAGTTCATAGTAGTCACCGAACAATTCAAATATGGGTAAACAACAAAAATGGCCCATCGACTATACTCCAATTATCTTTTGCGTCTATCGACTATCAGAAGTTACAAACTCGTCCCCTGACTTTAAAAAGGTAACAAAATTGTTCGATGCCGTTAAAAATTTAATAGCTATGACATGAAAGTTAACAAAATATGATATAATAACACATTTAGTCATCAACTTTTACACTTTATTTTAACTTGGTACTAATTCTAAAAAATTAAATAACTTATTTAATTCTTTTTCTATTGTCTTCTTCCTCATCCTCATCCTCCCATAACCTCGGTCATCCTTCATCACTACCACCATCTCTGGAATCCCCCTAAATTGTTTTTCGTTGATCTTTCTGGGCTAGGTATCTCAGACGGTTTCCTATTCAGATTTTATCTTACTTGGACCCCGCGTTCTTGTTCCTTGCTAACAATAACCTCAACGGTTCACTTTCTTCTGCTTTATAACAATAACTTCACCAATAATATTCCCCTTAGCATTTCAAGGTTTCCGTCTCTCAAAGTTCTATAACGTGAATCAAATATGTATTTGTTGTAAGCTATTTACAAATTGAGAAACTTTCACTTATGTTCGGAAAAGGCATAATTAATCAAGGATGATAGGAATGGATCAGGTTAATTGTGGAAGAAGGAGATGTTGGACAAATGATGTTAATAATCCAAGGAAATAATAATAATTAAATAAATATAATAAATTATTATTATAACGAATAGAACAAACAATTACAAAATAATATTTAAAATATAAATTAAATATTAAATCCGTAAATCAGAAAATATTACTTGTATCCGAGCAGCATTTCAGATGAAAAGAATTTGTTGAGGCTTGTGAAACACAATTTCCTTAAGATAGGTTCCTCTGCTCCTATGATGCTTGAGAAACGTTGGACGTCTATCTCTCAGGATACAACAACTGGATGATCAAGTGCACTAGCACATATGCAGAGATCACGAACTGAATCTTTCTTTCTTCTATAACCGTGGGAAAACAATGAAAAGAAAACAAATGCAAGATGATTTTCTAGAGAAAATAGGGTGAGAGTTGAGAGGAAATGTGAATCACTTGCAATACTCATTGTTCGTTGTTGTGATTGTAAGTTGTGTTTCTCTTCTTGCTGAAGCCTCCTTTTATAGGCGAGCAATGATAGATTTCTAATCACAATTGAACTCAAATTCATAATTTAAATTTAAAAAATAGATATTATCTGATAAAATATATCTAAATATAGATTAGTCATATTATGATAATGTATTTTGAATTTCAAATTATTTGATGGGTCTTGGATGAGAATTTAGAATTTGGACTAAAATTTGGATAAGTCCACACTAAGCCCAATTGGTCCAAACATTTACCCACGTCATGCCTACGTTCAAGGCACACTTAGTAAGCTTATTCAACAACCCTTTCGTTGTTTCCATTATATATACACCTTCCACATTTGGTCTCTAACCAATGTGCTATTTCCTCTCCAATCATTGCAAGTTGCCTACTTTGAACATCAATTTCTCATTCATCACCCAACCAATTTGAGCATATGAGATATAGTTGTAAAGATCTCATGAAGTAGAATATGAAGACGTAAATTCATTATTCGATTCTCCATCTTTACCCATTGAATTTATGCATCAAAGTTTTCATATGATCACAAATTTCCAACAAAAAAACCCTTTTATGTTGAGCCTTTACATTTTTATATGGATGGATTGAAGGCATTAGGATTTAGGCACATCTAGAGAAATCTACGAAGATGGCTTGAACTTTGTATCATGCATTTACTATGTTGAGTTAGCTAAAATACATTCTGACTTAGGCTAACTTAAATGTTTCTCATATGATTTCATTTATTTATTTTGCACTCTAGCTTCAATCCATAACAATACAAAGGAACTGTACATTTCGAGTGATTATAGGAGAGGAATTGTTTCTCGGTAGTTCCTTCACATGATATTGCTGATCACGAGTCTCTTTTAAATTCTCATAATATCCTTCAAAGAGCATTGAACAATACTAGTAGCAAGGACCACTGCGCAAATCACACATCAACAAGAATCAGGCTGAAAGAAGACGATGATTTTGATGTTTCGATGACAACTTTACCAGAGAATTACTGCCATTCTTTGTTATAATTAAAAGAAGCTTCAAAACATTGTCATTTTAATGAATTAGTTATCGGGGAACATACCAAAATCCTACTATTATGGAGTTATTTTTTGGGTGAAAATGAAGCAAGAGATGATGACACTGATGGAAGATGGCTAGGGTTATGGAGGAAGAGGAAGAAGATAATGATAAAAAAAATAAATTAAATAAGTTATTTAAACTTTTTAGAATTAGGACCAAGTTAAAACAAAGTGTAAAAATTGAAGATTAAATGTGTAATTATGTCAACTTTTGTTAACTGCCACGTCATCAGCAGTTAAATTTTTAACGGCACGAGACCTATAACCCCCTAGCCCCGGTCTGGTCGGCTGACCGGTTCGAGTAGGTTACACGGGGAAAATCGAAGCGAAACCCGTTAAGGCTCCCGTTCGGTTAACAACTCTAATTTTTTTCTTTATCTTTTCTAGATGCCTTATTTAAATCCAATGTGATAGGACACGCAGCGAACAAACACGAATACAAAACCCACAAGACATGCTATTAAACATCCCAATTTATCCTTTTTAAGCAGGTTGTATCGATACACCTGTCAAGGGTATCAATACGCCTTGACCAAAGTCAACCCTCAATAGTCAACATAGGAAGACCGTATCGATACAGCCCATGAGCGTATCGATACGCCCTTCCCAGTCAACATCTCGCGGTCAACGAGATGAACTCGTACCGATACACCACAACACTGTATTGATACACCAAAAACTCACCAAAATATCAGAATTCCAAAGAGCAAAAATCGTATCGATACACCCCCGTGTATCGATACGCCCATCCAAAACTGAGTCCTACAGGCAAGACCGTATCGATACGGCCCTTAGGCGTATCGATACACCCTGCACTGTAAGTCTCCCCAATTCAGCAAAACAACACAAGACTCGAACCTAGATGTGATTTAAGACTTCCCTAGACACAAACAACATACATACAACCTTTAACAACCATAATCTAAGCATACGAGGCAACCAACACGAACAAGCATCATTCATCCAAGAGATTCATGCATTTACCAAAAGATGACATACAAAGCACTTTAAGGTTCATGTCTTAGCAACCAAAACATACAAGCATTCAAGACATGCAACATAAACAATATGTACAAATCAAATCAAGGCATTCAAGAACCAAGCCAACATCAACATACATCAAAGCTCAAATCAACAACACCTACCCCATTGCTTGACTATTACAATCTACAATTTAAAGATCATACATTGATCTAACCAAAAGCAACACATGGAGACCTTTCCTTGCCCTTTCCACCCACAATATATTGATCTGCATTGTCGAACAAAAAGGAGCGTAAGCATAAAAGATTAGTGAGGGTAAGCTTATAAAACAAACCTTCGACAATGCAGGGTCCAAGCACGAGCAACTACCATGATGGAATGCATGATCTTACCTTCGATCTCAAGAGCCAAATATACATGATGCATGAACATATATTCAACATTATGCCATGTTCAACAACTTATAAACTCAACATACAATGATACATAACTCAATGTATTAACCACATCATATGTCACTTTCATATTGGAATTCACATTTCATATCATATTGGCATATATGTATAAACTCATATTGGCACCTAGCTATGACTCGAATACGCGGATAACAAGTTGGAACGCAT
The DNA here is from genome assembly GCA_958450335.1 of Hibiscus tridactylites. Lineage (NCBI taxonomy): Eukaryota > Viridiplantae > Streptophyta > Magnoliopsida > Malvales > Malvaceae > Hibiscus > Hibiscus tridactylites. The sequence goes on along the minus strand of OY288287.1, from coordinate 57,104,057 downwards.
TTCCAACACAACCATTACCTTCGGTGGGATTACACTCATCACCGGTTCTCGCGGAGGGGATTCCACTCATCCTCACGCCCCGTCGATGGGATTCCACTCATCACCGACTAATATAAAGATTTCCGGGTGTACTCGTACTCCTCCTTAGTGCCTTAACGCCACCAAGGCCACGCACGACTTTGACTCTCGTGTGCACACTCATTCTAATGATCGATCATTGTACCCAAGCATACTAGTGCCAGTATTAATCAAATTCCATAACCTTTCACAATATCAACTCAACATAACTTATGTGCTTAGCACGTACTCACCATGATCACTATCATGCACGATTCATAAACCAAACCACATGTATATATCAACGCATCATATCAAGCCTCGACAACATGCATAACACATTATACATAGCCAACACAAACACAATTAGACATGAGGCATAATAAGCAATTAGGAGTTCAACCAAAGGTTTTCTAAGCTAAGCTTGAGATTAGGCTACCACTCTAATCTCAATTCTATGTGGGTTTACCAAGCCCTTCCTAGGTTCACATGCTTGAACCAATATTTGAAAGCCTTTTACAAACAGTAACCACTCACCGTCACCTCCAAGCTCCACTACCAAGCAACCTTGGTCTTCAATTTTCCGGATTCACTCCCGATACTTCACCAATACAATTTCTTGCTTATAATCATTTCAACACAACCAAAATAGCCTCAAATCAGTCCACACAACAATGTAACAAACCCGGAACACTAATCAAGCAATAAATACATGAATTCAAGCCATGAACAACCCCAAAATCACCAAACCCGAGCAGCTCTTATACCCAGCCCAAAACTTGTGATTTCAACACATTTAACACATTCAAATGCTTTCAAAACAACCCCTAACTATTACCCTAACATCAATCTTCAAATTCCAACACAAACCATACCCAAAACTCATCTAAAAACCCTCCTAAAACCCCACCAAAACCCAAATTCGGGAATTCATATAAAACACTCTAAAAATTATATATGTTGGACCATTTGATTCATAAACACCATATCTAACAATATCAAATCAAATTCTTAAGTTAAAAACATTAAAGATATCATTTTTATTCAAATCTTCCAAAAACTCAAATTCTAAAACTTGAACCAAAATGAAATCTAGTTGTACTTTTAAAGAGAGGATGATGAGAGAAAGTCGGAAATGTAATTACCTTCCAAAAAGCTCCAAGAATGAAAAACAAAGGAGATGGGAAAGTGAAATGGAGAGAAAAGAGGGTTTTCATGTTTGAAGAGAAAATGAAGAAGATGAAGACAACTTCCCTTTTTTTTGTTTAAAGCTCATCTTTTCCAACTTTGAGTTATTTACAAAAACGCCATTAATGAGATGACAAACTCATGTATTTGCAAATTTCTATGAAAATTAGGTTTCAATTACATTTTGGTCCAACACAAATTATTTGTTTGAAAATGTGAAGCCCAAAATAATAAATTATTATTTTAATTATAAAACCGAAACCCGAACCATTATTTAAATATTATTTCTCCCAGCCCCCAAACCCGGGTGTTACAAGACCAGTCTGTTACCTTTTTAAAGTCGGGGGACCAGTTTGTAACTTTCTGATAGTTGAGAGACGCAAAAGATAATTGGAGCATAGTCGGGGGACCATTTATGTAGTTTACCCTTCAAATATTTTGGTTTAATTCAAATTTAAGTCCTCGTAATTTAAATTGAATCTTAATCATCCTAGATTTTTTAGTTTAGATACTAAAAGTTAACTTCACATTAGATTGTAATATATATATATATGTGTGTGTGTGTGTGTGTATTTCCTCTAAGCGTGAATTGATTTGTCCCAACTCACATTCTTTGAGACCTTAGAATTTAAACAACTTCCCCTCTACACTTGAGTGATCTTCAATGGCTCGTATTAGTCAATAGAGTACAGGGAAGAATTCACATACACATTGGGAGAGGTTCTTATCCACTAGGGACGGACACATGATTTTATATTAAGGGGACGAACTTATAAAATTTTAACAGGGAGGAAATAAAATTTAAATAAAAAATACATTAAAATTTTCTAAATCATATACAAATTTTAAATTTTTAGAGGGACGACCATCTCCTCCAACTCTTTCCTCGGTCATCCCTACTGTCCACGGCACAAGATTTTTTTTTACATTTGTTTCTTATATTTTTTGTGGTTTCATGTGAGATATGCATTATAATTTATTGGGAATCAAATTCAATGAGGGTTTAAAACAAATCGGCTGACTTGGGATACAAGTTGTATGATTGGTCAAAACATATTTCAATGACAAGGAAAAGTGCTTTAACAAGTTCCAATTCTAGATTAGCTTATCTCAATGATAAGGAACCAAACGAAGGTAAAACTTGCTCTTAATATGAAACCCGAAAAGAATGAAATGTTTTGGGAACAACGACCAAGAGTTTATGCTCTCACGCTCAAAGAAAAATTAAGTTTAAGGTTAGAGTTTAAGTTTACGACTTAGGAAATTGAGTATATGGTATATATTTTAGGGTTTAGAATATAAGGTTATTCTTTAGAATTTAATTTTTTAGTGTTAAAATACAGAAAGGGACACCAAAAAGGATAGATGATCATTTTTGTTCGGAAATACAATGCTATAAAACGATTGCGTGATGCTAATGGTGAATGGTTTTAGTCTCACTAAAAATGAATGAAAAGCTTATGGAGTTTTGGGCTATATAAGTTTTGAGGCAATCAAAACATGTCTCCTTTAAAAGCTTTAGGTATAGATGGTTTCCCCGCTATGTTTTTAAGAAATATTGGCATATTGTGGGCATAAAATCACTCAATATTGTTTTGTTGTGTTACACTGGGAGATAGATGTTGATGTAATCAGTGAAACTTATATTGTTTTGTTGTCTTATCTCCTGGAGTATGATGCAATTTAGGCACGTTAGTTTATGTAATGTTCTCTATAAATCATAGTAAAAGTGATTGCGAATAGATTTCATGAAGCACTCGATATTTGTATTGATGAAACTCATGGGGCTTTTGTGCATGGTCGTTAGATTTTCGATAACTTTATAAATTCCTAATTGCTTATGAAGTGCTACATTCCATTAAAGGTAGACATACAAGTTCCAGGTCTTTTGATCTTAAAGTAGATATGAACAAGGAATATGATAGGGTTGAATGACATTTTTTCGAGAGCATGATGATTAGGTTGGGCTTTAGAACAACATGAACGTACTTAATTATGCATTGGGTTTCTTCAGTTTTCTATTCGATGATTCTCAATGGCATGAAAAGGGAGGTCTTTAAGAAAAGAGAACCCTTTGAGTTCGTATTTATTTCTAATTTGTGCGCATGGTTTTCTCTAGTTTGCTCTATACGGAGAAAGTTTCTAGAACGCTTAAAGATGTTAAAATTGGAAGAAGCACGCTTACGCTTACGCTAGGACTATGAACGGTGTTATTGTTACCTATGAAGAAACTTTAGGTCAGTTAGTTAATTTTGAAATTTTACTTATATATTTGATACATAGTTAAAATAGTCACTATTTCATTTTTAGTTACGCCTTTAATAATTTGAATATGATATTGATTTGGGCTTTATAATGTGTTTTTCGTGCAGGTCTTCAATTTTGGAAAACACACTAAAAAGAAACAAAAATTTTGCAATTTTTATCTGGAGTCAAGTCTGGGCTAGTGGGCATGAATCTGGGCATGAAAGATGACGTGACGTCCAGTCAGCAGTTTCTAAAAGATGACATTAGTAGCGTCGGATAGCTTATCAGCCGTGAATCGATAGCTTATCAACAGAGATTTTAAATTTAAACTTGGGAATTATCTTTTGTATTTGGAATTTAATTTGAATATTTTTAGGATTTATCTCCTATCATTTTAGGGTTATCTTAGGGTTTTTAGAATACTATAAATACCCCTTATGGTAAGCTAGAGAATCATCTATTGTTCTTAGCTTGTTTTTACTTTTTAAAGTTTATAAAATTTCCTTTCCCTTTACGTTTTATTTCTTTTAGTTTTTTAACTGTATTTTAAAATTATGCTAAGTATGATTTCTTCCATAATAATGCTTAGCTAAATGTTTTGATTAGTCAAAGGCTTAAAGCGAAGCTTGAGTTCACCTTGTGAGAATTAAAATCACTCAACAACTTCGTTTTACATTCTCAATTTTTTGAAAACTTAGACCGGCAATTGGCCTTTTTATTAAAATCTTTTCACTTTCATTTCAAAAAGTGCATGTTGACTTGATTGTTGTTTAGATATATTTATAGTTGGGAGGAAGGATCGGTTTGTAGCAAATTAGACTTCCTATGAGAACACTTAGCGACAGATTCACTAAGGGAAATTGAGATCGGATTCGATTCTCATCAAGATAACATAATCTGAGTCGGGTTTTTTCAAATTCTAAAATTGTTTTATTCTAACGGTGATAATCATGGTTAGTCTAACCAGAAAACTAGAATCTAAAAATTGATTTTAGATTGTCGATTTACTAGAGAGAAACAAGTTACAAGGGTTGAGCCTTGTAGACAGTAACCAACATGTATCCAGAGTAAAAAGTCTTTTTCGAAAATCATTTTGAATTGAAGCGGAGCAAAGCCTGATGCTAATTAATTTAATTATTTTACTCTTCAAAATTTGCTTCCAACGTTTTCACTTTTACTCTACAGTTATTTTCTAGCTTTCTTGCTTAAACTCCCAATTAACTAAATTGCCTCGCAACAGTCAGAATCAAAACCTTCAGATATCAGAAGCTTCGAAGTCCCTGCAGATCGACACCTTCTTCTCTATACTATGTTTTTTTATTTGAGATTAAGAAATATTTATTTAACAGTTACGACGCTTGTGAAATTGGCGTTGTTGCCAGGGACTTCGGCAAAGTTACTAATATCGTTTGTTTTTATTTATGACCAGGAAGAATTCGAGCGAACTAGCAGATTTTGTGCCGAAGATCGATGCATTAGCCCAAAGACTACATGCACAAACATTTTGAGAAAAAAGACAACAATAGCAAGAACAAAGACTACGACAAAAAAATTCGAACGTGATCTAGAAATATCTTCCAAAGCTGAAACACACTTCCAGTATACCAAGGACGAGCAGATTCCTATGGAACACGACGACCAAACCATTCGCCAACTTGTCGCGGCACCAGGCGATCATCAGCCGTTATGCATTACATTCCAAAATGGAGAAACACCATTCGCACTCAAGAAGAGTTTAATACATCTTTTACCGACCTATCATGGTTTGCCAAGTGAAAATCCGCATAAACATCTTAAAGAATTTCACATGGTCTGTCTGAACACGAAACCACATGGAGTGTTTGAAGACCAAATAGAAATTCACGCTTTTCCTTTTTCTTTAGCTGATATTGCCAAAGATTGGTTATTTGACTTACCTTCCAACTAGGTTACAACTTGGACTGATATGGCTTGTCTTTTCATTGACAGGTTCTTCCCTGTGGCTAAAGCAAGCAAACTAAGGTGAAGCATTTTGAGTATCCAACAAAAGGACACTAAATCTTATATGACTACTAGGAGGTCTTCAAAAAACTATGTGCAAATTGTCTACAACATGGATTGTCAGAACACACGCTTCTACAATATTTCTACGAAGAATTAACACCTATGGATATGAAGGTGATCGACGCAGCAAGTGGAGGAGCACTTGTTAACATGACTCTGACTGTGGCAAAGACCTTAATATCTACCATGGCCGCTAATTCGTAGCGATTTCACCCTCCTAGCGAACCCTCTCGGCGAGTTCATGAGGTAAGTACATTTTCCATAGAGAATAAAATTGACAAAATAGATGACATAGTTCAACCCCTTGTTGCAGATAAAAAAATCGCAACTAGACTCTGTGGGATATGCATGAGTCCATAACATCCAACGAATTATTGTCCGATGATACAAGAGGAGAATGCTGCGCAAGTAAATGATATGGGTAATTTTCCCGAACCTCCCCAAATACCATACAATCCCAATGCTAACATATACAACTTGTGATGGAAGGATCATCCGAATTTCAATTATGCGCAAAACCAGAGACCAAATTAAGCTTATCAACCAGCTGCACCATAACAATATCAACCGCAAAAACCATCGTTGGAGTCGATTGTTGAAAGGTTGACGCTATCCCAAAAAAAAATTCAACTAAAGATTGAAGCGCACTTTCAAGAAATTGACAAACAAATTAGTCAACTGACTTTAGCGATGAGTCGTTTAGAATCGATAGGGAAACTACCATCGCAAACAGAGGAAACCCATGAGAAAATGTTAGTGCAATCACCCTTCGAAGTGACACTGTTGTCACGACGCCAGTCTCTAAAGATGTTGCCGCAGAACCCTAGAAGAAAGATGAATCTGAGTTCCAGAAAAGAAAAGTAGGAATTAAATGAAGGTTTATCGGTAATGAGAAGGTAAACTTAGGTGAAAACGTATCAGTTGTTTTCCAACGTAGACTTCCACCTAAGCTAAAAGACAAAGGTATGTTTGCTATCCCTTGTAAAATTGATAAAGTAGAAATTAAACATGCTATGTGTGGTTTAGGCGCTTCTATTAACGTTATGCCCCTTTCACTATGTAACTCACTATCTGTTGAGCCCTGGAAGGATACAAAGGTGACAAATACAACTGGCTGACCGATCCGTAATATACCCTGAAGGACTTCTCGAGAATGTTCTAGTAAAGGTAAATGACCTCATATTTTCGGCAGATTTCTATGTAATAGACATGGAAAACAATCGGTCCAACACTTCTTCAGAAATTCTTCTCGATTGACCCTTCCTTAGTACGACGAATACAAAAATTGACGTTACAAGTGGCGTTCTTACCATGGAATTTGACGGTGAGGTTGTTAAGTTTGACGTCTATAAGGCGATGAAACATCCAGATTCTATGGAAAACGTTAGCTTCGTTGGTATTTATGAACCTTTAGTTGGTGAACTTGTTGAATCGAATTTATCCTATGGTTTGTGCAAGGAATTAGAAGGCCGCGACGAAGAAATTAGAGAGTTGGAAAATACTTCATTTGTTAATTCTGATCTACACTTAACTCTCTCAAAAATAAAAAATTCTCTTCCATTTTGTAAGCACCGGATATCGAGTTAAAATTGCCGTCAGATTATTTGAAGTTCAAATTTTTGAGTAATAGAGATATATTGTTGGTAATTATTTTCGACAAGTTTTCAATGCTGAAAAATATTTGAAGAAATTATCAAATCTACAAAAAAAAACTAATGAACTTAATAATCGTAAAATTCCTCACAAGAAAATTCTCGGTTGGACAAAGCACAGGAAGTATTTCTCATAGAACCTGTAGTCAGAATCAGGTCGTCGAGCTAACGACATTAAAAACAACGATAAATGGGAGGCAACTCATTTTATTCTATTTTTCATTTTTTAGTTTCTATTCGCTTTTAATTTTATTTTATTTATTTATTTTCTTAGAACTATTTTCTTAGAATTTTTAGGTACCCAATTGTTTGCCAACAATTTTTATCGAACATAGCAAATACATTCTATGGAACGCTAAGTGTGAGAACCATTTTTAGGGTGCATGATAGCACACCCCTTACCCTTCGGTGCACAATAGCAAACCCAAACCAATTTTTTTTCATCTGCCACCATCTCCTTATCTCTATCATTTTCTTTCAAATTTCAAACACCCACTTATCCCAATCGGTCAAACCACTCTGAACCAATCCTCTCCCCTTTCAAAGACCTCATGAGACCCACGCCCTTTCAACCCAAAAAACCCCTCACGTGACGAAAGTCCCACCCATCATTTTCCATTGCTTTCTCAGAGACACTTATCCAAAATTCACTCATTGTTTCCCCCCTTTCTTCATCTTGTTCGATCTTTCCCACAGTCACCATGGTAAGGACCCGAGACCAAGCACGTCGACTTTCACAAGAGCCGGTGGTTAACGTCGGACATCGTCGTTTCACTCCACCTCAATTTGTTCCGATTCCAAGGAGCTCCGATAGCCGCGCGACGCCCCTAAGCCAGACTAAATGCCTACTTGTGTATTAGGGTTAATATATTATTTCATGTATCATTAGAATAAGTTGGTTAGTTAGTTAGTTAAGCTCTAGTTTTCTTAGTTTCTGTTATCTATAAATAAGTAATTCAGAATGATTTTTGTATTCATTTGATTACAATTTTTTCTTTCTTGTAAACTTCTTTCTTATCAATAAAGATCAAAGTTTCTCGTTTCACAAGTTGCTACATGGTATCAGTTGAAGTTTAGGCTTCTGCTTCTTTCTTTTCTCTTCTTTTCTTCTTCTTTTCTTTCTTTCATGGAGGTTCTTGTTAATAATGTTCTGGTCGATAACAATGCTGGAAATGGCAACAATGGTATTGATGGCAATAGTGGTAACAATGTTCAGTCGACTGCTGCTTCCAATGATGATTTCAGCAATGACAACAATCCATATTATATTCATCAATCTGACAATCTAGGAGCCTTGTTTGTTACTCAGCCACTTGGAAGTGATAACTATAATAGTTGGAAACGAGCCATGCTCATGGCTTTGTCTGCTAAAAATAAAATTGGGTTCATATATGGTTCCATATCGGTTCCACCAGTTTCTTCTCCAAATTTCAATGCTTGGACGCAGGCCAATAATTTGGTAAATTCTTGGATTCTTAATTCTGTTTCTAAGGATATTGCAACAAGTTTGTTATATCATTCGAATGCCTCTGCAATTTGGAAAGATCTTGAGGATAGATTTTCGCAAAATAATGGTCCTAGGATCTTTCAATTAAAGAAGAAATTAGTTGATTTGGTCCAAGGAAGTATGTCGGTCAGCACATATTACACAAATCTGAAGATTATCTGGGACGAGATTTGTTCTATTAAACCTATTTGTACATGTTCTCAATGTTCTTGTGGAGGTCTTCGATTAATTCTTGATGATAGGCAACAATAGTTGACAATGCAGTTCTTGATGAGTTTGAATGAATCTTTTGCACATGTTAGAGGTCAAATCCTGCTGATGGATCCATTGCCATCGATTACAAAGGTTTTTTCTTTGATTGTTCAAGAAGAAAATCAAAGAACTTTGAATGTTGCCAATCCTATATGAGCATGCTTTTGCTGTCAAAGTTTACCAGAATTCGAATCACCAGAATTCAAATCAGAATACATATAATTCCTTTTCTCGTAAGAGTCGTCCTCAGTGCAGTCATTGTCATTTGCTTGGACACACAAAGGAAACGTGCTACATGCTGCATGGATTTCCACCAGGATACTCTCACACTAAGAATCAAAATCCTCAAGTAAATGTTGTTCAATCTAGCACTAATCAGACTGGGCAAAATCCTCAAGTCAATGTTGTTCATAATGGGCATAATTCTCAGGTCAATTCTACAGATTCTTTGTCTGCTGCACAGTGTCAACAGCTGATCTCTATGCTTACAAGTCAACTACATTCTCGAGCTGAGAATCTCACATCTTCACGAACCAAGACTCCTACCACTTCCATTAATATGGTCATGCAGGGTAAACTTTTATCTTACATTATTTCTTTTAAAACCTTAGAATCTACAGTTTGTTGGATCATTGATTCAGGTGCCTCTAGGCATATTTGTCATTCTAAAGAATTATTCGAATCTTTGAATTCTATTCCCCAAGGTAATATTTTACTCCCTGATAAATCCATCATCCGTGTTCATTTTTCTGGAACTGTTAGAATTACCCCTAAACTTGTTATTCATGATGTTCTTTTTGTACCAGAATTTTCTTTTAATTTTCTTGCTGTAAGTAAATTACTTGAAGATACTAATTTGCAAATTTTATTTTCTGATGAACATTGTTTTATTCAGGACCTATGGCATGTGATTGGGAGAGCTGATCTTTGTCAAGGGTTGTATCTTTTAAAAGTTGGAAATTCTTCTGTCAATGGTGTTTTTGATCAGTTTAATAATTTAAATTCCTTTGTTAATGTTGTTGATTGGCATGTAAGGCTAGGTCATCCTAGTGATAAGGTTTTGCATTGTTTGAAGGATGTTTTGTATATTTCTAATAAAGCTAAATATGTTCCTTGTTCGATTTGTTCCATTGCTAAACAACAACGCCATTCTTTTCCATCTTCTACTTCCAATACTTGTGCACCTTTTGAACTGTTACATTGTGATATCTGGGGGCCATTCAGAGTTCCAACTTATAACAATGAACGTTTCTTTCTAACCTTAGTTGATGATTTCTCTCGTTCAACATGGACCTTTCTTCTTCAGCACAAGTCTGATGTGGCTAGTATTGTTCCTTATTTTATCAATTTGGTAAAGAAACAATATGGTTATGATGTTAAAATCTTCAGGTCTGAAAATTCTCATGAACTAAAGTGCGTTGATCTGTTTAACAAATTAGGAATCATGCATCAATTTTCTTGTGTAGAGGTTCCTCAACAAAATTCTAAAGTTGAAAGAAAACACCAACATTTGTTATCTGTTGCTCGGGCATTATTATTTACTTCTTGTGTTCCTTTGAAATTTTGGGAGATTGTGTGCTCACTGCCACTTTCTTAATAAATAGACTTCCATCTCCTTTGCTTAATAATAAGACCTTACGAATTGCTTAATGCCTCTGTTCCCAATTATCAACTCATAAGATCTTTTGGTTGCTTATGTTTTGTGTCCACTCTTAAAACTCACAGACATAAGTTTTCTGAACGAGCTTTGGATGGAGTTTTTCTAGGGTAAGTATTAGGTGTTAAAGGCTACAAAGTTTATATCTTGAAAACTCAAAGTATAGTTGTCTCACGTGATATTGTTTTTCATGAAGGAATATATCCTTTTCATTCTATTTCTCGTTCAGATTCATTGGTTGATTCTTTTCCTTCTGTGTCTTTGCCTACTATAGGTAATCTTAATTCTTCATTTGATACTTCCTTTTTCGATAATATGTTCGATAATAGTAATTTGAATGTTGATGGTTCAAGAGCAGTTTATCATGTTCAACCTGCAGAAAGTGCTATGCATGATTTGAAAGAAGATAATAATGCCAATGATATACGTGACATGCATGTTGAATATGTACAAAAATGAGGATAATAGTATACGTGACATGCATGCTGAAGATATCCAACATGAGGAAAATAGTATACGTGATATGCATGAAGGAGGTGTTTCTACTGATCATACTGGTCATGGTCATGAGCATAGTTTCATAAATAGAGATCATATGCCTAGTATCTTGCAGTATCAAGTTGTGCAACAGGAACCAGTTATTCACCAGGATTGAGTTGCTCACGATAATGAGGTTGTTCCTGATAATTCAAGACCTATTCCTTCTATTAGAAGGTCAACTAGAATTTCTCAATTACCATCTTACTTAAAGAACTATTATCGAACTTACATGATTTCAGAATTACAGGATCATTTTGATTCACAACATTCTTTGCCTTCTTATCCTATTGAAGATTATATTTCTGCTTCACGATTGTCTTCTTCCTTTTTAGACTTTATCTCTAATGTATCAATGTTGAAAGAGCCTACTACTTTTAAGCAAACTGTGAAGTCTCCTGAATGGAGAGCTGCTATGAAGGATGAGCTGGATGTTATGGTTAATTTGCAAACATGGAAGGTAGTTCCTTTACCAGCTGGGAAACAAGCTATTGATTGCAAGTGGGTCTTTAGGATCAAACACAAGGCCGATGGCACTGTTGATAGGTACAAGGCTCGCCTTGTTGCCAAAGGTTTTACACAAATTGAAGGGATCGTTTTCACTGACACATTTTCTCCAGTTGCTAAGTTCACATCTTTTAAAGTTTTGCTTACTCTAGCTTCTCAGAATGTTTGGCGCATGTTGCAGCTGGATGTGAACAACGCTTTCCTTAATGGATTGTTAGATGAGGAGGTTTATATGAAGCCGCCTCAGGGTTATGTCACTGATGTACAAGGGGATAATTTAGCTTGCAAACTATAGAAATCCATTTATGGTTTAAGGCAGTCATCTCGACAATGGTTCAATGCATTCTCCAAAGTTGTTATCAGGTTTGGCTTTGTACAATCTAGTTCAGACCATTCTCTGTTCATAAAAGGATCAGGTGACAATTTGGTTGCTTTTCTAGTCTATGTAGATGACATAGTACTAGCAGGCAAAGATTTAAATTTGTTAACTCAAGTTCAAGACTTTCTTCAAGATCATTTCAAGCTTAAGATAATGGGAGATTTGAAATATTTTCTTGGATTTGAAATAGCTCGAAACAGCAAAGGTATTTCTCTTTCACAGAGACACTATGATTTGTAGCTTCTTGAAGATACTGGATCTCTTGCTAAAAAGCCAACTGCCTTACCACTCGTTGCTCATCACAAGTTAAGTAAGGATGATGGAGAGTTGTTAGAAGATTCTTCTGCCTACAGAAGATTAGTTGGCAGATTGCTCTACCTTACTCACACCAGGCCCGACATCACTCATGCTGTCCATTTATTAACTCAATTTGTTTCTCCTCCAAGAAAGCCACACCTTGATGATGTTCATCATCTCTTGTCCTATATAAAAGGGTCACCTGGTCTTGGTTTATTCTTTCCAAAAGATTCCAATTTACAATTACGGGGGCTTTGTGGACTCTGATTATGCATCTTGTCATGATACAAGAAGATCTATAACTGGACATTGCACCTTTTTAGGTAATACTCTCATCTCCTGGAAATCTAAAAAGCAAAGTGTTGTTAGTAGATCCAGTTGTGAAGCTGAATATCGGGCTATGGCTACTGCAACCTGTGAGTTGGTTTGGCTACAATCCTTACGTGCTTCTTTTCAAATTCTTGTTCCACATGTTGTTCTTTATTGTGATAATAAATCAGCCATCCAACTAGCTATGAATCAAGTTTTCCACGAACGGACTAAGCAGATAGAAGTGGATTGTCACTTCATCCGAGACAAGTTCAATTCTGGCTTTCTCAAGCTTCTTCATGTCCGATCTTCAAACCAGTTTGCATATATTTTTGCCAAGGCGTTACATCTTCCTGCTTTTCAGTTCATCATGTCCAAGTTGGGTCTTTTGAATATACATCAGACACCAACTTGAGGAGGGGCTATTAGGGTTAATATATTATTTCATGTATCATTAGAATAAGTTGGTTAGTTAGTTAGTTAGTTAAGCTCTAGTTTTCTTAGTTTCTGTTATCTATAAATAAGTAATTCAGAATGATTTTTGTATTCATTCGATTACATTTTTTCCTTTCTTATAAACTTCTTTCTTATCAATAAATATCAAAGTTTCTTGTTTCACAAGTTGTTACATTCTGAAACACGTTCTTCTCTGCCGGTAAGTGATGAATCAAATTTTGTTACACCATTACTAAATTTATATTTTAGCTTTTTAGGAAATCTCAATGCCAATCCACACTCCGAAAGCTCCTGTTTTGAGTATCCGAACCAACCGCAATGGCATGGCCAAGCATTCATCATACCAAACAACCTATTGTTATTAAAAACGGGGAGTATCTCTATTCCCTCTCTTTTGCTTTATTTCCATAATGGGACATTATGATTAATTGAAGGGGAGTAGGATTTGTGTCAAATTTCTTTTCTGCTTATTCAATTGGTTGAGTTGAGTTCTCTTGATTGTACTTCGTTGGAGTTTTTTGTTGCATGTCTTTATTTCACCTTGTCTCGCTGATTTCCCTATGACCTGAGATCTTTCTTGTATTGAAGATTATGATGCATGCTAGATAATGGCTTGACTTGTAATTTCAAATAAAATTTGTTATTACATTTCTTGATTTGTTAATTAACATGTTGCCTACCGAGTACACATAACATCTCATGTGAGTTTTGAGCCTAATGAGCATATATTTTCATTCTTGCTCTTTGATAATTTTTAGTGTGCCGGCTAATTCTTTGCATTCTAGAACTTGTAGCATAATACTCGTCAAGACTACAAGATTGAATGTGATGCTTTAGTGTGATAAAGGCATTAGGTTTGACCCCTTTCTCTTCCCAAAAATGTCCTACCCTTTGTGTATTTACCGCTTAGATAACCAATTTTGAACCTTATCCTTTTCTTTGGTTTACCACATTTTTAACCTTAACTGATTTTGTTGTTTTTCCCTCTTTTTGACATCCTTTTTCAGGACAAATTAAGGTTATTCCGAAGCGAAAAAAGGGGAGAGAATCGAAAAAAATAGTGCAAAAAAATAGTGTAGTTTGGTTCAAACAGTGTAGAAAATGCAGTATAGAGCAGTTGAATAAATTGTCTGAACATGAAAAAAGAAAAAAAAGGGAGAAAGAGTGAATAAGCTTTGATCGTTTGATTTGTTGTTTTCCATTCTTTCATTTTTACTTCCCTTAAAATAATTATTTGGAATAATTTTCTCTTTGTCTCGAATTTTAAACCCAATCTTTGGCCTTTATCCTACCCGAACCTTAGCCCCATTACAACCCTTTAAAAGACATCTTGATTATTGCATCATGTTCATACTTAGTAGTAGAGATTAGATTTAGTTACAAGCTTATGGTAATGCTTAGATTAGTTTTAGCTTGAGTGATCATTTAACCCAAAACACTTTGAGCGAAAATGAGTGAATCCTTGTGGGAGTACTCGGCTTTACTTCATTGATATTGACAGATTATTGGAATGTCTGATTTTGCTTAAAACTGTTCATAGTCTTGCCTATTTTCAATTGTGCCTTAATCTAAATATTTGTTTCGATCTTCGATCATACAGATAGCTTAGAGACACCGTGAAATAAAGGGTGATGATTTGAGTTTTGATGAGTTAGTTGAGAGATACTTGTGAACAAGCATCGAATATGTGAGGGGGAATTTGATACGTAGCTGAAATGGTCACTATTTCATATTTAGTTATGCCTCTAATGATTCGAATATGATGCTGATCTGGGCTTTATTATGTGTTTTTCGTGCAGTTCTTCAATTCTGGAAATGTAATCCCCTCGACCCGGCCAAGCCGATAGACCGAACCGAACGGGTCACACGGGGAATATTAAAGTAAACTGGGGAGGTTTACCTCAATAAACGACCCTCTTTTTCTTTTTATCTTGTATAGATGCAAGTTAGGTTCCTATGTGTTTACACAAGTAGCAGATAAAACAACATCACAACGCTCATCGATTATTACCAATTTCGGTTTTGGGGACCATTTTGTAAACTTAACAAATTGCAAGGTTTTCACAAATTCAGATTATCAACCTTTAATTAGGCTCGTTACATGCATCTTTGTGTAAACTCAACTCATAACAGTCAATAAAACTCATTTAATAGCATCTGTAAGAAATAGAGACTAAAACGTAAAGATTCCAATCATTTAAAGATGCCAAACAACCAACTTAACAAACAGCGTATCGGTACCCTTAGGGAGGGTATCAATACGCCCTGATGATCAAGCTTCTCAGGCCCTGCATCACAAGACCGTATCGGTACGCTAGGGCACCGTATCGATACATCCTCGACTAGTGGCTAAAAAGGGTATCGATGCGCCCCCGTGTATCGGTACGCTCCTCCCATTTATGAAAGTTGTATCGGTACACTACTAAGTGTACCGATACGCTTCAGTCTGCAATTGCCCAAAATGCAGATTTAACACTTCAAAAGCCATATCAAACCAGTCCAAGATACATTCAAGCATGCTTACAACCAAAATACACTTCAACTACCAAGAATACATGGCTATATCATCATCAAAGCAACACTAACATCAACAATGAGTTCTAGGGGCATGCTTCCTAAACAAAAATCAAGCATTACAAGCATATTCACCAATATGCAAAGCATAAAGTAAAACATGCATTTTCCATAATGTGCATCATCAACATTTCCATATCATATCAATCCATTATATTGGCTTTCAAGTGATTAACAACATTTTCATTCCTCAAAAAGCATATCGAATACCCGGATTACCAAGGGTTATCCCAAACCCTTCATACACTCGATCGAAATCCCAAGACTCACACACGGGAGCAACCCTCCACCGTTGTGACACTCATGGTGGAGTATTCGGTGCAATTACAATCCCTCAACACCACTCATCGGTAGATGTATAACCAACTAACGAGAGACGGGACACACACAAGTTCGCACCCGGGAGCTACCTCTACCGTTGCAACCTTAAACATTCCTCAATCGTTAGGGTACTTGGATGGTGTTTTCGGTACAATCACAACCCCTCAACATCCAAGGCGACTTGTTTATAGTGCACTCAATCCTATAACCAGCTAACTATATTTGATTTCATTTACAAAACACTTTATACCTCATCAATTGCCAATATAATCCACATTTCATGCATACCTCACTGTTTTTCCAAAGCATTCATAATAAGCCACATTTCAAGCATTAAACCATGCTTCAAGAATCATGCATCAACACATGCATACAAGGATCACCTACCTAGTGCATCCTTAAACCACATGGCATCATTAACCACATTTTATAAACTCAAAACATGCTTTAAAATAGTAGGTAATCACAATTAAAATCAAGTGCAACCAAAGGCTCATACTAGCACAATCCGGGATAGAATTTCACTTTACTTACTTCCAAACTTAGTAAAGTGTTCCAAGCTCTTACTAAGTTCTCAAAACCTTTTCTAAAACGTTTCTATGCTAGAAAATCAATTTCCACTCACCGACTTGCGAAACTACACTTGTCGATGCAACAATCAACCGTCTGAAGCCTCCAAAACCACTTCGCTCGATTTCGGAACACTATCCCATGTTTTCAACACATTAAAAACAGAGATTCAATGCATCATAATGCATCAAAACACCAGCATTCAAAAGAAAACATGCTGCCCTGCTCTAAAGCATCAAAATACCCATCCAAAACAAACTAAAAACAAACTAAAACCATCCTTATACCTCCAGCAACTCAAAACTCACATAACACCCCAAAAACCCAACCATAAACACCTTAAAAACCAAAGATCTCAAGAATTTAGGGATTAATATAATTAAGACTCTATTTCAACATCATAAACCTTTCAAAACTCAATTAGAAACCATCTCAAACAAATCAAATGAGAACAACTCCGAAAATCACATTAAATCATCTTTTTCAACAAGATTTCATCATTTTATCAAAACCACAATGAAACTTCAATCAAAAACATAAATAAAGAGTCAAATATCTTTGGAATTTTATTAATGAATCTTGATTAAAGGGTTAACACGAAATTTACCTCCAATCCTTGCTTCTCTTCTAATTTGACAAGTTTGCTTCTAAGAAACTAAAAGGGTTAGCACGAAATCACAAGAAAGATGTTGAAAATCAAGAGAGGAAATGAAAGTGGAAGAAATCTGGAAAATGAGAGAGTTGAGAGAGTGTTTGGCTGATGAGAAATGAGGAAAATGAAAAAGATCGTCAAAATTTCTTAACCAAAATAACAACCTTTTAATTAAAAGTATTTTAATTATTTAATAAACCATTTAAAATACATGCCAAATTAAATAAAAGGCTTAATTGCCAATTAGCTCCCTAAAAATTCTAAGATTTTGTCTACTTTTGAAAAACACTCTTTTTCCACAGTTTTAAAACTTTACATTTTGCTCACTGCCCAAAATGTACACTTCCCAAAACTTGTTTTGTAAAATTAATTTAACCAACCCCTTAAATAAAATTTTAGAGGATTTTAGAAAATTTTGCCACATTTTTATCCCATCCCGAACCTTGATTTCCCTAAACCATCTTTTAACATCTCGGACAACCGATTATCGGTTCCACTAGCCTAACCCGACGCCCAAAACACCTAGTCCCAAAACTGAGGCATTACAGGAAAACACACTAGAAAGAGGCAAAAATTCTACAATTTTTATCTGGAGTCAAATCTGGGCTAGTGGGCATGAATCTGGGCATGAAAGCTGATGTTGCGTCCAGTCAGCAGTTTCTAGAAGATGACATCAGTAGTGTCGGATAGCTTATCAGTTGTGAATCGATAGCTTATCAAACGAGATTTTAAATTCAAACTTGGGAATTATCTTTTGTATTTAGAATTGAATTTGAATATTTTTTTAGGATTTATCTTCTATCATTTTAGGGTTATCTTAGGGTTTTTAGAATACTATAAATACCCCCATGGGGTAAGCTAGAGAATCATCTCTTGTTCTTAGCTTGTTTTTACTTTTAAAGTTTATAAAATTTTTTTCCCCTTTACGTTCTATTTCTTTTAGTCTTTTTAACTTTATTTTAAAATTATGCTAAGTATTATTTCTTTCATAATCATGTTTAGCTAAATTTTCTTATTAGCCAAAGGCTTAAAGCAAAGCTTCGATTTACCTTGTGAGAGTTAAAAGCACTCAACAACTTCATTTTACATTCTAAATTTTTTGAAAACTTAGATCGGCAATCGACCTTTCTATTAAAATCTGTTTCGCTTTCATTTCAAAAAGTGCGCGTTGACTTGATTGTTGTTTAGATATATTTATAGTTGGGAGGAAGGATCGGCTTGTAGCAAATTCGACTTCCTATGAACACACTTAGCGATGGATTTATTAAGGGAAATTGATATCGGATTTGATTCTCATCGAGACAACATAATCCGAGTAAGGTTTTTCTAAATTCTAAATCTGTTTTATTCTAACGACGATAGTCGTGGTTAGTCTAACCAGAAAACTAGAATCTAAAAATCATTTTAGATTGTCGGTTTATCGAAGAGAAAACAAGTTACAATGGTTGGGCCTTGTAGACTGTAACCAGCATGTAACCGGAGTAAAAATTCTTTCTCGGTGATCATTTTGAATTGAAGCGGAGAAAAGCTTGAAGCTAATTAATTTAATTATTTTACTCTTCAAAATTTACTCCCAACGTTTTCACTTTTACTCAACAGTTATTTTCTAGCTTTCTTGCTCAAACCCCCCTTCACTATATTGCTTTGCAAGAGTTAGAATTAAAACCTTCAGATATTAGAAGATTCGAAGTCCCTGCGGATCGACACCTTCTCTATACTATATCTTTATTTATTTAATTATTTTATTTGAGATTAAGGAATATTTAGTTGACAGTTACGACGCTTGTGAATATTATTTTTATTGTTTTGTTTAGAGAACACCTTAAATACAATTAAAACCATAAGGAGCAACCACCAACTTATAAAATTACCACTTGAGAAATTATTAAAATTAGAAAGAAAATGGGGCCTTAAATGATCGCTCATGTTGCTTCTCCATCCGAGACGGCCGTGATGTTAATGTATTGTTTTTATCGTATTCATGTTTAAGGTTACTTTATGTTCACATAAATTTTGATAGGAAAATAATCCATATTGTGTGGTATTTATTAAAATAAATAAATAAATAGATATCCTTTGAATATATATTTTATTTATAAATACTTGTAAAAACCAAACCAAAAAACATTTCTATAATAGGACAGATAATTCCGGATCAAATTCAATATTGTAGATGTTAATGGGGTTAGAAGTCGTAATTGAGCTAGAAGGGTGGTAAATTTGTTGAATAATTTTAATTAGTAATTTAGTATGGAAACATTAGACGTAAACGGCTGTCCATAAATTGCGTAAAAAGAATATCGGAGTTCGCATTTGGTTATATATACACATGTTGTGATTAGCCGGTGAATAACTCGTTAGTAATATTTTTACCGGCTTTCGGTTTTTTCCTTTCAGCCATTTAAGGATGGAGCGGACCATATCCCTTGTTTTCCTTATATGGTTCGTGTTGTTGAATGGCGGTTTCTTGTTTGAGGTGGATGCTTTAAAAGCTAAAGCCAAGTTCAAGATGATCCACAGGCATTCACCAGAGCTAGGAGACCATCCCGGATCCACCCTAGGACCCCCCATCAATTCAAGGGAACGCTTAAAACAGTTGGTGCATAGCGACCATGCTAGAGTGCAAACCATTCGAGAAAGGCTAGTCCGACAGGAGCGTAAGACCTATGAGGAGATGCCCAGCAGCGAAAAGCATGATTTGATAGAGCTACCCATACGATCCGCCGCGGATTTAGGGTCGGGTCAATATTTTATTTCCATGAGGATTGGGACCCCTCCAAAGAAATTCTTGATGTTGGCAGATACGGGCAGTGTTGTTACATGGATCAAATGCAATAACCAATGTAGTAATTGTTCCAAGGAGGAGTTGAAGGACGTGAGGTTTTATCGGCCTAATGAATCACGCACCTTTCAGCCAATCCATTGTGACTCCAGCTATTGTGCTTCCCAACTCTTGCCGTATCGCAGTTTTGAAAATTGCCCTGCACCAGATGCTCCTTGCAGGTATGAAGGCGGCTACCTAGATGGCACGAAGGTGTCGGCAGCCTTTGGAAACGACACCGTTACAATCCGGATGAGCGGTGGCCAAAAGGTGAAATTGGTGAACATAACAATCGGATGTGCTACGGAAACCTCACAATTCTCTGAACTACTGGACGGTATATTAGGATTAGGTGTGGATACGGTGTCTTTTGCAGGGCAAGCCGGAATGCAGTTCGGGGGAAAGTTTTCGTATTGCTTGGTGGATCATTTTAGCCCAACTGACGTGGTCAGTTACCTCGTCTTCGGTGGAGTCAAGGTTAAAGGTAATGAACTATTAAACTTGCAAGAGACGGACATGATCCTGGGACAATGGTTTTGGAGTACACATTATCATTTAAATGTCACCGGTATCTCACTCGATGGCAAAATGTTGGATATCCCATCAAATATATGGACATACGTTCCACACAAAGGCGGTGGGGTGATTTTGGACTCGGGTACAAGCTTAACAGCCCTCGTCACACCTGCGTATGACAAAGTCGTCGAAGGTCTCCTACCTTCTATAAGCGGATTCGAGGCCGTAAATGCAAACGGGGAAGGTATAATGCCGAGACATTGTTTCGAGGCCAAAGGTTTTAATGAGACGCTCATCCCCAAACTGGCAATCCATTTCGCGAACGGAGCTAAGTTTATGCCGCCGGTTAAAAGTTACGTGATTGACCAAACGGATACCACAAAGTGCCTTGGGTTTATGAAGCTTAATTGGCCGGATGTTTCCATCATCGGCAACATCTTACAACAAAATCATTATTGGGAATTCGATCTCTTCAACCAAAAGTTAAAATTCGCTCCTTCCAGTTGCACATTTGATTGAACATAAAAACCGATTCTGAACTAAATATTTAATGGCCATTGGAGCACTCTATTTGAAATTGTAACTTATCATGTCACCCCTTCTCTGGTCTGCTTTATGCTTATAATATTATGTGCCTGTCTGTAATTTATTCAAAACTGTTAAAATCAAGAAAATATAGAACTGAGAGATGGAAGAAGTGAAAATTACCACAATATTCTTTCATTTACACCACACTTTCCTTTTGTATATAAAAAAAGTTGGCTCAGCTAATTAATTAACAACTCCTAACTCCTAACTCCTCACTAATCACATCACAAACTCAAGCTGACATCTCTATAAAATTATATACTTGCAATGGATTCTATCATGTAATTCATCCTTGATCCTTGATCCTTTCCTTTCCCAAAAACCCTCAATCAAAAAGCAAATCTCATCACAAATCAAGCTACAGAAATCCACATTCCATTACAAAAACATCACCCCCAGAAATCAACTGAAAATTGCACCTTCTGTCACTTGAAGAAACGCACAAAACCATGGGTAATATTCAGAATTTTAAAGAGTTTAGGGCTAGTTTAGAAAACCTGAGAAAATCAGGGACTAAGACCCCGAATTACCCATTATCTTCTTTCTGCTTTTGTACCGGCCTATTTTTAGTCAAAAATGTAACCAACGTTATGTTTTTATTCTGTTTTGGCACCCAACATTAAAATTTCATTAAAGTTTAACAAAAATGATGACATTGCATGGTATAATAGCAGTTTTAATCTCAAATTTATACATTTTAATAATCATGTTCTAATTCAATAATAAATTAAATCATCTAAAAATTTTGGACCAAACTCTAAATTTCCCAGATTCTCACCAATTTCCCAAACACCTAGTACCCAACAATACCCAACTAGGGGCGAGTAAAACTCGACTCAAAAAAAGAGAAATTTTCTACTCGAATCGAGGCAAAAAAAACTCAACTCGTCTCGACTCTAATTGAAATTTTATTAACTCGACTTGAAAAAATTCAAATAAAGTTTAACTTGTAAAATAAAAATTCGAATAACTCTAAATTTTTAGTAATTAGTGGATTGATTTTTAAGTTCAAGTCGAGTCTCTCAATTTCCCTGTTTTATATATATATATATATATATATATATATATATATATATATATATATATATATATATATATATATATATATATATATATCGATATAAAAAATATGAAGAAATATATAATACATATGAAGAAATACATATGCATATCTTATATGATTAGAAAAAGTTGTTTAAATTAGAATCAAATTGTACTATGACATGATAAATAATTACAATTAAATTTGTATATGAACTCGAAAACTCAATTCGACTCGAATTTCATAAGCTCGACTCGAATCAATAAAATTTCAAATAAATTTTGAGGTGTAAAAAATGACGCATCAACTTGAATAATTCGAATTTTTTTAACTCGACTCGATCGAATGATCACCCTTATACCCAACACCCTACCACAGTCTATACTTGCCTCTTAGCCACTGTCGTGTATCCTTTTGCAGTTGGCTAAAGTTACGGTTGAATTGCTTTTAAAAAAAGAAGGTGATTGATGGATTGCTAAATAAACAAAGAAAAAAAATCTGTTTCTACAGTTGAATTAAAATGTCATGGTCACTGGGAGAAAATTGAAGAAATTGGAGAAAAGAAAAGAAGAATTAGGGTTGAAGGCAAAAAAAAAAAAAAAAAAGAAGAGAAATGAGTTCTGGGGAAAATTCGAATAATCACAAAGATTTAGCCGAGCTGAGCGAGAACGACATTATTTCGAGTGATGATCTATTAAGCGTTGGGACTTGGGACTAGGTTGGCCCATTAAGCGTTGGGAATAAAGCCTAATATATTGAGGCACTAGGTTGGCCCATATTTTTATTTTATCAACTGTCTTTTGTTGTTAGTTAGAAGAATTACAATTGTCCTGACACGATATATGCACTATGCAGTGGTGTATATACCATGTTATTTTGTACGTGACCAGTATGCTATTTTTATGAATGAATTTCTGAACTCTTTATTTTTTTCTCTATTCTCTACTCAAACCTTAATCTATCTTCTTAACCCTCAATTTCTGTTACAATTTTTTTTTAAGATCGTTACAATTGGCATCAAAGTTTTGTTTTAGGATCCATTTCAAGCGAAAAAAATTAAAATATCATAACTAATGGGGGAAAGCATTGACCTGACGAACATTCAATGTCAAATTGATAAACTCAAAGATGATACCAAGATTCCTTGGTAGTGGGAAGAACAATGGAGCACCTTGGAGAACCGACTGAAAAAATTTGACACTTGAGAAAATCGAATGGGGAAGATCGATACAAAACTGGAGGAAACTCGGGCCGACCTCAGGAAACTCATTAAATTGATAACCACGGAGGTGGAAGGATCCAAAGCAACAACACATGAGAAAACCGATCAGTTGTCTATCAACAATCAAGTCAAACATGAAGGCAAGAAGCCAGTGCAAGTTACTATTATAGATAATAAGGAAAGATATACAATGAAGTTAGATGAGCCTGGAATTTTAGCTCAAAAGCCTCAACAAGCTACTTATCAGACTGAAAAACTGAAATTTGGAGGACAATACTCTGAGAAGGGTGACACTTCCCTAAGGGCTCTTGATCTTGATACATGATTATTGATCACTTGAATATGTTGTGATTCTTGTCTAACTGGTTATATGATCCTTGATTTTTGATCACATGATTAAATAATGCCTTGGTAACTAATGAGTCATAGGTAGGATGGCATGTCATAGAGTCTTGAGCTCATTTGTGTTGGGTGGTCTACGGACCGGGCTAAGGCCCTTTATTTGGCGATAGTAGGAGGGATGTGTGTTATGGTCTTTGGCGACAGTAGGAGGGATATGACCAGATACTTGTTTTGGCGACAGTTGGTTGGCGACTCGATTACCTAGACTCGACTATAAACCAAGGCTTAAACTTGAAATTGAATAAGAAATCTTGCTGATATGAATTTGTATTTACATGAAATGAAATTGATCTTGTTATGCTTGCTTACATGACATCCCATTCCATGAAACTTGATTGATTGTTATACATTTGACTTCTTGTTGATAACATGTAGTGGATTGGTTGAAAAAACATATCGATATATGTACTCATGTGACCTTGATTTGCGATGTTTAAAGGTTAGAATAACTTAAATGAAATGATATGAAAATATGTCTAAATATGATCAATTGAATACAAGCCTTGTACAAGCATGATTCTTGTGAACCGAGCTAGGCATTCCTTGATCTAAAATACACTTGTTAAATGAATATGCTAGCCTAGCTTAGGTTGCTACCTCACTAAGTACTTAATTGTACTTAACACTCTCGTTTCATTCTTTCCAAACTACGGGTTCGTAGATTGCAAACTAGCTCATTTGGAGGCAAGGCAAGACAAGTTAAAGCACCAAGTATGAATATATTTCTTTGTAGACTCCTAGTTGGTGGTCATAGTCCTGTATATAAGTTACATGTTCATGCATTTGAGTCTATATATATTTGAGATATCATGGTTGGTAAAACTTGATTACATGGTTTGGTTGGTAGCATAGTTGAGCTAGACAACATATGATGGTATGATATGCTTATGGTTAGGTGCCTTGATGATATACCTATGATTGATAGCTTGATTAATGTTCGGATGTTGTCTTGAAATAGATGGAATGGGATGTGATAAAGAACTATGCCATAGGATCATGTTAGTATGTTTGATTGTTTGATAGGTGAAGTAAGTCATTATAACATGTATAGTAATTATGTTTGAGTTTATGATTCCTCGATCCATTTGAATGGAAGAGAATAAATATAGTAATTCATAAAATAGGTCCATGTTAGTGTGCTAAGTCCCTTGTCAGATATGGTTATACAATTCGAATTAGTGCAATGAATCGAGTTGAGTCTACATGCCCTTAATCTATTCGAATGGTCTTTGATTGAAGCATGTAACCTTAGTTGATCTATATTAATGTTTTGTACCTATAAAGTGTGAACTAATAGTTTGATACATTGAATAGTATACATGTAAGATCCGAATGATAATAAGAATTCATCTTGATGCTTTTAGGTTGTTTCGAATGTTAAGATGGATAAGGGAATGATCTTGGATGTTTTCATGTTTTAAATTCTTGTGCTTTAGGTTATCAAGTGATCATATGTTGTAAGTTATGTGTTATAGAACATGTAAGCTCTTGTTAATGAAAATGTTGGTTGTGATAATATGATTAGAAGTCTAACTTATCACATAGGGTAAGTTAGGCAAAAAGTTTTTGATTATTCGTGTTTTTTGTTGCTTGAGTAGAATTCCTTAGTCGGTTTACGACTAAACCGGGTGAGTGGTGTTACAGGGATACTTCTAGGATAACATGAGAAGTTTCTAATAAGCATATGTGCGTGCACACCTTCTGTTAGGTGTTCTGTTAGGCTCTTACGCGTTCTGCTAGTCTCTTACACATTATGTTAGTCTCCTACACCTTCTGGGACCTAAGGTAACCCCTTTAGGTTGGTACCTACGCCCATTGGGCCTGGGTAACGCATGTATAGATGCAGTTCTGGGGATCTACATACTGAAGTTCGGTTGGAGGGTAGTTAGACTGATACCAAAATTTTCTTGTCTCTTCTTTTGCCTCTGTAAAAAATTCCTCAGTTGTTTGAATCTTTTTGTCTATCTTTCTCGATCTGCGACTGTTGAGACAGACCTAACCCTCTCTTTCTATTTCTGAAAAATATCTCTCATTTCTGATTCTTCTAGATGAAAGAATGCTCGATTGTTATTCATAAGTACAAATATTGAACAATTGTGTCGCCTTTTTGTATGGCGTAAAACGAGATTTTGTACTATAATGGGAACATGTCGGTACCATGATCTTTATGTTTGTTCTATGCTTTACCTTATATCTCCATGTTGCCTATAGCATCTTTTGGTAGCTATGTATTATTGAGCTTTCCCAAGCTCACATTGTTTTTACCATCGCAGGTTAGATGAAATATATCATGATTTAATGTCCGACGTTAGTGTTTGGAGTTCTCTTGGTGTTGCTTTTGGAGTATAGTATTGGTATAGCTAGCGGGCATGCATGTTGTGTATTGTTTTATGTTAGTGTTTGTAATGTATTTTTTGAACTACTGTTATTTGTTTAAATGATTCTTTTGAAATGGTATCTTAAACATAAGCTTGTTCTGTTGTTTTTAATGTATTTAAAGAAAAACATTTTTATGTGGATTTTTACTTTGGGTCGCTCTTGTGACCCTAATGTGATCCCCTAGAACTTGATGTAACACATAGTCGGGTCCAGGGGTTATATATAGTTACCATTTTTTTCTCTTTTCTTTATCTTATTCTGATGTTGATTGGTGACAATTTGGCACCAGAGCTTGCAAAGATCCACCTTCAAGCTGGGTAAGAGCAAGAAATCGTAAAACGTGATCGAAGCAATAGATTTAGCAAACATACAAAAGCATCTGGATGAGTTAAAAAGATAACACCAACGTTCTAATATGGTAGGAATCACAGAGAAACAACTTAGAAGACATAATAGCATAGATGGGAAGCAACAATGCAGAAATCCAAGGGTATATGAAGAAGATTTTCAATCTTCTAGCCAATGAGGCAGATGATACTAAACCAATTGCCCTTGAGAAAACAAACCAGTTGTCAGTCAATGTTTTGTAAAAAAGGAAAGAAACCAGTGGAAATGATTATCATTGATGAAAAGGAAAAAAATTCCACGAAGCAAGATGAACCTAGAATATTAGCCCATAACCCTATGTTACCTCATAGCCAACCCACCAAATCTCAAAGTTTTGAAAAGTTGAAATTGGGTAGTGGGTTGCCTGAGATAGAAGAGACCTCGGTTCTCAAGGACCCTCATTACTGGATAAAAATCATTCTAATGGCCATACCAGTAATAAGAATGTTTTCACTCTTGGACCTAATATAGAACTTCATATTTTTAAGGGAGAAAATCTCAAGGTTGGATTAGAAAGTTATATAAGTATTTTTTATTTTTTTATAATTTCATAGTGTTAAAAACTGAAAATTATTTTCATATATTTAATAGGCAATCGGAGACTTGGTTTGATGGTTACATTGTGCAGAAGAATAAGGTGGTTTGGTAAAGATTTATGGTTGATTAATGCCACAAGTTTTATGATAAGGCATGCTATGATGAAATTGAAGAATTTAATAAGTTGGCTTAAAAGTTCACAGTGGAAGAATATCATGAGAAGTTTGAGGAATTGAAACCCTTTATGCTTATGCATAATTCCCATCTTGGGGAAAACTACTATGTTTCTAGTTTTATTGGTAGGCTTAAGGAAGACATCAAACACAAGGTAAGAGTACATGAACCCGTTGTATTTGTTGATGTTTGTAAAAAGGCTAAACTCCACGAGTTATTCCTGAAAGTTGAGGGTAAGAAGTATAAGTATTCCCAAATGATTTACACTTCTAATCCATTTTAGTAAAGCCAAAAACCTTCAGTGAGTCATACTCACAATGCAAGATTCAACCAGACACCACCTAATCAGAAGCAAAATTTACTAACATATAGGAAGGCTAATAAGTTATGCTTCAAACGTGGTAACAAGTTCAGTCCATGGCATCAATGTAAGCCTAAACAATTGAATGTGATGAAGAGCAAGTAATTGAGGAAGTAAAAGAACTGATAGATGAAAACAAGAAATTGTTGCCATGACACAAAGAGAACAAGTAGAAGGAAAGTTAGAGATGTCCATCAATGCCTTAACGGGAAATGTTGGACATGATACATTGAGAATCCAAGGAACCATCAGAGGAAAGCCATTATTCTTGTTGACAGTAGAAGTGCTCACAGCTTTGTAACCAATAACTAGGCTAAGAAAGGTGTGGATGTAATTCCTACCAACCTCTTCACTATCATAGTGGCCAATGGTGAGAAACTATACTTCATAACCAAGAGTAAGCAATTGGTGTGGAGGATGAGAGGGCATTAATTTGAATATGACTTTAGGGTCTTGAAAATGGAGGGAAGTGGCATGGTCTTGGGAGTGGTGTAACACCCCAATTTTGGGCTTAGAAGCTTAGGGTCTGAACCGGATCGGTATGATAAACGATTCGAATATAAAAGGAGGTTTTAGGGAAAGCATAGCTCGGGATGCTTTAAAAATATATAAAAATATCTAAAAATCCTCTTTTAATATATATAAGAGAGTGGTGAAATCAATTTTACAAAATAAGGTTTGGAAATACTACATTTCGGCGTAGTGACCAAAATGCGATTTTTGCAAAGTTTGGAAGTAACTGTTTTGTAAAGGATTGAAACTTTGAATCTTTAAGGAGCTAATTTACCCAAAATGTTTTCTCCAGATTTTTCCTTAATTTGGTTGATTTAATTAATGTTTTAATTAAATAAAGAAAGGTGAAACTAAATTTTGACTTTCATAACTACCTTTTCCTAATTTTCTCTCATTCCTTTTTCTCTCAAAATCCCATCATCCAAACACATTTTCTCCAGAAAAATTCACATTGATCTTCACTTCAATTGATGAGATTTCCATCATCTATTGGTTCCTAATCAATCTTCCATCAAATCCATTTGATTTCCACATTGAATTTTCATGGAATTTGGCCCAAATCAAGGAGAAATCATCATTTAGAGGTAAGAATATTCTTCTCCTCTAAATACTCAGTTCTTTACTGAAATTCCCAAGTTGTCAATCCTTTATTAATGATTTATAAATGGTTTTAATGTTAGAAACATTATTTTGGCTTAAAACTCAAGATTTTGGAAAAGATCTTGAAGATTTTCGTTGTGGTTGATTGGGCTCTGTTTTGAGATGGTTCTTTAATGTATTTTGGATGTTAAATGATGTTAGAAATGAGGTTTTATCAATCTAATCCCGAATAGGTTATGTTTCCTAAGTTTTTGCTTATGATAATGGTGGTTTTTTAGGTGTTTTTGGTGTTCTGTTATAGCTGGAGGTATAAGGACGAGTTTAGGTTTGTTTTCGATGTTGATTGATGTTTAGAAATGATTAGAAGTGATGGATCTTGGCTGGCTTAAGTTTTTGGAGAGTTTGGAGGTGATTTCGGTTGTGTTTGGTAGCCGAAATGTTGAGTTTAGGTGGTGCGGCGAGTTTAGGAGAAGTGACTGATGATTTTAATGCATGATGATGCATTAATCCTCTGCTCTTATGTGTTGTAAACAGGGGAGACACCTTCGGACACTTTTGGTGTTGGTTCGGAAGTATCGGAGGCATAGTTAGAGTTTCAGCGAGCAAGGCGAAACGTAATTGGTGAGTGGAGATGGTTTTCCAGCTTTGAAACGATTATTTGGAGGTTTTGGGAGCTTAGTTTAAGTCTAAACAACTTAGCTAAGCTCAAGAGTAAGTTTTCGGAAAAACTCCCTCAGATGTGCTAAGTTGTGGTTTGATGCATTAGTTATCAAATGCATGTTTAATTACTGTTTTGAAAGCATGTTTTGGCATGATTAATGCTGGTTTTGAAAGCCATGTATTGAAGGATGCTCAAGGTAAGAGATCCTTGGTTTGACATGTTATTAATATGGTTATGGTGCATGGAGATGCATGATGATAAGTGGCTTTAATTAATGCTTAAAAACAGTGAATTGATGATGGTATTTGATGTATATTGGCAAGTGATGAAATGGTTTTTTTTAAGTACTTGAATCGGATATAGTTAGCCGGCTATAGGATTGGGTGCACCGTAAGTAAAGTCGCCTTGGATGTCGAGGGGTTGTGATTGTACCGTAAACTCCATCCAAGTACCCTAACGATTGAGGTAAGATCACAACGGTGGTTGTAAATTCCGTGTGTGAATCTTGTATTATGTGTCCCTTACTCTCGTTAGTGGAATTAACAACTACCGGTGAGTGGTGTTGAGGGGTTGAGATTGTACCGTTATACTCCACCACGGGTGTCACATCAATAGAGGGATTGCTCTTGAGTGTGAACCTTGTGTAGTCCGGTAGTGTGTATGAAGCGTGTGGGACAACGCTTGTAATCCGCGTATCCGATTGTGTCTTGTGTTGAAATGGTTATCAACTATCACTTGGAAGCCAATATAATGTATTTGATTGTAACGAAGCGTGAGATGCTTGAAAATTATGCAAGGTAGCATGAAAAAGAGATGAGCATGTGGTTTAAAAGCTTTGTTGAAAGTGTTTCCTAAAAATGCATTATTGTATTGGTTTTATTTAGAGCATGCCTCACTTAGCATTTGTGCTTACGCTCTCTTTTACCAATAATGCAGATAATTGAGGTGTTTTGGGCATCAAGGAAGCTAAGTTCATCCAAGGAAGTCCAAGCTCACGTATGGTGAAGTTTTCATACACTATTAGTTTTGATAAATTGGCAATGGGAACCTAAGTGTTGTTTTTGGGAGATGTATTAAACTCCCTAAGGTTGTGGCATGTTTGCCTTTGTTGGTTTGAATTGTAAATAGCCTTAAATGCATGTTTTGAAGGTTATTTTCTTATTTGGTTTTGATAATAGGAAGCATGCCTCTAGACTTGTGAAATTTCATGATTGATGATGTGAATGTGTTTAGGAGTTCTAAATATGTGCGTTGGATGCTAGATGACTTGTTGACATGATTAGGGAGTCATTAGGTTGTGTTTGAATGGGTTTATGCATGAAAATCCAGACTTTGCTGTTGAATCTGGGCAAACCGTATCGAAACACCCTCCAGTGTTTCGAAACGAGGGCCTGAAATGGCCTTCGTGTTTCGAAACGCTAAGTGATGTTTCGAAACGGTTTGGCTACTGGAAGGCCTCGTTTCGGAACCAGTCTCGGAACCAACCCGCGTATTGGAACGGTCAATGCCGTTTTGATCCTCGTTTCGATACAGCAGGTGGAAGTTTCGAAACAGGTGACCGTTGGGCACTGATTTGAATGGTGCTGAAGTTTGCAACATTTACATTTTAGTCCCAAAAGTTGAAGTTGAAATTGCTTGAGATTGAGATGTTCTTTTAAGATGGAATTTGATAGAGAAGCATGTAAAATGACTAAATTCATCTTGGTAACATTAAAATCAGTAAAGGTCTTATAATTTACAGAAATTACATTTTGGTCCCTAAACTTATTTAAGTACAATTGAGTCACTGTTTGTTATCTGATCGTTGTGCCTTTCTCAAGTAAGTTTTATGAGCACTCACTTAGGGTTAATGTGCATCTAGACAAGATTAAAAAGAAAAAAACGGTCATGAATCAAGGTTGACTTTCGGGTTGACTTTGGTTTTCCCCGTGTAATCTTCGTAGTTCGGGTCAACCGTCTAGGCTGGGCTAAGGGGGTTACAAGTGGACTAAATGATGAAGTACAACCCAATTATCATGGATTTAATGTTATGACACTGAGTTAAAGAGGTGGTTTTACAATGAGAAGAAGAACTCAAGACTTAGAATTATTTTTAAAGAAAAGTTAAAGAAAATGATTGAAAAAGACTCAAAATTAATAGGAAAGATATACTTGCTTACTAATATGAGTGGTGTTATTTGGCATATCTTTGCGGGGCTTGTCTATAACCCCCTCGACCCAGCCTAGTCGCTAGACTCGAATCAAGAAGATCACGTTGGTCTGCCGAAGCAAACCCAAACTAACTTAATTGAACTTAGGCCCATTTTTTTCTTTATCTTACCTAGATGCATCGTTAAGTCCAAAAGTGTACATACAAGTAGAGGTTCAATTTTCATTCGAGACAGACATTTATAAGGCACTCAATTGCAAAAATGAGCATTTGAAGAACCAAAATGCAAATCTGAATAGTTACAGAGATTTTCACAAATTTCAGGTTACCATTACTTAATTAATCATTTTTCATGCTAGCATGTCGATTTTCAGCTCAAACGGATTACAATTAAGCATTTGTTTTAACAATTAAGGAATTAAAGACTAAATTGTAAAACTACCAAAATAAGGGGACTATTACAAACTCAAAGGCATGATACTGAAAATAGACATAATATAAGCATGCACACAAAATCTCAGGTCAAACGGACACCATTTACTTATTCAATTGATGCATGAACATACGATGATCAAAATGCAAGAATATAAACTTGGTAAAGCCCATTAACCGAAATAAATATCGATCGTACCAGTACACGGGATACCATACCGGTATAGGAAAACATTGAAGCAAATATAGAGAGTACTCGGTTACACGTACCGAAACTCGGTCATACGTACCGATATCCACATGCAATACTGGTCACCGGAATGACCCCGTGTACCGGTACTGAACATTGAGCATATCGATACGGGCTGCTCTAAAATGCATCTTAGAGATTCAAATCTCAAACCAAACATACCAAAATACTTACGAACAACATTAGCATGCTTCTGAAACTATACCATTATAAAATATAAA
The DNA here is from genome assembly GCA_958450335.1 of Hibiscus tridactylites. Lineage (NCBI taxonomy): Eukaryota > Viridiplantae > Streptophyta > Magnoliopsida > Malvales > Malvaceae > Hibiscus > Hibiscus tridactylites. The sequence goes on along the minus strand of OY288287.1, from coordinate 57,071,597 downwards.
TGCACAATTAATTACATGCTAGTTAACTAACGCAATTCATATTCAACCAAGGAATCTAGAGGAATGCTTCCTAATAAAGCAACATAATTTATAACATGTACCAAAAGGTCAAGACCCCAAACACAAGCTATAGATCAAATAAAACTAGAGACATATGTTCATATGTATACTTAGAAATCAAACAATCTATTTCGTCATTATTTAGAGTCACCTTAGCACATTAGCTCATAGCGTCAAACATACCTAGCAATAAAACATAATCAACATCATACACATTAAACAATGCCATCATCTAACATAATATAAACTTCAACCATATACCATGCCTTATACAAAATAATATTCCCATGATTATTCCACATTGACTTATTACAAATAATAATAACACCATAAATATACTCTTAAGTTCGCTTGTCTTGGGATCATGCCTTGCCTCGAACCGCAACCCCGCACTTGATTAATTCACTGCATTGATGGAAGAAAAGAGAGCGTAAGCATATAATGACTAGTGAATCGAGTAAGAATTAAATTAGAGAAGCAATATTAAATCGAGTAAGAATTTTAGGTTAGATTTTAGCTAATTAAGAATTTAGTTTTGAGTAATTTTTAAATAAATCGATTTAATATTAAATTAAAAAGTAATTATTTTACAATAATTGTAAAATGTTAATGATGACAATATTATAAAAAAGAATTAAAGTAATATTTTATTGGGATTATTAAACCAATTATCTCATTTTTAACAAAAGAAATGACTGTTATTATTTTCACAAAAATAAGAAAAATATATTTGAACTTTTCTCTCATCTTCTCTCTAAAATTTGCCAACTATACTTTAAAGAAAATTGATTTTCGTTCATGATTTTCATTTCTTTTATATTCTAAATGATTTTTAATTAACAATCTAGCAAGATTAGAAGTTTTCATCAATTCTTCTTGGAAATCACGTTCAAGAGGAGGATGATGTTTTCAACTTCCATTTTTCTTATCAATTGGGTAGACTTTTGATTTTTAAATGTTATCTAATTGGTTCTGATTGATTATCTATTATTTCTATTGGAGTTTATGAATTAAAACGAATTTAATTTGATTTGTTTGGTTTTTTGGATGATAAATGGTGATTGTAGTTTGATAGATAAAATCAAAATGTTTTAATTGGATTGATAGTTAATTTTACGGGTAAGATAAAATTTAATATCAATTTTATAAAATTAATTTTAGAATTAATTTAATTAGTTAAATTTAAATTTGATTTCTTAAATGAGGTGTGTGGTAGAATAGTTGATTGAATTAATGGATCACATGTTAAAATGCACCACATATGTTTGATGAAATTCTTGTGAGAATCTAATGAAAATAAAAGAATATGAAAGGAGGTTCGAATGGTGCGGGACAGGGGTGTAGCAAGGGTGTTGCCTCCTTTCGAGTCGGGTGGTATGTGCGTGGCAATAACAACAATTGAATTATTAAAAACTATTTCGCATCTTTAATCTATTGAAGGACAAAAATAAAAATTAAATTATTAAGAACCAACTTTGATAATTAGTACCATGATTTATAAAAAAAAGTGTTGACATTAATTATATATAGGCTTAGTTAGAGTGTAAGCCTTTATTTCTTATCAATGTGAGATTTTTGAAGTTAAAGAGTTTGCTACTATATTTTAACTTTAAGAATCTCACATTGATAATAAACAAATAATTACACTCTAGCTAGGCCTATATAGAGCTAATGCCAACACCCTACTTTGCAAATCATTGAGCTAAATATTACAATTGGTTCCTAATAGTTTTTTTTTTTTAATTTTCTGTCTTCAATTTGTTGAAAATGTGAAGTAGGTTCCTAATAGTTTATTTTTTTAGGTTCGTAAAAAATTCAAGTGAAACTTGTTATGTATGCACGGTGAGTTCCAATTAGGATATGTTAATTATTTGTTAATGCAATTAATTAAGTTAAAACACCAAAAAAATGAAATTTTTTTAAACTCACCATGCTTCTATGGTGAGTTAATTTTTTTTAAATAATATTTTATTCATACTCGTCGTAGAAACATGACGGGTTTACTGTTAAAGTCTTATTTTTGTCTATTTAGAAGTTTAAATCCTACTAAGATCAAAATAGAAATTAAAGGTGTTAGAAATGCCCTTACCTCTTTTTCCCTGTAGGCGTTAAGTACATAAAAAGAAAGAAAAAAAAGAATTAACGTGGAAGTCTGGCAGTAGTGTTGAATGTGTGGATTAGTTGGCGATGTTATATAAATTTGCTCGTAGGTTTTTAAACGGGGGATTTAATTGTGTCACGGAGTATTTTAAGAACTTAATTATTTTGGTGTAGTCTAATTTATATTAATTCTTGTATTGTCTCATTGAAGTTAGTAAGTGTTTTGGTGATTTTTGGATAGGCCGTTAAAGTGTTGGCATCGAGGCGATAGTAATATGGTGAGTGCAAATGTCTTTTGGTAGTTGGTACTATAAAAAGGTTTGAATTATAGGTTTGAGAGTTTAATTAAAGCCTAGAAAGCTTAGCTAAGTTCGGAAGTAAGTTTTCCATATTTTTTTCCTTTTGAATATTGTTTGATATGAAACTTGAATTACATGTTTTGGTTAAAAAGCATAGAATGATTTACTTATAGTTTTATGCATCATTTTAAAGATATGCAATGATTTATCAACGATGAAGATGGATAAGAGCATTGAGAAATGGTTTCATAACGGAATGTGGTTGTTGCTTTTAGCAATGTGATTTTGCATATGAAATCAGTTTGTTATATGCATAAGGAAAACAATAAGTAAATGTGTTTAAAAGATTATATTAGCTATGTGACATACAAAAATAAAGTATCGGGTATAGTTAGCATGCCATATAATTTAAAGTATGCTTAAATTAGAGAAGCACGGGTTCTACGCTCAATATGGGGAATGAGTTTTAGCGTTTTTGGCTTTCATCCTCTTCAAATTGCTTCTTCGCAAGCGATAACAGACATCAACCAATATGTTTGGCTTAAGTGAGATCCTAGGTTATTTCCTCCGTACGCTAGAGAAATATGATGCTTCTCTTTTGGACAAGTGGCATGCTTTGTTTACCCTCATATCACTCCCCGAAGATGTTTTCCTCAACCCATCTTCATTGCACTCCACAGTGCGCTTGGGTTCCAGGCATAGCTTCCTCGTGGTTGAAAGTTCTATAGTATAATAACCCTTAATTTTTCAGGACGTCTGGTAAAAAATTACTGCCCTATAATTTCCGCATCGGCGCCTGTCGGCGAATTTAGGAAAAAATTGTTGTTTCATCTTACTCTTCGTTCTTTTTTCTGGGTCAACAAGTTGCGGCTCATGTATGATAATTTCTTTTTTTGCCATATTCCGTTGTCACAACTGTCGCGTTTAGGAAGCTGAAGGTCGTGCGTGTAAGGGTTATCGTTTGACTTGTGAATTATCGAGCATTTAACCATTGCTGTTCAGAGAAACTAGATGGAGTGGCGATTGACTATGTTTTCTTTTTGGTGTTTTCATCACCACATATTCTCTTTGGTTTGAAATTTTTCATATTTACTGCATCAATTGTTGATGGTCAAAATAAAATTGTTGTGGTTGACGACATTTGAGGTGATTTACCATTTTGATTTGGATGTAGAATCGCAGTCAATGATGGTTGTGGAAAATGCAAGAGATATATATAACATTATGGTTTCATTTTGTCAAATATCACTTGAGGAAGACAATGATCTCCTTTTCTAATTAGGAAAATTCTATGACGTGCGACGAACACCGATGAACACCACTAATGATGAACATTGTTGAACACCATTAAATTAATTAATAAATATTTAAAATTTCAAGGACCCATCATACAATTAATAATTATTTTAAAAAATTCAATTAAATTATTTATATATATATTAAAATTTTATTTTTTTTAATAAGGGTATATTATATATTTAGTACCTCACCTATTTTCGTATTTCTATTGAACCCTCATTATTTAAATATTATTTTAATCTGACTTTATTCTTTATAAAAAATAATTTAACCCTTAACCCTAAACTATTAAACCTTAAACTCTTAAACATATCATAAACCATATACCATTAAAAATAATTTCACCATCATCGATTCAATTCAATTCAATGAATTGTTAAATTCTCCTAAAAAAAATTGTGAAGCAAAAATTAGTATTGCATGAACCCAATGTGGTCGAATTTAATCTCTTAACTGCAATTCCTCAAATGGGTATACTATTTTGTTTTGAAATTTTTGAATAAATGAACAATAATTATGTTTTATTTCGTTTAAGTTCCAATTCATGACACATTTCCCCCCTTTTACCGTTCTTCTGCCCATTTTATTAGCAAAAAAATCATCTGCTTCGTGAAGTGGATCGAAGGGTAAAAGGGGCGATGGAGGATATTGGGCTGTTTAAGTAAGGCTGGGGTGTGATGATTTGAATGATTTCGAAACGCAGTTCACATCGAACCGATTTGCAGAAAGAAATGATGCATTCAATGGAGAAAAAGGTATTAAATCTACCGTTCAAAGACTCAGTTCTTTGCCTGCAAGTTTATCAATAGATTTCTCTTCAAAGAAGAATACTAATGGTGGAGAAAACATTCAGGCGCCGGAGCAGGGTTTGTGTTCAAGCACGGATGCCGAAAACTCCGACACGGTAGTTCGCATTCAAGGCTTGGGTTCGAGGAGAAGTTCGGTAAATTCAGCTGCTGGTGAATTCAATTCTTACTTGGAACAGATGAGATTGTTGGATGAAAAGGTGAAACAGATTGCAAATTGTAAAGAAGTTGATCCAAAGAAAATTTCAAATGTCATAAGATGAAATCTCATGAGGATTCAACAGAATTGAGCATTCCAAGTTGCGCTTTTTCCTCTAGTGTTGTTCATGATATATTTGAAGTTACTGAAACCAGTGCAGAAAGCATAACTTGCTTTGATGGGGAAAACTGTAACGGTAAGTCGGGCGATGATGGATTACAAAGCCGGATTTGATAATTTAAGGGTATATGTTTAAGAGTTTAAGGGTTTAAGGTTTAATAGTTTAGGGTTTTAGGTTTAAGGTTAAATTAAATTTTTATAAAGAATAGGGTCAAATTGAAAAAATATTTAAATAATGAGGGTTTAATATAAATACGGAAGTAGGTGAGGTACTAAATATATAATTTATCCTTATTAAAAAATAAAATTTTAATATATATAAAAAATAATTTAATTGAATTTTTTAAAATAATTATTAATTGTATGATGGGTCCTTGAAATTTTAAATCTTTATTAATTAATTTAATGGTGTTCAACAATGTTCATCATTAGTAATGTTCATCAGTGTTCGTCGCATGTGGTAGACTCATCCTTCTAATTATGTTAGATGAGTTGTGATGTGCGTGTCAAGTCTATGCTTGATAGGAGTGACATTATGGGTACAACAGGCTAGCTATAGAGTTGGCTTGGTGAGATATATAGATTTAACAATCATGTTATAGAGGCACAATTGCTTCATCGGGCAATTTTGGGTGAAAAACCTCTTTTAAATTATTATTGAGAAAAATGGCTCCCAAAAACTATTATTTGGCAAAATGACCCCTAAACTTGCCAGGTCGGCAGATCTCGCGTTGTGTAGAACGCGAGGTACGACATCGCGTTCTGCACAACGCGATTTTAGTCGACGTGGCATTGATGTCCGTGTTAACGGTTTTACAGTACCTCGTGTTCTGGAGAACGCGAGGTCCCCGAGAAATTGAAACGGCGGCTGTAATATATCGCATCGACCTCGCGTTCTGTAGGACGCAAGGTCTTTATGAACCACAAGCGAAAACAAGCGTGGGTAGGCATGTTCAAGCCCAATTTCGAGCGTGTAAATCGTATATTTTTAGCAATCATCGAGTTTGGGGTCGTAGTACTGTAAATTGTGTATCGTATGATACCAACATGGTTAATTTCCGTCCATTGTACAATGGTTTAAAATGGCTTCGAAAACCCTATGCTATCATCCTTTTTTGAATGAAGTTGCATTTCAACAAATGTCGATAGGCATGTTCGAGCAGAATTTCATACGTAGAAAATTTAAATTTTCAGGTAACATCGAGTTTGGGGTTGTAGTACTGGAAATTCTCTACACGGTCAATTTTCGTCCATTGTACGCTGATTTAAAGTTGATTCGAAAACACTATCATAACATATTTTTTTGAATGATTGAAAATATAAGATGACGGATTGTATAAATCGAAGTGGAGTGACTTTATTGATTAGATTGTCATGTGCGAACTCACATATACAAATTAAAAATAATTAATTAATATGAGGGGTTGAGCGATTAGGACACTTAGGAGCTGTGTGCCAAGGATTTCGACATATAGAACAATGCTTCTTTTGTCCGGTTTTCTCTCGATGTTCGACCAAATCCTCGGCACAGTATATTCTTGTAGAAGGTGGACGTCCTTTGGCTCGTAGTAGTGCTGGATATGGGCGTATGATCGGTTCAGTGTCTACAGCATTCGGATCAACCTCATTTCCGATTGGAGGAAACTCTTTTTCGTAAACCTTAAGCACCGTTTTGAGTAAGTATATTGCATCAACCATATGCATGTATTCTATTCGTTGGTTAATGCAAGCAGCAATGGCGTGTGCGCACGGGTATTTGAAAGTTTGGAAAATTTCGCACTCGCAGGTTCTTTCCCTCAGATCTACCACGTAAGCGTTGGGCTGAATGCCTTCCAACCGCCTGGAAAATTCCGCAACACGAAACAAGTGTCCTTCTCGCGAGAAGAGAGTTGCTTGCATCTGTCTTGATTGGCCCAATTGAATATGCAGTCTTGTGCGGAAATCTGGATGAACTTTGTGTCCACCTGCCATGTACTCAGTTGCTTGCCTGCCCAAGGTTGCAAAAAGGGTAGCTAAACGATAATAGGTCACTTTGACAATGGAAGTGATAGGCAACTGCCGAACTCCCTTCAGTGATGAGTTCACTGCCTCATCGAAGTTTGTTGTCATGTGACCATAACGTTTACCCTCGTCATACGATCGAAGCCATTTTTCCTTTGGGATTTTTTCAAGGTATTCTGCGCCATTTTTGTTTCTCGCTCTCAGTTCCTCGAGCAGGTCAGCCACCTCTTGTTTGTAGTGCGAGTTGCCTACGGGATGACAGTTGAATAGTTATGGGCGAAAAACACATGAAAAAAGGTCGTAAATTGAAGCGAGTAACAAGTAATATAGTAAATGAAAATGACATAAATGACGTACCCATATCGAGCATCATTTGACGTTCATCACGATTCTTGTATTTCAGCAGGTAGTTTGCAGCTATATGCCGCAAGCAAAAACGGTGGTGAATGTATGGAGGCTTCCAATAATCACCCAAATTTTGTATCGCCCACAGCAGCGCTGTGCCTCTATCAGAAACAACACACACCCCTTAATCCCTTCTTCTTCGTATTACATGATCAAGGACATATTTTCGTAGGTTCTTAAGGAAGAACGTCCAAGACTCCAAATCCTCCTTCGAGACGATTGCGAATGCAACAGGAACGCATTTGCGATTGTCGTCTTGTGCTATAGCTAGAAGTAGGATCTGTGTATATCTTTCGTACAACCATGTGCCGTCGATTTGGACCATCAGTTTGCAGTGCTTGAATGCGTTGATGCACTGGGGGAAGTCCAAAATAACCGGTGGAATTGAGAAACACCTCGGACGACACGATCATTTTCGTATGCCAGAACCGTATCAAGTTTGACAACCATTCTGGGGATGTGTTTCTGCAGGAGATTAAGCCACGGGCGCAACTCTTTGTAAGATTCCTCCCATCGGCCATACAATTCCTGTTTGGCCTTTTTCCTTGCATACCATGCTTTCGAATAACCTAGACGGAAGCCGGTGACAGCTAGAGCTGCATCCTGACATGTAGGGACCGACACAGTGGGATTTGTTTTCACCAGTGTGGAAAAGATGTCTGCGAGGTACTTTGCATCCAGGTTCTTGTGATTCTGGTTGAGGCTAGCAACGGTGCATGTATGGGGCCCCTCAAGTTTTGTTATTTTCCAACGGTTTCCTGCCCTCTTCAACTCTGATATATGGATTTTCCATTTACAACCTTGATCCTTTTGGACGCAGTGAGCCTTGTAGTATTTGGCTTGGGTTTTCTTCACCGTCGTCTCAACATTATGACGAAGGTTGTACTACTTAACTACCGCCACCACAATTTCCTTGTTCGAGAACGCCATACCAATTCTTAGTTCACCATCAGAATGGTTGACTCGGCCATCTATTGTGTCCTCATGGGGAAAATCAGGGACGTCCATTGCATCCATATTAACCATTGTGAAGTGGGATGGTGGCTGGAACATAGAAATTGGTCTTGCGTCTACAGGAAAGTTGGTGGCAGTCGGTTCTTCGTCCAAATCTGGTGGCTGGAACGATAGTGTCTTCTGGGTCTTCTGGTAACTCTGTCAAGTCTTCTGGTTCGGGATAGAATGGCCCCAGCTCGTCTCCGTCTGGACCGGGTTCTCTAATCGGTTCTTCATCAGAAGCATCCTCCGGGAGCTGGAATAGTAGAGCTTCGTCGATCACTACCCTTCGAGGCGAGGATTGGGGTCGATGAGTGGGAGACCTCTCACGAGATCGCTCACGAACCTCATTTCCAAGACCAAAATCAAGATCACCATAAGAAGAATGTATTCCCATAGATGGTTGAACGTATTTCGTGCTAGGGACATACGTTGAGTGTCGTCCATATGAGGAATCATGGTCGTGCATAGCGTAAGAAGACGACGCTCCCTCACCCTCAAAAGAAGAATGTCTCCCCATAGATGGTTGACCGTAGTCGGTTCCAGGGACATACATTGAGTGTCGGCCATATGATGCTTTATGGTCGTGCGTAACGTAAGGAGCCGACGTTCCCTCCCCCCCAAAACTATAAGGATTGTATGGCAACATAGCGCGTATTTTGGAAGTTTTGATTTAATTTAACTTCCAAAATATTGCGCTATGTCGTTATTTTTAGTTACTACTAAAAACATAACGCGTATTTAGTATGATTCATTATTGTTATTATTATTATTATTAGTATGATTATTATTGTTCTTATTATTATTGTTCTTATTATTATTGTTATTATTATTACTATCATACTAATAATTTTTATTGTTAGTATCATTTATTATTATTGTTGTTGTTATTATTATTATTATTATTATTATTATTGTTATTATTATTATTATTATTTTAATTATAATTATTATTTTTATTATTTCTATTATTATTTTTATTTTTATTGTTATTATTATAAAAAATGTAATATTAAATGAGTTTCCCGTCTTGAAACTCTTCATTTAAAAAACCCCACGACCTCGCGTCATGTAGAACGCGAGTTCTTTAGAACATCGCGTTCTATAGGACGCGAGGTCACTTCTGATTGTTCAGTTCACGCGTCTGTTCATTGACGCGCCTTTTCAATGAACCTCACGTCTTATAGAACGCGAGGTACATGAATATTGCGTTCTACAGAACGCGAGGTTCATTAACCTCGCATCCCAAAAGATATGAGGTCTTCTATAAATTGGAGGTTTTTTTCTAAAAATCTCCACAGAACGCGAGTTCTATAGTAATTTTACAAAAATTTGTCAGCAACTTTTATATATCGTTCGATCACATGGAGCCCTTGCTACACAACCAAGTGAGTCACTGCAGTGAATATTGGCGAAACAATGAAGAGGTATTATTTTTTTCCCTTTTATTTTCTAAATTTTTTATTAAAATATATTCTTTTATTTTTACTAACTATTTTATTTTATATTTTTGCAGGGATACGAACGTAACTTACAATGTTACCTTAACCGTATCACCGTCGCACCCGTTGATGTTGTTATGCGTTGGATTGAGCGGGCTGGTTTTGGGCACATAGCTCGCTATGTAGGGGGTGAAGGTTAGACCGTCGTTGATCAGCGCGCTGATAGAACAGTGGAGACCCGAGACACACACGTTTCATCTTCCATTTGGCGAGACAAACATCATGTTGGAGGATGTTGCCTACATTCTGGGGTTGCCTACAAACGGCAGCGTTATTACTGGTATAGCGATGGCACATTGGCCAACCCTATTTGCTGAAGAAATGGGCGTGCTGCCCCCTGAGGACGTGTGGGACGGAGGGAAAATTTCTATATCGTACTTGGAGGACCAGTTTGGAACCCCTCCCCCCGATGCGGATGTAGTTGCACTTCAGGTATTTTTTATTTAAAAATTAGGATGTCATTATTATATATTTAGTATGCTTTTATTATATTCATGATTAAATTAAAATTATTTATTTGCACATTAGGCTGGTTTATGAATTTTTTAGGATGAATTCAGTAAATATTTAGGATCCTTTTAATAAATTTAGGATGCAATTACAAATCAGTACTTCATAATTAGGATGCTTTTATTAAATATATATGATGACTTTATTAAATATTTAGGTTGCCTACATTAAATATTTAGGATAAATTACAAATATTTATTTACAAATTAGGATTAAGTTACTAATTTCTTTGGATGCGTTTATTAAATCTATATTTAATCTATATTTAGGATGAACTTACAATTTTTTTAATTAGGATGAACTTAAATTTTTTTTAATTAGGATGCCTTTATTAAATTTATATTTTCACAGCGGTGTGCACGAGCCCACATCTTGGGCATTATTGGCGGGATATTAATGCCCGACAAAACTCGCACAAAAGTGCACGTTATATGGCTTCGTCATCTGACAAATTTAGATGAGTCTGGACGAAAATCTTGGGGTCAGCTGTCTTGGCGTTTCTTATCAGAGACCTCTACAGAAACGTTGACGCCTTCAGAGCATCGATGGGAGGATGCTGTTTATTCCTACAGGCTTGGGTTTGGTTTCGGATGCCTACTTTGACACCACAGCTTAGGCAACCCATCGCTATGTTATTTCCGCTTCTACGGAGGTACTACATAATCTACTATATTTTTTATTAAATTATTTTATTTAACGATGTTTTTCATTATTTAAAGGTGGACCACCGCACTATCCCACATCGGCCTGCCGGAGTCCCAGAAAGAATACAGATATAGATTCGATGCCTTGACGGAGGAGGAGGTAATTCAACGATTATTTTGATTTTTCCATACTATTTTTCCAATAATATTTCATATAACCGTTACAAACTTTTTCATTCTTTTTAGTTCGTGTGGACACCTTACGATTCAGAGAAGATTCGCCAGATTACTCCACCAGATATTGTGCAAGAGCGAGACCTCTGGATTTCCGTCGTGCCGCTGGTGAACTACGAAATTTGCGCGTGGCATTCTACGGATAGGGTACTCCGACAGTTCGGGTATGTCCAAAATGTTCCACCCCCTCCGTAAAATATGGACTCCTTCCACAATCTTACGCGTCAGGGGAAGACGAAGGTTGACTGGGCCGAGCACCACGCTAGCTGGATAGCGCTTTGGGCTCAACGATTTCACAGACGCCCAGAGTTTCTACAACAAATTATGGTAGAGGGTCATTCGGTCGCTTTCAATTATGACCAGTGGTATAGGAACAATGGGATGCCACATATCCTTATTCAGGCCGAGCGCGAAGCAGGGCTTCCCCAGCAACCCCAAAACCGTCCACGCGGGAACTGGTGAGCGAGCCAGACCAAGAGCTAGAGGCAGTCGACGCAGTGCGGTCCGAGACCACGATATGACACTCCAGGGGCATCATCTTCTGCCCCACCATTGCATAGCGGTCCATCGACTTTCCAGCAGACGATGCCTCCACCCTAGTACGGCTCCACTGATTCCTATCGTCCCCATACGCCCACGACTGACCTTATGCTTATCGATTATCCATAGCTGCACCCTCACCCTCAGTATGGGTTTCCGATTGTGGAGAGTACGCCGATAGGTAGCTTGTTTTACTCCCCGCCTAGGCCCAGCACAGATCCGCATATCGCGCACGATGGTCAGGATGATAGGAACCAGGGACCACCACACGATGGAAGTAGAAGGTATTCGGATCGTGAGTGTCATCCACCCGACTGCGGAACGGGTGGACATAGGCATTTTTAGTCTTTTTTTTACTGTTTTCTACTTATGTTTTTAATATTTATATAAAACACTTTTGAATTTTATAATGTCGTATTATAATTTTGTTTACGTATTATAATTTTGTTTACATATTATAATTAAACTTTATAATTTTTATTTAATTTTTGTTTTTAATAAATTTAATGGGATTACTAAACCGAAAATCGACATTAGTTGAAATGCAACTTCAATAAAAAAAATATGATGGCATAGGGTTTTCGAAGCCATTTTAAATCATTGTATAATTGACGGAAATTAACCATGTTGGTATCATACGATAGACAATTTTCAGTACTACAACCTCAAACTCGATGATCGCTAAAAACATATAATTTACACGCTCGAATTTGGGCTCGAACAGGCCTACCCACACTTGTTTTCCCTTGTTGTTCAGGCCAGATCTGCACAGACCTCGCGTCCTACAGAACGCGAGGTCAGTGCGATATATTCCAGCCGTCGTTTCAATTTCTCGGGGACCTCGCGTGAACGCGAAGTACTGTAAAACCGTTAACACGAACATCAATGCCACGTCGACTAAAATCGCGTTGTGCAGAACGCGATGTCGTACCTCGCGTCCTACACAACGCGAGGTCTGTCGACCTGGCAAGTTTGGGTGTTATTTTGCCAAATAATAGTTTTTGGGAATCATTTTTCTCAATAATATTTTAAAAAGGGGTTTTCACCCAAAATTATCGCTTCATCGATAATGTAGTCTTAACATTTCGGAGGTTCCCATGCCTGATGTGTGAGTGGGGAGATGTTGTACAGAGAGGATATTGCAAAGGAATCAATGACATAAATATGATCCTATAGAGACGATATTGACGAAAGACATAATAAGTATATCAAATTTTAATAGGTTTCCTCTTGATATTGACATGGTCATTTTTTATTGGAAAACTATACTGGTGGTCTCCAAACTATTACTATTTTCTTATTTTAGTCCCCAAACTATGTTTTTCGGCAAAATCGTTCTTTCTGTTACATAGTTTTCCTGTTTTGGTCCCTGACGTTAAATACCTAACGGTTTTGCTGACGTGGTATTTGTTAAGAGGGGAGAGAGATGATTAAAAAATATTTAAAAATGTCACATCAGCAAAATCGTTAGCTATTTAACGTCGGGGGACAAAAACAGGAGAACTATATAACAAAAGAGACGCTTTTGCCGAAAAACATAGTTTAAGAACCAAAATAGGAAAACGATAATAGTTTAGGGACCACTGGTGTAGTTTTCCCTTTTTATTTTATTTGAGTGTTTTTTTAATTAAATTTTGGTGACAAAAGAAATTTCCCATTCATCTGCACAAGTCAACATCTCTCGCTAACAATATTTGTATACATTTCTATAATATAAAATTAAATTAAATAAATTTGTGTAGTATTGTATGTAAAGAAAAAATGAAGTGTAAGAGTAGGAATAGAGAGATGGAGAAGTAAAGCGTTGACAGAATAGGTGGAAAATGAAATCCAATGGATGGGTTGGTCGGTTTTGACTAAATTCTCCACAGGAAATGAAACCAAGCAACACCATCTCTGTGGGCCGACCCCTTCTCTTTTTATCTCCTTTCTTCCTTCTACTCCTCTTCTCAATTTCGAGTTTTTTCTGCTACCAGCAATGCCTTCACTTCCGACAGCCGCTCTCTCGTCTTCTTCTCTCTCTCTCCTCCCACCATCTTCTTACTCTTCTCCCAGGAAAACCCAATTACGCTTCTTCCTTTCCTATTCCCTCCCCAGGTTTACCAATCCCACCTACTCATATCGCACACCCATGACTTGTTCCGCCACTCCCATTCAGAAAGAAACTGTCGTCTCCGAGCGCCCCCACTCTTTCCTCCGTCAAACCGACGGCCTAGATGATGGCTCCGTCAGGTCGCGCTTCCAGCGCATGATTATGGATGTGCAGGACAGCGTCTGTGGCGCCCTTGAGGCTCTCGACGGAGCTGCCAACTTCAAGGAGGACGCCTGGACGAGGCCCGGTGGCGGTGGAGGGATTAGTCGAGTGTTGCAAGACGGACACGTTTTCGAAAAGGCTGGTGTTAATATCTCTGTTGTTTATGGAGTTATGCCTCCTGAAGCTTATCGAGCTGCCAAGGGTGCTGTCACCGATCAGAATCCCGGTCCGGTTCCCTTTTTCGCCGCCGGAATCAGCTCGGTAATTGCTATCTTTTCAATTTTATTTTATTCAAAATTTTCGTGGAATTCCATTGAAAATAGAAATTGCTGATGAATTTGGCATCTGGGTTTTCTTCCTTTTTCAGGTTTTGCATCCGAAGAATCCTTTTGCTCCTACGATGCATTTTAACTATAGATATTTTGAAACCGATGCTCCGAAAGGTGCCTACTTTATCCATAATTGTTGCTGCCTGCTGTTGTTAATTTATTGATTTGGCATGCTAAAACGGTAGTTCTAAATTTTGGATATAATATGGGTATATGTATGACAAGAAAAGACGCAGATAAAACGCCACATGGCGCGAATACATGGAAATGCCTATAAATTAAAAGTTATTTGCTTGCCAAAATATATGAGTCTTTTTTGTGCTTCAAAAAGATAAGTGAAGTCCAAAGTTGTGTAAGTTTAGTTGGCGTGTTGTCTTGAAAATGTGCAGATTCTCCCGGAGCACCTAGGCAATGGTGGTTTGGTGGTGGAACTGATTTGACTCCATCTTACATCTTTGAGGAGGATGTCAAGCACTTCCATTCAGTGAGTCGGATTTCAATTCTTTCTTTCTTATTTCTTCTCTTCTTTTCGAATAAAAGGTAAAAGTCTATTTCACCAAACACTAAAAGCTTGAGACACCTGCATTTTCTCTATTAAGATATGAAGGAGCTCAAGCAGTTGAATTAGTTCTAATTCTGGCAGTTTCACTCTGAGATGTCAAAAGAAATTCGGATATTTGAATATCTCAAAGTCTTACTAAAGTTGATATATAGATTTTCTGAAAAGCACACGGATGTAATCCATCTAACAGCAGCAACCTCCGTTCCTTTTACATATTAGTATAGACTATATAGGTTGATGGGTGGAGACATATGTTTCTAACTTTCAATGCACTGCACATTTCAACCTTGTAGATAACCATAATGTTCTATAAATAGTAGTGTACAAATGTGTATATATTAGTTCTATCCCTGTAAAAATGTTATTTGAAAAACGAAATATTTTGCCAAATGTTCTTTTGCTAACATTAGCCTTCTTTTGTAGATACAAAAAAGGGCCTGTGACAAATTTGATCCATCCTTTTATCCTCGATTCAAAAAATGGTGTGATGACTACTTTTACATTAAGGTATGATATTTGCTAGATTTTTTGGCATTATATGAGTTTTTCATCTATTTCCCAAGTTTTAGAACTGTGTATGGCATTTGTATCGAGAAAATGGGCTATGTAATGTGATATTTCTGTCTCTATGATGATTTTACTATGTACAATGAATGGAATTTCCTTATACACACACACACACGTTCTATAACTTAGAGGTTTACTTCACTAGGGTGGGAGAGGGCTTCTTTTGTTCCTTATTCGCTCCTTATGAATAAGACAACAATAATGATAAAGAATTCCAGTTTGTGGCACTCAGGGTGCTCATCTGCCTAAATAAAAATCCAGCTTATATAGATTCACTTTTTGTCCTGCTTTCACTAACTTATAAATGCATGCATAATATCCTATGTTGTGCGTTCCGCTTTTGAACTAATAAATATATGCCTCACGGTATGTTCAAAATATTAACCAAAACATTTTGCTTTATGTTTCTGGCTTGGTTGATATTAATTTTATGTTTAGAGATTGAATTTTTTTTCTGTCCCACTATAAATAATGTTTTCCTTTCATAGACATCTGACAATGAATATTGCTTGCCGTGATTTGAGGATTTTGATTGCTTTATTTTTATATTTCTAATTTCAGTGACAATAACAGACCATTGAGCTTTTGAGATTGATATTGTTTATCTTTCATACTTTTATTTAATGTAAAAGGACATGGAGTCAGCTGTATAGTATTATACCATTCTTGAAATCCAATGTAAAAGGATATGGAGTGGATATATCTCTTGCTAAATTGTATATCCTTAAAAAATAGTCATCTACAATAAGATGGTGTTCTTATGGGTGGAAGCTTGGTAGTTTTTGAGTAATGTCAGTAGCCTGCGTCGTGATCAAATATGTTCTCTAAGGCTTATATATATAGTCATTCTCTCGGAAAACGTATTGTATGGTCTTTGAACTATAGTGTGGATTACATTTCGGTCCTTATACTTTTGAAATAAGCAAAGAGGTCTTCTCTATGTTAGAATAATGAGCAAAATAGTTACTTTTGTAACAGTTGAAAAATAAAAATTGTATATCCTTAATTCATTTAGTTAGGTAAATCTTATAAAAGTAATGATTTGTTCATCTATTATGCGTCCGTGTGTTTTTCTTTAGCGAACATGGACCTATTTGCTCAATTTAATAGTATAGAGATTAGAGACCATAATGCAATCTGTGCTATAGTACAAAGACCTATACAAGATTTGTACGCAGTTTCTCATTGACTCCTCCCATTCGCTTACACATCTCTCTATTTAATTTTGGATAAGTTGTTGAAGATTGTGTCTGCTTTTGATCTGTGCAGCATCGAGAGGAGAGGCGAGGGCTCGGGGGAATATTTTTTGATGATCTAAATGATTATGATCAAGAGATGCTTCTTTCCTTTGCCACTGGTAATTGTTTGGGTGTTACAGCATATAAATAGTTATTCCATTTGTCTTCAGTGTTTCTAATGAACCAAAGTGCTGTCGGTTTGCAGAATGTGCAAATTCCGTGGTTCCTGCGTACGTACCCATTGTAGAGAAAAGGAAGGATACACCATTCAATGAAAGGCACAAGGCATGGCAACAATTGCGAAGGGGGCGCTATGTAGAATTCAACTTGGTATGGACTCTACCTAAAACTAAACTAGAGAGATTTGACATCTTAGACGAATCTTAATCAGACCTTTAGCTTATGTTTGATTTGGTAATGAAAGGTGTATGATCGAGGTACAACATTTGGACTGAAGACAGGAGGTAGAATTGAAAGTATTCTTGTTTCTCTCCCTTTAACGGCACGATGGGAATATGATCATGTAAGCTTTCTTCCCCTCATTTTTTTTGTTGGGAATAAAATGATAACTGAAACTGATACACAGAGGGTCGTATTTCTTTGCTTGACATACAGAAACCAGAAGAGGGAAGTGAAGAGTGGAAATTGTTAGATGCGTGCATAAATCCGAAGGAATGGATTTGATGCTTGTTTTCCCATTCTTAATCTTGCTACTTGCTAGATTGTGTGTGTTTTGATCCCAGGGAAGTGCAGATGTTGTGAGTTGATCATGGTTTTGTTGTATACACTATTTGTTTAATAATATTGTGTTTTTATGAATTGTGGTCATCCCTCACATCCTATGCTTATTATCGCCAGAAAATACAAATTCAAACCAACATTAAAGAAGGTTACTCAGACAGCCATCAGAGCAGAAACTCCAGTCCACCAAAAATTGCTTCATGTCTTATTTTTTTTCTTTTCAGAAATATAATTACGTTTACCAATTAGAATTGAATATTTACACTCACCCAAAATTTCCCCATGGGAGTTGTGCCTATGTGGCCGGTCCACCAGGGCCGGGAAAGGGCAGAGGTAAAAGTAAGGGCGTTTATATGTTAAAATCAGATAAACCAATTAAAACATTAAAATTGAAATAATTTTATTTTCAAAACTGAAATAAACAAATCAAATTTTATCGAGTAAATTTAAAATTGTTTATTAAACTATCTAAAAATGTTTATTTTGATCATTCAACTTTTAAATGTTATAATATGAGCATTAAACTTTGAATTTTGTTACAATATGATTATTACACCATTTAACTACCGTTAAGGGGTGACGTGGCAGTTTAAAAATTTTGTTTAATAAAACATTTAGTTATCAATATTTATACATTCAATCAATTTAGTCTTAATTCAAAAAAAAAATCCCAACACATTCCCTCTAACCTAATGACCCGAAACACTTTTCAATGAATTCTCTAATGATTTTGCCATATTGACCCAAAATAGAAAAAATTAATTATCTTCTTATACAATGACCAATGATCATAAATAAAATGTGTCATGAGACATATATACCTCAAGTTTTGACTAAAAGTCTGAATGCCAATAGTAAGACATACACTTGAAGATAATTTACTTAAAAATATCTTTAATGTACTTTTTTTTCAATAAAGATACAATAATAATCTCTCGTCACAATGATGTGTGAAAGAAGAAAAAATGCAGGACATATTTGTTTGCAGAAATTTTGAAGTCTTTCACACTCCACGAAAATAAAAGAAAAAATTTCACCTATAATAAGCATCCTAGCAAATGCCTTTACACAATTATCTTGATTAAATTGTCAATATATATGAACTTGAACAATTACAGTGATATTATAACTATTCGAATTTTAAAATCTGTAGGTTAATTCACCCGAACGGTAAATGTTACATGTTGGGCCGAGATTTTAGCCCCATTAAGTGCTTAAGAGAGCTTTGATGGGTTTCTATTTAGTTATTGGGCTAGAGGCTTTGGATAAATAGATGAATAAAAGGATGATAGAGTGGTAGAGGGGTAATTTCCCTCATTTTTGAAGAGGTGGGTTGGTTTCTTTGTTGCCTATGTAGAAAAGCAAGAGGGGTGATATTATTTTGTCTTTATACCTTTCTCATCTCCTTCTCATTTATCTTTCTTCAAATACCAAAGACAAAGATACAATCTTTGTCATTATAAATGAGAATTTAAAATTTAAATTAAGAGAGTTGTAATCCTCAATTAAAGATCTACAAGAAGAGGTAAGAATAGTCATCAATGGTTAAGAGTTAAGAAAATATTTTTTAGTAGGGGTAGAGAAGATGAATGAAAATGGAAGACTTAACCACATTTTTTATTGTTAAAATTTTCCTTTATCATCTTCATTTTTTTAGCAATGTTTTAGTTCGTTTACAACGTTTGGTTGTAGTGAAAGAGGCTGGAGAACACTCCAAGGAGCAAGGAAAGAGGAAGGCTTGAGGTTTTGAGCAATAGGCTGTTTTTTCAGCTTTTTGAGGAAGGTTAGTATACTTCTAACTCCTTTTGTTTCATGCACATTCAAAGAATGATGCTTTATATGCTTGATTTGGTAATTTTGGTGTTTAAATGGTTGAAAATGCTTGTTAATGGTAAATTCGAGATTTGGTCTAAAAATGATAGTAAACTGCCCTAAGTAACTCTCATAATATGTAAGATCAACTTATGAGTTGTTGGTTGTGAGTTTGAGCCTTTGGGGGTGATTCCTGAGCCTAAGAAAGTCATATTGGTTCTTTGATACCGGTACATGGAGAGTTCGTACCGATACCTTAGTGTACTGGATTAAAGAGCATTGTTCAATTGAGATGAACTAAGAGAGTGGTATCGATATGGTATGCAACATGTACCGGTATGCCATGTAGATCCGTATCAATACAGGTCGACTGTATCGGTACGCTAAGACTTAGAAAAATTCTAGTAAGCCATTTTGATATCTGTACGGTGTGAGTACCGAAACCCATAAGTATCATACTGGTACGCGAAGCCAGTACCGGTACCCACTGTGCATTCAGTCAAAAAATGTTGATTTTAGCCTCGAGGGCTGAAAAATTATGAGATTCAATCAGATTCAATAAATCCTTAATGATATAAAATGATTGGAAAAATAGAGAAGATGGCCTTTTGCTCACTTATACGAACATAATGAGTAAAAACTTAAAAAAATGGATGGGTGACTCGATAGCAGTAGTAGCTTTATAGCTCATGATAATTTTTGTAACTTTGATGTGTACCGTGTGAGCACTTATATGGTAGAGTCACCTTGATTGACGAGATCCGAATGTCCGAGACGTGTTGCAACACCATAGTGTGTTAATTGAATGAACACTGCCATACTGTTTAACTCGGACTTCATTCGAAGATAATTGAGGGGGGATTTTGAGTATGAGTCACCAAGTTTGTGGATTGATTGTTATGATGTGATTGATGATGGCATGATATGTTTATTTGACCGAGCTCAAATGTGACGCCGGGTCTAGAACGTTACAAATCCCATAATGATGTGATTGATGATGGGATTTCGAATATGAACACTCCCATATTGTTTAGCTCAAATGTAACGTCGGGTCTATAACGTTACAAATCCCATTTGCAAATGTAATTGTTTTGAAATCAATAAAATTTTATTTTCTATTAAGTTTACAGGAAACTTTATACAAATTGTAACATGATTTTTCATGCCACTAGTTCCATTAGATGATTTGTAAGCAATAAGCTCTCCACAATAATTACACTTCACTTTATTTGGACCATTGGTTTTCTCAAAATGATCCCAAACAAAAACTTCTTTCTTTCTACTTTAAAAATTGGAAGACTTCCTACTCTTCGTCTTACCCTTTGTATCTTCCTCAACCATGTTTCTTTCACTCTTCTTCTTCATAAGAGTATTTTTCGAATCATCAATGTCATCAACATCCATCACATTATCGTTAACAATACTTTTATCATTCTTTATACCCTACAAAATTAAAAAAGGTGTAAAAAAACAATAATCCTATATATTCAAAAAATATATATTACTATTAGTGATTAAAGGTGCCATAGGTCCACAACTCAATTAAAACTTTCCAAACTTAAATTCCTTTTTTTTTTGTTCAAATAACTTAAATCCCGATTAACAATACATAGTCACTATCATATAATCATTTTTTCAGCAAAACACATATAATTATTTTTACAATAAATTAACTCAGAGGATTAAGAAACTATCGAGAAGATGTTATAAACTTGAAAATTATTAAATTATAGCAGCAAGATTATACAACTAAATTATAGCATTGTTCAATTGTTAATTTACAATAGCAGCAAGGTGCTATAAACTAGCAGGTTCAATTACAATTTGGGAACTTTTACTCTGAAATTAAAATTACAAGGCATAATCAATTAACCACTCATTTTATCACAAATTAAACAATGTCCCACTGAAAATCTTAAAAACTGAAAAAATATCATGAATTAAAGATAGGCTTCGAACTTTGAAGTTAGAACAAGAACTTATATATCGAGTTTCAGTCAAAAGGTGGGTGGTGTCAGGCTTCAACCGTACGAGAGAGGAGCTCCGACCGGCAGCCTTCAAGTCGCAGAGAGATGAGCTTCAGCCGGTAGCCTTCAACGGCTTCAAGCCCCAGGCTGAGAGCTAAGGGCTGAAGGCGTTGGATAATATTAAAAAATTGTGTTCTATACTTCTATTTTCCCCTAGAAAAATATATGTATAATTTAAGAACAGTCAGTTAACTGTTTGTCAAAATTTATTATTGAAATTGTTAAACGTCATTTTTAATGTATGATTAATTAAAATTAATTTGGTTAATTAATCTATAAAATATAACAACTATATTAAGGGTAAACTACCAGGTGACCACCTAACTATGGGGTTTAACTTTTTTTTTACCACTGAACTACAAAAATTCAAAATTTGACTATCCAACTATATAATTGGACTTATTTTGACATCCGGCCATTAAAATCTAACGAAGGGGTGACGTGGTTAATAAAAATTTGTATAATTATACATGTAGTGCCTGTTAGTTACTTACTCTATCAATTTAATCTTAATTTTAATTTAATTAAATAAATTAATCATTTAATTATGTGCCGACACATATCATCACTTTATTGGAGGCAAAGTTCAAAGACTGAAATTCCTCGAACTCCGCAAATTAAACAAATTATCAAAAACACACATGAAACTGACTATTTTGAATCTAAAAAAAAGAATGCAATTCGAATTCAACGCAAAACAGAAGAAAAAAGAAAATTCAAGCGGCAATTTACCACATGAATATTAATGGCGTCGTCTTTTTTTAGCAGAATTGCTGCCGCAAATGATAAGCTTGAAACAGGAAGCGGATTTTACCATTCCCCCCCTGATTTTGCGTTTTGCTTCTTCTGCTATCGCTTATTGATGAAATTAAACAAAGAAAGTTGCCACAAGATGAAGAAGGGAGGCTTGGGGAAATGAGCTCTCCAAATAGTGGGAATAAAAATCGTAGGTCATTCAATAGAGGTGCAGAAACTACTGATGAAATTTTAATTCCTGGTTCAGATGATACAGTTAATGGATGTGTCTCACAAGCTGGTGTGCAAAGAAATGTTTAGTTATCCTTAAAGTTGATAAGAGTCTTATTGCAGGAGAGAAGAAAAACAAAAAGACCCAAAATTTTGATGAATGTTTGTCTAGGTGTCTGTCAATGAGAACAAATTAACAACAAACTAAATCATATATTATACTGTGTATTTTATATCATAAATGATCATTTGATTTAGTGGTAAACCTTTTCCTTTTAAACATAGAGAACCTGGGTTTGATTCTTATCCAAGCCAAATGTTCTCTTTATTTTATTTTTCTCATCCAATTGGGTAACACTTCCTCACCCAATTGCGTGACACATATCGCCATCTAATTGGAGGAGGAAAATAAATTTATTAAATAAAAATAAATAATTAAACATATTCAATAAAGTGATGACACGTGTCGGCACCTAATTAAATGATTAATTAATGCAATTAAAATAAAATTAGGATCTAATTGATAGAGTATGTAACTAATAGGGACCAAATGTATAGTTATAGAAATTTCCATTAACAGTCACGTCACCCCTCCATTAAATTTTAACGGTCAGTGGTCAAAATAGGTCCAATTAAATAGTTGGATAGTCGAATTTTAAATTTTTGTAGTTCGATGGTCAAAACAGGTTAGATCCAATAATTGGAGGGTCACTCAAGTAATTTACCCTTATATTAATTAACGATCATGATTAACCGATACAAATTAATTTAAACACCCCTAATATAGAGCGAGAACCCCACACCTAGCCGCCCAATATATATCACTAAGGGCTCGTACAGTATTGTTGCAAGAACATCTGATTCGTACGTAAATGTTGAAGCATTGTTAAACGGCTTTGATAAAAGGGTAAACTACTGTGCAGGTCCCTTATGTTTTACAAGTGTACATAGTTAGTCACCACTTTTGAAAAGTGCATATTAGTAGTCCTTCACGTTTTCGATGTGTTTACCCTAAACATGGATTATTACGTGGAACCTTCCCCTAACATTATAAAATCCCCAATTTGTATAACCCTAACCCTAAACATCTCCGATTACCATTCTCCATCAACATTGCCATATTCACCGGTTCACTCAACCAGTCCTCGTCTGCTTCAATCCGCCGCCAAATCGCATGGCTCAACCTTCAACCCCCGCCGATTCTTCACAAACCCATCTCGCAATGACGGTTCCCCTGCGAAAAATTCATCCCGATCGTCCTCGAAACTGAGAGAGAAATCTGACCTCGCGGAAGCTTTCGAGTCTGCTGAAACTACTGAAGAGATGATCAGATTGTTCAAAGATATGGAGGCTATGGAAGGCTCTTTCAATAAGAGAGAGCTGGGGATAGCGTCGTTGAAAATTGGGCGGAAGCTCGAACGAGAAGGTGTAGAACCCAGAACGTTTTCCCCTTTTGCCGAGAAAGCACTCAAGTTATTGCGTGAATATAATGAATTTTCAATACCACTTGTCCTGGCTTTTCAGTTGATGGGTTATTATTATCATGCTTTAAACACATTTGATGATCACAGCCGAGAGTGTCTTGAAACGGCTGCTAATATCATTGAGTCGATAAAGAAGAAGGGTCTCGCCCGTGTCGAGGATATCATGGCAATGCAACGTGCAATGGAGACGGAGGAGTATGTGAGTCACGATGAGGCTTTGTGTTACCTGAATTGGGACGAACTCTTGAAGAATTGGGGTGTTGGTTCCAAGTCCCTCCGTGCAGAAATCGAAGCTGCCGATAAGCAGATTGCGTCGGGGAAGCACAATGAGGCCATTTCGAGAAGACGGAGGAAGATAGCGAGGATCGAGCTCTGGCGTCTGTTTCCATGGGTAAGGCTCTGTTTCGTCTGGGAAATCTCGATGACTCGATGAAGTGGTTTGGAATTGCTTGTGGGATTCTTGACAAGAAATCCAGAGCTTTTCCATTTGAAGTTTGTACAGTATACTTTGAGATGGTAAAGCTATACGCAGGTGTCGATGAGGTGAAAAGGGGAGATGCTCTACAGGCTCCACCTCCATTGGTGAAAAGGGGAAATGCTTTACAGGCCATGGTCTATATTCGACTGGAACTTAGCAGAATCTATATGGAACATGTTGGTGAGGATGATGGGAGTATTCCAGAGACGTTTTATATCCACGTGGAAATACACGTGGATATTTAATTAAATTAAGTCAGCCACATCAGCAATCCGTTAGGTCTCTAACGGAGTCTAACGGCGGAGTGACTAACTCTTTACACATCGAAAACGTGAAGGACTACTAATATGCACTTTTCAAAAGTGGTGACTAACTCTGTACACTTGTAAAACATAAGGGACCTGCACAGTAGCTTACCCTTGATAAAATTGCGTTGCCCCCGTTTTCTTGTTAAATTTTGCGCCTCAAAAATTATTTTTTTTTACTGCCAATTTTTTCAACTTTTTTAACGTTGTAATTTTTTTTTTTTATCGCAAAGGGTGTTCAACTGCGTAGCTGAACCAAGCCTAAATATGAAGAACAATTGTACAATTAACAAAATGCGGATGAATTTATTGTGACCCACTTAATTGATGTTGTTTGCAAATTGCAAGCGATGTGAAGACTCGTGAATGCTGTCGATAGCGAAATAAATAAATAATGAACAGACTATTGCTTTTTATAAGAGGTTAAAATATTATAACAAGATTACTTTCGCATAAAATTTATTTGAGTAATTATTTCATGTACAATTGTTTATAGAAATTTTATTTATATAACTGTCTTAGTTTTAGAATTTATAGATCTCATTTAGGATTTAGAGATTTGAGTGTAGCGCTTTTGAATTTAGGGGCTGTTGATAAAATTTTAATTTAGGGTTAAAATTTAAGGTTTATAGGTTAAAATTTAAATCGCTAACCATATTACCCTAACACTAAACCCTAAATTCTAACCTCAAACCCTAAATTCTAACAATGAACCCTACACTAAAACATCTAAACTCTAAACTTCAAAATTAAGGCACTTGTGGAAACAAAAAGTTCTCACCGCCTGTGTATAGGATAATAATCCAATTTATAATTACTTTTAATCGTAGGATAATTATTTGATATACTGGCGGTAGAAACTTTTAGTTTCCACAAGCGTATTAGTTTTAGGATTTATAGACTTAGTTTAGGGTGTAGGGGTTTAGGTTTAGTAGTTCAGAATTTAACGAGTGTGATTAGAATTTATGGTTTAGTGTTAAAATTTAGGGTTTATAGGTTAAATCCTAAATCTTTAACATATTACCTTAAAACCTAAACCCTAAGCTTTAAACCATAAACCCTAACACCTAAATTATAACGATTGCCCCTAAATTCTAACCCTACACCTATACTCTAAACTGAGTCTCTAAACTCTAAATCTGAAGCGCTTGTGAAAACAAAAAGTTTCTACCACCAGTATATTAGAGATAAATCCTTAATCGTATAGTAAATTGTGTTGGATTTTTAACTCAAACGGACATTACCATATTAGATAATAGATATTTAACATATGTAGTATCTTATCTCCAACTGATAAAGAAATTGATTGAATTTAAGATATAATTAAAATTATTTGGTATACATGTGTAAAATTTTAACTATATAATCTTATTTTAATCACAAACTTTATATATTATCTCCATCCCATTAAATTGTCACATGGTCAAAATTGTTCAATTTTAGACTATAATTTATTTAAAAATTTTAATTAATTAAAATTTATAAAATATATATTTAAAAACTACTTGATTCAAGGTTTTTAAAATATATTTTTTTATATATTTTTATCAATAATAAATTTTAAATTATAAGAAGTCAAACTTAAAATGTTTGACTCAAATGTGACAGTTTAATAGGACAGAGGGAATAAGATAAATGAGATTAAAATAGATGATTTATATCAAGGAGAGAGTAGAGATTGAATTATGAAGGAGACAACTTGATTATTTATAATATTATTTATTTCATAAAATAATTTGAATTAATCTGAAGTAATTTAAGATATATAATATTTGTGGTAAAATACTACACAATGTTATGTTGGTTCAATAGTTAAGGCTTAGCTTTACCTTTTAAAGGTCATGAATTTAAACTACCCCAAGTGCATGGTTCTAATTTTTTTCTTCCAGCAAAACAATGTCGTTTTGAGCCAAATTAGGCTTCAAAACAGCCGCACCAAAACGGTGTTGTTTTGACTTAACGGGGAAGTTAATGGTTAACGGCGGAGTGACATTTTTTACTCAAATATTAAAGTTCAGTGTTAGTTTTAAAGAGTTTTAATGTTCAGTGATATTTTCAACTCATGAGCTATAATTTAGTGGTATTCGGTGTAATTTACCCTAAAAAATTTTATATTAATTATTATATACCATAAATTATTAACAAATCAAATTTTAGAATAGAAAACATGAATTAATAAAAATAATATATAAACCCCTCCATCGACTAAAGCAAGCCGACTAATAAAATTTAAAACCTTTCTTCTTCTTTTCTTTTTTGAATAAAATTTAAAACCTTTCTTCTTCTTTTCTACGGTTTATCACTATTTTTCTTAATAGATTGATGTAAGAGTTAGGATCATCTTATATAATGTAAAACTTTTTAAGTTTTACATTTTTTTGGATCGTTAAATCGAAAAAAATAAATGGTTTAGATTAACTCTTTACTCTTTTTTCTCTAGTGATAATCTTCTCATATTTACTGTTAATCTCATCTATCCGTTTCACTCATCCAACGGTTCAAGAAAGGTGGGGTGTAAAACTTAAAGAGTTTTACACTGTGTAAACGGATCATATCCCTTAACGTAATTATATAATAATATTTATTTATATTTTATTAACAATTTATTATATATATATATATATATATAAATACTTAAATTTGAGTATCCTAGAATAAATATATTTTTTACTGTTTATCACTCATTCTTAAAACAAAGGTAAACTACATAAATGACCACCATACTATTGCAAAAGTCGCGATTTGATCACCTTACTTTTTTTCGAAGCAATTAAACCATCATACTATTAAATTGTGTGCAATTTGACCACCAGCCGTTAAAAGTTAACGGCAAAGTGACGTGTCAGTTAAAAAAATAAGGGTATAATTACATATTTGGTCCTTACTACTTATACATTCTTTTAATTTAATCATAATTTTAATTTAATAAAATAAATTAATTATTTAATTAGGTGGTGACACGTGTCACCACCTAATTGGAGGATGAAAATAAATGACAAATGCACAATGGGGGATCAAACCCACATCTCATAGAGATTAAGATTGCTGGTTTACCACCACACCAAATGATATATTATGATATAACTTCTGCAATATATTGTATGTAAATAAACATTAAAAACTGAAGAACTCCATCATAATTGAAACAGGACGAACACAAAGGTACAAATTTTCCTGCAATATAACGCATAGAGCTTTCTGCGATGCGTTAGCTGAGGAAAGCGCAAGGGCCCAGACGCTAGCAGTTGTTGATACAAAAGGAAACATTAATACGAATGGAAACGGTGGAACTATGGTTGGAGGAGGAGCCACCGTCTACCACAAAGTGTAGTTTCACCGGGTTTATCAATTTAGAGTTCAGGTAAAAAAAATCAGTGTGGGTCCTTTTATATATGTTTCGTTTTTGGTTTATTTAGATAGGTCAAAGTTAAAGACAATCGTAGGGGTGTTGCCTTTTTTAAATCGTGTTTGTTAATGAGAGTCCATTCAAATGAAGTTTCTGGTTTGTTTATGGCTCTGTTTTGTCTTTTATTGTTGTCGTTCTCGTTTGGTACGAACTTTCCTGTTTCAATTATTTGGTATTCTATTCCTGCAATATATAATATAATTTGGCTTTTTTTTTGTTTTCTGGGGATTGAAGAAGCTCAAGACAATGAAAAATGTTGCTAGTGACGATGATGGAGTTTTTCAGTTTTATATGTTTATATACATATATTGCAGGAACTATATCACAATTCAATATTTGGTGTGGTGGTAAGCCAGCAATCTTAGTCTCTGGGAAACACGGGTTTGATCCTCCCTCCAATAAGGTAGTGACACGTGTCACCACCTAATTAAATAATTAATTTATTTCATTAAATTAAAATTAGGACTAAATTGAAAGAATGTATAAGTAGTAAGGACCAAATGTGTAATTATACCCTTATTTTTTTAACTGACACATCACCTTGTTGTTAACCTTTAACGGCTGGTGGTCAAATTGCGCCCAATTTAATAGTATGATGGTTTAATTGCTTCGAAAAAAAATAAGGTGGTCAAATCGCGACTTTTGTAATAGTATGGTAGTCATTTATGTAGTTTACCCTAAAACAAATTATATATTAAAGAAACTATAACATGTTAAAAAAAACTATAAATGAAAACCAAAAGAAACCAAGTATAGTAGTGATATAAGTTACACACTAATATTGCTTACAAGTGACGTCTAACGTATAACCATATCCACCTTTTCTGACATCAGTCCGATGAGCCGCGATGGCTGAATACTGAACACTGTGATTGCGGCCTGGACGGCTGCCTTCCGCCACTGGCCGGGCAGGCTGCTATCCCAACCGGCGGCTCCATGCAATTGTAGGACAAGCACAACGACACCGTATCAGGCAGAGTGGAGCCTTGGGGTAATGGGAACCCAGATAAATAGTTGTGTTGCAAGTACAATGTTGTGGTGGTGCCGTCGTACACGTTCTTAATGTACTCCTCAGGGACCGATCCAATCAGACGGTTGTTGTTCAAGAAGAGGGTCTCGACCCCAGCCAACAGCGGGGTGATCTCCCCCGTGATGAAGTTATGGCTCAGGTCGACGATGGATCCCTCGCCGTAGGATTGGACCGTGGGGTCCACCTTGACGGACGGGAGCCCACCCGATAAATTGTTCCGTTGCAGAAACAGTGAGGTGAGGGAGGGATTAAGGAAGAGGGAAGTGGGGAGGGGCCCACTGAATCGGTTCATGCTAACGTCGAGGTACACTAACTCGGATAGTGAATCCAGGGCGTTGAGTGGACCCCACATCGAGTTCTCCGACACTGACAAGTAACGGATAGTTGACGGCAACCCTGTCCCTGGCAACGGTCCCTCGATCTTGTTCCTCTTCAAATCCAAGTGCAATAACTGCGCCGACACTGTGACGGGCAACTCGCCCGTCAACTCGTTTGAACTCAGCACCAGGACTTTTAAAGATGGAAGCTTTGTGAGACCCGGTGGGATGGACCCGGTGAGCCGGTTTGAACTCAGATCCAGAGTGTGTAAGAATGGGAGGGTGGAAAAGGAGGATGGTATGGGTCCTGTTAACCGGTTGTTGGTCAAGGAAATGACTCGAAGACTAGTAGTGAGCTGACCCAGTTGAGGAGGGATAGGACCGGTGACGAGACCGGGGAAGAGGATGAGCTGGGTTAACTGAGTAAGGTTGGAAAGAGCTGGGGAGAGTGAGCCGGCGAGGCCTGGCGAGCCGGAAAGGCCAGTGCCGAGCGAGAGAATGGTGACTCGACCGTTGAAACCGCAGGTGACGCCGGTGAATGAGGAGCAAGGATCCGGTGCGGCAAAGTCCCAAGTGGAGAAGAATCTTGAGCCTGGAATGTCTGTCAGGCTGTCTTTAATGGCCGACAACGCCGCCAGATCAGCGACGCTGATCTTGGGTGGTTGCTGAAATGATGAAACAACCGAATTGACAGAAAACAGCAGAAAGAGAAGAAGAAGAAAACGTGGTTGGTAATGGTGAGCCATTGTTGAATGAAGAGCAAAATTTACCCCAAAAAACAAGCTCTTAAGTAGTGAATAAAGATGGCGGTGGGCGTACGTGATTTTATTAATTACGCATTACAAGTTTTTACAGTATAATAAGTTGAATGGATGAGATCCAAGAGAAGAGAGGACAAATATATAATAATTTAGCTCAACAAATGGCGAAATATAAATAAAGAAAACAAACTATACCAAGACAGTGTGAAAAATAATTGAAAGGGAAGGAAAATGACAGAGGAGGAGAGGGAAGGAGTCAGAGAGGGGTCAACTTGTTTGTGTCTCCCCCCTCCCCCGCCCCCAAATTAGTGGTCCGAATTTTGAAGGATACATTATAATAATCATTTGGTCTAACAATATGAGAATTTAAATTCTTTAAGTAAGTTTAAAAGTTAAAATATTAGTATTGTAAATAGAAAATAATACAAATTTCATTTTTTTTTCTCTCATCTTCTTTTATACTTATTCGTTGTTTTCATTATTTTGTCTACAACACGTTACCAACACGACTTACTTCGAAGCAACAAATTTTTTACATCGAAGATTAGATTCATCTATTACACGTCAATTACTCAATTCGATCTTTTAAAAATATAAGATATCAAGAATCATAAGTGAAAAAAAAAGGTTAACAATTTTTTTTTGTTTTACTTATATAATTACTTACAAGGTATGCTTAATTTTAATTTAAGTATCAATTGATTACTTGTTTATTTTGCTAGTACTTTATATTGTTTCGATAAAAAAAACGGTTCATTTTTGCTTTTGCTTGTTGAATTTTAAGTGAAATATAAAAAAAGTTTAATGTTGAAAATTTTTTTAAGACACACCGATACAATTTGATATTGTTTGTATAATTTTAAGACTAAAAACTGAAGAAAAAATGGACAACAAGTTTATTTCTTGGAGATATATAATTGGGTTATTTTTTATTTAAACTATATATATATATATATTAAAAAAACCCTCGATGAATGAAATTTGAAAAATGCTTGTATGCTTACCCATGTGCGTATAAAAATTTAAGAAAATGAGATATAGTATGTTTGATCCTCTTCCATTTTAATGTTTTTAGTTTATAACTAAAAATTAATATTTGTTTATTTTATTTGATGATAGTTGGTATTTTTAACCGTGTTTTGAATTTTACACGTGCTTTAATAGCTTGAAAAGAGATATGACATAAAGAGAGATTGTGAGAAGTTATCTTAATCATTTGTTGTGTCTCTATTTTTCTCGAGAGGAAACTCAAATTGGTAAACTCTACTTTTATTTTCATTCTTTAAATTACGATATTAAAGTGTGATAAATTATGGTGATTTTTATTGAAAGCAATAATTCTCATGTATCGTACTCGACTATTGACTTCTCTCAAGTTCAAGTTACGAAAATTCATCTTGACCCAAAAAGTATTATGGGAGGCATTCCTTGAAGTGAATGCAAGCATGATGTTTATTCCATGCAATTATTGGATCTGTTTTATTCCTTAAAGTGAATGCAAACATGGTAAATCACTATTCAATTAGTGACATAACTTCGATATAATCCAAATATATTGGTTGGACATCCCGTTCTGCGAGGCTACTGGTCTCAAAGGAGATTTTTAAAGGACCTTATGAACTGGTTTAACAATGCCGCGTATGAGGATTAAATTTTTGTTCTATGTGATGATGATATGTTAATAAAAATATACTCCACTTTTTACGACAAATAACGTTGTCCTCAGACACAATATCGTGAAAAAGGTTTCAAAAGCCCACTGACTCTACTCCATTCTCTGAAATAAATGTGAGATTATATTATGGAAAGAATAAAAGCCACATTAGAAGTTGTGGTGGTGGTCGAGGTAATGAATATAAACATGAACAAAATGATCATTTTAATAATGTTTATACCCATCAGTAATGGGGTTATAAGGATGACAAGAGTTATAAAGATCTTTCTAAGGAAGTAAAATCCTTTTTATTACCAATGCGATGTTATAAACCATTGGTCTTGTACTTGTCGTACGCTGAAAAATCAACAATCATTGAATGATAAAAGAAAGAAAATAGAAGCAAATTTTGTTTGCGAAAAAATGACGAAGATGATATTGGTCCAATTTATTTGGACATTGTTGGTCCAACTCATTTGGACGTTGTTGATTTCCTTATAAACATCGAAGGGAATAAATCATCTAATTAGTCTCATAACTTTGAAGAGAATTATTTATCTTTTTATTTTTTATGTTTATTTACTTTACACATTAATTATTTATGTTTTATATTTATATATTATGATATTTATTTATTTTATTTTACATTATTACTTATCAAATAAAATTAATAGTGACGATTTATGTTTAGCAGAAACATAAGATATATTTTCCCATTTAAATGCAAGAGATAATGTGAGTACTATATCTTAAAGTACTGAAAATATTGATGCTCCAGAAGAGCAATAAGTTCTTGAAAGAAAGTACATTATGAAAAGTGCAAAATTGCGAATATTGCACTAATTACCGCTAATGGTAATAATATCGTCACCACTATAAGTAAAAATTTTAAGAGAGAAATGTGAGTTCGCAAAATATTCCTTTGGTAATTATAAATAACATATGTTATCAATTGACATTTAAAATAAGCCAATGTGGATATAAGTTCTGGTAGCAAAAAAGTCAGTTGAAAGCTCTAGAAGAGCTATATATTGCTAACAAAAGAAAATTTTCATTGAAAGCTCCGAAAGAGCTAAATATATTCCTATTCAAAGGAACAATTTTGATGGTCGTACTAGACATGTATGAGTGAGATTGAATCACATGTTATGATAAACTAGAAGTTTACCAAATTCATAAATGTATATACATACTTGTATATAGTTGACATGATCGGTTACACCATCCTGATCAATAATGATGCGAAAGCTATTGAGATTTATATGTACATTTATTAAAAGTATATGAAGTTCTTATGATGCTTGTTCTCAAAGGAAATGATTAAGATCTCACTTACCAAAAGAACTTGAAATTTTTTTACTAAAGTTGAGATTGCATGTCTTGCATATCTGAATGAAATATGAGCCCATATATCCACAAATGTAGAAAGTTTTATATAATTTTAGTAGATGCATCTACATTGTTTTATCAACTTACAACAAGAAGTTTGTGAGATTGATTATAAAAAGGATTCAGATTATGCAGTTAGACTATTCATCTTGCAAATGCTAGTGGGTTTATATTTTAGGCTATATCAGTTGTTACAAAGCCTATTGATTATGAAAAATACGGTTTAGAAAATTTTTAATTGAATGCCTCCTCTTTGATATCTAAACTATGAGAACAACACAATTATTATTTATATGGTATTTTAATATAGTAGCACATATACGCATGCAACCGAGTTATAATAAACTCCCCGTTATGATTGGTTTTTGGTCAAAAGTTGTAGAACTAAATGTTTTGATATAATAATTGAAAAATGTTTTGGACTAAATTGAAAAGAATTTAAAATATGCTTTTAGTCAAAACAAATTGAAATTATGTTTAAGGGTTTTTAAAAGGCTTTGGAATAACTTAAAATGCTTTTAAAGTAGTCAAACCAGTGTTTTTCAGGTACCCATATGATACGGTCTGGTACTGTATCGATACGCCCTAGGGTTTCAGCTATAATAAATTCCAGTAGCCAAAACCCGTATCGATAAGCTTCGCCGTATCGATACGGTATGTTTTAAATAGCTAACGGCTAGTTCGCGTACCGAAACGGTTGTATCGTGTACCGATACGCCCAATTACCCCCAACGATCATTTCTCTAACGGTCTTTTAAATTGGAGGACCGTACCGATACGCTTGCCATGTGTATCGATACACACCAGCTGGAAGTCTCAACGGTTATTTCTTTATCGGGACCGTATCAATACGGTTTGAGGAGTATCGATACGCTAAGCTGCAAAACTGCATTTATGGTGAGAAATAAAAGCTCCAACGGCTCTAATTCAATCCCAATGGTCCTCAACGGCTACAAATTCAATTAGCAGTATAAAAGGGACCTTTAAGCAACAAGAGATGGTTAATGCTTCAATTTGTCTTTAAAGCTAAATTGTCACTTAAGCAAAGTGGCTTAAACCAATCCATATGGAGACGATACTCGATACTCATATCACTTTATTACTTGTGATGTGTATACTTGCACGATTATGTAGCACTTATCACATGCAACAATCACCTCTACTGTTACAATATAAATCGATCAAGACGGACGTTTGTAGGAGGAGATCGATTGTTGCACCAAGTAAAAGTGTCCCATGATAATGGTAAATCAATGCCCTGCATGTTGTGTACGAATTCTTTGAACATACCTACTGAAGCAATTTTGCATGGCAAATCAAAGCATTGTTTGATTGTTTGACTCGTATCTAATTGGACCCGAATTAAAATAAACACGGATTCAATTATATACGAGTTCATACCATTTCAGATAAAATTCGAGTCGATTTTAGTTTGTTTCGAATTTCAAATCAAGTTTAAGTCAACGTGTTCGGGTCGATATCAAGTCTCAGCTAGAGTAAATAGCTTCAAATGATTGGGTTCAGATCAAGTTAGTCAGATCTAACGCCTCATCTCACTAGGCCAACTGGTTGTTGGTAAAGTAAAATTTTTAAGGCTTAATTAAGAAAATAGTGCCAAAATTATATCTAGTTTTTTGCTTTAGGTGGCTAGATTTTTTTTGTCAAAATAGGTGGCTAATGTTTATATTGTTACCATTTTAAGTACCTAACGTTTTATTCCGTTAATAATTTAAGGTTGATCCATTAAAAAATCATCATGTTATTACTTGACATGTGGTTAAGTTTTCAATTTCTTTTTATTTTTTTTAAATTAAAAACCTAATTTCTAAAACCCAAAACTCTCATTTTTTTCTTTCAAAATAACCTAAAATCCTTAAACCCCAACTCCCAAATCCTTCACCGTCGCTGCCACCGTAACAATAAAATCTCTTCCTCTCATCGGAAGAGCCGCAAAGCCCACTCGTCGTTCTTCATGTTCGTCGTTTGTGAAATTAATTTCATGTTTGTCGTTCAATTGGCACTTTGTTCGTCGATTTGTGGCGACGAAAGATTGGGGTGATCAATAGTGGGAGTCTGACAACGAAAATGATCAATGGTGGTGGTTGATTCAGAGGTGGTAGATGACAAAATTAAAGATGTAAGGATTGGGTGTTAGAGATTTTGGGGGATTTATGAAAAAATTATGGGAATTTTTGGGAAAATTAAAGTTTTTTATGATTTTCTTCTTTAAAAAAAATAAGTGAGAATAAAAAAATAGGCCACTATCATGTATTCATTGGATAACATATTTTTAACGAAAAACTCTTAAAATATAAAAAATAAAACTTTAGACACTTATTTTGACAAAAAAAAGTTTTAGACACCTAAAGAAAAAAGTATAGTTTGAAATTTTTAAAATAATTTTTTTATTAAAAATTTAACTTTTTTCCTTAAAAACATCATCTATTTTTAGACAATTTAATGAAATAAATTCAATTGAATTAGGACTGAAATAATGGATGATTGTATAATTCCAAAAAAATAATATTATTAGAAATGAGGTATTACGTACATATTGCATATTGCGACACTAAAGTTTTACTTGGTAGGGAAGAAAAGTGGAAGAGTGGAAGGAGAAAGAAAAAATTGGAAAGAAAATGAATTTAATGATTGCTTAGTAGAATAGAAAATTAGAAGGAAAGAAAATATGATGGAAGATACTTTTTTTATGCTTCTATACAAATAGTTTTCTCTCCAAAT
Organism: Hibiscus tridactylites; assembly: GCA_958450335.1. Classification (NCBI taxonomy): domain Eukaryota; kingdom Viridiplantae; phylum Streptophyta; class Magnoliopsida; order Malvales; family Malvaceae; genus Hibiscus; species Hibiscus tridactylites. Next base: position 57,035,826 of record OY288287.1, on the reverse strand, counting down.
TGAGTGTAAAATAAAAAAGAGAAGTGTAAGTTATTTCACTCTAATAATAAAATTATGAAATTATGTTTAAAAAAGTTCTAATTTTATTTTAACCATATTATATTTAATTTTTATGATTTCATCCAATATTGTTATTATGATTTCATTTTGTTCATTTTAGTTTCTATAAATTTTATTTAATCTAAAATTTACCCTTATTTGTTTTTATTTTATTTTATTATTAATATAATAATATTTTTATTCACTTTAGTCCCTAAAATATTTATTTAATCTAAAATTGAACCCTATTTGTTTCCAATTTTATCTAATATTTTCACTATGATTTTATTTTGTTCAATTAATACCTAAAATTTTATTTAATTTGGAATTGATTTCTATTTTATAATTCAATCAATTATCTTATAATAGCAAACTTTACATTCCAGTCACTAATTTTATAATTGCAATTAAGGACTTGTCTTAGCTCAGATTAACCTGAAACTTGGTCTATATGTCAATGATGATATTTATTTCATAAAGGAATATTTAATTTCACTTTTTGAAAAACTGGCTCTGTATTTTCTGAATGTTTTTGAAATGACCCATAAACTACTTATTTTTTGCAATTAACACTCTATTTCAAATTTTATTTCAACACGAATTTACAATTAAGTCTAATTCAAATTAGTGAGTCTAAAACAGACCTAAAATTTTGTTTTAAACTTAAAATCCAACTTATGAATTATTTAAATTTTAGTCCCTAAATCTCGATTGGGTTAAATTTACTTCGATTTGAACTTCTTCTTTTTTAGCAAAACAGAGGTATACAATGTTTTTACTTATATTAAACTTTTATTTAAGTTTTGTATTTTTTGGGGTTCAAATCTTATAAATTACCAAAAATGCATTTTTGTTAAATTGTTTATTTTCCAAAGTTTTTAAAGGTTTATTTTGTCATGTGACTTTGGTTAATTGTTTTTCCTTTATATTCATGCTGGTTGCTTACTTTCATATAATCAAATATGCTTGTTTTTTTTTAAATTTTATTTTAGGCCACTAATGGGTCATTTGAGAATTCGATATTCGGGTTGGATTCGTTTGTACTGTGTATCAGGTGTTATATTGACAATCAAACTCTCGGGATTAGATTATAAAAATATTAGGCTACATTATAAAAAATTAGAAATAAATAGAGGTTAATTTTGGATTAAATAAAAATTTTATGGACTAAACTAAAAAAATTAAAACCATATTAAAAATATTACTCAATTATAAAAAAATAGAAATACATATAGGTCAATTATAAAAAAACTAGGGATTAAATTGAACAAAAATAAAACTATATTAAAAATATTAGATTAAATTATAAAAATTAGAAACAAATATGAGTCTATTTTAGATTAAATAAAAAAAATTGGGACTAAATTGACTGAAAGTAGTCAAATTAAAAATATTGTACTAAATTATAAAAATTAAAAATAAATTATAATTTTCAAAGCTTAATTTTTTTCCTCTCACTTTTTCATTATATCCAGCAATAGAGAGGAAAAAAACTTAGGGGGTGTTTGGTTCGTGGAAAAGATCATTATCTTGGGGAATGATCATTTCCGGAATCACATACCCACGTTTGGTTGGAGAGCAATCCCTCCAAGGGGTAATTTTACATTCCCAACAGTAGCAGTTTTTCATTAAAGGGTGGGAATGTGATTCCCTTGAATTTCTTAGGTATTTGTCAATTCCCTCCCCTTTGGACCATATTGCCCCTAAGTTAATAGATTTTGTTCATATAAATTCTTTGTAAAATTTAATTAGATGATTAAATATGTGTGGTGTAAATTAATTAAATATTTTTTATTTAATATTAATTTAATATTTAAATGGTGTTACAAATATTTAATGTATTTTTATTAATATTATATTTATGATGTTTATAGGTTATATGCTGCGATAACACATTGCTTAAAAATTAATAAGTTTGGAGTTGATGTTTTTAATTTTATTCTTATGTTTATGACATTATAAAATATTTTAGTAGGTTAAACTTATAATATAAATTCTTATCAGTATTATACTTTTAGATTTATTTTATTATTTACTTTAATTTGCTTGACATGTCACAAGTAATAAAAAAATTAAAAATTTGAACATATTAAATGTCTAGCATTTAAAATTCACAAAAATATTTTAATAGAGGATAACGAGGGTAAGTAAATATAAAATAGTTTTTAATAGTCTAAAGGTGATTACAAGGTAGTATAGACAAAGTGATTAAACTCAGGTCTTCTAGAACGAACCTCATCCATTTTCCACTGAGGCCACTTGTTGGGTTCTTTAAAGAATAATTAATATAATAATTATATTAAATATGATAAATATATAATTTTTACAAATTTTAGATAGTGTAACAAAAATAGTTCAATTAATTTTTGTGTATGTATTTTTAAGTTAATATTGAAGGTTTAACATGTTAAAAAAGAAAATATAACATATGGACAATTTAGTAAATTTTACTTCCAGATAACCTTATATACCTCTAATCAAACACAGTACTCTTAAATTCCTACACAATAAACCAAACAAGGTAATGCCACATTCCCTGTAATGTGTCAAGTAATGTTAAATTCCGGGAATCTTATTCCCAAAGGTAATCTTACATTCCGTGAACCAAACGCACCCTTATTTTCTTTCTACTTTTCATCCTCTCAACCAACCACATCTATAGAAAAAAAATATTTTTTATCTTCTCATTTTTTCATCACTTCAATTTTTTATCTCTCTATTTTTTTTTCTGCCAACAAAGCCTAAAAAAGAAAAAAAAAACATGTCCTACCAACTCGTGCATATGTTGCCTTTCCAGCAGCTTTTGACCCCATCCATTCTCTTATATATATTTTAGTTTGGATTCTGATATCTGTATATTCCCACCTTTTCCCATCTCTAATATTCTCCTTTCTCTGCACCACATTGCCGCCCCGCTAGGATCTACCGAGTGGTTTTAGGAACAGTTGCATTGCATTTCTTGGTGATTTGAAATTTTTTATATAATTTATTATATATATATATATATTTATTAATAATTTAAATTTGTACTTTAAAATTTGTATAATTTTGAATTTCTTAAAATTTTAATATAATTCCTTAATATAATTCCATAAAATTCTACGAATGGAGAGTCGAGTGTTCATTTACTTATATGTATATATATATATAATATTTAATCATTTAATATTTCAATAATTTTCTTTAAAAAATCAATCCTAGTTAATTACTTCATCTAAATATATACATACATTTATATATAAAATATTAACATACAAACATAATGTCACGGGCCGCCAGTTCGAGCCCGTGCCATATGCGCATTTGCCGATAGAAGGGGTTCAAACACAGACTTTGACCTCGAAAAGACCGCCAGACATAGCCCAGTCTGTGAGAGATTCTGGAAGGTTCCGGAATGTTCTGGAAGATCCTGGAAGATTTAGTCCAACATTATCCATTTGAATTGATTTTATTTAGATAATGTTGTGATATTTAGAGATTTTGTAAAGATATTATGTAAATCTCGTCCGTCGATGTAAATCAGTTTTGACTGTCAGATCTGGGGAGTTCAACTATAAATAGAGACTCCCCAGCTCATTTGTAAATCACTCAGTTTTCTATCTTCAGAGTAATCAAGGCATTCACTCTATATCCTTTGTGTTGTTCTTCGTGTTCTTGGTTTTCTTCTTTCAGATTCAAAGGCCATTCATTATAGTTTGCTTCCGCTTAGAACGATCTTGCGTTCTTGAGCGCCTTGGAAGTTTGATCTTCCGGAGTTGGAATTTAGGCTTACTTAGGCGTTTGTGTGGTGAAATTCGCCTAAGGCCGCTCGGTTCGCTGGTTCGAAAATCTAGCCCCGTGACAGTTGGTATCAGAGCGAGTGTTCGAGGAAGACACTGATCGTGTTGACACCGAAGAAAGGAGAAAATGCTGCAACGCAAAAGGGTGCGGAGACCCAGGCTGCTGAGGGAAAGCGAGCGAGCTCGAAAGATATCCTCACGTCATTAGAGGAGAAGGTAACCCGACTTGAGGAATCGGTGAAAGATTTGGGTGAGCGACTCGACATGGTCGATTCACGCTTTGAGGATCAAGACAACAAGAGGGACCATCTCAAGGGAGAGATGGAGGAACTTCTGAAGGATGTGTTCGAGAAGTTGGGTAACAGAGGTGATGTGCTTGAGGCCGAGTTGAAGGATGTGAAGATAGAGTTGGAGGAGGTGAAGGCAGGCATGGCTGTGTTCAAAGCTGCCTTGAAAAATGTGGCCGAGCCAACTGCATCCTTGCTGAGGAAGGACATCCCAAAGCCGAAAGAGTTCAAGGGGAACAGGCCGGCTCAAGATGTTGAGAACTTCGTCTGGGGCATGGAGCAGTATTTTTGGGTCATGGGCATCAAGGATGATGCGGAAAAGGTAACTATTACTTCTATGTATTTGACTAACGTCACTCTTTTGTGGTGGCGGCGCAGATGCTCTAAGGAGGAGAGCAAGGACATTCCTATTGAGACGTGGAAGGAGTTTCAAGTTGAGCTCAAAGATCAATTTTGTCCGACCAATGCTCAACACGAGGCTCGAAAGAAGTTGCGGGAACTGAAACATGAGGGTTCCATCCCAGAGTATGTTAAGGAGTTCATTGAGCTCAAACTCCAAATTCCAAATTTGAGTGAAGCCGAGGGCTTCTTTACTTTCACACATGGACTCCCACGATGGGCCCAAATGGAGTTAGTGCGGAGGGGAGTCAAGGATCTCTCCAATGCCTTGACCGCAACTGAAGCTATTGCAGAATTTGAAGTTGGGAAATCCAAATCTTATAAGCCCCGAGGCAAGGACAATGGTGGGGGAGATGAGGATGATGACTGTTGCAGTGATGGTGACGAAAATCCCAATAATTTCATCAAACCATTGGAGAAGAAGGAACGAGGGCCCATAAGGTGCCACCGTTGTGGTGGTCCGCACATGGTGAGGAACTGTCCCAAGAGAGGCTGCCTCAATGCCATCGTCAATGAGGACGACGAAACAGAAAAGGAGGAATGTCGACTTGGTGCAATTGCCAGTGTCAAAGTAATCAAACCAAGTGTAGGAGGGAAGCAGGTGAAATGTTACCAGTGCAAGGGGCCTCATACTGTGAAAGAGTGCCCGGATCGAGTCAAGTCGTCCAAGGGGGATGACTAGCCCGAAGACAGTGAGGCTTTAAAGCTTGGTTCGATGTTGTTGAGTTCTGCCAAGGCGAGTAAGAACCAGAAGCAGAAATGGTTGATGTATGTAGACATCAACGTGACGGGTCAAAAGAGAAGTGCTCTTGTGGACACATGAGCGTCTCATTTGTTTGTGTTGAAGAAAGCTACCGATGAGATTGGTTTGAAGGTTGAAGATTCAACCGGGGTGATCAAGACCGTCAATTCCAGAGGTGTTCCGACTGTGGGAATGGCACGAGGCGTGGAGTTGGAAATCGGAGAATGGAAAGGCAAGGAAAATTTTAAGGTAATTCACTGTGATATCTATGATTTTGTCATTGGTTTAAGTTTCCTTCACCGGGTTAATGCACTCCTTGCCACTTTTTTCGATTGTGTTTGTATTCTGGAGCCTCGCAAATAATGTGTCGTACCGATTCGTCGGGTTGTGAGGACTGAGAACAGGGTTCTGAATGCTGTTGAGCTAACCAAGGATGCTGACTTGGTTGCTGCCACTGAGGAAACGACCTTGGAAGGGCTAGTGGAGCCGAAGTCTTTGGACGACGTGAGATCCGTCGAGTGTCCACCAGTGGGTAAGGTGGATGGGGCATTGAGCTTCGTGAAAAAAGAAACGTCAGTGCGAGCTGAGGTGTCGGACTTCCAGATTGAAGAAATGCCGATGTTGTCGATGAGCGACGAGTTGCCGATAGGCGATGGTGCATCAGACTTCGCAAGGAAGGAAGTGTTGGTGCGAGTTAGAGTGAATATCAATCGGAGTTGTCCAAAAGAGGTATATCTCGAACACGATTATAGTGTTTCACAGTTTAATTTGCTTGGTTTGCTGGGTGTAGGAAGTGGAAAACCTAACCCAACAGATGTAGTTGCCAAGACTTGGCGAGAACACAAGCAACCTTTCAGAGTTTTGAGGGTCCGTTCGGTGTTCAATGTGATGGGGACCGAGTACTCGAGCAAGGATCGAGGGGATCCGAGTAGAGGCAAGTTGCAACTGGTAGGAAAGAGTTCCTACGATCGAGATGTACGTGGAGGGTCGACGAATGTTGTTACATGGCGGAGAGTGCCGAAGCGAGCAGTTCTTATGGGGGGACGACCGAGTCAGAGTCGAGTGCTCTTTATGGGGAGAGCGGTCCTTATGGGGGGACAACCAAGCCCGATTCTGAGTAGGAGGCGAGCCAAGTTGCGAAAGCGAATCCAGGATCACCGAGTCAAGCTTCATCCTGAAGGTGCGAAAGCGAATCTCTCACGGACCGTGCCATATGCTCATTTGCCGATAGAAGGGGTTCAGACACAGACTTTGACCTCGAAAAGACCGCCAGACATAGCCCGGTCCGTGAGAGATTCTGGAAGGTTCCGAAATGTTCTGAAAGATCCTGGAAGATTTAGTCCAACATTATCCATTTGAATTGATTTTATTTAGATAATGTTGTGATGTTTAGAGATTTTGTAAATATATTATGTAAATCTCGTCCGTCGATGTAAATCAGTTTTGACCGTCAGATATGGGGGAGTTCAACTATAAATAGAGACTCCCCAGCTCATTTGTAAATCACTCAGTTTTCTATTTTCAGAGTAATCAAGGCATTCACTCTATATCCTCTGTGTTGTTCTTCGTGTTCTTGGTTTTCTTCTTTCAGATTCAAAGGCCATTCATTATAGTTTGCTTCCGCTTAGAACGATCTTGTGTTCTTGAGTGCCTTGGAAGTTTGATCTTTCGGAGTTGGAATTTAGGCTTACTTAGGCGTTTGTGTGGTGAAATTCGCCTAAGGCCGCACGGTTCGCTGGTTCGAAAATCTAGCCACACATATAAAATAAAATAAAATAGTATGAGATATAAATATATATGTGTCACTAAAAGTTTAATTATATATAATCATAAATAAAATAATATTGAAAAACTTAAAATTAAATCTAAACTTAAATAAAAAGAAACGGGCTAAAAGAGTAATTTAATAAGAAAAAGTCGAGGGTCCGAACTTAATTCATTGATTTCTAAGAATAATAGGAAATTCTAATTACCAAGGACTTAAAAAACAACTAAAAAATGGCGGATTAATATTAACCGTTGGATGGAGCCGATTGGAGGTGAATTAATAATAACCGTTGGATTTAAAGAAAAAACGGGTGGGTGACTTGGTTAACCGGTTACACTCAAATTGGATTGAATAAAACTCAATTTCACTGAAGAGTAAAATTGATGAAACAACTACTAAGAAGACGAGTTGGACGTTCAATGGAGTTGAATGGGTGCATATAAAAGATGAAGATGAAGCAAGAATTGGCGGAGGAAATGAAGATGAAGCAAGAATTGCCGGAGGAAATGAATATACATCGGATGCTCCACCTCCTATCACACTTGAGTCCCTCTATGCTGCTGTGCCGACTGACTTTCAGAACTTGGATGCTTTTATGCGCTCTAGTCATGCAGAGACTCAAGCCCGTCTTGGGATCTTAGAAGATCGTGTGAAATAATTGGAGCTTGATTTTCATCGGTATAAATTTCCACCGACATCGGCTCAGTATGCGCCGAAGCATGAAGATAGTTAGGCTATTCTGCATTGTATAACAAATTTTTTGTATTACACCTTGTACCGAAATATATTTTGTTCTACTACTTCATGAACATTGTTTGATGTTTATTGTATTATACAATGTTTCAGCTCCCTTGCCTTTGGTTTAGCCTCGCATTGTGTTTACTTTTCTTCAAATGTTGATTGTGTTTGTGAACATAACATTAGATTGTTTGAATACATATTATATCCCATGTAATTCAAGAGAAGATCAGTATCATGAAGAAGATGCTCCGGTAGAAGGGCATGATCATTCAAGTGCTCGGGTAAAGACACCTGAAGTGAGTCTAACTTACATGCGCACGAAGCTTCATCGAGTTGGCATAACGCCAAGTAATGCAATAGGCTCTGATATTTAGAGACCCAGGCGTGCTCCTGAAATGTATGGCGAGTGGTACCGAAACGTACCCGCTGCCCCGTCGAAGAAGAAGCTTCTTATTCTTGATTACAATGGCGTGCTTGCCAGTGTTACCAAATGCGGTATAACTTTTCTCCCGCACTGCAATTCAAAATGTTTACAAAATAGTTTACAAAATGTTTTTTAACGTTTGCAAGTGTGCAACTGCGACCTGGTGCTGTTGATTTTCTGGATTTTTTTAATGCGTATAAAGTGGCTATTTGGTCTTCAAGGAAAAAGTAATGTGAACCTCTGCCACCAACCTAAATCAATTGAATTAGCCAAAATTTTATGAATATTGGTTTCGTCTTATATTGGTCATCATTGCAGACAAAACCTTAATTGAGCACTTTGGAGAATCAACGGTCTCGAAGAACACTTTGCCTTCATTTGGGTAACTCCTGTCTGCTTTTCTTTAAAGCATCTTTAAAAAATTTTACAAAATTTGAAGGAATTCGTTTCAATTATGCAGGATCAAGATATGTGCGACGAACATCCCTCAAACCCAAATATATTTGTCAAAAATCTGAGCCGCGTGTGGGCTGTTATGCCTGACTATAACGAAAGAAACATGCTGGTGGTTGACGACTCAACATCTAAGATGATTAATAATCTGGTGTACCCCTTCTGCGCAATTCCTCGTCCAATAGCTGAGCAAGTTGGCGATGGTGTTTGAGCTTTGGTCCGCCTTTGGTTTTGGCATGTGTCACTAGGGACTGAAGGCCAAGAAACCTGTGAGTGGCACCAACACCTTCTTGACATGCTAGACACTGCCATTGAGTAGAAGAGTCATTGATTGTGTTCATTCTATCGAAGGTCTCGAAAAACTTCTTGAACCATCTGCTTATTTTCAGTGTCTCATAGCTTTGTTCCTCCTCTTCGTCAGAATCAAAATAGACACCATCATCGCTGTTTGATTCTTAGTCGAAATCAAGTTTCCTTTTTTCCAATGGCTGAGGATTGTGACTAGAAGCTCTGCTTGAACTCATTGTATCTGAAGATATTGAATAGAATATAGTGAAGGAGAACTGATTTTAGAACGAAGGGTTGAGTATATTGAGTAGAAGATGTTGTAAAGAGTAAAGAGAAGAGTTGTTAATATATAGGGAATTTCAGTTGGGAGGGAAAGTGAAAACTAAGGAGGGAAAGTGAGAAGGTGTTGAGTGTGTAAAAGTTCTATTATTTACACCCTTTTTAACCCATATTTCTGCTGCATTCAAGCATCATTGCATTGCATTTAGGTTAGTTTTCAATAAAACATCACAATTATATAAAAGGCACGGATTCTACTAAAAGATGGTGTATTTTGCAGATAACTGTCATGGTTGACGATGAAGGCAGGCGCAGGGCAGATAAGCAGGAAAGCTGAACTGGACAAGCAGCTAAAGAAGACGAACCTGTCATGGACCTGTCATGACAGCATGGTGACAGCAATCTTATGATGAGGAAAAGTAAAGTGGACCTCGATAGATAGAGAAAAATCTGCTCGTCTGTCGTGTGACAGCCAAATATTTTTCCAAGCCCCGGATCGAAAGATATGTCAAGCCAAAGCTCAAGGAGAAGAAATTCCTAAAAGCAAGGAGGCGGCTGGAAAGTAGGAGACTTTAGAGATTTAGTCTTTATTAGAATCTTACTTTTAATTAAAGTTGTTATCCTTGTTACCTTAGATAACTTGAGCCCAAAGCTTATATAAGGGCATAGATTTAACCTAGAAAAAAGACCCTAGATAACCGATTACTCTATAACCAAAACCAAACCCCTGCCGTCCACCCGTCACCGACATGTTCTAAATTCCCCCTAGGGCTACGGGTTGTTTTGTAAAGTAGTTGCAAGGGTTGCTTTGTTTTAGGATTTTTCAAGTTCAATAAAATAAACTTCAAGTTCTTTTATCTTGGTTTTAATATCTTGTAAGAGCATCGGGAGAGCATTGTGAGGTTATCTATTTACTTAGCATCGGGAGAGTTAAGTATACGAAAGAGATAAAAGCGCGTTCTCTAGTTTATAGTTGAACCATCTCGTGCTTAGGGATAAGGCGAGGTTAAGTGGCTAAGGAAGAATTCATACACATCGGTGTTCATCCTTCGATTCACGCCGGGAGGTATCATCAAAGACGTGTTCATCGACAGACTTGTGCCTAGGGATAGGGCAAGGCAGATCTGGGATTCTTGCCAAGCTTGAGGTACGGAGTTAGTGTCTGCTGCCGCGATAGCTAACGGACAGACGCCGCGACAGGTGCTGTCGGCGACGGAAGCGACGACAGAACTGGAGATCCTAAGCAATTCAATACCTGCACTACCAAGCAATTCAATACCAGCCCATTCTCTCTATCTTGATAATTCAATCTTTTTATTTACATTTTTACTTTATTATTCGTGACAACTTTCTAAAATATTTCCTTTACTTCGTGCAGTAAATCAAGGTGAAGTCATTAGCCCAATCCCTGTGGAGACGATATCCGATACTTCGTATCACTTTACTACTTGCGTCGTGTACACTTGCACTACCATTGCGATAGACTATTTTACACGCAACAAGTTTTTGGCGCCGTTGCCGGGGAATGGCAACATAACTACATCTTTCTTTTATTGCACTTTTTGTTTTTATTTTTATTTTTGTTTTCGTTTTTAGTTTTTCTTTAATTTTTATTTTGTGTTTTCAACTCTTGCTTTTCACAAGGTTCTCTTGTTTATGCGCAGATCGAAAAGAGGCGAAGATCCTGAGTATAAGTTAGATCCGGAAATCGAACGATCATTCAATCTCAAGAAACAGATTCGCCATCTTTTAGACAGGAACGAATACCTTGAAGAACAGCTAGAGCAGATGGCCCGTAACCAGCCTGCTGGAGGAGACATACCGCCTGTCGGCGACCCGCCTGGGGCAGGTGGACGACGGTCATGTCGTGACTACATGCTGAATGACCATATAGAGCTGGAGACCACACTGCCGGATATTGATGTTGATAACTTTGAGCTTAAACCTGTCATGTTTAGTATGATCAACAACGCCGGACAGTTTAGTGGTTCTGCGACAGAAGATGCTAGGGAGCATCTCAAAACATTCCAGGAGATCTGTGGTTCGTTTAGGCTACCAGGAGTTAGTCCGGAGATACTGAGGCTTCGATTATTCCCCCATTCATTAAGGGACAGAGCTAAAACTTGGTGGAATAAACTTACACCGGGCTCTATTATGACTTGGGCAGATCTAACTCGTGAATTCTTATCTCGTTTTAATCCTTCACATTTATCTGAGCGATTACGTAACGAAATTGCTACTTTTCAACAGGAAGATGACGAGCCGATGCACGAGGCCTGGGACAGATTTACTACTCTTCTACGGAACTGCCCAATGCATGGATTCCCCGTCTGGAATCAGGTAACTAAGTTTTATAATGCTGCTAACTTACAAACTCGCATTCGCATTGATTCTGCAGCAAATGGACTGTTATTGGATAAAGATCCGGACGAGGCATTGCAAGTTCTAAAAAAATCTAGCCAAGAATGAGGAGCAGTTTCCGACAGCTAGAAGAGGGGGTAAACGGGTACTTGCTGTCAAGGATTATGAGGCTGACAGCACTATGAAATCACAGGTAGCATTCCTCACTAAAGCCATGAAACACTTATTGAGTGAAGAGGAAGTACGAGGGTTTGCTGTCGAGGAAATTTGTGCCACTTGTGAAGGAAATCATAGTAGTGAAGAGTGCCCTATAAATATAGAAGAGGGAAAATATGTTGGAAATTACAAGCCAAACTACAATTCCAACAACTACAACCCTAATTGGAGGAAAGATCCCAAATTTTCCTGGAGTAATCCTAACAATGCCCTGAATCCGCAAGCATATAATCAGAATCAGGGGGGTCCTAGATTGTTGACGCGACAGCAACTGCAGCCGCAGAACCTGCCGCCTCAGCAACAACAGCAACCACCACCTGCCACGGGTAGTGTATTGGAGCAGACTCTGGCCACCTTTATGTCTCAGACTGGCACGTATATGGATAATATTAATCAGTTTGTCAAGAAGACGGAAAATTTTATGGATGAAACTAAGATGAGAATGACAAACCATGAGGCCACCTTGAAATCTCTAGAGACACAAATGGGTCAGGTATCGCAGCATATTAAACCGAGGCAGAATGGAGGTTTCCCTAGCAATACTGAAAATGCTAGACCGCCCCCACATGAGCAATGTAAGGCAATTACTACTAGGAGTGGGAAAAAGCTACCAGGGCCGGAAAAAGAAATTGATACAGAAAAGGAACCTGCCTTGGATAAACCTGCCGAGGAAGCAGCCCCGACAGGTGATAAACAGACCGCTGCTGATGAGCCTGTCACGACAGCAGAAGCGACAGAGGAGAAAAAGGAAGATTATCGTCCTCAGATTCGCATGCAGTGGGAAGGACGCATTGCTGATTATCGTCCCCCACCACCCTTCCCTCAACGGATACAACAAGCTAAGCATGAATCTCAACTCAAAAAAATTTATGATATTTTTAAACAGGTTCATATTAACATTCCGTTGTTAGATGCTGTTAGGGAGATGCCCGGTTATGCTAAGTTTCTCAAGGATGTCATGTCTAAAAAATCTAAACTTGGGGAATTTGAAACGGTAAGGATGCAAGAAGGTTGCATGAGTATTCTTCATCGGCAACCACCCCAGAAAAAGAAGGATCCGGGGAGCTTCCTCATACCTTGCGTAATCGGCGATAAATTTGTGGGTAAGGCACTTTATGATCTTGGTGCTAGTGTTAATCTAATGCCCAAATCTGTTTTTCAGAAACTAGGTATTGGCAAGGCGCGGCCCACAACAGTTACCCTACAACTAGCCGACCGCTCTTACGTTCACCCCGAGGGAAAAATTGAAGATATCTTGGTAAGAGTGGATAAACTTATTTTTCCTGCTGACTTTCTTATTTTAGATTGTGAGGCAGATGAGAACGCACCAGTCATCCTAGGGCGACCCTTCTTAGCCACGGGAAGATCATTGATTGATGTGGAGAAAGGAGAACTCACCATGCGCGTGAACGATCAAGAAATTAAGTTGAATGTTCTCCAAGCAATGAAACATGCCGATGTGGACGAGGAATGCAAGGCCATCATTGAGGTGACCTTTGATCAACCCTGCATCAGGTCGGGCTGCCGAAATATGAAATTTGGTCACTGCTGCGACAGCCACCTACAAACCTGTCACGATAGTGACGACGACAGTGACGATGACAGCTCCGACGACAGTGACTCCTCTGAATCCGATACACCTGACACTGAAGGTCATGAGGAGGTAAACTGGTTAGACCATCGTCCAGGTAAGTTATTTGAACCTTTGAATTACACTTCGGATAACCATTTAATCCAAAAGCCCTCTACTGTTGAACCACCTGTCTTAGAACTTAAGCCCCTGCCAGGGCAGCTTAAATATGCTTATCTTGGTTGTGATGACACACTGCCCGTAATCATCTCTGCTAAGCTGCCGCAGGAACAGGAACGACAGCTAATCGACATGTTGAGGCAGCATAAAAGGGCGATAGGATGGACGATAGCAGACATCCAGGGCATTAGTCCGGCAATCTGTATGCACAAAATCCTCCTAGAGGAAGATCATAAGCCGACTATTGATGCCCAAAGGCGGTTAAACCTTGCAATGAAAGAGGTAGTGCGTAAAGAAATAATTAAATGGTTAGATGCTGGTATTATTTACGCCATCTCCGACAGCAAATGGGTAAGCCCGGTGCAATGTGTTCCCAAGAAAGGAGGCATGACCGTGATAACCAACGAAAACAACGAGTTAATCCCAACCAGGACTGTGACCGGTTGGAGGGTTTGTATGGACTATCGAAAGCTTAACAAAGCTACCCGAAAGGACCATTTCCCTTTACCCTTTATTGATCAAATGCTTGATAGATTAGCGGGTAAACCTTACTATTGTTTTCTTGATGGTTATTCAGGATATAATCAAATTGCTATTGCACCGGAGGACCAAGAGAAAACGACTTTCACATGCCCCTACGGTACGTACGCATTTAGGAGGATGCCATTTGGACTCTGTAACGCACCTGCCACCTTCCAAAGATGCATGATGGCTATATTCTCGGACATGGTTGAGGACTTCCTAGAAATTTTTATGGATGATTTTTCTGTCTTTGGAGACGATTTTGAGAGTTGTCTAGGCAATTTACAAAAGGTGCTCGAAAGATGCGAAAAAGCTAACTTGGTCTTAAATTGGGAAAAATGCCACTTTATGGTGGATGAAGGGATAGTCTTAGGCCATAAGATTAGCTGCCGTGGGATAGAAGTCGACAGGGCAAAAATAGAGGTCATAGAGAAGTTGCCGCCGCCAACCACAGTCAAGGGCATTAGGAGTTTTTTAGGGCATGCTGGTTTTTATAGGAGATTTATTGCCAATTTCTCAAAAATCACGAAACCCCTATGTCATCTCTTAGAGCAAAACCGACCCTTCGACTTTAATGAAGAATGGACTGAAGCATTCAAGGTTCTGAAGGAAAAGCTTGTGACAGCCCCCATAGTACAGCCACCAGACTGGACACAACCGTTTGAAATTATGTGTGATGCTAGTGACTATGCTGTCGGGGCAGCACTTGGGCAGCGCAAGGACAGGCTGTTTCATGTCATATATTATGCCAGCAAAACATTGAATGATGCCCAAGTGAATTATACCACCACAGAAAAGGAGCTGTTAGCTGTGGTGTTTTCCATCGACAAGTTTCGTTCTTACATACTTGGAACGAAAGTAATAGTGCACACCGACCATTCTGCCCTCAAGTACTTATTTGCAAAGAAGGATGCAAAACCTAGGTTGATACGATGGATCTTACTATTACAAGAGTTCGACCTTGAGATAAAAGATAAAAAGGGGACAGAAAATCAGGTGGCAGATCACTTGTCGAGGTTGGAGACGGGACAGAGTCTACCGCCAGATGAGACACACATACTGGAGACCTTCCCAGATGAGCAGCTCTTTGCTGCCACAATAGCTGTCGCGACAGCCATGTCGGCAGGTAAGTCTTCTAACCTTCCTTGGTATGCTGATTTCGTTAATTTTATAGTTAGCGGAATATTACCTTCTGATCTTACTTATCAAGCCAGGAAGAGGTTTCAAAATGATGTTAAACATTATTATTGGGACGAACCTCTTCTTTTCAAAATGTGCGCAGATCAGGTTATAAGGAGATGTATACCACAAGAAGAACAAGAAGACATTCTCCATCACTGTCATGCTTCACAATATGGAGGACACTTAGGAGGCAATAAAACTGTTGCCAAGGTGCTGCAGTCAGGGTTCTACTGGCCGACACTGTATAAGGACGCACAGTAATTTTACAAAAACTGTGACAGGTGCCAGCGGACAGGTAACATCTCAAGGAGAAACGAGATGCCACTGCAGAATATTTTAGAAGTCGAAATCTTCGACGTTTGGGGGATTGATTTTATGGGACCTTTTCCATCTTCATGTGGAAATCTTTACATCCTCCTAGCAGTAGATTATGTCTCCAAGTGGGTAGAAGCAATCGCAACTCAAAAGAATGATGCCAAAACAGTCCAAAAGTTTTTGCACAAAAACATCTTTTCTAGATTTGGCATCCCTAGGGCGATTATCAGTGATGAAGGGAGACATTTTGACAACAAGGTAATTGCTGCCGCCTTGAGAAAATATGGTGTTAAGCACAGAATCGCGACAGCATACCACCCACAGACCAATGGACAGGCTGAGATATCCAATAGGGAAGTGAAGAACATTCTTGAAAAAATGGTTAAACCAACTAGGAAAGATTGGTCTTTGCTTCTGAATGATGCATTATGGGCATACAGAACAGCTTTCAAGACTCCATTGGGCATGTCTCCATACCGTTTGATTTATGGAAAAACCTGTCATCTGCCTGTCGAGATAGAACACAAGGCATATTGGGCGATCAAGGCAGTAAACATGGACTTGGACAAGGCAGGCCAGAAAAGGTTGTTGGATTTGAATGAGATCGATGAAATACGGACAATGGCCTACGACAATGCAAGGATTTACAAGGAAAAAACTAAGAAGTGGCATGACAAGAAGTTGCTGCCACGACAGTTCTGCCCAGGGCAGCTTGTGTTGTTGTTTAATTCTAGATTGAAACTTTTTCCAGGGAAGCTCAAATCTAGATGGTCTGGACCGTTCCAAGTAGTTCAAGTTTTTCCTCATGGTGCCATTACAATTCAATCACTAAAGGACGGGCACCAATTCAAAGTTAATGGACAACGCCTCAAGCATTATCAAGGGACTGAAGCCCCAGGAATACAGGAAGTGGTTACTTTAGGTGATGCCCCACAAGGCATCCCTAATTTAACCTAATTTCCTATTTTTTTTATTTTTATTTTTATTATTAATATTATTTATTAGGAATTAGATTTATTTTATTCGAATAATGTTTTGTTTTTAATTTCTGTTTTTAGGAAATAAAGGAGGCAAGTGAGAAAGAAGAAGTGGCCCAAGCCCACCGCCCATCCACCAGCCCAATAAAACCCATTTATGATAACCTGTCGTTTCGGCTGCCGGCGCAGACGGATGTGACAGGCTGTCAACAGACGCACAGCAGACGAAGAAGCATGCGACAGACGCACAGCAGATGCATTAATGCTCGTCAGACGCGTCAGACACTCTACATTCAATCTGCCGCTCCGTTATTCCCGCCTGCCGTTGCGGCATTAAATGGGCAGCTCCCCAACAGCTATATAAACCCCTTCCCGTGTTCATTTTTCATTACTTCTGATTTTTCTCTCTTGTTATTCTCCTCTAGTTTTATCTATTTTCTTTCATTTTCAGCCCTTGCAACCAAAAATGTCTTCACGACAAACCCGTCAGAACGCTGCTGCCGCTTCTTCTTCAGCAGCAGCATCTCCGTTCGCTAAAAAGGAACTATGGGAGGAATGGAGCTTCATCTATAACAGAGATGCCCCCCATATGGGACTCCGGCCGTTCATTATGAAGGCCATAACAGCACAACTTTGGGAGGACTTCGCCGAGCAGCCGGCAGAACTCAATGACACTCTGGTCAGGGAGTTTTATGCGGCGATCGAGAGCAAGACGGCGACATCTGTCACCGTCCGAGGAGTGACAGTTCCTTTCACCGCCAGCAGCATCAACCATGTATTCGGCCTCTTCTTTGGCCCCAACGATGATGCTCATCAACAATTTTGGGACACCCTCGACGCTGCCGGCCATGATGCTGTCATGAGGGAGTTGACAGAAGCGGGAACGACATGGAGCACAAGTAAGAAGAACCCCCACTCTGTCAATAGGGGGCAATTACTACCTGAGGCAAAGCTATGGAACGCTTTTATCAAAAAGCGTATCCTGCCCTCGTCCCACCATACGACAGTCAACAGACAGCGGTTGGCCCTCATCCATTCTATCATGCATGACAGGCCCATCAATGTGGGCAGCTACATGCGGGACAGCATTCTCGACTGTGCTTTCCGATCAGACTCACGACTCTGCCTGCCCTGCACCATCACTGCCCTCTGCCGCTGCGCTACCGTACCGGAAGACCCTTCAGACAAAATCAAGAAGGGCAGCGGCTGGACAGACAGCAACATCTCCAGCCTTATGGAGATTATCGTCGTATCGCCCCTCAACGCCTTCGATCCAAACGCCCCTCCTGCTGAGTCTGATGATGAGCCTGCCACCGAACCCGCCCCAGAAGCTGCCACCAACACCGCTCCGGCAGATCAGAACGCCCACATCCTTGCTGCCATCTTGCGGATAGAGGAGCGCCAGATGGGCTTAATGACATTCATCCGAGACTTCTCCAATGCAACGGTAAATTTCATTACCAATACTTTGAATTTTACGGATGTCATTTTCCCCACCTTCCCCGCCCATTATTTCAATATCCCCTCCCCCACTCCCACACCACCTGTCTCTCCCCACGGAGAATCTGCCTCCTCCACACCATCCCCCACAGCAGCCGGCAGCCCAGCGGCAGACACCTCCCCTCGAGGAACCAAGCGAGCTGCCACTGATGACAGCCCCCTTGTCCGGAGGAATTTGGACAGCGCCTTCACACGGGTAAAACGTATTAAGCATGTGGCCGACAAGAGACGGCTGTCCAAAGCCATCATGACCAGCAGCTGGGACAGCAGCAGCAGTTCCGATGTCAGGCTAGTGGAGCCACCTGCCCTTCAACCTGCTGACGACCCTGTCCCCCATCCGGAGGAAGACCCTGCCCCTCAACAGGCTGACGAACCTGTCGATCAACCTGCTCCGGAACCTGCCCAGCCACCTCCACAACGCAGACGCCGACATCAGATCCGCGTCAGCAGCAGCAGCGAGGACAGCGAATAAAATTTAAGTTTTTATTTCTTTTTCTCCTCTTATTGCTGCCTGCCCTTATATATTTGTGATGTACTTTTATTTATCTTGTCTTTCTTTATTTGTTGTGTCATTTTGCATTGAGGGCAATGCAACCCTCGAGTTTGGGGGTGGCAACCCTCCATCTTTAATGGAGTCTTTAGCACATCTTTTTATTAATTGTTTTGTCTTATTATTTATTTTCTTTTAAAAAAAAATCAGAAAGTTAAAACCGTTGGCTTAAAACTGTGGAGTTAACTTACCTGTCATGACGGCTCTGTCGTGGCAGCATCTTTAGGACAGGTTAAGGAAAAGTTTAGAGCCTTTCTATAGTTCTGAAAACTTAAACACTTTTGTGACTGTTATATTGCTTAGATTTCTTTTAGCCAAACTAGAATAGGAAGCTTAGAACTTGGATAGCCCCTAGAGGTGCCTAACACTGGCTCTAGGAAAGAAGTTTAGCAAAAGAAAATTTAAAACCTAGAGGTGCCCGAAACCGGCTCTAGGAAGCTAACTAGAGGTGCCCAACACTGGCTCTAGAAAAATTTAGCTTGAAAATAGAAGAAAAAGAAGCATGAAAATGTGCCTTCTAAAAAAAAAAATTGGCATAAAAATTCAAGTTAAGAAGTTGAATATTCTAGTGAAACTAAGAGAGTCTTAGCATATAACTGTTCACAAGCATGCACACACTGCACGAGAGCTATAGGGAGATTCCGGACAGATTCTAACCTTTCCGACAGGTTGCTGCCGCCATAGAGAATGAGCGACAGGTAAGGGACAGTTCACTGTTTGAAGGCCAACACAAAAAATTTTTCATTTTTCTTTAAGTTTAATTGCTTGAGGGCAAGCAAAGACTTGAGTTTGGGGGTGTGTTGAGTGTGTAAAAGTTCTATTATTTACACCCTTTTTAACCCATATTTCTGCTGCATTCAAGCATCATTGCATTGAATTTAGGTTAGTTTTCAATAAAACATCACAATTATATAAAAGGCACGGATTCTACTAAAAGATGGTGTATTTTGCAGATAACTGTCATGGTTGACGATGAAGGCAGGCGCAGGGCAGATAAGCAGGAAAGCTGAACTGGACAAGCAGCTAAAGAAGACGAACCTGTCATGGACCTGTCATGACAGCATGGTGACAGCAATCTTATGATGAGGAAAAGTAAAGTGGACCTCGATAGATAGAGAAAAATCTGCTCGTCTGTCGTGTGACAGCCAAATATTTTTCCAAGCCCCGGATCGAAAGATATGTCAAGCCAAAGCTCAAGGAGAAGAAATTCCTAAAAGCAAGGAGGCGGCTGGAAAGTAGGAGACTTTAGAGATTTAGTCTTTATTAGAATCTTACTTTTAATTAAAGTTGTAATCCTTGTTACCTTAGATAACTTGAGCCCAAAGCTTATATAAGGGCATAGATTTAACCTAGAAAAAAGACCCTAGATAACCGATTACTCTATAACCAAAACCAAACCCCTGCCGTCCACCCGTCACCGACATGTTCTAAATTCCCCCTAGGGCTACGGGTTGTTTTGTAAAGTAGTTGCAAGGGTTGCTTTGTTTTAGGATTTTTCAAGTTCAATAAAATAAACTTCAAGTTCTTTTATCTTGGTTTTAATATCTTGCAAGAGCATCGGGAGAGCATTGTGAGGTTATCTATTTACTTAGCATCGGGAGAGTTAAGTATACGAAAGAGATAAAAGCGCGTTCTCTAGTTTATAGTTGAACCATCTCGTGCTTAGGGAAAAGGCGAGGTTAAGTGGCTAAGGAAGAATTCATACACATCGGTGTTCATCCTTCGATTCACGCCGGGAGGTATCATCAAAGACGTGTTCATCGACAGACTTGTGCCTAGGGATAGGGCAAGGCAGATCTGGGATTCTTGCCAAGCTTGAGGTACGGAGTTAGTGTCTGCTGCCGCGACAGCTAACGGACAGACGCCGCGACAGGTGCTGTCGGCGACGGAAGCGACGACAGAACTGGAGATCCTAAGCAATTCAATACCTGCACTACCAAGCAATTCAATACCAGCCCATTCTCTCTATCTTGATAATTCAATCTTTTTATTTACATTTTTACTTTATTATTCGTGACAACTTTCTAAAATATTTCCTTTACTTCGTGCAGTAAATCAAGGTGAAGTCATTAGCCCAATCCCTGTGGAGACGATATCCGATACTTCGTATCACTTTACTACTTGCGTCGTGTACACTTGCACTACCATTGCGATAGACTATTTTACACGCAACAGAAGGCACAATGTCTATTCAACGAAGGTACATGAACATGAAATGGTTCATGTGATTCTAGTAAAAAGACATGAAACTGAAAAGGCTGATTCGTGATGGGGGTATCGAAACAAGATTTATACATGATGAACATGAAACGGTTCATGTGATTCTAGTGAAAAGACACGAAACTGAAAAGGTTGATTCCTTCTAAGGGGTATCGAAACCAGCTTTATACATGATGAACATGAAACGGTTCATGTGATTCTAATGAAAAGACACGAAACTAAAAAGGCTGATTCGTTCTGGGGGTATCGAAACTAGCTTTATACATGATGAGCATGAAACGGTTCATGTGATTAGAGTGAAAAGACATAACACTAAAAAGGCATATTCCTTTCAGTGGTATCGAAACCATCTTTAGGGTTTTGGTATTGTATACACTTAGTAGTAGAAAATGTACACAAATTGGACCATAACCACTCTTGCAGCATTGGGTATTTACCTAATTTAGTTAAAAAGGCAAGTGGATGCTTATATTTCGGTTTCGATGCCACCTACTAGAATGAAAAATTTTTGCCCATACTTTTAGACCAGCACCGAAACCCCATATAGGTGGTTTCGATGCTACCTACTGGAATGAAAATTTTGCACATACTGTCAAACAAGCACCAAAACCCCATATAGGTGGTTTCGATGCCACCTACTGGAATGAAAAAATTTAGCCCATACTTTCAGACCAGCACCGAAACCTCATACTTTCATACCAGCACCGATACCCCCACATCTTATATATTGCCAACCTTTCTTTTGGGTATCGAAACTACACCACCAGTTTCAGAACCAAATTGTGCATTATAGTAAGGAATTGTGTTTATACACAATTTGTTACAAAAGTCTGAGCAACTTTACCCTAACAAAAAAATTCGTAAAGAATTGAGT
The DNA here is from genome assembly GCA_958450335.1 of Hibiscus tridactylites. NCBI lineage: Eukaryota > Viridiplantae > Streptophyta > Magnoliopsida > Malvales > Malvaceae > Hibiscus > Hibiscus tridactylites. Next base: position 57,014,160 of record OY288287.1, on the reverse strand, counting down.
ATATACCTAATTTTTTACAATCTTAGTAAGAAATTAGGTATATTTGGTAAGAAATTGTGTATAAACACAATTCCTTACCTATATTTATACCAAATTGTACATTCTTGTAAGAAATTGAATACAAACACAATTTCTTACAAAGGTTTGAGCAACTTTACCCCAACTTAAAAATTCTTAAGGGATTGGGCATATACCTAATTTCTTACAATTTCAGTAAGAAATTATGTATATTTGGTAAGAAATTGTGTACAAACACAACTCCTTACCTATTTGTACTAAATTGTGCATTATTGTAAGAAATTGAGTACAAACACAATTTCTTACAAAGGTTTGAGCAACTTTACCCCAACTTAAAAATTTGTAAGGAATTGGGTATATACCTAATTTCTTACAATTTCAGTAATAAATTAGGTATATTTGGTAAGAAATTGTGTACAAACACAATTCTTTACCTATTTTGTACCAAATTGTGCATTCTTGTAAGAAATTGAGTACAAACACAATTTCTTACAAAGGTTTGAGCAACTTTACCTCAACTTAAAAATTCGTAACGAATTGGGTATATACCTAATTTCTTACAATTTCAGTACTAAATTAGGTATATTTGGTAAGAAATTGTGTACAAACACAATTCCTTACCTATTTTGTACCAAATTGTGCATTCTCGTAAGAAATTAAGTACAAACACAATTTCTCACAAAGGTTTGAGTAATTTTACCTCAACATAAAAATTCGTAAAGAATTGGGTATATACCTAATTTCTTACAATTTCAGTAATAAATTAGGTATATTTGGTAAGAAGTTGTGTACAAACACAACTCCTTACCTATTTTGTACCAAATTGTGCATTCTTGTAAGAAATTGAGTACAAACACAATTTCTTACAAAGGTTTGACCAACTTTACCCCAACTTAAAAATTTGTAAGGAATTGGGTATAAACCTAATTTCTTACAATTTCAGTAAGAAATTAGGTATATTTGGTTAGAAATTGTGTACAAACACAATTCCTTACCTATTTTTTTTACCAAATTGTGCATTCTTGTAAGAAATTGTGTTTGTACACAATTTCCTACTTTATAAGGAATTGTGTGTATACCGTTTTTCTTACATTTTTTTGTAACAAATTAGGTACAAGCTTTAGAAATTATGTTCAAGAAATGACCAGTTTAATCAGTTTGCCGTCATTTAAGCGCCGTTTTGCAGAATCACCCAAGAATAATTGAAAAAATGAAGTCAAACACAATTCATTTCTTTTAAAACTAATAAAATCCTATAGAACAATTAAATCATAAAAAGGTTGGATCTAAATGTAATCCCCTAAACCCGACCCGGAAGAACATGGTCGAATATAAGGAGTCAAGCTCAAAGCTTGTCCCTCACACAAGTAACCTGATTCAAAAATTTAATTCCAAAGTAGATAATAATAATATCATGTAATACACATTGATAAAATATTCCTGAAAATATTAAATATTCGAAATGTACATGAATGATAAAATGTAATAACCCCAAATAAAACATTCGAAATCTGAAATTATATACAATCTGACAAAACATATAATATAAATAGGTCCAAGTATCATACTAATAATAATAAATAAAGCTGGAAAACGAGGTCCTCCAAGTACCGTAGCCTAGACCTGAGTATCTGAAATAAAAACTAAGGGGGAGTCAGCGAAAACGCTCAGTGTGTCTCTACAGTGCAAAGAGAACTGACAGAATCATCATATCAACAGAGTCAACCAGACATTATCAGAATAGAGTTTTCCATCATGAATCAATTCAAACACATAAACAAGTATGAATGAATATGAAACACAATGTGACATGCACCCAACTACATCACCATCCGAAGAGTAAGGTTTCCTAGAACCACTCTCAAACTCGTCACCATCCGAAGTGGAATCAAGCCCGTAGGGCAAAACCACTGATCCAATGTAGACATCAACCCGAAGGATGAAGCTACTAAACTTCCCCGTACAGAATCCCAACCATAATTAGATGATATAAAATTCGAGTTCTGAATCTAAATGCATTGTTTATCAACAGAAATGCATAATCATATAATCCGATATACAATAATCCGAATATGATAATATATACAAATATTGCATAATGTGACAGAATGTTGAACAAGTCAAATATCACAGATCAATAGAATATTATTATCATACATCATCAAACCGCATCATGTATATATTTCATTCCATCAACACATTTTAATACAGAACACTGTAAACAGACATCACAAAAAAGAACACACCTCAGGTAGCTAACACTCAACGTCGATGGTGACGTCTCCCACGCTCAGCTCTATCTCTAGGTCGGTCAGAGTCAGCTCCTATAACAATTAAATACACCATCAAAGATACTACTACTATGCCAAGACATTGATAATGTAAATAACGAATATATTATTAATTAAACTCATGAGCGGATCCCGATGTCTGAGTAACAGGAGGTCGTCCAGGTAGAGGAGGAGGAAGGATCTCAATATCCGAGTCAATGTCGTCTGCAAATACGAATAATTCCAATTAATTTTCCGATATTCAAATCTTTAAATACAAGTATAATCGAATAAAAGTGGTCAAAACAGTCTTTTGGGTTCCAAATTTGGGAAACGGACAGCGGAATCGGAATCAGGACATCGAAAAACATAAAATAGGCCTTTTCTGAAAAAGTCAACGGTCAACGGGTCAACGGTCAACGGGTGACATCATCGCTGACGTCAGCCAACTCGGTTTTGGTGGAGATCCGGTTCGGTTTTGTTACAGTTCGGTCACTTCGGTTCGGTTTAGCCCACCCACTTGGATTCAACCCGGATCTTGGGATCTCACCAACACAAATCGGTTCAGCCCACTCTCACATCTATTTGGTCTAATCCAAACCCAACACACAACATCTCAAGCCCAAACCCCACACTCAACAACACCTAGCAAAACTGAAAACCCTAAGAACAACACCTATGACGGCGTCGACCGCCGACGACGCTCCGATGATCTCATATGGTCATCTTTCTCACCAAAACACACACGCAAACAACATGATAACACCAGACAAGGCCTTATTGGCTTACCCACACGTCAAAACCGAACGGAAACGGAAGACAACGATGGTGATGCGGAGTTCGAAAGATTTTATACCGATTTCCGACAAGAGACAGTGGCGCGATGGCGATAGAGGGGTGGGTTTTGATCGGACTTGAAAGGGGAGTTGAATGGTGGTTACACATCGACGAACGACCGACGGTAGCTCCCTCGCCGGAGCTTGATTGTAAAAGAAACGATTTGGGTGTTAACTTCACACGAGAAACCGAGAGAGAGAGAGAGAGAGAGAGAGAGAGGGAAAAAATAGAGTGCGGCGCAAAACAAGACCCAGGGTGTCAAAATGAGTATAAATACCCTAACAAAAGGGTAAATCACAAAGTATGCCATCGAACTTTCTAGGGTTTATGAAACGACACTTAAGTTTTGCAACCTTTGCAATTTGGTCACTAAAATTCAAAAAATTTCCAATTAAAATTTCCCAAATTTTAGGGTTCTGAATTAGAGATTTTAATCAATTTAGGGTTTTAATTTAGGGTAAAATTCGGGGTGTTACAAGTCATGTGTTCAAATCTGGTATACGAATTTTTGGGTACTTGAATCTTCGGATAGTATATTTACTGGCCTACGTTTTGGTCTGTGTTTATTGGGTACTCGTAAAATTCGGGTAATAGAGTATCCGATTCAGATATTTTTATTTTTTAAGTAAATCACATAAATATAAAATTTAAAAGTTTTTAATACATAATCCAAACATAAAAATTAGTGTTTTGGAGTTAGTTTTAAGTGGAAAATATTCATATATATATATATATATATATATATATATATTCCATCACCAAAATAATGCATTAAAGTATTAATGTAATATTGAAAAATTAATACAAATATTTAAAAAATTTAAAATTTAAAAGTTCTTAATACATAATCCAAACATAAAAATTAGTGTTTTGGAGTTAGTTTTAAGTGGAAAATATTCATATATATATATATATATTTATATATTCCATCACCAAAATAATGCATTCAAGTATTAATGTAATATTGAAAAATTAATGCAAATATTTTAAAAAATAACTCAAAGTACATAATACAAATATAGAAAGAATTTAAGAATTTAAATTTAAGAATTTAAAAACTTAAATCATACCCTTTTACCAAAAAATGTATATATACTAAGAATTTAAGGTAAAAAAAAGAATTTAAGAATTTAAATTTAGTTTTAAGGTGAAAATATTAAGAAATTAAAATAAAAATATAATTTAAAATTATGTATAATAAAATTACCAGGTCGAGTACTTAGTTCGAAAAAAAATGGTTGGATCTGATCTAAGTACCCAAAAAAATTAACGGGTCTAATATTTTTTAACATCCATATTCATGAGGACTCCTCTATTGGTTAATGTAGCTCCGTCCCTACATACTATCAAAAAGTATGGATTTTTTTTGAATTGAAAGAATAGCAAGCTAAAATGAGATTAGCTTGCAATACGAAGAATTCATAATATCCCTTTCAAGAAGGCCAACGATCGAAGGGGGAGGTTCGTCAAGGAGGATCAAGGACTCTGTTGAAGGGTCAGCTAACTTAGCAAGGTCGTCAGCTGGTCGATTTGCTTCGCGAGGTATCCATATGATGTCAACCAACCAAGCCCGACTACGAAGCTTGTTGATTGCACGAACTAGAGAAAAGGATGAGTTTCCGGCATCACCATCAGTTACAAGCTTCACCGCTTGCTTACAATCTGATTGGACCTCCAGGATTTCATATCCATGTTCCCAAGCTTGGAGGAGACCAATGTAGATCTCCCAAAGCTCTGTTTGCAGGATGCTTGTTATGCCGATTGTCTTATGAAAACCCCATAGCCAGTTGTCGGCACTATCACGTAGGAGACCGCCCACGACATTGAGCTTTGTCGAGGAGGCGGATGAACCATCAACATTGAGGCAGACACTTCCTCCGATCGGCGGACACCATTGAATATCTTGGTCTCGGGGGGCCAACGCAGCAGGTTTCAAAGGCCAAGATTTACCATAGCAGCGCGCCCATGCGATGGACAGACGAAGGACATCCGAGGAAGGCTTACCGGCGCCGCTGAAAACCAAATCATTCTGACCCAGATTTGCCATAGGGTAGAGGCAAAAAGCACAGACCACTGTAGATTAGTTCGCAGATGAATAAGACGGCTTGTTAAGTTATATCGAAGCCAATCAACAGTGTGCATAGAGAAAAATGAGTCATGCAACGCAGCGGGAACTATCCGTCTCCAAACTTCCATTGATATAGGGCACTCAAGCAAGGTATGGCAACATGTTTCCGATGTATGTGCACAACTTGGGCAAGTAGGATTATCCGAAAGCCGACGACGACATCATTCTGAGTTGGTCATTAGCTTTTGACGAAACACAAGCCATAGGAAAAATCGTAGTCTTTGCGGGACTGGGCACTGCCAAAACATTTTCCAAGTATGGCTTCAAAACTACTATCTTTCCGTAGATTCAAAACATTTTCCAAGTATGGCTTCAAATCGTAGCCTTTGCGGGACTGGGCACTGTCAAAAAGTATGGCTTCAAAACTACTATCTTTCCGTAGATTCTCGAATGTCTTTTTTAGATAGTATTTAGTTCATATAAATTATGACTTTTCGATTGGATAAATTCAGACTAGTTTTTAATTCAATGTTGGTAAGCGACTTATGCGTTATTTGTTTTGAGAAAAAAGATAAAATACATAAGGGATAATATACCACTGGAGTTTTAGAAATTACAAAATGATCATTAAATTTATTAAATGATTATGAAATGATCACTACATGTTATAAAATTTTGATAAAATTTAATGACTGTTTTGTAACATTTTAATAAGTTTTAATGACTATTTTTATAATAGTTTGATAAAGTTCAATGACTATTTTATAACAAATTGATAAATTTTAATGATTATTTTACAATTTTCAAAACTTCAGTAGCTAAAATGATTATTTTTACTTAGTTTAGTGACTATTTTTATACTTTACCAAAAAAGAGGGAGTGGGTGGAGGATGGGCCAATGTTTTAATTTAGGCGGGGAAAAGTCATTGGATTGGAAAAAGATGACTCATTGCCAACAGGGTTTGGCAAAAGCATGCATCCAAAAGACCCGAGTCCGATGTTATGTTACAAAGATAACAAACCCCTCACCAGGGATGGGCCGGGTAGAGTAGCGATCGTCTTCTAAAAATTTAAAATTCATATATAATTTAATTTTTTTTTAAATTTTTATGTATTTTTTATTAAAAATATATTTTCACTCCTTTATAATTTTATAAGTTCGTCCTCTAACATAAAATTATGTGTGCGTCCCTGTCCCTAACCACATGAGTTCATTCATTATACATGACTTCCTTTTCCTCGCATGTCAGTTTATTCATCAATGCCCGTGGCCTGTGACCCAGTCTTTTCGCTTGAATTTTAGTTTTTTTTTTTAAATGATCATTCTGGCGTTAGGACCACCCCATTTGTTGTAAGTTGTAATGTAAGCAAACTCATGAGCGCATTCTGAGGAATGGTCCAAAAACACAGGAAGAAAGATCCAGTGGCATGGGTTATGCTGTTGGTGATGAGTAGTCAAGTTTGCTTTGGGGTTCATCTATGGACATTTGGTCACGCCACACTTGTAAAATCCCCCTTCCTTTCTTCTCCTTTTTTTTGTTTTATTTTTGGTATTTCAGTTCCTCCTTTCTCTAACAGCATGGGAGAGGCGATGGCTTTTAGGGCAGCTTTGGAATCTCACGGAAGCTTAATGCTATTTTATATGACGTTCATGGTGGATTGAAATATTTGTGGGACAAGGGACGGAATTAAGATATAATTGTAATTAAATTGTTAGGATTTATGAAATATTTAAATGTTTAAGATAAAGACAAACGAGATTGATCTAAGTGATAAGCAATTTGGTATAGCTTAAAATGTGTCCCGAGTTTAATGCCTTATGTATGTAAAATATTTCTTTTGGGAAGAGTCACCCACCAAAACTATGTGTGCGACGTGGATCGATCTAGATTAAAAAATATATATAAAAGACAAACTTTTTTACATAAAATCTAAACAATCATAATTTTAAAATTTTAATTAAGCAAAAAATTAAAGGGTCAAACACTCTTTATTTTCAAGAATGTTTTTTAACTAGGCATTTTTATTAAAAAAATAAGTGGCACCATTATAATTCAACTTATAATTTCTTTTTTATTCCGATATCAATGCATACAATAATTATTTTAAATTTTAACCCATAATCTCAATCGTTTAAAAGAAAAATAAATTGTTAGTCTTTTTAGGTCAGGGCTCGATTTATTAGTTTTGGACAACAGAGGAAATGGGTTTGTCTTAGCCATCATAAAGCCTCAAGTGAAAACCCACTTTGTAGAATTTATTTGGAAATGGATTTGTTTCACCTCTTTCCTTTAATGAATTTTTTATAAAAATGATTTTTTTATTAATCAAGAAAATTCATACAAAACAATTAACCTACCATAAACAAAACAAAGGCAACATATGTAAGAAAAAACACAATCCAGGGCATCAAACAAGTTCAGAGTAGAAAATATTAGAGGGGCCGCCAAAGGAGCAGGATGTCCAAGCAGAGTGGGGACCAACAGGTTGCATGAGGCATCAAGGGCAGAAAAATAGTGTCAGACATCAATACCCTTTAAGGCTTTACTAAAACGGCCACCTTGGCGATGAATACCAAGGACATCGAAGTGATTTTTATGTGTCGAGCTAACGATGACTGTAGAGAAAAGGCCGAAAGACCCTCAATCTTCTCATAAGAGGGACCACTGATGTAGAAAGATCACATTGAGAGAAACGAGGTGAAACCCAGAGGCCACTTTTAAGGCGAAAGTCAGGGGATGAATTGAAACGAAGACCACCTCATGCACGGTTTTCGAACCTAAAAAGGAGGAAGCAAAGAAACAAACAACCAAAAAAATGAGAGACTGTAGGGGGAAAGAAATAGCGAAAATTGAGTGTCTCTACCCCATCACCCTCCTCACGATCCGACAAGAGGAACCAATTATCCTCCAATCTAAAAGGGGCCTGGGCTTGGTCCTTAACGTTCAGGGAAAAAACTTTCCATCGAATCTGCTAGAGAGAAGCTTAAAAATAAAACATCACAAGAGAAAGCAGAAAGGGGGAAAATTCACTCCTCGAATTCTCTCTAATTATGGATCTCTCTTTTCCAATTTTCCTTTACCGTCGCCCTCAGCCTTTTCACTCCCCTCATTCCTCCCCACTCAGCCCCTTCATTTCCCTTTCTTTCACGCTTCACACTCCATGCCGTTACCACGCCGCGTGGGTTCGCTCTCAGAGCCATCGGTGACTTCTACCCAAGCAATAATCAAGAGTTCCCCTCTTCTTGGCCAGGTCTCAATTGTATACTCACGAATCCAAGTCGATTGGCTTGGAGAGCATTTTCCCTTTTACCCAAGGTTTTAGAAGTTTGCTCTCACCCACATCTGTGTGAATCATTTGGCTTTATTAGGTTTTTCGCTTTTTCCATTTTTGACCCTATCTTTTTTTGTCATCGCATCGTTTGAGCTCCACGACGAACATGTTCGCGCTCGCGGCCGTCACAATCTGCATCTTGGGTCTCCTTTACGCGAGCCGTCCTCGCTTATCAAAGTGGGTTTCCCTTCGATTTCTATCGATCCAGGTTTACTCGTCTTCCCCCCTTTTGTTTTTCCATTAGGGTTTCTTGTTTTTTTTTATTTTGTCTGTTTGCTGGTTCTTGTATTCCGTTTTGACCCTCACTCTCCCTTTTTCTTCGTATCGGTTGGGTTCCACGGCGAACATCTTTGCGATTGCGAGCACCGCCTTATGCGTCATGGGTCTTCTCTTCATGTGTCATCATCATTTGTCGAAGTAAGTATCCCTTCGATTTCTTTTGACCCGGGTTTACGTGTCTTTCTCCCTTTTTGTTTTTTGCTTAGGGTTTTCTGATTCAATTATGGCACTATGTGTCTATCGTTTTTTCTTATTGGCTGCTTTGGTTCTCTTTTCTTTTTTCGATGGGACAACTCTGCACCTCGGACGACCTTCCCAAGTCGCACTCTTTCTTGCCCAAAGCTGGTTGTTCCAGGCAGCTCCTCGAATGCTTTGCTTCTCCTGTTTGTGGCTTTCCAGGTATCATTGTAAGCTCATCAATTTTGAAATTATGTTGCTTTTTAGCTTCAGTTTGTTATTATGGCTTTGTATTTGCTCCTTCAACATCATGTTTTCCAGTATTGTGTGCCTTTTATGGTTTCATTTCTGCTTCATTAACCTTTTTTCTCTCTATTTCGTGCCCTTTCTCTATTATTTGATGGACATAACTTGTCTTTTAATCTACCTATTTTCTCATTACCTTTCAACTGCCTCTAGCCATGTCAACTTGTTGTCTTCTTTTACTAGTGTATATTTCTCAACTTGCCTACTTTTTCTTTATTGTTCGACATGTTTCGTGCATGAGCTTTTCTCTAAGATGCTGATTTTTTTGTCTCTAACTTTTAGTGTTGCTTCTTTCATTCTGCTTACTATTGGAGTTTTGGCTCCTTTCTTACTATTGACTTGCTTGTCAACAAACGATCCTGTAGAACTAATGTTTTGATATAATAATTGAAAAATGTTTTGGACTGATTTAAAAAGTATTTAAAACATTTCTAAAGTCCAAACAACTTGAAATTGTGTTTAGGGATGTTTTTAAAAGGGTTTTACATGTTTTTCAAAGCCAAACTTCACAAAACCATCCAAGCGTTTCGAAACGCCCTAAGGTGTTTCGAAACAGGGGATTCCAGTAGCAAAAACGTTTCGATACGAATATCGAAACGGGCTTTCCTTGGATGAGGATTTTCCCAACGTTTCGAAACGGGCTTTGCCGTTTCGATACGTCTACGTGGCATTGACCACAACGGTCATAAACCCCAATAGCTATTTCCCAACTAACATTTAAATGCAGGGCGTTTCGATACGGGTCTTAGCGTTTCGATACGTGTTCCGAAACGACCAGGGGCATTCCGAAACGGGTGCCTTGTCAGACTGTAACGACTCTTTCTACTTAAAGAGTGTTTCGAAATGGGTTCGAGCGTTTCGAAACGGGGAGCTGCAGAACTGCATTTATAGTGGGAATTAAAGTCCTCAATGGCTCCAATTCAATCCCAACGGCTAGTAACGACTACAAACTCATCAAGGAGTATAAAAGGGACCTCCAAGCATCAAGTAAAGGCTAATGCTCATATTGTCAAACAACAAATGATCAAATATTGTCTTAGTGCTTAAATTGTCAATTCTTGTATAGACAAACACTAGTGAGCCAAAATTGTCAAATTTGCTCAAGTGTTTTAAGTTTTGGGTGAGTGCTTAATTGTGCAAACAAACACCTATTAGAGGGTTTTAAGTTTGCTTATTGTGTCTCTTTGTAAAGAGGGTTTCGATCAAGGCTTTGGGTGGAAAGCTTGATCGGTTGTAAGGGTTTCCTCCTAAGCCTAGAAAAGGGGAAGAACAATTAGTGGAATTGATTGGAAATCCTTAGTGGGGAGCTAAGGTAGTGGATGTAGACCTTGGTTAGAAGGTTAAACCACTATAAATCATTGTGTCTTTTTGCATTCTAGCTTCCACAACCCTTCCACCCAAAAATCCAGCTCTCCACCACTTGGTGAGCCACATCGGTTGAACGAATCGAGCCCCACACAACTCAACAGATCCCTTTATGGGAAACTCTCAACGATCAACTTGGTTGAAATTAGATCCACAACCGTGCTCTTTATCGACAAACTATCTTTTGTTTGGAACACTACGACTCTACTTTGCTGCAATATAACCCTTTCAACTTTCGTTAATGATAAGTCTTTCTCCATGTTTCTGACAATTATAGTGTGTTGCATCTTCATCTCTCTATGTTGTAACCTGTGTGGCTTCTATGCTTGATGTATCGATGTTCCTTTCTTTGGTGGTTTCTTCTCCGAAAGCTATTTTTCTTGCCCAGTTTTGTTGATGTCTACCTTTACTGTCCAAGTTTATCAAAAGGTTTTTACGGTTGCTTCTGGTTTATGCTTTTGTCCTTTTCATGCATGTACTTCACATGTTGTTGGCTTCTTTATGCTTTATGACGTAGAGCCTTTATCTGGATTTGCTATGAGGATGATTGTTAGCTTAATGTCACTTCCAATAGAGCTTCATTGCGATCAACCCTTAAGGTTTGTTTTGGACGACTCTTTTCCCTTTTGTCCATGGATGCCATGGTTGGTTTTCTGGTTTTACCTTCTATGTATGTTTGGTCGTTATGATCCTATTCAACTTCATGTATTTGGTATTTTTGTCCTGGTTTTAATCTCTATTTTTAGCTTACTCTATAACTTCTTCTTTTGCATCATATGCATGTTTTATTGTTATGATCTTAGATTTCTCATCATTTCTGACCCTTTCGATCTAGAGCTAAGTTTGTTACGAGTCAATCGCCTACATCTCCCTCACTGTCTATCCCTCTCTTCTCTATGCTCACTATATGTATCCACTATTGACTACATTGTCAACTACCTATCCCTTATCGAGAACTCCATTTTGATGTCGCCTTGGGCGATAGCATCAGTTCCAAATTGTGCATCCCTCTGCTTGAAAGACACTATGTTCTACGTTCTCCTTCGATTGCTAGTGGGGCCATACCTAACGTTTTACTTTGACTCTATCTTTCATGTCCTCTGCATGCATGAGACCAGCGGTTCGAAGAGGACCCCTTACATTTGGAGCAACCGCTTCCCTTATCCTGTACGATGCGCCACCATTATTATCGATCTTCTGGTTTTATTTTCTATGGTATGTAATTATTGGTTGTTGTGGCTCTTTTATTATTATTTCTATTTTTATTTTTTGGTTGTAATTATTATTTTCCTTTCTTCTTTGCTTCTTTGATCTGTATCTATTTGTGCTTTGCTTGTATGGCCTGCCTTTTGCCTCTATCCTTCACCTTATATTGCTCTTTAATGCTCTGTTATGCCTATTTATATGCTTGTAGATCTCATGTGGGTTGTTTGTTATGTATGTCTTACGGTATCCACTATGCCTTCTGAGGTGCATCTCTACTATCCCTCCTAAGGGAAATTGTTTCGATCCCTAATTTTTACTTTATCTATATGGGTTTAACCCATACGCTTCTAATTTCTATTCCTTTCTATACGCTGCGTTTTCTTACTGTCACCGCGTTACCGTGGATTAAAATTCTTGGGGAGACCCATTTACCTTTTTACCCCTCCCTTTCGATGCTAGGGCTCCGACCCAAAATAATTACCTTATCCCTTCTTAATAGGTATTTCAATCCTGCTACAATACATACTTTGATGCATATATGGCAGGCTATATTAATATGGTCAATTAATATCATCTTACTTTTCTATTTAAACTATCTTACCCTATTTACTTTTACTTGCCCTACCCCTACATTATCTCCTTTACATTCCCCCTACTACTACGATACCCTCTTACTTCCTCTCAACCCTTTATCACTACGCATCTCAATTTCTCCCTCTCCTATGGCAACCAAGAATCTCTTCCCTCAACTCAACCATCTCAAACTCACCAATGAGGAAGAAGCCTCGTATATACCCCAAATTTCAGTTGGGAGCTCGGGAAAGACGACCCCAACTTTGTTTTAATTGGGAGGTTCATATCTTCCAAGCACATCGAGGACCGGGCAGTCCAAAACGATTTTGACGTCATATGGAAGAAAAATAATTTGGATTCTATTTCCATAATCAATGAGAATTATTTAAAGATTAAGTTTACTGATGTGGAAAGTAGAGAAGATATCTTGGGTCGTTGACCTTGGCTATACAAGAATGAGTGGCTAGCCCTAGCGGAGTATGACCCTGCCAAAAACATCGACGAATGTTCCTTCTCCCTAATGCGAATTTGGCTATGTTTCCATTAGATTCTTGCTTCCCTGATCGTGGACGCTGATAAGGTGCATATTGGTGGACAGTCACTTGGTGCGATGGTAGGTTTAGTCCTAAGGACGGACACACAGAAATTTGAAGGCAACATGTCCGAGTACCTTCGTGTGGAGATCATGATCGATGTCACACAACCCGTTCGCCGCTTCCTCTTTATCGGAAAGGACAATTCCAAAAAGATGTGTCATTTGCAATACGAGCGTCTACCAATCCTTTGTCATGGCTGTGGCATAGTCAGCCACTCGCACGCCACTTGTCCCGTAGCTAACACATACGACCCCAAGAAGTTGCAATACAGGGAATGGCTTCGATATCTCCTACCTCGTCGCTGTGAACAAGGCCCTCGTGGCCGAATCAGGATTGTGGAACCAGATTCTTCTGAACCTAAACGAACATCCACCTTCGGGTATATGCCACTTCCCTTGTCTATCTTATGTTCCTACTAGCTTTCCTTATACACTTTATCACTGCCTATTTTCCTTTCTAACCAAAAATATTTTTATGCAAGATCATTTGGCCAATGAGAATGCTATGACTGCTACTAAAGATAATGGTTCTCACCTTTCTCTCTATTCTAATCACTATCGTAGTTCTCTCAGATCTTTTTCGATTCCTATCTTTCTATTTCTTACTATGGTCCTCCTCTTTTTTATAGAGAACTCAAATGTTGATGATTATGCTTCCTTCTCGGAAAATCCAAATCCCCCAAGGAACAAGCGAAGGCTGATGCCGCTTTGGGATTTGCATCAAAGGATCCTACGGCAAATACTGAACTAAAAGACAAAACCCCATGCTCTTCCTCCCGGTTGGCCTCACAGGTCACTCTACCACCGCGCTCCCTTGCTCCAGGCCCCCTTCAGATTATACTCCCAATGCAAGAAGATACGACAGATGACATCCTCTATGTCGCTCTGGATGGCACAATAAGCCCTACTGCCCAACAGATCTTAGATATGGATGAAGAACTAATTAAGCCTTTCCATTCTCAGTGCGATCTCCTTAATGATTTTGAGGAATGGCTAGCTAAAAACCCACCTACGTTTATAGCTCCAGCTGCATCAATCCCTACTCCACCTTTCTGGGGCATGAAGAGGCGTTCACCCATGCAAGTGGTTCTCCAACCTAAGCGACCCAAACCTGCAGTACCCTCTTATAAAGGAAAGGCTGGGATGAGTAGCTCAAACAACTCTCCGGCAGCAGTTGATTCTCAACCCCGCCGAGGGAAATGATCATGCTATGTTGGAACTTCCAGGGTCTCGATAAAGCCCAGACAGTTCATAATCTGAAGCAACACATCCAGAGGACCAATCTAGACATTTTATTTTTATGCGAAACTAGATCAAATAAAGCGTATTGTGCATGCCTATGTGTTTCCTTAGGAATGATTGAGGTTTTTTCTTTAGATTCTAGTTCTTCTTGTTCAAGACTTGCTTTATTCCGTTCAAATAATATTACTATGAGTTTGCTTTCGTACTCGGATCACCATATTCATTCGATAATCCAAACTCAATCATCGCAAGTTTTATTTACTGGAATGCATGGATTTTCGAAAACCAACCAAAAAAATTAAAACTTGGAAATTAATACATTCGATTAATAATAATACTACCCTTCCTTGGTTAATCGGGGGAGACCTTAATGAGATCTTATCGGACAATGAGAATCAGGGAGGTTGCCGTCGGGCACGCTCTCAAATCAATAATTTTCACGATTGTCTATCTCGTAACGATCTTTTTGATTGCAAACCCACCTCAGGTTGGTTCACCTAGACCAAATCTGGGCCTAACACTCCAACAATTCTCGAACGCTTGGATCGGTTCTTAGGGAACTCGACGTGGAAGGCTTCTCATCCTTCCTATAAAATCACCTCTGAATTTAACGCTAAATCCGATCATTTTTCCTCCTTTTGGATACTGAACCTCCTTTGCATCGCGCCTCTAGGCCCACAGATAATCACTTCCATTTTGAAAATTGTTGGGCCTCTCACAATGAAGGCATTTCTATAGTCCATCAAACATGGGCCTCTACTGATGGCGATGCCTTAGACAAAATTCGAGCCATAGGTTCTCATTTAAATGATTGGCAATCGCACCAATGGTACAACACCATTGGGCGTATTCAAGTCCTCACAAAAAATATTAACAAATATCTTAAACTTCCCCTAACGAATGCCTCTGAGGCTGCTTATCTTGCCGCCAAATCTGAACTCCACAAATTACTCGACTCACAAGAAGCCTACTGGGCCCAATGCTCCTGCACAATGTTGCTTTCCTTAGGTGACAAGAACACATATTTTTTTCATGCTTGCGCAAACAATCACCGTAAAAAGAACACAATCAAAGGGCTTTATGATGCCGACACTGTCTAGAAAGAAGGTGAAGAGAACATCATGAGTATTGTTACCCAATACTTTCAGACCCTATTCACTACTTCCAATCCAGACATTTCTGACCAAATTCTGTCTAAAATTGAACCATCCATTACCCCAGCTATGAATGAGGCACTCTCGAGGGCTTTCACTCCTGATGAGATCCTCCAAGCATTTCGTGACATCGATCCTCGGAAGGCACCATGAATTGATGGTCTTCTTAGTGAGTTTTATAGACAGCATTGGGACACAGTCGACAAGGATGTCACCCAAATCTACCTCGACCTTCTCAATGGGACAACTGATATGGCATCCGTTAATCGAACATTACTTGTCCTGATACCCAAAATAAAAGAGCCCACTACAATGCGCCACCTAAGGCCCATCAGCCTCTGCACAATAATTTATAAAATTGTTGCCAAAGTCCTAGTCAACAGAATGAAAGCTACGATTCCTTTCTGTATTAGTAGCAATCAAGCTGCTTTTGTCCAGGGACAAAATATCTCGGATAATATTCTAATTGCTCACGAAATTATCCACTCGATTAACACCGGATACAATAATTTCTCCCAAGGTGCTGCACTCAAACTAGATATGGAAAAGGCTTTCGATCACGTGGAATGGACCTTTATCCAACATGTCATGCTTCGAATGGGTTTCAATTCCACTTGGGTCTCGCTTATAATGCGTTGTATCTCAAGTGTCTCCTTTACTGCAAAAGTTAACAACTCCTTCTCCCTTTTTTTTTATCTGCAGCGCGGCCTCCGACAAGGCGATCCTTTATCCCCTTTCATTTTTCTTTTCTGTACACAAGGCCTTACGACTTATTTAAACGATGCATAATATAATGGCCTTTTACCTAGGCTCGGGGCTGGTAGAACCGGTCCCAAAGTGAACCATCTTCTATTTGCAGACGACTACATGGTCTTCATCAATAATAAACCAGAGGAAGCTAAAAACCTCAAGATGGCTCTCTATACTTACTCTTCATCCTCGGGACAAGTGGTGAAATTTGAAAAATCCACAATTTTCTATAATCCTCGCACTGCTCAAACGATTAGAGGTTGTATTAATGCCTCCCTGCAGGTCAGAGAGGTTGTTAACCCGGGAGTTTATATTGGTGCCCCCCTGCTCATCGAGAAAAATAAGACTGAAGCTCTTGGATTCATTCGCGATAAAGTCAATGATAGGCTATCCCATTGGAACAAACACTTGCTATCATTTAATGGCCGCAAAATCTTTATCAAAGCTATCATTCAATCTTTTCCCAAATATGTTATGTCTTGCTATCTATTGCCTCAAAATATTATTGACGATATGACAACTGCGATTCTTCGATATTGGTGGTATGGGCGAAATAACAAGAAAGGTTGGCACATACTCTCTTGGGACTGGGTGTGTCTACCTAAGTCAACAGGTGGCGTCAATTTTCGGGATCTCAACCACTTTAACATGGCTCTACTAGGCAAACAACTTTGGAGACTCATCTGCGATCCTGATTCTCTACTAGGCCAAATATACAAAGCAAAATACTTCCCCTCTGGCAATATTCTCGACGCTGATCCGCCGCGTCGTGGCTCCTTTGCTTGGCAAGGGCTCTATAACACCATGCAACATCTCCATGGAGGGTTTCTCTACCGTCCTGGTATGAACAGTCGCATCAGGGTCCATAAAGATAATTGGGGTGGCTCATCCCCCCTCCACCTATACGGAGAATACGAAGTCACGGACGAAGTCCATTCTCGAAGTTTGCGATTTCATGTACCGCGATCAGGCCCGCTGGGACCCAGTCAAGGTACGCAATTATTTTACGCCCGAAGATGCCAATGCTATTCTTAACATTCCCATTATTAACGACAATCGCGATTCTATCTTATGGAATCCCCATGATTCTGGTATCTATTCGGTTTGCTTTCAGGTTTGGAAGGTTTTGGCCAAGTTAAAGGTCCTTCCAAAAGTTAAAACTTTCAGCTGGCGGCTGGGGTCGAAAGTTCTACCTGTGGGTTCCAAACTCTCGGCGTTTACTCTCAATGTAGGTTCTTGCCCTCTCTGCCTATCTTGCCAAGAATCTGTCTTCTATGCCCTTAGGGGCTGCCCAGGGGCCTCCGAGGCTCTTTGCCTGAAAGGCATCTCTCCCTCTTTAATCCATAGCTCGGCCTCTTCTGGCTTACAATGGCTTCAAAAGGGTGCAACTATGCTATCGGCTGGTTCGTTTGGCCTCTTTCTCACGGCTCTTTGGAACATTTTGAACCGTCGTAACGACGGGGTCTACAACCGCCATTTGCAGCCCCCATGGCTCACTACTATCAACTCTATAGGCCTTCAACGTGACTACAAGGAAGCTAACTCTTCTAACCATGTTGCTCCATCGAATCATCCCCCTCTCTCAACCTCGCTGGAGGCGGCCCCCGCCGGGGTCTCTTAAAGTTAATGTAGACGGGGCTTTTGACCCGGTCACACGCACGACAACATTTGGAGTAGTAGTTCGTGATGATTTGGGAGTTGTTGTTGGTGGTCTCGTCTACCCATTGGGCAGATGTTTGGATGCTACCATGGCCGAGTGTCACGTGGCTAGAATTTCGATTAGCCCAACGTGCGGCCTTAGTCAATGTTCTTAGACGAACAACTACGTAAGCCTGAAAACCATCTCCGGAAGATCGAAACTTCCAAGACCCACAAACACAAGATCGTTCCTAGAGGAAGCGATCAAGAGAGAAAGGCAACAAGAACAGTAGAAAGAACGCTCAAGAATGCGAAGAACACCATAGAGTGTTTAGAGTAAAAGCCAAGTGTATTACTCAAATGATGAAGGATTACAAATGAGGGAGGGGCTCTCTATTTATAGTTGAGCACCCTACAAATCATTGGTCTAGATCGAATTTACATGGATGGCCAGGATTAGCCCAAATCACTACAAAATCTCCTATCTATGGAAAGAGAATCAAAATCCTATCTAATTACATCCATTAGTAGGAAACTTTCCTCGGATAGTTCTCCACACCGAATATGGAAAGATTCTTCCATAATCCTCTTTTATATGTTGTCTCCTGCCATGTTTACCGAATCAATGTGGACGGGCTCATTAGCATTCTCCAAGTGCCGGGCCAAGTCTGGTGGTCTTGGCAAGCCCGGTGATCCGTGTTGAGTGTGTAAAAGTTCTATATTTTACCCCATATTTAACTTATATTTATGCTACATTCAAGCATAATTCATTGCATTTAGGTTAGATTTCATTTATACATCACAATTATATCAAATGGCACAGTTTCTACTGAAATTGGTTGCTTTTGCAGGTAGCTGCTGTAGCAAATTGAGGGCAATGGAGAAGCAGGCGCTGAGCAGTGAGTAAGCAGAGCTGGAACTGGACTGTAGACGAGAAGGACGATGCTGCCACGGCCGCTGCCGTGGCAGCCAAGGACGACATCAATGATGAAGAGAAGAAGTAAAGTGGGCCTCGACAGAAAGAGGAAATTAAGCCGGTCTGTCGTGGAGCACCCTTATATTTTTCGGAGCCCTAGATCAGAGTGAAGGCCAAGCCCAAAGTTCAAGGAAGAAACTCCAAGCAAGAAGGAAGGACGAATTAAAGACATATGCTCTGAAGATTTAGTCTTTAATAGAGTTGTACTTTAAATTAAACTTGTATTCTTGCCATATTAGAAAACTTGAACCAAAGGCCCATATAAAGGCATGTAATTCGACCTAGGGAAGCATATCTGACTCTCTAGCCTTCTCTTCTAAACCCTAGTCGTTTTCCCCTTCTCATCATGTTCTAAACTTCCCCTAGGGCTAAGGGTTGATTTGTAAAGTAGTTGCAAGGATTGCATTTGTTTTAAGAATTATTCTATTCAATAAAATAGACTTCAAGTTTGCTTATTCTGGTTTTTAACATCTTGCAAGAGTATCAGGAGAGTATTGTGAGATTACACATTTACTTAATATCGGGAGAGTTAAGTATACGAAAGGAATAAGTACAGGTTCTCCAGTTTATGGTTGAACTATCTCGGACCTAGGGATAGGATGAGGTTAAGTGGCTAAGGAAGAATTCAACAACTTCGGTGTTCATCCTTCGATTCACGCCGGGAGGTAACATCAAAGACGTATTCATCGACAGACTTGGACCTAGGGATAGGACAAGGCACAATAGGGATTCTTGCCAAGCTTGAAGTACAGAGTTGTGTGATCTCCGCTGCGACAAACAACAGACCGCTGCCGCGACAAGTGCTGTCGCGACAGGCGCAACGATAGAACAGAGATTCCTAGACTTTGCAACACCTACACTACTGAGTAATTCAATACCGGCCCATTCTCTCTATCTTGAATTCTTTACTCTTTTATTTTTAGTATTCTTTATTATCTCATGACAAACATTTTAAACTCTTCCTTTTTCCCTCTCGTGCAGTAATTCCAGGTTAAAGCTATTGGCCCAGTCCCTGTGGAGACGATATCCGATACTTACGTATCACTTTACTACTTGCGTCGTGTACACTTGCACTACATTGCGATAGACACTTTTACACGCAACAAGTTTTTGGCGTCGTTGCCGGGGACTGGCAACATATCTTTACCCTACCTTTTACTGCACTTCTTTTATTTTTCTATTTTTGTTTTACTTGGATTGTTTAACTTGTGCTTTTCACAAGGTTTTTTGTTTATGCGCAGATCGAAACAAGGAGAGGAACCTGAGTATCCACTAAACCCTGAAATCGAACGCTCGTACAATATTAGGAACCGACTTCGCTTCGTGTTAGCCAGAATCGAATACATTGAAGAACAGTTAGAGGTCAAGAACAACCAAAGGAATCCCCAAGATCCTAACGATCTTGTCGGGGATGGAAACAACGGACGACCCGTTATACCTGCCGATCCTCCTGCCGCTGCCGCATGCCGGTCATGCCGAGACTACATGATCAACGATCATGTGGAACTAGAGACCACCCTGCCAGACGTAGAAGCTGAGAATTTTGAGCTGAAACCTGTCATGTTCAGCATGATTAATAACGCTGGCCAATTTAGTGGTGCTACTACAGAGGATGCTAGGGAGCATCTGAAGACATTCCAGGAAATCTATGGTTCGTTTAGACTACTAGGAGTTAATCCGGAGATACTGAGGCTTCGGTTTTTTCCTCATTCATTGAGGGACAGGGCAAAAACTTGGTGGAATAAACTAACGTCGGGTTCAATATGAACTTGGGCAGATTTAACTCGTGAATTTTTGTCTCGTTTTAATCCTTCACATTTATCTAAGCGATTACGTAACGAAATTGCTACTTTTCAACAGGAAGATGACGAGCCAATGCACAAGGCATAGGACAGATTTACCACGCTATTGAGGAACTGCCCAATGCATGGATTCCCTGTTTGGAACCATGTAATTAAGTTTTATAATGCTGCCAATTTACAGACTCGTATGAGAATTGATTCAGCAGCAAATGGATTACTGTTGGACAAAGATCTAGAAGACGCAATGGTAGTATTGAAAAACCTAGCAAAGAATGAGGAACAGTTTCCTACAGCAAGAAGATGGGGTAAACGAGTACTAGCTGTGAAAGATTATGAGGCCGATAGTTCTCTAAAAACACAGGTGGAATATCTCACAAAGGCAATGAAAAAGCTCTTGAAAGAAGATTCACAACCTGTCTACTCCGCTGAAGAGATATGTGAAACTTGTGATGGGAATCACAGTTCGGAAGATTGTCCACTACAATTAGAGGAAGGGATGTACGTTGAGAACTACAACAAACAGAACTACAATTCCAACAACTAGAATCCCAACTGGAGAAAGGATCCCAAGTTCTCTTGGAGCAACCCTAACAATGCCCTGAATCCTCAAGCACAGAACACTCAGAATCAAGGGGGACCTAGATTACTGACTCGGCAGCAACCACAGCAACAGCAGCAACAGCCACTAGCTACCACGACTAGTATACTGGAGCAGACCTTGGCTACATTCATGTCCCAAACAAGAACTTACATTGAAAACTTGAATCACTTCCTCAAGAAGACTGAATCATTCATGGATAAAACAGAGATGCGGATGACCAACCATGAAGCTACTCTGAAATCACTGGAGACACAGATGGGTCAGGTTTCCCAGCATATTAAACCGAGGCAGAATGGAGGATTTCCTAGCGATACTGAAAACGCTAGACAACCCACACATGAGCAGTGTAAAGCCATCACGACAAGGAGTGGGAAGAAATTACCATGGCCAGAGAAGGAAGCTGAATCAGTTAAGGAACCAGCCTTGGAGTCGACTGCCGAGAATGCTGCCCCGACAGACGACAAATAGCCTGCTGCCGATGAACCTGTCACGACAGTAGAAGGGACAGAAAAGAAAGATGAAGAACCTAAGCCTCCTCAGATCCGAATGCAGTGGGAAGGACGTATTGCTGATTATCGTCATCCACCTCCTTTTCCTCAGCGGCTACAGAAATTGAAACAAGAGTCACAGCTTAAGAAAATCTACGATATCTTTAAGCAAGTCCATATCAACATTCCGCTGTTAGATGCTATCAAGGAGATGTCTGGTTATGCCAAATTTCTCAAGGATGCCATGTCAGAGAAAACCAGACTTGGGGAATTTGAAACAGTTAAAATGATAGAGGGATGCATGAGTATTCTGCACAAGCATCCACCCCAGAAGAAGAAGGATCCTGGGAGCTTCATCATCCCGTGCATAATCGGAGATAAATTTGTGGGTAAGGCACTTTGTGATCTTGGTGCTAATATAAATTTAATGCCCAAATCTGTTTTTCAGAAATTAGGTATTGGAAAAGCTCGACCCACAACAGTCGTACTGCAGCTGGCAGACCGCTCTTACGTTCATCTAGAAGGAAAAATTGAAGATATCCTGGTAAGAGTGGATAAATTTATTTTTCCTGCTGACTTTCTTGTCTTAGATTGTGAAGCATATGATAATGCACCAATCATCCTGGGGCGACCCTTCTTAGCCACAGGAAGATCACTGATTGATGTGGAAAAAGGAGAACTCACTATGAGAGTGAACGATCAAGAGATCAAGCTGAATGTTCTCCAGGCAATAAAACATGCTGATGCAGAAGAAGAATGCAAGGCTATCACTAAAGTTATCCTTGATCAACCCTGCATCAGGTCGGGCTGTCGTGACATCAAAATTCGTCACTGCCTCAGCAGCCATTTAGAATACTGTCACGGCAGCGACGACGACAACATCTCCTCAGAATCTGACATATCTGATACTGAAGATCAAGAGGAGGTAAACTGGATAGGCAATCATCCAGGTAAGTTATTCGAGCCTTTAAATTACACCTCGGATGAACATATAGTCCAAAAGCCATCAACTGTAAAGCCACCTGTTCTAGATCTTAAGCCCTTGCCAGGGCAGCTTAAATATGTTTTCCTTGGTTTAAATGATACGTTGCCCGTAATCATCTCTTCCAAGTTGATGTAGGAACAGGAACAACAGCTGATACGGATGCTGCAGCAGCACAAAAAGGCTATTGGATGGACGATATCTGATATCCAATTCATCAGCCCAGCACTATGCATGCATAAAATCCTCCTAGAGGATGATCACAAGCCGACCATTGATGCTCAGAGACGTCAAACGATTCTATGCGAGAGGTGGTTCGTAAGGAGATCATCAAATGGCTAGATGCTGGAATAATTTATGCCATCTCGGATAGCAAGTGGGTGAGCCTGGTACAGTGTGTTCCTAAGAAAGGAGGAATAACAGTGGTAACCAACGAAGAAAACGAGTTAATCCCAACCAGGACTGTGACCAGTTGGAGGGTTTGTATGGACTACCAGAAGCTTAACAAAGCTACCTAGAAGGACCACTTTCCCCTGCCTTTTATTGATCAAATGCTTGATAGATTAGCGGGAAAGCCTTACTATTGTTTTCTTGATGGATACTCAGGTTACAACCAAATAGCCATTGCACCGGAAGACCAAGAGAAGACGACATTCACTTGCCCATACGATACTTACGCTTTTCGGAGGATGCCATTTGGACTTTGCAATGCACCAACAACCTTTCAGAGGTGTATGATGGCAATATTCTACGACATGGTGGAGGATTTCCTGGAAATATTCATGGATGATTTCTCCGTCTTTGGAGACAATTTTGAAAGCTGCCTAGGCAACCTACAAAAAGTGTTTGAGAGATGTGAGAAAGCAAACTTGGTATTAAACTTGGAGAAATGTCACTTCATGGTGGATGAAGGGATAGTCCTAGGCCACAAAGTAAGCTACCGCGACATAGAAGTCGACAGAGCTAAGATCGAGGTAATTGAAAAGCTGCCACCACCCACCACAGTCAAGGGAATCAGGAGTTTCTTAGGGCATGCTGGTTTTTATCGGAGGTTTATCGCGAACTTTTCGAAGATCACCAAACCCTTGTGCCATCTTCTGGAGCAAAACCGTCCCTTCGACTTCAACACCGAATGCACTGAGGCATTCAAGGTTCTGAAAGAAAAGCTGGTAACAGCCCCAATAGTATAGCCACCAGATTGGAAACTGCCATTCGAGATCATGTGTGATGCTAGTGACTATGCTGTTGGGGCAGCACTTGGGCAGAGGAAGGACAAGCTCTTCCATGTTATATACTATGCCAGTAAAACATTGAACGACGCCCAAGTAAACTACACCACAACAGAGAAGGAACGGTTAGCTGTGGTGTTCTCGATTGACAAGTTTCGTTCATATATACTTGGAACGAAGGTCATAGTCCACACAGACCACTCTGCATTAAAGTATCTGTTTGCCAAAAAGGATGCAAAGCCTAGACTAATACGTTGGATTCTGCTACTGCAAGAGTTCGACCTTGAGATCAAGGACAAAAAAGGGTCAGAGAACTAAGTTGCAGATCACTGGTCAAGGTTAGAGAAGGGAAAGAGTCTCCCAACAGATGAGAACACATACTGGAGACCTTCCCTGACGAGCAGATGTTCGCTGCCACAAGCACTGCCGCGAAAGCCATGGTGGCAAGTAAGTTTTCTGAACTCCCCTAGTATGCCGATTTCGTTAATTATTTAGTTAGCGGAATAACTCCTTCTGACCTTAACTATCAAGCTAGGAAGAGGTTCCAAAATGATGTTAAGCATTATTATTAGGACGGACCTCTTCTTTTCAAATATTGTGCAGATCAGGTTATCAGGAGATGCATACCACATGATGAATAGGAAGCTGTGCTTCATCACTGCCATGCTTCACAATATGGAGGACACTTAGGTGGTAACAAAACTGCTGCCAAAGTTTTGCAATCCGGATTCTATTGGCCGTCACTATTCAAGGATGCCCAGACATTCTACAAAAACTATGACAAATGTTAACGGACTGGAAACATCTCAAGAAGACATGAGATGCCGCTGCAAAACATTCTTGAAGTCGAGATCTTCGATGTTTGGGGGATTGATTTTATGGGACCATTCCCAGCTTCATGTGGGAACTTATATATCCTCATGGCAGTAGACTATGTGTCCAAATGGGTAGAAGCGATCGCGACTCAGAAAAACGATGTCAAGACGGTTCAGAGGTTTTTGCATAAAAACATATTTTCCAGATTTGGCATCCCCAAGGCGATCATCAGTGATGAAGGGAGGCATTTCGATAATAGGGTTATAGCTGCTGCCTTAAAAAAGTATGGTGTCAAACATCGGATCACAACAACATACCACCCTCAGACCAATGAACAGGCTGAAATATGCAAAAGAGAGGTCAAGAACATTCTTGAAAAGATGGTTAAACCAACTCGGAAGGACTAGTCTCTACACCTCAACGATGCATTATGGGCCTACAAAACAACATTCAAAACTCCATTGGGAATGTCACCCTACCGACTGATTTATGGGAAAACATGCCATCTACCTGTTGAGATTGAGCACAAAGCATACTGGGCCATCAAGGTAGTGAATATGGACTTGGAGAAGGCAGGACAGAAAAGGCTACTTGATTTGAATGAGATAGAAGAAATTCAAGCAATGGCCTATGACAATGCAAGGATTTACAAAGACAAGACAAATAAGTGGCATGATAAAAAGTTGCTGCCACGACAGTTCTGCCCAGGGCAGCTTGTGTTGTTGTTCAACTCTAGGTTGAAACTCTTCCTAGGGAAGCTGAAATCTAGGTGGTCTGGCCCTTTCCAAGTGGTGCAAGTTTTTCCCCATGGTGCTATCACAATCAGATCTTTAAAAGATGGGCACCAATTTAAAGTCAACGGACAAAGATTGAAGCATTATCAGAGGACTGAAGCCCCACGAATGCAGGAAGTGGTTACTTCAGGAGATGCCCCTCCTGGCATCCCTAATTTAACCTAATTTTATTTTTATTTTTATTTATTATTTATATATATTAGGTAATTAGAATTATTTTATTCTTAGTAACTAAAGTTTTTATGTTTATTATTTTTAGGAAATAAAGGAGACAAGGAGAAGAAGAGAAGTGAATTCAGCCCACCATCTTTCCATCAGCCCAAAAAGCCCAACTTAGGAGCCTACCGTTACAACCATTCATAGCCCGCAAAATCAGAGCCCTGCAGTGGCAGATATTTGCCGAGCAGCCGGAGGAAATGAATGTAACTCTCGTCCGAGAATTTTATGTTGCCATCGACAGCAGGGAAGCGACAGCAGTAACGGTCCGAGGCAAAGAGGTACCTTTTGAGCCCGAATATGTAACACCCCAATTTTGGGCTTAGAATTTTAGGGTCTGAACCGGACCGGTCTGATTTTCGGTTCGAATATAAAAGTTGGTTTTAGGGAAAGCCTAGTTCGGGATGCTTTAAAAATATGGAAAATATCTAAAAATCCTCTTTTAATATTTATAAGTTCTCCTCTAAATACTCAGTTCTTTACTGAAATTCCCAAGTTATCAATCCTTAATTTAAGTTTTATAAATGGTTTTAATGTTAGAAACTTGATTTTGGCTTAAAACTCAAGATTAGGAAGAAATCTTGAAGAATTTCGTTGTGATTGTTTGGGCTCTATTTTGAGATGATTGTTAAATGTATTTTGGATGTCTAATGATGTGTAAATGAGGTTTTATCAAGCAATCCCGAATAGGTTGTATTTCCTAAGTTTTTGCTTATAAAAATAGTGGTTTTTGAGGTGATCTTGGTGTTCTATTATAGCTGGAGGTATAAGGACGAGTTTAGGTTTATTTTGGATGTTGATTGATGTTTAGAAATGGTTAGAAGTGATGGATCTTGGCTGGGTTAAGTTTTGGAAGAGTTTGGAGGTGATTTCGGTTGTGTTTGGTAGCTGAAATGTTGGTTTTAAGTAGAGCAGCGAGTTTAAGTGTGTTGGCTGAAGATTTCAATGCATGATGATGCATTAATCCTCTGCTTTGATGTGTTTAAAACAGGGGAGACATCTTCGAACACCTTTGGAATTGATCCAGAGGCTTGATCGGCGTTTCGACAAGCTTGCGAAACGGAATTGGTGAGTGGAGTTGGGTTTCCAACTTTGAAACAAATATTTGATGGTTTTGGGAGCTTAGTTTAAGTCTAAGCAACTTAACTAAGCTCAAGAGTAAGTTTTCGGAAAAACTTCCTTGGATGAGCCATGAAGTGGTTCGATGCATTGATTATATTTGCATGTTTAAATTCTGTTTTGAAAGCATGTTTTTAGCATGGTTAATGCTGGTTTTGAAAGCCATGTGTTGAAGGATGCTCAAGGTTAGAGATCCTTGGTTTGACATATTGTTAATATGGTTTTGATGCATTGTGATGCATGATGTTAAATGGCTTTGATTAATGCTTTAAAACAGTGAATTGTTGATGGTAAATGGTGTATATTGGCAAGTGATGTAATGGTTTTAAAGTGCTTGAATCAGATATAGTTAGCCGGCTATAGGATTGGGTGCACCGTGAATAAAGTCACCTTGGATGTTGAGGGGTTGTAATTGTACCGTAAAGTCCATCCAAGTACACTAACGAGTAAGGTAAGATCACAACGGTGGTTAAAAGTCCGTGTGTGGATCTTGTATTATGTGTTCCGTGTACTCGTTAGTGGAATTATACAACTACCGATGAGTGATGTTGAGGGGTTGTGATTGTACCGTTAAACTCCATCACGGGTGTTGAGGGGTTGTGATTGTACCGATAAACTCCACCTTGTGTTGTTCGGTAGTGTGTATGAAGCGTATGGGACAACGCTTGTAATCCACGTATCCGATTGTGTTTTGTGTTGTAAATGGTTATGAATTATCACTTGAAAGCCAGTATGATGTGATGGTTGTAATTAAGCATGAGATGCTTGTTATGTATGCAAGGTTGCATGAAAAGAGTTGAGCATGTGTTTAGAAAGCTTTGTTGAAAGTGTTTTCTAAAATGCATTATTGTGTTGTTTTCTTTAGAGCATACGCCACTAAGAAATTGTGCTTACGCTCTCTCTCTTGAACCAATAATGAAGATAGTTGAAGTGCTTAAGGGCAACAAGGAGGCTAGAGTGTCCAAGGGAAACCAAGCTCATGTATGGTGATGTTTTCATACACTACTAGTTTTGGTATTTTGGCAATGGGAACCTAAGATGTGTTTTGGGAGATGTGTTGAACTCCCTAGTTTGTTGCATGTTGATTTTAATGGTTTGAGATTGTAAATGGCCTTTTAATGCTTGTTTTGGAGATTGGTTGATTGCTTGGTTTGGATAATAGGATGCATGCCTATAAACATGTGAAATTTCATGTTTGATGCTATAAATGAGTTTAGGGGTTACAATCTTATGCCATATGTGAATGATGACTTGTTGGTATGATTAGAGGGTCATTAAGAAGGGTTTGAAAGGGTTTATGCATGAAAAACCAGCAAAATCTGCAGCTTCTGGGCAAACCGTATCGATACACCCATTGGCGTTTCGAAACGGGGGCCTGTAATGGCCTAAGTGTTTCGAAACGACTGTTGATTGTTTCGAAACGGTTTGGCCACTGGAAGGCCCTCTTTCGGAACAAGTCTCGAAACGAACCCGTGTTTCGGAACGGTCAACACCGTTCCGAAACAGGTGACCGTTGGGCACTGATTTGAATGGTGTTGAGGTTTGCAAGCTTTACGTTTTAGTCCCAAATGTTGTAATTGCAATTGCATGAGTTTGAGATGTCCGATTAAGGTGAAATTTGACAGATAAGCATATAATGTGACTAATTTAATATTGGTAACTTAAAAATCAGTTAAGACCTTCTAATTTCCAGAATTTACATTTTGGTCCCTAATATTTGTATTTTGTGCAATTGAGTCTCGCATGTTGTTCGATCGATGTGCTTTTCACCTGTATGTTTCATGCGTGCTCACATAGGGTTAATGTGTATCTAGACAAGATTAAGAATGAGAAAAAGGGTCATTAATCAAGGTTGACTTTCGGGTTGACTTTGGTTTTCCCCATGTAATCTTCGTAGTTCGGGTCAACCGTCTAGGCCGGGCTAAGGGGGTTACAGAATACATCAACACACTCTATGGGTTCTATGTTGGGAGAAAGGAAGATGGCCACCAAAGATTTGTAGAAAGCTTAGAGCCGGCAGATTACGATGATGTGATGGCAAAACTCACAGACGAGGGTACCGAGTGGAATACCGATCCTAAACATCCAAGGATGGTAAAACGAGTTCAACTCACTCCGGAGGCAAAGCTTTGCAATGCATTCATCAAGAAGCGGATTATGCCCTCCTCGCACAACACAACGGTAGACCAACCCAGGTTAGCCCTCATCCATTCAATTTTAAATGAGAGGCCAATTAACGTTGGTAGATACGTTAGGGAGGGAATATTGGACTGTGCGTACCTGCCGTCAGGACCACTCTTCTACCCATACCTCATTACTTCCCTCTGCCGCGGCCACAATGTACCGGAAGCTGCTGCGAATTTAAGAGTTCGAGGAAAAGGCTGGAAAGACAGGAACATCCTCAGCCTGATTGAACTCAAAGCTGCCACGCCCCTTTCGTCCTTCGACCCCACTGCCGCGGCAGGTGAGCCGACAGAGCCCACCCAAACCGAGCCTGCCACCATAGAACCCAGGCAGCCCACGACAGTAGCTCCTCCAGCAGACACCTCCACTCAAATCCTTGCTGCCCTGCAGAAAATGGAAGAACAACAGCTGGGCCTTATGAGTTTCATTCAGGATTTCAGCACAGCAACGATACACTTCATTAAAACTACTCTTAATTTTCCTGATGTACTGTTCCCTGCCTTCCCCGACCATTATTTTGCTTCCTCCACACCTGCTGCCACACCAAGAACGCCATTTGTCGCGTCCACTCCGACTCCGGCCACAACAGCTGCAGGCGGCAGCCGCACAGCAGAAACATTTGTCAGGGGAGCCAAGTGGAAAGAGCCCATGTCTGACCTAGACATGTATATTGCAGGTTTCTCTTCCTCTGAAATTTGGGCAACATCCGATGACGAGCCCTCTGTTAAGAGGAATCTGTCCAAGGAGTTCACCCTGGTGAAATGGTAGAAACCAGGCCCCGGAGTCAAACCAGCAGACAAAGAAAAATCTGATGACGGTAGCAACAGCAGTAGCAGTAGGAGCATCAGCTCCGAGGAGGTTCAGGTATTGGAGAAACCACCCCATATCTCTCCTACCCGTATCCAACCTCCATGGGAAGCCAATACCAAGACCACCTCTGCCTCCCCCATCCATCTACCGGCATCGACAAGGAAAGTCACTGCCCGCCGGCAGATTCGTATCAGCAGCAGTAGCGGCGACAACAACACTTGAAAATTTAAGTTTCTTTTCTTATATTGATGTCTGCCATTTTGTTATATTTTGTGATGTTGTTTTTATTTTTCTTTTTCATTTCTGTCATTTGCATTGAGGGCAATGCAACCCTTGAGTTTGGGGGTGGCATCCCTCCATTAATGAAGTATCTTTAAGTTTAAAAATTGTGTCTTTTACTTAGTTTATTTTTGCTATAAAAAAATGAAAAATTGGCTTAAGTCTTTGAACCGAACTTACCTGCTGTGACAACCTCTATCGTGGCAGTGCCTTTAGGATAGTTTTAGGAGCAGTTTAGAGCCTTACTATAGTTCTAAATCTTAAACACCATTTGTGACTTTTATACTGTCTAGAACTCTGCTAGTAAACTAGAATAGAAAGCTTAACACTTGAGTTGCCCCTAGAGGTGCCTAACACTGGCTCTAGGAAAAGAAGTTAAGAAAAATATACTCAATACACCTAGAGGTGCCCGAAACCGGCTCTAGTCAAACTTAAGCTTGAGAAAATAGAATCGAGTCTGAATATAAACAAAAGGAGCCTAAGAATTGCCTCCAAAAAGATGAAAATTAGCATAAAATACAAGTTAGAAGCTTAGCTATTCTAGTAAACTAATGGAGTCTTGGCATATAATTGTTCACAAGCAAGCGCATACTACACGAGAATTATAGCAAGGTTCCGGATAAATCATGAATTTTCCAACAAGGTGTTGCTCACAATAGGGAATGAATGGTAGGTAAGGAAAAGTTCACTGCTTTAAGCCAAACAAAAATTTTGTTTTTCCTTTTTAGGTCTGAATTGCATGAGGGCAAGCAAAAAATTGAGTTTGGGGGTGTGTTGAGTGTGTAAAAGTTCTATATTTTACCCCCTATTTAACTCATATTTCTGCTACATTCAATCATAATTCATTGCATTTAGGTTAGATTTCATTTATACATCACAATTATATCAAATGGCACAGTTTCTACTGAAATTGGTTGTTTTTGCAGGTAGCTGCTGTAGCAGATGGATGGCAGTGGAGAAGCAGGCGCTGAGCAGTGAGTAAGCAGAGCTGGAACTGGAGGGCAATGGAGAAAGGCAACAAGAACAGTAGAAAGAACGCTCAAGAATGCGAAGAACACCATAGAGTGTATATAGTAAAAGCCAAGTGTATTACTCAAATGATGAAGGATTACAAATGAGGGAGGGGCTCTCTATTTATAGTTGAGCACCCTACAAATCATTGGTCTAGATCGAATTTACATGGATGGCCAGGATTAGCCCAAATCACTACAAAATCTCCTATCTATGGAAAGAGAATCAAAATCCTATCTAATTACATCCATTAGTAGGAAACTTTCCTCGGATAGTTCTCCACACCGAATATGGAAAGATTCTTCCATAATCCTCTTTTATATGTTGTCTCCTGCCATGTTTACCGAATCAATGTGAACGGGCTCATTAGCATTCTCCAAGTGCCGGGCCAAGTCTGGTGGTCTTGGCAAGCCCGGTGATCCGTGTTGAGTGTGTAAAAGTTCTATATTTTACCCCATATTTAACTTATATTTATGCTACATTCAAGCATAATTCATTGCATTTAGGTTAGATTTCATTTATACATCACAATTATATCAAATGGCACAGTTTCTACTGAAATTGGTTGTTTTTGCAGGTAGCTGCTGTAGCAGATGGAGGGCAGTGGAGAAGCAGGCGCTGAGTAGTGAGTAAGCAGAGCTGGAACTGGACTGTAGACGAGAAGGACGATGCTGCCATGGCCGCTGCCGTGGCAGCCAAGGACGAAAGCAATGATGAAGAGAAGAAGTAAAGTGGGCCTCGACAGAAAGAGGAAATTAAGCCGGTCTGTCGTGGAGCATCCTTATATTTTTCAGAGCCCTAGATCAGAGTGAAGGCCAAGCCCAAAGTTCAAGGAAGAAACTCCAAGCAAGAAGGAAGGACGAATTAAAGACATATGCTCTGAAGATTTAGTCTTTAATAGAGTTGTACTTTAAATTAAACTTGTATTCTTTCCATATTAGAATACTTGAACCCAAGGCCTATATAAAGGCATGTAATTCGACCTAGGGAAGCATATCTGACTCTCTAGCCTTCTCTTCAAAACCCTAGTTGTTTTCCCCTTCTCATCATGTTCTAAACTTCTCCTAGGGCTAAGGGTTGATTTGTAAAGTAGTTGCAAGGATTGCATTTGTTTTAGGAATTTTTCTGTTCAATAAAATAGACTTCAAGTTTGCTTATTCTGGTTTTCAACATCTTGCAAGAGTATCAGGAGAGCATTGTGAGATTACACATTTACTTAATATCGGGAGAGTTAAGTATACGAAAGGAATAAGTATAGGTTCTCCAGTTTATGGTTGAACTATCTCGGACCTAGGGATAGGACGAGGTTAAGTGGCTAAGGAAGAATTCATCAACTTCGGTGTTCATCCTTCGATTCACACCGGGAGGTATCATCAAAGACGTGTTCATCGACAGACTTGGACCTAGGGATAGGCCAAGGCACATCAGGGATTCTTGCCAAGCTTGAAGTACAGAGTTGTGTGATCGTTGCCGCGACAAACAACCGACTGCTGCCGTGACAGGTGCTGCCGTGACAGGCGCAATGACAGAACAGAGATTCCTAGACTTTGCAACACCTACACTACTGAGCAATTCAATACCAGCCCATTCTCTCTATCCTGAATTCTTTACACTTTTATTTTCAGTATTCTTTATTATCTCGTGACAAACATTTTAAACTCTTTCTTTTCCCCTCTCGTGCAGTAATTCCAGGTTAAATTTATTGGCCCAGTCCATGTGGAGACGATATCCGATACTTACGTATCACTTTACTACTTGCGTCGTGTACACTTGCACTACATTGCGATAGACACTTTTACACGCAACAATCCATCTTGAACCTCTGGGGTGGATCTCTGCGCCACTGTCTCAGACCAAGAACTTTGGGCTGTGACATTCTCCCCCACCGAACTTAGCGACGCCCTCGTCGCTGCACTAGAACGATCCTGGGTAGGGCCACTTTGGATACTGCTTCTCGTTGCCTCGGCTTGGTGCGGTTCTCCCATACGAACTGCTCGCCTTGGCCTTTGCCGCCATCTAACCATTCGATCCTCTGCACCATTTCTCACATCAACTTGTTGGTTAATCAATGTCTCCGCTAGCTCCCAATTCGGAATCGGGCAACAATGTCTTCCCACAAGGACTGCTTGCTTCGACGATTCCTGCCAAGTGATGTCGCGTGCTAAGACGCTTCCGGGTACATCATCACTGTAGGAACTCCATCCTACACTCGTCGAAGATGACGAATCAGACTCATAATCAAAAGACTTGAGTTCAAGATTAATGTCGCCCTTGGTTGCATTTACTCTAAACGGCATCCTCCCTTCGCTAGTGAAGTTTGGTGCCTCGTTGCCCAATGACAACTTTTCCCGCATTGGCGCCTCTTCACACTTGAAGTCCAATGCTTCTCCCACCTTGCCTAAAGGTGCTTTTCCCACGGGCCTCATGTCGCTAGCTGGTTTGGGAAACTCTTGCCCCACTAAAGCAGTCCATTCAACAACAGTCTTCGAAGCGATGTCTTCTTGACTTGAAGCATCCTTGATAAACTGAATGGCAGTCACCATTTTGTTTCTTTGTCCCTCGTCTCGGTACGTGGGCACGACACATTGTTGCTTGGAATAAAAAATGCAGACAGTGTCGGCACAAGGAACAACGAAAGCATTAATGTGGTCAAGGAATTTCAATCCCAAAATGAAATCAAAGTCATTCAAATGGATTAACTTGATGTTTTCCTCGCCCTTCCATTGACCAATCTACAGCTCCACCTTCCTTGCCTCCCCGACAATCGAAACTTCCTTAGTGTTCGCAGTCTTGATCTTACCGGTTGAACTCTCAACTTTAAGACCAAGTTTCTAGGCACCATTCTTGGACATGAATAGATCGGTTGCTCTAGTGTCCACTAGAGCATTCCTCGGTCTTCCCGCTACGTTGATGTCGAAGAACATCAACCCTTTCTACTTACGCCCCTTCACCTTAGCAGAATTCAATATCATCGAACCAAGTCTCGTAGCCTCGCTCTCTTTGGACTTATCCACAACC
Organism: Hibiscus tridactylites; assembly: GCA_958450335.1. Lineage (NCBI taxonomy): Eukaryota > Viridiplantae > Streptophyta > Magnoliopsida > Malvales > Malvaceae > Hibiscus > Hibiscus tridactylites. Next base: position 56,980,024 of record OY288287.1, on the reverse strand, counting down.
TTGGATGGCTTGACTCGATGTGGGTATTTACGTGCCCTGTGAGGCCCCTTGCAACAGTGGCACTCCATTGGCATCTTCTCAACCCTCGGCTTGACGGCTTTATCATCCGCTATCACACCGGGTCTCGGCCTTGGCTCAGCTACTTTGACAGATGTAGTCGCTCCTCGGCTCTTCCTTGGCTTATTGACACTTGCAATTGCGCCAAGTCTCATCCCTTCTTCTTCCGACTCCTCGGTCTCATCACCTTGGATATCATTGAGGCGATCCTTCATGAGACAATCACTCTTCATGTGATTCCCACCGCAGGTGAAACATTTGAGAACTTCAATGTTCTTGACTCCCCCACCATAACCCTTGCCTCGGGGCTTGGTGGACTCGGTTACCTCGAACTCGGCTATGGATTCAGCTGCGGCCATAGCCTTGGAAAGTTCCTCAACTCCCATCCTCTTCAACTCCATTTTGGCCCACCGTTTCAACCCATTCTTGAAGACAAAGAGGCCTTCCTCTTCAGTCATGTCCGTGACTTAAAGTTTGAGTTCAGTGAATCGTTTGACATACTCAACGATGGAACCCTCATGGTTGAGTTTGTGCAGCTTCTTCCGAGCCTCCTTTTGGGTAGAACTGCTATTTGAACTCGGCCTAAAACTCTCCCCACGTCCCAATAGGACAATCCTTGCTCTTTTCCTCAGAGCATCTACGTCGCCACCATAAAAGGGCAAAATCAGTCAAGTAAACTGAAGCAATGTTTACCTTATCCGCATCATCCTTGATGCCAACGGCACGAAAGTACTGCTTCATGCTCCATACAAAGTTTTCCACGTCCTGGGCCAACCTAGTCCCATTAAACTCCTTCGACTTTAGTACGTCCAACTTTGGTCCGACTGTTGCCGTGGTTAACACACCATTCACAGAAGCCTTGTAAATTTGAAGCTCTCCCTTGAGTTGCTTCATTTCTTCCATCATCTCCGCCTTCAAAGCCTTTAGCTCGACTTCGAGTGCATCACTCCGTCTATCCGCACTATCAGAACATCGGTCAAGGTCTTGCACGTTGCTCTTAAGTTCCCGCACACTTCCTTCGAGCTTCTCATCAGCAGAGTCTAGCTCTTGAAGGTGCACTTTCACAACGTCAAACTCTTCTTGAGCATCCTTCATGGACCTCTCAAGCTTTTCCACCCTTTCTTCCAGTGTAAAAACAGTGTCACTCAGACTGTCTCGCTTTCTGTCATCAGCCTGGGTCTTCGTACCCTTTTCTGCTGCGGCATTCCCTCCTTTCTTTGCCATCTCGAAGTTGTGTTTGCTCTTGAACACTCGCTCTAATACCAACTGTCACGTGGCTAGAGTTTCAACTAGCCCAACGTGTGGCCTTAGTCGATGTTCTTAGACGAACGACTAAGTAAGCCTGAAAACCTTCTCCAGAAGATCGAAACTTCCAAGACCCACAAACACAAGATCGTTCCAAGAGGAAGCGATCAAGAGAGAAAGGCAACAAGAACAGTAGAAAGAATGCTCAAGAACGCGAAGAACACGACATAGTGTTTAGAGTAAAAGCCAAGTGTATTACTCAAATGATGGATGATTACAAATGAGGGAGGGGCTCTCTATTTATAGTTGAGCACCCTCCAAATCAATGGTCTAGATCGAATTTACATGGATGGCCAGGATTAGCCCAAATCACTACAAAATCTCCTATCTATGGAAAGAGAATCAAAATCCTATCTAATTACATCCATTAGTAGGAAACTTTCCTCGGATAGGTCTCCACACCGAATATGGCAAGATTTTTCCATAATCCTCTCTGATATGTTATCTCCTGCCATGTTTATCGAATCAATGTGGACAGGCTCATTAGCATTATCCAAGTGACGGGCCAAGTCTGGTGGTCTTGGCAAGCCCGATGATCTGTCTTGAACCTCTAGGCGGATCTCTACGCCACTGTCTCGGACCAAGAACTTTGGGTTGTGACACCGAGGGTCATGCTCTTCTAGCTGGACCAATTTGGTCTTTGAGACAGATTGTGCTTCCATTGCAAATAGGCTTAACCAATCGGGTCCAGATCTTTCCACCATGGGTCCCATCCTGTTACAGGCGAGGAACTTGCTCGTTTTGTCTTCACACTCTCATGTCCTTTATGTAAACAGAGAGGCTAACTCTGTTGCTCACACTTTTGCCACTTATGCTCTTTGTACCATGACATCTTTGTCCTTTGGTACCCTTTACCCGAATTGTATTCGTAACTTTGTACTCGCTGATGTTCAATCTCGATCATGGTAATATACTTTTGAGTACTCTTCTCCCCCATAGGGGCCCCCTGGTTCTCTTTAAGCCTGGGGGCATTAGCGGGATTTGTTGAGTGGATTAAATGATTGATATAAACCAAGAGGGGGTGAATTGGATTTTTAGACTTTTTGGTAGTGGAATTGACAAGAGGATTTAGAGTAGTTCAAGTTCCAATCGAACTCTACATCCACTACCTTAGCTTCACTAAGGATTTTCCAACAATTCCACTAATCGTTCTTCCCCTTTTCTAGGCTAAGGAGGTAACCGTTACAATACCGGTCAAATTTTCTACCCAAAATGTGACCCAATCCTCACACAAGAATAACAAAGAAGATGATGGCTAAACACGTATCTCTCAATACAAAAAGTAGCCCAATTACAAGCACTCAACCCAATTGTAAGGATAAGAATGGAAATTACAATTTCATAATTGAGGTTTACAAGAAATAATGGGATTTAGGCTCAATTGCTTGGATTTGATGTTTAGATGTTTTCTTTGAGATCAATAGTTGTTGCTGAAGCTTTTAGAGGTCCCTTTTATTCCTTCTCATTGAATTCTAGCCATTGGGGTTGTTGCATTCATCAATAGAGCCGTTGGGATGTTATCTTCCCTCCATAAATGCAGTCTGCAACCACCCGTTTCGAAACGCCCGATCCTATTTCGAAATAGACCAAAAAAGAAAGAGATGTTGGGGTGTATTAAATAGACAGTACTGAAATGGGCACGATCATTTCGATACGATTAAGATCTGTTTCGAACCCGTTTCGAAACACTTAGCTATTGTCAAAGCCCGTATCGAAACGGATTGAAAGCGTTTCGATACGCCTTAACGACCAGTATAAAAACAGTTAAAAACTTCAACGGTCATATTTTTAAGACAAAGTTTGAAAGTCGTTCCGATACTACCGTATCGAAACGGGTCAAACCGTTCCAATGTTCTTCACCCATTTCGAAACCCGTTCCGAAACGAAGGTTCACAATTTCAAAACCGTTTCGAAATTCGTTCCGAAACAAAGGTTCAAATTTTCAAAAGTGTTTCGGAACGCCCAAAGGCCGTTCTGAAACGGTGACTCGAAAATCACTGTTTTGGCTTCAAAAACACTTAGAAAAGTTTTGACAACTTGTGTTTTTAACTTAACCATTTTCCTTTAAATATATAGAGAGGTTTGAGGACTAAAAAATTTGTTTTATCTTTTTCAAATTAGTCCTTAAATTCTTTAGTTATATCAAAATTAGTTTATCGGTTTCGCAATCTCCCTCTTTTTGATATAATAAAACTAAAGTTAGAATTTTTAAGAGTTTTGAACTTTTGAATACATTCTAACTCTCCCTCAATTTAAGACGGGTTTTAAAGTTTTGAAAAGATTTAAAATTTAAGTTTTAAAACTCAAAACCACTTAAAACAAACTTACTTAAAACAAATTTTGGCACATATATTTTCTCCCCCCTTTTTGTTAGATCAAAAAGAATAGTAAACAAGGCTCAAAGAGAAGAAACAAGGTTAAAAGCAATAAACAACATAATATAGATTCATATAATCCAAATCCAAACATAAAACTTAAACAATAAGGTTCAAAGCTCAATCCCAAACAGAATAATCAAAGCATAGGTTCATGAAACATAAAGAAATAAAGGTGCAAACTTAATCCTAATATGATAGTCTAATATGCGATGCAATAAAAAAGATCCTAAGCCTCGTCATCGTCACCATCAACATCGGAGGAGTCATCATCGTTCCTAGCTTGAGAGCGACGAAAGGTCATCCATTGACCATAAAAGGTAGAGAATGACAAGTCCATTGATTGATGTTGATTCTCAAAGGAGGTGAGACGATTCTCCACGGATTGCAAGCGATTATTAATAGTACCAAGACCCGCCTCCATTGTGTTGAACCACTTGGTGAGAAAACTCATAAGAGCTTCATTGTTGGGACCCGGAGCTTGAGGTTGTGGTTCAACTTGTGGTGGAGGAGCATGCCTATAAACTCGTTCCCATTAGCCATTATTGTTGTAATGGAACTCGGACTTGTGGAGAGAAGCTTCACCAATCTTTTGCTTACGGGGTTTCGGAGAGTCATAAGTGCAATCAAAATTGAGCATCCCAAAGATATGGCTCAAAATAGTCCCATATGTGAAGGATTTGAGGGTATCGGTTTCACGAAGCTTCACATTGTTGACCATCTCGGTGAACATAATCTTAACAAGATTTGGGTGTTCTCCACGGCGAAAACATTCAAGCCAAAAATAATCAACTAGACTGATGTGAGAGATTTTACCTCCGGAGGGTCGAATAAACCACGAGATCATCAAGTGGATGAACTGATCATGAGCATCCAAGGAAAGCACGAAACCAGTGTGAGAACCAAAATGAGTCTCATTCTCGATGCCTTCGTTCTTAAGGCCAAGAGTAGTCTCTAAAAAGGGTATGTCTATGACGAAACTCTTCCCCAAGAGAAATGACTCAATGCCAACAACTTCGGAGTGATCGTCATTATCAACAAGCTGAGCATTCGAGTAGAAGATGAGAACCATGTGCTTGTAGACCACATCCGGTATGTTCAAGAGAGCCATGAAGTTCCATTCTCGTAGACGCTCTAGATAACGGAAGGGGAAGTGCTCCGAATTAAGGAACTGAACATCAACCACACGTTCGCGACGGACGGGAATCTCCTTGACATAAGTGAAACGACCCCTCATCTCTGAGTCTGAAGACTTTTGAGAAACAGTTGGGTGAGATTAGGACGGATACCGAATTCACTTGATTGACTCGTCTTTCGTTTCTTGTTAGCGTTTTCCATTGAAAAAAATCTTAAAAACATAAAGCAAGCGATTTTGAAATTAAAGTGTATGCATGAATATCCTCAATTCAATCCAATAACAAATCCCATTTAGGTTTAAAAAGATTTTAGAAAAAGATTTAAGAGAAAAACAACTTTTGAAAAACTGAAAAAATACGAGTAAAATATAATATATTCGAACCAAAAAGATTTTGAAATTGTTTTACAAGTTTTGAAAAACCTAAGATGAAAAACATATAACCTATACAAAATTAAAATTTTCTAACCTTAAAATTGAATTAAATCAAAGGAAAAAGAAAAAAAAGTAGAAAATATATCTTAGAAAGGGGATTTTGGATGAATGAGTTAAAAATCTTGCACAATATTGATGAGGCTTGCTTAGACTTGTGTTTGTGTGTAAAAGCCCTCAAGATTTGATGAAAAACAATGAGGTTTAGATGGTTTTTATAGGGAAAAACCGATTTAGGGTTTTTAGGGTTTTGAAAGAGTTTTAATTAAAGTGAATTTTAACATTAAAAGCCCTCTTTAAAGCTGTTCGCATACCCGTTTCAGAAAAGGCTCAATCGTTCCGAAACGCGGATACCAAAATGTTGACTGACGTTTCAAGTCCAGCTGACCGTTCCGATACGCCTTTGACCGTATCGAATCCTCGTTGACCCGTATTGAAACTCGTTTCGATACACCCCTTGGCAGTAGCAAAATTGTTTCGAAACCCTTTTAAGGCGTTTCAAAACACCCTACTCACAGATAGATCTTTTAAGGCACCCATATCGAAATAGTTGGACCTGTTTCGATACACCTAGGCCTGGAATTGCAGATGAGGCTCTAATATTGCAGAAAAATGGATTTCATGAAGCCATATATGCATAAATGAAATGAATGTGCAAGAAAGACATGTGTAAACAAAAACATACTCCCCCTAACTATTAGCATGGATGAAATTAGGAGTAAAAACACATAAACATGACATTTTCAAGAATTCAAGCAATTTAAGAACAAAAAGAGTCCTAAAAGGTCAAGAAAGGCTAGTTAGACCTAACTCTCTCCTAAGGGACCAAAAACGCTCTTTATCTAAAGGCTTTGTAAAGATGTCCGCTAGTTGGTTTAAGGTGTCAACGTACTCTATAACAACATCTTCCTTAAGGACTTGATCTCTAATGAAATGATGTCTTATCTCTATATGTTTGGTTCTAAAGTGTTGGATGGGATTTTTAGTTAAGCATATGGCACTAGTGTTATCACACTTAAGGGGTATGGTTTCAACTTTAATACCATAATCTAAGAGTTGTTGCTTCATCCAAAGGACTTGAGCACAACAACTCCCTAAGGATATGTACTCAGCTTCGGTGGTAGAAAGAGATACACTATTTTGTTTCTTAGAGAACCAAGATATGAACATACTACCTAAGAATTGACATGTTTCCGAAGTACTCTTCCTATCGATTTTACATCCCCATAATCCGTATCCGAATAAGCATGAAGGTTGAAGGTTGAGTCTCTAGGGTACCAAAGACCTAAACAAGGGGTATCTCTAAGGTACCTAAAGATTCTCTTAACGGCTATAAGGCGAGACTCTCTAGAACTAGCTTGAAACCTAGCACACAAGCAAACACTAAACAAAATATCTGGTCTAGCTACTTGCGGTAAGGTAAAGCAAAGATCCAATCATAGAGCAATAAAGCTTAGAGTCAACACAGTTACCTCCATCATCTTTGTCAAGTTTTGTAGATGATCTCATTGGTGTGGCTTGAGGCTTTGCATTATCCAAGAAAAACTTCTTGAGCATATCCTTGATGTATTTTGCTTGATTGATGAAGGTGCCATCATTCCTTTGCTTGATTTGGAGTCCCAAAAAGAATGAGAGTTCCCCCATCATGCTCATCTCGAATTCACCTTGCATTAACTTAGCAAACTCCTTGCAATGACACTCATTAGTAGATCCAAAAATAATATCATCAACATATATTTGTACTACTAAGATGTCATTTTTATACCTTTTATGAAAAGTGTAGTGTCCACCTTACCTTTTTCAAAACCTTTTTCAATCAAAAAGTTTGAAAGTCTTTAATACCAAGCTCTAGGAGCTTGTTTTAAACCATAAAGTGCTTTAGTAAGTTTGAAAACATGATTTGGAAATTTTGAGTCTTCAAAACCCGATGGTTGTTCACATACACTTCCTCATTTATAAAACCATTTAAAAATACGCTTTTAACATCCATTTGAAAAAGCTTGAAGTCATGATAACATGCATATGCAAGAAACATCCTAATAGCTTCCATTCTAGCTACGAGTGCATAGGTTTCATCAAAATCTATTCCCTCTTCTTGAGTGTAACCTTGTGCTACTAATCTAGCTTTATTTCTCACAATGTTACCACTCTCATCTAGTTTATTCCTAAAGACCCATTTAGTTCCTATAGTAGATTGATTACTAGGCCTATGAACTAATGTCCAAACATTACTTCTCTCAAATTGATTTAATTCCTCTTGCATGGCCAAAATCTAAAAACCATCTTTTAATGCTTCTTTGATATTTTTAGGCTCTATGCATGAGATAAATGCAACATGGTTCATAAGTTTAGGAGAAGATCCATTAGTTACCCCCTTGGATGGATCACCCAAGATTTCACCACCTTTGACATAGTTGAACTCCCTTGGGTAGCTCACTTCCTTTTCCTCAAGAGCCAAGTCCTTCAAGGCTTCAAGAGGTGGATCTTGTGTATCCTCTTCTTTTGTTGGAATCTCATCCTCTTTTGAAGTTTGTCCTCCATCAAAGGCATTAATGATTCCTACATCATCATCACAAGAATCCTTCCTTAGAAGGAGGTTGTCATCGAATACAACATGTATAGACTCTTCTACTACTAAAGTTCTCTTGTTAAATACACGATAAGCTTTAGAGTTTAAGGAATATCCTATGAAAATAGCTTCATCACTTTTTGCATCAAATTTACCTAAGTTATCTTTCCATTATTTAAAACAAAACACTTGCAACCAAATGGATGAAAATAGCTAATGTTAGGCTTTTTAGATTTTAAAATCGCATATGGTGTTTTCTTTAAAAGTGGCCTAATCATTACTTGGTTTACAATGTAGCAAGCGGTGTTTGTGGCTTCCACCCAAAAATATTTAGGTAAATTGTATTCACAAAGCATGGTTCTAACCATTTCTTGTAAAGTTCTATTTTTCCTCTCAACTACCCCATTTTGTTGAGGAGTTCGAGGAGCCAAAAAATTGTGGCAATACCATTTTCATTTAAAAACTCTTCAAACCCTAGATTTTGAAATTCGGTTCCATGATCACTTCTAATATGAGAAATCCTAAGTTCAAGATCATTTTGGGTTAATTTTGAAAATGTGATGAATTTTTCTAAAGCCTCATCTTTAGTACTTAAATATAGAACCCAAGTAAATCCAGAAAAATCATCAACAAGTACAAATGCATAAGATTTACCACTCAAGCTCATAGTCCTAATAGGCCCAAATAAATCCATGTGAATAAGTTGTAAACACCTACTTGTAGAAACATCATTAATGAATTTAAAGGATGACTTATGTTGTTTACCCTTAGAGCATGCATCAAAAAATTTGTCATTTGAGAACTTAATCTTGGGTAAACCTCTAACTAGATCTAGGGAAACTAATTTTTCTAAAACGCTAATGCTAGCATGTTCTAGTTTCCTATGCCATAGCCATGCATCATTTTCATTTTGAGCTACTAAACATGCGTGTGATGTATGTATGTCATCTAAATGCACCATGTAAATATTACATATGCGATGACCTATGAGAATAATATTATTTGATTTAATGTCAACAATTTTGCACTCATTCTTATCAAATGAGACATTAAACCCTTTATCACATAATTGGCTTATGCTCAACAAATTATGTTTAAGACCATCGACATATAAAACATTTTCAATAAGAATGGTAGAGTGATTACCTATGGAGCCAATACCTTTAATGTGACCTTTGGAGTTGTCACCAAATGTCACTACTCCTCCACTTTTTGGCTTTAAGTCCATAAATCTACTCTTGTCTCCGGTCATATGCCTCGAGCATCCACTATCAAGTTACCATGAATTTTGACTTTGTGCTTTGGCCTTGTAGCAATGCTCCCCCTACAAACAAAGATATTAAAATTTTGTTTTTGGTGCCCAAATCATTTTGGGTCCACGAGTGTTAGCTCTCAATAGCTTGGTTCCTTTAAGAATCCAAGGTGACATAACAACAATATTATTAGATTTGACAAGTTCCTTACGAACCCATACACTCCTAATCTTTTTAGTTCTATTATGTCTAGGGAAGCCACTTTGTTTGTAGTTATTAGTCTTTCTCCTAGGTTGGTTTGTTTTAAATGATTCACCTTTTTCATGCTTCACATTACCAACATTTTTGAAAGACCCTTTGAGCTTGTTAAGCTCATCTAACACCTTTTGGTGTTCACTATTGCATTGAGAAAGAAGATTATTTAGGTCTACATTTTCATCTTGGAAGAATTTAAGTTCATCTTTCAAACCTAAAATCTTTTTTCTCAAATTTTAAGTTAGCTTGAGAAAGTGAGTCATTTTTATCATTTAATTCCGAAATAATTTTCTTATTTCTAATGACCAACTCTTTGTACTTCTCAACTAGCTCATCATAAACCTCTTGCAACTCATCATATGCATCATGTAATTCATCAAATGTAAAGTCAAAAGATGATGAGTTAGAGGTTACCATGGAGGAATCCTCCTCAAGTGCCATGAGGCAAAGGTTGGTCACTTCGTGTTCGTCATCCTCGGATGACTCCTCGTCACTCCAAGTAGCAAGCTTGGCTTCGAGCTTCTTATTCTTCTCAAAGCCCTTCTTCTTGAGTTGAGGGCACTCATAACGAATGTGACTGGGCTTTTTGCACTCGTAGCAAATGATTTGATCCCTCTCTTTTTCTTTTTTTTGCCCTTGAAGTCCATTTTTCTTTGAATCTTCCATCCTCGGTTGGACCTCATGAATCGTGAGAATCTTTTGTCTATCATAGCCAATTATTCTAGATCATCTTCTCACTAGAAGTGCTCTCCTCATGTAATGAAGCTTTGAGAGCCACTTCTATCTTCTTCTTCTTCTTTTATACTTCTAGCTTCTCCACTTTTTTCTTTTCCTTTTTCTTTTTATCTTCCCTTCCTTGCTTCATTATCTCATGAGTAAGGAGAGAACCCACTAGCTCATCAAGTTTAAGTGTCTTCAAGTTTTTGGCCTCGATGATGGCGGTTCTCTTCCCATCCCAAGATTCGAGAAGTGAGTAGAGTAGCTTTCGGACTAGTTTGTCTTCCGGGATTGTCTCTCCAAAACCCTTAAGCCCGTTGATGATAGTTGAGAAGTGATCGAATATCTTGGACACGGTTTCGTCGGGCTCCATCTTGATATTCTCACAAATAAGATTGAGAATTCCAATCTTGTTCTCCTTCACATCACTAGTTCCTTCATAGGTGGTCTCTAGTGTATCCCATACTTTCTTGGCACTTTCAATGGAGAAGACTTTGGAGTAGATGTCGGGACCGAAAGAGCAAAATAGCATGTAAAGAGCTTTATCATTTATTTGGATCTTCTTTCTCTCATCTTCACTCATCTCAATCTTCTTCTTTAGAACCAATATTCCTTCATCATCACTCTTCAATGGAATATAGGGATCATCTTCAATGACATTCCAAACAATGTAATCATTGGATTTGATGAAGAGGCGCATCCTGTTCTTCCAAAATGGATAGTTATCACCGTTGAAGAATGAAGATTTTGTAGTTGATTGAGACTCGTACATGTTTGACCCAGATGTAGATGTCATCGCTTGATTTTTGGATGATCACGCTCTTCCTAGGAACTCCTCTTGTGGTTGTTAATCCTTCAAAGAGGTAGGCTTTGATACCAATTGTTGAGTGGATCAAATGATCGATATAAACCAAGAAGGGAGTGAATTGGATTTTTAGACTTTTTGGTAGTGGAATTGACAAATAAAAAGATTGACAAGAGGATTTAGAGTGGTTCAAGTTCCAATCGAACTCTATATCCACTACCTTAGCTTCACTAAGGATTTTCCAACAATTCCACTAATCGTTCTTCCCCTTTTCTAGGCTAAGGAGGTAACCGTTACAATACCGGTCAAATTTTCTACCCAAAATTTGACTCAATCCTCATACAAGAATTACAAAGAAGGTGATGGCTAAACAAGTATCTCTTAATACAAAAAGTAGCCCAATTACAAGCACTCAACCCAATTGAAAGGATAAGAATGGAAATTACAATTTCACAATTGGGGTTTACAAGAAATAATGGGATTTAGGCTCAATTGCTTGGATTTGATGTTTGGATGTTTTCTTTGAGATCAATAGTTGTTGCTGAAGCTTTTAGAGGTCCCTTTTATACCTTCTCATTGAATTCTAGCCATTGGGGTTGTTGCATTCATCAATAGAGCTGTTGGGATGTTATCTTCCCTACATAAATGCAGTCTGCAACCACCCGTTTCGAAACACCCGATCATGTTTCGAAACAGACCAAAAAAGAAAGAGTCGTTGGGGTGTATTAAATAGACCGTACCAAAACGGGCACGATCGTTTCGATACGATTAAGAGTCGTTTCGAAACCTGTTTCAAAACACATAGCTATTGTCAAAGCCCGTATCGAAACGGATTGAAAGCGTTTCGATACGCCTTACCGACCAATATAAAAATAGTTTAAAACTTCAACGGTCATATTTTTAAGACAAACTTTGAAAGCCGTTTCGATACTACCGTATCCAAACGGGTCAAACCGTTCCGATGTTCTTCACCCATTTTGAAACCCGTTCCGAAACGAAGGTTAACAGTTTCAAAACCGTTTCGAAACCCGTTCCGAAACAAAGGTTCACAGTTTCAAAAGTGTTCTGGAACGCCCAAAGGCCTTTCCGAAACGGTGACTCGAAAATCACTGTTTTGGCTTCAAAAACACTTAGAAAAGTTTTGACAACTTGAGTTTTTAACTTAACCATTTTCCTTTAAATATATAGAGAGGTTTGAAGACTTAAAAAATTATTTTATCTTTTTCAAATTAGTCCTTAAATTCTTTAGTTATATAAAAATTAGTTTATCGGTTTCAAGGATTTTTAATGAGGCCTACTTTCTTCAAAAAAAAAGTCGCATGAAGGCAAGAAAAAAATAATAAAAGGGGAGGGAGGCTAGCCGACAAGAAAAAAGAGAACTGGGGTTTCTATGATTTTAGAGAGAGGGGAGAACATTTTTGACAAAATGATGTTTTGGGTGGGTTCGGAGTTCAATAACTTCATTAACGTTCAAGAAAGTTGCTCTTTTATATTGCATATCATCTAAGTTTTTTTTTCTTTAGTCGCAATCGGAAAAAATTTTGATTTATCATTTTTTCCTTCTAAAAATCACATTTTTATTAAAGGGTAAACTACACCACATACCACTCAACTATGACTCTTGAGTCGAAAATGCCACCAAACTTTAAAATTGTTCAAAACTATCATTGAATTTTGATATGTGAGTCGAAAATGTCACTTCGCCGTTAATCGTTAACTCCCCCATTAAGTCAAAACGACGCCATTTTGGTGTGGCAACTTTGAAGCCTAATTTAACCTAAAACGACGTCGTTTTGCTTGAGAAAAAAAATTAGAACCATGCGCCTAAGGGGTTTTAAACCCATGACCTTTAGGAGAAAGATCCAAGCCTTAACCACTAAACTAACATAAAATTATGTAATATTTTACCACAAATATTATATATCTCAAACTATTTCAGATTAATTCAAATTATTTTATGAAATAAATAATATTAAAATATGATATTTGTATATATAAAAAATATATAAATAAAAGTACGCATTGTTTTTATTTTGCATATAATATTTATAATATAAATATATTATTTAAAAAACCTCAAATATTCATAAAAATAATATATTTATATTATAAATATTATATAAAAACTCTAAATTCTAAATCTTAAACCTAAAACTACAAAGCCCAAACCTCAAACCCTAAATTTTATGATTTGAGGTTTAGGGTTTATAGTTTTTGATATATTATTTATAATATAACTATATTGTTTTATGAATATTTTTTTGTTTTTAAAAAATAATATATTTTTATTGATATATGTAAAAAATAATATATTTTATATTATTTATAGAATTATTTTTTATAAAATAATTTGGTGGAACCAAATAGTGAAGTTTTTATAATTTAAATAAAAATATTTTATTTTTATATTATTTATAATATAAATATATTATTTTAAATAATATAAAATTCAAATATAAAAAACCCTTAAACCTTAAATCTTAAACTCTAAAGTTTAGAATTTAAGTTCGAGGGTTGGGGTTTGTGGGTTAACAATTTATGATTTAGGGTTTTAATATATTATTAATAATATAAATATATTATTTTTATAAATATTTTGGGGGGTTTTAAAAATAATATATTTTTATATATATGCAAATAATATATATTTATATGTTAATATTATTTATTTCATAAAATAATTTGAATTAATCTGAAGTCGTTTGAGATATATAATATTTGTGGTAAAATATTAAATAATGTTATGTTGGTTTAGTGGTTAAGGTTTAGTTCTTTCTCCTAAAGGTCATGGGTTTAAAACCCCTTAAGCGCATGGTTCTAATATTTTTTCCTCTAGAAAAATGATGTCGTTTTGGGCTAAATTAGGATTTAAAATAGCCACACCAAAACGACGTCGTTTTACCTTAACGAGAGAGTTAACGGTTATAGGCGGAGTGACATTTTGGACTCACATATCAAAGTTCAGTGATAGTTTTGAACAATTTTAAAGTTCGGTGACATTTTCGACTCAGAGACCATAGTTGAGTGGTATGTGGTGTAGTTTACCATTAATTAAAGAATGTAATATTGTTAGGATAATTTAGGTTTATGATGATAGTTATTAGATTTTGGGTTTAAATTGCATTACAAGTAGTTTTATTCTTTTTTTTAATTGTAAGTAATTTTGAGAGCAGGCAATATTGATAGTCATTAAATTTTTAGGACACTTTCACTTTGGTCATCAAACTTTTAAAACTTACTATTGAAAACTTTTTATTACGATCATTACCATTGAGAACTGTTGTTAAAGTCTTCTTATTATGGTCATTGTCGTTGAAGATTTTCATTAAAGTCTTCTTCTCCCAAAAATTTCAATTTTAAGAATTGACGACCACCATAAAATGTTGATTTTCTAATGAAATGAGCAGTCGTCAGCCAATTCCAATGATAGTAAGACTTTATTTGACAAGAAGATTAATATAATTTGGTTTCAAGTTGATCTGAAGGTTAATAATGGTAGATTGAAAAATTTTATCTTTTAGTTTCTATTAGATTGTCACCTCCTTACATCGTTCTTTCTACTTTTGTTTGGTGATTTCTCTTTTCAAAAGATCACCACACTAATCATCGTCTTATTCTCTTGATATGAGCATAAGGGGTAGAATGATGTATTTTGGATAAATTATTGAAGTCGCTATTCAAGTCTAAAACAATAGCTAACTTGTGACGACTTTTTAGATGAGATCCGAGTATTTCTAGGTTAAGAATTCTTCTTACATATTGACCCGTCATTGAATTAAGTTTCGAACACATCTTGAAATGTATCAACCAGAAGAAGGGAACTCAAGTTACGCTTGTTTTAGTAAAGACAATGCGCGTAGAAAGTTAGTTACGAGTCCAATACGAAATTTTTTATTTATTACGATTTATTAGTGCTTTTATTGATTATTTATAATTAAGTTCAACTCAATACTTTTTATAATTTATTTTAGGTAATTTAAGATCAGATTTATCATTTATTTTACCTTAATATTTATTTTTTAGTCAAACGTAAGTTTGTTTTGTGTTCAAGCAAAATTGTTTTACTTTATTTTCAAACATATACAATATTAATGTAAAAGATACCAAGTGTTTTCCTTTCTATTTTTAGATATTCTGTAGCCTACAAATAAATTTTTTTTATGTATTTTTAATCAATCAACCAAATCAATAAACAATTTTTTCTTTTTAAAAAAATCTCTTTGAAAGTTTTCTATGTTCAAGACTTTCATCTCGGTCTTACTTCAGAGTGTGAATATCCAATTGCGTTGCAATGTGTTGAGGTGTTCTTCTCCACCGTCTTGGTTGGAAAGACGAAACATCTGCGGAAGATTAGATGTCCCAATCATATCTACGGTTTTTAACAAAGCTTCAACATTCTCATCATTCCTTACATCCTCATATTTTGTTCGTGCATCAACTCATATATGTTTTTTTCTTCTATCCATTTAGATCGGTTTTTCTTATCATTTGTTATCAATTTTCAAGCGGTCTAGATTTTAGGATTACAATAAATACAATACACTGATAAAATATAGATAGTTTTAGACATAATGCATAACATGACCAACCTCATAGAAGCTGACTTAGCCCAAATATCTACTTCTTTTAGAGCTCTAGTTGCATCAAGGATAAAAGTCCAACATCAACCATGGTTTTTGACTTTTGTTCATCCATGCCAAAAAAATAAGTATGTTTCTAATCTTTAATTCAGTTCTTAGAATATGTAATTTGATTAAATTATTTAATATTAAATGTTTGTGATTAAATCATTAAATTTAATTTCAATTTTCATTTGGATCACAAACATTTAATTTAATCAAATTAGATCATTCTACTTTTATTATTAACTAATTAAGTTACTTATACTAACAATATTAAATAATTTTAACGAAAAGAACTAAAATTGACAATTTTACTTAACATATTTTTCACATATCATCATCAAATAATATTTAATTAATGATTAAAATATTTTTCACTAATCTGTGTTGTTGTATGTTTTGTGGATATTATTATTGTGTGTATTGCTTGTTCAGAGGGTGTATTTAATGAGGTAACATACTGCAATTTATGTGTGTTTTTCGTTGTATGATTCTGTAAAATACGTGTGACTGCACTACGTATGAAAAATTGATTATGTATATGATGAACTTGTTTGAACAATAAGTATTTATTAATGATTTGAATTGTTGAATAATTTGTATGGTTGAATTGTCTACGCTTTGAATCAATTTTGCAATGTGTACATACTTCTCTGCTAAGCATGTTTGAATGTCCTAAACTTCTGAAAGGTCTGCATGGAAATTGGGTTGTTAAGGCGAACACACTATTTCTAGACTCGTTCTTTGTCGTGTTTATTTATGTTACTATAATACGATACATCATTTCGTATTACTCCGTTTTGTAATTCATCTACTTTGTTTTTCGTATTATGATTACATATTACTTTATGTTGGATTGTAGGGTTGAACTTGAATCCGAGTTTTTAAAAAATCCGTTGATGGTCGTATAGTGGATGAAGGGTAGTTAGGGGATTACAAGCTCATGTCTGCATTTCGGTCAAAGTCTGCATCTATCCTGATTTGTCTGTTCTCTGATTAATCATTACAAATGTCATGATCTCTATTCTCTAGTGAAATTTTGTATTTACTTTCTGCACTTAGGAATCACGTCGAGCTCTATAGTTCATTCTCTGTTCTACTTTTCTCTTTTCAGTTAAACTTATAACTTAGGTTTAAACTTGACATCACTCGGAGAGTTTCTAATATTATTTTGCGTGTATAGATTTTTCCAATAAACTATTTACTTATCGAATATTGGCTTTGAATTAATTTCCTTCTTACTATATTTTGGACTATATAAACACTTTTTTACTTTTAATTTAAAATCATTCACACATTTTAATTTTTGGATGATATAAACTTTCTTAAAGGATATTTTACTTGTTAGCTTTTAGGTCGGGTCTAAGTGTCACAATTAATATTTAATAAATTATTAAAAACATATTTTTAAAGATAAATATTATAAATTAATAATATATGATAAATAACATAATAATAAATGATTATATTTGTAATCAATTAATAATATAAAGGTAAATATAAAATACATATTTTATTATGAACATGTAAAAAAATATTTTGAATATAAGAATAGTAACATAAAAGAAAATGATAATCCAAGATAATAATAAATTTTATAATTATAATATTATCAAATTTATAATGTATATTTGATAATACGTTTATATTGAAATTTTTAAATATAAAAAATAATCCTATAATTCAATCATCAATTATATTTTTTAAAATATTATATCAAATTAATTAATAAAATTTTATTATAAAATAAAATATTCAATTCTTAACTAAAGTACATGCAAATACATATATATAAATTAAAATAGATAATATTGTATATTCAATTTCAATTAGTTTTTTACTTTATTTTTTGTTTATTTATTTATCTTTTGGTTTTAAACTTAAAATTTTATATTAATATAATCTGATAAATATTATCTAATTATATTTATCGAATAAGTATATATATATATATATATATATATATATATATATAGTTTGGTAGATGGTGTTACGAGTTCTATCGCGAAAGCTATAATGTAACATACTTGAAATGCAACTTTTAATTCTACCGTTTTCGATTCATGGTCTCTACCTCTTTTTCTCTGCCTTCTCTCATCCTTTGTAAACCCTAGTCGCACCTTATTATTTTTTTCTTCACTTCCCGTCAATGACTGGCTGTTTCCCCTCCGATCAAATCAGTTTTTCTTCCGCATGGTTGGGTCATCAGATCCCCCCTAGAGCGGTGGTTTTTGTCGTTCGCGACTGCTTTCTCCATCTTCTTGAGCTGGGTTTTGGGGGGAGACCACTATGATTTTCACGGTTTCTTTCCCAACTCTCGGTGGGTGATTCATCTCGGTGTGGGATAGGAGTTTCGGCAGCACGTCCGACCATTACCATTTTTTTGTTTTATGTCATTCTTTTCCTTTTCTTTTTTCTTGTTTTGGGTGGTTTACCTTTGTGTTTCAGGTGTTGGTGCGTAGTGGGAGGCTCCGGTTCTTCGTTCTCCTTTTATCATTCTGCCCTGTCGGCAGTGGCCATGGATTGTGCCTCTACCTCTCGTCAATCCTTGACGCTCCCAGATTTGATGCGACGTGCTGATGAAAGTCTATTTGTATTCCAAGTAACCAATCACATGCTTCGATGAACCTCGGAAAGATATGTAGCTGGTGACACTGGATTTGCTGGCTTCACACATCATTTTCCTTGGTAGATTGTGCTTCTCTTGGTCACTTGTCAACCGTTCTCCTTTGTTCTAATCTTTGTTTATGTCCGTGTATGCCCAAAGACCAATCATAAGATATTATAAATGACATTTGTTTTTACCTTCTTTATTCATAAAGAGGCATTGCCATTATTATTTTCAGTTACAATTTTGCATGCATAAATAAACTGAATTATAATGAAGCCACCTCGCTATGAGCATGCTTCTTGGATTATTATTCATAGTGATAACTACATGTATGATCCTCAGACTTGAGATCATCATTATTTCAACATCGTGAGTGACATATTTTGATACAGTAAAACGTGTATCGTAACTGGCTACACTATAAAGACTAATATTGAATATGTTACAATCTATGTAGTGGGATATGGTTGATCAAGATAGGATTTGTCCCTCCTACATAATAGGAGTAATATCGTAGTCCACTTGATTGAGTGAGACTAGAAATGCATGGCCATGCTCGAATAAGTTGATATGAGATATCATAGTTATTCGTTTATAATAGTCTACTCAAGATATCAAGAAATATTAGATGGATTATACAAGCGTGACTATTACATGACTTGTGTCCCAATCTAGATACGAGGAAAAAATGATATAACACATGAAAAGAATTAATCACGAAGAGGTTATGTCGAATCATGATTTCTTGTAACTTAGGTGACAATGAAATATTGCTAGATGTCACTCATTGTTTGTAATATTAGAAATTTATAATATTTACTACTGACGTTACATGAACCTATAAGGTCACACCCACAATTGAAATGAGCATAAACGAATAATATATGTACAATTTTTTTGCACACGAATTTAGTTAAATTAATATATATTTGATATATATAATTTAACTATTGGATAAATATTAAAAGAAAAATAATTATTGTATTTATGAGTATTTTAATATATAAATAATATAATTCAATTTAAATATATATATATATTAAAATCCTAATTAAGTTGAATTTAGATTATATATATTTAATATATATATATATATTGAAATTCTAATTAAAGTTGAATTGAGAGGGTCCATGGTATTTTAACTTCCATCTCTTGGTAATGCACGAATTAGTGAATGGTGAGGAGCCAATGGCTGTTTCTCTCAATACTGTAGATTTCTGGGTACGTGTGAATGATTTGCCAAATGGTTTTGTTTCTGAGGCCATTGCTAAGAAGCTTGAGGATTTCATCGGGGTTTTTTTGGAGTATGATTCTAATTCTATTTTTCTGGGGTTGAAAGGTTGTATGCGCATCCGAGTTCGCGTTTCACTTAACAAGTCCCTAAAGCGTCGGAAGAAGATTTTGTTGCCGTCTAGAGGAAATATTTACGCTACTTTTCAATACGAAAAACTTAAATTATTCTGCTTTCGTTGTGGTAAGTTGGGACATGGTGAGGGTTTTTGCCCGCTTCGAGTGTTAAAAGATCATCAGGATCTTCCTTTCCAATGGGATGCCTCTCTACGTGCTCCGGTTCGACGTAGGGGGATTCCGACCAGTCCATGGCTTCGCGAGGAAGATGGTGGCAGATCGTGTATTTCTCGCCTTGATAACAACCCTATTTTGGGAAAGGAAAATTTAAATTCCTTAAATCTTGCTAAGGAAGCTAATCACGCAGTCATGAACGGTTCTTCAGATTCTCAAACAGTTGGAAAACCTACAAAACTAACGTCTACACCTAGCAGGAGTCGGGCTATGACGGGCTTTGGTCTTGGGCATGTTATTGCAACAGATATGGGCTTGGTGTGTTTTGACACAGACATGATTGCGGTGGATGAAGAGGTTCCCATTTCACACCCATAGGGACTTAAACGTCCGAGGAATAGCACGGGTCTTGATGGGAAAGATGTTTCTCCGACCTTTCAAACTTGTTCCCCTTCTACATCGGCCGGCCTGGATCCGCAGGCCCGCCGGGAGCCATGAAACTACTTAGTTGGAACGTCCGGGGTTTAGGGAAGCCTCGGATAGTTTGACGTCTCCAGCATTGGCTGCGGGATGTTAACCCGGCTGTGATTTTTCTTATCGAAACTAAATTGCAGCCTGATAATATGGAGAGAGTTCGTCGGAAATGTGGATATCCTAACGGTATTGATGTTGGGGCTCGTGGTCGTAGTGGTGGTTTGTGTTTTGCTTGGCGAAATGACTGTCAAGGTTCGCTTCGTTCTTTTTCTGATCGTCATGTTGATGTATTGATTACGAGAGATAGTGATGGTAGTCGGTGGCGGTGTACTGGTTTTTACGGGGCACCTGAAGAACAGAATAGGGGAGATTCTTGGAATTTACTTCGGCAACTTGATGATTCCCCCGATGTTCCATGGCTTGTAATAGGGGATTTCAACGAGTTACTTTTCTCTTTTGAAAAATCGGGAGGACTTTTGCGAAGTCAACGTCAAATGGACGCTTTCAGATCAGCCTTAGACCATTGTTCTTTGAATGATATTGGATATCAGGGTATATGGTTCACTTGGGAGAAGGGTAAGTTCGAGGCAACGAATATCCGTGAGAGACTGGATAGGGGGGTTACAAATGATGCTTGGTGGTCCCCTTTTCCACATTTCACAATGACGCATATGACACATTCATGGTCTGATCACTGTCCACTTTTACTTAACACATGCCCTATTTCAACTACTGTGCCGACCTGACATTTTAAGTTTGAAGCTGCATGGCTTGTGGAAGAAACGTGTGAGCCAGAGGTTAAAAGGTTATGGGCTGAAGCTGAGGGCCCTTTTTTGGACAGGCTGCGTTATGTGAGTAATGGGCTGGATTTGTGGTTTCGTCGATTAAGAGCATCTAAGAAATTTACCACCAGAAGTTTAACCAAACGATTGGAACAACTCATGGAACTCCAACCGAACGATGATGTTTTAGAAGAAATGTTGGAGGTTAAATTAGCTCTGAACTTAGAAGCGGATAAGTCTGAACTTTTTTGGGAGCAGCGAGCTCATGCGAACTGGCTTCGTAATGGGGATAATAATACTGCCTTCTTTCATCGTCATGCATCCCAACGGAAACGTCATAACCGCATTCGAAGCCTTGCTAATGAAAATGGTGAGGTTAGCTCTTCTTCTGATGACATGATGCGTGTTGCCCACGACTGTTTTATGTCTTTATTTGCTGCGGGTAGTGTTGGTGATTCGTCTGCAATCCTTGATGGTATTAATCGTCATGTTTCTGACATTTCAAATGCTATTCTTATGAGTCCGTATACTAAGGAGGAGGTCTTTCAAGCAATTCAGTATGGGTTCCCTTAAGGCCGTGGGGGAGGACAGATTGGGTGCATTATTCTACCAACAATTTTGGCATATAGTTGGAAATGATGTATCGAATTTCTGCATTGGTGTGTTGGTAGGTGAACATGATGTGCGGAGTATTAATCACACATGCATTGCCC
The DNA here is from genome assembly GCA_958450335.1 of Hibiscus tridactylites. Lineage (NCBI taxonomy): Eukaryota > Viridiplantae > Streptophyta > Magnoliopsida > Malvales > Malvaceae > Hibiscus > Hibiscus tridactylites. Next base: position 56,958,398 of record OY288287.1, on the reverse strand, counting down.
TCATCCCTAAAATACCAGACCCAACAACTATGACTCAGTTCAGGCCAATCAGTTTGTGCAACGTTCTATACAAGATTGTATCTAAGATGATTGCGAACCGTCTTCAATCTATTCTCCCAGATTGCATAGATGAATCACAAAGCGCATTTGTGACGGGATGTCTGATCTCAGATAACATTATGGTGGCTTATGAGATCCTGCATTCATTCCAACTAAAGCGCACGAGTCGATCTGGTAATTTTGCGTTAAAATTGGATATGTCAAAGGCGTATGATCGGGTCGAGTGGGGCTTTATTCAGAGGGTTCTTTCGAAGATGGGTTTTGCTGAGGATTGGATTTATGTTGTTCTCCGTTGTATTTCCACGGTCACGTATTCAGTGGTGCTTAATGGTGTTGTTGGTGACAGTTTCTCACCATCTAGGGGGTTGCGACAAGGTGACCCTTTAAGCCCTTTTTTGTTCTTAATTTGTAGTGAGGGCTTGTCTTCCTTACTACGGCAAGGGTGTGCTTCTGGTCAAATGAAGGGCTATCGTATTAATAGGTATGCTCCAGCTATTACTCACCTTTTATTTGCAGACGATAGCCTAATTTTTGGGGAGGCAACTATAAATGGTGCTATGAAACTTAAGCAACTTCTTTATGAGTATAGTTTGTGCTCTGGGCAAATCATTAACTACGATAAATTAAGGGTCTTTTTCTCCTCGAATGTTTCTGAGGAACATCGTAATGATGTAAAGAGAATTCTGGGGGTTGGGCATTCTACTTGCCTTAAAAAATATTTGGGGCTTCCGACTATGGTTGGTAGAAATAAACGTGAAGCCTTTCAATGATTATTTGACAGAGTGAATTCTCGGATAAAAAACTGGTGTACTCATCCCTTATCCCAGGAGGGTAAAGAAGTCTTCATCAAGTCCATCTTACAAGTCATTCCCGTGTATTCCATGAGTGTCTTTTTGCTTCCTAAGACTTTGTGCAAAGAGTTAGAAAGGATTTTTGCGAAATACTGGTGGCAGAAGTCGTTCAATAAGCGTGGAATGTCCTGGTGCTCATGGGAGTTCATGTGTAAGTCTAAAGAAAGTGGGGGATTAGGCTTTCGAGACTTAGCAAAATTTAATATAGCTTTACTAGCGAAGCAGGCTTGGCGTCTTTTAACTCACCCAACTTCACTGGTTAGTCGTGTCTTCAAAGCCAAGTATTACCCTGGTTCTAATTTTAAGGACTCTAGACTTGGCTCACATCCTTCTCTTATTTGGCGAAGTGTGTGGAGCTCTCGTGGTTTGCTGGAAAAGGGTATTCGATGGAGGGTTGGTGATGGCCGCCTCATTTCAATCTGGAATGATTGTTGGCTCCCGAGTTCAGTCCCCACTCGTATATCTACTTCACCAGTTTCTTCTTTGATTTGGGTTTCAGATCTGATATGTCCGGCAACAAAGACATGGAATGCTGATCTAATCTCCAGTACTTTTAATGAGACTGAAGCTGAGTTAATTCTCAGTATCCCTCTATCTAAAGAGGGCTTGAGGGACGGTTTGGTATGGGGAGGAGATCCTACTGGGGTCTATTCTGTGCGTAGTGGCTATCACTTACTCATGGATGGTGCTCAAGCCACAAGTCCTGATTCGCAGCTGTTTAAACGTTTGTGGGCGATTAAATGTCCACATAAAATTAAGATACAGGTTTGGAGACTAATCTGGCAGTTTGTTCCTACTCGTTATTGTCTTTACAATAGACGTATTGCTCCTAATCCTACATGCCCTTTGTGCAATTTAGCAAACGAGTCTGTGGAACATGCAATGTGTGATTGTCCTACTGCTAGTTTGGTTTGGTCTACGATGGCTATCTTTTGGCCTTTGCAGGTCAATTCCATGCCTTTCAAGGAATGGCTATCCTGGCTGTTCGATTCTTTACCAGCACAGAGGCATGTAATGGTTGTTACTACCCTATGGTCACTATGGTATGCACGAAATAAAAGAATACATAATAGAGTTCAGCAATCACATGAACAAATATGTGTGTTTATTAAATCGTATTGTAAAGAACTGAAAGCTTTGTTGCCTAAGTTGCAGGGTACTGTACCGGTTATGCAGCATTAGTATTGGCAGGGACCGTCTCCTCAAATGGTAAAGGCCAATTTTGACGCCTCCTTTTCAGCAAACGAAAAGACTTCCTGGTCTGGGGTTGTCATACACGATTCTGAGGGCGAGGTGCTGGGGGCTTGCCGGCGGTATACAAAACATGTGGTTTCGGCGTTTATGGCGGAGGCTTTTGCGGCTCTTCATGCGATTGAGCTTTTAATTGACCTCGGCTTCGAATCTGCAATTATAGAAAGAGATCCACTAACGATAATCAAGAAACTTCAAAGTCAAATTCCAGATCTTTCGGTTCTAAGCGCACTTATCTTTGATGTGAAGGAAAAGGCTAGGATGCTACGAAAAGACTTCCTGGTCTGGGGTTGTCATACACGATTTTGAGGGCGAGGTGCTGGGGGCTTGCCGACGGTATACAAAACATGTGGTTTCGGCGTTTATGGCGGAGGCTTTTGCGGCTCTTCATGCGATTGAGCTTTTAATTGACCTCGGCTTCGAATCTGCAATTATAGAAGGAGATCCACTAACGATAATCAAGAAACTTCAAAGTCAAATTCCAGATCTTTCGGTTCTAAGCGCACTTATCTTTGATGTGAAGGAAAAGGCTACGAAATTGTTGTTTCCGTTTTGTTCCGCGGGGTTCCAATCGCGTTGCCCACCTAATCGCCGACGACTCTTCACTAAATCAGATCGACCGGTACTGGGTGGAGGAAATCCCAAGCTCCGCCTTGCATGCAGTGGCCTCCGACCGCCAAACCCTAAATCGGGGTTAGTTCTTGATCTTTGCATGATTGTTTTTGTGCTTTTCCGGTCTATCATCATGCGCCGCTCTTTCTTCCAGTCTCATCATCGAAATATTCATAGCGTCTGCTTGTTTGTGGGAGATCGAGTTTACTCACCAGCTTCAACTTTCTTCCGTTTTCTTTTTGTGTGGTTTTTGTTTCACCGTTTGGTTTTTCTTTCCTTTATGACTTTTTGTCTGAAAAGTGGCTTTTGAGCTACTCTTTTATTATGTCTGTTTTATTTTAATTGTTTGAATAAAGGAAGCACGATTTTGATTCAAAAAGAAAGTTGAATTGAGAATATATATATATTGAAATCTTAATTACGTTGAATTGGGATTATATATATTTAGTATATATATATATATATTGAAATCCTAATTAAAGTTCAATTGGGATAATATATATTTAATATATATATTGAAATCCTAATATGAGTCGAATTAAGATTAAAAAGGCTATATAAAGGCATGAGAGATCTAGAAATCATTAATGCTTTTTGGGGAAAATCCTCTAAATAGTTTAGAGAGTTGTTATGTGCTAGTTCCCTTCTAAATGGTTTAGAGAATTTTATATGCTCGTTTCAATTGAGTGAACTACATAGAGGTCGGAGCGTTATTGTTGCGGCCTAGGAATCGACATCGTGGAATCGTGATTGTATATCTATCTTCTCCAAATTCAGAATTCCATATTTTAAATAGGTAATTTTTCACCCTTATTCACCTCGATTCGTTCCTCGTACATGGATCTCGGGTGGTAATCGCCGTGTATTTTTTTCGCTGCGCCATGGGGTGTATCAACGTGACCCAAGAGTGGTATCAGAGCCACTTGTATGATACATATTCGGGTTCTAATTACTTGAGTGATGTAATTGTATGAGATACATGTTATTTTTTTTATTTAGCGAATATATGATATTTGTACAAGCAAATCTATTCAATCACGATTAATCTGTTAATCTATTTAAAGTTGTTCCTAAGATCGATGATTAAGAGTTAATCATTAGGATCTTTATCGATAACGTTTGAAATATTATATGTTAATTGTTAACATATTCAATATTGAGTTTTAGGGTTTTAGATGTTAAGTGTTAACATATGCGGATTATAGTTATAAATAAGACTAATGGTTAGTCTATAGATTTCATGCGGGAAAGTAACAAGAGTTGTTTAAGTAAAAACTTTGGGGATTCTAAAATCTTGAAAAACACGATAATGTTGATAAAAGTTATCAAATCGTGAGGTTTTTACACAACAATTAAGATGCTAATATTTAAAAATTTCCCTGCAGCTAACTAGGCAGCGGCAACCCTGTCGGCGACTACGAGGCCGCCGAAAACCCGTAAAGGGGCTTCGCCCCTTAGACCGCCGCAAGGGGATTGACACAAGTCGTAAACAAGTGCACAATTATTTATTAACACACAAACAAATATAAACACACCATAAGTTATATCAAACTTATTCAAAACACACCAAACATACTATATACATAGTAAACACGCTAATATAAATAATATAAGTATAAGAAATGTTACACATCAGTATGTAACAAATGAAAAAGCAAACTTCCCTGAAAGTTTGAAGTTGCATTCGTTGGGTGGCATAAACGTGCTCACATCATCCCCCCTTCTTTAATGCGATTTGTCCCCAAATCGACCCTCATTACAAAAGGGAACAATTTCGACTTTCGCTTGGCAGGGAACTTCTTAAGTCGTCTTGCTCGGCACATATGCCATCCTCTCGAATCAAGTTCTTTTACAAGGAACACAAATGGAAATGCCTTCTTTCTTGTACCTTTCCGAATAATGCACAACATAAAGTCAGACAATGCTCGTTGCACATTCGTAATCCTGCAAACAATGACATACAAAGGCAACTCCAAAGAACAACAAAAATCTCGACGATCATCCAGAATCACAACACAAGGTTGTTCACAATCCAATCTACAACCAAAGAAATCAGCATATAAAAATGAAAAATCAATAGTACAATGGAAAGGAACGTCTAACCGTGGTACAGAAGGTTGCTGAATTTCTGAAAAGGACATAGATGCACTAGACATACCAACAGTAGCAACCTTGAGAACTACACATGGCATCACCTTCTTATCCTGCAATTTAGAAGAAGAAGTAGAAGAAAATGTCAAATCAGATAATACATGTGAATTTGCTTTCTTCTTTTCGCATTCATTCTTCTCTTTGTTAGCCTTCCAAGCTGCAGTACTCGCTTTCAAACAAACTTCGTCTTCATATACTTCACTTGGATTCATAGGTGCCAAAGTTACCTTTTTTCCCTCATGAGTAAAAGAGTATCGATTGGTGTAACAATCGTGCAAAACTCTCTTATCATACTGCCACAGTCTTCCTAACAACAAATGACAAGTATCCATAGAACAAAAATCACAAGTTACCTCATCCTTGTATTTACCAATGAAAAATGGTATAACAACTTGTTCGGTAACTTTGATTTCAACACTATAATTCAACCATTGTAACTTGTACGGATTGGGATGTGTGGTCGTCTTCAGTCCTAACTTGTCAACCATGAGAGTACTAGCAAAGTTAGCACAACTACCACTATCAATAATCACAATACATACCTTGTCGTTCACGTTGCATCTCGTATGGAAGAGGTTGTTTCGTTGCGGTTCATCTTGTGATGGTTGATCATTCAGACTTCTTTTGTCAACAAGTGCTTCACCAGTAGCAATTGTCTGCACATTGTCATCATTTATCTCTTTATGGACAGAATGAGAACCAACCCCATCAAGTCTATCCATTCGAGAATGTATAGGCTTCAATGCATTAGCAATCACTCGTTGCATCATGCGCTCTAAGGCTTGCATCTGGAGATTCGGTGGTTGTTTACCCGAATTGTCATCAGAACCTGCCATTGTCAAACACTAAAACAAACAAAAGAAACGATGTTATATGTTAGTAAAAAAACAAAAAGGACCTCACAGCACACACAATCAAAGTCTCGCAGATGTCACTCCAAAAAATAGTGCACTCAAAAATTAACACTCAGTGCTCATGTTTCACTCAGGATAATACTTGAATGGCTCTTTTTGTCTCCCCTTCTGTTCTTACAACGCTCAATGCCTTTTTCCCTTACACTTTCTCGTAATCAGCTCTTTAAAGAACTAATCCAACGTCTCGAAACTTGTTACAACGGTGTTGGCTACAAGGAAACAACGGTTAAGGAAACAAAGAGAAAAAAAAGTGACACAAAAAGAAAGGAAATAAGACTGAAAATTAAAGAAAAGATGAAAAGGAAAATGACACGAAAAAAAGGAACCAAAAGATGAAAAATGAAGAGTTTAGAGAACCTTACTGCGAAGACGTGCTTACAACCTTCCTATTACCGAACAAACAAGCATAGTTCACTTCGGTTGATTTCCGAGCACATCAAAGTTACATAACAAACTCGTACAAATTTCATCATTTACAATAGGAACACAATAATAATACATATATCTATTTTTTTTTCGAATCTGTTTTTTTTTCAATTCTGTTTTTTTTTCGAAATTCTGTTTTTTTATATTTGAATGCTGACTTTTTTTGTTTAATTCGAATGCATTTTTATTTATTTTTCTTTTTTTTACTCGAATTTGCAGAAACTTACAACGAATCCAACAACCTAGGCTCTGATTACCACATAATAAGGGGCAGTCTGCCGAAACGGACTATCCTCGTTTGTTACGGATCTAGGAGTGTTGTAGGCACGTTCCTGCAATAAAAACAACAAGGGAACAACAAAAATTATACGGCATATTTATGTTAAATAGGGGCTTAAAGATGAACAAAATAAAAATAATAATACTATAGAGTAATATGATAATTTTGGCGTTTTGGAAAGAACTTCAACGATGGTGAAGAAGGTTTCAAAAACGACCGATGTTGGAAACGCTAAACTCGAAAGAACCTGCACAATCTACTGAGCAAACCCGAATCGAATCTGTTTAACGTCGAATGACTTGGACCCACTAAATAGCAATTTAGGAACCCGAAGTATCAATGACAAACAAACAAGTTTGAGTGTCGAATAGTTCTAAAAAGAACCGAAAAGAGAAAATTATCTCAAATGTAATTTTTATTCAAAGTTGGTAACCTTACAAAGTGTTCGGTTCACATATATATAGCATACAAGGTTAGTTGCCGAATTTTAATTACATGGTTGAAATTAAAAGAAAGAAAAAAAATTAAAATTCAGAAATGCAAAACTACCCTATGAGCGGCCATGCATTCCTAGCCATATAATTTGAAATTGTGCGCCAACTTGAAATAAGCACATGTTTAATGTGCAGGTTTGAAATTCAAAGAACAAATATTTGTTCTTATCTTTTGTGTTTTGCCACACCAAAGGAGAGTAAATAAATGGCACTTCACGTTCATAAGCACATGATGATGAAAACATAAGGCTCGGCTGCAAGGGTTGGTCACGCATGGCACATGCACACACGTACACTTGGCTCCTATCAAACAAATATATAATAATAATAAGCCACCTTATAATAATCCAAAACTAAATCAAAACAAAATATTATAAATCATACCTAATAATTAATATAATATAAATATGTCACATATCAACATGCAACACATTAAAAGTCCTATCGTCTAAGGCACAAATATTATCAAATGATTCAAAAATATTAGCACAAGTAAGGAACAGAGCTTCCCTGAAACGTTGCGCCCTAGATCGCGTAATTGGTCCTAAAGGTAAGACCTCCAGATCAACAACATGTGCTGGTGAAGATGTGCTCACATCAGGATTGACACATGCGTAGGAACAAACAGGTAAGACTTTAATAACAAATCGCATCGTTATTATGTTTGATATGCACAGTGTTTGGAATGTATGGTTATAGCCCAATAGCCCATTTAGTTTTATTTATAAGGTTTTATAAATACAGCCTGCGTGTCGTGCCTTTCTCTACTTCTATTGTAATTCTCTTCTCATCTTACTCTCTCTTATGTAAAACGAGTTTAAGAAATTGTAATCTATACGAAGAAGCATGGACCAAAGGAACAGAAGTGTGGGCTGACAGAGAGATGCTTGAGAAGTGTTTTTATCCTTAGAATATTTTGGTTCTCCCATTGGCTTGGGACGGGCTACCTTAGGATATGAGCTATAACTATTGCATTCATATTTACTGTTTTTCATGTATGTGATAAAATGAATGTATGAGATTCATGCTAGTTAATTGATAAGATCAAATGTTAAATGGTGAGATAATATTCACAAAACCCCTCAATAAAATATTAAGTCTTTTATTGCTCGTTAAAGTCTAGATCGATACAATGTAGATTCTGCCAAAGCGAGGTACTTGTATCTATCTTGGCCAAACGTGAAGAATAAGCAAGTGATATTCGTTGTTTGTAATATTGGTTAAAGACTTAGCTAGGTTACTATAGTATGATTAGAAAACCTAAAAGTTAGTTATTTGGATAATCATAAGATGATTATGAACAAGAGTTGTTCACCAAATGAAGGAGTTACATGAGATGTAATTAGCAAGTGTTGCATATCTAGATAGACCATAATCTTAAGAGAAAAGCCAAAGCCAACTTAAGAGAATGTGAAATTTGGATCCCTGCCCACTAGAAAAAACTTTTATAAAAGTAGTGTGAGTATAAAGTCCTTTTATAAACAAACTTGGTAAACGTACTCAAAATTCATATTTTATTGTTGTAGCTTATTATGGAAAATACAAATTTGTTATCATTGCAATCAGTCCTTGAGAAGGACAAGTTGAACGGCGTAAACTACCATGATTGGCCACTAAAAGGAAAATGTTTCCATTGTAATAAGACATGTCATTGTAAAAGGAATTGTCCCATTTATCTTGAAAGAGTTGTTGCATTAGCGATAGGTAGGGGGTGAGCATTCGAACGAGTGGAGTCGAGTCGAGTCAAAAAATTTCGAGTTATTCGAGTTGACGCGTCATATTTTACAACTCAAACTTTGTTTGAAATTTTTCTATTCGAGTCGAGTTTTCGAGTTCCTATACAAATTTAATTGTAATTATTTGTCATATTATAGTACAATTTAATTCCAATTTAAACTATTTTCTCTAATTATATAAGATACGTATACATATTTCTTCATATGTGACATAATTCCTTCATATTTTTTTATATCAGTATATACATACTAGGAAAAATTAAGGGACTTAACTCGAACTTAAAAATTAATCTACTAATTACAAAAAAATTCGAGTTATTCGAATTTCCATTTTCTATTTCCAGCATAAGTATGAACAGATCAAAAACAAATGACTCTAACAAAAATTATCTTTGGCATTGTCACTTGGGGTCACATAAGTGAAAAACGCATTTCAAAACTTCATAAAGATGGATTTTTTAATTCCTTTGTTTTCGAACAACTTGATGTATGCGAGCCTTGCTTATTGGGAAAGGTGACCAAAGCTTCTTTTAATGGTAAAAATGAGCGAGTAAGTGATTTATTGGGATTAATACATAGGGATGTATGTGGACCAATGAATACACAAGCCAGAGGAGGGTTTTAATACTTTATTACTTTCACAGTTGACTTCAATAAATATGGGTACATTAACCTAATGCATCATAAATCTGAAGCCCTTGAAAAGTTCAAGGAATTTTAAAAATGAAGTACAAAACAAACTAGAAAAATGTATTAAGGCTCTTTGATCAGATCAAGGGATGAAACATTATCTTAATTAAATTTGGAAAAAAACCGCAGAGAGTTAGAAGAATCCAATTCTTCTAACACGATATCGAATCTAAGTCGTCACAACAGCATTCCGATCTCTACGCAGTCCACCCGAATAAAACGAACAATATTTTTCTTCCCTAACTGTTCGAGAGGATTTTTCGCAAAAGCGTGTGTTTGGCTGCTAGACCTTATGCCTTTATATAGCATTCAAAACCCTAATTCTAATTAAATTCGGGTTCTTTAAATATACAATATATTTAATCGAATATAATTAGATATGTAGAATTTGATTCTACTTCGATCAGACTTCTTTAGGGATATATATTTTAATAGTATCTGATAATTACAATAATTTTCTAGTATTAAATATATATATAAACAAAATTATCTATAATTACAACAATCATAATAATTTCAGTTTTTACTTATTTTGTGCACAACAAGTTTGTAAACATGTTATCTAGTCGATATTTGTTCATTTCAATCATAGGGTGTGACCCTTGTAGGTTCATGTAACGTTAGTAGTAATATATAGAACAATTCTAATATTATAAGCAATGAGTGGCATCTAGAATACATCATTGCTACCTAAGTTACATGAAGTCGTGGTTCGACATAACCTTTTTTGTGATTAACTCTTTTCATGTATTACATCCTTTTGACCTTATATCTAGATCAGACACAAGTCGTGGAATAGTCACAATTGTTTAGTCTATCTAATATTTCCTGATATCTTGAGTAGACTATTTGTTGAGTTGATCACACAATTGCAAATGGCCAAGAGGGGGGTGAATTGGCAATAAAAATTTTGGTGGGAAGAATGAGTGAAAAATAAAAATTGACACAAGTAGTTAGAGTGGTTCAAGTTCTCCAAATGAACTCTACATCCACTACCTTAGTTCCCACTAAGGATTTTCAGCCAATTCACTACTTGAATTCTTCCCCTTTTCTTAGATGGGGAGGTAATCTTACAAATTCGATTAAGCTTTCTACCCAAAGCTTAATCCACTCAATTTACAAAGAGAAGTTTTGGTAAACTCAAATAATTCCTCACAAAGGATAAATGTCTACCCAATTACAATTTCAATCACCCCAAACTCACAATACAAAATAACAATTGAAAACACTAGAGTTGGGTACAAGAATTTGACTTTGAAGAGCACAAGGGTTTGGATTTTTGCTTTGATGATGCTTGTAGGTTGAATAGTTGTTGCTGACCTTCAAAGGACTTCAATTTATACCTCCTCTATTAATTCTAGCCGTTTGGGTGGTTGGGGACTTGAATAGAGCCGTTGGAAGTGTTATCTCACCTCCATAAATGCAGTCTGCAACCACCCGTTTCGGAACTCGGGAACCTGTTTCGAAACAGACCAAAATAGACAGAGTCATTGGGGTGCATTTAAGAGCCCGTATCGAAACGATATTAACCCGTTTCGAAACACTTTTTCCACTATCAAGGGTCGTTTCGAAACAGCTTGAACTCGTTTCGAAATGCCTTAACGGTTTCTGAAAAATCAGTTAAAAACTTTGCAACGGTCATATTTTCAAATCAAAATGAAGAACCGTTTCGGAACACTTGAAGTCATTTCGATACGGGTTCTCTATGTTCTAAAGCCATTTCGATACCCGTTTCGGAACAAGGGTTGACAGTTTCAAAACCGTTTCGAAACGCCTTAGACCGTTTCGAAACAGTGACTCGAAAAACACTGTTTCGACTTTAAGAACACTTAGAAAATATTTAGAAATCTTAGTTTTTAACTTAGGCAGATTCTTTAAATCATATGGGGATATTTGAGGACTTAAAAATTCATTTTGACATTTTCAATTTAGTCCTTAGGTTCTTTAGTTATATCAAAATTAAAATATCGGTTTCACAATCTCCCCCTTTTTGATATAACAAAACCAAAGTTAGAATTTTTAAGAGTTTTGAAAATTTTGAACACATTCTAACTCCCCCTTAATTTAAGATAGGTTTTTAAAGTTTTAAAAAGATTTTAACTTTGAAATTCAAGTTTTAAAACTTAAAAACACTTTAGACATTTAAAAACGAATTTTTGGCTCTTAAATTTCTTCTCCCCCTTTTTTGTTAGATCAAAAATAATAAACAAGGCTCATAGAGAAGATAAAAGGTTAGTACCAATAATCATTAAGCAATAAGCAACAATAATATTGATTCATAAAATTAAAATATCCAAAACATAAATCAACATTAAGTTCAAAGCATAATCCCAAATAAGATCAAAAGCATCAGTTCCTAAAACATAATGGAAATAAAGATGCAAACTTAATCCTAAAATGCATCGATAATACGATATGTTATGAATATCCTAGGCCTCGTCATCTCCATCATCATCCGAAGTCTCATCATCGCTCTTGACTTGAGAACGGCGAAACTTCATCCATTGGCCTTAAAGGGTAGAGAAGGACAAATCCATGTTCGAGTGGGAAGTCTCAAGGGATTGGAGTCGATCCTCTACATTTTGCAAGCGAGTGTTGATGGCACCAAAACCCGAAGCCATGTTGGTGTCTATGGCATTGAACCGCTCAGTAATCAAAGCCGTGAGAGTTTCATGGTTTGCAACTTAAGCTTGTGGTTGAGGTTCAACGGGAGGAGGAGGAGGAGGTGCGGCTCTATCAACACGTTCCCAAACATTTTTCACATAGTGAAAACCGGACTTGCGGAGAGAGGACTCACCAATTTTTGACTTGCGGGGTTCCGGAGAGTCGTAGGTGCAATCGAGACCAATCTTGCTAAAGATGTGACTTAAGATCGTGCCATAAGTAAAGGATTTCAAAGCATCGATGTCAATGAGCTTAGCATTGTTAACCATCTCGGCAAATATGATCTTAGCAACATTAGGGCGCTCACCACGACGGAAACATTCAAGCCAAAAGTAGTCAACTTGACGGATATGAGAATATTTACCTCCGGAGGGGCGAAGGAACCATGAAACCATCAAGTGGAGAAAACGATCGTGCGCATCCAAAGTAAGCACTTGAGCGGTATTAGAACCAAAGTGACGTTCATTCTCAATTCCTTCATCCTTAAGGGAAAAAGTAAACTCCAAAAGAGGGACATTAACAACAAACTTTTTCCCTAAAATATAAGATTCAATCCCAACAACCTCGGTGTTTGTTTCATCATTAATAAGGTGAGCATTGGAATAAAAGATAAGTACCATGTGTTTGTAGCAAATATCCGGGATGCTCAACAAAGGAAGAAGATCCCATTCGCTCAAACGCTCGAGGTAACGGAAAAGAAATCACTCGGAGTTAAGGAATTCGAGATCAATAACACGCTCACGACGAACTTCGTAATCCTTGACATACTTGAAATGAGCTCGCATCTCTGGAGTTCGAAGAGATTTTTGAAAGAGCTGAGCAAGATTCGGACGCATACTCGAGTCACCGGTTTGAACGGACTTACGCTTTTTGTTAACATTCTCCGACATCCTAAAAACATTAAGCAAGCAAGTTTGAAAAAATTAAGTGTATGCATAGATTTCTAAATTCAATCCAATGATAAATCCCACTTAGGTTTTAAAAAAAATTAAAACAAAAAAATTTTAAAAGAAAAAAACAGTAAAAGAAAATACGAGTGAAAATTTTTATATTCGAATCAGAAAATTGAAGATTTTGAAAAAAAAATTCAAGATATGAACAACCCAAACATAAAAACATATAAACTATACAAAAATAAAATTTTCTAACCTAAGATTCGAACATAAATTGAAGGAAAAAGAAAAAAAGAGGAAAAATACCTTAGTTTGGGATTTTGGATGAATGGATGAAAACCCTTGCACAATGTTGATGAATCTTGCTTAGACTAGTGTTTTAGAGAAAAACCCCTCAAGATTTGGTGAAAAACAAAGAGGTTTAGAGGGTTTTATAGGGAAAAATTCGGGCTAGGGTTTTTAGGGTTTGGGAGAGTTTTAATTTAAAGTAAACTTTATCATTAAAAGCCCTACTTAAAGCTGTCCGCGAAACCGTTTCGGAACGGTCCTGACCGTTTCGAAACACGAGCACGAAGGTTTGACCGTCTTTTGGACTTCAGCTGACCGTTTCGATACAGTGTTGACCGTATCGAAGCCCCGTTGACTCGTATCGAAACTTGTTTCGATACATCCCTTGGCAGTAGCCAAATCGTTTCGAAACGCCCTTCTCTTAGACATGATTTTGAAGCATCCGTATCGAAACAGATTGACCCGTTTCGATACACATGGGCCTGGAAGTGCAGATGAGGCTCTAAAAGTGCAGAAAAATTGAATTTTTCTAAGGCCTAACTTGCATGAATGACATGAATAGTAGGCAAAACATATGCAAACATAAACATACTCCCCCTAGCTATAGGCATGGATGAAATTAGGAGTAAAAACACATAAACATGGCATTTCACAAGATCAAGCAATTTTAAGCACAAAAGAGGTCCTAAAAGGTCAAGATAGGCTAGCTAGACCTAACTCTCTCCTAAGGGACCAAAAACGCTCTTTATCTAAAGATTTTGTAAATATATCCGCTAATTGGTTCAAGGTGTCAACAAATTCTATAACAACATCATTTTTCAAAACATGATCTCTAATGAAATGATGTCGAATTTCTATATGTTTAGTTCTAGAGTGTTGGATGGGATTCTTAGTGAGACAAATGGCACTAGTATTGTCACACCTAAGAGGTATGGTTTCTACTTCAACACCATAATCTAAGAGTTGTTGCTTCATCCAAAGGACTTGAGCACAACAACTCCCTAAGGATATGTACTCCGCTTCGGTGGTAGATAAGGCTACGGTATTTTGTTTCTTAGAGAACCAAGATACGAGCATACTACCTAAGAATTGGCATGTCCCGGAAGTATTTTTCCTATCTATCTTACATCCCCCATAATCCGCATCCGAATAAGCATGAAGGCTAAAGGAAGAATCTTTAGGATACCAAAGGCCTAAGGTAGGTGTGTCTCTAAGGTATCTAAAAATTCTCTTAATGGAAACTAAGTGTGATTCTCTAGGACTAGCTTGAAACCTAGCACACAAGCAAACACTAAACATAATATCCGGTCTACTTGCGGTAAGGTAAAGCAAAGAACCTATCATGGATCTATAAAGCCTAGAATCAACATACTTACCTCCTTCATCTTTGTCAAGCTTTATGGAAGAACTCATAGGTGTGGCTTGAGGTTTTGCATTCTCCAAGCCAAACTTTTTGAGCATATCATTCACGTACTTAGCTTGATTTATGAAGTTGCCATCTTTTCTTTGATTGATTTGGAGTCCCAAAAAGAATGAGAGCTCCCCCATCATGCTCATCTCGAACTCACCTTGCATTAGCTTAGAAAATTCTTTACAATAACACTCATTAGTAGAACCAAAAATGATATCATCAACATAGATTTGTACTACTAAGATGTCATTGTTATATCTTTTTATGAATAGTGTGGTATCCACCTTTCCTTTTTCAAAACCCTTTTCAATTAAGAAATTTGAAAGTCTCTCATATCAAGCTCTAGGAGCTTGTTTTAAACCATAGAGAGCTTTTGTAAGTTTAAACACATGATTTGGAAATTTTGAATCCTCAAAACCCGGTGGTTGTTCAACATACACTTCTTCATTTATAAAACCATTTAAAAAGGCACTTTTTACATCCATTTGAAAAAGCTTGAAATTATGATAACATGCAAATGCAAGCAACATCCTAATGGCTTCCATTCTAGCTACGGGTGCATAAGTCTCATCAAAATCAATTCCCTCTTCTTGGGTATAGCCTTGAGCAACAAGCCTAGCCTTGTTTCTCACTATATTACCACTTTCATCTAATTTATTCCTAAAAACTCATTTTGTTCCTATAGTAGATTGATTATTAGGCCTTTCAACTAATGTCCAAACTCTACTTCTCTCAAATTGATTTAATTCCTCTTGCATGGCCAAAATCCAAAAATCATCTTTTAAAGCTTCTTTAATATTTTTAGGCTCAATGCATGAAAGAAATGCAACATGGTTCATTAATTTGAGAGAGGATCTAGTAGTTACCCCCTTGGATGGATCACCCAAGATTTCACCACCTTTGACATAGTTGAACTCCCTTGGGTAAGACACCTCATTTTCCTCAAGAGCCAAGTCCTTCAAGGCTTCAAGAGGTGGATCTTGTGCATCCTCATCTTTAGTTGGAACCTCATCCACCTTTGACGTTTGTCCTCCATCAATGGCATCAAGGATTCCTACATCATCATCATCACAAGATTCCTTCCTCGGAAGGAGGTTATCATCGAAAACAACATGTATAGACTCTTCAACTACTAGAGTTCTTTTATTAAATACACGATAGGCTTTAAAGTTTAAAGAGTACCCTAAGAAAATAGCTTCATCACTTTTAGCATCAAATTTACCTAAGTTTTCTTTACCATTATTCAACACAAAACACTTGCAACCAAAAGGATGAAAATAGCTAATGTTAGGCTTCTTAGATTTTAAAATCTCATAAGGTGTTTTCTTCAAAATTGGCCTAATCATTACTCGATTTATAATATAGCAAGCGGTATTTGTGGCTTCCGCCAAAAAATATTTAGGTAAATTATTTTCGCAAAGCATGGTTCTAGCCATTTCTTCTAAAGTTCGATTTTTCTTCTCAACTACCCTATTTTTTTGAGGAGTGCGAGGTGCGGAAAAATTGTGGCTAATCTCATTTTCATTTAAAAACTCATCGAAACCTAGATTTTGAAATTCGGTTCCATGATCACTTCTAATGTGAGAAATTTTAAGTTCAAGATCATTTTGAGTTATTTTAGAAAATGTGATGAATTTTTCTAAAGCCTCATCCTTTGTACTTAAGAATAGAACCCAAGTAAACCTAGAATAGTCATCTACAAGCACAAAAGCATATGATTTTCCACCCAAGCTCACTGTTCTAATAGGCCCAAAAAGATCCATATGAATCAATTGTAAACATATACTAGTAGAGACATCATTAATGGATTTAAATGAAGTTCTATGTTGTTTACCCTTTGAACATGCATCACAAATTTTATCATTAGAAAATTTAAGTTTGGGTAAACCTCTAACTAGATTAAGGGAAATTTATTTCTCTAAGACACTCATGCTAGCATGTCCTAATTTCTATGCCAAAGCCATGTGTCATGTTCATCATGTGCAACTAAGCATGTATGAGATGAATGAATGTCATCTAGATGCACCATGTATATGTTCCCTATGCGATGACCAATGAGCATTAGTTGATTTGTTTTAATGTTTACAATTTTGCAACCACTTTTATCAAATAAAACATTAAAACCCTTGTCACATAATTGACTAATGCTTAATAAATTGTGTTTAAGACCGTTGACATACAAAACATTTTCAATGAAAATAGAAGAGTGATTACCAATGGAGCCTATTCCTTCAATGTGACCTTTGGAGTTGTTACCGAAAGTTACCACTCCACCACTCTTTGGCTTTAGTTCCACAAATCTACTCTTGTCACCGGTCATATGTCTTGAGCATCCACTATCAAGGTACCAAGAATTTTGGCTTGAAGCTTTAGCCTTATAGCAATGCTCCTCTTACAAACAAAGAAATTAGGTCTTGATTTTTGGTACCCAAATCATTTTGGGTCCATGAGTGTTAGCCTTCAAAATTTTGGTTCCCTTAGGAATCCAAGAAGCAATAGCATTAATATTATTAGAAATAATGAGTTCCTTACGAACCCAAACACTCCTAACTCTTTGACCTCTAAATTGCTTATTAAAATTTCTTTGTTTAGGAATAAAAGGTTTTCTTTTTACATATTGGGATTTAGAATGATATCCTTTTTCAAAATTGTTTTTCCCAATAGTAATAGATGTTTTAAGATTATCCACTTCCTTTGTGTGATAATCTTGAAAATCGGAAAGAAGTTTTTCAAGTTCAAGATTTTTCGTTTTAAGATCATTTGAAAGATTTACTAAAAACAAAACTTTCTTTTCCAATTCGGAGTTAGCTTTAGAAAATGTCTCATTTTGATTTTTCAAATCGAAAATGGTTTTCTTGTTTTTCAAAATGGATTCTTTATATTTTCCTACTAACTCATCGTAAACCTCTTGCAATTCATCATAAGCATCTTGAAGTTCATCAAAAGTAAAATCAAAATTGGATAAGTTAGAATTTACCTTTGGTTCATCATCAATGGCCATGAGACATAGATTGGCCACTTCCTCCTCTTCCTTGGATGACTCATCGTCACTCCAAGTTGCTATTTGAGCTTTGAGCTTGTTCTTCTTCCCAAAGCTCTTCCTCTTCAATTGAGGACATTCGGAACGGATGTGACCCGGCTTCTTGCATTCATAGCAAGTGATTTGGTCCTTCTCCTCATCCTTACTGTTGCTCTTGAAGTCTCCCTTTCTAATAAATTTTCTTCCACGATTGGACTTCATGAACCGAGTAAACCGTTTGGCCAACATAGCCATCTCCTCATCTTCATCTTCACTTGAATCGCTTTCTTGATATGAAGCTTTTAGAGCGATTCCCACTTTCTTCTTCTCAACATCCTTCTTCTCAACCATTTTCTTCTCTTCTTCTCTTCCCTTTCTCATGATCTCATGGGTGAGTAGAGATCCAACAAGAGCATCAAGCTTGAGAGTCTTCAAATCTCTAGCTTCAATACTAGCCGTTCTCTTGCCATCCCATGATTCCGGAAGAGAGTACAACAATTTCCTCACTAGTTTGTCTTCGGGGATGATCTCAACGAACCCCTTCAATTCGTTGACAATGACCGAGAATCGATCAAACATCTTGGAGACACTTTCATCGGGATCCATCTTGAAATTTTCATAGCTTAGATTGAGTAGCCCAATCTTTGTCTCCTTGACATCACTAGTTCCCTCATATGTTGTCTCGAGGGTATCCCAAACCTCCTTGGCATTTTCGATTGAAGACACCTTGGAGTAGATATCCGGACCAAGTGCACAAAATATCACATGGAGAGCTTTGTCATTCACTTGCATCCTTCTTCTTTCATCATCCGTCATCTCGGCTTTTACCTTTGGGACAAGTCTTTCTCCATCTCTCTTCAAAGGAATGTATGAACCTTCTTCAACTACATCCCACACCATGTAGTCGGTAGACTTGATGAAGAGTCTCATCATATTCTTCTAATATGGGTAGTTATCCCCATTGAAGAATGGTGGCTTGGTGGTAGATTGAGACTCATAGTTGGAGGTGGATGCCATTGCTTGACTAGTTGTTGATCAAACTCTCCTAGAATCGACTCAAGATGGTTGTAATCCTTCCAATGAGTGTAGCTCTGATACCAATTGTTGAGTTGATCACACAATTGCAAATGGCCAAGAGGGGGGTGAATTGACAATAAAAATTTTGGTGGGAAGAATGAGTGAAAAATAAAAATTGACACAAGTAGTTAGAGTGGTTCAAGTTCTCCAAATGAACTCTACATCCACTACCTTAGTTCCCACTAAGGATTTTCAACCAATTCACTACTTGAATTCTTCCCCTTTTCTTGGATGAGGAGGTAACCTTACAAATTCGATTAAGCTTTCTACCCAAAGCTTAATCCACTCAATTTACAAAGAGAAGTTTTGGTAATCTCAAATAATTCCTCACAAAGGATAAATGTCTACCCAATTACAATTTCAATCACCCCAAACTCACAATACAAAATAACAATTGAAAACACTAGAGTTGGGTACAAGAATTTGACTTTGAAGAGCACAAGGGTTTGGATTTTTGCTTTGATGATGCTTGTAGGTTGAATAGTTGTTGCTGACCTTCAAAGGACTTCAATTTATACCTCCTCTATTAATTCTAGCTGTTTGGGTGGTTGGGGACTTGAATAGAGCCGTTGGAAGTGTTATCTCACCTCCATAAATGCAATCTGCAACCACCCGTTTCGGAACTCGGGAACCTGTTTCAAAACGAACCAAAATAGAAAGAGTCGTTGGGGTGCATTTAAGAGCCCGTATCAAAACAGTATTAACCCGTTTCGAAACACTTTTGCCACTGTCAAGGGTCGTTTCGAAACAGCTTGAACTCGTTTCGAAATGCCTTAACGGTTTCTGAAAAATCAGTTAAAAACTTTGCAACGGTCATATTTTTCAAATCAAAATGAAGAACCGTTTCGAAACACTTGAAGTCGTTTCGATACGGGTTCTCTATGTTTTAAAGTCGTTTCGATACTCGTTTCGGAACAAGGGTTGACAGTTTCAAAACCGTTTCGAAACGCCTTAGACCGTTTTGAAACAGTGACTTGAAAAACACTCTTTCGGCTTTAAGAACACTTAGAAAATATTTAGAAATCTTAGTTTTTAACTTAGGCAGATTCTTTAAATCATACGGGGATATTTGAGGACTTAAAAATTCGTTTTGACATTTTCAATTTAGTCCTTAGGTTCTTTAGTTATATCAAAATTAAAATATCGGTTTCACACTATTATAAACGAATAACTATGATATATCATATCAATTTATTCGAGCATGGTCATGCATTTCTAGTCTCACTCAATCAAGTGGCCTATGATATTACTCTTATTATGTATGAGGGACAAATCCTATCTTGATCAATCATATTCCGCTACATAGATTGTAACATATCCAATATCAGTCTTTATAGTGTAGTTAGTTACGACAAACATTTGATTGTATTAAAATATGTCACTCACAATGTTGAAATAATGACGATCTCAAGTATGAGGATCATACATGTAGTTTATCACTATGAGCAATGTTGTGACTGTCACATAATAATCCAAGAAACATGCTCATAGCGAGTCAATCTAATATATCGTTCTCTAACACACACTTATGTATTGATTTTGACATCTCCATGTCAATGACAACACTTTGTCATCAATCAACTACACATTAGTCTTAATATATTATTGTTGTTCATGTCCACAATAATACTCACTAAAGACATTTAAGAATAACTATGTTATTCTAAGGATTTTATATTAATAAAACGAGATAAAATAAATATGTCTTTTACAATCATCTCATGATTTGTTTTTGGGCATACTCCAACACACTGATGTATGTAAGTGTTGATAGTTGAGTAAATGAAAGAACAAACTTACACTAGTGTAAGTAAGTGTCAATAGTTTAGCAAATAAAAGGGCTAACTTATATCGGTGTAAGTTAGAGTTGATAGTTCAGACAACATAAAAATAAGGTTTGTGGGGAAAGACCATACTTATACCGATGTAAGTATGAATAGATTACCACAAAATAATATTGAGACTTAATATGGTGCAAGCATGGTTTAAAGTCTGAGCAATAAAGTAAGTAAAGTTTTACACTTCTTTATAAAAATTTATAATCTGTTTTGCATAATTTGATACTTATATCATATAGAGATGTACCATGTTGCTCTTTTGTTGGTATGAATGATCATTAGTCTTTGGGGTTTTAGGAAAATCACAAAATTTCAATACTCTACGTGGTTTGGATGCTTTGTTCAAATGAAAGTAGTTGGTACCATACCAATTTGTTTCATATTATGATAATATAGTTTTTTTTTTATTAAGGGGGGCATCCACTACACACCTCATTAAAAAACCTCCCTAATCCTAATGGAGGAAAAAGAGTATGTGCAGTGGAGCAAAAAAACCAAAAAACCGAGACATAAATAGCAAAATAAAAAACTAAACAAAAAAGCTAATAAGCTAAACCACCCAGCAACCACCATGCACAAGGCATGTCCACGGCAGCAGCATCCGCTCCATCAGGCAGTGATCACCCGAACCATCCAAACACAACAGGTAACAAACCATCAACCGATACCCTCCGCAGCACAACAACCCAGCAGCTCTTTCTTCAGTTGATCGCGAACAGCCGGGGGTGGTTCAAGGAAACGGTAGTACGTCAAAGGTAACTCCTTTGCCAATTTCGCGAGCGTATCCGCGACCATATTAACCTCGCGCTTCACCCAAGAAAACTGAATTTCCCAATTACGCTCTACAATTTCCTTAAGATGAACCCGAAGATTCGAAGGGAATTTCAACGGATCACCCAAGAGAAAGCCATCATACACATCTCTATTGTCCGTTTCCACAATAATCTTCTGATACCCAAGAGCCCACGCCGTCGAGAGCCCCTCATATACCGCCCATAGCTCGGCATCGAAAACAGAACACACCCCAATTTTCTTTGAGAACCCGAACCGCCACTGTCCCAAGCTATTCCGTCCAACACCTTCACAAAACGAAGCCCCAGTGCTCACATTTCTTGCCCCGTCAATGTTCAATTTTACCCAACCTACCGGGGGTTGCACCCAACCGGCTGCACTAGCAGAATACACCCTCCCAGTATCGTGGAGGCTCCGTCGCTCCTCCGCCCGCAACACCTCCTCACAATACCGAAAAGCCCGCTACAGAAGAGGTTCCTGGCAGTCCATCGGCAATCCAAAAACCACAGCATTTCGACGTTCCCACGCAAGCCAAACAACGGTACTAAAAAGAATATCCCAGTTCCCAGCAACCTTAGGATATTTACATATAGGCATAATGTTCAAGTGAAACCATCTCACCATAGGTAACCCGAAAAAATCAGCAACCAAGCCCGGTTTGATGAGATCTAACCATACCGATCGAATCATAAGACAATCCCGGAGAATATGAGAAATATTTTCCACCGCGGCACCACATAACACACAGCTAGCATCCTCCGCAAAATTTCGTCGCACACGCTCCTCATTTGTCATCACCCGACCATGACAAATTTTCCACAAAAACATACGAACCCGCGGAAGCCCACGAAGTTTAGCTAAACACACCCAAATCGGATCCAACTCAGCAACAACCGAATCCTCGACAAGAGCATAGGCCGACTTCACCGTGAACTTCCGCGATGCCTCTAGCGCCCACCCAGGGCAATCAGGGACACCTATATCAATCGGAGGCTTAGTTGCCGCAAGTCCCTGCAAAACTGTTTCAGGAAGCCGTCCAACAAGCTCTCCCCATTTCCACTGTCCACCCTCATCCACCATATCCTTGACCGTACCACGATCAATATTACCACTACCGGGAGACACATGATGTACAAGAGGACCAAAAGAGCTCACCCAAGCATCGTTCCAGAAGTCAATAAGCTTCCCATCACCAACATTCCAAACTATGTTTTGCCTAAGATCCGACCATAATAATCTGATACCCTGCCAAAGACGTGAGCCCCGCACATTCGGCAAAGAAGTCGGTGTTATCTCTTGAATACCGTATTTTGCCCTCATAACTTGAACCCAAAGTTTACTAGGATCTGAGACCATTATAAAACCCAACTTCAAGAGAAAGGCTGAATTCTGATGCTCCATCCGTTTAATTCCCAACCCACCTTCAGAAATAGGCGAGCAAACAACATTCCAGTTTACAGCATGGCAACCTTTACTCTCATTACTGTGCCCCCAAATAAAATTGCGAATTAGCCATTCAATCTCATCACACACATACCGAGGTAGGCGAACAGATTGCATAACATACATAGGAATAGACGAAAGCACTGATTTAGCCAGCACGATACGTCCGGCGAAAGAAAGTAAACTAACCTTCCAACCCGCAAGTCTATCAGCTACCTTCTGAACCACATATCGATAAGTAGCTTTGGTAACCCGCCCATGAATTAGCGGCACACCCAAGTATCGTCCAAGATCCGAAACACATTGAAAACTGAAAGCATCACTGATATCCTCCTGTAATGCTATGTGAATGTTAAGGGAGAAAAAGATATTCGTTTTTGAAATACTAACCTTATGCCCCGAACATTCACAGAATTCACGAAGAACACGGCTAACAACATCAAACTGCTCCAACGAAGCTTCCGCAAACAACACCAGGTCATCCGCAAAGAATAAGTGAGAAATCAGAGGGCCATTTCTTTTGAACTGAAAAGCCTTCCAGGTACCATGGTCTACCTCTCTCTGAATAGCCTGCGCTAACCTTTCCATACATAAGACGAAAAGATAGGGCGAGAGAGGATCACCCTGACGTATCCCTCTAGTCGGTTTAAAACTATCAGACGTATCACCATTCCAGAGAATTTGTGTAGAAATAGAGGAGACACAACTCATAATAAGGGATCGCAGATGATCCGGAACACCAATATCGGAAAGGGTGTCGTCAATAAAAGACCACTCAAGCCGATCATAAGCCTTCTCAAGGTTGACCTTAATAGCAAACCAAACCATTTTCCCTTTTCTGGTAAGCATAGAATGAATAATCTCCTGCGCAATGACGATGTTATCCGTGATCGAACGTCCAGAGACAAAGCTCGTCTGATTCTCGGATATCCAATTCGGCAAAAACGGCTTCAATCTATTCACCACAACTTTACTTAAAATTTTGTACACCACCGTACAAAGACCAATAGGCCGAAACTGAGCAATAGATTCCGGACTATCAACCTTAGGAAGAAGCACCAAAAGAGTTCTATTCAGATCCAGATCCACAACCCCAGAAGAAAACATGCGTTGTATGGTTTTACAAACCACATCCCCAACAATGCTCCAGTTTTTCTGGTAAAAGGATGCATGAAAACCGTCAATACCCGACGCTTTCGAAGGAGACATCTGAAATAAAGCTGAGGAAATTTCCTCACGCGAAACCTCCCTCTCCAAGGCCAATAAATCCCGTTGATGTAGGCCCCTAAAATACCCTCGGCAATTATACGCATAACCGGAAGAACCCTCAGACGAAAAAAGCTTGGTGTAGAAATCCAAAGCCACACGTTTCAACAACGAGGGGTCCGACACCCAGTTCCCCAAATCATCCTTCAGACAAACCACGGTATTATGCTTACGTCTACCATTGGCCACCGCATGATAATACTTCGTGTTGCGATCGCCATCATTTATCCAATCACACCTAGCTTTTTGTCTCCATTCACTCTCCTCCATAGCCAAAATATCATCGAGTTCACTTTTTAGAACCTTTTCAAGTTCACTCAGTGATCTCGAATAACGATGCCCTAAAGCCTTATCAATTCCCTTTAGACGTGCAAGAATACGCCTTTTACGCTTACCCAAAGACCCAATGCAATCCGCCTGCCAATGTGGTAACTTTTGTTGCAAAATACTAATATTCTCATCAAGAGACAACACATTGTCCCACGATTTCTCCAAAAAAGGAGTGAACTCCGCAGAGGCTTGCCAAGATTGAACAAACCGGAAGGGTTTTGCCACCGAAGGTAAGCCGTGTAGATCCATGCAAAGAAGAATAGGCCTATGATCCGAACCGATTCTATCAAGATGCCGGACGATACTATTAGGAAAGCACTCCATCCATTTCAAATTCACCATGCAACGATCCAGGCGTTCATATAGATCACCCCGAGACCAGGTAAAACGAGGCCCCTTAAACTCAACCTCCTGCAAAGCGTTAGAAAAGACAAAACTCTGAAAATCACGACTGATACAAAGACGACGGACCTGACCACCACGACGATCATCAAGGTGCAAGATGGCGTTAAAATCACCCCCAATAAGCCAAGGATGATCAAGCACAGGATTAACCGTACTTAACTGATCCCACAGGTACCGCCTATATTGCACCTGAGGGCTTGCATACACCACAGTAAAACCAACGGACGCGGCAAAGCGATACCCTGTACCTTCATATGAATGAACTGATTAGACACAGACAAAATATGAACCTGTACATTACCATTCCACAATAACCAAATTCCACCACTGAAACCCTGAGCTTCCACCCGGAAAGAAGACTGAAAACCCAACTGATTCACAATACGATCCGCTCGCGTACCACTCATACGTGTCTCCATTAAAGCAACAAACGAAGGATTAGCGGAAGCACTAATCCTACGAAGATGATCACGAAACGAGGAGCTAGCCGCTCCCTGAATATTCCACATAAGAAAATTAATCATAGGAAAATAAAGAGAAGCGAAACGGTACCACAACTTAATCCACAACCATGACATTCGACGACCCAGGTGGATTTGCCTCCGTATCATCACCTTTGGTCACCGGAGTTGCGGGAACTTCCACCACGGATTCGTGTAGAACCGACCCCATATGCTGCACATTCGCAGCAGCTCCAGCCCCCGCGTTGTTGGTCCGAACATTAGCCAATTGGAGGTCATCAAGACGCGCGGAAGCCGACTGCACCCATTCTGACAACAGCGGCATCGTCGGCAATCTATCAGATTTCTTTTTCCCTCGTGCCTGCGGCTTTGCCAAACCCTTACTGCTCTTCTGAACACCTTGTATCTTAACCTTACTACTACTCTTTTGTGACACGTGCACCTTCCGACCATCATCCACAATAGAAATCGCCACATGACTCGGCCCTGCCATGCTATCCTTATGTTCCACAACCGTCGGGGAAGCCCCTGGAACTGTCGGAGCAACACTCCACTTCCTCCCCTCACCTCCAGCTTTATCTAAAGTAATACCAGCATTCACTTGCCGCGGAACGGCATCGCTAGGACCATCCATGCGTACACCTAGCGGCTCTGCCCGCACACTACCAGGGCTATCAGCAGTTGCAATTTGCTTCCCCTTATCAGCACCCACATGACTAACCTCATGGCTAGGTTGACCTCCATCACCTTTTTCCGGAATAAACTCCCTTCCCTCAAGGCCTTGAAGCACTTGAAACCGAGATGCACCAACACTAACCGGGTCCTTCCTAGTAAAGTTCCTATTCTCCCCCATCTTCCGTGGTCTACGCTTTCTATTTTCCGCCACCATCCAAGGACCGTAGAAATCAGCACTTTCACTCTCCTTCACGGGAGCCTTTGTAACATCGGAATTCTCCTTGGAGACCTCCGTTACCTTCTGGGCACAAAACTCCATAGTATGACCATACACACCACAGTGGTGACAGATATGCTGCAAGCCCTCATACTCAATTTTTTGTAAGAAATCGTCAATTCCAATACATGGTAAGAGCGGTTTAGAAAGATCAACCAAAACAGCAAGGCGAGCAAACTTACCTCGCTCACCGGCAACAGTGTTGTAATCCACCTTCACTACCTTACCAATAATCGTGGCAATACGATGGAATAAGCTTTTTGAATAGTATCGAATAGGCAAACCCGGAAGCCGAACCCAGACCACCACATGGGAAGGATGAGTTTGCGACGTCGAAAATTCTCGACTCCATGGTTGGACCGTGAGATAACTACCAAATATAGTCCATGGCCCCGCAGTTAACACACGAACATAGTCCTCAACACTCTCAAGTTTAACCAGGAAATAGTCATTGGCGAGATCGATCAATTGGAAACGACCAACTAATTACCATAACGCCTGAATGCGGTTCCAAAGCACGCGATAGCTAATCGTTCAACCAAGCAATCTAACAACCAACGCCTTGTCCATACTACGATCAAAAAGTTCATGCACCCGCTCAGAAAACTTGATCACCGGGTACGGTCCACCAGTCCGAATTGTAACGTCATCATCGTTAACAACTATCTCCTCAGCCGTTTCGCTATTTCGCACCGTTCCTTTACCATCAGCACTGCCTGAGACAATGTTGGCATACGATTTAGATGTCTCAGCATTATTCTCCAAACCGTCCCCTTGCCCCATCACAACATCCGAGTCAACAGCCCCTTCAAAAATAGGGTTTCCAACCACCTTCATCTGATCACCCATGCCCCCGACAGAAATATCCCCCGCTGCAGCCACCATCTTTGAACCCAGCGCCTGCCCATCCTCCTTCATCGCCTGACTATCAAACACCAAGCGCTCCTGCGACAACTCTCCCACACCGCATAGCCCTGCTTCAACTGCACTAATCTGCTGCACCGACAAACCAGATTTGGCCGCCGTCCGCGAATCATCCAGAATGGTAGGCCCTTGCCGTCCCACCACGGTGGCGCCGCCACCCAGCCCTAATGCCCCGGCCGACGCATCCACGCCGACATTAGGATTCTGATTTTCCGTGTTTTCCTGAAAATTCGGAGCAGAAACCATCCCATACAATCTTTAAATTCTCTCTTTAACGCATTTAATTCTTTGATTAATATATGATAATATAGTTAAATATGCTCTCTGGTAATTTTATATTCTTCAAAGCAAACACTAACATTTTATATTTCAGTTAAATAAACTAAATAAGGTAATATAAATTCTCGATGACATTACAAGTAATTTTACATTTTAAGAATCTTATTGTAAAGATAATCTTACATTCCGTGAACCATACGCACTCTTATAGCATCTTGTCATGAGATTAACATGATCTTATTTTGTCCAAAACCGCTACTTCAGCCTTATGCTGGACATTGGAATCCTGGAGGTGGAGTCTTGCCACAATCGATGAGAACCTGAAGCCCAATAGGTATTATAATATTGATGTTCAAGAGCTTGGCCTTGATCGTGGTGCAAAGACATATCGCGGCATCCAAGTCCAGCAGCCCTTGAAGCACCGGGCAACATGTGTCCTTTGCGCTGCTGCCTATACCGATGTGTATTAGTCCACCTAACACGTCAACACACGCACCTAGCTTGAGAGTGTCAATGGGGCATGTTTGCTGCGCCGGAGGCGGTGGTGGCGGACATGGGGTCTCTACCGGAGGCGGCTTCACGACGGGAGGACTCGGGTATACGGGGGGATTTGGAGGCAGAGTTGGTGGCGTAGGTGGTTTCACAATTGGAGGACTCGGGTAGACGGGAGGCTTTGGACTTGGAGGCAGAGTTGGTGGCGTAGGTGGCTTCACAATTGGAGGACTCGGGTAGACGGGAGGCTTTGGTGGTGTTGGCGGCTTCACAACGGGTGGATTTGGATAGTAGGGTGGTGGGGGATTGACGACGACGGGAGGCTTAGGCGGCGTCGGGGGGTGTTTAGGGTGAAATGGAGGCTTAACAATGGGAGGATGTTTTGGTGGAAGGTTTGGAGGACAATTTGGCGGCGGAGTTGGGCGGGGACATTCGGGACAGGCAAAACAAGTGAGCAAAGCTCCCAAGTTTAGAAGCAGAACAATGAGATTTGGTAAACGATGCTTCCCCATCAGATTGAGAGATGCTCAGTGCCTCGCTCAAATTATGTATTTATAGATATATCATGCAGGGGACGACATGTACATCAGTAGGAATCTTGGAATCATTTATTGACTTTGGTAAGCTCCATCTCCAAGTTGCAAAATTGGAACCCAATTTTCATGCAAAATATCCAGATTATATTATTGAAAGACAAGATTTTCTAAGTTTGAAGGAGAAACCGCGTGATTGATTTTAACTGGTAGTGCCCAGTTGGACCCGTGATTTGCTGCCTTGCAATTTGCATCTCATTTTGTTTACACTAGAATAAAATATCTGTTTGCAAAGATTACGATCGGCAACGACATATCCTCCCCATCCTCATCTGGAAAACCTTTCTTTCGTTTTCATCATTTTCACGTTATTAACACGTTCGGCGGTGATTAGATTTAGACTACTCCATGTTCCATTGTCGACCAGATACGGACAAACAAACACTGCAGTCTGCACCTCATGTTCAATCAAAGATAAGGGATATATACATAATTTACTCATACCATAATTCACATTTTACGTTCAAAATTTTTAATAATAGAGTTTTTATTTTTAATTAGTTTCTACTTAAACGGTTAAAACATATAAACAGAAACAATTTTATTTTCTACAATATTCAACAAAGTTTTATAAATTATAATCTCTTTTTGAATAATTTACAATGAGACCAAATTATTATAATGACTAATCGTATGACTTAGTATCAACTAAAGCAGCAATTACAATATAAACTAAACCGGCTCAATAATTAACTCGAACGATTTACACATAGTGAGACCCCAACCCAAATCATAAAGTTTTATATAAATTATAATATTTTACTCACGTTTTTACAATTGTAAGAAAACATTATATAAAATTATAAAGACTAAGCTAACAAAAAAATACTCACAAAAGTTTTCATTATCATAACAACCTTTATAGTTGTGATAGGGTATATTTCATAACCAAAGATGGACGGAGGGTGATAGGACGGTCGTTGCCATTAGGGTTGTAAAAACAGATAATCAGATGGGTTTCAGGTCGGGTCTTGTCAGGTCGGGTCAAATCAGATACAAGTCAATTTAGGTCAAAAAAATTTGACTCGACTCGGGTCGGGTGCGGGTCAGTAGCAGGTCGGGTCCATTTCAGGTCGGGTCTGAACCAGGTAATTGGCAAGTTAATTCGGGCTCGGGTAGACTTCAGGTCGGGTTCATTTCAGTCCGGGTTCATTTCAGGTCGGGTTCATTTTAGGTCGGGTAATTTCAGGTCGGTTTCATTTCAGGCCGGGTTAATTCAGGTTTTGAATTCGTATTATTTTTTAGTTCGGTACAATTCTACAAGTAGTCGATATTTATTTCGAGTTAATTATTTAACGTCTTTCATGGAATCACATTAAAAATAAAAATTTGGCACTATAAATGAATAAACATATCATAAATGATTCATATTTAAAATAATAAATTAAATTAAAAACTTGAATTAGGGTCAATTTCGAGTAAAAATAAAGTTTTAGGGACTGTAATGAACAACAAATAATAAATAAGAGTCAATTTGGACTAAAAATAAAGTTTTAAGAACTTAATTGAATTGAAAAAAAGTTTAAGACTTAAATGAAAAACATCTAAAATTTAAAGGGCTACAAAATATTTACTCCATCTAAAATGAATGGGTGGTGGGATATGAGCCCAAAGGCCAAAGCCCCAAACTATTAATAATTATTATTTATTATTAATTATTATATTATATATACATTATATAACTTATAAGTTTTAATATATATATATATATTATATTTATATGTTATATTATATTATATTATAAATTTTAATATATATATTATGTTATATTAATTATTATGTACGTATTCATATAATATATATGTATAAATGTATGTATTATATGTTATATTAATTATATTTATATGTTATATTATAAGTTTTAATATATATATAATATGTTATATTAATTATTATGTACGTATACATATAATATATATGTATATATTTATATGTTATATTATATTATAAGTTCATATTAGAGTGTTTAAGGTTTAGGGTGTTGCATTATAGTTTATGAGTTATCATTATTGTTTAGGGTCTAGAGTTTAGGGTTTGAGAGTTGGGGTTTATATTCGAGGGTTTAGAGTGTTGCATTAGGTTTTACTAGTTATCATTATTGTTTATGGTTTAGAGCTTAAGGGTTTAGGGTGTAGGGTTTATGATTTAAGAGTTATGGTTTATATTCGAGGGTTTATGGTTCATATTAGACTGTTTAGAGTTTAGGGTGTTGTATTAGGGTTTATGAGTTATCATCATTGTTTATGGTTTAGTGTGTTGCATTAGGGTTTATGAGTTATCATCATTGTTCAAGGTTTATGGTTTAGGGTTTGAGAGTTAGTGTTTATATTCGATGGTTTAGGGTTTAGAATGTTGTGTTAGGTTTACGAGTTATCATTAGTGTTTATGGTTTAAGGTTTAGGGTTTAGGGTTTAGGGTTTGTATTCAATGGGTTATAGTTCATATTATAACGTTTAGAGTTTATGGTGTTGCCTTGTGGTTTATGAGTTATCATTTTTGTTTAAGGGTTAGGGTTTATGGTTTAGGATTTATGGTCTAGGGTTTAGGGTTTAGGGTGTTGCATTAGTGTTTATAAAATGTCATTATTGTTTAGGGTTTAGTTTTTAGTGTTTAGGGTTTAGGGTTTAGGGTTTGAGATGTATGGTTTATATTTGAGGGTTTAGGGTATTGTATTAGGGTTTACGAGTTATCATTATTGTTTAAGGTTTAAAGCTTAAAGATGTAGTGTTTAGGGTGTGGGGTTTATGATTTAAGAGTTATGGTTTATATTCGAGGGTTTATGGTTCATATTAGAGTGTTTAGGGTTTGGGGTGTTGTATTAGGGTTTATGAGTTATCATCATTGTTTATGGTTTAAGGTGTTGCAATAGGGTTTATGAGTTATCATCATTGCTTATGGTTTAGGATTTAAGGTTTAGGGTTTAGTGTTTGAGAGTTAGTGTTTAGATTCGATGGTTTAGGGTGTTGCGTTAGGATTACGAGTTATCATTATTGTTAATGGTTTAGAGTTTAAGGGTTTAAGGTTTAGGGTCTAGGGCTTATGAGTTATCATTATTGTTCATGGATTAGAAATATGGTTTAGGGTTTAGGGTTTATGAGTTATCATTATTGTTCATAGATTAGAATTTATTGTTTAGGGTTCATGGTTTATATTTGAGTGTTTTGGGTTTAGGGTAAGTCATTAGGGGTTATGAGTTATCACTATTGTTCATGGTTTATAGTTTAGGGTTTAAGTGTTATGGTTTATGGTTTTAGAGTTAGTGTTTACATTTAAGGGTTTATGATTTATATTCGAGGGTTTAAGAGTTTAAGGTTTGAGAATTAGGGTTTATATTCAAGGGTTTAGGGTGTTGCATTAGGGTTTATGAGTTATCATTATTGTTTAGGGTTTATAGTTTAAGGGAGATTAGGGTTTACGAGTGAATTGAGTGAATTTAAATGTTCGAAGAAAAGCTTGTAGAGTAAAATTGTTGATAGTACAACAGAACACAACTGTTGAAGTTTATAGCCATATTTTTCAGAAAAAGTGTTACTTTGAATATTAATTCACATTAGTAAGTCATTCATTAGAATTTGATAATCCTTATAGTGGTCAGGTGTACATTCATAATTTCCTTGCAACAAGCATATTTTCCTGCAACGATATCACGGTGGCTAAAAGCAAACCGACCACGCCTCCGACCCATTCGAGAGGAACCATGATGGTTCCGGAATACCCCAAGACAACACACTGTTGATACCGGTGGTCAAGACAAAACCTGCCTGGAACCATGAATCTGAAAATCCACACCAAACAAAGGTCAAGCGAGCTCGAAACGAAACCGGAGCCTCATCAGATCAAAACTCACACAATCAGCCATTGAAGAACTTGATTTCAACAAACAAAACAACAATCACAAGACCAAAAAAGAAACTACTTTTCAACATTCAGACAATAACAGAAACAAAATCCCAGAATTAAACAAAGTGTTACAATCAAATTAAACAAGGCATGAGACCAAACAAAAGAAACCCAGAATCAGAAAAGAAACAAACAGGGTTTAACGCCCAAGAAGATGATAGGTCAAAGTCAAAGTAAAAGTAAAAATTAATTTTTATTATTTTATTAATCTTACATGGCAAATGAGAGAGGATGATGTGGAGATGGGTAAGGTGATGGGGCAAGTAAGTGAGTTTTTCGTTAAGAGTTAACGGGGTTTAACGTCCCAGTTACCGTTTTGTTTTAAAATATAAAGTTTAATTGTCGTTTTGTGATTTTTAAAAGTTTAGTTACCATTTTGTTTTTTTTTACCAAAGTTCAGTGACCATCTGTGTACTTTACCCAAATATTTATATAATTTTCTCGGGTTGGATTAGTGCAAGTTTATCTAAACTCAAAATCGACCTAAAACCCTTATTTTATTAAAAATTGATATTATTAAATACTACCGGATCAAAACCCATCGAATATAGTTTTTTTACCAACCCTAATTCAACCTAAGCTTGACCATCAATTTTGGTTCACGTGATTTTCCCTACATTTCATCTTTCACTTACTTTTTTTTTATTTTTTAGTTATTATATACATAATATATTTTATAATAGTCTAAAGATGATGATGATTATAACATATTATTTGTTTATACATATTCTTAATCTTTTAACAATACATATATATTTTATAGACAAAATTTAAACTCGTATATTAATAATACATATATATTTTATAGCCAAAATTTGTCGGGGTATTTCGAGGATAAAATTTGAATTTTTTTTAGGTTTTGATTTTTTTTCATTTCATGTGTTTCAAAATTATAAAAAAATATTTTAAAAATTATTTAGATAGGAATTGAATTGAATTAATTGTTTAAATCAATTCAATATCAGTCAATTGTTCGAATATTTTTTCATTCGAATATGAATTGTAAAAAGAGGAAATGTTAATGATTTTACATTAGTTCGAATATGAAATGTAAAAAAAGTAAAGGTTAATTAATTATTTTAGTTCAATTATGAACTGTAAAAAAGGAAGGTCCAGCTCGAATATTCAAATATTTATTTTTCTGTAAAATAAATTACGTAAACACAAATTGCAAAATTGAAGGAGATAAAAAAAAGTACTTGCATTAACACAAATTACATTAGTTTGATGGTCCGACATGATAGTTTGAAAGACTGTGTTTGTTCGGACATTTGGTTCTATTATGACTCGGTGCCCTACAAAGAGTACAATGCTTTACTAGAACACCTTCTCTCTATTATGCTCCGCATCATCCATATTCGTATGAATTCGAGTGGACTGCGGTCGACCCTTCAACTTTCTACGAAGCGCTGGATTTGGTAACCATTCTTCGTATATTGGCTCTACCGGCCAATAGTCTTGGTTGGGGATCGTGTTAAACGAATTGCTGTAAATATTTGTAATATTCTCTAGCTTATAACATTGATCCGAAAATTCGTAAGGGTCAAGACGGAAATGCAAGCATGCGGCGTGTGCGTGAGAGCATGGGTATCTAAATGCTTGGAATGCACCACAATCACACCATCTCTGAGCAAGGTTTACAGTGTACATTTTGTGCTTACCTCGGACCCTAGCTTCGACCGAAAATTGATAATCATGTGGGTCGAATGTTCTGACTCTCATAGAGGTGGCTTTGGCTTGAAGTTCAAGCATTTTATTTTGTAGGGTTTCAGACCAATTGTGTATGTTGTTTATCCGGGCGTTCACTTCTTGGCCTTTGTCAGACCACACTTTACTCAATCTGAAATAAGTTTCCCACACAATGCTTGCAATTGGGAGATGGCGTGTTCCTTTAAGCACTGCGTTTATAGCCTCTGCAAGGTTCGTTGTCATATGGCCATAACGCCGACCTTCATCATATGCTTGTGCCCATCTTTCTCTGGGTATGTCGTTTGCAAAATTAAAATCATCCGGACCATACTGCTGCAACTTGTTTATCCTCGAGACAAATTTTGGTTGAACTAGTTCGTACCCTATTAAAAAGAAATTAAATAAGTCAACATGATCAGTTTAAAAGATTTATGTTAACTATTTTTTATAAACAACAAATAACAACTTACCCGCTCCTAAAATCTCTCTTCGGATTTGATTGTTTCCGAAACGCGTCTTCGCATTTGACGCAATATGTCGAACACAATAGGCTGGATATGCATGTGGAGGCTTCCATAAACTGTTATCTCTGTCAATTACTGATAACAACGCAATTCCCCTATCAGAAATCATGCAAAACCCATCTTCCTTCACTACATGGTTGCGTAGATGCTTCAAAAAGAATTCCCATCCTTCCGCGTCTTCTTTTTCAACAATGGAAAAGGCAATTGGGAATATATTATTGTCTCCATCTTGTGCAACGGCCACGAGTAATATATGACCGTACTTCCCATACAGCCAAGTATCATCCACTTGAATCATGTGTTTACAGAATGGGAACCCTTCGATGCACGCATTGAACGCCCAAAACAACTTACTAAATATTCTTTTACCACGGAGTATTTCGCCTTGTGCGTTGACCGCGACCTTTGTTTCGTATTTCACCTTGGTTCCTGGGATGAATATTTGCATTGCTCGTAAAAGTGCTGGTAGCTCATTGTATGATCTATCCCAATCACCATACACTTGCGCCATCGCCTTTTGCTTTGCCATCCACGCCTTATAGTAAGATGGACTATATCCAAGTTGACCCCGGATTGATGCCACCAAGACTGCAATCGAAATTCTTGAGTTCTGTTCCACCAATCCCTTAGTGTAAGCACAAATTAGATCAGAGTTTAAATTAATGTGATCTTGGGATAAAAGTCTATTCGAACAGGTGTGCTCATCAATGAACCGTGTCACCACACAGTTGTCAGTCCTCTTCTTGTATGAAGCTCTTACCCACCAAGGACAGTTGCTCTTCAAATGTATACACTTTACACAATAGGTACTTTGATTGGACTCATTAACAAGACATGATGTATGGCGTTTGACGCAATGCTCTTGAATTGCCAACTAGGTAGCTTTTTTGTGTCAAATTCAGCTCTCAATACCAATTCTCCAAACTCGGAATGCGATGAAGAACCAAACACATGAGCTTGATGTTCAGCATCGTGCATTGTAGAATAGTCGACCTCATACATACGAGCTGCTGGAGCTTTATATGCTGGATAAACTGGTTGCACTTGTTCGGGCTCCGGTTGAACATAACCCGAAGTTGGTTGGTTATTTCCCAACCCGAGCTTAGCAACAGCCGCGGCCCAAACATCATCTTCAACATCAATATCGTTGCCCATTGACACATCTGCCACAATAGCCTCAACATCATCTCTGTCGAGTAACTGTACGTCGTCATCTTTCATAGGAACAATATTTTCTTCATCATCACTGAAGTCTGCAAGGGATTCGCCAAAACGACCGACTAAGGGTTCGGTGTCATAATTTGTTGATGAACTCATTCTCTGAAAAATTTGAAGTAATCGAACAGAACAATATGCTCCAACGACTGTGATTAACTCTCTCAAGGCTTCAATATAAAAAAAATTATCTTCTCTCTTCTCCCTTCTCAAGTGGCAAAACTAAATATATAGATGAAAAAAATCTCAACGCCACCTCGCCATAAAGACATGGCGATGTCACATTTTTAACCTGACCAACAGCCTGCATGCATGTCATGCATGAGACATCATTTATGTTTTAGGGTAGGTTAGTCTAGGGGTTCAAATTATTACTGATGAATTTTAATTTTTTTATATTTTAGTCGTACATTACTATTATAGTTTTAATATATCAAATGTAATTTAATAAATTTGTGATTATTCGAATCAAATATATCAAATATATTTTAATAAATTTGTTATAATTCGAATCACGAATATCAAATTTAAATATAAAATTCATTTTTTTTTATTTTTTAGTCGAACAAATTTATATATTTTATTTGAATCAAATATTCGTGATTTTAGGTTAATAAAGCCGCTCCCTGTCCATAATGTTTATGATTTGGTTTTAGGGTTTTAGTGTTTAGTTAATATAATTTTTTTTTATATTTTAGTCGCATTTAAATTTATTTTAATAAATTCGTGATTATTCGAATCACGAATTCCAAATTTAAATATAGAATTCATTTTTTTTATTTTTTAGTCGTATAACTTTATATATTTTATTCGAATCAAATATTCTTGATTTTAGGTGAATAAAGCTGCTCCCTGTCCATAATATTTATGATTTGGTTTTAGGATTTTAAGGTTTAGTTAATATAATTTTTTTATATTTTAGTCGCATTTAAATTTATTTTAATAAATTCGTGATTATTCGAATCACGAATTCCAAATTTAAATGTAGAATTCATTTTTTTATTTTTTAGTCGAACAAAATTATATATTTTATTAGAATCAAATATTCGCGATTTTAGGTGAATAAAGCTGCTCCATGTCTATAATGTTTATGATTTGATTTTAGGGTTTTAGGGTTTAGTTAATATAATTTTTTTATATGTTAGTCGCATTTAAATTTATTTTAATAAATTCGTGATTATTCGAATCACGAATTCCAAATTTAAATATAGAATTCATTTTTTTATTTTTTTAGTCGTAAAAATTTATATATTTTATTCGAATCAAATATTCGTGATTTTAGGTGAATAAAGCTTCTCCCTGTCCATAATGTTTATGATTTGGTTTTAGGGTTTTATGGTTTAGTTAATATATTTTTTTATATTTTAGTCGCATTTAAATTTATTTTAATAAATTCGTGATTATTCGAATCATGAATTCCAAATTTAAATATAGAATTCATTTTTTTAGTCGTACAAATTTAAATATTTTATTCGAATCAAATGCATGTCAACCGAACCCTATCCACTGCCCACTACCCCTACCATATCCACTACCCACTGCCCCTACCCTACCCCTGCATGAGCCATGCATGCCAACCCCAACCCCACCCACATGAATAAAGCCGACCACGTCATGTGCTTATGGTGTGGTCACAGGCCCAAACTCCCTGCCACAAAGCCTGCTTCTTTCACGCACGGCCATGCCAGGTTGCTTTTCGAAAGCCTGCTCCTCTGCCGCGAAGCCACCCCCTGAACCCACAGTGACCTCGCCATAAGGACATGGCGTGGTCACATGCCCTCTTACACGGCTGCATGCACGGCATGCATGGCAGCCCACGTGATTTGGTTTATAATTGAACCCTTTTTTTGTTCCTAACCCTATAAATATTCGATAGATGATGTCTATTTTTGCAACTTGAGAAGGGAGAAGAGAAAATTTTTGTTGTTGAAATTACATAGTTTTAGCACAAATCATAATAGCTGAGTTTTATATTCGAATGGATTCCGAAAGAGTTTTGTTGTACCGTGACCACGAGCACATTTCCTCTCATATTCACGAAGAGGGGGTAAGTTGGGATCGTGTTATTTTTTTATTTACTACTATAATTGTTGCGTGTAAAAGAGTCTATCGCAATTGTAGTGCAAATGTACACGACGCAAGTAGTAAAGTGATACAAAGTATCGGATATCGTCTCCATAGGGATTGGGCTAATAGCTTCACCTTGTTTTACTGCACGAAAGTAAAGGAAATAATTGAGAGATTTGTCACGAGAATAATAAAGTAAAAACGCAAATAAAGGAATTGAGATATCAAGATAGAGAAAACGGGCTGGTATTAAATTGCTCAGTAGTGTAGGTATTGGATTGCTTAGGAATTCCAGTTCTGTCGTCGTGCCCGTCGCGGCAGCACCTGTCGCGGCGGCTGTCCGTTGGCTGTCGCGGCAGCAGACACACCAACTCCGTACTTCAAGTTTGGCAAGAATCCCAGATCTGCCTTGGCCTATTCCTAGGTCCAAGTCTGTCGATGATCACGTCTTTGATGATACCTCCCGGCGTGAATCGAAGGATGAACACCGATGTGTATGAATTCTTCTTTAGCCACTTAACCTTGCCCTATCCCTAGGCACAAGATAGTTCAACTATAAACTAGAGAACTCGCTCTTATTTCTTTCGTATACTTAACTCTCCCAATGCTAAGTAAATGGATAACCTCACAATGCTCTCCCGATGCTCTTGCAAGATATTAATAACCAAAATAAGGGAACTTGAAGTTTATTTTATTGAACTGAAAATTCCTAAAACAAAACAACCCTTGCAACTACTTTACAAAACAACCCGTGGCCCTAGGGGGAATTTAGAACATGTCGGTGACGGGTGAACGACAGAGAGGTTTAGGTTATCGGTTATGGGGTAAAATGCGGGATATATGCCCTAGGTTAAAATACATGCCCTTATATAAGCTTTGGGCTCAAGTATTCTAAGTTAACAAGGATTACAACTTTAATTAAAAGTAAGATTCTAATAAAGACTTAATCCCTAAAGTTCCTACTTTGCAGCCGTCATCCTTGTTTCTAGGGATTTCATCTCCTTGAGCTTTGGCTTGTCATATCTTTTGATCCGGGGCTTGGAAAAATATTTGGCTTTCACACGATAGACGAGCAGATTTTTCTCTATCTATCGAGGTCCATTTTACTTTTCCTCTTCATTAGGCTGCTGTCACCATGCTGTCACGACAGCACCATGGCAGCATCGTCCTCTTTATCTGCTTGTCCAGTTCAGCTTTCCTGCTTCTCTGCCCTGCGCCTGCCTTCACCGTCTACGACGGCGGCAACCTGCCAAAATCAGCCATTTTTATTAGAATCTGTGCATTTTATATATTTGTGATGTTTTGCTGTAAATTGACCTAAATGCAATGAAATGATGCTTGAATGCAGCAGAAATATGGGTTAAAAAGGGTGTAAATAATAGAACTTTTACACACTCAACACACCCCCAAACTCAAGTTTTTGCTTGCCCTCAAGCAATTAAGACCTAAAAGAAAAATGATTATTTTTGTGTTGGCCTTCAAACAGTGAACTGTCCCTTACCCGTCGCTCATTCTCTGTGGCGGCAGCAACCTGTCGGAAAGGTTAGGATCTGTCCGGAATCTCCCTATAGTTCTCGTGCAGTGTGTGCATGCTTGTGAACAATTATATGCTAAGACTCTCTTAGTTTCACTAGAATATTCAACTTTTTAACTCGAATTTTTATGCCAAAGTTTATTTTCTTGAAGACACATTTTCATGCTTCTTTTTCTTCTATTTTCAAGCTAAAATTTTTCTAGAGCCAGTTTTGGGCACCTCTAGTTAGCTTCCTAGAGCCGGTTTCGGGCACCTCTAGGTTTTTTAGTTTCTTTTGCTAAACTTCTTTCCTAGAGCCAGTGTTAGGCACCTCTAGGGGCTATTCAAGTACTAAGCATCCTATTCTAGTTTGGCTAAAAGAAATCTAAGCAATATAACAGTCACAAAGGTGTTTAAGTTTTTCAGAACTATAGGAAGGCTCTAAACTTCTCCTTAAACTGTCCTAAAGATGCTGCCACGACAGAGCTGTCATGACAGGTAAGTTAACTTCACAGTTTTAAGCCAACAATTTAATCTTTTCTGATTTTTTTAAGAGAACTTAATTAAATAAAAGACACAACAATAATTTAAAGATGTGCTAAGACTCCATTACTATGGAGGGTGCCACCCCCAAACTCGAGGGTTGCATTGCCCTCAATGCAAAATGACAGATAAAATGAAGGCAGGTACATCACAAAATATATATAAGCAGGCAGCAAGAAAAGAAAAATAAAAGACTTAAATTTTAATCGTTGTCTTCGATGCTGCTGCTGACACGGATCTGGCGGCGGCGTCTGGGCTGTGGTGGTGGCTGGACAGGTTGCTCCACGAGCTGGATGTCGGAGCTGCTGCCGCTATCCCAAATGCTGCTGGTGGAGGTGCTAGCCTTGGGCATTAATTTTCTGTCTGCCACGTGCTTCTGCCTCTTGACAGGCGTAAATTCCCTCTCCAAATTCCTCCTAATCAGAGGTTCTTCCTTGCTGTCGGCTGTGGCTGGTCGCTTCGTGCCACGTGCGGGGCTGTCGGCCGAAGGACTCGCAGCTGCCGTTGGGGCAGGTGATGGGGTGGAAGCGGTGGAATGGGTATGTGGGGAGGCAGGTGGTGTAGATGTATGGAAAGGGGAGGGGATGTGGAAATAGTGGGCAGGAAAAGTAGGGAAAATAACATCGGGATAATTTAAAGTGTTGGTAATGAAATTTACCGTTGAGTTGGCGAAATCCCGGATGAATGTCATCAGCCCCATTTGTCTCTCTTCCACCCGTTGTATCGCAGCAAGGATGTGGGCAGATTGGTCTGTCTGAGTGGTGGCGGCGGCAGGTTCAGGGGCAGGCTCCTCGGATGATTCTGCTGGGGAGTCGGCTGGGTTGAAGGAAGAAATAGGTGTTGCCACTATCAGCTCCATGAGGCTGGTGATGTTGTTGTCGGTCCAGCCTCGACCTTGGACTAGTTTGTCGGTTGATGCCTCGGGGACAGCAGCGCAGCGGCAGAGGGAAGTGATTGTGAATGGTAGGCAAAGGCGGGATGCGGAGCGGAATGTGCAATCCAAGATGCTTTCCCTCATATAGCGGCCCACGTTGATAGGCCGGTTGTGCATGATCGAATGAATGATGGCGAGCCGCTGCTGGTTCACCGTCGTGTGATGGGAGGACGGCATGATACGCTTTTTGATGAAAGCGTTCCAAAGTTTGGCTTCTGGGAGTAGCTGCCCCCTTTTAACAAAGTTGGGGTTCTTTTTGCTCGTTGTCCATGTTGTTCCTTCCTCTGTCACCTCCGCCATGACAGCACCGTAGGCGGCAGCATCGAGGGTATCTAAAAATTTCTGGTGGGCATCATCGTTGGGGCCAAAATATAGGCCATACATGTGGTTGATGCTATCAGTTGTAAATGGCACCTCTACTCCTCGGACGGTGACAGATGTTGCCATTCTGCTGTCAATGGCAGCATAGAACTCCCGGACTAATGTATCATTTAGTTCTGCCGGTTGTTCGGCGAATTGCTCCCATAGTTGAGCCTTGATTGTCCTTGCGATGAATGGTCGGAGCCCCATGTTGGCTGCCTTGCGGACATAGATGAATCCTCTTTCCTCCCATAATTCCTTGGTTGCGAAGGGCGACGCTGCTGCTGAAGAAGAGGCTGAGGCAGCACTGCGGCGGGTCTGTCTAGACGATATATTAGTTGCAAGGGTTGTGAAAATAAAGAAAGCAAAGAAAAACAAGAGGAGGAAGCAAGTAAGCAGAAGTGATGAAAAATGAAAATGAAAATGGGGTTTTATAGCGGTCGAGTTGCTGCCCATTTAATGCTGTAACGGCAGGCGTGAATAACGGGGCGGCTGTTTAGAGTTGGCGTGTCTGACGCGTCTGCC
Source organism: Hibiscus tridactylites (assembly GCA_958450335.1). Taxonomy (NCBI): domain Eukaryota; kingdom Viridiplantae; phylum Streptophyta; class Magnoliopsida; order Malvales; family Malvaceae; genus Hibiscus; species Hibiscus tridactylites. The sequence goes on along the minus strand of OY288287.1, from coordinate 56,916,536 downwards.
ACGCATTAATGCGTCTATTACGCGTCTGTCACACGCTTCTGCGTCTGCCGTGTCAGTCTGTTGACAGCCTGTCTTATCCGTCTGCGGCGACAGCTGAAACGACAGGTTTCAACAAATGGGTTCTGTTGGGCTGATGGATGGGTGGTGGGCTTGATTCACTTCTTCTTTTCTTCTTGACTCCTTTATTTCCTAAAAACAGAAAAACATAAAAACTTTATTTGAATAAAATAAACCTTATTTCCTAATAATAAATAAGTAATAAAAATACTCCATGTTCTATTGATGCTTGATGGGTCGTTTCCGGTACTTCTTGAAGTCCATCTGTACCCTACATCTGGTGATTTTTCTCATGATGGGGACTCCTTTCTTTCTCTTCTTTTTGTGGTCCATGAAGTCCTCCCTTCTTGGTAATGTTTCTGAGGGCATGAACATATGATTAGAAAAAATCAAATTGACATTCGACCATAAACTTACCTTGTTTTTGTTGGATGTTGTTGTGGTTGAATGTATCCCTTGCTGCCGTGCCCGCTGCTGCGGCAGGCAGTTATTTTGACAGTTCTTTATCAGGTTACTTTGCAGGTCAATGGGACATTGGTAAGTGCCATCACTCTCTATATCAAATTCTGTTGACCACTCGTAGATCTCCATCAGTACAGACTTTGATAATTCTGAGTCCATCGGTGTTGGTTCCTCTAATATCTTTGATGTGGTTGTTGCTTCAGTATCAGTTGCTGCCGAGGCGACAGTTTCTGCCGAGGCGGCAGTTTCCGCTTTGACTGGGGATTCTGCCTCAGAAGTGGTTGCTGCTGTGACATTCTCTTGAATTTCACTCAGCTTTGTCTCGGTGTTGCTCCATTCCGGCTCCTCGATCATTGCCATGGCAAGTTGTTGCTCAGACTCATCATATGTTGGGTATTCCTTCACATGGGCGTCCTCGTCATCTTGCCTCGGGATTTCAGGTTCAGTCGTGGCATGAATGAGGACGGGTCTGCTCAAGAGTTCATCCATCTTGGTGATACTTGCGTTCGTAGAAGCCGACACTTTTTAAGTGAGTTCCATGAAGGCTTGCAGTGTGTCTTCTAAGGATTTTGACTGCTCTTGAGGATGATGACATTGCCAGGGCAGGTCGGGTTCTGCAGCAAAACTGTTATGGTATAAAAAATTTTGTGGGTTTTGATCGTACCATATAAAATTTTGCTGCTGCGGCATCGGCATTTGTTGCCCCTGTTGCTGTCGTGGCAGCATATCTTTACGGTAATTGCAAGAACTTTCCCACATCAACTCTCGAATGGTTTTTCCTGGCATGTTGATGCCCTTGAACCTGTATTTTCACCTGAGTTTTTTTTGTTAAAATAAAAAATAAAAAAAAATAAAAATAAAAGAAAAGTGCAGAAGCTATGGTAAGAGTGTGTTGCCAGTCCCCGGCAACGGCGCCAAAAACTTGTTGCGTGTAAAAGAGTCTATCGCAATTGTAGTGCAAGTGTACACGACGCAAGTAGTAAAGTGATACAAAGTATCGGATATCGTCTCCACAGGGATTAGGCTAATAGCTTCACCTTGTTTTATTGCACGAAAGTAAAGGAAATAATTGAGAGATTTGTCACGAGAATAATAAAGTAAAAACGCAAATAAAGGAATTGAGATATCAAGATAGAGAAAACGGGCTGGTATTGAATTGCTCAGTAGTGTAGGTATTGGATTGCTTAGGAATTCCAGTTCTGTCGTCGTGCCCGTCGCGGCAGCACCTGTCGCGGCGGCTGTCCGTTGGCTGTCGCGGCAGCAGACACACGAACTCCGTACTTCAAGTTTGGCAAGAATCCCAGATCTGCCTTGGCCTATCCCTAGGTCCAAGTCTGTCGATGATCACGTCTTTGATGATACCTCCCGGTGTGAATCGAAGGATGAACACCGATGTGTATGAATTCTTCTTTAGCCACTTAACCTTGCCCTATCCCTAGGCACAAGATAGTTCAACTATAAACTAGAGAACTCGCTCTTATTTCTTTTGTATACTTAACTCTCCCGATGCTAAGTAAATGGATAACCTCACAATGCTCTCCCGATACTCTTGCAAGATATTAATAACCAAAATAAGGGAACTTGAAGTTTATTTTATTAAACTGAAAATTCCTAAAACAAAACAACCCTTGCAACTACTTTACAAAACAACCCGTGGCCCTAGGGGGAATTTAGAACATGTCGGTGACGGGTGAACGACAGAGGGGTTTAGGTTATCGGTTATGGGGTAAAATGCGGGATATATGCCCTAGGTTAAAATACATGCCCTTATATATGCTTTGGGCTCAAGTATTCTAAGTTAACAAGGATTACAACTTTAATTAAAAGTAAGATTCTAATAAAGACTTAATCCCTAAAGTTCCTACTTTGCAACCGCCATCCTTGTTTCTAGGGATTTCATCTCCTTGAGCTTTGGCTTGTCATATCTTTTGATCCGGGGCTTGGAAAAATATTTGGCTTTCACACGACAGACGAGCAGATTTTTCTCTATCTATCGAGATCCATTTTACTTTTCCTCTTCATTAGGCTGCTGTCACCATGCTGTCACGACAGCACCATGGCAGCACCATGGCAGCATCGTCCTCTTTATATGCTTGTCCAGTTCAGCTTTCCTGCTTCTCTGCCCTGCGCCTGCCTTCACCGTCTACGACGGCGGCAACCTGCCAAAATCAGCCATTTTTAGTAGAATCTGTGCATTTTATATATTTGTGATGTTTTGCTGTAAATTGACCTAAATGCAATGAAATGATGCTTGAATGCAGCAGAAATATGGGTTAAAAAGGGTGTAAATAATAGAACTTTTACACACTCAACAATAATTTATGATTTAAAAATTCTTTATTTACGGTTTTTATTATAATTATAGGGTGTGGAGCATACTATCCGGCGTCGAGGACTAAAGATTAAGGAAGCTGATGAACGCATAGTTTATTTTCTGCAGCGTTCGAGTTTTTATAATGCTTCATTTCTCCGTGGATTTAAAATTATCCCTGGATTGATTATGACATTGATTGAACGGTGGAGACCAGAGACACACACATTTCATTTTCCATTTGGTGAATGCACAATAACTCTGGAGGATGTAGCACTACAACTTGGTGTCCCAACAAATGGGAAGCTGTTGGTCAGACAGAATAACCGTATAGCATATGACCTTTGTTTGCAGTATCTGGACAAAATTCCTCCTCCAGATTGTGTGGACGGTCTTCGTATCAAGATTTCTTGGTTGCAGCTGGAATTTACTTTAACAGATGAATCTGATGACCGAGAACTTGAGTGTGCAATTCGAGCGTATATACTCTAACTTATTGGCGGGGTATTGATGCCAAATACATATTGTAATATGGTTCACACTCAGTATATGCCGTTCTTGGGAAATTTTGACACAACTTCTACATACAGTTGGGGATCTGCAATATTGGCATTCTTGTACCATGAAATGTGCAGAGTTTCAATAATGTCTAGTTCGAGAAAGTTAACAGATATGGGCGGATGCCAAATCTTATTGCAGTCCTGGGCATGGTATAGACTGCCTTATCTAACGCCAATTGTAGAAGTACCGATGGAGTTTCCGCTTGCTGGAAGGTACTAATATTGTGATTACAGTTGTATATTAATTTTATTGATTAAATTTTTTTCTGCAAAGACTTAGAAATATATGTTTTAAATCTTGGCAGATGGAGACATAGGATGACAAATGCGGGTGTGGTGCACAACACTGTCAGAGAAATAAGACTAAAAATTCAAACAATAGGGAAAGATCAGGTATCATACTTTTATTTTTTGGCTTTTATTTTGGCTTTGTAATTTATTAAAGTAACACGTTTGTTTGTCTGTGTATGCATATTAATAATTGTGTTTTGCAGTTTTTTGGCAGTCGTACGTGAATAACACGACCTGGGACATTATACCGCTAAATTTTCGGCAAATGTCATCAATTTGGGGTGCGGTTGTACCTTTGATACAATTTTCTATTGTTGAGTTTCATTACGCTGACAGAGTGTTGCGGCAGTTTAACTACCATCAACTCATTCCTAGAGCTCTACCTCCACAAATTCATATTGTTCATAAGGGTCGATTCAACAAGAATTGGATTGCGATGCAAGCGGAGTTCATCCAACTGTGGCGGGAAAGACGGAGGCATTGGGATGTCAACTAGAGTCCAATTCAAGCCGATGATTTTGACTTTAATTCAAAGTACTATTCGTGGTTTTCATCAAATGGAAAACCGTTCAAAGTACCTTTTGAAGAGGCAAATCAATGGCTTCAAGATCCACGGTGCTCAAGACGCGTACAACTGTCGTACGCATTTGGTCAGAGCTCTCATCAACCAAACTTGGAGGGTTCAACAAGTTGGCATTCTTCGGACCAATCTCAACTACAGTTTGGAGAAAGCTCATCTTACCAGTCTGCTTACAACGATGATGAAGGATACATTCCACAATTTTAGTATCCTCAAACACCCTTCTATGGGGAAGGTATGATTATTGGTACTATGACATCCTTGTTGTCGACTACCACGATCAGTAGCTCGCCATTAGATTTGCAAGGCATGTATAGTACTCCACCTTCTATGCAAATGATGGGTGACCAATGTGACAACGATGAGCAGACTCCGAATGAGCAGACTCCGATTCAACAACAAAGACAAGTTCGACCCCCGGAGTGGTACGATCAAACATCATCCTTCCTCCGGCAAGTGTTACCGAGGACCCGTAGGAAATAGATTATATTTATTTAATTGTAAATTATTTCTATTACGGTTTAAAATTTGAGTGTTTTTTTAAAATATTTTTTATATTTTTATGTTTTAGAATTAAAGTGTTTTTTTATGTGAAAGAGCACAATCTCCAACATTTATTTGTGTACGGGATACGAATCCTTACCCCCTTAGTACGAGATACCAATATTTATACCAATTCTTTTCTTAATGTTCAATTTGGTCACTAAACTTTCAATTATTACAAAATAATCATTAAACTATAGTTTTTTACAAATTATAAATGTCATTGTTAAAAGTTTCATTATCCGGCAATAGATGAACTGGTAATTTGCATAATTTTTCATTTTTAGGGACATTATTATTTTAGAAAATACATGAATTTACTGAAAACTCTTTTAAATTTGTATACTATATTTTGATGTTCCTTTCCCAGAGGCATCTAATGAGTTGGACAACGCAATTAGATTCATCGTATTGGAACCTTTAATTTCTTTGTTGTTTGTATGTTGTTACACACGTATCAATTTTGAATTTAACGATTAAAATTGAATTTAAAAAACTTAAATTCATTAGATATCATCTTTTAAAATAACAACACATATCAATTTAATTGTGTGCTCAGTGGCCCAAGTGTATTTTATGGTGAGTTCGTGTCCACCTTAAACTTTTTAAACCCCACTTATTTAATTTAATTTTTTAACTTTTATTAATCGGTCCTTCATATTTTTTTAATCTTTATGAGTTGTGTTCACCTTGAGATTTTGAAATTTGATATGTACTCACTCTAAAAAAAATATTTTTGAATCCATCTTGTGTGTGTTGGTATGGTTGCATATAAATACTTATATAATCTATGGTTTTGATCGGAATTGAATTTGAAGTAAAATTCAAACTTTATAGATAAACGAAATTTTTGCAAACTCTAAATGGAAAATTATAATAATAAAAAGTTTTAATATAAATGAGAAAAAGGTTTAGGGCTTAGGGATGTAGGGTTATTATTTAAAATTTAGAATTTAAAATTTAGAGTTTAAGGTTTAGTATTTTAGTGTTTATGTTTAGTAATTTAAATTCACAGTATAAATATACAGGCTCGTGTAAAACTTAATTTACACAACCTATGTATCAAAATTGTAACATATTCAAAAAAAAGTATACCATATACAAATTGCCTTTAACGTTTATTTTTTTTATCTTGATATTTAATTTTTTTTCATTAGACTCCATAAAGTATAAATGTTACTATTAACCACAATTTTTCTAGTAGGATGAAGCGCTAGATCCATTCCGAAATATCAAAACTTTTATTGGCATTTGGATCAAAATAAATTGGGTTGAAACAATTATCCCATAACGGACTACTCAATCCGGATTAGTCAACTAAAAAGTTGAACATGAGTGATTATACAAAAACAACCCAGAAATTACCTCTAAATCGTAAATAAGTCCCAAACCCTAATCCACACAACCCCTAAACCCTAAACCATAATTACAATGCATGAACACTTCGTAAAATGCATGGGCCATGTGACCTCGCCATGCATCAACCCTACGTAAAATTTTAATAAATTTAATTAAAACATAAGCTATAACCCTAAACCAATTCCAAACCCTCGCCATGCACCAATTCCAAACCCTAAACATAAGCTATGAACCCTACGTAAAATGCATGGGCCATGTGACCTCGTCGTGCATCAACCCTACGTAAAATTTTAATAAATTTAATTAAAACATAATCTATAACCCTAAACCAATTCCAAACCCTCACCATGCACCAATTCCAAACCCTAAACATAAGCTATGAACCCTACGTAAAATGCATGGGCCATGTGATCTCGCCATGCATCAACTACGTGAAATTTTAATAAATTTAATTAAAACATAAGCTATAACCCTAAACCAATTCCAAATCCTCACCCTAAACCAATTCCAAACCATCAACATAAGCTATAAACCCTAATCTACACAAACCCAAAACCCTAAACAATCTTAATCATTTACCTAACCCCTGAACCATATTAACCATGCTTGATACGTGATGTGCATGGCCCGAACCCTAATCTACACAACTCGAAACCCTAAACAATCCTAACAAATTATCTAACCCCTAAACCAAATTAGCATGCTTGATACGTGAGTAGCATGACCCATGTGACCTCGCCATAAGGAGGTGGCGAGGTCACCCTTCCCACCAGACGCCACCAGTTGAGCCGAGCAATGAGCCACACATGAGCCACCAAGCACCTCGTCATAAGGAAGTGGCGAGGTTTGGTAAAAAAATGACCACGCCATAAGAAGGTGGCGAGGTCCTGTGGATATTGACCTACATCCCAAATTTTCCCCCAAACTCCCCTAGAAAGCTAATTAATAATCCATTTTGAATTATTAACCAAATTAACCCACATAATTTACTGATACCATAATTCACATTTTACGTTAAAAATACTTAATAATAGAGTTTTTATTTTTAATTAGTTTTTACTTAAACGGTTAAAACATATAAATAGAAACAATTTTATTTTCTACAATATTCAACAAAGTTTTATAAATTATAATCTCTTTTTGAATAATTTACAATGAGACCAAATTATTATAATGAATAATTGTGTGATTTAGTATCAACTAAAGCAGCAATTACAATATAAACTAAACTGGCTCAATAATTAACTCGAACTATTTACACATAGTGAGACCCCAACCCAAATCATAAAGTTTTATATAAATTATAATATTTTACTCACGTTTTTACAATTGTAAGAAAACATTATATAAAATTATAAAGACTAAGCTAACAAAACTTTTCATTATCATAACAACCTTTATAGTTGTGATAGGGTATATTTCATAACCAAAGATGGACGGAGGGTGCTAGGACGGTCGTTGCCATTAACAACACTAAAACGAGATCGATGGGTCGTGGCCCCCTCCTAAATATATTATTAAAATTTTTATGAATATATATAGTCTCTTATAAATTTAAATTCTTTAAATGCCCCATTATAAATTTAAGTTTTTTAAATGGACCTTGAGGTTGACTTGAGTTCGGAGTTCCTTTACTAGCAGTAGCATCCCTAAGACATGGAGATGTAGTGGATGTCTTTATAGCCAAGAGGTATAGCAGGGGGAAAACGCTTTGGTTTCGTTAGATATGTGAAGATGGCAGACGCAGAAAGAGCTATAGAGAGATTAAATGGCTCTACACTATATGGAAAAAGAATCATTGGCTAAGTTCAGCGTTAGAAAACCCTCTTGGAGACAGACGAACACAGAGCAAGGAAGACACTCGAAACCAAACGATAGAAATAGGAGAGGTAACCAAGCGCAAGAAGATCAAAAAACGGGAAGGGAACCGATAGGAACAAAGCAAAGTGAGAAAGACAATAGGGAAGCTAGCCCCTCTTTGAAAGGAAAACTAAAGAAGTGTTTCGGGCATGTGGAGAATGAGGACCTATGGAAGTTCAAGAAGTGCTTGGTTGGGAAGATGGCTTCCATTTGTAGTGTAAGAAGCTTGATGCTAAGACTGGATAATTGGGGGTTATGGGAGATAAACGTTAAAAGAATGGGTGGGAAACAGTTTCTTCTTGAGTTTGAAAACAAAGATCTTTTTATAATGCTGGAGGATGTCAAATGGTCGTATCTGAGGGAAATCTTTGATGAGGTGATGCCATGGACAGAAAATATTAAGCGGATCGAGAGGTTAACTTGGCTTGAAGTGTCTGGACTACCGTTGCATTGCTGGAACCACGAAACGCTCAAAAGATTGGCAGCTTTGTGGGGAAATTTTGAAGCTGCAGGAGAGAATATAAATCGAGCTAAGGATTGTGAGAAAGTTTCATTTCTGATTTCGACAGTTCATGCTTCGAGAATTGAGGAACTGGTGAAGCTAGAAGTTGGGGAGGTGAGTTATGTGGTTAGAATTATAGAGCTTGGATTCTTTGATTTGTCTGCAACAAGTCAGTCTTCTACATCCAAAGAGAAATCTGGTACCTTGCCGTATCAATCGAAGGATGACAGTTCATCGGAGTCTTCAGCCAGTTCGAGTCGGAGTGGGTCACCTGAGTGGGTACCATAAAGAAAACTTGTAGATGAGGAGGAGTTATTTAATGCTTGTCTCGTTGGAGAATGTGACATTAAAGAAGTCCCCCATGATGTTTCGGAGTCCAATAGGTGTATTGGGGAACTAGATATGAGAGAAACGGTGCATGCAAATCTTAGTCAGAATAATGATGAGCTTCTGTCTGGAAATGATAGAAACATTATGGGAGGGGAGAAATGCGTGCCAGATCAGTTACCAGTGAAGGAAAAAAAGTGGGTTGACGTGGCAAAAATGGTCACAAGGGAGGAAATGCTAAAACCAAATTCTAAGGGCATGTTTGATATTGATGGGCCTTTGAAGGAAACCCCAACAAATTTGACTGACCGTGTTGCATATGATTTGAGGTGTATGGGGCTGTTTAACTTAAATGAAGATTTGAATCTTAAAAATGAAAAGTCTGCTTGGGAAAATAAAGTAGACAGTCTAAATAGGACTGAAGGAAATTGGGGGAAATCTCAAAAATGCAAAAGCTCTATTAGAGTGGTAACCCTAGATGAGGGAGAGGAAGATTGTGATTTTCTTTCTGAATTGGCAAATAGAACCGCCAAAGAGAAAAGATATTGCTCACTAAGTGACTTTCAAGATAAAGCGTTGACTATGGTTGAAAGGAGGAAAAAGGATCGAGCTGCTAGATGGGACAAAAAGAAAGTGAAATCGCAAGAAATCTCTTAGCTTTCAGGATGATCCTTATCCGATTCGGACATGGTTGCGAGGTGGGAAACATTGACTAAGGAGGCGAGAAAGGCAATTAAGCTTGGTAAGAAGCTAGGGATCCAGTTTGTAGGTGATGAAAAAGAGGTAATTAGGGACTTTGCACTTCTAGAAAAAGCAAGCTGTTGAGATTTTTTTTAAGTATCAATGAATTGAGCAAGCTGTTGAGATTTTGTTAAGTGGGCTCGGGGATTTGCAGATTCTAACATGAAATGTTAGGGGGTTAGAGTCTGAAACAAAATTATCTATAGTAAGAAAACTGGTTTTTACTCAAAAAATGCAGATGTTTTTCTTGCAAGAAACGAAGATAGGCTCGATTACAGAAGTAGATGATTAAATGAAGTGGTATGATTATGATTATCTTTACTGTATTTTTTGATTCAGATGGCAATTCAGGGGCTTTGTTACAATATAGGACAATCATCGTTACTGTATTTAATTTGAAAAACTCAGGGGATGAAGGATCGAATTACTTGGTTGGTGGCGACTTCAACGCAGTGAGAATCATGAGTGAAAAAACTGAACGACTTTCAATGTGGGGGGAGCAAAAGAATTTAATCAAAACATTGAAGAAGCTGAGTTTATAGAAATGCCAGTGCAAAGAGTTTGTGCAGAAAGGATTATCTCGAAGAGTTTCTTATCACGACACTGTGATACTGTCAAATGAGAATCCAGATTGGAGGTCGATTCTTTTCAAGTTTATCAACTCATGGCTTCAAAAGGATGGCTGCAGGGAGGTGATTAAGGGAATCCTTCAAGTAGGATCAGCCTTTAAATCTGATCTACATGTTAAGTTTAGAAGACTCAAGAACACTTTGAAGAAATGGAACAAGGAGTCATGTGGTGATCTTGATGAGAATATAAAAGCTTTGGAAAGGAAGATTAATAATTGAAGAACAAGGGGAGGGTGCAGCTTGGATTGCTGAAAAGGAACTCGAGGTGAAAAATACAAGATCGATTTTTGGGACAATCAAGATTTGGTAAGCAATTTTATATGTTCAGACCGTCTCTCTTTAAGGCTTGGTGATAAGCTTTATGCCTCGTGATGTTCTCAGGAGTTAACTTGATTTTTCCTTCCTTTTGTGCTTTGCTCGTTAAGACTTTTGAAGTATGTAATCTTTGACAGTGGGGTGATGTTGATATGTAATGACTCACCTGATCAGGTTGCAATTTTGCGGTGTTTTGTAACTCTCGATTGTATGTATTATTTTCCTTCAATCTAGGATAAGAAGGTTTTTAATGAGGCATACAACCGAGTTAGATTATTTTAATAAAACAAACTCTTGCCGAGCAAAAAAAAAACCAATCGAGTTGATAATTAAAAAAAACTTCCGTAGAAATGAGATCCAGCTTGATATCTAATTCTTAAGTTCGATTTTCAAATAATTTATTTCTCCTCTAATAAAAATAATAATAATTTTATCAAATATGGCAATTTTTTTAATAAATTTGTGTGATTATATAGTAATATATGTTCATGCCTTTTCTTAACCTTTTAACAAAATATACACTTTACACACACATGTGCTCGAATCCAAGACTCCTAAAATGATTATTATCATCTTTTTCACTAGATCTACTCGTTGGGTTTTCTAATATGGCAATTTAAATCTAAATGCTTGCTTTTAGGCATAAGGCCAAAAAAAATGTCAATAACGTTTGACTGAATAGTCATTTAGCTCATATATTTTTTTGAACCAATTTAACTCACAACGTTTTATTTTGGTCTCTACGGATGAAAAATGTTTGTCAACTGACGATAAACAACTTGAAATGACTTGACAGAATGACATGTCATAAAAAAATATTTTTATATTTTATACAATTTTATAAAAATATTTTTGATTGGTGTGTCATTATGTAAAGTCCGTATATTTGTCTATGTGACACTATTACCGCAGCATGCACTGCCATGTAGGTTTGTCACGTCATTTCTAGATGTTTATCATCATGTTACTAATCGTTTTTATCTGCAAAGTGCTCACTTTGACCTAAAATGAAACGTTGGGAATAAATTGACTCAGAAAAATAGAGGCTAAAATAACTATTCAATCAAATATTAAAGGTATTTTTTGGCCTTGTTTTTAAGCAACTATTTTTGTTATGCTTTACACATGCACAACAATTTCAAACCGATGGAGCAAGTGTACAAGTTTCCAAGCATGGGATAAGACAAAGAGATGTTTTACGTTTACGCTTAATTTATTTAACCTAGGATGAGATTAGGGATAGCCATTTAATCCAGATTTGACCGGTTTTGACTCGACTTGATTCTATAGGGTTAAAATTTTTAAAGAAAATTTTGGATTCGGGATAAGTTTAGGTATGATTTTGTGAGGATGAGGTCGGGTTGGTTTTAGGTTTGAGGTGAAAAATACTCAACCCTACCCGAAACAACAATTTAATTTTATTCTAAATATTTAGGTATAATTGCTATAATGTCCCTCTTTATATATATATCTCAATTATCTCCCTATTTTTCTAATAAAATGGAATAATTACTATAATGCTCCCTTTCTATTTGTATTGTTTCAATTAATGTCATACTTTATCGAATAATAATGAATAATAATAGTTTTTATTTATGTCGGGTTGGGTTAAGTTCGAATTTTTACTCTAAAATTCGGGTTGGGTGGAATCGGCTTGGGTTTTGGGTGGAGGTGTTAAATTCTCGGGTCGGGCACGGATTGGCCAAAAACCCGACCCATGACCATCCCTAGTTAAGATACGCCAGTGACCCCTAAATTATGATCATTTGATAGTTTTAGTCAACAAACTTTTAAAAGTTATAGAATATCATTAAACATATCGTAATGCTATAAATAGTCATTTCGTCGTTAAGGAATGACATGTCACATTCACTTATTAGTTAATATCTCATTTGATCCCTTCATTATTACTAAAATTTTATTTTTAGTGCTTTTTCAATATTTATAGGCAATAAATTCAAAATAATTTTAAGGAAACTAGAAAATTTTAATGAAAATTGAGGGGTCAAAAAGATATTAGTCATTAAAGTAACGTGTCATTAAAAATTCACTGCCAAAGCGATCAAATAATAATAGTTTAGGTACTATTGGTGTACTTAACCTAAGATCTTCCAATTCTCGTATTTGCGTACTGTATGTGGAGTAGGGGGTAAGATCAGTTCAGCCAGATTTTTGGAATTTTTTTACTCGTCGGTTTTAGTTCGGATCACTTTTATTCTTGATTTTTTTCGTATTAAATTTAGTTTCAATTTTAAACTTTATTTTGAAAAAAATGGATATGTTTTATATTTTATGACTTATTTTATAAATTCTCAAAGTCTTTAAATAAATATTTTAAAAAAGTTATAAAAATTAATTATAAATTAAATAAAAAATTGATTCGATTCGATGTGAATAATTACAAATTTTAAATTTATATTTCAAAAATCGTCTAAACATTTCAGTTTAAATTAATTTGGTCAGTTTTTTTCCTAATAAGTTAACAAGTAGTGATTTGTTCTAACTTTTAAGGTAGAATGGAACATGAGGGACCATCAAATTGAAGTCTAAAATTTTATCTTCATAATTTTGGCTCTATATTCCATTGTCAAAATCAGCTGCCCATTTTTCTACAATGTTGACTGAATCTAAAAGTTTTGCTTTAAGAAAAAAAAAATCAAAACGATATTTGATGTAGAAAGAAAAGGTTATGGGTCACTATATTATCATGAATAAATTTTATTCACTAAATTAATCGGAGATTCTTTATTATATTAAAATTCATTTCTAGAACATATTTTTAATAATATTAAATGATATTAACATTAATAAATGTCGAGGTTTACATTAATATTTATTTTACTTAGAGTGTGTCTGATTGGCTTAACTCATTTTTTATCAATAAAATATGATTTTATTTTTTTAGAATATGCTGGTGTGATACAAGAGTAGTATCTGTTCAACTTTCTTTTAGCCTTTTTTCAACGAAGGCACACACAGCATGCAATACTGGTGCTCGATCCCGGGTCCCAAGGGATAATAAACATCAACCTTTGCCACCAGGACACAAGGGGATGAGCTAAAATATGATTTTATTGAAAGAACTAAAATCATACATGGAATTATTAATATGTGCCTCCTTAAAATTCTCTTAAACATAATCGGAGAAAAAAAAGTACATGTGTAAATATTGGCTTAACTCATTTCACAAAAACATTTTTCTCTTTTTAATTATTTGTTGGCGTAAAATGAGTTGATCAGTGTAATTCATTATTTTGTTAATATAATTTCCTTTTCATTTTCTGTGAAGTGTTTTACGGTATGTTTTTTCTTACAACATTTATCAACTTCTCACTCTAAATCATAAACAATCAAAATATTATTTATGTATTTAATATTGATATAATATTATGATATTATTTTAATAAAAATATTAATGATTGAAATATTTTTAATATATTTATTAATATTTTTGATAATTAAATATTATATTATTTAATATTATAATAATATTCCCAGTTATATTATATTTTTATATTCTTATTTTTAATGATATATAATAAATTATTAATATTATTTATTATTTTCATAGAATAATATCACTGAATTATTAATAATGAGTATTATTATTATATATATTTAATACTAATATAATAGTGTAGTATTTTATAATAAATTAATTATTATTAAAATATTTTTTTTGAAAGATAAAAGGCCTCACTAAAAAACCCTTTCCTGTTAAAGGGGGAAAAGAGTGCCTATCCTAAATTATTATTAATATATAAACCAGTTCCTTACAGATGATTTCCAAACAACGCACTGAAAATAATAAACTATCATTATTACATCCTTCTCTATTAGTGGTTTCGATCTAACCAATTCCTTTCTTTGCAAGAGAGTCTGCCTCTATGTTGATTACATGGGATATGCTTCGCAATAGGATGCCTTTCTCCGATATCATGTTCATTATGTCCTGGACAGCCTCTCCGTAAATCTGCGGAGGAGCTACATCCCCGGAGAGCCACTGAATTACCTGTCTACAATTCGATTTAACAATGAGGCGGAAATTGTTGGCCCACCTCGACGCTAGAAATCTGGTAATTCCTTCCTTAACAGCTTGCAATTCCACTAGAGTTATTGGGCAGCCGCCAGCCACCACATGGTTCCGAGAAAAACATCAGCGTTTACCCCCGCTCGTCCTTCAACACGCCTCCAATCCCTCCTTTCGACCCCCTCTAAGAGAAGCACCATCCACATTCAATTTGAGGAAACTTGAGGGTGGCGGACACCAAGTTATCTTAGCCACTGGGCAAGCCGCCTTGTTAAAGGGAATGTGTGCCCGGGAGGGGTCTGCGAAAAGCTCCTCCGATGTTACTTCTTTACCCGGAGATTTTGCCTTGACCTAGAACGTGAATCTCGTCTTAATTGTATGCCACAATTGAAGCTAATCTATTGACTTACTTTTAAAGATTATCTCGTTTCTTATCAACCAGATAGAGTAAATGGTAGCGTAGAGTATTAGGGAGAACCATTTTTTGTCTCTCTGAGAGACCATGCCAATCCAAGCCTCGACAAAACAAGCTGATTGAGCCGGGAAAGCTGTTTGAATTTCCACCAAGCTTCCTACCTTGCACCAGATTTGCCACACCCCCTCACAAGTAAAGAACAAATGGGGAACAGTTTCAGGAAGGGTTTTGCACAAAGGAATACTTTCATAAAAATAGCATTATTGAATTATTAATAATGAATACTATTATTTTATGTATTTAATAGCAATATAATATTATAACATTAATATTTTTTTAATAAAAAAATCTAATTATTAAAATATTTAAAATAAACGTATTAATAAATTCCAAAATATAATAAAATATTTTTATTTTAATATTATAATTTAATTATTTTTTATAATATAATAAAATATTTTTATTTTAATATTATAATTTAATTATTTTTGATAATATAATAAAATATTTTTATTTTAATAATTTAATTAATAATATTTTAATATTTTAAAATAATAATATTAAGTTTTTATAATGAATAATATTATGTATTGTATTTGATATTTATAATGAATAATTTCTAAAAAAATTACAAAACAATGAAAAGTGGTTTACACAACATTATCCAAACAACAACAAAAAATAACTTTTGAAAATAATTTTTTAAAAGATGTAATTCATTTCATGAAAATCATTTTTTAAAATTTGTTTTCAGTGTATTAAACAGGTCTTTAAATCAACACTAACATTGAGATCATATTTTTATTCTAGATATCCTATCAGAATTCGATAACGTATAGAATTAAATATCAGTAGTTCATTACATCCATAGATATCAAGATTTTGGTAAATAATTATGTTTTATAAGTATTTAAAAATTGAAAATGTAATTTAGAAACAAATTGTTATTTTCTTAACTCTAGAAAAAAATGCTGACAATTTGTAGTATCGAGGACAGGGCATGCAGCCGTGAGCAGCCCATGTTCCACGCAAGGATGAGTTCTAGTCATATTGTCAAATAATAAACAATGGATAGATGAGATTAGACGAGCCGAGTATTGCTGAGCTCGTCTCAGCTCATTAAGATTTCGAGTCGAGTTTGAGCTTGACTAATTTTTAATAAGTTTAAAAAATTTAAGCTCGATTCGACTCGTTAACAATTTGACTCAAGTTCAAGCTTGATTTGAGCCCAATCGAGTCAAGTGCTGACCGATCTTTGACGGTGTCGAATTCGAGTAGCTCACGATCTGTCATATCTCATTTAAAGGCATATTAGGAAGAAAAAAAAACTTTGATACACAAGTTGCATAAACTCAAGCTTGTTAATTTTAGGGTTTAGGGTTTATAGATTTAGGTTGTTGGGTTTAGAATATAGGATTTAGATTTTTAGGGTTTATGACTTATATTTATAGTTTATGTTTTAGGGTTTTAGGTTTAGGGATTTAGATTTTAAATTTTAAAAAATAAAAAAATTTAGTATATTATATTTTGAGTAGCTCGCAATCTATCTTGTCTCATTTATCTACTACTGCGACTAGATTTTAAGAGGAAGATGGATAATTTAATGAAGTACGACGAGCGCGTTTGAAGTTGGGAAAACAACATCGAGAGGAAAAGATGGGCCCAATTGTATGATGAATATGATAGATGATACAGGCAAATGAAAACTAACCTTGTGGAGTGCATAAATTGAGTACTAAAAGGATCACGTCGTCTCCCAATAGCAAGCTAGGTGAAAGAGACGTACTATGTGTTGGCTAAAGTTTGAATTGCTAAAGGGAAGCAAATCGAGTTCTTAATAAATAGGAGGCAAAGATGAGCTCTCGAACTTGTGAGGAAAATGCAAGATAATGTGCAGAATGCAATGTCGATGAATGTTCACCAGTTCGACCGAATTAATCAAACTTTTGATGTTTGTTCCTATAAAAAATAAATAAAAGTATTTTTTAGCAATGATCAATTTGATTCACTGTTTTTCTTTGAATTGATATGAAGAGTACATACAAGCCAACTATATATCGATTTAGTACAAGGAGTTCTAATAAAACTCAAACTAGTCTAGATAAAATTTAATCATATAAAATATAAGAGATAAAGGTTATCTAAACTATTTAATAGATAAAAGATAAAGTATATCTAAATTACTAAGATATTTATGAAAGAATTAACTCTTTTACATGACAATTATCTACACTCCCCTCAAGCTGGTGAATATATATTGTAGATACCCAGCTTTGATTTAAGATCGTCAAAAATTACTCTTGGAAGAGCCTTGGTGAGAATATCTGCTAACTATTGCTTTGTAGGAACATAGCCGAGTTTGATAACTCCATTGCTATTTTTTTAGAGATAAAATGTCTATCTATCTCCACATGTTTGGTACGGTCGTGTTGGACATGATTTTTTACAATACTAATAACAGATTGACTATCAGTTTGCAACTCAAACTGCTTGAAGTGATCTAATCCCATTTCAGTCAGCATTCTTTGTAACCACTTGCCTTCACAAATCTCAAGTGCTAGTGCTCGATACTCGGCTTCTGTACTACTCCTAGACACCACAGCTTGCTTTTTACTCCTCCAAGTGACCAAATTTCCCCACATGAAAGCACAATATCCACTAGTTGATTTTTTATCAGTTAACTCACTAGCCCAACTTGAATCAGTAAAAATTCTTACCGGCCTTTCTTCACTTTTCTTAAACAACAAGCCATGCCCCGAAGTCATTTTAAGGTACCGTAAAATTCTGTATGCGGCATCAAGATGCTTGTAGAGCATTTGGGTGTTCTCTATTTATGAGCGCAAGTGCACTCTCTTGTCAAGTTATAGTATAAAAGATATCGTCTCCCACAGGGATTGGATCAGCTTCTATGAATGGTTTCCTGCACAAGGATTTAGTAAATACACAATTAAATCTCTAATTGTGGAAATATAAAAACATAAATAAAAATAAAGATAGTGATGGTAGGGTTGATAGAGAGAGATAAGGTCGATAGATTGGGTAAGGTAATTGTAGTTAAGTAATGTACAAACTGCATTGTAAAGCCTAAGTGTGTTGTGCTGCCATGATCTGATGTCTCGACGGGTAATGGCGGACGGCAGCTACGACCCTGTCACGCGGCCGCAGCGGGTCTCTGCCCCTGCAACTTTCGCTGTCTCGGTAGGTGGAATGGAAATAAGTCATGGCGGCAAGTCTGACAGATACTCCAAATTCGGCAGAGCAATTCTTAAGTGATCCTTTCTATGTCTAGGCAAGGATTCTGTACGACGTGATGTAGGCAATACCTAGCAATCTCAACATAAACCTAACACAAGCAGTCGACGTTTGGTTGCTCCTTTTAGCCGCTTAAACTCGCACTTATGTCTAAGCCGAATTAATCAACACCTCGACATGATGAGACTGTGCTTAATCCTTTCGTAAGCCTTACACTTTCGTGCCCGACAAATGGATTTCTGCAACTGGACTTTTGGAACTAATTGAAGAAGTGAAGAACATGAATTAAGCAAACTTGGAATATTTTATTGAAAACACACTTAAACTATTACAACCGTTTCTCACAACTACTTTACATACAAAAACCTAAACCCTAGGAGAGTTGGGCCACGACCTCCAACACCTCCAATCTATCTATCTACCTCTCCACTATGCATCTATGCATCCGTGCATCCCTCCATGCCCCTATACTCTCACATACATGATTATATAGTGCTCATGGCTTAAATTTGAGTCCTCATTGGAGTAGAAGTTCTTAAAGTAACTTTAATTTAAATGTTGACTCCTTTTTGACTTGAATATGGACTCTATGGAGGTTGCCTTCTTCAGCAAGTAAAGATAAGTACTCTTACTTATCAATCTTGGATCAGCTCTACCGGCCGCTACAGGCTTCAGAAAATTGCAAGACTGTGCTTATTGGGCTTAGGGATTTGCCCTCTTTCAATCGTAACCCATCTTGACTAAGTCGGTGTAACTCCTGCCTGGGTGGCACTTGGCGGCATTGTTGCTATGGCGGCGTCCTTGGCGGCACCAGGAACTGCTTCAGTACAGCTCCTTTTGTTCCCAGCTTTCATATCCTCTTTTGTCATCTGCTCCTCTATACAGCTATAGCACCTGAAAATAAAAACTAAACTAAATAAATATCTTTTCTTAATAAAACATAAAATATTCAATGAAAGCATGGTAAAAGAGAAAATATTGTTATTATGCATGCAATGCACCTAAATATGCCTAAATGAGCTTAAGAATAGCAATAATAAGGGCAAGAATGTGTACGAAATATAGAGCTCGTAGACACTCTACACACCCCCAAACTCGAACTATTGTTTGTCCTCAAGCAATGCAACCTAACTAGTAAACCTGCCCCTTGCACAAAATTAGCAGAAACTTAGCCTTTAACTTGATTTCTTACCTCAAGGTTGTGACACCTATTTAATGTTAGTGATTGGGAATGACATGAAATAACTTAGATTTTAATTTTCTTAGTGCAAGTGCAGTGTGTGCATGTCTGTGTCCATGCTAAACATGATGAGTATACTAAGTTAACAGAGAATGATGAACATAATTAAATTACTAAAAGGGATACGATTTTCTGCCTTGGCAACACAGTTAGGCACTTCTTTCTCTTTTTCTGATCATGGCTTTAAGGGCTTCAGCTCATCACAACTATTATCTGGGTCTGAAGCTAAAATAGGTGCACTCTACGAAACTCCAAACCTTTCAAATAGAGTCATCCCGTGAAGGCTTTCATTCACTCTTGCTAATTTGTTCGTCACTTGGTTTGGATACTTGGATTTTGATAGCAGTGGAGTGTCCTTGCTCATGATCCTTCTTAGAGCCTATTTTGGGCACCTCTAGGGTTTTCACCATCTTTTTGTTACTGCCCTGTGCTACCGTGGCGGCAAACCTGTATTCAATTAAGAAATTTTTAAGTAAAGCAAGCAGTGTTAAACTTAGAACTCAAGCAACATTCAACATTTAACAAACGGTGTAAAAATAATTTGGCAAAAAGAAAAATTTTCTAAGTGGTTTTCATGCTTCTTCCCATAGTTAAGTAAAAAAAATTTAAGTATGGTGTGAATATAAGTAATCGGCTAACTATCATAGGCACAAGTTTTTGAACTAAGAGTTTCTACTTCATTAAGTGTTTATGGCAGAATTTACACATGCTTCTATATGCTACTAAATGAACCTAAAACAAAGAGGACTATCCCCCCCCCCCCCAAACTCAAGGTTGGCATTGTCCTCAATGCCTTACAAAAACCAAAAGAAAACATAAAAATAAAGAAAAATAAATAAAAGAAAAAGAATAGGTGCTATAGACTAGGGGATTTCCCCTCTGTTGTTGTTGCCTCGGAGGAGAATTCTAAGGAGGCGGGCAGAACTAGGCGGCATGTAGCAGAAGGTCTGGCGGCATGGCTCTTCTTCGTGCAACGCGGTGGCTGGATTCGGATGGGTGTGGGTCGTTTTACTGGTGCTTCTGGCTCAAGTTCAGACCCACCACCCTGAGGCTCGGTTGCTACGGCTGGCCGTTTTCTCTTCCTTGTTGCCTCGGCCGGTTCATCATCGAAGGAGTCAGATATCTTCATGTCTGAGTCCTCGGCTTCTTTGGCTGCTGCCTTCTTTGCTGCTGGGGAGGCGGCGATCGTCTCCCCCTCTTTCTCCGACTCTGATGGGGAGGTGAGTTCGTACAGCTGGATGGGAGCGAGTGAGGTCCTTCTTTTAGGGCAAAAGTGCGGCCCTTCGATGTCAGCAGCGGCTGGAGTAGCAGCTGGTCTGGGTGTGATCTGGGTCGGTTTGGACACTGCTAACTCCAATGGGAATGCGGGAAACTGTGGGCCGTCGTCATGGTATTTGTCAAGCAAGTAGGCCACAAAGGCCTCTGGCAGCTCGATCCTCTGGCAGCTCTCCATAAGGCTGTGCAGTAGGGGGACTACGACGGAGGGGAAGGTAGCATCAGTACTGCCCGCTGCGGCTGGGGAGGCGGCAAGTTGAGACGGCGGCTGGGCGGTTGACGGTGTTTCCAGCTCCGACTCCTGCATCATCTGGAGGTGCGCCTTTCTTGTCCACCCTTCATTGGCAGGAATGATTGTATCCTTGGGATGAGGCGGCACGTGGAAGTTGGCGCATAGGTCTGTGATGAGTGTAGGGAAGACCAGAGGTCCCTTGGCGTTGGGCTTGTCTGTGTGGGCATAGATCTCCTCTAGAATTACTTCGCCAACGTTGATTGGGCGCCCCTTCATAATGTTGTGGATAAGGGCCAGCCGTGGCCTGTTGACTGTTGATCCGCGCGAGGTGGGAATTAGGCGGCATTGGACGAAGTTTCTCTAGAGAACGGCCTCCGACATTAGATCGCGGCGGTTGACTGAACCATTATTCTTGCCGGTTAGCCACTTGTTGTTGGGTCAGCATGTGTCTTTCTTGATCTTTTTGTAGTCAGTCGCCGCTAAGTAGGACTTTCATTCTTCATGCGGATTCCCTCTGATTTCTATGTTGTAGAAGCTGTTGATGGTTTCTGCTGTGAGCTTGACTCCTTCGCCGTGGACATGGACAAAAGGATTTCCTGGCGTAGGCTTGTGGGCATAGAATTCTCGCACCTAATAGATGTTTATCCCTGCTGGCTGTCGTGCGAAAATGCCCCAACCCAAGTTGTGTACCCTTTTGAATATGGTGGGTTCGAGGCCAAAATCTTCATCTGGACTGGTGTATTGGAAACCCTATTTCCTCCCAGAGTTGCCGCTCTGTGAAGTGCTGCTTGTAAGTTGCCATGACAACAGGGTTTAAGAACCTCTGAAAGGTTGGCTTGGAGGTAGAGGTGGTTTGTTTTGATGTGGCCATAACTGTGAGATCGGTTGTGTTTTCCTATAGAAAGAAAAAGAAATTGCAAGAAGGTAAAGCAAGTGAAATCTTGAAAGCAAAGATTGAAAAGGAGAATTGAGAGTAAAGGAGAGAGCAAAGTGAAGAACGAGAGGAGAATAGTTGGCTTTATATAGCTGCTTCTCTTTGTTGCCTTGGCGGGCACGCTGCCAACGGGCGGCAATGATTGCAGCACGATTTCCGCGCTTCTAGCCATTACGCAGATATCCGTTCTACTAGCTGTTGCAAATATAGCCATTGCGGCTAGCCGTTATGCTCATCTGCCTTGGGCTGCCTTGGCCGCTGGGTTGGGCTTCTCATTTATTCGTTCATCCTTATTGGTCTTGCCTTCATTCCTAACTTGAAATAAAAATTAAATAAAAATAACTGAAAGTTAAATATAATCCTAATGCATAAAAAATAAAAATAAAAATCAGGTTATGTTGGGTTGCGCTTTTCCCAAACATAACCTCTTCTTGAGGGCTCTACTTTTAGCTTTTCGTTCAGGCATGTCCTTCCCCTCCTCAGGTGGATGTTGGCTGCCATCTTTGCCGCCCTGACAGAACATACACCAAAGAAAACAAATAGGCATAATTTTTTTAATATATATATATAATAAAATAAACAAAAATTTAATGTGCAAAAACTAAAGTAGAATTGCAGAAATTCAAACGCAGTTGTTGTCACCAATCCCCGACAACAGCGCCAAAAATTTGTAGAGCGTTTGGATGTTCTCTATTTATGAGCGCAAGTGCACACTCTTGTCAAGTTATAGTATAAAAGATATCGTCTCCCACATGGATTGGAGCAGCTTCTATGAATGGTTTCCTGCACAAGGATTTAGTAAATACACAATTAAATCTCTAATTGTGGAAATATAAAAACACAAATAAAAATAAAGATAGTGATGGTATGGTTGATAGGGAGAGATAAGGTCGATAGATTGGGTAAGGTAATTGTAGTTAAGTAATGTACAAACTGCATTGTAAAGCCTAAGTGTGTTGTGCTGCCATGATCTGCTGCCTCGGCGGGTAATGGCGGACGGTAGCTACGACCCTATCATGCGGCTGCAGTGGGTTTTTTCCCTTGCAACTTTCGCTGTCTCGGCAGGTGGAATGGAAATAAGTCCTGGCGGCAAGTCTGGCAGATACTCCAAATTCGGCAGAGTAATTCTTAAGTGATCCTTCCTATGTCTAGGCAAGGATTTTGTCACCACGTGATGTATGATATACCTAGCAATCTCAGTGTAAACCTAACACAGGCAGTCGATGTTTGGTTGCTCCTTTTAGCCGCTTAAACTCGCACTTATGTCTAAGTCGAATAAGTCAACACCTCGACATGATGAGACCGTGCTTAATCCTTTCGTGAGCCTTACACTTTCGTGCCCAACAAATGGATTTCTTCAACTGGACTTTTGGAACTAATTGAAGAAGTGAAGAACATGAATTAAGCAAACTTGGAATATTTTATTGAAAACACACTTAAACTATTACAACCGTTTCTCACAACTACTTTACATACAAAAACCTAAACCCTAGGAGAGTTGGGCCGCGACCACTAACACCTCCAATCTATCTATCTATGTAACACCCTAAAAGTACCCTAGAAGAAATCTTAAGAAAATAAAAAGAAAAGTGTAAACATTTTTCAAACCTAATATGATTATATGATTAAAGTATTAATATGTTGTACAAGTGACATGTTAATTGAAATTAAGTATGTATCATAAACTAAATGAAACTTTAGTAACTAATGTTCATATATACATATATGAATGTAAATAGAAATTATCATGTATGTATACATAGACTCGGTAGATTGACTAAGTAATGTAATATTATATAACCACTATATATATGAATATAATGTTAATATATATATGTATCTATATATAAAGATAGTGGGCTGATAAAAAAAGATATAAAATGAATATAAGTAATGGATTAGTAAATTAACAAAGCTTCATTAGTGAAACAAGTGTCCCACTATCTCCACTCAAAGGGACACTCGACCTTAAGGAGATTAAACACCCAAAATGTTCATTTTCATCTTCTTTAGCTAAAAACCACCGAAACCTTAAGAGTATGGAGAGAGAGGTCTGAGTTTTGAAGGATTTAGCTTGCTGGAAATTCATAGAAAAGCTTGCATGCATGATCATCCTAAGTTAAAGTAAGTGTTTATATTACCTAATTTTATCTTTGAATCTTAGGGTTTGTTTTATTGAGTTTGATTGTGATTAATGTTGGAAAAATGTTTAGGAATGATTTAAAATACTGATTGTGTTGCTGGGTTCTTGTATATGTTGAAGAAATTCTGGAAAAATGCA
Organism: Hibiscus tridactylites; assembly: GCA_958450335.1. Classification (NCBI taxonomy): domain Eukaryota; kingdom Viridiplantae; phylum Streptophyta; class Magnoliopsida; order Malvales; family Malvaceae; genus Hibiscus; species Hibiscus tridactylites. The sequence continues at coordinate 56,892,340 of OY288287.1, read as the reverse complement.
TGAACATTAGTTTAGGTTTGAATCTGCCCAGATTAGGACTATTACACTGCCATGAATTAAACTGAAAATTTGAATAGGTTAGAATTCGAATTAGAAAAAGTGTTGTAGAAACAAAGCATCATTAGTGAAACAAGTGTCCCACTATCTCCACTCAAAGGGACACTTGGCCTTAAGGAGATTAAACACCCAAAATGTTCGTTTTCATCTTCTTTAGCTAAGAACCATCGAAACCTTAAGAGTACAGAGAGAGAGGGTTGAGTTTTGAAGGATTTAGCTTGCTGGAAATTCATAAAAAAGCTTGCATGCATGATCATCCTAAGTTTAAGTAAGTGTTTATATTACCCGATCTTGTCTTTGAATCTTAGGGTCTGTTTTATTGAGTTTGATTGTGATTAATGTTGAAAAAAAATGTTTAGGAATGATTTAAAATATTGATTGTGTTGCTGGGTTCTTGTATATGTTGAAGAAATTTTGGAAAAAATGCATGAACTTTAGTTTAGGTTTGAATCTGCCCAGATTAGGACTATTGCACTGCCATGAATTAAACTGAAAATTTGAATAGGTTAGAATTCGAATTAGAAAAAGTGTTGTAGAAACAAAGTTTCATTAGTGAAACAAGTGTCCCACTATCTCCACTCAAAGGGACACTTGGTCTTAAGGAGATTAAACACCCAAAATGTTTATTTTCATTTTCTTTAGTTAAGAACCACCGAAACCTTAAGAGTATGGAGAGAGAGGGCTGAGTTTTGAAGGATTTAGCTTGCTGGAAATTCATAGAAAAGCTTGCATGCATGATCATCCTAAGTTAAAGTAAGTGTTTATATTACCTGATTTTATCTTTGAATCTTAGGGTTTGTTTTATTGAGTTTGATTGTGATTAATGTTGGAAAAATGTTTAGGAATGATTTAAAATACTGATTGTGTTGTTGGGTTCTTGTATATGTTGAAGAAAATCTGAAAAAATGCATGAACATTAGTTTAGGTTTGAATCTGCCCAGATTAGGACTATTGCACAGCCCTGAATTAAACTGAAAATTTGAATAGGTTAGAATTAGAAACAGAACAAGTGTTGTAGAAAGAAGTTGTAGAGCATTAAAAATACTATAAGATAAAGGCCTTGTAAGCATGAAAATGATACTAGAAGTGGCTGGAGATTAAGTTACAAATTGACTGCCCAAAAATGAATGAAACTGGAACTAAGTAAACTATTTTCAGTAAAAATGAAATTTAGAGGTTTAAATGGTCATCTAAAATTCTGGAAATTTGTTCTTGAAATAGGGGATAGCTTAAATGAACGAAAACATATAGGTTCATAAGGAAAATTTATCTATATAAATGGTTAAAATGAGCTAGAACACTTAGAAGTTAAACTGGACAAGTCTGAAAAATGTAATAATTAAGGGACTTAAATGCCCCTTTTTAGAGGTTGCTGGAACTTCAAAATAATTTTATGATATGTATGTAAATGTGGTTAAAAACTAAGAATGAAATGTGTAATGAATTATAGGTTAATTATACACTAAAGTTACAAATTGAAAACAGTGGACAAAATAGGTCATTGAAAATGCCATGTTTTCAAACAATAAAATGTATTGATAGGGAAATAATAAAAATATGTGCTATACATGGTTTTAAAGGTGTGTGAATAAGCTTTCTATAATGGTAAATAACTTTTAATTTGGAGTTGTGAGTAAAACGTCATGGACAGTTTAGTAAGTGTTACTCAAATTGCCAGTTTAGGGGGCAGATTCATATGTTTAGGTGATTTTGATTAAGTAATTGAGTATATATGTTTGAATTAAATCCTAATATGTGTTATATATGTTTTGTGATGATTAAAGAGCAAATTGGTGAAGATACACTAGAAGAATCAAGGGTTGAGCAAGCCAAAAGAAGGGGCAAAGGCATCACCATCAAGGACACAAACTAGCTTGGGAGTATTTGTGAGTGTAGTTAATTTAGGGTTGGGATTAGTATCCTAACCAATGTGTTTTTTATTCTTTATTAATTTAAAATGAAGCATGTAATGAATCTTATAATGGTTTGGTAACTTAAAATATAAGGAACAAGGATTAAAGGAAACAAATGATAGAATTGTCATGTTAGTACTTATTGCCTATGTTATTGATCTATGTGACTTAATATATTTGAATGGCCATTGGTGCTATTTGATAGGAACTTGTAAGTGATGTTTGGCCACTGTTTTTGGTGAATTAATTGATTGAAATGATTAAGGGTGCTTGCTGGAAAATTTGTGAATATGTTCTTGAATGATTTTAATTACAAAGTTGATATGAATTGTTACATGATCTTGAGATATGATTGTTAAAAAAGTAATTGAACTTGTTAAAGTTAAAAGATATAAGTAAAGTCCTTGATTGATTAGTTTCTATAAGTAGAAGGGCATGGCTTAGAGTCATTGAGCTCATCTGTTTTATGATTCAGGATGGTGGTTAGTCACCTATGAATATGTAAAGGTGGCTAGTCACCTTGTTTATAGAATGGTGGTAAGTCACCATTGATGCTTATGCATCACCTGTTATAAGTTGAATTGAGAAAATTGATACTTTGAGTATCTAAAGTTACATGTTACATGAAAGACTTGATTACCTAATTCATTAATCATCCAAGGCAAATACATGATTGATTCTAAGATATATGACTATGTAAACTAATTGGGTAATGGCCCTAATTGAATGATATGAAAATGTGAACATTGATGTCACTAAATGATCAATGAAATGATGTATTTTCATGTATATTGCTTGATGCACATGTGTTGTGATTGAATTCTTATATGATACAAGTATATGGCCAAGATTTGTATGTGAAACTAGCTATGTTACTTGTACATGATGGACTAGCTAGGTGAACTTATATATCCTAAGCCTAGCTAAGTAACCTTGAAGATATGAATAAGACTTTAAAAGATTGAAATAAGTAATGTTTAGGGCTACCTCACTAAGTACATTATGTGTACTTATCACTCTCTTGTTTCCTTCTTCCAAAACAACAAGTTCGTTGATATCTGAAAGCTGGTTGTTTGATCCGAGAGCCTTGCAAGCAAAGCACAAGTATGATATAGTTTTGTTTGGTCTCCTAGATGGTGGCATAGTATATGTTAATGTGTCACATACATGGAAGAATATGTATTTTGATAGTTAGGCTTGTATAAGTTAAGACAAAGCTATGTTATGTAATGATATTGAAGCTTGATATATATATATATATATGGTTTGATAGTATGAATGTGTTTATGATTGGGTTTTTTAAGCTTTGGTATGGGTTATGGAAATGTCGTAGGTTGCTTAATTTGGTGGTTGTCCAAATGATCATATATGTTGAGAATGATATATAAATGCTTGATCTAGGTGAAGTACATCTATTGTTCGTTTGTTTAATTGACATGTTCAAATGGCCTACAGTGTGGAAGGAAGTTATATATATATATATATATATATATATATATATATATATATATATATATATATATATATATATATGTGTGTGTGTATGTGTGTGTGTGTGTGTGTCTGTGTGTGTGTGTGTGTTGTAATGATATGAATATAGGATATGAATGCATATAGTTGATTAAATTGAATGAAAATCACATGAATAATAGTAAGTATTCGAGTGCTATGATCATCTGGTAGGGTTAGTGTTGTTCGAATAGACCCCTATGTTGTTAGGTTAATTGATCATGTTGTATGTATGCTTAGGTTGCCATGTTAAGACATGTATAAAATTTAAACAAGTGTATGTGTCTTGTTAGAGTGTTAGTCGAATGTATATAGGTTCTAAGATGTGTTAGCCGAATGTGTTACAAGCATGAATAGGTTTGGTTGATTGTTTCTTGAATGTTAAAGTGTATGCATGTTGATATTGGTTCGATTGAAAGCTTAAGGTTGATAGGTATATGTTGTAGTATGTTATATGTATTAAGGTTTTTGTTGGCTCACCTATGTATATTTATATCCTTTGATTAAATGTTTGTATGATCAATTCTTATTATGCTATAAGTTGTGTATTTAATAGACTATTATGGATTGCCAAGCATGTTTGTATGTATGAGATATGATTCTTGTTGTTCGAATGTGACATCTCTCGTTCTTAACCGAGTGAGGAGTGTTACATAAATTTGTATCAGAGCTTTAGGTTACAGGTCTTAAAATTTTTCTGAAACATGTTATGCATCATATAGGTTAAACTATGCCACCTAGGAGTCTTATATTGAACTTCTTGTGATTCCGCTCTCTAATTCCGATCTTGTTTGAATTCTTAACAGAATGTCTGCAACTAATCTAGCTCGAGACGATGAAACTCCCAATGGATCATCAAACAACGGGGATAGTGTTGATATGAACCCCCCAGAACATCCGGTTTAACCGAAACAATCTCAAGGACAACCTCGAGAACTGGTCGTACAACAACCTGAAAATCCGACCCTTCAATCTGCTCAACGCGAATGTCTTCTTAGCATGAAGGAGATGTTCGATCAGCTTGTAATAAACATCAGACAAGAACAACCTACACATGTTGTTGCTGCCCCGAGTCGAGCCTCGATCGACAAGCTCGCGCAATACCAAGCGTATACATTCACTGACGAGAATGAGGAAAAGCCAAAAGAAGCTGAGAATTGGCTTGAAAGAACCACACAAATCCTGACTAGACAACTTCAATGCTCGCACGAGCATAAGCCTGAATGTGTGATTACACTCTTAGCCGACGAAGCCCTAAGTTGGTGGGAAACCACGACTCTGACCGCCTCTGCCGAGTCAGTCATATGGAAATTCTTTGTTGAAGAATTCAAAAAGAAGTACATTAGCGAGCAATATCTGGGAGTTCCTCGAAAGAAGTTCATGTATCTGAAACAGGATAATCGACCGATTGAACAGTATGTTGCCGATTTCTGCAAATACTTCAAGTATGACTCGGAATACATCAAAACTGAGAAAGATAAGTGTAAAATGTTCATTGATGGTCTGAGTGACGAACTCAGTTTGATGTTCACTACACTTGATATTACGGACTTTCAAATCCTTGTGAATCGAGTCATCGCCACAGAATCTAAAATGAGAACTGCGGAGAAACGAAAGAGTGGTTATCAGGCTGACAAGAAGCGAAAAGACGATGACAAGTTCCGGTGGTCAAAGAAGCCAAAACATCAGAAGGAATCATCCTCCACTTACATACATGTTACTCGGAGTAATTTTCAATCTCAACACTTAAATAAGATGGCTATTCCGTTTGTTTCTGTCAACAGCACGGGAAATGCAGAAAAAACTCCTACTTGCAAGTTCTGTCAGAAGCAACATTTCAGCCAATGTCGAGCCCAAGCTAATCTCTGTTTTTCTTGTGGCGCTGATGATCACTATATCCGAGATTGTCCGAAAAGAAATTAACAGTCTTTTGTTCGACTGTCCAACCTGAGCTCTGTGCCATCTAGCCGAAACAAGAATCTGAGACAAGCTCAGTCGGGTAATTTAGGGAAAGGCAAGGCTGCCCATTCGAAAGCTACTACTTATCAAGAATCCCGAGCCCCAGCTCGTGTCTACCACATTCGTGGAAAAGAAGAAGAAGAGTCTCCCGATGTCATTGCGGGTACGATTGAACTAAACCTTAAACATGTTTACGCTTTGATAGAATTGGGATCAACACATTCATTTGTTTGTTCATATCGGTGAGATGAACTAAATTTGAAACTTGAAATTGTAAAATCAAGTCTTGTAGTTTCAAACCCAATAGGTGGAAACTTGTCGATTAACTTGATCTGTAGAAACTGCCAAATAACCAGATGAAATGTACCCTTCTCTTGTAATCTATATGTGTTGCCTAAATGTGAATTCGATATAGTTTTAGGACTAGATTGGTTGGGAAAACATAAAGCCTGGGTAGATTGTCGAAACCGTAGGTTATACTTACGGGGTTTAGGAAAATAATCCATCTTATTGATAGACAAGAAACCGACTTCTATTTTCGCCACTATGGCACTATAAGATGAACTTGAATTCGGTTTTCCTGAAATGCCTGTTGTATCTAAATTTTCTAATGTTTTTCCCGAGGAACTCCCTGGCCTTCCTCCAACTCGGGAAGTCAAATTCAAGATCGAAGTTCAACCCGAAACAAATCTTGCGCCCATTACACCTTATCAGATGGCACCTGTTGAACTCAAAGAGCTAAAGAAGCAAATTCAAGAACTCGAGGATAAGGGTTTCATCCGACCCAGCATCTCTCCCCAAGATGCTCATGTCATGTTCGTGAAAAAGAAGGACGATACGATACGGTTTTGTATCGATTACCGGCAACTTAACAAAGTAACCATCAAGAACAAGTATCCTCTACCAAGGATCGAAGATTTGTTCGATCAACTCAAATACACAGTCGTATTCTCCAAGATTGATCTTCGGTTCGGTTACAATCAAATGAGGGTAAAAGAAGAAGATGTACCCAAAACAACTTTCCGGACTCGATATGGACATTACGAGTTCCTAGTAACGCCATTCGGTTTAACGAATGCCCCTGCTGCGTTCATGGACCTGATGAATCGAGTATTCAAGCCTTATCTTGACAAGTTCATGGTCGTGTTCATTGACGACATCCTTGTATACTCTCGGAACAAGAAAGAACATGATGACCATCTTCAGATTGTGCTTCAAACGCTCCGAGATCACCAACTATTCGCCAAATTCACTAAGTGTGAGTTTTGGTTATCTAAAGTTTCATTCCTCGGACACGTCATTTCTACCGAAGAAATCAAAGTTGACTAAAAAAAAATAAAGCTATTCTTGATTGGAGACCTCCGAGAAATGTGATTGAAGTTCGAAGTTTCCTCGGTTTAGTCGGGTACTATCGAAGATTTTTGAAAGGGTTCTCTGTGATTGCCGCGCCATTAACCAAACTTCTTCGAAAAAATGAAGCCTTCGAGTGGTTGGAAAAGCAGCAACAAAGCTTCGACCAACTCAAAAAAACTCTAACACATGCCCCGGTCCTTATTCAACCCGAATCGGGTAGAGATATCGTGGTGTACAGCGATGCATCACACTCAGGCCTAGGTTGCATTCTGATGCAAGAAGGCAACGTGATTGCATATGCCTCCCGACAACTGAAGCCACACGAATTGAACTATCCTACACACGATCTCGAGCTTGTGGCTATTGTGTTTGCGCTCAAAATTTGGCGGCACTACTTGTACGGTGAAAGATGCAAGTTGTTCACCGATCACAAAAGCCTGAAGTATTTACTCACTCAGAAAGATTTGAACCTTAGACAAAGAAGATGGTTACAGTTGCTCAAAGACTACGACCTGGCCATCGATTATCATCCCGGAAAAGCCAATGTCGTTGCCGACGCTCTAAGTTAAAAATCGAACCTCTGTAAGTTACCCGAAATTCTCAAAAATTCGAAAACGTTCAATCTTCAAATTTAAAGTGATCATTCAAATTCCTTCTTCATAGTCAAGGAAGAATTCAAACACTTTCTTGGTTAGCAAGAAATCCTTCAAATGATATTTTATAACCTAAGTAACGTCTTCAATTTGTTTATTCGTAGCTTCTTTGGCTATCAACGCTCATATCCGGCTATGCAAGATCTGGAATTATCTGAATGAACTTCAAGTTCAATCTACTCTGATCACTAGGATCAAAGAACTCCAACAAATTGATCCGAAACTTCAAAAAATCAATTCTAAGTTTGAGTCTAATCCTGACTTCTCTGTTAAGTTGAATGGTCTTCTATACTTCAAAGATCGTATCCGTGTCCCTAATAACAAAGAACTACAAGATGAAATCCTACAATAAGCACACCAAAGTTCTTTTTCGATCCACCCTGGATCAGTTAAGATGTACAAGGATCTCAAGCCCTTGTATTGGTGGCCGAAAATGAAAACGGCTATCAACGACTTTGTAGCAAAATGTCTGAATTGCCAACGGATTAAAGCCGAGCACCAAGTCCCTACTGGTTTACTCCAACCTCTCAAATTTCCGTAATGGAAATGGGAACGGATCACAATGGATTTCGTAACTGGTCTTTCTTGTTCGTCAAGAAAGTGCGACGCTATCTGGGTGATCGTTGATCATTTCACCAAGTCAGCACACTTCATCCCGGTGAGAATGAATCTCAGTCTTAAAGCTTTATCCAAATTATACATTCGAGAAGTAATCCGTTTACATGGAGTTCCAATCTCAATAGTCTCCGATCGAGATCCCCGATTCACAGCTCGAAGACATGCTCAGACCTTGTATTATTGTCTTCGGAAAGAATTGGGAGAAATCGTTGCCTCTGGTTGAATTCGCCTACAACAACAGCTAACAATCATCTATTCATATGGCTCTCTATGAAGCATTGTACGGTCGAAAATGTAGAACTCCCTTATGCTGGTATGAACTTGGAGATAATAAAGTGTTAGGACCACAATTGCTTCGGAAAACCGAAGAACAAGTGCAAATCATTCACTCCCGATTAAAGCAAGCCATCGATCGTCAAAAGTCATACGTTGATCTGAAGCATAGAGACATTCAACATCAAGTCAGAGATAAAGTGTTTCTTAAAGTCTCCCCGTGGAAGAAAGTGTCCCGTTTTGGAAAAAGAGGAAAGCTAAGTCCTCGGTTTATCGGACCATTTGAAGTAGTCAAAAGAATTGGTCTTGTAGCTTAACGACTCGCACTTCCTCTCGAGTTTGATAAGATACACAATGTCTTCCACGTTTCGATGCTCAGAAGATATCGATCTGATCCAACTCACGTTCTTGAACCTGAAGAGATCGAACTCAATCCGGATCTTTCGTATGAAGAAGAGCCTGTTCAAATCCTCGATCGAGAAGTCAAGAGACTTCGCAACAAGAACATTCCCCTCGTCAAAGTTCTTTGGAGAAATCATACGGTAGAAGAAGCGACTTGGGAACCCGAGGACTCGATGCGAAAACAATATCCTCACCTATTCGATTCAGGTAAAATTCGAGGACGAATTTTCCTTAAGGGGGAGAAGTTGTAACACCCTAAAAATACCCTAGAAGAAATCTTAAGAAAATAAAAAGAAAAGTGTAAACATTTTTCAAACATAATCTGATTATATGATTAAAGTATTAATATGTAGTACAAGTGACATGTTAATCGAAAATAAGTATGTATCATAAACTAAATGAAACTTTAGTAACTAATGTTCATATATACATATATGAATGTAAATAGAAATTATCATGTATGCATACATAGACTCGGTAGATTGACTAAGTAATGTAATATTATATAACCACTATATATATATGTATTAATATAATGTTAATATATATATATATGTATCTATATATAAAGATAGTGGGATGATAAAAAAGATATAAAATGAATATAACTAAAGGATTAGTAAATTAACAAAGCTTCATTAGTGAAACAAGTGTCCCACTATCTCCACTCAAAGGGACACCCGACCTTAAGGAGATTAAACACCCAGAATGTTCATTTTCATCTTCTTTAGCTAAGAGCCACCGGAACCTTAAGAGTATAGAGAGAGTGGGCCGAGTTTTGAAGGATTTAGCTCATTGGAAATTCATAGAAAAGCTTGCATGCATGATCATCCTAAGTTAAAGTAAGTGTTTATATTACCCGATTTTATCTTTGAATCTTAGGGTTTGTTTTATTGAGTTTGATTGTGATTAATGTTGGAAAAATGTTTAGGAATGATTTAAAATACTGATTGTGTTGTTGGGTTCTTGTATATGTTGAAGAAATTCTAGAAAAATGCATGAACATTAATTTAGGTTTGAATCTGCCCAGTTTAGGACTATTGCACTACCCTGAATTAAACTGAAAATTTGAATAGGTTAGGATTCGAATTAGAAAAAGTGTTGTAGAACTAAGTTTTAGAGCAAGAAAATACTATAAGAATGAGGCCTTGGAAGCATGAAAATGATACTAGAAGTGGCTGGAAATTAAGTTACAAACTGACTGCACAGAAATGAATGAAATTGGAACTAAGTAAACTGTTTTGAGTAAAAATAAAATTTAGAGGTTTAAATGGTCATCTAAAATTCTAAAAATTTGTTCTTGAAACAGGGGATATCTTAAATGAATGAAAACATATAGGTTCATAAGGAATATTTGTCTATATGAATGGTTTAAATGAACTAGAACACTTAGAAGTTAAATTGGACTAGTCTGGAAAATGTAATAATTAAGGGACTTAAATGCCCTGTTTTTGTGGTTGCTGGAACTTCAAAATAATGTTATGATATGTATGTAAATGTGGTTAAAAACTCAGAATGAAATGTGTAATGAATTATAGGTTAATTGTACACTAAACTTACAAATTGAAAACAGTAGACAGAACAGGTCATTGAAAATGCCCTGTTTTCAAACAATAAACTGTATTGATAGAGAAATGATAAAAAATATGTGCTATACATGGTTTGAAAGTTGTGTGAATAAGATTTCTAGAATGGTAAATAATTTCTAATTTGGAGCTGTGAGTAAAACGTTATGGATAGTTTAGTAAGTGTTACTCAAACTGCCAGTTTAGGGGGCAGATTCATATGTTTAGGTGATTTTGATTAAGTAAATGAGTATATATGTTTGAATTAAATCCTAATATATGTTATATATGTTTTGTGATGATTCAAGAGCAAATTGGTGAAGATACATTAGAAGAATCAAGGGTTGAGCAAGCCAAAAGAAGGGGCAAAGGCATCACCATCAAGGACACAAACTAGCTTAGGAGTATTCGTGAGTGTAGTTAATTTAGGGTTGGGGTTAGTATCCTAACCAATGTGTTTTTTATTCTTTAATAATTTAAAATGAAGCATGTAAGTAATTGTGAGTGTACTTATTGCCTATGTTATTGATCTTTGTTACTTGTATGTTTGAATGGCCATTGGTGTTATTTTATAGGAACTTGTGAGTGATGTTTGGCCACTGTTTTTGGTGAATTAATTGATTGAAATGATTAAGTGTGCTTGTTGGAAAATTTGTGAATATGTTCTTGAATGATTTTAATTACAAAGTTGATATGAATTGTTACATGATCTTGAGATATGATTGTTAAACAAGTAATTGAACTTGTTAAAGTTAAAAGATATAAGTTAAGTCCTTGGTTGATTAGTTTCTATAGGTAGAAGGACATGCCTTAGAGTCATTGAGCTCCTCTGTTTTCTGATTCAGGATGGTGGTTAGTCACCTATGAACCTATAAAGGTGGTTAGTCACCTTGTTAATATAATGGTGGTAAGTCACCATTGATGCTTATGCATTCTCTGTTATAAGTTGAATTGAGAAAATTGATACTTTGAGTATCTAAAGTTACATGTTACATGAAAGACTTGATTACCTAATTCATTAATCATCCAAGGCAAATACATGATTGATTCTAAGATATATGACTATGTAAACTAATTGGGTAATGGCCCTAATTGAATGATATGAAAATGTGAACATTGATGTCATTAAATGATCAATGAAATGATGTATTTTCATGTATATTGCTTGATGCACATGTGTTGTGAATGATTGAATTCTTATATGATACAAGTATATGACCAAGATTTGTATGTGAAACTAGCTATGTTACTTGTACATGATAGACTAGCTAGGTGAACTTATATATCCTAAGCCTAGCTAAGTAACCTTGAAGATATGAATAAGACTTTAAAAGATTGAAATAAGTAATGTTTAGGGCTGCCTCACTAAGTACATTATGTGTACTTATCACTCTCTTGTTTCCTTCTTCCAAAACAACAGGTTCGTTGATATCCGAAAGCTGGTTGTTTGATCCGAGAGCCTTGCAAGCAAAGCACAAGTATGATATAGTTTTGTTTGGTCTCCTAGATGGTGGCATAGTATATGTTAATGTGTCACATACATGGAAGAATATGTATTTTGATAGTTAGGCTTGTATAAGTTAAGACAAAGCTATGTTATGTAATGATATTGAAGCTTGATATATATATATATGGACTCTTTAGACGTTGTCTTCTTCAGCAAGTAAAGATAAGTACTCTTACTTATCAATCTTGGATCAGCTCTATCGGCTGCTACAGATTTCAGAAAATTGCATGACTAGGCTCAGGGATTTGCCCTCTTTCAATCACAACCCATCTTGACTAAGTCGGTGTAACTCCTGCCTGGGCGGCACTTGGCGGCATTGCTGCTATGGTGGCGTCCTTGGCGGCACCAGGAACTGCTTCAGTACAGCTCCTTTTGTTCCCAGCTTTCCTATCCTCTCATGTCCTCTGCTCATCTACACAGCTACAACACCTGAAAATAAAAACTAAACTAAAACAGTATCGTTTCTTAATAAAACATAAAATATTCAATGAAACCATGGTAAAAGAGAAAATAATGTTATTATGCATACAATGCACCTAAATATGCCTAAATGAGCTTAAGAATAGCAATAATAATGGCAAGAATGTGTACAAAATATAGAACTCGTGGACACTCTATAATGCTCTTCTCTTGGATCATTCATGTACTGGCTAACAATACTAACAGAAAAAACAATGTCAGGCCTCGTAAGAGATAAATAAATTAGCTTACCAACCAATCGTTGGTACTGCTTTTTGCTTACTAGAACACCTCCATCATCTTTTCTGAACTTTAAGTTGGGCTCTATTGGAGTTTCGGCTGGTTTACAATCGAGCATGCCAGTTTCTGTCAAAAGATCAAGGATGTACTTCCTCTGACAGATAACTATACCGGCTTTTGATTTTGCCACTTCCATTCCAAGAAAGTACCTAAGACTGCCAAGGTCTTTGGTTTCAAACTCATTGGATAGTGAATCTTTTAGCCTTTTTAATTCTTCAATATCATCCCCAGTGATTATTATATCATCCACATAAACAATTAAAATTGTTCTTTTACCATTTTGATTTACCTTAATAAACAAGGTATGGTCAGTTTGACATTGTTTATAACCACTCCCAATAATTACCTTGGCAAATCTGTCGAACCAGGCCCTTGGGAACTACTTTAGGCCATACAAGGATTTTCACAATTTGCATATTTTGTGAACTGTTGGATCTCTCTTGATGCCTTACGGAATTTCCATATACACTTCCTCTGTCAAATTGCTATTCAAGAAGGCATTTTTGATGTCTAATTGATGAAATGGACAATCTTAGTTCACCGCAAGAGACAATAAAACTATTACCGTGTTTAATTTTGCAACTGGAGCAAAGGTTTTGGTAATCTATACCATAAGCCTGTGTGAACCCCTTCGCCACTAACCTAGCTTTGAATCTTTCAATGCTGCTATCTGAATTGTATTTCACTGTGAAAACCCATTTGCACCCCACTGGCTTCTTTCCTTGTGGGAGGTCTGTCAGAGTCCAAGTCTCATTTTCCTCAAGGGCATTTATTTCTTCCTTGGTTGTCTTCTTCCACCTAGGATCATTCAAAGCCTCCTCTATTGTTCTCAGAATTTGAATAGCATCAATTTTCATCATGAATGCCTTGAATGGTGGCATTAAACAACTATAAGCAACATACTTTTCTATTGGATGAGCAATACACTTCCTCACGCCTTTCCTTTGAGCAATTGACAAATCATCAATATTAACAAAAGGAATATGATTTTTATTAAGAGAAGATTCCATACCTTCCAAGTTTTCCATCTTAATTGGACCCTGTTCCAATTCTTGGCAGAGTCTAGGTTGCAAGGTGCACTTCTCACTCCTTTTGTAGACGCTAAGTTCTCTCCTTTCTGGTTGGGTCTTTTGAGAGGTTTTGGAACGTGATGGATGGGTTCTTTCTGGAGTTCTAACAAGGTTAGAATTTTGTCTAGTAGGAGAAGAATGTAAAGATGGTTGTAAATGAGATGAAAGCACTGGCTGTGAGATAAAAATGGATTGTGAATTAGAAGTAGGTTGTGATGAGAAACTTGACAAATTCTGAAGGCTATCAAAAAATTGAAATTGAAATTCATCTTGAATCCCCCATGAATTTCAGTTTTAGAGAAATAAGATTTATTTTCAAAGGTAACATTCATAGTAACATGTCTTTTTTTATAATTGGGGAATAACATTTGTAACCATTCTTAGTGGATGAGTAAACTAAAAAATACACTTGAGTGACCTTGGATCCAACTTAAACCTATGTTATTGATAAGCATGAACAAAAGTTGAACAACCGAAAATCTTTAGTGAAAGATCACATAACATAGGTTTGAACCAAGAAAATTTTTTAAGGAGGATATTTTTAGGTGACTGAAACTTTAGAGTTCGACTAGGCATCCTATTAATAAGGTGAGTGGCAGTTAGGACAGCTTCCCCCCAAAAATATTTTGGAACATTAGAAGAGAATAAAAGAGACCTACCTACTTCCAAAAGATACTTATTTTTTCTCTCGGCAACCCCATTATCAGTTTTAAAAATATGAACTTTACTTTGAAACTGATTTTTGACCATATTGTGAAAAGTTTTAGAAATTTCATTAACTTCAGATTTCTCCATCATAAGAAAGGTCCAAGTAGTCCTACTATGGTCGTCTATAAAAGTTACAAACCATCTAGCTCTACTAACATTTTTAACTTTGGAAGGACCTCAAATATCACTATGGACAATGGAAAAAAGGTGAAAAGGTTTATAGGTGGATGGAGGGTATGTGGTTCTTTTATTTTGGCAAATTGACAAATGTCACAATGAAAGAATTTGATCTTTTTATTGGTGAACAAATTTGGGTACATCTTGGCCAAATAAAAGAAATTGGGGTGTCCTAGTCTAAAGTATAGTAACATAATTTTACCGAAAATAGGGACTGATGTGAAAATAGATTCGAAGATGCAACTGAAATAGACTTGTTTTGGTGAAGGCAAAGAACCTTGAAAATGTAGAGTCCACAGTGCAACCTAGCATTGCCAATTATCTTCCCCGAATCCAGTACTTGAAATTTACAGACATGTAAATCAAATTTAGTATAACAGCCCAAGTCATGAGACAATTTACTAACAAACAACAAGTTGCAAGCTAATTTTGGAAACGGTCAAATCTCGTTGACCACGAGATATTGACCGTCAAGGTCGTTCCGATACGGGTCTCCCCTGTTTCGGAACGGTCACCTTATGGTTGACCCAGGCCCGTTGACTAAGTCAAGGTGTTTCGGAACACCCTAAGGGCGTTTCGAAACGGCCTGCTGTAAAACATTAAAATGAACTGTTTAAATTGTTGGGTTGGTCGATGTATGTTGAAATGTTTGTATTTCCGCTGTTGTGCCTTACATAGGATTAATTTATGCATATAGACAAGACAAAATAAAAAGAAATTTTTAGGGTCGTTAACCGAGGGGAAACCTTAACGGGTTTCACTTCGGTTTTCCCTGTGTGGCCCACTCGGACCGGTCATCCGACCAGACCGGGACGAGGGGGTTACACTTGTTGGTATCAAAGCCTAAGGTTACCGAGACCTTGGGCAGGTAAGTGAGATAAGTTTAAGTTTTTAAATTGAATTGCACGGTGTTTGCTTGTTTTGCAAGAATGATTGCTTGTGTGGCAAGTATGTTGATTGTTTTATTCTAAAGCATGTGTGTGTGAGTCCCATTGCTACTATTACATTGGAAAAATGATTTTTAAGTGAGGGAACATACTTAGACACTTGGAAGCCTTGCCTTGCTAACCCAACTTGTATGTTTTGTTGTTGTGGTTGTAGTTGATATCTGTGAGAGCGATGTCTAGACCGAGAGGTAGACCGAGGTTTGTTCGTCAGGAACCACGAGTTGCAGCTCCTGTTGAGCCGGCAGTTGGTGCGGAGGCTCACCTAGAAGGGCCGGTGGCCGCGGGAGTTGGCGCTCCCCCACCACCTCCACCACCACCACCTCCTCCACCTGGAGTTGGGGGCGAGGATGGAGCCGGAGGAAACGGACCACAAGGTGGCCAATGTGGCCAAGGTCTAGCTGGAATTGACATGACTCCGCTAGTGCAAGCGATAGCGGGAGCATTCCAGGCCGCAGTTGCGGGAGCTCAGGCTGCAGCTCAGCCTAGGTGTGATGATGCTAGTCTACCTTTGGAGAGGCTCCGTAGCTTAGGGGCCGAGGAGTTTAGAGGATGTACTCTAGAGAGGTCGGAGTTGTGGTTGGAGAAGACAGTTCGTATCTTGGCTCAAATGGGTTGTGCGGGCGCACGTAGATTGGGTTGTGTGATCTCATTGCTTCAGGGTGATGCCTACACCTGGTGGGTCACCATTACTACCGGGGTTCCAGAGACAGAGATTGATTGGGAGTTCTTTGAGTCTGCTTTCCGGAAGAGGTACTTGGGACTGAGGTACCTAGATGAGAAGAAGAGAGAGTTCATGGCTCTCACTCAGGGAGATGCTTCTGTGACTGATTATGAGATTCGTTTCGTTCGTCTGAGTCAGTATGCTCCAGAGTTAGTGCCTACTGAGAGGGCTCGATGTGATCGTTTCAGATACGGACTTCATGAGGAAGTTAAGAGGTATACCTTAGCTTCTGATTATTCTGACTTTGATGTCTTGGTTGCTAGAGCCAAGGACATTGAGCACAGCTTGGGGCTGGCCAAGCGTTCTGGGGGATCTATTTCTGGTAAGAGGCACAACAACTTTGATGGTAGAGACGCTAAGAGGCATAGAGGTGGCGGGCATCAGTTTGACCATAGACGTGGCGGTGGCCACCATGGTAGGGGCCATCAGGGCCATAGAGGAGGAGGGCGTTTGCCCGAGTGTACCCGTTGTGGGAGACAGCATGCTGGTGAGTGTTGGGGTAATTTCCATGCTTGTTGGAACTGTGGTTCGAGGGACCACTTTAGGAGGGATTTCCCGCATCAGGCGGCTCAGGCACCGAACATTGCTCAGGCTCTTGCGAGAGCGAATGATTTTCAGAGAGGTCGTGGGCGCGGTCGTGGCTACTTCCAGCCTAGGGCTGATGCACCTAGGGTAGATGCTCAGAAGAACCTTGCTCATGTTGTGGCTGTGCAGCCAGAGGCGGGAGGACCAGCGAGAGTCTATGCTCAGAGAGAGGCCGGGAACGACACCGATGTGATAGCAGGTAATTTTGAGTTACAGTCCATGTCTTTGCTTTCTTTGGTTGATTCGGGTTCTACGCATTCCTATATCTTGAGTGAACATGCACAGAAGTTAGATATTCCTGTTGAGATCTTAGATGTAGGTATGCATGTTACTAGCTCTTTTGGTGAGACAGTTGTGGTTAGACGTATGTATAGAAGATGTCCACTGAAGATTCAGGGTCATGTGTTCTCAGTTGATATGATGGAACTTCCTTTCTACGGCTTCGATATTATTCTGGGTATGGACTGGTTGGTTGAGCATCGGGCTAGTGTAGATTTTGAGACAAAGAGAATTTCTTTGAAGCTTTCTGATGACTACGAGGTAGTGGTAGTGGGCGAGAACATTAAGTTCTTGTCTAATGTGGTGTCAGCTTTAGAGGCTCATAGGTTGATGGACTCTGGATGTGGGGCCTATTTAGCTTATGTTATGAATCCGGATATGAGTGAAGCTAGACCGAAGGATATCAGGACAGTGTGTGACTTTCCAGATGTGTTTCCTGAAGAGTTGCCGGGTTTGCCTCCTGACAGAGATGTTGAGTTTGTGATTGAGACAGTTTCAGGGTCTAATCCAGTTTCGATAGCTCCGTATCGTATGGCTCCGAAAGAGCTGAAAGAATTGAAGAGTCAGTTGCAAGAATTATTAGACCGTGGTTTCATTAGGCCTAGTAGTTCTCCGTGGGGTGCTCCAGTGTTGTTTGTGAAAAAGAAAGATGGTAGCATGCGCATGTGTATTGACTATAGGCAGTTGAATCAGTTGACTGTGAAGAACAAGTATCCGTTGCCTCGTATAGATGATTTGTTTGATCAGTTGAGAGGTGCTTCAGTATTCTCGAAGATAGATTTGAGATCCGGGTACTATCAGTTGAAAGTGAAATAGTGTGATGTTCCAAAGACAGCTTTTAAGACTAGATATGGTCACTATGAGTTTCTTGTGATGCCATTTGGGCTCACGAATGCACCAGCAGCATTCATGGACATGATGAACAGAATTTTTAGAGACTATCTAGACCATTTTGTAGTTGTCTTCATTGATGATATACTTGTGTACTCGAAGACAGAAGAAGAGCATGATGAGCACTTGAGATTTGTTTTACAGAGATTGTTGAGCAATCAGTTGTATGCGAAGCTTAGTAAATGTGAGTTCTGGATTCGAGAGGTTGTATTTCTTGGCCATGTTGTTTCGGCCGAAGGTATCCGAGTTGATCCATCGAAGATTGAAGCTATTGTTGAGTGGAAACAACCTAAGTCCGTGACCGAGATTAGGAGTTTCCTAGGATTAGCCGGTTACTATAGGAGGTTTGTTGATGGCTTCTCTAGAGTAGCTGCTCCCTTGACTAAGTTGTTGCAAAAGGGAGTCAAGTTTGAATGGTCAGATGCAAGACAAAAGGCTTTTGAGAAATTGAAAGAAGCTTTGACGAATGCTCCAGTGTTAGTGCAACCTGTTTCAGGTAAGGAGTTTGTGATTTACAGTGATGCTTCCTACGTAGGCTTAGGATGTGTTTTGAAGCAAGATAGGAGAGTTGTTGCTTATGCTTCTAGACAGTTGAAGATTCATGAGAAGAACTATCCTACTCATGATATAGAGTTGGCCGCAGTTGTTTTTGCATTGAAGATTTGGCGTCATTACTTGTATGGTGAGAAGTGTATTGTCTACACCGATCACAAGAGCTTGAAGTACTTGATGACACAAAAAGAGTTGAACTTGAGACAGAGAAGATGGCTAGAGTTGTTAAAAGATTATGATTTGACCATTGAGTACCATCCGGGTAAAGCAAATGTAGTAGCCGATGCTTTGAGTAGAAAAGTGGTCGTTGAGCTGAGAGCTATGTTTGCTAGATTGAGTGTGTCTGATGATGGCGGTTTGATCACCGAGTTGCAAGTGAAGCCTTCCTTGATTCAGTTGATTAGAGAGAAGCAGTTGCAAGATGCGAGCCTAGTTCCTCATGTTCAAGACATAGCCGAAGGAAGATCGACTGAGTATAGTTTCACTGGTGAGAGCTTGTTGTGCTTTAGAGATAGAATTGTTGTACCGGAAGATGTTGAGCTGAGACGTCAGATTTTGAGTGAAGCACATTCGAGTCCCTTTTCTATGCATCCGGGTAGTACCAAGATGTACCGAGACTTGAAGAATGATTACTTCTGGGTTGGTTTGAAGAGAGATGTAGCCGAGTATGTGAGCCGTTGTATGGTTTGTCAGAGAGTGAAGGCAGAACATCAGGTTCCTTCAGGTTTGCTACAGCCTTTGAAGATTCCAGAATGGAAATGGGAGAGGATCACCATGGATTTTGTGTCGGGGTTGCCTTTGTCTCCTTCGAAGAAGAATTCAGTTTGGGTGATTGTTGATAGGTTCACTAAGTGTGCCCACTTCTTAGTAGTGAACACCACGGATTCCTTAGACAAGTTGGCAAACTTGTACATTCGTGAGATTGTGAGACTTCATGGATTTCCGAAGTCTATTGTTTCAGATAGGGATCCTAGATTTACTTCGAGGTTCTGGAGTTGCTTGCATAGTGCTTTAGGTAGCCAGTTACATTTCAGCAAATCTTATCATCCGCGGTCCGATAGGCAGTCAGAGCGAGTGATACAGATCCTAGAGGATATGCTTCGTTGTTGTGTGATTGATTTTTAGGGTTCTTGGGAGAAGCACTTACCGTTGGTTGAGTTTGCTTATAACAACAGTTATCAGTCTAGTATCCAGATGGCACCTTATGAGGCTTTGTATGGTAGACGGTGTAGGACTCCGATTTGTTGGGCTGAGACAGGTCAGAGATTGTTACCTATGCCAGACTTGCTTAAAGGAACTACAGAAAAAGTGAAGTTGATTTGTGACCGTTTGAAAGCAGCTTCCGATCGTCAGAAGTCTTATGCAGATTTGAAGAGGAAAGAGATTGAGTACTCAGTGGGTGAGAAAGTGTTTCTGAAGGTATCTCCGTGGAAGAAGGTAATGAGATTTGGCCGAAAAGGCAAGTTGAGTCCGAGATTCATTGGTCCGTATGAGATAGTTGAGCGGATTGGGCCTGTAGCTTACCGTTTGAGGTTACCTTCTGAGTTAGAGAAGATCCATGATGTCTTTCATGTATCTATGCTTAGGAGATATAGATCGGATCCTTCGCATGTGATGTCCGTTGAGGAAATAGAGTTAAATCCGGATTTGTCCTATAATGAAGAACCCGTTGAGATACTTGCTTCTGATAGCAAGGTGTTGCGTGGCAAGACTATAGAGTTGGTCAAGGTGTTGTGGAGACATAGAGGTGTGGAAGAGGCCACGTGGGAGAGGAAAGCGGATATGGTTGAGCAGTTTCCGTATCTGTTTCCACCAGGTAATTTCGGGGACGAAATTCCTTAAGTGGGGGAGAGTTGTAACACCCGGGTTTAGGGGTTAGGTGAAAATAATATTTTAATATTATTTGGGCTCGGTTTTTATAATTAAAAGGGTTCTTTAAAATTTTGGGTTTCGTTTTCAAATTAGTTGATTTAATGTGGACCAAGTTTTGAAATTTAATCCCAAATAGCCATTAATGGCGTGCCCTTGTGAATATCCCATTTCATTAAGGGCAATGTGGTCTTTTAGCCTTTGAATTTAAACAAACAATTAAAACACCCATTTCTTCCTATTTTCCCACTATTCATCTTCTTCTCTAACGTGAAAGGAGCCCCCCCCCCCTCTTCAATCTACTATTTCATCTAAAAGCTTCTCCATTTCAACTCCGAATTGAAAGGTAATGATATTTTTTACTTCCCCTCATCTTCCCCTTCATAAAAGTACCTTTCATTTTAGTTTCCATGGAAGTTTTAGAAAATGTCATTTTTGAATATTTTGATTAAAAATGAGATTTTTAAGTTGTTAAGTAAAGTATTTTGATTTAATATACTTAGTTGTGGTATAAGGAAGTCAAATGGTATATCATATATGAATTTCAAGTGATTTTGGGAATTTTCGGAATTGGGCTTTGAGAGGGTTTTTGGTGGGTTTTAAAGTGGGAATTGGGGCTGTTTATTGTTGGATTTTGGGGGCTGTAGGTAGTATGATATATGAGGATCATTTTGGGTGTAATTGATGCTTGTTTGGGTGCTTGAAATGGAAGATTTTGGTGGGCTTTAAGGGCTGCTCGAAAACTTTGTTTTTGGGGTTGATTTTGAGTGTTGGA
Source organism: Hibiscus tridactylites (assembly GCA_958450335.1). Classification (NCBI taxonomy): domain Eukaryota; kingdom Viridiplantae; phylum Streptophyta; class Magnoliopsida; order Malvales; family Malvaceae; genus Hibiscus; species Hibiscus tridactylites. The sequence goes on along the minus strand of OY288287.1, from coordinate 56,871,198 downwards.
TGCTTGGTAATGTTAATCCGGGTTAGTTTCGATGATAAAATATTGATTGTGGATGTTTTGTTTGTGTTTGGGATTGATTAGAATCAAGTTTGGGCATCGGTGAAGCATCGGAAGTGAATCCAGAAAGTTGAAGGTTGTTGCTTGCTTGGTCGTTCAGCTTGGGTGGTTAGGTGAGTGGTTAATTGCTTTAAATGATTTTAAAATAGTTGGTTCGAGTATATGGACTAGGTTGGGCTTGGTAGACCCACCTAGAGTTAGGATTAGGGTGGTAGCCTAATCCTAAACTTGATCTAGAGCCTTTGGATGAACTCATTATATGGTTGTGTATGTCTCGTATGAAATGTGGTATGGATGCTTGTGTATACTGTATTATACATGTGGGTTGAAATATGACTTGTGATGCTTGAGACATGCATGATGATGGTTGTTGGTGAGTACGTGCTAAGCACGAGATTGATTGAAATGAGTAATGTGAAGTGAGTAAATATTGGCACTAGTTTACTTGAATACAAATGATCGATCATTAGGATGTTAGTGTGTACACATGAGTCTAAAGTCGCGCGTGGCCTTGGTGGCGTTGAGTCACCAAGGAGGAGTACGGGTTCGCCCAGAATTGTATTTAAATGTAGTCGGTGATAAGTGAAATCCCATCGACGGGGCGTGAGGATGAGTGGAATCCCCTCCGCGAGACCGGTGATGAGTGAAATCCCACCGTGAGGTAATGTGGTTGTTGGATGTAAGTTCCAACATGTCTATCCGCGTATTCGGGTCTTAGCTAGGTGCCAATGTTGTTTGATGTGTACATCAATATGTTGAGGTTTATGATCATTGATGAGATGCTTGAATGTGGTTATATGTAATGTGGAGTTAAGCTTATGTTCATGACATTATAATGTACATTGCTCATGCATTTTATTCTCATGACTCTTGTGAATCCTTGGTATGTTGGTGAAATGCCTTGGCTAGTTCGTGCTCGGACCCTGCAATGTTGAGGTTTGATTTTAGAGCTTACCCTCACTAAGCATCTTTGCTTACGCTCTCTTTGTTCAACATTGCAGATCCTTAGTTCGTGGGTTGCTCGGGCAAGTGGAGGGCTTCCAAGTGTGGTTTTTGGCTTGAGTTCATAAAGTATGGATTTTTAATGTTAGACATGTAATAGTTTGAGTAATGGGACATGTATGGTTTTGTTGGATAGTTGTTGGTTGCTAGGAGCATGTTTAGACTCCTTGATGCCTTGCTTGTGTATGGTTCGTGTTGCCATGATGAATGTTAACTCATGCCTAAATTGCTCTTTTGAATGTTAGTTAAATGCCTTAGAGGCCATCCTTATGTTTGAATGATGTTTGAATGAATGCATGTTTGTGAGGTTTTGCCTAGTGCTAGATTCGTCTAAATCATGTTAAAGCATGCTAATATAGTTAGTAAGCCTTAGGTTGAATTGCTATGTTGTTTTAGGGTGTTTTGGTGATGTTTTGGGGCATCCTTGTGCCTTGAAACAGCCAAAACGTGTCTGCAGACAGGGGGCGTTTCGGAACGGGTCCCCCTGTTCCGAAACGGTTCCTTTGCAAATGGCCTGCCGTTTCGAAACGGATGGGGGTCATTCCGGAACATTTTTGCTACTGGAATTATGAGAAATTGACGAGATAAAGGCGTTCCGGAACGGACCTCTAATGTTTCGAAACGGTCAAATCTCGTTGACCACGAGATATTGACCGTCAAGGTCGTTCCGATACGGGTCTCCCCTGTTTCGGAACGGTCACCTTATGGTTGACCCAAGCCCGTTGACTAAGTCAAGGTGTTTCGGAACACCCTAAGGGCGTTTCGAAACGGCCTGCTGTAAAACATTAAAATGAACTGTTTAAATTGTTGGGTTGGTCGATGTATGTTGAAATGTTTGTATTTCCGCTGTTGTGCCTTACATAGGATTAATTTATGCATATAGACAAGACAAAATAAAAAGAAATTTTTAGGGTCGTTAACCGAGGGGAAATCTTAATGGGTTTCGCTTCGGTTTTCCCCGTGTGGCCCACTCGGACCAGTCATCCGACCAGACCGGGACGAGGGGGTTACACTTGTTGGTATCAAAGCCTAAGGTTACCGAGACCATGGGCAGGTAAGTGAGGTAAGTTTAAGTTTTTCAATTGAATTGCACGGTGTTTGCTTGTTTTGCAAGAATGATTGCTTGTGTGGCAAGTATGTTGATTTTTTTATTCTAAAGCATGTGTGTGTGAGTCCCACGAGTTGCGGCTCCTGTTGAGCCGGCAGTTGGTGCGGAGGCTCACCTAGAAGGGCCGGTGGCTGCGGGAGTTGGCGCTCCTCCACCACCTCCACCACCACCACCTCCTCCACCTGGAGTTGGGGGCGAGGATGGAGCCGGAGGAAACGGACCACAAGGTGGCCAAGGTCCAGCTGGAATTGACATGACTCCGCTAGTGCAAGCGATAGCGGGAGCATTCCAGGCCGCAGTTGCGGGAGCTCAGGCTGCAGCTCAGCCTAGGTGTGATGATGCTAGTCTACCTTTGGAGAGGCTCCGTAGCTTAGGGGCCGAGGAGTTTAGAGGATCTACTCCGGAGAGGTCGGAGTTGTGGTTGGAGAAGACAGTTCGTATCTTGGCTCAGATGGGTTGTGCGGGCGCACGTAGATTGGGTTGTGTGATCTCATTGCTTCAGGGTGATGCCTACACCTGGTGGGTCACCATTACTACCGGGGTTCCAGAGACAGAGATTGATTGGGAGTTCTTTGAGTCTGCTTTCCGGAAGAGGTACTTGGGACCGAGGTACCTAGATGAGAAGAAGAGAGAGTTCATGGCTCTCACTCAGAGAGATGCTTCTGTGACTGATTATGAGATTCGTTTCGTTCGTCTGAGTCAGTATGCTCCGGAGTTAGTGCCTACTGAGAGGGCTCGATGTGATCGTTTCAGATACGGACTTCATGAGGAAGTTAAGAGGTATACCTTAGCTTCTGATTATTCTGACTTTGATGTCTTGGTTGCTAGAGCCAAGGACATTGAGCACAACTTGGGGCTGGCCAAGCGTTCTGGGGGATCTAGTTCTGGTAAGAGGCACAACAACTTTGATGGTAGAGACGCTAAGAGGCATAGAGGTGGCGGGCATCAGTTTGACCATAGACGTGGCGGTGGCCACCATGGTAGGGGCCATCAGGGCCATAGAGGAGGAGGGCGTTTGCCCGAGTGTACCCGTTGTGGGAGACAACATGCTGGTGAGTGTTGGGCTAATTTCCATGCTTGTTGGAACTGTGGTTCGAGGGACCACTTTAGGAGGGATTGCCCACATCAGGCGGCTCAGGCACCGAACATTGCTCAGGCTCCTGCGAGAGCGAATGATTTTCAAAGAGGCCGTGGGCGCGGTCGTGGCTACTTCCAGCCTAGGGCTGATGCACCTAGGGTAGATGCTCAGAGGAACCTTGCTCATGTTGTGGCTGTGCAGCCAGAGGCGGGAGGACCAGCGAGAGTCTATGCTCAGAGAGAGGCTGGGAACGACACCGATGTGATAGCAGGTAATTTTGAGTTACAGTCCATGTCTTTGCTTTCTTTGGTTGATTCGGGTTCTACGCATTCCTATATCTTGAGTGAACATGCACAGAAGTTAGATATTCCTGTTGAGATCTTAGATGTAGGTATGCATGTTACTAGCTCTTTTGGTGAGACAGTTGTGGTTAGACGTATGTATAGAAGATGTCCACTGAAGATTCAGGGTCATGTGTTCTCAGTTGATATGATGGAACTTCCTTTCTACGGCTTCGATATTATTCTGGGTATGGACTGGTTGGTTGAGCATCGGGCTAGTGTAGATTTTGAGACAAAGAGAATTTCTTTGAAGCTTTCTGATGACTACGAGGTAGTGGTAGTGGGCGAGAACATTAAGTTCTTGTCTAATGTGGTGTCAGCTTTAGAGGCTCATAGGTTGATGGACTCTGGATGTGGGGCCTATTTAGCTTATGTTATGAATCCGGATATGAGTGAAGCTAGACCGAAGAATATCAGGACAGTATGTGACTTTCCAGATGTGTTTCCTGAAGAGTTGCCGGGTTTGCCTCCTGACAGAGATGTTGAGTTTGTGATTGAGACAGTTTCAGGGTCTAATCCAGTTTCGATAGCTCCGTATTGTATGGCTCCGAAAGAGCTGAAAGAATTGAAGAGTCAGTTGCAAGAATTATTAGACCGTGATTTCATTAGGCCTAGTAGTTCTCTGTGGGGTGCTCCAGTGTTGTTTGTGAAAAAGAAAGATGGTAGCATGCGCATGTGTATTGACTATAGGCAGTTGAATCAGTTGACTGTGAAGAACAAGTATCCGTTGCCTCGTATAGATGATTTGTTTGATCAGTTGAGAGGTGCTTCAGTATTCTCGAAGATAGATTTGAGATCCGGGACGAGGGGTTACAGTAGCAAAGTAGATCAATGGTGTAACACTGCACCAAAAAATAGTATCATTCATCAAATAATCCGATAGAAATATACGTCCATCGTTGTACGCCATCTAAATAAACTGCAAAAAAATATGATTTAATGTAATAATACATCTAAATAAATGTAAATAATACATTTAACCAAATAAACTTTCCATTCATATACTTGATTTCGGCAATACGAATCAATAGTTGATCTACATACTCTAACGTTGTTGTACACCAATCCCTCTCATAATTTTTCTCGCACCATTTGCATACAAATCACAATAATATTTTAAAAACAAGTAAATTTAATTTAAACATTCAACTCAAAATTAGGATATTTACCTTGCAACAACATGAAATTGTATATGTGTTAGAGTAATCAGTGTAAAAAAGAGAAGTTGTTGTCAAGCCCACGCTTGCAATAACAACAGACATCCACAAATATTGCTTACCTTCTTACCCTTTTCTAGTATAGCGGCCTTGCACAACCCATGATACAAGCACGCTAATATAGCAGACCCCCAACTATATTGACAACCAGCTCCCCAAGGAGTATCCAAAAAACGTAGATATTGTACACTAATCAGATTACCAAATTTATCCAACATCAATATCCCTTCAATCATCTTCAAAATATATGCTCGACTAGCCTGATAAATCTCATCAATCGTACTATACAGATTGAGTCCAAATTTTCTTTTCAACCAACTCAATTTTACACGAAAATCGCTCACATTACTTCCATATGGCACCTTCCCAAGGTACTTTTCGCAAATTGCAGCAGTTGAACCCTGAGTACGCTCGATCAATGATTTTCTATTGACGAAATCTCGATAAGATAAACCACGTCTTCTAGCGTGATCGTGCATTCTCCATATGTCATATGAAATGTATGAGTTTTGGGTCTCCAACGCTCAATTAGAGCAATAATCAATCTGGGGACCAACTTGTACTCACGAAGGTATGTCGCATGATAAAATCCAACCATATACAAGAAATGCAGGATTCTATTATTTAGGGAAGTCACTACCATGCTCCGATGATGTTTAAATGTATCTTTTGTATTCTATAATTAATGCATTATTTAAACATAATTATTAACAAAAATACATAAATAATTAATTTTGTAATAAATAAATTATTATAAAATGTGTATCATCTCATCAACTCTAAGACTAGTAATGTGTCTATCTTGTAAATGCAACAGAGGAGTTTGCTCAGCCATCCTACATGACATGTAAGAAAATATTAGTAAACTAGGACTAAATCTACAACGATAAAAATAATAATCATAATCAAATAAAAAATAACTCGAGACAATCTTTACTCAATTTTCACACAACAATTCTTCTACAATTTTTTCACCTTCAACCACCTATTTAACACAAAACAAAAATATATCAATAATTATCATTAATTTAATTTAATTACATAACTAAATTCTAAAAAGAAGTTAAGATAAATAATTCGACTTACTTTACTTACCGCTAAATTAAAAATACTCACATTTTTTTTTATCAAATTTGCTCTAAATTATATAAATGATTATCATTATTATTTATAGCTTACTATTATCTCCATAAAATTAAAATTCTAAAAAAATTAGAATACGTTAAGTTAAATTATACTACTCAAGTGTTTTTAAATATCATCTTCTTTTTCCCCTTTAAATTATATCAAAAGTATATTAAATTATACTAACTAAATACAATAAATTATAAATTATTTTAAAAAATAAATTTTAAATGCATCAATTTACAATTAAACTTAAATGAATTAATTAATGAATGAAAAGTATTGATTTTTTTACAAAATTTTATATATGCTTGAAATTAACTAGATAATTATATATAACATTTTAAATTAGGAGTAAGTAAATTAATCTAATATTTAGTTAATTTTAATTTTAATTTAATTATTTATTTTTTACATTTGTAGATATTTTTTATTTTATGTTTGAAATTTAATTCTTAGTGTGAAAAATATAACATTTTTTACATGCACATCCATAAATTAAAAAAAAATTATGATGAACATAAATAAATTACTTACTAATTTGCAAATTAATTTCACCAAACTTACTTCAAATCTTCCTTCCTCTACTTCTATTTTCCTACAAAATTAATAATAAAATTACTACATTAAAAATTTCTCAAACAAATTTCACAAAATTTACTTCAAAGCTCTTTTCTTCTTCTTCAAATTAAATTTTCTTCATATCTTTCTTCTTCATCATCAACTTTCCTACAAAATTAAAACAATAATAGATATGAAATACAAATTAAAAATAATCCATATTACTAAATTTAAAATCAAACTCACACTTAGTGGAATTTTTTCCTTCTTTCTTCTTTTTCTCCTCCTTCTCAACTAAAACTTCAAAACTTTTTTCCTACAACACTTCAGCCCCTATTTAACTTAAAATTCAAACCACTCATCGATTAGTACCCCAATTAAATTATTTATTTTACAACCACCTTCCCACCCAACCTATTATTCAACTCGTGCCTGCTTCCAAAACCCTATGGATGCCGCTTGCCCCCGCGCAAAGCTGCATCAGCTGAAACCAAGGCTGCTAGCGCACTGTTCTTAGGCGGAGCCAGGTGAGCCCATTTTTTAACAGTGCCCGCGCAGCTGGTTGCAAGCCACGTGACTCTACGCTCATTGTTTAAAATCGGCAGTTGCTGCTATTAACTTCAATTTTTTTCTCTCGAAATCAGCTGATATCATCTTTCAAGTTACCTAAAAATTGCAATATTTTAAAAAATAATTTGGTAATACTTTATTTTTGTAAATTATCCATAGAACAAGAGCGAGAAATTAAAAAGAAAATATTGAGAGAATAGAGAAACAGGGATAATTAAGGCATATTAGTTGTAGACGGCTTACGGCTATAACATTGAGTGGGGGACATTCGGACAAAAGTACTTCCAACGGTCACTTTTTTGAACTTTTGTTTTTATGTCCTGCTGCTTCATAAGCTTGAAGAAACTGAAAAAATAAACACGACATTCCCTCAAAACAGAAGTCGTAAATGCAAATCCGAAGCATGGAAGAGAAACAGAGTTTGATGATGGCTTCAGCCAAGGTGGTGGAGTATTTGGAGCCGCTGATGTCAAGAGAGCTTCTCTGCAAGTTCCCGGACAACTCTGCCTTCGATTTCGATTACACCCAAAGCTCGCTTTGGTCCCCTCTCATCCCTCGCCCTTACAGCCCTGCAGATCTGGATTCCGATCCCATCATCATAGCTCGGAACCTCGCTTACGATAACGAGTTCGGGTTGGAGCTGGAGAAAAGCAAGTGCAGTGCCAAGAAATTCAGACCCAACCTCAAGAAGAAGATAGCCACCGCTGCTTTCAACATTAATCTCCATCTCCTGAGAAACAAAAACAAGATAAGGAAGAACATAGCTTCTGAATTTTCCCCAACTCCTGTGAAAGGCAGCTGCGCCCCCATTATTACCAAGGTATAAATATAATCCTCTTATCTTCAGCTTGTCTTGTTTTTTAGCTCAGATAGAAATATTGCCCAGAGAAAAAACAGAGTAAGATTTTGATGATTGTGTATGCTAATGCAGGGATGGAGTAAGATGCTGAGAGCTGCATCCAAGCATTTCAAGAGAAAGAAGAAAGAATCAACGGTGCACATGAAGATTCCAAACTATTTGAGAGATTCAAATATATGAATTCTGGTTTATTATTTTAGAGCTTATTAAAGATTCTTGTATGAATTCTAGTTTATTATTCAAATATATGAATGTACCATGTATGCATTCTCTAATCCCATAAATTCATTCCAATTCTGATAGCAGCAATTTTAAGAAGACTTGAATCATGTTAGCCATATCATTGGTTATCAACTGCTACTTCCCCTGTTTTTCTTGAAGTTAAGAGCCAAAAATAAAATTATAAAAAGTTATATAGTTAAATTAAATTATAATTTTCAAAAGAATTAAAATGTACTTTTAGAGATCTACTAATTGGTCTAATGACTAAGGGTGATCATCTTATCTCATCTTGTATGAGTTCGAATCCATGTATGAAAATATAATACCTCGCTAATCGATAAAAAAATATACTTTATCATTCAAACTTCTTTGTTTGTTCTTTTAGATATATGCCCTACTAATTTGGTTTATGAATGTAATGATGGATGGTTATAATATATATATATATATATATATATATATATATATATTCACAAAATAGATAATTAATAATTGTGTAGTAAAAATCATCCATTGAATTTAGTTTAGTTTGTATTATCACTATTAACTAGTACTTATCATTCGATTTAAGGATAGTGGGCGGTTTGAGTAGTAGGCATTGTACCAAACATTTGGACATACTAATATCATTATAAAAGTAAAAGGACGAAAGTTTTGTCAACGCAAAGTGGATAGGTTAAATCCCCAATTTTAGTACTATAGGGACTAAAACCATGATTAGACCACCAAAACTAAAACAAAATCTATAAAAATGAGTATATTTTCTAAGGGTAAACTACAACGGAGGTCACTCTATTATAGGTAAGGTTACATTTAGGTCACCTAATTATTTAAAGTTACATTTGGGTCACTCAATTATGGATAATGTTATATTGAGTCACCCAATTATTAAATGTTACATTTGGGTCACTCAATTATGGGTAAGGTTACATTTGAGTCACCCTTCACATTTAAAAAATATATTAATTTCATTATTTTTTCTTCCAAATCACTTGTATACCCTTGTTAACACTAGAGTACTTCATTTGAAATCATTAACTAATCTAATACATAAATTTATATAAGTTTTTTAAATATAAAGGGTGACGCAAATGTAACCTTACCCATAATTGAGTGACCCAAGTGTAACTATTAATAATTGGGTGACTCGAATGTAATCTTACCCATAACTTAGTGACCCAAATGTAATTTTTAATAATTGAGTGATCCAAATGTAACCTTACCCATAATTAGGTAAATTCTATTGTAGTTTACCCATTTTGTAAAATCTATATTTACTCGGTTCTCCTTGTTGGCATTCATCGCGCACAATTCGTCTGATTCCAAAATCCGAACTTGGCTCTTCCCCATCGCTTCAAGCAGCTGTTTAACTCTTTGACTCGCCTTTTTCTGTCGATTGTCGTGGCAATGAAGTCAACCATGAGCATATCTTTTTCAACAGGTAGTTCTCCAATCTTTGATGGTAATTGGTATAAACTTATTACTCCTTCTACCCTCTCTACAGTGGCGTATCTTGACAAAAAAATTTGAGTAGGTCTATTTAAATTTTTTGAAGAGTTTAATTTAAAATTTTTAAAAAATTAGGGTCTAACTAAATTTAAAAAAAATAAGATTTAATTAAAACTTTTAAAAATTTCAGAAAGAGACTTAATTAGAAATATTCAAAAGTTTTGAAATATAATAAAAAATTCTGAATTTATTGAAGAGGCCAAATTAAAAGTTTTAAAGACTTTAAGGGACCAAATACTGATTTTCCAAACTTTTGGAGGGGCCAGCTCCCCTCTAGCCCACGTAAGGGTCTGCCCTCTCTATCTCTATAAAAATCTCAATCTGGGTTTTTTCTTCAAATCCTTGACAAACAGCTTCTCTCCCGAACAGTGCTTTATTTGCGACCGGACCCATATTTTCTTTCGAACCCATTCGTTCTAGATCTGGAGATCAATATGTTTTATTCTCTGATGCAGTTCTCTCTAAAACATATCATGTGATGCAGATTAGTTTGGGAGAGTAGGGGAAATTGTTTAACACCTATCGCTAAACAATATGAGTATCGAGCCGTTTAACAGGTATGCCTTTTCTTTTACTTCAAATTAGGGGCAAGAGGGGATATCCAAAAAAAGTTTGTAACTTTGCCCACTTAATTTACTTATGCTAGGTTTGGTTGGAGTGTTAATTTTTACTCATGTTTTAGTATATAAGTTGGCTTAATTTGAACAAAGATAAGGAATGTACTTTGCTGAATTTTTAGTAGTTATTATTTTTTACTCATCTTTCTAATACCAAGTTTAGATTTATGGCAATTGGCAATTGTTCTTTGTTTTATACAAATTAGTTTAAAACCCAGGTAATAATTAAGCTTTTTATTCATGATATTGGGATTGGTAAAACAGGTTGGTGAAACTTGCAGCTCGGGCGTTTTATGATGATGTGACTACAAAAGGAGATAATCAACCTAAGATGGGTCGAGGGGATAATAGAGGGATTGCTGTTGTAGTGCTTGATGCTCTTACAAGGTACTGACTCTTTGGTCATCTCTTGGGAAGAACAGAAAATAGTTTCTTTCAGTAGTTTGTGAAGGAAAAGAGACAAAGTGGTTTTGTTTGTTGGAGAGATAGGAAGGTAGCATTGAAGTTCAAGGTTGGAGTGTGTTTTGAAATAGGTGAAACTTAAGTGTTAGACTAGATGACAACTTTGATTGCGTTGTGATGCCAGATATGTTTTTTTTTCCAGAATAATTTCTGGTTGCATTCAATAATAATGCCTATCTGTTTTAGCTGTGCTTCAGGCTTACAATTTCCGAGGCTCCTTATTCTGTTATTGTAATTCTCAATTTTTGCTTTCATTTCTAGGAGACAATGGGTTAGGGAAGAAGATTTTGCAAAGGAGTTGAAACTACATTCTAAGCAACTTCGACGGATTTTACGGCTATTTGAGGAAGAAAAACTAGTCACCCGTGATCATAGGAAAGAGGTCAGAGTCTTCTGTTATTCCTTTGGAATAATGTTTCTTAGTTGCCACTCTGTGTGGTTATGTCTATAAGTATTCATTCTGTATCTTCTGTGAATCGTTGCTGTCTTATTCCCTCTTATTTTTCGAACATGTACTGTGCATATCAAATGATTGAAGCCCTTACCTTTGTTTTCTGTCTCCAATTGTTCCTTATTTTCACATAGAAATGAGGCATAGTGGTGGTGAAAGTGACCAAAAAGTCTGGCTTACATTTACCTTGTATTTATTTTATGGCATAATGGCTCCTATTCTTTTTTGGAACCAATTTAACCCCCAACATTTCATTTTGTGTTAAAATAGCCCCTCTGCGGATGAATGCACGCCGCGATAGCAGTGTCATATAGACAACTATGCTGACTTTACATAATGACACATTAGTTAAAAATATTTTTGTAAAATTGTATAAAATATAAAATATTTTTTCTTCTAACACGTCATTATGTCAAGTCATTTCAAGTTGTTTATCGTCAGTTGACTAATAGTTTTCATCAGAGGGGCCATTTTGACCCAAAATGAAACGTTGGAGGTTAAATTGGTTCAAAAAAAAGAAGAAAAGGGGCAAAAATGACTATTAAGTCAAACGTTAGGGGGCATATTTTGGCTTTATGCCTTGTTTTATTTATTCATTAAGAGTTGCAACAGTTTTTTATTGTATTTTTATTGAAGCCTTTTACTTTTGCCTGCATACTGATGTTCGATTTGGTCACAGACAGCTAAAGGGGCAAAGATATATAGTGCTGCAGTTGCTGCGACAGTTGATAATCAAGTGGGTGGGAAAGAGGGAGAGGAGAAGATTAAATTTCACACTCACTCATACTGTTGTCTAGATTATGCACAGGTTGCTACTTTTTTTATTCCATTCTTTGCTTTTCCAATTTTAAGCTGCTTAGATTCATTTGTTAACAAAGGAAAGAATTAGATAGAGAAGCCACAAAACCCAGGGCTATTTGTATGGTACTTAACTGGTAACGGTGGTTTCCGTAGGTACTGACTTGGTTTGGAAAAAAAATGTTAGTTTACAAGCATTGTACTGTTTTAGTTTTGTACCAGTCTGTACTACTCCGAATTAGTCCACACCACCCCATACTAGTAAATGAAAGGCTTTGTTTTCCTTAATTCTTTCTTTTTAGTAATTTATTTGATTCTAAGCAATCACTCACTTTTATTTTCATAATATCATTCAGAAATAAAATATGTTCATTAAATTAGGCTATTGAACCTGGTTAGTAACAATTTACCATATTTTTTATTTTATTTTATGTTTTAAATTTTTTCATATCAGATAGTTAACGGTTTTAAAATTTTATCATTTGAATCTATCGGCATAGATGTATGAAGTGGAAGTGTAATTTCCCTTGTCGTTAGAGAATTTAAAAATGAGCTATATATACGAAAAATATTTAAAATATACAGATAAAACCCTAAAAGGTACGTCAAAACACACTGCTACTAGCACATACCAATAACGGAAAAAAAACTGTGTCTACTAATACGTTATGATTGTGTTGATAAGATCTCTTCTCTTGTGCTTTTTTATACATTTTATTATGTGCCGAGCAGATTCTGACTTCTGAGTTTGCGAAAATCTCTGAAGCAATGTGTTTTGTAGATATATGATGTTGTTAGGTATAGACTGCATCGTATGAAGAAAAAAATAAAGGATGAACTTGAGGACAAGAATACCGTTCAGGAGTATGTATGCCCTGGCTGTGGGAAAAGGTTTCTGCCATTGCTTCTCTCTTTTTTCCTCCTCGTTTTTCTTTCCTTGGGCCATTTGAAAAGCATATATATATATTTTTTCTAGTAAATTAGTAACAATGAAAAATCGAACCTGCCCTATTATCTTGATTTCAGATACAATGCTTTGGATGCATTGCGATTAGTTTCTTTGGAGGATGAATATTTTCACTGTGAAAAATGTAATGGAGAATTGGTGGCAGAGAGTGACAAGTTAGCTGCACAAGATGTAGGAGATGGAGATGACAATGCAAGACGACGACGACGTGAAAAGTTGAAGGACATGCTTCAGAAAATGGAGGTAAATTTTCCTTTTAAAGTTCCTATTTATTACCTTGTATATCATATCCATTTGTGCTTGGTCCATGATGTTAATCTATTGAAATAAGAAAGTTAATCCCTTTTATCGTAACTTAAGAAAATTTATAGTATGTTTACAACTTTCTTCAATACATACTGTAAAAGGGATGTAATTCACATAAGATTCTTTTACTTGCCATAATTGCTTTGGATGTCATTGGACTTGATTAAAGGTTGCAATATTAACAGTGGGAAAATTAGTCAGGTTCGTTCTAATTCTGCTTAATGATTCTTTTGTTACGGTCCTGAATCGGGATTGAGTTTCCGGATTATTTGTAGGAAAATCTGCTTCGATCTAGGGGCCTTTTCCATTTTACGATTCCCGCCGCGGTAGTAACCTATGATGAATGCGTGGAACTTGTCAAAGGGAATTCCTAACCTTAGACTTGTTAGAAAAGAGTCTTAAACCTCTGTAAGTAAAACAAATTTCTGACTTAGTTTTGTTGGCTGCCAATCAGCCTCTTTAAATAGAGATTGCATAGGTTTTCTTCTTTGAATGAAAGATTTAAACTAAGAAATTAAATTAAGGACTCTAAATAATAAAAAAAGATTCCCAATGGCATAAATATATTTTTAAATAAAGATCTAATACCATAAAAATACTTGCAAAAGTAAGCTAATAATATTTTCATTCTAAAATAATATTGCCTACAAAGGCAACCCCTAACATTTTCCGTTGGCTTCTGATTGTAAAGGAATGTGGTGTTTCGCTTGAATTCTTCTTGAAAGGAAAAAAAGGAACTTAGTTATCACTTATCAAAATAGAAACGATTATCAGTGAAACCCAAATAGTTGTTAGTCTGTTGTGCCTATGTAGCATAGGGAACACATTATTTGATCAATGAGCAGAGGGATATAGGAACAATTTCTGACTTATGAGTTATGACATTTGCTTTGCCCATCATGCGATGATCTGTTCTACTTTATACTGGTTAATTCTGCCACGTTAGATGGAAGTTGTCCATTTAGGCTCCCAATCTTGAATGCATTTTTTAAAACTACGTAAAGCTTTGAGCTTGAATGCAAACAGAAATCTAGACATGGAGCTTTTGTATTTCTTGGAAAGCTAGTTGCTCAAAGTAGTGGAACAAAGGCCACAGACTGATTCTAGTTTCTGGCAATCTTTCCTATTAAAGTTTATGGATTCTTTTTTTCGTCATTTTTAAGGGGAAGGTTGGGGTGATAGCATTTTCATGCTATCTAAAATTTGTATTTTATCCATTCCTTTATTCCCAATTGCTTCGCATATGGGCATAATCCAATAGCAAATGGTCTGGACAACTTTTGATTGTGTGGCTTTTACATGGTTTGGACTTCGTCAACTCTATCTGAGATTTCTGTAATTTTAAAATGCTCATTCCCTTTTTGTTATTGATTTAAACTGAGTGTATTATGGTGCTCTATTATGTAGCAGTCAGAAAACTTAATAGCTTTACTTCTTATTTTTTATGACTTTATGTAATATTCTCGACTTTATATTGATGTTTTGTCGAAATTGTCTATATATTACTGTTAAGCCACTCTACTGGGCAATGATGCAAATGTTTGTTGATTATTGGTTTTCTCATGTGCTCCTACTCACTTGTCCAACAAGGGAATCCTACAATAACAGAGAGGAAGAAGATAGATAAAGAACATCACTTGATGTCCATTAAATCTAAAAATTTATTGGAGAAATTTGGAAATGAAGTGGAATTGTCAACTTCAACTAAAGACTGATCATTATCTCTTAGTTGAGACATTGGCGTCGGTACCTGTTCAACAAGCCTTCTGATTAGTCTCTGTTCATGGCATTGCTCTTTGATTGATATATGAATATAATTAAACATTTCTCGTACCTTAATAGACACCATGTAAAGAGTCAAGAGCAGAACTTTGAAGTTTCCGTATCTTCCACACGAATAAGAGAATTCACCTTTCACTTCAATCCTCCCTTTACATTTTGCACTCCAAATACCCTCCAAACCAAAGTCTTTCTTGCTATTATAAACTTCAGAAGTTGTTTCCTGCAAAAGTGTCCCATCAATTCTTAACTGCCTGCTATTGTGCTACCCTACATTTGGAACAATGGCGAATTAGTATAGCTCCCTCTATTCTCAGTTTTTGGACAACTTATCTTCACTGTCTTGCATCTCTCTCATTCACAGCTGATTGGGTGATATTTAAACTCGTTGTTTGTACCTCGACAAATGATATTTTTGTCTACCTTATCATTTTCAAATAATTGATCAACTTTTGATTAGCATTGCTCTTTTCCCTTTCAAATGTTATTCCCTTCATGCAGCAAGTATAGAGAAACAAAATAATCTTTATTCTGTAATTTCATACATAATTTATCGTTACAAAACTAATTTAAAGACTTTAAGTGTAGGACTTTTAGTTACATTAGGAGTCCTAGTTACATTTAACTACTAACTCTAATCCCTTAAGTAGGAGACATTAATATAACTACTAAATTAGAGTTTATTTACAAAACTAACTCTTTTATTCAGATAAACTAACACTCCCCCTCAAGCTGGAGAGTATACATTGTATAATCCCAGCTTGAACATAAACTTATCGAATAGGATCTTTGGTAGAGCCTTTGTAAGGATGTCTGCCACTTGTTCCTCTTTTGGAACATAGGATAAAGATGCTACTCCATTAGTGAGTTTTTCTGCTATGAAGTGTCGATCTATCTCAACATGTTTAGTTCGATCATGTTGAATAGGATTCTTTGCAATCTAAATTGTAGATTTGTTGTCACACAAAATCTCTAACTTTTTGTCATGATTCATTTCGAGTTCTTCAAGTAGCTTGAGTAATTCCTTCGCACATCCCTAAAGCTAGTGCTCTGTACTCAGCTTCAACACTGCTTCTTGAAACCACCGTTTGCTTTTTACTCTTCCAAGTGACTAAGTTACCCCAAACAAAGGTACAGTAACCACTGGTAGATCTTCTATCTGTGAGTTCACTGGCCCAACTCGAATCTGAAAACACCTTGATACTTTTCTAAACTCTTTCTAAAAAACAGACCATGACCAGGTGTCCCTTTTAAATACCTCAATATTCTTTTTGCAGCTTCCATGTGTTCCTGTCTAGGATCAGTCATATGTTGGCTGATAATGTTTACAGGGAATGATATATCTGGTCGAGTTAGAGATAAATATATCAATTTCCCTACCAGTCTTTGATATAACCCTTTGTTTGCTTTTGGCCCTAAATCATTTTTATTAAATTTCAGACCAGCATCCATTGGAGTGTCTACTGGTTTACAGCCCAATAACCCACTTTCTTCTAGTAAATCCAGCACATACCTTCTCTGATTTATGACCAGCCCCTTGCTCGATCTAGCCACTTCCATGCCTAGGAAATATCTGAGTTTTCCTAGGTCTTTAATCTCAAACTCCTTGCTCAGCTTTTTCTTTAACAAACATATCTCTTCTTCATCATCTCCTGTCAAGATTATATCATCCATATACACTATAAGGATAACTCTTTTGTTGTTTTTAGTTGCCTTAGAAAACAGTGTGTGGTCAGACAAAAACTGTTTGTAGCCCATCTCCAAAATAGCTCTGGTAAATCTCTCAAACCAAGCCCTTGGTGACTGCTTCAAGCCATAAAGTGATTTATTGAGCTTGCACACTTTTTGGCAATTTCCATCTTCCTCGAGTCCTGGTGGTATCTACGTATAAACCTCGTCCTCCAAGTTTCCATTCAAAAAAGCATTTTTAATATCAAGTTGATACAAATTCTAGTCACAATTCACAGCTAAGCTTAATAAGACTCGAGCAGAATTAAGTTTAGCTACTGGGGCAAAAGTTTCCTTGTAGTCAATTCCATAGGTTTGTGTAAAACCTTTAGCAACCAGCCTTGCTTTATGTCTCGAAATACTATCATTTGAATTGAATTTAATAGCAAATACCCACTTACAGCCCACTGTTTTTTTTACCTTGAGGAAGGTCAGTAACAACCCAAGTGTTGTTCTTCTTTAGGGCCTCAACTTCTTCTTCAACTGCCCTCTTCCACTTAGGATACTGTAAAGCCTCTTCAATCGAGTTTGGAATTTGTTCTTCATCTAAACAAGTTGGAAATGCTCTAAAAGAAGACATCAATTTTCCATAAGCTGCATACCTCTGAATAGGGTACTTAGTGCACTGTCTAACCCCTTTTCTCTTAGCAATAGGCAAATTTTCAAATTCCAGTAAGTGAGAAGGAATTTCAGTCGAGTCATTACTTCCACTGTCTTCACTGGCAGCTGGACTCAAGTCTAATCCTCGACAAATACCATATTGCAAAATGGTCTTTGGTATTATCCTTCTTTACTTGTAAAGGTTTAGTAGGCTGTAAAGGTGATTTAGGCTGACTTTGTGAAGTAATTGGAGTTGTTATGGAGGAATGATTGTTTGGGGATGAAGGTGAAGATCTAGGATGTTCAACAGGAACTTGGGAATCAAGTAAAGGAGGACAGCTAGAAGGTAAAAATCAGAGGATATAAGAGGAAGAACCTGACTGTGAATAGGCTGAAAATCAGTGTAATTCTCCCCCTAAGTTGCAGCCTTGGAGAAATAAGGTTCCTGTTCAAAAACGGTAATGTCTAAAGTTGTAAAAAAATTACAAGTAGGAGGGTGAAAACATTTGTAGCCCTTCTTTAGTGAAGAATAACCAACCATAACACACTTTAGAGATTTTGGATCTAATTTGGTCCTAGAGGGATCTAAATTATGCACCCAAACACTCTCAAAGGAAGAACTGAGGACATGGGTTTAAAATGAGGAAAGCTCTTTAAGAAAACATCCATAGGAGATTGATAATGTAAGACTTCACTAGGCATCCTATTTATAAGGTATGTAGCTGTTAACAGTGCCTCACCCCACAAAAACTTTGGGACATGGTTTGTAAAAACTAAGGCTCTAGTGACTTCCAATAAGCGTCTATTTTTCCTTTCTGCCACTCCATTTTGCCGTTGAGTGTTAACACAAGAGCTTATATGAACTATACCTTTTTCAATAAAGAATTGACCTAAAGAATGTGTAAAAAACTCACCCCATTATCAGATTTAAAAATTTGAATTTTACATTGAAACTGTGTTTCTACCATGTTGTAGAATTTTTGAAAAACAATAGGCACTTGACTTTTCTTTCAATAAATAAGCCCAACTAGTTCGACTATGATCATCAATAAAAGTGACAAACCGCCTACACCCATTCACATTCTTCACCTTAGAAGGACCCCAAACATCACCGTGAATTAATGAGAAAGGATTTGAGGGTTTATGAGAGCATGGTAAATAAGTTGCTCTGGTTTGTTTAGCAATTTGACAAATATGACATTTAAAAGAAGACGTTTTTTATTAATAAATAAATTTGGAAACATTTTTGCAAGATAATAAAAATTGGGATGGCCTAACCTAAAATGCCATAACATAACAAGATCAAACTGTCCTAAGGAATTAAAACAATGTGGTGAAGTTGTATGGGCAGAATTGTTGGTGCTGGAAAGGACATAAAGACCACCTTGCAATCTAGCATTGCCAATCCTCTTCCTCGAAACCAGTGCCTGTATAAAACAACCTTATCAGTAAAACTAAATGAACAATTCAGATCCTTAGAAAGCTTGCTTACTGATAGCAGATTACAATCCAAACTAGGCACAAAAAGAACATCCTCAAGAAGAAGGTTATTGTTAATAAAAACAGAACCTGTTCCTTTAATTGATGCAAGGGAACCATTGGTTGTTCTAATAGAATTCTTTGAGCAAGAAGAAGAAAAAGTAGAGAATAAATCTCTGTTACCAGTCATGTGATCAAAAGCACCAGAGTCAACTATCCAAGTCGGGACATTTGTAGTAGAAAGAAGAGTAGTGGAGGAGGATTGATTCTGGTTACCTTCATCCTCCACCAAGGCCAGATGCCCTTCACTAGCACCATTAAATTTGCTGAACAGCTTCTGCAACTCTAACATTTGCTGTTTAGTGAAACCACTAGTTGAATTAGTGGTGACTGCATTGGAGTAAGATTCCCTGGGAACCCTCTGGGCTAATGGTTTCCAATCAGTTGGCTTGCCATGCATCCCTTCATTTTTGGAGCAGAGGAAGGTTGAGTAACCAAGGCAAAACTCTCAAAAATAGGGGCATCTTGAATCATGTAGGATCTTCTACTTTCTTCTCGCCTGATCTCATAAAATACTTCCCTAAGAGAGGGTAAAGGGTTGCAGCTTAGAATTCTGGATTTGATCGGGTCCCAATCTCTGTTAAGACCATTTAGAAACTGGAAAATCCTCTTTTGTGTAGTGATCTTCCTGTATAATGCAGCATCATTGGCAGTTTCCCATTCATTTGCCTCAAACAAATCTATTTGCTGCCATAGATTTGTTAAAGCAGTATAAAATTGTGTAACATTCATCCCTTCTTGCTTGAAATTTGAAGCCTTGCTCTCAATACCAAACAACTCAGAATTGTTGTTGGTACTCGAGTAGGTATCTTGAATAGCATTCCAAACTTCACTTGTTGTTTCATAGAGAAGAAATTGAGATCCAACTTCTGGAGACATTGTGTTGAGCAGCCACGACATGACTCTGCCATTCTCTTGAGCCCACTTCTCAAAACCCTGATCATCATAAGGGGGTTTCTTAACTTTGCCAGTGATGTACCCTAGAGTTCCTCGACCGACAAGGAAAATCTTAACAGATTGGGACCATTCAAGATAATTGGTGCCTACAAATCTGTGACAAGTAACATTCGCACCTGTTACTTCTGAAAAATCTGCCATACCGACAGTAGAGGTTGAGGAGGATTGCAGCTCACTCGACATTGATTGATTTTGATTGACTATCAGAAAAAAAATTCTCGAGAGGATTGAAATTAGACTGATACCATATAGAGAAACAGAATAATCTTTATTCTGTAATTTCATTCATACATAATTCATCGTTACAAAACTAATTTAAAGACTCTAAGTGTAGGACTTTTAGTTACATTAGGAGTCCTAGTTACATTAAACTACTAACTCTAATCCCTTAAGTAGGAGACATTAATATAACTACTAAACTAGAGTTTATTTACAAAACTAACTCTTTTATTCGGATAAACTAACAGCAAGTTGCTCTGATAAATAACATCTTGACCCATGCTAGTTGTAGAGAGGAAAATCCAAATGGAGATTGGAGAAAGTTCCTATCATAGTCACTAGAACCAGCACTATCCTCAACACCTTTTTACTGATAGAAGTTCAAACATGCTAGATATAAGGTCCTGTTGGGAAGATGTGAATTAAAGGAAAGCAACCTCTTCTCCTTCCTAATACCACAGGTTGTTAGTCTACTGGGAGAGTTCATGACTTGGTGTTAAAGTCCCGATAAGGGTTGGTAGACCTGAAAAGCATACATTTGAAGCTGAATAAACTATAAAGTTGCAGATGCAATTTTTCTTCTTGTTTTTGTTTGAAAGACAGCTTGAGTACTGCGAGCTATGCATTTTGAAGACAGGAGTGGACTGGCTACCTAACCTGAATCTGATGGCTTTAGGAAAAATGTAGTTTGAAGACAATTTTACCTAGTTAGATGTCATTCCATAAGCCTAGTTAGAGTGCTAGCATGCACTTCATTTGTTTCTATCAATCTTGATATTACAATCAAACAGCATGAGACAGTCAGGCTCCTCTAAATCTGCTTGTTTCTGTTAATCATGAAAAAAAATGAAATAAGATAAAATCCTAACATTGATATTGATTATCTCCTGGAGAGATCTGGGAGAAACACTTGCAAAATTGTCCTGTCCGCAGATTGTTAATCTCTTTCATTGTACCATAATTTCCTTACAAATAGCTGACAACCAATTTTGATTATCATTTACGTCCTCGAATTCCATTTTATTTTAACTCATCTTTATATATATATATATATTGCAGTATATTTTTATAGAAAAATGCAAGCCTTTTTGATTTCATTCTTCTCATTGTGTATAATGTGTATTACAATTTTAAAGTTGAGAGACTTGACACAATGAAATGACTGCAGGTGCAGCTTAAACCATTAATGGAACAACTCAATAGAGTAAAAGATATGCCCATTCCAGAATTTGGAAGTCTCCAAGCATGGGAAGCTCGAGCTAGTGCTGCTGGGCGTTCTGTAAATGGTGATTCTGGTTCAAATGATCCTTCCAAAAATTTTCAGGGTTATAGTGGGACACCTATGCC
This sequence comes from Hibiscus tridactylites, assembly GCA_958450335.1. NCBI lineage: Eukaryota > Viridiplantae > Streptophyta > Magnoliopsida > Malvales > Malvaceae > Hibiscus > Hibiscus tridactylites. The sequence goes on along the minus strand of OY288287.1, from coordinate 56,849,779 downwards.
ATTTCTTGGGGAGACCAAGGTAAGATTTACTTTCAACTATATTTCTCTTCGTTGTCTACCATGAGGTGCAACTGTTTGGAATTTCATAGAACTTGTTTTTCTTTGAATGGGGAGACAAAGATAAGATTAATTGAATTGTAATTCTCATTTAATATTAAGGGTGACCAAAATTTGGTGGAAATTGATCAAACCGGTTTAAATTGTTTTTACGGTTCATTTTGGTTGTTTTTGATTTTATATCAGTTTTAGAAGTTGGTATTTACTGTAGTTTAATATGGATGCTAGACTTTGGCATATTAATTCTGCGTGAATTATTGTAGTTTAGTTTCCTAGATTTTTTCCCTTCTTTGAAAGAGTATTTACTGTCATGCATCCACACTTCCTAGAATTTTCATGCAACATGCTAACTTAACTAATGCATCTGGTGCCTTTGCAAAAGTTACTAAGCCCTTGCTTCTTATATAGTCAACTATTTATGCTGAAAGGGATTTCCTCTTAGACCATCACTATTATGAAGAGTCGGTCAAGAGTTATCACTGTCACAAGTGACAAGTCGGTGTTCAACCAATCGGTTTGTTTTGAATGCTTAGTAGTTAGTGTTGTTTCTTGAAGTGTGGATTTTATATTCATTTTTACTTTTTTACTAGAGATTCTCCTCTGCTGTGTTTGCCATGCCATATATTAATTTCAATTATTGGCTTTCTATTGTCAATGTGGATTGTTTTTAAAGCTTCTTGAGCCTACCTGGCAGGTTGAAGTTGCCTTTTCTGGTCTTGATGGCAAGGAAGATGTCAAGTCTGAAAGTGCAAGCAAATCCCTGAAAGTTTTGCCACCTTGGATGATAAAGCAAGGAATGAACCTGACAAAGGAACAACGTGGAGAGGTCAAGCAGGAGACAACGGCAGATGGCGGCTCAGCACAACCTGATCTTTTAGATGACAAGAAGTCCGCTGTTGAAAATGATGATAAGAAGAATATACAGGTATTTACAATGAGATGGGTTATTATTCTTTCCCTCCTTTTGTTTTTCCTTGACTTTTCCCCACCATGAAGTGTTCAACTTACAAGAATGTCTTGCCTGCTGTATTGAAGGACGAGTATCTTAAAGCTTATTATGCTGCTTTGTATAAGAAACAACAAGAACTAGAAGAAGCCGCTAAGAAACAAGAATTGTCAAACGTTCCTCCAACCACTAATCTTCCTGACTCTTCCAATCGTCAAGTCGGTATGAAAGTTAAACGTGATGACTATGAGGGAGACAATGATATCGATTGGGAAGAAGCTCCTATTGCAGGTAAGTGCTGCTTTTTCTTTTCTATTCAGAATATAACTTGGTTTCTCTTTGATGACGATGAAGTTCAGAATTTATTTGGACTTCTGAATTTGTTATTGTCTGTCCTTTTTAATTAAATTAAATTAAATTCTCCAATATTAAAAAATGTGGTACTTCTTTTGTCTCAAATTGTTGTCACCTTTCTGCTTGAACTATCTCAAACTACTACTAGTGCCACCTTCCCATCTTTGCCAAAATGAAAAGCTTTTTTCAAATGTTGCCTTTAATTGAAATTCAATTTTGGGTGCGCCAATCTAGTTTTTGTGGCAGTTTAGGATAAAATTGGCAAAGCAAGGAACAAACTGCATAAAAGTGGACATCTGAGATTTAAGAATGAGGGAATAGTACTTTTTGGGGTGCAAATTCTCAGTTTTATCAATTGCATCATATTTAAATTGAAGTAGAATTGCTGCTTGCTGGTAACCCCATTAATCAATATATAAAACATAAAGGATTTGTATTGTGGGAATATCTCTGAGGTGGCAAATATAAAATGATCAGGTTGTATACTTTGAGCCAGTTTTACTTTCTTTTGGTCACAGAAATCTTTTATTTGTGCCAGTTAAGGCGGGCATAATTATAATGGGTAGTTATTTTCATTATTGGTCACTGCCTATTGCAGTTTTATCCCCAATCAGTTTCTATATAATACATAAATACATATTACAATAGGATTGTACATTATACCTACAGGTAGGAGGTCGCTCATCACCCTGTTCAAAGTTCAAACAGTTAGCCCATCTCCATGTGCATGTTTTACGAGTTTCTTATTTAGCCACTCGAAGAGCAATAATAGAAATAAACCTTTTGATTTCTGTTACAGAAGCAAGTTCAATCCTCATGCCTCTCGTGTATATTTTTGATTCAAAACGTGTTCAACTAGCTTTACTTTCATAATGATTATGATGTTGGTGTATTTCAGGCAATACAACTGAGAGTTATAAGGTCAATGACTTGAATGTTGAAGCTGAAGAATCTGGAGATGATGAGGATGATGTGGACTGGGAGGAAGGCTGAGAGGGAGCCTAGGGTTCAGCTTCCTTTGATCTGCATGGCATTAACAAAGGTAACGGCTGGTATTCGTGTCGCTCATGTTTTTGCATCACCATGTGACTTGGGATTGTTCATTAGTATGGATTGCTGTGGGAAGTCCAATGCCTGATTTTTGTGTGATCATAACAACTGGATTTTAGCCAAGCTATTATAAACTGTGGACAAAGCAATAGTGTATTTGAAATCTATTTTCAGATGTGTTTGAGCAAGGTTATTTGAACTGTGTTGTAGGAAAAAGAAAAAATATTGGTAAGAAAGATAAATTATATCATAGGCCCGGCTTGCCACGTCATAGTCCCAACTAATAAAAAACATCCATTTCACTAATTCTTTCCATGTCATTTTTTTACCGAGTGAATCTTCACTCAGATTTACTGTAAATAAATTAAAAAAGCACTTTTTACTAATTGTAGATTTACTTAGTAAAAAATGACATGGAAAAATTAATGAAATGAATGTTTTTTATTGGTTGAGACCATGGATGATGTGGCGAGCGAGGCTTATGATATAATTTCTCGGTAAGAAGACAGTTATCTTAATTCCACGTCTATTCTTTTCTTTGCTGTACATCAAATCTATCTATTTCATGAGACCTGAGTTCAATCGCAATGTCCGCAAGGTGTGTGTGCATTGGTAAAGGGCATATAATATCTATGAACAAATACTACATTGTAATCACCTTTAGACTATTAAAAAAATTATCATTTGAATTGAACATACCACTGAACTATTAATTGTTACATGAAATACCACTAAATTTTGTTTTTTCTTCAATCCAAGCACTCGATCGTTAAATCTTAACGGACCGTTAAATTTAAAACGACGTTAGTCGTTTTGTTAGAAAAAAAATCAAGAAAACATGCATTTGGGGAAGATTAAACTAAGGACCTCTAAGATGAAAGGTTTACACTAACCCACTAAGCTAACTTAAATACTTGATAGAATCTTAACAAACATAATATGTAAATAATACTGCTGTTAAACTTAAAATATAATTATTTTTAAAAAATTCTAAAATTTAAAAAAATGTTTAAATCAGTCCCTAAATATCCCTAAATCATAAATCCCGAAATCCTCATCGCTGCCACCGCTAGCCGCCGTTTTCGGACCACTCTTTCGGTCGCCGGACCCAACCGACTATTTTTCCCCACTCGTCAACGAGTTGGGGGAAAAGTCGGGTTGACTTCGGCGACCGAACGGCTGGGGTCGGAGACGGCGGCCGGTGATGGAAGCGGTGAGTATTTAGAGATTTATGATTTAGAGATTTTTAGAGATTTAGGACTAATTCGAACCTTTTTGTAAATTTTGAGATTTTTTAAAAATAATTAAATTTTAAGTTTAATTGCAATATCATTTACAAATTGTTTTTATTAGAGATGTATCAAGTATTTAAGTTCGCTTGGTGGTTTGGTGTAATTTTTTCATTTTAGAGGTCTTAGTTCAATCCTCCCCAAATGCAATGTTTATTTATTTTTTTCTAACAAAACGACGTCGTTTTGGTCTATCTTAGGCATAAAAACAACTATGCCAAAATGACGCCGTTTTAAATTTAACGGTCCACTAGAATTTAACGGTTGAGTGCTTGGATTGAAGAAAAAATAAAATTTAGTAGTACAATAGTATCAATTTATAATTAAGTGGTATGTTAGATTCAAAAGGTAAAATTAAGTGGCATTTGGTTTAGTTTACCCTTTAATTAATTTTGTGCTGTTAGTTTTATAACTTTTATTGGAGATCATTTTTCTAAAATTGGACTCGTTTTAGAATACACCATCATCAAAGCTTGATATTCATGTTTATTTTACAAGTTGAGCAGTGCTGGGAAAATGTGACCCTCGACCCCAGCATGTTGCTCTTCATTACTATTTAATAATAATCCACATCAAATTTAATATAATTCGAGTCCAATCCGTCGAACTAAATATATAATTCAATCCATTTCATACGTCCAACAAAGTGGTTGGTAAAGAGAATTTTGATACTCAACTTATTTACCAGACAATAACATTATTGAAAGGATACCTAATGGTTAACTCCACTATACTATAACTAAAAAATTCATTTTTAGTCCTTTTACTATAAAAAAATATTTTAATTTTTTATGTTTGAATAAGTTAATATTTCGGTCCAAACACTAAAGTTATTTTTCATTAAATTAAATATTTTGGTGTAAATACTTTTTAAGTCTCTCTCAATTTTTAAAAATATACAAAATAATTTCTCTCAAAACATATATATATATATTGTGAATTTTTACATAAATGTGAGTTAATATCTATAATCGCACCAAGAAACAACACACGAGGCAAACATTTATTACCTTATGAATTCTACTTTTTATTATCATTGCAAGCAAAACAATACAACTTTAAGTTAAAATAAGATATTTTTAATAAAATGAGTTTATTTAAATCAAAATTGATTACACAATATACTAATTATTCAATTTAGGTGTAAATGCCAAATTAGCCATCAATGAAAATAAAAACCAATTAAGTTTTTATAAAAAAATTTATACTCAATTTAGTCATTCTATAACAGTTAACCAATTTTGACCGTTAACTTATTGACATACAATAAGATAATAAAACATGGCACACTCCTTTTCAATTTAGCCCTTCCGAAAGTGCCACGTCACTAAATCGTAAAAAATTCAAAAAATTCTAGATTTAAAAAAATTAAGGTATAATAACAAGATTAGTCATCAATGTTTCACTACTTTTCAATTTCATCCTTAATCTTTAAATATATAAAAATTATATATTTGTTTATTTTAAAATTATATAAAAATTATCCAAACCAATCAATGATTGACACGTGGCACAATGTTAATTAAAAATTCAATTCCGCCCTTAAATTTTAAATTAATAAAACTCCACTGTTTTGATTTTTTTCATTCGAATCCCAACCCCCCATTGCTATCGTCACTTTCAGAACCACCATAGGCGTCACAAGTTGCGCCGACGACCTGATGTGTGAGAAGAAAAGATAGGAGAGCGTTACGATTTTCTTTTCTGAAAAAAATAAAATAAAAAATGAGAATGAATGGTAAAATAAAAAATGATGACGAAAATGAAAATTAAGAAAACATTGAGCACCAACCTTGTTATTGTACCTTAGTACATTGAGATTTTTAAATATATTTTAGATTTTTTTATTTTTTTTTAAATTTTTATGGTTCTATAACGTGACACTTTCAAGCTATGTCACGTGTCATTATCTTAACGATTATTTGTTAGTTAACGGTCAACGTTACATGATGACTAAATTGATCTCAATTTAAATTATGAGGGTTTGATTGATCGCAATCTGAATTATAAAAACTAAATTAGATACAAAATTTTTATATACACTTAATTAATTTTTTGATTTTTTATTAAGGGCCCCTCAATTTAACATATAAAAAATGCAAAAAGCTGCATAGACTGAACAGATTTAGAATGTTGCAGTAGAAACTTCAATCCATCGTCAAAGGGTCCACAACCACAAAAGGTAGAAAAAAAATAGTAAGAACCCCTAGCTAATTTTAGATTTAGATTTTATAAGCGTAAGAAATTCCGTGTAAAAATTTATAAAATAAAATAATAAATCATTAATAAAAATGAACTTGAATCTAATTAAAAATTATTACATTTGGAGTGAGGATAAGATTTAACTAAGAAAGATGATACACATTTCCTAAAGAATATTTAAAATTTCATTAAAATTCTAAAAATATGAAAAGAAAATTATAAATTATATTTTTTATTTGAAAATTTACCTGATCACAGTTGTAAGCATATCACGTACTAACAAAAAAGTCAACAACATCATAGATCGTTTTTTACTCACTTTACTAATGTAAATTAATTAAATTACTATCTTTTATCAATTTGCTCAATTTTAAAAAAATATCAGGGACATAATAGTATTTAAATCAGAATATTTAAACCAACTAATTATAATTTCAATATTTTGGAGCAAAATATTTGCTTTTTAAATGTAAAAAAATTAAAATATAACTTTTAAAATAGAAATACTAAAATAAACTTTTTATATATTATAGAAACTTGTAGTTGACATAAACAAATTTCTCTATAAAGAATTACAAGTGTTTTCTATGTATGATTTGAGATTGTCAAAAGGATGTCGACATAACAAAAACTGAGAATGAGAGGTTCAAAGCTTCTTTGTCAACGCCTAGCTTAATTCAGATCAAGGACGGTAAAATTTGAATTGCTCAATGAATTTTGATTTGTGTGATACATTTTAAATTGACATGTTTTAAATTAGGGTAAATAACTCAAATGAACACTTAATTATGGGTTGGTCTTGATTTGAACACCATACTTTCAATTGTGGCAATAAGACCACATAACTATTTAAGTGATTTCAATCAAGCCACCTACCTTTAAAAACTAACGGAGGGTGGCGTGGCGATTAGCAAAAAATTTGTTTAATTACACATTTGATCCCCACTATTTACACATTCTATCAATTTTAATTTAATAAAATAAATTAATTATTCAATTAGCTAGTGACACGTGTCACCACCTTAATGGAGGACTTTAGTTATTTATATTTGATTTAATAATTTTATTTTCTCCTCCAATTAGATGGTGACAAGTGTCACTTGATTGTAGGAAGATAATAAAAGCAAGCAACTTCTTAAGATACACGGTACAACATGTAATATATATGTTAATTTGTTGTTCATGCAAGTAAAAAAAAAAATAAATATGGATTAAGGAGAATCAAACATGACACACTTGGGATGCATAAAAGCATCTAAACCACCGAAGTAAATCTAATAATTAAATTAAAGTTGACGACATTATATATGTATATATATTAAATTATTGTTAATGCATGATTTAAAATAAAAATGGTTTTGAGATTCTTTTATTTTTAAACCAAATTTAATATATTTTTTATGTCCCACATTTATTTTTATAATTTTACATATATAATTATAGATTTTATTTTTTTAACTTAATTAATAATTTTAATATTTATTAAAAAATTAATTAAATTATTATATATATGAAATTATAATATTTTTTTAAAGTTTTATCAATTCATTTCAATTATGTTCGTGAGTTTAGATTCATTAAATGTTTTTTAATAAATTTTTACATATATAATAATTTAATTAAAAATTAATAAAAAAATAAAAGTATTAATTAAGTTAGAAAAAAATTCAATGGTTATATATGTGAAATTATAAAAAAATAATTGTAAACAGAAAAAATATATTAAATTTAGTTCAAAAATACAAGTGTGTCAATTATAATTTATTTATTAGATTTATTCTAAGATTTAGATATTTTTATGCATCTCAAGTGTGTCATGTACGGTTCCCCTTAATCCATATTTATTTCCTTTTCCTTGCATGAATAAAAAATTAACATATATATTAAATGTTGTATCGTGTATCTCAAAAATGCACTTGGCCCAATGGTCACCACTCTCACCAAGCTTGCCCTGGTTCGAATAATTAATTTATTTTATTAAATTAAAATTATGACCGAATTGATAAAATGTGTAAATAGTAGGTGACTAAATGTGTAATTAAACAAAAATTTCTAATTGTCACATCACCCCTCCGTTAGGTTTTAACGACAAGTGACTTAATTGATACCACTTAAATAGTAATGTTGTCTAATTGCCACAATTGAATATAGGGTAAACTACATAAATGACCACCATACTATTGTAAAAGTCGCAATTTGACCATCTTATTTTTTCTAAGCAATTAAACCATCATACTATTAAATTGGGTGCAATTTGACCACCAGCCGTTATAGGTTAACGACAGGGTGACGTGACAGTTAAAAAAATAAGGGTACAATTACATATTTGGTCCTTACTATTTACACATTCATTCAATTTAGTCCTAATTTTAATTTAATAAATTAAATTAATTATTTAATTATGTGGTGACATGTGTCACCACTTGATTAAAGGAAGAAAAGGAAAATAATCACAAACGCGATTAAGGGTTGTCAAACTTGCGTCTTTCAGCAGGTAAGAGTGCTGGCTTACCACCACGCCAAATGCTATATTGTGATATAATTTTTACAATTTATTATATCTAAATGAACATCAAAAATTTAAAAATTCCATTATCGTCATTAGCAACATTTTTAGTTTAGCCTCTTTGTGATTGGATAAAAAAGAGATTAAAAACTTCATCATCGTCATTAGCAACAGTTTCTGGGGATTTGGAGAAACTAAGGAAATGGAAAATGTTTAACCCCAACAACTTGTAGAGAGTGGAAACAGAGATTTACACTTGCAAGATTGAAGAATGTACGACCAAAACCATAATACAAGCCCAAAATATCATATGCCTGAAAAACGGGATATTTCCAACTTTAATGGTTAAAAAGTATTAGAGGGAAGAAAAACTACACGTATGAGTCCATTAATGGTGTGATGTTACCTTGCGTTATGGATCAGCGTAAAGGCAGTCCATTGGAAATCATAGCTGAATCCGATATTATACAAATTGTTAGCAATAATCAATAAAAATATTCGGTACAGAAAAAAGGGAGTACCCGTTCTGCAAGCATACGTGCTTGTTGGGAGTACCAACTTCGATTGCAATCAGTTTAACTCCAGCAGCTTCAAATCTTGCTTTTGCTTCTTTCAGTTCTAAAGCAAGTTCCCAGCTTACAATAGATGAAACAATACATAACTTGTTTAGTAATTAGTCATATAAATGTACACATACAGAAAAACAGTAAATAATGTAAGTGTTTACCAACAAGGGCATCTGAAATGGCGCAGAAGTGCAACAACTGCAATTCCATGGGGAAAGAAACACAAAAATCAAAAAGAGATTAAAAAGAGGCTAAACTGAGATTGGAGCAAGATTTAAAAGAGGCTAAACTGAGATTGGATCAAAAAGAGATTAAAAACTCCATCATCGTCATTAGCAACAGTTTCTGGGGATTTAGAGAAGCTCAAGGAAGTGGAAAATGGTGCTGATGACGATAATAGAATTTTTCAGTTTTTGATGTTTATTTAGATATAATATATTGCAAGAATCATATCACAATATAGCATTTGGCGTGGTGGTAAGCCAGCACTCTTACCTGCTGGAAGACGTAGGTTTGACACCCCTTAATCGCGTTTGTGATTATTTTCCTTTTCTTCCTTTAATCAAGTGGTGACACGTGTCACCACTTGATTGGAGGATGAAAATAAATTTATTTAATCAAATATAAATAATTAAATCCCTCCAATAAGGTAGTGACACGTGTCACCACATAATTAAATAATTAATTTAATTTATTAAATTAAAATTAGGACTAAATTGAAAGAATGTGTAAATAGTAAGGACCAAATGTGTAATTATACCCTTATTTTTTTAACTGCCATGTCGCCCTGTCGTTAACCTATAACGGCTGGTGGTCAAATTGCACCCAATTTAATAGTATGATGGTTTAATTGCTTCGAAAAAAGTAAGGTGGTCAAATAACGACTTTTACAATAGTATGGTGGTCATTTATGTAGTTTACCCTTGAATATATGATGGTCAAATCGAAACTAATCTCATAGTTAAGTGGTCATTTGAGTAGTGTACGCTTTAAATTATATGTATTTTTTTAATTAAGATCAGAAATGATAAAATTTAAATGTTATTATAGATTTTGTAGTTTAGACTAGGATGACAGATTTGAATTGTTCGATAAATTTTGAATTGTGTGATATATGTTAAAGGATTATTATCCTAGGGTGGATTTTTTTCGCAAGCACTTTAGGATTTTAGTTTAAGGTTTAGAGTTTACGGGTTTTAGTGTAAGGGTTTAAAATTAATGTTCATAGTCAGAAATTATGATTTAGGGTTAGAATTTATGATTTAGAATTATAATTTAGGTTTTAGGGTAATATGGTTAGGGATTCAGGTTTAAATTTATAAACCCTAAATTTTAACCCTAAACTTGAAATTCTATCAACAACTCCTAAATTCAAATTTATTACACTTCAACCCCTAAACTCTAAAACTAAGGCGCTTGTACACAAGCGCTTGTGCATGGAATAATTACCCTTTTTATTGTGAAAACTTTGTTTACACTAGTGTTGTTTTAGGGTTTAGAGACTTTTTAAGGTTAAGGGTTTTGGGGTTTAAGTGTAGTAGTTTTGAATTTAAGGGTTGTTGATAGAATTTCTAACCATATTACCCTAAAACATAAATCACAACCCTAAGTCCTAAACCCTAATTCTAAACACCTACACTAAAACCCCTAAACTAGTATTCTAAACCCTAAATTTGAGACACTTGTAGACTTAAATCTTCAACATATTCCCCTAAACCCTAACCTCTAAACCTTAACCCCTAAATTATAACTATTACCATAAATTTTAAATTGCTGTACCTAAACTCCAACCTTAAACTAAGCTCTAAAACTTTAAAACTAAGATGTTTGTAGAAACTAAAAAATTTCTACTGCAGTGAATTGATAAAATCCTTTTAAATTAATATGTTTTAGATGATAATTTTTTTTGTTGAAAAGTGGACGTGGAAAGAGATCAGGTGAACTTTTTAAAAAATGTGAATATGAAACGGTTACGATAGTTATCTGCTCTACTACACCTTATTCCCTCGATATGAAAATACAACATTACTCTTTTACATATATAGCTATAAAAATAATTAAATTTTAAAAAATGTTATACAAAACACACTATCCCATTAAAATTTATATTTTATTCTTGAAAATTATGAAAAATGTTTTATTTTTTATGTTATTTTTTGGAAGGATTATGTTTATAAATATACCTGCATTTAAGGGGCATGAAAATATTAGAAGTAATTATAAAAGTTCAAAGGTGGTGTGAGATAATAAACTTCAAAGACGATATTATTTGGAGAGAGAGCTACGAATTTCAAATATAAATCATAAAATAGACATAAACTATACAAAAAAATGCGGTGTTGGATAAAAATGGTTGTATTCAACATTTATGAAGGTTACAATAATTTTTAAAGTTATACATCCATAGTGAATCGAGATGAGTAATGAAGTAGGACGTAAATTTAACTATATCTACCACCGTCTTACTCTCACTTATTATCACCTTAAAATTATTAAAAAAATATTTTTTTATAACACCCATGTTTTACTAAGCTCCCACATGCTCTAATTGTGAACCATTATGAAAGAAATGCCCATAGTAAAACACATGTATAAAGGTAAAGTTAAACTTCAATATTTATGGCAAATCTGACAGGTCTTTTGAAAAATATTTTTAAAAGTGTTGTTAAAAAATAATTTTAAAAAGTTAACTGTAAGATTATAATGTTTGACTTTGCTGTCAAAAAATACTTTTGTAAAGATAAAATGTTCATTTTAGATATGCTATTGTAAAGTAAAAATAAATGAACGTAAATGATGTTTAAATTCGTTATCATAAAACTTATTAATATTATTATTTACGAAAAAAAAATTAACTTAAATAATAAAAATCATGACGATTTATTTTTTTATATTATTATAATATAACAAAATATTAATTTAATAGATTAATAATTATTATACTTAATATTATTTTATAATATTAAAGTTTTTTGTTACTTATTTTTATTTAAAATATTAATAATTATTATAGTTAATAATTATTTTATTTAATATTAAAATATTATTTTAATATAATATTAATTATTATATTTAATATTATTTTAATATATTACTATTAATATTAATGTTAATAATTAAAGATAAAAAGTAACCTCACACTTTTAAGTGAATTTTCACCCCAACAGCTAGAAATTTTAGCTTTTAAGGTTGGGTGAAAAATCACTTTTTTAAGTGATTTTTCACACCAATTTTAAAAGTGCTTGACATTGCTTATGGACAAAAAATAACTTTTTTTAAGCAAAAAGTTCTTTTTCAAGCCATGCCAAGGGGCTTATATTTTTTTAGCTTTGTTTTTAATTAAATTTTAATTCCTGTTTTTTTTTTTTTTTACAAAAATACTGATTGCAACATCAAATGGATGATAATTATATCTACACCCTTTAAAGAATCTAATCCTTGAATTAGGAAATTTGACTAATCCTTCTAATAGCAGCCCAACAATGTAATTTTTATTTTTCAAGTCATTTTAATACTATTTAGATGATCATAGTGGAATTAATCGGATTATTATTGTTGTTGTTATTATCATTATTATAATAAACAAATGAAAAGTTTTGTTTTGTTTTGTTAAGGCAGTGTTCATTATTTGACGTTTTATGTTTATTTTTCTGTTAGCATTTTGGTGTTAAAAATTTAATAACTATATATAATTGTATATATTTATTGTTTGTATTATGTGATTTTAAGTTTAACACATTTTATGTATTTAGGAGAATTTATGTTATTTTCAGAGCACGGTAATGTTAGTGTTACTCTTTGTGTATTCAAGAGCTATAAATTTATTATTCTAAAAAAATATAAATTTATTTATAATCTTTTACATGTTAATGTTTTTTTATAAAATTTTATACGTTAATGATACATGTCATGTTTATATTATATTTCATGTTTTATAAAATTTCTTACATTCGATTGAGAGTAATTTTTTATTTATATTGTATTCATATTGTACTTCAATTCATCTTATATTTTTTTATCTAATAATTCGTCTTATATTTACATAGAAGTCATAACTGTCAATTTAAATTAAGGGTAAAGTACACAGATGGTCACTGAACTTTAGTAAAAAAAAATGGTAATCAAACTTTCAAAAATCACAAAATGACAATTAAACTTTATATTTTGAAACAAAACGGTAACTGGGGCATTAAACCCCGTTAACCCCTAACGAGAATTTGACTGAATATGACACATCCGAGTTCAAAGACAGACTAATCTTTGCCCGTTTTTCACCTCTTTGCCCTCTCCCTGAAAACGATGAAGTCTCTCTCCCAACCCCTTTAACCCCATCCGAGTTCAAAGACAGACTAATCTTCGGTCCATCTCCTTCCTTTGCCCAATCCTCTTTTGATTCATCTCCCATCTTCGATGCCTTAACTTCTCCCAAGCCTTCCTCTTCTTCTCAAGACACCGTTTTGAATCTCCAAAACCCTCTTTTGCAACAAAACCAATTGAACTTACCCTCGACAACTTTATGGTTAATAGACCCAGATTTCAGATGGGAAAAATCCAATCTTCACAAGTCCAAAACGGCACCTGCCAAGGCGATTTTGAATGATACCATTCGCCATTCAATTCCCAAGCCTCAATTGGGTTCCCAATCTATTGTAAGAAAAACTTTTGTGCTTTTAGTCCTGTATTTGTCTTTGGGTGTTGTTATCTATTCGTCATAATTTTCTGGGTAGTGAAACTCGCCCGATTATTGATGCTTTGTACTTATGTATTGTAACAATGTGTACAATTGGATATGGTGATATAATCCCTAATAGTGTTGCTACCAAGTTGTTTTCGATATTATTCATGTTGGTTGGATTCGGTTTTATTGATATTTTACTTAGTGGGATGGTTAGTTATGTGTTTGATTTGCAAGAGAACTATTTATTGAGAACTGTTGAACATAAGGGTCAAAAGAAGGATTTCGCAAGATCTTATATAATTGATGTGAAAAAGGGAGAATGAGGATAAGGATGAAGGTTGGATTGGCATTAGGAGTTGTGGTTCTTTGTATCGGAATTAGTGTCAGTCATAATTTTTTTGGGTGGTTGGATACCTTTCTGTTATGTCGGTCACTACTGTCAGGTACGACGGTCGCGCATTCAAGACGATGGCTGGTAGGATTTTCGCTACTATTTGGTTGCTCGTTTCGACTCTGGCTGTTGCCCGAGCATTTCTATATTTGGATGAGGGTAGAGTGGATAAGAGGCATAGAAGAATGGCATGGAATATGATTTTATTATTTTTTAGATATGAGGTGGAAAATGGGTGAGGACGTGAAAAACCCAGTCAAATTGCCGTTAGGAGTTAACGTGGTTTAACGTCCCAGTTACCGTTTTGTTCCAAAATATAAAGTTTAATTGCTATTTTGTGATTTTTGAAAGCTTGATTACCATTTTGTTTTTTTACCAAAGTTCAGTGGCCATCTGTGTACTTTACCGTTAAATTAAACTATAAGTTATTAAATTTTTTTAGCGATGTAATATAAATTCATATATTTTTCACATTAATAACTCAATGTATGTCTATTTTGATGCATTTGTTTTTATATTATTTTCATGTTGTTTTTCGAGAGAACACTAATTTAAACCTTAGAGACAACATTATTAGGAGGGAGAGTCACAAATTTCGTAACATAAACCATAAAATGGACATAAACTATACAAAAAAATCATGTTATTTTCCGTGACATGATATGTTTTAATTATTTTTTATATTTATTTTTGGCATAGTTCAACTTATTTTATATTTTTCATGGTTCGATCATAAAATTTTAATTTAATTACAAATTTTAATATAATTTTTCAAACACGAGATTAACAAATTATAGGACTAGTACATCCACAAAGTCTAAATGACCTCGAACAATTCCGACAAACGACCATAGAAATTTTGAGAGTTGTTTCAGAGTATTGATGCTTCGTGTGCTGTGTTAGCTAACATGTGTTTCGCACATATTTACTGCTAGGCTAATGGTGTTGTTGGTGCTTTAGCGAAGAGTGGCGTGGATAGGAGTTCAATTTTTCAAATTCTTGCAAGAGGATTAGTTCTGGTGGTTCGGTTGGCTGCTGGTTTTCACGTTGGTTGCTTGATTGGGATGGCGGGATTTTGTTTACTAGAGTGATTTAGGAGTTTGGTTTCCTTGGTCCGGGATTTCTTTTGTTTGGGGGTGTATTTATTTCTTTGGATTGTTTTGTCTTTTTTGCTTCGGATAAAGTTAGCATGTTGTACTCTTTTCCTTCGACTAGGTTTAGGGGAGGGTTAACGAGGCACATACTAACTATTGTATGGTTTTACCCTTAATAAAATCATACACGTTGAGCAAAAAAATGACCTTGAACAACTTTAGGAGGGTCAAATGTCAATATCATAATAGTTAATATCGTATTGGTATTAGTCTTAATTTGGTGTTAAGTAATTTAAGTATCGTTTTGGTTGAAATTTAGTGTATGTGTATCTTGACCGTTTAGTGTTATCTCGGTCAATATCGACTTATATTCAGGGAAGAAATCATGTTGTGGTTAGGAGGGGTTGTTGTCCCTTCTAATTTTTTTTTGTATAATAGCATTTGAGGTCTCTTTAGTTTAAATATTAGTCAAATAAGGCTCTTGGCCCTCTCAAAATTTAAATTTAAAGGCTTAATAGACTTTTGTCCCTCCCAATGTTTGATCTTAGCTTTGTCTATGCTTGTACCGATGCATATAATTTTTTGAACTAATTTTTAATTTTTTTATCTTAATTATTTTTTACATGATTATGTTTAAAAATAAAACATAATCATCAAATTAAGTTATTGAACTTAATTAATAAATTTAAATTTTATATAATATAAATATTTTTATGTATGTAATTAAGGTATATGTATTATATATAATATATATGTAAAAATTAAAAAAATAACGTCCATCCTAAAACGGTACACTAAAATACATTTATATCATTAGCTAGAGGCAAAAGGTATAAGGAACTATGAACTATGCCTCAAAATTTTGAGAAATTAGAATTGAGCTTCTAAAATCTTTTGAAAAATAATTTGGCCACCTCAAAATTTTTAAAAATTCACATTAAGCTTCAAAATGTTAAATATTTTTAATTAAATCTCCTCTCAATAATTTTTAAAAGTTCTTATTAAATCTCTCAAAATAATTAAAAAAAATTAGTTAAACCCTTGAAATTTTTGAAAATTTAAATTTAAGCCTCCAAATTTTCAAAAACTTTAAGTTATCCCCGAAACTCTTAACTAAAGTTCCTCAATTTCCCTTATCGAAAAAAGATGGCACACCTATTGTACTGTCTGCTTTGGTGTCTTAGCATTTATGGCCAACTCAGAAAATGTTGTTGGTGGGTCGGCAGTGAAATACATCTGAATCTCCTTCTTCAGTTCACGTCTGAACCTCTTACATCTCAATTTTTCGGTAGCAACCAACTTTGGGGCAAACCTGCTCAACTGTATAAACTCTTGCTCATATTCAAAGACCGACCGATTCCCTTGAACCATATGAGTGAATCGGTCCCGTAAGTTGTCAATATGGGCTTCACCAATGTACTTCCCTTGGAACTCTTCAAGGAAGTCTTCCCATGTGGGTTGGTTGGGACACCATTCTAACTATACGATTTCCACCATGCTCGTGCATTCTCTTTCGGTAGAGAAGTGACACAAGCCAACTTGTCCACCGGTCGTAACTTCATCTGTCTCAAAATCCATTACGTATCACGCAACCACTGATTCGCTTGAACGGAACCTTCTTGCCCCGAGCCAAGGAAGTCCTTTACCAATACCGCTGAAGCCTCTCTACCAGTGTCTCTCAGGGTGTGGTTGAAGGCCTATGGATGACCCTCACGATACGGTGAAAGGCACGATGTAGGTGGGTGAAATAACCGACCCTTCGACCCCTCTCGTCCCTTTAACTCCTCGTCGATGTTAGGAACGTACTCATCATCATAGTCTTCCTCGTAAGAACCCCAACTCTCATTGTGGCGTGCGCTCCTCTAGGCATGATAAATTTTCTACACAAGAAAAAGAAACAAGGTTACACCATCAAATTTCAACTTAAACTAAGTACGACTTCGACTTATGTGTATGTATTCATTAGACACCTATTTACGACTTTCTACTACCCCGATGATTTCTTAGAACCGACTAAACCTAGGCTCCGATACCACTAAATGTAACACCCTCGACCTAAATGTCACATTTTAGCCTTAAGCCCAACCCGCGACCATCAATTGTGGCCTAGTTTTGCTCAAAACCATATCCATTTCCATAAAATCCATTGAGTTTAAAGTAGTCTAAACTAAGATAAGTATTTAAAATGTTTACAAGGGAGCTCCAATTTAAGACAAGTATTAAAACATTCAACTTATACAGCTTAAATCCAAAATACGAGTTAGAATACAAACATAGAGTCCTACGAAGGTAGTGTCCCATTACATCTAAGTATTGTACTCTGACAAAGTCAATGCTGAAATCCTACATCTGATGGCGCTCCTCCATTCAAATGAATAACCTACTAACATGCGAACGGAAACAACAATTTCGAACACTAAGCTGACGAAGCTCAGTCTATACATTTCAACTCAACCATGCTTCATGCAAACCATAAACTAGACCATTGATCTAGATATGATATCATGACATACAATACAAGTGGCGCTACCATATTCGCCTAAACACATAGTAATCAACAAGTACATATACTTACAAAGCATCATATGTACAACCACAAAAATAGAGTGAGTCTCGGTGTCACATAGCCTCGAGATCACTCACTCTGGGTGATACTCGGTGTCACATAGCCTCAGATCACACGCCCCTACTCAAAATCCGTCATAGAGTATCTACAAATGAGGCTTGGTGTCACATAGCCTCGAGGTCACACATACTATAAGCACCAAATTTATCTAGGTTCTATTGCTTAACCCAAACCCAAATCTATGACAAAGCCCATAAAAGCCCAAATGCAACACTTTAACCCAATAAGTCAATTTTTGAGTCAACTTACAAATCCACGCTCTCTTATCCTTTCTCGGTCAAGCACCCACAACTCGCTTCCTTAAATATCTCAACCACTACCCATGATTAATTCCTAAAAATCTGTTGAATCTCAATAGTAAGCATCCCCTATAAAATCACCAACTCAGCTTCAAGAGAGGGAGCGGAAAAAAGAGGCCACTTGGCCATGCTTCACGAGATGGGGGATTAGACACGAGAAGAGGGAGTTAGCAACGGCTGCTGTTAACAAAGGGGAAGAGTTAGAGTGAGAATGGCCTCTCGGTCATCACTCAATCCAAACGATCGAGCCTACAATTGCCCCCGAAATCCCCACCTCATCGTCATTGAAACCAACAATGCCCAATAGTTCTCAAGCCTTGTTGCCTCCATCGACACTAACTTTTCCCTTCACTCGAGTACTCACACATAGAGCCACCTCCTACCATCCACAATCTTGACTACCATCACAGTCCCTAAACGACCATTACCATCACTCATCAGTCATACGCCATCACTCGAGACCAAAACCTTACAGCAAACGAGAAGAAATCAAAATTAAAGTGAGAACATGAAGCAAAAAAATCAAATCGGGAAAAGAAAAAAGAAACGAGGGACATTACCTTCAGATTTTTGTTAGTGGTGGTTCTGATCATCGGATGATGAATCCCAATGGTGAAGTCGAAGCTTGGATGACGAGGAAAAACATACTTCATCCTCGAGATGATCAAACGGTCGAATTAGTAGATCGAAAGATGAGAAGCCGATGAGTTCTAGGTCATTTTCTTGAGGTTAGAGACGGATTGAGGAGAAATGGACCCTAGATTCATGCTCAGGATGTCAAGGCGAATCTCCTGGTATGATTTGAAGTCAAAAGGTCACCAACAACGGTGGTCGAAGTGGTGGCCGACGGAAGCCGGTGTGTGCGCGTATGTTGAGAGAAATATATGGAGCTAACTTTCATTTTTTTGGGTTTTGAAATGAATAAAATGAGTAATCTAATAAGCTCGTGAAACTGTATAGTATATAGCAAAAGTGAGTGATTGCAGACTTGATTTGCACAATCTTTTAGTTTCAGGGGATATTCACGCTTTAGGTCCCTACTGGTTTAGGTGCTTAGGTTTAGTTTATTTCTTTTCAGTCCCTATTTTTATTTTAGTTTAGTTAGATTTGATCCTTTAGGTTTTGTTTTTTTAATTAGATCCTCTTTCATGAAATGAATTAAATATTAAGCCTTATAATTTTGGGTTTCATTTTGATTTGGTCCTCACAAAATAATTTGATAATTAATTGGCTTTGATGTTTGATTAATTTGTGAATTGGTTCCTAATGAAAGTTGTTTTAGTATATTTAGGTGCATAATTTGAACTTGGTTAATAATTTAATTTTAATTTATTTGATTAGGTTCAAATTTTTCTTTTTTATATTTTGATTTATTTTGCTCGTTTGATTTAGTTTATGCATTTACACTTTTGAGCATATCATGTCATTTTTCATATTTTTTTGTAGCATAATTATTATTTTTAGTAGTGCTATTAACTCTTTTTTTGAGTTTCCTTTTTAGACAACCAAAACCCTTAGGTACCAATTTTGGGCGTAGTGGGGGGTGTTATAGCCTTCTTCACTCGTAAACGACTCTTGAACCCGACGATGATCTCAGTGTTGACGCAGACCACTGTTATAGGTTCTCAGTCGTACCCAACTCGAAACGACCGATGGTGACTCCAAACGTTTGATAGGCTTTTGAAGGCCAAATTTATTTCGACCCGGACGTAAAACGACGTCGACAGCTTGGTGACTCCATTGGGGACATTAGAGAGTCGAGCCACAAAAGGGTAAGTGTTGTCTCAAAAAAGAAAAAAAAAGGAATTTGAAATATTGGTGATCAGAAAAATTGAAGGTTTTTGTATTTTATGGAGATTGTTCTATATGTGGTTGCTTTGGTTCAATGTTCCTTCGTGCACGTGTATTCATTTGATAATCTCTAAACTCGAGCTTGGTTCTACTTAAGTGGTTGCAATCACTACCCTTCGAAAGGTTAATCCTTCGTACAAGAATGCGTGTTACTTATGGGTTCACATACTTTTTGTCTTCGAGAGGTCAATCCTCAGTACAAGCTTAAAGAAGTGAGCCCCCTAAACTGAACTCGATTCGTAGGAGTCTATAATGGGTGAGGATCAGGGTTCTTATTTGCCTTAGTAGGTTGGTAAGGAAAATTTGGGTACCTATCTTTAGAACCATAAACCACATGTAATAAGTTGTAGGAGCCCACCCAATTACAGCCATGAGGATCCTGAATTATTAGTGGTCACCTACATATGTACACGCGCACACTTTTTACCGTGCATTAAATTTATGTTTGTACATATTCATTTGTTTATGATGTACTAACCATGTTTTTGTGTTTATTTTTCACACATGCATCATGTTTATAATGTGTAATAAAAAGATGTTGATATACGATTGGCCTCTCAAAATAGAAAGTTCTTGTAATCGAAATTACGAAAATTATTCTATGAAGGGACAATTATAAATCAACACCTTCTAGGCATTCTTGCATCAACAATGCATTCTCGAAGCATGCATTCATAACTCACATGAGTAAGCGATCAAACATGTACACTGCAAAGAATAAAAAGTTCAAGCGGAAGATTTTTTAATGCCCACACAGAGAAGACCCTTGTCATGAATTTTTCGAAACTTGTTTTGTGAAATAATATTTGTATATAAACTTGTGAGAAATGAATAAATGAGAATATTTTTCTTAAAATTCAAAAATGACCTTTCAAGCTATAGCTATGAACAATGAGATAAATTTGTGAAATTTTGAAGTTCTATGAAAATCGAATGAGTGAAATGTTTTTTTGAGAATTGAGATTATAGAGCTTTGACATATGACAAGATTAACCTTTGATATTCCACTTGAAACCAAAACCAATATTCCTTGATCTTTTTATCTCAAATTCTTCATAACCGGTACTTGAAAAGCCAAACATGATGCAAGGTTAACCTTTTAAAGATGAAGATCTTCGAGTAACACCTTTTTTTTTTGAAATCTCGACCCAAAGTCAACATTTTTACAAGGTTAAACCTTCCATAGAAGACAACATCCAAATCAAACCTTTATTTTTGAAAGTTTGACCTCAAGTCAACTTTTTTGGCCTACACCTCAAAGACATGAAAATAGAGATGTTCGTTGGTATGAAACCCTTTCTACAATAAGACAAGGTGGGGGTATCTCATATCAATTCTGTGAATGAGCTCAAACAGTTGGGGCATGCATGAAGAAGAAAATAAAGAAGAAGAAGAAAAAGAAAAAACAATAAAGAATAAAGAAAAAGAAAAAGGGAAAAAAAAAAAAAAAGATTAGATTAGATTATCATGCATTATTTATTTTTAGATGTTTCTGTGAATAAATGAGTTAATTCAGAATATATATCCTTCTAAAGGTAACTCCTCTGCGAAAATATCCATGTATGAGATGACATTTGACATTCCTTCATTTTACCTTTCACAAAAAAGAGAAAATTATCATTTGTTGTCCTCGTTGAGCCTGATAATTTTCTTTGATTTGAACCCTAACCAAGGATCACCCTCCATATTAGGGACAAAGGTGACAAAATATATGCTCACATAAATAAAATGTTGATTCCGATTGTACTGCGAAAATGAAGCCTTATGATCTAGGAGCAAAGAGCAAGAAGACACGTTTCAACCATAATAGGTGACTTGTGCTTAAATAAAATGTTCTGAATTCATGGATGAAAAATTTAAAAAAAAAGAAAAAAAGGAAAAAAAGGAAAAGGAAAAAGATTGAAAAAGAAAAAAGAAAACGTGAAATGAACAGAACAGAAAGTACACATGTGAAGTCTCTCGTCAAGAATAACTCTTTTTTAGTCCGATTATATTCAAGCTGGAGCACATGACTTGTTGTCATTTGAAGTCCCAAATCCAATATTCGTGGAAAATCATGAATCCTTGAAGATGAAAGATAAATAAAGGAAATGAACTCTACGGAGAAAACCAAAAATGGGCAATCTAGAGTGATCCAAAAAAGAAAACATGTGGAAGCAGATTCAAGTCGAGTAAAACAAGATTCTAACAGAAACAATTGATCCTTGGTTATTCACCCTTAAACACTTGGTTGGGCCTATGTATCCTTTTTATAACCTTGAACCATAGCCTACATTACATGCCTATAAAGTCTGTTTTGATCGTACATAGATATTTGAGTTGAAGAGTCTATCTTTAGAATTCTTACCTCCTCTTGGAGTTAACTCTTTTTTTGCAGAAGAATTTCAAATCTTCTAATGCATGATAAGATAATAAAAAATAAGAAAAAAAGAATAAAATGAGTGTTCAAGATGAAAACCCGCAAAGGGCGTCTTGAACCAATGGTGAATTTGAGTCGAAAACCTGAAAATGCGGCTCGAATATGAAGTCAAATATGCATGACTAGAATGTGAGAGATGATCCCCTAAAAGTTCAATGAATTTTCACTCACCCTAGAAGCATGAGCAAGGGTTTGAAGTTAGTGAATAGCAGAAGCTACACATGAAGCTACTTCGATCATTTTTGAACCAATCAATGAACATTTGAAGAATCATGTCTCATTCGAAACAGTCGATCCCAAAACACGTTGTATTTCAAATTGACTCATACCTTGAAAGCACCATTAGTCTTGACGCATGTCAAACTTCTACAATTTTGAAAGATTGAAAGCGTAATTGATTTGTTTGATCTTCAATGAACTTGAATTTGAAGAAATGTTTCAATTGTGAGCCTTGAGTGTGGGGCACATTTTCATTTTGCAAACATATTTTGAAAATATTTTCAAAAAAATATCAACTATCTTGAGAATAGAATAATGCTTTTGAAAAGGGTCACTCTGATATGAAAAGCTGAAAATCAAGAATAGGGCAAGGAAAAGAAAAGACGAAAGCTTGGAGACAAATTTGTTGGGGCAAAAACGAATTGTCAGAATCTGGAAGTGATGAATGTAAGCCCCAATTGAAGGAAAAAGAAAGCTGAGGTGATCAAGTTGGGTTCGAGAAGGAAGACTTCCCAAGCATCTTTGCATCACCATTAACCATGAGATCATTCATCTACATTATTGATATACATATTTCTTTATGCATTCTTTGCACATTGATTATCAAACATGTACAAACAGAATCTTGTCTCAAGCATGAATGATCGGTTCTACATCCAAACCATTTGCGTTTAAGATGGAGTGCCACCATTTGTCTCCAAAAGGGAGTGCCACCAAGATGGAGTGCCGTCATCAAGCTTCCAAGATGGAGTGACACCAATTACCCCCCGAAAGGGAGTGTCCTCAAGCTTCTAAGATAGAATACCACCAATTACATTGAAAGATGAGTTCTCGATCCAGCTCCCTTGAGACGAGCGGGGTGCATCTTATATCAGGAAATGGGTGTCCTTAAGACGAGCAGGGTACATCTTACATTGAGAAATGAGTTCTCGATACAATGCCTTTGAGACGAGCGGGGTGCATATTATCAAGAAATGAGTTTCAGTGCCCTTGAGATGAGCAGGGTACATCTTACAGTGCCTTTGAGACGAGTAGGGTACATCTTACATCACGCTTGAGACAAGCGGGGTGCATCTTATATCGAGAAATGAATTCTCGAATTCCAATGCTCTTGAGATGAGCGGGGTACATCTTACAGCGCTCTTGAGACGAATGGGGTGCATCTTATATCAAGAAATGAGTTCTTGAATTCCAATGCCCTTGAAACGAGCGAGGTACACCTTACAACACCCTTGAGACGAGCAATGTGCATCTTACACCAAGAAATGAATTTTTGAATCCTAGTGCCCTTGAGACGAGCGGGGTATATCTTACAACGCTCTTGAGACGAGCGGGGTACATCATACAACGCCTTTGAGACAAGCGGGGTACATCTTAGATTAAGAAATGAATTCTCAGATTCCAGTGCCCTTGAGACAAGTGGGGTACATCTTATAGCGCCTTTGAGAAAAGCGAGGTGCATCTTACATCAAGAAATGAATTTTCGAATTCCAATGCCCTTGAGACGAGCGGGGTACATCTTACAACGCCTTTGAGAAGAGCGGGGTGCATATTATACCATGAAATGAGTTCTTGAATTCCAGTGCCCTCGAGACGAGAGGGGTACAATGAGATCTTGAATTCCAATGCCCTTGAGACGAGCGGGGTACATCTTACGTCGAGAAATAAGTTCACAAATTCAACGCCCTTAGGATGAACGGGGGCGTCATCTTTGCAGATTAAATATTCACTAGACAAATTTATTTTTTTAGTCTTTGCTCTATTCCTCTTATTCGAGAAATGAGCAAAGAGGGGCAGTTGTAAGCACCGAATTTATCCAGGTTCTATTGCTTAACCCAAATTCAAATCTATGACGAAACCCATGAAATCCCAAATGCAACACTTTAACCCAATAAGTCAATTCCAGAGTTAACTTACAAATCCACACTCTCTTCTCCTTTCTCGGTCAAATACCCACAACTCACTTCCTTAAATATCTCAACCACTACCCATGATTAGTTCCTAAAAATCTATTTGAATCTTAATAGTAATCATCCCCTATAAAATCACCAACTCAACTTCAAGAGAGGGGGCGAAGAAATAAGGCCACTTTGCCAGGCTTCATGAGATGAGGGATTAGACACGAGAAGAGGGAGTTAGCAACGACTGCTGTTAACAAAGGGGAAGAGTTGGAGTGAGAATGACCTCTCGGTCATCACTCAATCCAAACGATCGAGCCTACAACTTCCCCCGGCATCCCCACCTCATCGTCATTCAAACCGGCATCGCCTAACAGCTCTCAAGCCTTGCTGCCTCCATTGACACTGACTTTTCCATCCACTCGAGCACTCACACATAGAGCCACCTCTCACCGTCCACTATCTTGACTACCATCGCAGTCCCTAAACGGCCATCACCATCACTCATCAGTCATACGCCATCACTCGAGAAAAAAACCTTGCAGCAAATGAGAAGAAATCGAAATTAAAGTGAGAACATGAAGCAAAAACTTCAAATCATGAAAAGTAAAGAGAAACAAGGGACTTTACCTTCAGATTTTTGTCAATGGTGGTTCCGATCATCCGATGACGAATCCCAACAGTGAAGTCGAAGTTTGGATGAAGAGGAACAACATATTGTGTCCTCGAGATGATCTAACGGTCGAATTAGTAGATCGGAAGATGTGAAGCCGAGGAGTTCTACGCTATTTTCTTGAGGTTAGAGACGGATTGAGGAGAAATGGACTCTAGATTCATGCTTAGGGTGTCGAGGTGAATCTCCTAATATGATTTGGAGTCAAACGGCCACCAACGATAGTGGTCAGAGTGGTTACCGACGGTGGCCATTGTGTGTATATGTTGAAAGAAAAAGATGGAGCTAGCTTTCATTTTTTTGGGTTTTGAAATGAATATGAGTAATCTAATAAGCTCATGAATTTGTATAGTGTATAGCACACAGGTGAGTGATTGCAGACTTGATTTGCACAATCTTTTAGGATTAGTGGATATTCACGCTTTAGGTCCCTGTTAGTTTAGGTTCTTAGGTTTATTTCTTTTCAGTCCCTATTTTTATTTTAGTTTAGTTAGATATGGTCCTTTAGGTTTAGGTTTTTTTAATTAGATCATCTTTCATAAATTAATTAAATATTAAGCCTTATAATTTTGGGTTTTGTTTTGATTTGGTCCTCGTAAAATAATTTGATAATTAATTGACGTTGATGTTTGATTAATTTGTGAATTGGTTCCTAATTAAAGTTGTTTTAGTATATTTAGGTGCATAATTTGAACATGATTAATAATTTAATTTTAATTTATTTGATTAGGTTCGAATTTATCTTTTTGTGTCTTGATTTATTTCGCTTGTTTGATTTAGTTTATTCATTTACACTTTTTAGCATACCATGTAATTTTTCATATTTTTGTCAGCATAATTATTATTTTTAGTACTGCTATTAACCTCTTTTTTGAGTTTCCTTTTTTAGACAACCAAATCTCTTAGGTACCAATTTTGGGCGTAGTGGGTGTGCAATAACCTTCTTCACTCGTAACCGACTCCTGAACCCGACGACGATCTCGCTGTTGACGCATACCAATATTATAGGTTTTAGGCCGTACCCAACCGAAAACGATCGACGACGACTCCAAAAGTTTGATAGGCTTTTGAAGACCCAATTTATATCGGCCCGGACATAAAACGATGTCGACACATACGATGCCACTTACTATGGTGTAGCAACATGCTCACTGGGTATTCGAATTCCATCAACCAAAAGTGACTCAACAAACTACGTGTCCAATACAGCACACAACATAGACACGACTAGCATACATCGCACAACATCACCCGATCCACCAAGGATCTCCTGTAGTGGCTATTACAACAAGTCACCTAAAATTTTACCAAGTTATTACACATTATGCTCGTATATGAAAATGATATCGTGACTTCTCAGTTTTTCAATTAATTTTACACATTAGAACTAATATTCTTTGACTTCTTTTGTTCCTTAGCTAACCCAATTTCGTATTCTTATTATTTTCTTGTCCGATTATGAAAATTGAAATGATAAATCTAAATGTGGTTGACTGTGAGAAATATGATGGTTGATTTATAACATCTTCTGGGTTGTTTCTATCACGAATTGTAACACCCGGGTTTAGGGGTCGGGTAAAAATGATACTAAAATAATATTTTGGTTTCCCTTTTGTCTTAAAATTTTAGTTTATGTGTTTGATTAATTTTGGGATTAAATTTGAAGCCTAAATCCCTTAGAATTTAAGATTTTGGTGATAACCATTCATTAATGGCAAGATGGTAATTATTTGGAACTTCAAAATGAATACTTTCTTTTATTATTTCAAACTCTACTATTCATCATCTTCTTCTCTATCCCCTCATCATCCTCTTCGAGTTCATATCTTTATTTTCTATAAAACTCATAATTTTTGTATTTTGGGTGTTTTGATTTTTTGATTAAAAATGTCATTTTTAACATCTTTAACTTAGGTTTTTGATTTATTAATGTTACATGGGTTGTTTTCAATCTAAAAAGTCCAATGTATATGATTTTTACAAGGTTTTGGGGTGTTTCCCGAAATGGGGTTTTGGGAAGGTTTTTGGAGGGTTTTAAGTTGAGTTTTGAGGGTGTTTTAGGTGGAATTTTGATGGCTGATGGTTATGCTATATGTAAGTGTTGTTTTGGAGGCCATTGGGAGTAATTAAAGTGTTGAAATCATTGGAATTAGGGTGTGCTTAGGGGCTGCTCAGGAATATAGATTTTGGGTTTGATTTTAGTTGAAATTGGGTGTATTGTGTTTGGCTTGTAATCCGCGTTGACTACATTGGAATGTGGATTGATTTGAGATTGTTTTAAATTGTGTTGGAATGATTAGAGGCAAGAAATTTGGTTGGAGAAGCTTCGGGGATGAATCCGGAGGTTTTGAAGTCTTAAGCTTGGTCTTCGATCTTCACTTGGGTAACAACGGTGAGTAGAATTGTTAATCTTTGAATTGTGCTCGATATGGAACCTTTGGGGTTTGGGTGGGACCTTGAGGGTTCACCTAAACTCGAGTGTAAGCCTCTACTCCTATGCTTGTTGTGAATGGATGAATGGTTATGTGTTGTGATTATCATGTGCATTTTGAGTTGTTCATACAGTTGTTAATGTGTAGTCGAGTTGAAGTCGTGCCTCACGTGATGGTGGTCTAAACTACGATGATGTGTAGTCCCACCGATAGTGACTAGTAGGAAAGTACTTTGATGTGTAGTCCTATTGGAAATCTACTAGTTGAAACGGTGATGTGTAGTCCCACCGTGTGTGTATGTTGGGTGTGTTTGTGCAAACCATGTATTTTTGTTGAGAAAGTCATTCGTGCATCCATTGGTTTACTTCCATTTATGAAAAGAGTTTTGAAAACTGCATGTTGTGGATTTGTAGAGCTTCTCTCACTAAGCTAGTTAGCTTACGCTCTCTTTTGTTTCCAACATGCAGATCGTTAGAGTTCGGGAGGCAAGTGGGCAAGGGAGGAGCTTTTGGAGTTCTCAAGCTAGCACAAGTATGAATTGTATTTTGTAATAATGCCTAAACGATGGGGTATAAAGTTTTAGGAGTTGGTGTCAAACTCTTTAGGTTTTGTGTTATTTGAGCATGTTGAATTATGGATGTGTTATGCTTTTGTCTCATGGATTGAGGACCATGCCTATCTTGTTGCTTAATTGTATGTGCCTAAGAGTGTATGAACTTGGCCTATGAATGCTTTACGTTTGGTTGTCTTGTGTATGATGCCTTGTGATTGCTAAGCATTCTTACCTTGTGGAATTGCATGAAACCTTTGCTTTGTATGGTTCTTGTTAGATTCAATGCCTCAATTGTTAATTCATGGTTGTAGTATGTTGCATGAATGGTTGTATGTGGCTAGGAGAGTCCCAATATGCATTCAGAGTTAGAGTCTTGCTGGTTTTTGCTGAAATTGGAGAATTGCAGAGCAGGGCGTATCGATACGCCTAAGGGCCGTATCAATACGGTCTTGCCTGCAGAACTTAGTTTTGGCTGGGCGTATCGATACACGGAGGCGTATCGATACAGTTTTAGCTCACTCGAGTTTTGAGATTTTGGTGAGTTAAGGGTGTATCGGTACGGTGTTGAGGAGTATCGGTACGGTTCTATCTCATTGACCACAAGATGTTGACCGAGAAGGGCGTATCGATACGCTCAAGGGCTGTATCGATACGGTCGTCCCTGAGTTGACTGTTTAAGTTGACCTAGTCAAGGCGTATCGATACCCTTGATTGGTGTATCGATACGGCCTGCTCTGTAGGTGTAAAATGGACTGTTTGAAGTGTGGATGTGGTTCGAATTTGCTTCTTTATCGATGTTTTCCGCTGACGTGATCACTTAGGAATTAACATGCCTTTAGACAAGATTAAAATGAAAGAAAATTTTTAGGGTTGCTAACCGAGGGGAAACCTTAACGGGTTTCGCTTCGGTTTTCCCCGTGTAGCCTACTCGGATCGGTCATCCGGCCAAACTGAGACGAGGGGGTTACATTTAGTGGTATCAGAGCCTGAGGTTTCCGAGACCTCGGGCAGGTAAGTGAGGTGAGTTAAGGTGTTACGGGTGTTTTTCTATGTATGCCTAAGTTTTGTTGCTAGCACGGTGTATGATTACATGTTGTAATGACTCTGTTGATGCTTGAGAGTAGGTCTAAAGTCCACATTGTTAGGTGTTGTTGTAAAAATAAAAAGGAGAATTGTTTTGGTTTGACGAGCTTGAGAACCAGAGTCCTTGCCCTTTTGCTAACCTAATGTTTCCTTTGTTGTTGTGTGTTTGTTGTTTAGATTATCAATTTTGCTATGGTGAGACCGAGGGGATGGCCTAGAGCGGGTGACCAGGCACTTGAGGGTGTGCCTCCTGCTTTTCATGCTCCCGATGGTAATGGAGGAAACGTTGGAGGCAATGGTAATGAGCCTCAGGTTGAGGCTAATGTGGAAGGTAATGAGGCTCAAGCGGGCCAAGGTCAGGCAGGTCCAGATGTGGCCCATTTGATTCAGACCATAGCTGGAGCTTTTCAGACAGCTTTGGTCGGTATGCAAGCTGCAGCACCACCTCAGGGTGCGGGGACAAGATTACCCCTAGAGAGGCTCCGTAACTTAGGTGCAGTTGAGTTCCGTGGGTTGTCTCCGGAGGGTTCGGACGGGTGGCTTGAGAGCACTACTCGCATCTTGGGTCAGATGGAGTGTTCGGATGCCCATAAGTTGGGATGCATCGTCTCTTTGCTTCAGGGAGACGCTTATACTTGGCGGACCACTGTTATTTCCGGTATGGCCGAGGCGGATATCACATGGGAGTTCTTCAGGAATGCCTTCAAAAGGAAGTACCTTGGAGTTCGGTACTTGGATGAAAAGAAAATAGAGTTTATGGCTTTGGTTCAAGGTAATAGGACTGTGTCTGAATATGAAGTTCAGTTTGTGAGGTTGAGCCAGTACGCACCAGAGTTGGTCCCGGATGAGAAGGAACGGTGTGAGCGTTTCCGATATGGATTGACTACAGATGTGAAGACATACATGCTAGCCTCCGACTACACTGAGTTCGATGTCTTGGTCTCTAGGGCCAAGGATATAGAGCAGAACCTAAGCTCTAGAGCACGTGCTAGTGGGTCTGACTCCGGAAAGAGACATGCGAATTGGGATAGAGATCATGCTAAGAGGCATAGGGATAGGAGGCACCAGCCGGATATGAGACCTAGGGGTGGTAACTATGGTCAGAGCCGACAAGGCCAGAGATCTGTTGGGCACATTCTGGAGTGCACTAGGTGAGGGAGACGCCACCCGGGCGAATGTATGGGTATTTATGGGGCGTGTTGGAACTGTAGCTCTCGAGATCATTTGAGGCGTGACTGTCCACACCCGGTTAGGGGATGACCGGCTCCAGCTAGGGGCTTTGAGCATCAAAGAGGCCGTGGGCGCGGTCGTGGGAACTTTCAGCCAAGGAATGAGGCTCAGAGGAATTTGGCTCATGTTGTAGCAGTCCAGCCCGAGGGAGGAGGACCGGCTAGGGTGTACGCTCAGCGAGAGGCTGGGAATGACACTGATGTCATTGCAGGTAATTTCACATTATAGTCTTTGAGTTTGCTTTCTTTGATAGATTCGGGGTCAACACATTCGTATATTTTGGGTGAGCACGCAAAGTCATTAGGATTACCATGTGATTGGCTAGAGGTAGGTGTAAATGTCACTAGCTCTTTTGGTGATACAGTGGTAGTTAGAAAAGTGTATATGAGGTGTCCTTTGATGGTTCAGGGCCACATATTTCCGGTCGATATGATGGAGTTACCCTTCTATGGTTTTGATGTGATTTTGGGCATGGATTGGCTTGTAGAGCATAGAGCTAGGGTTGACTTCGAGACCAAGAGAATATCCTTGAGGCTTACCGATGACTTTGAGGTTGTGGTAGTTGGGGAGAATGTCAAGTTCTTGTCCAATATGGTTTCGGCTTTGGAAGCTTAGAGGTTGTTGAGTTCAGGGTGTCAGGCTTACTTGGCTTATGTAATGAATCCGGATGTGAGTGAGGTGAGACCTCCGGACATCGGAACAATGTGTGAGTTTCCGAGTGTTTTTCCGGAAGAGCTACCAGGCTTGCCTCCAGATAGAGCAGTTGAGTTTGCTATTGAGACATATTCTGATTCTGCACCGGTGTCGATTGCTCCGTATAGAATGGCACCGAAGGAATTGAAAGAGTTGAAGACACAGCTTCAGGAGTTGACTGATAGAGGCTTCATTAGGCCTAGTGTATCACCGTGGGGTGCTCTGGTCTTGTTTGTGAAAAAGAAGGATGGTAGCATGAGGATGTGTATAGATTATAGGCAGTTGAATAAGGTAACAGTGAAAAACAAATATCCCTTGCCTAGGATAGATGACTTGCTAGACCAGTTGAGAGGTGCTTATGTGTTTTCAAAGATTGACTTGAGATCCAGATACTATCAGTTGAAGGTGAAGGATGTGGACATACCGAAGACAGCCTTTCGTACACGTTATGGACATTATGAGTTTTTGGTGATGCCTTTTGGGTTGACCAACGCTCCAGCAGCCTTCATGGATATGATGAACCGAGTGTTTCATGAGTTCTTGGATAGGTTTGTGGTAGTGTTTATAGATGACATCCTAGTGTACTCTAGGACCGAAGAGGAGCACGATGAGCATTTGCGGTTAGTACTTCAGAACCTACTTGAGAACCAGTTGTATGCCAAGCTGAGCAAGTGTGAGTTTTGGATTAGGGAGGTGGTCTTCCTAGGTCACGTAGTGTAGATCCCAAGAAGATAGAAGCTATAGTGAATTGGAAACAACCGAAATCACTGACAGAAATCCACAATTTCCTAGGTTTGGCAGGATACTATAGAAGGTTTGTTGAGGGGTTCTTGAGAATAGCGGCTCCGTTGACTAAGTTGCTACAGAAGAATGTTCCGTATGAGTGGTCAGATGCAAGACAAGAAGCGTTTGAGAAATTGAAGAAAGCTTTGATCGAAGCTCCTATCTTGATTCAGCCTGAGTCGGGAAGAGAATTTGTGATTTATAGCGATGCTTCCTACGTGGGGCTAGGTTGTGTGCTTATACAAGAAGGTAAGGTGGTGGCATATGCTTCGCGACAGTTGAAGGTACATGAGAAGAATTATCCCACACATGACATAGAGTTGGCTGCAGTGGTGTTCGCATTGAAGATTTGGAGACACCGTCTTTATGGTGAGAAGTGCATCGTGTATACCGACCACAAAAGTTTGAAATATTTGATGTCTCAGAGAGAGTTGAACCTCATACAACGTAGGTGGTTAGAGCTCCTTAAGGATTATGACCTCACCATAGAGTACCATCCTGGTAAGGCAAACGTGGTGGCCGATGCCTTGAGTATAAAAGTGGTCATTGAGTTAGGAGCAATGTTTGCGAGGTTGAGTGTGTCTTCGGATGGTGGATTGATAGCCGAGCTTCAAGTTAAGCCTTCATTGGTTCAGTTGATTCGTGAGAAGCAGTTGTGAGATGAGTCCTTGGCACCTCACGTGCAAGAATAGCCGAAGATAGGCCTACCGAGTATTGTTTTGGTGAGAATGGGATCCTATGTTTCAAGGATAGGATAGTGGTTCTAGAGGATACCGAGTTGAGGCGTGCGATCTTGAATGAGGCTCACAACAATCCTTTTGCTATGCATCTGGGTAGCATGAAGATGTATCGAGGGTTAAAGGAAGAGTATTATTGGGTTGGTTTGAAAAAGGACGTAGCCGAGTTTGTAAGTAGGTGTATGGTTTGTCAGAGAGTCAAGGCTGAGCACCAGTTTCCCTCAGGATTATTACAGCCGTTGAAGATTTCGGAATGGAAGTGGGAACGTATCACCATGGACTTTGTGTCAGGGCTATCGTTGACTTCTTCGAAGAAGAATTCAGTGTGGGTGATTGTGAATATATTTACTAAGTGTGCCCACTTCATACCAGTTCATACTACCTATACATTAGACAAGTTGGCCGATCTGTATATCTGTGAGATAGTGAGACTACATGGGGTACCGAAGTCGATTGTGTTAGACCGAGATCCGAGATTTACCGCTAGATTTTGGGAGTGTCTGCATCGGGCCTTGGGTACTTGGTTGAACTTCAGCACTTCGTATCATCCGCAGTCAGATGGGCAGTCTGAGAGAGTGATTCAGGTATTAGAAGATATGTTGAGATGTTGTATCATTGATTTTCAGGGGTCATGGGAGAAACACCTTCTGTTAGTGGAGTTTGCGTATAACAACAGCTTTCAGTCGAGTATTCAGATGGCTCCTTATGAGGCCTTGTATGGTAGGAAGTGTAGGACCCCGATTTGTTGGGTCGAAGCCGGACAAAAACTTGTGTCGATGCCCGAATTGCTTAAGGGCACCACCGAGAAAGTGAAGTTGATATGTGATCGCTTGAAAGCAGCTTCAGATCGACAGAAGTCTTATGTCGACTTAAAGAGGAAAGAGGTAGAGTACTCCGTGGGGGATAAAGTGTTTTTTAAAGTCTCACCTTGGAAGAAGGTGATGAGGTTTGGGAGGAAGGGCAAGTTAAGCCCAAGATTCATAGGACCTTATGAGATAGTTGAGAGAATTGGCCCCGTTGCGTATAGATTGAGGCTTTCGATTGAAGTAGAGAAGATTCATGATGTCTTCCATGTGTCGATGCTTAGGAAGTATAGATCAGATCCTTCCCATGTTATGCCAGTTGAAGAAATAGAGTTGAATCCGGACTTGTCTTACAGCGAAGAACTAGTTGAGGTACTTGCTTCTGATAGCAAGGTGTTGCGTGGCGAGACCATAGAGTTAGTCAAGGTATTGTGGAGACATAAAGGTGTAGAAGAGGCCACGTGGGAAAGGAAAGCTGATATGCTTGAGCAGTTTCCGTATTTGTTTCCGTCAGGTAATTTCGGGGACGAAATTCCTTAAGTGGGGGAGAGTTGTAACACTCGGGTTTAGGGGTCGGGTAAAAATGATACTAAAATAATATTTTGGTTTCCCTTTTGTCTTAAAAATTTAGTTTATGTGTTGGATTAATTTTGGGATTAAATTTGAAGCCTAAATCCCTTAGAATTTAAGATTTTGGTGATAGCC
Source organism: Hibiscus tridactylites (assembly GCA_958450335.1). Classification (NCBI taxonomy): domain Eukaryota; kingdom Viridiplantae; phylum Streptophyta; class Magnoliopsida; order Malvales; family Malvaceae; genus Hibiscus; species Hibiscus tridactylites. The sequence continues at coordinate 56,815,642 of OY288287.1, read as the reverse complement.
ATTCATTAATGGCAAGATGGTAATTATTTGGAACTACAAAATGAATACTTTCTTTTATTATTTAAAACTCTACTATTCATCATCTTCTTCTCTCTCCCCTCCCATTTTCACTCCAACGTCAAAAACCCCTCTTTGGCCTAGGTTACTATTCCATCTCACATCTTGCTTATTGTTGGAGCTTTTGCAAAGGTAAAGTCGTTTTTGACCTGCCCTCATCATCCTCTTCGAGTTCATATCTTTATTTTCTATAAAACTCATGATTTTTGTATTTTGGGTGTTTTGAATTTTTTATTAAAAATGTCATTTTTAACATCTTTAACTTAGGTTTTTGATTTATTAATGTTACATGGGTTGTTTTCAATCTAAAAGGTCCAATGTATATGATTTTTACAAGGTTTTGGGGTGTTTCCCGAAATGGGGTTTTGGGGAGGTTTTTGGAGGGTTTTAAGTTGAGTTTTGGGGGTGTTTTAGGTGGAATTTTGATGGCTGATGGTTAGGCTATATGTAAGTGTTGTTTTGGAGGCCATTGGGAGTAATTTAAGTGTTGGAATCATTGGAATTAGGGTGTGCTTAGGGGCTGCTCGGGAATATGGATTTTGGGTTTGATTTTAGTTGAAATTGGGTGTTTTGTGCTTGGCTTGTAATCCAGGTTGACTACATTGGAATTTGGACTGATTTGAGATTGTTTTAAATTGTGTTGGAATGATTAGAGGCAAGAAATTTGGTTGGAGAAGCTTCGGGGACGAATCCGGAGGTTTTGAAGTCTTGAGCTTGGTCTTCGGTCTTCACTTGGGTAACAACGGTGAGTAGAATTGTTAATCTTTGAATTGTGCTCGATATGGAACCTTTGGGGTTTGGGTGGGACCTTGAGGGCTCACCTAAACCCGAGTGTAAGCCTCTACTCCTATGCTTGTTGTGAATGGATGAATGGTTATGTGTTGTGATTATCATGTGCATTTTGAGTTGTTCATACAGTTGTTAATGTGTTGTCGAGTTGAAGTCGTGCCTCACGTGATGGTGGTCTAAACTACGGTGATGTGTAGTCCCACCGGTAGTGACTAGTAGGAAAGTACTTTGATGTGTAGTCCCATTGGAAATCTACTAGTCGAAACGGTGATGTGTAGTCCCACCGTGTGTGTATGTTGGGTGTGTTTGTGCAAACCATGGATTGTTGCTGAGAAAGTCATTCGTGCATCCATTGTTTTACTTCCATTTATGAAAAGAGTTTTGAAAACTGCATGTTGTGGATTTGTAGAGCTTCTCTCACTAAGCTAGTTAGCTTATGCTCTCTTTTGTTTCCAACATGCAGATCGTTAGAGTTCGGGAGGCAAGTGGGCAAGGGAGGAGCTTTTGGAGTTCTCAAGCTAGCACAAGTATGAATTGTGTTTTGTAATAATGCTTAAACGATGGGGTATAGAGTTTTAGGAGTTGGTGTCAAACTCCTTAGGTTTCGTGTTATTTGAGCATGTTGAATTATGGATGTGTTATGCTTTTGTCTCATGGATTGAGGACCATGCCTATCTTGTTGCTTAATTGTATGTGCCTAAGAGTGTATGAACTTGGCCTATGAATGCTTTACGTTTTGTTGTCTTGTGTATGATGCCTTGTGATTGCTAAGCATGCTTACCTTGTGGAATTGCATGAAACCTTTGCTTTGTATGGTTCTTGTTAGATTCAATGCCTCAATTGTTAATTCATGGTTGTAGTATGTTGCATGAATGGTTGTATGTGGCTAGGAGAGTCCCAATATGCATTTAGAGTTAGAGTCTTGCTGGTTTTTGCTTAAATTGGAGAATTGCATAGCAGGGCGTATCGGTACGCCTAAGGGCCGTATCGATACGGTCTTGCCTGCAGAACTCAGTTTTGGCTGGGCGTATCGATACACAGGGGCGTATTGATACGGTTTTAGCTCACTGGAATTCTGAGATTTTGGTGAGTTAAGGGCGTATCGGTACGGTGTTGAGGAGTATCGGTACGGTTCTATCTCGTTGACCACAAGATGTTGACCGAGAAGGGCGTATCGATACGCTCATGTGCATGACCATGAAGCATCATATGGCTGACACTCAACGTATGTCCCTGGCACAGACTACGTTCAACCATCTATGGCTGAAACCAGTTTCGAAACACTTTGGCCACTGGAATTGCCTGTTTCGAAATTGGTATCGAAACGGCAAGGCAAAATGAGACCCTGTTCCGAAACAGGGTGGATGCATTTCGAAACGGGTGTCTGACTTTTTAAACTGGAGCTAGTGTTTCGAAACGAGCTCTGATTGTTTCGAAACACAAGCCTAAATTTGGGCGTTTCGACATCTCTAAAGGGTTTCAAGGGTTGGGCTTAGGCCCTGTTTGTTGTTGGGCTTCCGCTTAGGTTTAATTAAAGCATTCTAGATAAGATAAGGTGAAAACGTTTTTCCTAGGGTCGATAACCGAAGTGGAGCCTTAACGGGTTTCATCTCGGTTATCCCCGTGTAGCCCACTCGGATCGGTCAAGCGTCCGGACCGGGACGAAGGGGTTACACTTGTTGGTATCAGAGCCTAAGGTTACCGAGACCTTGGGCAGGTAAGTTGTGTTTTTATGATTGAAATACACGGTGTTTGCTTGCCTTTTAAGCATGATTGCTTGTGTAACAAGTATGCTTGTTGTTTTGTTTGAAGCATGATGTTTAGAGTCTCATTGCTACTATTACATCGAAAAAATGATTTTTAAAGTGAGGGAACATACTTTAGCCACTTGGAGCCCTTGCCTTGCTAACCCTTTCTTTTTGTGCTTTGTTATTGTGTGTAGTTGTTGTTTGTGAGCACGATGTCGAGGCCGAGAGGTAGGCCGAGGGTGGTTCGTCAGGAACCACGTGTTGTGGCTCCTATTAATGAGCCGGTGGTTGGAGTTGAGGCTCATGTAGGAGGGCCTGCTGCTGGAGTTGGAGCTCCTCCACCACTCCACCACCACCACCTCCTCAGCCTGGAGTTGGAGGCGAGGATGGAGCTGAAGAAGAGGGACCTCAGGGTGGCCATGGTGGCCAAGGTCCGGCCGGAATAGATATGGCTCCGCTTGTGCATGCTATAGCGGGAGCATTTCAGGCCGCAGTTGCCGGAGCTCAGGCTGCAGCTCAGCCTAGAGGTGATGATGCTGGTTTACCGTTAGAGAAGCTTTGTAGCCTAGGGGTTGAAGAGTTCAGAGGGTCTACACCTGAGAGATCCGAGTTGTGGTTAGAGAAGACCGTTCGCATCTTAGCTAAGATGTGTTGTGTGGGTGCTTGCAGATTGGGCTGTGTGATTTCTTTGCTTCATGGTGATGCCTACACCTGGTGGGTCACCATTACTACTGGAGTTCCTGAGGCTGAGATAGGATGGGATTTCTTTGAGTTTGCTTTCCGGAAAAGGTACTTGGGTCTGAGGTATCTAGATGAGAAGAAGCGAAAGTTTATGGCTGTTGTTCAGGGAGAGGCTTCTATGACTGACTACGAGATTCGTTTTGTCCGTTTGAGTCAGTATGCTCTAGAGTTAGTTCCTACTGAGAGGGAACGATGTAACCGTTTCAGATATGGGCTTCATGAGGAAGTTAAGAGGTACACCTTAGCTTCAGATTATTCAGATTTTGATGTCTTAGTTGCTAGTGCTAAGGACATTGAGCATAGCTTGGGGCTAACCAAGCGTTCTGGAGGATCTAGTTCTGGTAAGAGACATAACAACTTTGACCGTGGTGATGCCAAGAGGCATAGAAGCGGTGGACAACAGTTTGACCATAGACGTGGCGGTAGCCACCATGGTAGAGGCCACCAGGGCCATATAGGTGGAGGGCGTTTGCCCGAGTGCACACGTTGTGGGAGACATCATTCTGGTGACGGTAATCAATGCACATCCTCAGAAGATTGAAGCGGTGATGAACTGGAAAGTTCCTAAGTCTGTTCATGAAGTCCGTAGTTTCCTTGGTTTGGCGGGATACTACCGGAGGTTTGTGGATGGTTTTTCCAAGATTGCTGCTCCTTTGACGAAGCTGTTGCGGAAGGATGTTAAGTATGAGTGGACAGAAGCGAGACAGCAAGCTTTTGAGAAGCTGAAGGCGGCTTTGACGCAAGCTCCTATCTTGATTCAGCCTGAATCAGGGAAAGAGTTTGTGGTCTATAGTGATGCATCCTATGTTGGTTTGGGGTGTGTGCTGATGCAAGAGGGTAAGGTTGTGGCTTATGCGTCGCGGCAGTTGAAGGTGCATGAGCGCAACTATCCTACGCATGATATTGAGCTGGCTGCAGTGGCTTTTGCTCTGAAGATTTGGAGACATTATCTGTATGGTGAGAAGTGTACTGTGTACACGAATCACAAGAGTTTGAGGTATCTGATGTCTCAGAAAGAGTTGAATCTCAGGCAGCGACGTTGGTTGGAGTTGCTCAAGGATTATGATTTGACGATTGAGTATCATCCTGGTAAAACTAATGTTGTTGCGGATGCTTTGAGTAGGAAGGTATCTGTTGAGCTGAGGGCGATGTTTGCTAGCTTGAGCATATCGCGAGATGGTGGTCTTGTTGCTGAGTTGCAAGTGAAACCATCTTTGGTTCAGTTGATCAAGGAAAAGCAGTTGCTGGATGATTCCTTGGTGTCTCATGTTCAGGATATTGCGGAGGGTAGACCTTCGGATTTCTGCTTTAATGAGGATGGTGTGTTGTGTTTTGGTAGTCGGATAGTAGTGCCTGCTGATGCTGAGTTGAGGCATGCTATTCTGACTGAAGGTCATAGTAGTCCTTTTGCTATGCACCCTGGTAGTACTAAGATGTATCGTGATCTTCGTGATGAGTACTATTGGGTAGGTTTGAAGAAGGATGTTGCAGAGTTTGTGAGCAAGTGTTTGGTGTGTCAGCGAGTTAAGGCTGAACATCAGGTTCCTTCTGGTTTGTTGCAACCGTTGAAAATCCCTGAATGGAAGTGGGAGAGGGTTACCATGGATTTTGTATCTGGTTTGCCTTTGTCTCCATCAAAGAAGAATTCTGTTTGGGTGATTGTGGATCGTTTGACAAAGTGTGCGCATTTCTTGCCTGTGCATACTACGTTTTCTTTGGATAAGCTGACAGAGCTGTACATTGCTGAGATAGTGAGGTTGCATGGTGTGCCTAAGTCGATTGTGTCGGATAGGGATCCGAGGTTCACATCGCGATTCTGGCAGTGTTTGCATCAAGCTCTGGGTACAAGGTTGCATTTCAGTACATCCTATCATCCTCAGTCGGATGGTCAGTCTGAACGGGTTATTCAGATTTTGGAGGATATGTTGAGATGTTGCGTGATTGAGTTTCAAGGTTCTTGGGAGAAGCATCTGCCTTTGGTTGAGTTCGCTTATAACAATAGTTATCAGGCGAGTATACAGATGGCACCTTTTGAGGCTCTGTATGGGAGGAAGTGTAGGACTCCTCTTTGTTGGGCTGAAACTGGTCAAAAGTTGGTTTCGATGCCTGCTTTGTTGAAAGGGACCACCGAGAAGGTGAAGCTCATATGTGAGAGGTTGAAGGCTGCCTCTGATCGGCAAAAGTCTTACGCGGATTTGAAGCGTAAGGAGATAGAGTATGCGGTGGGTGACCGTGTGTTCTTGAAGGTTTCGCCTTGGAAGAAGGTGATGAGGTTTGGCCGGAAGGGTAAGTTGAGCCCTCGGTACATTGGACCATATGAGGTGGTTGAACGTGTGGGTCCTGTTGCGTATCGGTTGAGGTTACCTCAGGAGTTGGAGAAGATTCATGATGTGTTCCATGTTTCTATGCTCCGGAAGTATAGATCTGATCCTTCGCATGTGATGCCTGTAGAGGATGTGGTTTTGAATCCGGATTTGACCTATGATGAGGAACCGGTGAAGGTTCTGGATTCGGATTGCAAGGTTCTTCGTGGCAAGACCATTGAGTTGGTGAAGGTGCTGTGGAAGCATCGAGGTGTTGAGGAAGCCACGTGGGAGCGGAAGGAAGACATGCTGAAGCAGTTTCCTTATCTCTTTCCTTCAGGTAAATTTCGAGGACGAAATTTCTTTAGGGGGGGAGAGTTGTAACGCCCCGGTTTTGGGCTTAGGAGTTTTGGGCGTTGACCGGTTGGTCAAAGTGCTGTTCGAATCTTAAGAGGTTAAATTAGGAAAGCCTAGTTCGGGTTGCATTAAAAATATGGAAAAAATGTTCTAAAATCATCTTTTAATATAATTAAGTGAACTGTGAAATCAATTTTGGAAAATGAGTTTTGGAAGTGTGACATTTTGGCTAGTGACCAAAATGTAATTTTCGCAAGTTTGGTGGCTATTTTATAAAGCATTGGAACTTTGAATCTTTAAGGAGCTATTAATCCAAAGGTGATTTCTCCAGATTTTTCTAAGATTTTATAAGCTATTTTCTGATTTTAAAGATAACAAAAAGGAGGGAAAACTCATTTTGGCAATTTTCTCAACTAACTTCCCATTTTCTTTCTCTCATTTTCTCTCAAACCAAACACTACATTTCCAGAGATTTGTTTCTGATTTTCTCACCTAAATTCCTCCTTTCAACTCTCATTTGATTCCAAATTAACATATCTTCAAAACCTATTCAATTGCTACAAGTTTCAACAAGCATTTTGATTGCAAAAAGTGGAGAAATACAAGTTTGGAGGTAAGAACGTCCTTCTCCTCTAAACTATCAGTTCTTTACTGAAATTCCTAAGTTTTCAATCCTAAATTGATGTTTAATTAAAGGCTTTTAAGTTGATTTATGGATCTTGGCTTCTTATGCAAGATTTTGATGATTTTTGATGATTTTCGTTAGATCTGAGTAATCTGTGTTTTAAGAGATGTTTTTGATGTTAAATGATCTCTAAAATGATGTGGAATTGAGTCTTGATTGATGCAATCCCGGATAGGTTGAGTTTCCTAAGTTTAGCTTGTGTTTTAAGGTAGTTTTTGAGGTGATCTTGGTGATCTGATGTTGCTGGAGGTATAAGGTTGTTAATAGGTTGTTTTTAGATGTTATATGATGTTAATGGAAGTGAGGTTGTGCTGGTTTATGGCTGGGCTTTGTTTAGAAGTGGTTTGGATGCATTTTCGGTTGTGTTTGGTGGCCGAAAATGGAGGTTGGATGAGAGCAGCGAGTTTAGGTGCTTTCATTGAAGCAATTAATGCATGATGATGCATTAATCCTCTGCTTTGATGTGTTGAAACAGGGGAGGCGTCTTTGGATCCAAGTTTGGTTGATCCGGAAGCTTGATTTGGTGCTTTGGCTTGAAGCAAAGTGGAAATTGGTGAGTGGATTTGTGGAAATTGGATTTTCAGCTTTAAAACCAAGGTTTGAAGGTTTTGGGAGCTTAGTTTAAGTCTAAACAACTTTGCTAAGCTCAAGTGTAAGTTTTCGGATTTTCTCTCTAGTGGTGGCCATGACTTGATGTGTTGCAAAATGATGATTTGCATGTTTTTAATTACTGTTTTGAAAGCATGTTTTAGCATGGATTTTGCTGATGATATAAGCCATATGTTGAAGGTAACTCTAGGTAGGAGTACCTTGCTTTTGTACATTGTTTAAATGTGGATTGATGCTTTAAAATGCATGATGAAAATGGCTTGGTTAAATGCTTTAAAACAGTGGATTAATTGATGAATATGATGTATATTGGCAAGTGATGTTTTGAAAAGATTAAGGTCACTAAGGTGATTAAAAGTCCTTGAGTGAGCCTTGTTACTTAAGATCATCAAGGTGGTTAAAAGTCCTTGGATGAGTCTTGTTGCGGACACTAAGGTGGTTAAAAGTCCTTAGGTGATCCTTCCATGGTGTTTAAAAGTCCATGGGGCCAAGGTGTTTAAAAGTCCTTGGGGCCAAGGTGTTTAAAAGTCCTTGGGGTGATTCAAGCATTGGACACAAAGGTGGTTAAAAGTCCTTGTGTGGTCCTTATTCATGGTGTTTAAAAGTCCTTGGGGCCAAGGTGTTTAAAAGTCCTTGGGAAAGTTGTTGAACTTGTTTTAATAAATGAAATGTATCACTTGAGCCAATATGACATGTTAAGTATTTTATGAAGCATGAGATGCTTGTTTTAATGATTATGTTGAAGCATGGGATTGCTTGTTTTAAGTATGCTTTTGAGCATGAGCAAGGATTGATTTTAAGCTTGATTTATAAATGGTTTTAATTGCATTATTGAATTGTTTTTAATGAGCATGCCTCACTAAGCTTTTGCTTACGCTCTCTACGTTTTCTTAATTCAATAATGCAGAGCATTAGAGTACCTTGAGGGGCAGCAAGAAAGGGCAAGCAATCAAGTTCAAGTGAAGCTCAAAGTATGGAAGGTTTTGTTAAACATTTAGCTTTTGTGTGATTTGGCATAGGGGGACCAATGTGTATGTTTTGGGAGGTGTTTGTGACTCCCTAAGTATGTTGAATGTTGTTTTAAATGCTGGTTTTTGGATTGAAACCTTATATGCTTGTTTTGGAAGTTTGGAGTTTGAATAGCTAGCTTGTGTAGGAAGCATGCCTATAGAATTGGGGCTTTTTGCATATGATGTTAGTTTGTTGTTTTGATGGTTCCTATAAGTCTTAAATATGTTTAATTGCATGCTGGTAAAGTTTGGTGACATTTGGAGCATGTTTGAATGATCAATTGCATGATTTGGTATGCTTGTTTGCTGCAATCTGTGCAGGCGTTTCGGAACAGTATGCACCGTTTCGGAACGGGTGCCTTACACGAACCCAGGCGTCCGAAACGGTGTGCACCGTTTCGAAACGGTTTGGTCTCTGCCAAGGCCGTGTTTCGGAACGGTGTCGATCGGTTTCGGAACGGCCCGTGTATCGGAACGGGTCGATCCGTTTCGGAACGTCCGACCATTAGGGGCTGACATTGGCAGTTATATGTTTTGAATTGTTTACGTTTTGGTCCTGAATCTTGTATGTTCAATTGTGTGAGCTTGGGAAGTCTTTTTAAGCTTAAATTTCACAGAGAAGCATGAAATGTGATTAATTTCAAGATGGTAACTTTAATTTGGGTTAAGTCCTTTTAATTATTAGAAATTACAATTTGGTCCCTAAAGTTGTAATTTGTTCAATTGGGTCCCTGTTTGATCTCTGATGTTTGTGATCTTTGAGTATGATGTTTGTGTGATCACAATTAGGATTAATGTGCATTTAGACAAGATTAAAAAGAAAAAAAGGGTCGTTAATCAAGGTTGACTTTCGGGTTGACTTTGGTTTTCCCCGTGTGACTTTCTTAATTCGGGTCAACCGTCTAGGCCGGGTTAAGGGGGTTACATTCATGCTTGTTGGAACTATGGTTCTTGGGACCACTTTAGGAGGGAGTGTCCGCATCAGGCGGCACAGGCACCGAACATAGCTCAGGCTCCTGCGAGAGCGACTGATTATCAGAGAGGTCATGGGCGTGGTCGTGGATACTTCCAGCCTAGGGATGATGCACCTAGGGTAGATGCTCAGAGGAACCTTGCTCATGTTGTGGCAGTACAACCAGAGGTAGGTGGACCAGCGAGAGTTTATGCTCAGAGAGAGGTCATGAACGACACTAATGTGATAGCAGGTAATTTTGAGTTACAATCTATGTCTTTGCTTTCAATGGTTGATTCGGGTTCTACGCATTCCTACATTTTGAGTGAGCATGCACGAAAGTTAGATATACCTGTTGAAATCTTAGATGTAGGTATACATGTGACTAGTTCTTTTGGTGAGACAGTTGTGGTTAGACGTATGTATAGGAGGTGTCCGCTGAAGATTCAGGGTCATGTGTTTTCCGTTGATATGATGGAGCTTCCTTTTTATGGTTTTGACATTATATTGGGTATGGACTAGTTAGTTGAGCACCGAGCTAGTGTGGATTTTGAAACGAAGAGGATTTCTTTGAAACTTTCTGATGACTATGAGGTAGTATTAGTAGGCGAGAACATTAAGTTCTTGTCTAATGTTGTGTCAGCTTTAGAGGCACATAGGTTGATGGATTCCGGTTGTGGGGCTTACTTAGCTTATGTGATGAATCCGAATATAAGTGAGGCTAGACCGAAGGGCATTAGAACAATTTGTGACTTTCCGGATGTGTTTCCTAAAGAGTTACCAGGGTTTCTTCCTGACAGATATGTTGAGTTTGAGATTGGGACTATTTCAGGGTCTACTCCAGTTTCTATAGCACCGTATCGTATGGCTCCGAAAGAGTTGAAAGAATTGAAGAGTCAGCTGCAAGAGTTATTAGACCGTGGTTTTATTAGGCCTAGTAGTTCTCCTTGGGGTGCTCCTGTGTTGTTTGTAAAGAAGAAAGATGGCAGTATGCGTATGTGTATTGACTACAGGCAGTTGAATCAGTTGACTGTGAAGAACAATTATTTGTTGCCTCGTATTGATGATTTGTTTGATCAGTTGAGAGGTGCTTCAGTGTTCTCGAAGATAGATTTGAGGTCAGGGTACTATCAGTTGAAAGTAAAAGAGTGTGATGTTCCGAAGACAGCTTTTAGGACTAGATATGGTCATTATGAGTTCATTGTGATGTCGTTTGGGCTCACGAATGCACCTTCAACATTCATGGATATGATGAACAGAATTTTTAGAGATTATCTAGACCGGTTTGTAGTTGTCTTCATAGATGATATTCTTGTGTACTCGAAGACAAAAGAAGAGCATGATGAGCACTTGAGATTTGTTTTACAGAGATTGTTGAGCAACCAATTGTATGTGAAGCTTAGTAAATGTGAGTTCTGGATTCGAGAGGTTGTATTTCTTGGCCATGTTGTTTCGACCGAAGGTATCCGTGTTGATCCGTCGAAGATTGAGGCTATTGTTGAGTGGAAACAACATAAGTCTGTGACTGAGATTAGGAGTTTCCTAGGATTAGCCGGTTACTATAGGAGGTTTGTTGATGGTTTCTCTAGAGTAGCTGCTCCTTTGACTAAGTTGTTGCAAAAGGGAGTTAAGTTTGAGTGGTTAGATGCAAGACAGAAGGCCTTTGAGAAATTGAAAGAAGCTTTGACAAATGCTCCAGTGTTAGTGCAACCAGTTTCAGGTAAAGAATTTGTGATCTATAGTGATGCTTCTTACATAGGGTTAGGTTGTGTTTTAATTCAAGAAAGAAGAGTTGTTGCCTATGCTTCGAGACAGTTGAAAGTGCATGACAAGAACTATCCTACTCACGATATAGAGTTAGCCGCAGTTGTATTTGCATTGAAGATTTGGCGTCATTATTTGTATGGTGAGAAGTGTATAGTTTACACCGATCATAAGAGCCTGAAGTATTTGATGACACAGAGAGAGTTGAACTTGAGACAGAGAAGATGGCTTGAGTTGTTGAAAGATTATGATTTGATCATAGAGTACCATCCGGGTAAGGCAAATGTAGTAGCCGATGCTTTGAGTAGAAAAGTTGCAGTTGAGTTGAGAGCTATGTTTGCTAGATTTAGTGTATCTGATGATGGTGGTTTGATCACAGAGTTGCAAGTGAAGCCTTCTTTGATTCAGTTGATTAGAGAGAAGCAGTTGCAAGATATGTCTCTAGTTCCTCATGTTCAGGACATAGCCGAAGGTAGACCGTTTGAGTATAGCTTCAGTGGTGAGAATGTGTTGTGCTTTAGAGATAGAGTTGCAGTACCTGAAGATGTTGAGTTGAGACGTCTGATTTTGAGTGAAGCGCATTCAAGTCCTTTTTCTATGCATCCGGGTAGTACCAATATGTACCGTGTTTTGAAGAGTGATTATTTCTGGGTTGGTTTGAAGAAGGATGTAGCCGAGTATGTGAGTCGTTGTATGGTTTGTTAGAGAGTGAAGGCAGAACATCAGGTTCCTTCAGGTTTGTTACAGCCTTTGAAGATTCCGAAATGGAAATGGGAGAGGATCACCATGGACTTTGTGTCGGGGTTATCGTTGTCTCCTTCGAAGAAGAATTTCGTTTGGGTGATTGTTGATATGTTTACTAAGTGTGCTCACTTCTTAGCAGTGAACACTACGGATTCTTTAGACAAGTTGGCGAATTTGTACATTCCTGAGATTGTGAGGCTTCATGGAGTTCTGAAGTCTATTGTTTCAGACAGAGATCCTAGATTTACTTTGAGGTTCTAGGGTTGTTTGCATAGTGCTCTAGGTAGCCGTTTGCATTTCAGTACTTCTTATCATCCGCAATCCGATGGACAGTCAGAGCGAGTGATACAGATTTTAGAGGATATGCTTCGTTGTTATGTGATTGACTTCCAGGGTTCTTGGGAGAAGAACTTACCCTTAGTTGAGTTTGCTTACAACAACAGTTATTAGGCTAGTATTCAGATGGCTCCCTATGAGGCTTTGTATGGTAGACGATGTAGGACTCCGGTTTGTTGGGCTGAAATGAGTCAAAAATTGTTACTTATGCCGGATTTGCTCAAGGGGACTACCGAAAAAGTGAAGTTGATTTGTGACCGTTTGAAAGCAGCTTCTGATCGTCAGAAGTCTTATGCAGATTTGAAGAGAAAAGAGATTGAGTTCTCCGTGGGTGAGAAAGTGTTTCTGAAGGTGTCTCCGTGGAAGAAGGTGATGAGATTTGGCCGGAAAGGCAAGTTGAGTCCGAGGTTTATTGGTCCGTATGAGATAGTTGAGCGGATTGGGCCTGTAGCTTACCGTTTGAGATTGGCTTCTGAGTTAGAAAAGATCCATGATGTCTTTCATGTGTCGATGCTTAGGAGATATAGATCAGATCCTTCTCATGTTATGCATGTTGAAGAAATAGAGTTGAATCCGGATTTGTCCTATAATGAAGAGCCAGTTGAGATACTTGCTTCTGATAGCAAGGTGTTGCATGGCAAGACCATAGAGTTGGTCAAGGTGTTGTGGAGACATAGAGGTGTTGAAGAGGCCACGTGGGAGGGGAAAGCTGATATGCTTGAGTAGTTTCCGTACTTGTTTCCGTCAGGTAATTTCAGGGACGAAATTCCTTAAGTGGGGGAGAGTTGTAACACCTGGGTTTAGGGGTCAGGTGAAAATAATGTTTAGATAATATTTTAAGTCTCGGTTTATGATTAAAATAATATTATATATTATTTGGACTTTGTGATTTCAAAGCAAACAATGTATGTTGGAACAAATTGAATTGAAACTCAAATTTCATGAATTTTAAAGTAAATGAGATTGCCATCTCATTAATGGCAATCCTGTAAATAAACCAACTTTCAAATTAAAACCCGTTTATGATTAAAAGAGATTTTTTTGTCATCTCCTTCCTCACTTCCCCTTTCTCCATTTTGACGTGAACCCCCCCTCTCTTTCAAGTTATTATTCCATTTCCTTGCTTCTTCATTTTGGCTCGGTTTTGAAAGGTAATCACTTTCCCATCTTGCTCTCATCTTCCTCTCTTTGAAAGTACAAATAGTTTTCATTTTCGTCCATGTTTTAGGAATTTGTGATTTTGGGAGTTTTGAATAAAAATGCTACATTTATTGTTTTTAACTTAAGGTTTTGATTTAATAATGTTAGATATGTTGTTTGAGAACCTTGAAGTCCAACATATGTGAATTTCAAAGTGTTTTAACATGATTTTCGTATTTGGGTTTTCATGAGGTTTTTGAAGGGTTTTGGAATGGATTTTGGGGTTGTTTTTATGTTGGAAATGGAAGGCTAATGTTAGTATGTTAGTTAAGGGTTGTTTTGGAATCATTTGGAAGTGTTAAAAGTGTTGAAATCAAAGGTTTTGGATTGAGTATAAGGGATGCTCGAGTTTGTTGTTTTGGGGGGGTTGTCCATGGCTTGAATTCTTGTGTTTGATGCTTGAATAGTATTTCGGGTTTGCTACATTGTTGTATGAGCTGATTTGAGGTTGTTTGGATTGTGTTGAGTTGTTTAGAGACAAGGACTTGTGTTGGTGAAGCATCGGGAGTGAATCTGGAAGCTGGAAGGTGTTGGTTGCTTGGTAGTTGAGCTTGGAAGTGAAGGTGAGTGGTTTAATGTTTTAAAATGGTTTTGAGTAATTGGTTCAAGCATGAGGACTAGGTTGGGCTTGGTAGACCCACCTAGAGTTGGGATTAGAGTGGTAGCCTAATCCTAAGTTTTAATTAGAGACCTTGGTTGCACTCTTTAATTGTTGTTTATGCCTCATGATGATATGTGTTTATGATGGTTATGTATAATGTGTTATACATGTATGCTGAGGCATGGTTGTGATGGATTGTTATATGCATGAGGTATGGGCATGATGTTAATCATGGTGAGTACGTGCTAAGCACGGAAATGGTTGTGAATTGATATTGTGGATTATGTTTGATATTGGCACTAGTATGCTTGGGTACAAATGATCGATCATTAGGATGTTAGTGTGCACACGTGAGTCAAATGCGCGCGTGGTCTTGATGATGGTAGTCATCAAGATGGAGTACGGGTTCGCCCAGAAATTCTTATTATATATATGTTAGTCGGTGATGAGTGTAATCCCATCGACGGGGCGTGAGGATGAGTGGAATCCCCTCCGCGAGAACGGTGATGAGTGTAATCCCACCGTAAGGTAATGGTTGTGTTGGATGTGAGTTCCAACGTGTTTATCCGCGTATTCGAGTCATAACTAGGTGCCAATATGAGTTGATATGTGTATCAATGTGATATGAAATGTGATTCCTATTTGGATTAATATATGTGTTCACATATGGTGTGGAATTGAGCTTGTTGAGCATGGCATATTATTGGATAATTGTTCAGGCATCATGTACATTTTGGCTCATGTGGATCGAAGGTAAGATCATGCATTCTACATTGGTTGTGCTCGTGCTTGGACCCTGCATTGTCGAGGTTTGTTTTTAAAGAGCTTACCCTCACTAAGCTTTATGCTTACGCTCTATTTTGTTCGACAATGCAGATCCTTAGTTCGTGGGTTGCTAGGGCAAGAAGGGGCCTCCAAGTGTGCTTTGTGGAGATAGCTTAGCTATCAAGTATGGGTATTTTAGTTATGATGTAATGGTCAAGCAATGGGACATGTAATTGTGGTGTGATACTTTTGAAGTATGTTGATATTGTTTGTTTAGGAGCATGCTAGACTCCTTTTACATGTTTTGTTGGTTTGGCTTTGGATGCCATGTTGCTTGTAAACCATGTCTATCTTGCCTACCTAAAATTGGCTAAGTGTATGTCCTTTTGAAACATAAACCTTGAATGCCATGTATGGTTTTTGAAATGGATGCCTATCTTATATCTTGTGTATCTTGAGCATGGTTGCTATAGGGTGTATGCCTCTAGAGTGTGTTTGTATGTTAAGTATGCTTCTTGGAGTCGTTTCGGACGTTTGGGATCATTTGGAGATGTTTAAAACTAATTTTCGGAATTCACAGTGTGCAGGTGTTTCGAAACGGGTTACCATGTTTTGAAACGGGTGTGGTTCCAGGGCCCCGTATCGAAACGTGTATCGATACGTTTTGGCTACTGTCCAGTTTCGAAACACTTTGGCTACTGGAATTGCCTGTTTCGAAACTGGTATCGAAACGGTAAGGCAAAATGAGACCCTGTTCCGAAACGGGGTGGATGCGTTTCGAAACGGGTGTCTGACTTTTTAAACTGGAGCTAGTGTTTCGAAACGGGCTCTGACTGTTTCGAAACACATGCCTAAATTTGGGATTTTCGACATCTCTAAAGGGTTTCAAGGGTTGGGCTTAGGCCCTGTTTGTTGTTGGGCTTCCGTTTAGGTTTAATTAATGCATTCTAGATAAGATAAAATGAAAAAGTTTTTCCTAGGGTCGGTAACCGAAGTGGAGCCTTAACGGGTTTCATCTCGGTTATCCTAGTGTAGCCCACTCGGATCGGTCAAGCGTCCAGACCGAGACGAAGGGGTTACAGTCCTGAATATTACAAAGCATGGTATGCACGAAGGTGGGCCATACAAGAAATGTTTGGCCGATGGGAGGAGTCTTACAAAGAGTTGCGCCCGTGGCTAAATCTACTGCAGAAACACATCCCCAGAATGGTTGTCAAACTTGATACGGTTCTGGCATACGAAAATGATCGTGTCGTTCGAGGTGTTTGTCAATTCCATTGGTTATTTTGGACTTTCCCTCAGTGCATCAACGCATTCAAGCACTGCAAACCGATGGTCCAAATCGACGGCACATGGTTGTACGGAAGATATACACATACCCTACTTCTAGCTATTGCACAGGACGGCAATCGAAAATGCGTTCCTGTTGCATTCGCAATCGTCCAGAAGGAGGATTTGGAGTCTTGGATGTTCCTCCTTCGGAACCTACGAAAATATGTCCTTGATCCTGTAATACGAGCAAGGGAAGGAGAGGTATGTGTTATTTCTGACAGAGGCATAGCGCTCTTGTGGGCGCTAGAACATTTGGGTGACTATTGGAAGCCTCCATACATTTACCACCGTTTTTGCTTGCGGCACATAGCCGCAAACTACCTGCAGCAATTCAAGAACCGTGATGAACGTGAAATGGTGCTCACAATGGGTACGTCCTTTATGTCATTTTCATTTATTATATTACTTGTTGCTCGCTTTCATTTACGACCTTTTTGCATGTGTTGTTCGCTCATAACTATTCAACTGTCATCTCGTAGGCAACTCACACTACAAATAAGAGGTGGATGAGGTGCTCGAGGAACTAAGAGCGAGAAACAAAGATGGCGCAAAATACCTTGAAAAATCCCGAGGGAAAAATGGCTTCAATCGTATGACGAGGGTAAACGATATGGTCACATGACAACGAACTTGGCTGGGGCAATGAACTCATCACTGAAGGGAGTGCGGCAGTTGCCTATCACTTCCATTGTCAAAGCGACCTATTATCGTTTGGCTACCCTATTTGCAACCTTGGGAAGGCAAGCAACTGAGTACATGGCAGGTGGACACATAGTCCATCCGGATTTCCGCACAAAACTGCATACTCAATTGGGCCAATCAAGACAGATGACTGCAACTCTCTTCTCGCGAGAAGGACACAAGTTTCATGTTTCAGAATTTTCCAGGCGGTTGGAAGGCATTCAGCACAACGCGTACGTGGTAGACCTGAGGGCAAGAACTTGCGAGTGTGGAATTTTCCAAACATTCAAATACGCGTGCGCACACGCCATTGCTGCTTGCGCAAACCAACGTATACAATACATGCATCTGGTTGATTCGGTATACTTACTCAAAATGGTGTTTAAGGTTTATGAAAAAGAGTTTCCTCTAATCGGAAATGATGTTGATCTGAATGCCGTGGACACTGAACCGGCCATACGCCCAGATCCAGCACTACTAAGAGCCAAAGGACGTCCACGGTCTACAAGAATACACTGTGTTAAGGATATGGTTGAACATCGAGAAAAAACCGGACAAAAGAAGCATTGTAGTGTATGTAAAAATCCTGGACACACAAACCCTACGTGTCCTAATCGCTCAGCCCCTCGTCTTAATTAATTATTTGTAATTTGTTTATGTGAGTTCGCTCATAACAATCGAATCAATAAAGTCAGTCTAATTTGTTTTATACAGTAGGTCATCTTATATTTTCAATTATTCAAAAAAAATATGTTATGATAGAGTTTTTGAAGCGAATTTAAGTCAGTGTAGAATGGACGGAAATTGACCGTGTTAGTGTCATACGATTGAGAACTTCCGGTACTACGACCCCAAACTCGATGTTAGCTAAAAATTTACACTTTATACGTATGAAATTCTGCTCGAACATGCCTATCGACATTTGTTCAACGACAACTTCATTCAAAAAATGATGATAGCATAGGGTTTTGGAAGACATTTTAAACCATTTCAGAATGGACGGAAATTGACCATGTTGGTGTCATACGATAGAGAAATTCTAGTACTACGACCCCAAACTCGATGTTGGCTAAAAATATAAAATTTACAAGCCCGAAATTGGGCTCGAACAGACCTACCCACACTTGTTTTTCCTAGTTCTTCAACCTAGGTTTGCACAGAACTCGCGTCCTGTAGAATGCGAGGTCTGCACGATATAATCAGCCGCCCTTTCAAATTCTTGGGGACCTCACGTTTTGCACAACGCGAGATTCTGAAAAATTGTTAACCCAAACAACGAGGCCACGTAAATTTAACACGCGTTCTGCAGAACGCGATATCAAACATCGCTTCCCACAGAACGTGAGGTTCACGGACGTGGCAAGTTTGGGGGTCATTTTCCCAAATAAAAGTGGGAGGGAGCCAAAAACTTATATATTTATTAAAAAGGGGTTTTTGCCCCATATCTGCCAGAGTTTGATAGGCAAAATTCAAGGAGTAATCAAGAGGATATTAAAAACTATTATATCTTCGTTTGACATTGAAGGTAAATCCTGACACTAAATTAGGAAGATCATTTAAATCAGCAGAAATTTATGTGACATTATATTTTATAATTGTTGCGTGTAAAAGAGTCTATCGCAATAGAGTGCAAGTGTACACGACGCAAGTAGTAAAGTGATACACGAAGTATCGGATGTCAAATCCATAGGGACTGGAAATAGCCTTAACCTTGAATTGCTGCACAAGAAAGAAAGAAGATAATTTAATTGTTTGTAAGGGAATACTAAAGAATACTGAAGATAAAGGATTAAAGGATTCAAGATAGAGAAAATGTGTCGGTATTGATTTGCTCAGTAGTGCAGGTGTTGCAATGTATAGGACTCTCTATTTTGTAGTTGCTCCTATCGCGGCAGCACCTATGGCGGCAGCGGTCTGTTGTTGTCGCGGCAGCGATCACACAACTCTGTACTTTAAGCTTGGCAAGAATCCCTGTTGTGACTCGTCCTATCCCTAGGTCTAAGTCTGTCGATGAACACATCTTTGATGATACCTCCCGGCGTGAATCGAAGGATGAACACTGATGTTGTTGAATTCTTCCTTAGCCACTTAACCTCGTCCTATCCCTAGGTCCGAGATAGTTCAACCATAAACTAGAGAACCCGTACTTATTCCTTTCGTATACTTAACTCTCCCGATATTAAGTAAATGTATAATCTCACAATGCTCTCCCGATACTCTTGCAAGATGTTGAAAACCAGAATAAGCAAACTTGAAGTCTATTTTATTAAACAGAAAAAATCCTAAAACAATGCAATCCTTGCAACTACTTTACAAAATCAACCCTTAGCTCTAGGGGAAGTTTATAACATGATGAGAAGGGGGAAAACGACTAGGGTTTAGAGGAAGACGGCTAGAGAATAAGATACCCTTCCCTAGGTCGAATTACATGCCTTTATATAGGTCTTGGGTTCAAGTTTTCTAACATGGCAAGAATACAAGTTTAAATTAAAGTACAACTCTATTAAAGACTAAATCTTCAGAGTAGATGCCTTTAATTCGTCCTCTTTTCTTGCTTTGGGTTTCTTCCTTGAACTTTGGGCTTGGCCTTCATTCTGATCTAGGGCTCAGAAAAATATAGGAGTGCTCCACGACAGATCGGCTTAATTTCTTCTTTCTGTCGAGCTCCACTTCACTTTTTCCCTTCAACATGGCTGTCGTCATTGGATGCCACGGCAGCAGCCACGGCATCGTCATTCTTCTCGACTGCAGTCATGTGTTCCAGCTTTGCTTCTCCACTGCTCTGAGTCTTCTACAACAGCTACCTACAAAAGTAACCAAAATCAGTAGCAACTGTGCCATTTAATATAATTGTGATGTATAAATGAAATTTATCCTAAATGCAATGAATTATGCTTGAATGCAGCAGAAATATGGGTTATATAGGGGGTAAAATATATAACTTTTACACACTCAACACACCCCCAAACTCAAGTTCTTGCTTGCCGTCAAGCAAATATACCTAATATATTTTTGTTTTGGCTAAAATCAGTGAACTCTACATTACCTACCACTTATATTCTATCAAGAGCAGTACCTTGTCGGGCATTTCTGGATTCATCCGGAACCATGCTATAATTCTTGTGCGGTGTGTGCAGGTTTTGTGAACACTTATGTATCTAGAATACCTTACTATACTAGAATAGTTATGCCTACAAACTTGAGGTTATGCCATTTCAATTTTTTTCTGGAGGCAATTCTTAGGCTTCTTTAGTTTTTTCTGACTCTTGAATTAACTGCATCTTTTCCTGAGGCAATTCTTAGGCTCCTTTAGTTTTTTCTGCTAAAAAATCTCCTAAAATAAGTGCAAGGTAGTTTTGCAAGCAATTGAGTGTGAATATTTTTTTCTTTCTTTCATTGTTTTCCTAGAGCCAGTGATAGGCACCTCTAGGGGCAGTTTCAAGTGGGTAAACATTCCTATTCCAGTGTACTAAAGTAATCTAGAAAGCATAAGAGTCACAAAGAGTGTTGTACAGGGTAGAATCATAGCAAGGCTCTAAACAGATCCTAAAATTTCCTAAAGGCACTGTCACGAAAGCATATGTCGCGGCAGGTAAGTTAAGTTCAAAGACTTAAGCCAAATTTTCCTCATTTTTTTAAGCAAAAATAAACTAACACTTAGACACGAATTCTAAACATAATAGACATTTCATTAATGGAGGGATGCCACCCCAAACTCAAGGGTTGCATTGCCCTCAATGCATGATGAGAGAAAATAAAAAACCTCACAATTATAATAACATAGCAGACAACAAAGATAAGATAGAAACTTAAATTTAAGTGTTGTCGTTGCTGCTGCTGCTGCTGATTTCTAGCTGCCGGCAGGCAGTGACTTTCGTTGTGGGTGCCGGTAGAATATTCGGAGAGGCGGAGGCAGTCTTTTTCTTGGCTTCCCTCGGGGGCTGGATTCGAGTAGGTGAGATATGGGGTGGTCTTTCCAGCACTTGTACCTCCTTGGAAGAGCTGTTGCTGCTGCTGCTACTACTGTCAGACTTCCCTTGGCCGGATGGTTCGTCACCGGTGTTGGGCTTCTGCCGCTTCATCTGAGTGAATTCCTTGGAAAGGTTCCTCTTGACAGAGGGCTCGCCATCAGATTCCTCCCAGATTGAGGAGGAAGAGAAACCAGCAATAAACTCGTCAAGGTCGGACGGTGGCTCCTTTCGTTTTTCTTCTCTGGCAAAGGTAGTGGCGGTGTGGCTGCAACCTGCAGCTGTCGTGGTCGGGGTTAGTGTGGACGCAGCAGAGGGTGTTTTTGGTGTGGCAGCAGGGGTAGGGGTATGGGCAGGTGTAGGGGCAGCAAAATAATGCTCGGGGAAGGCAGTGAATTGTACATTTGCAAAATTTAAATTACTTTGAATGAAATGTATCGTTGTTGTTGTGAAGTCTCGGACAAAGCTCATCAGGCCTAAATGTCGTTCCTCCATCTTCTGCAAGGTGGCTAGGATTTGAGTGGAGAAGTCTGCTAGGGGAGCTGCTGGTGTTTGTTGTTGCTGCTCTGTGGCGGCAGGCTCTGTCTGGGTGGGCTCTATTGGCTCCTCTGCCGCGGCAGATGGGTTGAAGTAGGAGATTGGTGTGGCAGCTTTCAGCTCCATCAAACTGAAGATATTTCTCTCCGTCCATCCTTTACCTTAAACCTTGTGATCTTTAGCAATTTCAGGGACGTTGTGGCCACGGCAGATTTCGATGATGAGGTAGGGGAAGACAAGGGGTCCTGATGGCCGAAGTGCACAGTCCAAAATCTCCTCCCGAATATAGCGGCCTATATTAATGGGTCTCTCGTTTAAAATGGAATGAACGAGAGCTAACCTGGGTTGATCAACTGTGATGTTGTGGGAAGAAGGCATTATCCTCTTCTTCACGAAGTGGTTCCACAATTTTGCCTCAGGAGTGAGTTGAGCGCGTTTCACCGTCCGTGGGTGTTTTGGGTCTGTATTCCACTGGGTCCCTTCCTCTGTCAGTTCTACCATGATAGTGTCGTAGTCCTCTGCTGACAGGCTCTCCACGAACCTCTTATGCCAGTATTCCTTCTTGCCGACGTAGATTCCGTAGAGGGTATTGATGTATTCTGGCTCAAGAGGGATTTCCTTACCACGTACTGTCACGACCTTCGTGTCTTTGTTGTCGACGGCAACGTAAAATTCTCTGACCAGAGTGACATTCATTTCCTCTGGTTGGGCAGCAAACATCTGCCATTTAAGGGCTCTGATCTTGCGAGCAATGAATGATTCGAGCCTGAGGTTCTCCGTGTGTTTGGTGTAGATGAACCCTCTCTCTTCCCACATCTCCCTTTTTTGGAAGGAAGTGTAGTAGCGGTCATTGGAATCGGAGGTGGCAAAATGGTTTGGGATTCTGTCGTGGCTGGGTGTGCTTGCTGCTGCGGCAGAGCTGGAGGCAGCACTTCTTCTAGTGTTTCTGGTAGTCATAGTTGCAAGACTGTAGAAAAATAAAGAAAATCTGAGATCTAGAGAGGAAGCAAGTTGAGAGAGTAAAAGTGAAGAGAAAAATGAATAGTAAAATGGGGTTTATATAGATGAAGCGTTTGATGCCCGTTGGAGTTGTAACGGCAGGCACGAATAACGGGGCCAGCTATTACGCGTTTGTGTGTCTGTCGCGACAGCGTGGTGACAGGTTGTCTTTTTTGCGTCTGTCGCGATAGCAGTTGACATGCTGTGACGACAGACTACTCCTTTGGGCTTTTTGGGCTGCTGGTGAGATGGTGGGCTAGTTCACTTCTTCTCCTCTCCTTGTTTCCCTTATTTCCTAAAAATAATTAAAATAAAAAAAACTTAGTCCTTAAAAATAAAATAATTCTAATTTCCTAATAAATAATTATATATATAATAATAATAATAAAAATAAAATTAAGTTAAATTAGGGATGCCTTGAGGGGCATCTCCTAAAGTAACCACTTCCTGCATTCTTGGGGCTTCAGTCCCATGATAATGCTCTAGTCTCTGTCCGTTGACTTTAAATTGGTGCCCGTCTTTTAAGGATTTGATCGTGATGACGCCATGGGGAAAAACTTGCACAACTTGGAATGGACCGGACCATCTAGATTTTAGCTTCCCTGGGAAGAGTTTCAACCTAGAGTTGAATAACAACACAAGCTGCCCTGGGCAGAACTGTCGTGGCAGCAACTTCTTGTCATGCCATCTGTTTGTCTTGTCCTTGTAGATCCTTGCGTTGTCATAGGCCATTGCTCGAATTTCTTCAATCTCATTCAAGTCAAGTAACCTTTTATGTCCTGTCTTTTCTAAGTCCATGTTCACTGTCTTGATGGCCCAGTATGCTCTATGCTCTATCTCAACAGGCATATGGCATGTTTTTCCATATATCAGTCGGTAGGGTGACATTCCCAATGGAGTCTTAAATGATGTTCTATAGGCCTAGAGTGCATCATTGAGGTGTAAGGACCAGTCCTTTCGAGTTGGTTTAACCATCTTCTCAAGAATATTCTTTACCTTCTTGTTTGATATTTCGGCCTGTCAATTGGTCTGAGGGTGATAAGTTGTTGCGATCCGATGCTTAACGCCATATTTTCTTAAGGCAACAACTATGACCCTATTGTCGAAATGTCTCCCTTCATCACTGATGATCGCCTTAGGAATGCCAAATCTAGAAAAAATGTTCTTATGCAGAAATCTCTGGACAGTCTTGGCATCGTTTTTCTGTGTGGCGGTCGCTTCAACCCATTTGGACACATAGTCTACTGCCAGGAGGATATATAAATTCCCACATAATGCTGGGAACGGTCCCATGAAATCAATCCCCTAATCATCGAAGATTTCGACTTCAAGGATGTTTTGCAGCGGCATCTCATGTCTTCTTGAGATGTTTTCAGCCCGTTGACACTTGTCACAGCTTTAGTAGAATGCTTGGGCATCCTTGAACAGTGAATGCCAATAAAAACCAGACTGCAAAACCTTGGTAGCAGTTTTGTTACCTCCTAAGTGTCCTCCATATGGTGAAGCATGGAAATGATGAAGCACAACTTCCTGCTCATCCTGTGGTACACACCTCCTGATGATCTGATCTGTACAATTTTTGAAAAGAAGAGGTTCGTCCCAATAATAATGCTTAACATCATTTTGGAACCTCTTTCTGGCTTGATAATTAAGTTCAAGAGGAAATATTCCACTAACTAAATAATTAACGAAATCAGCATACCAGGGGAGTTCAGAAAACTTACATGCCGCCATGGCTGTTACGACAGTGCTGGTGGCAGCAAACAACTGCTCGTCAGGGAAGGTCTCCAATATGTGTGTCTTGTCTGTTGGAAGACTCTTTCCCTTCTATAATCTTGACAAGTGATCTGCAACTTGGTTCTCTATCCCCTTTTTATCCTTGATTTCAATGTCGAACTCTTGCAGCAGCAGAATCCAACGAATCAGTCTGGGCTTTGCATCTTTTTTTGCAAACATATACTTCAGCGCAGAGTAGTCTATGTGGACCACCACCTTCGTTCCAAGTATGTAGGATCGGAACTTGTCAATCGAAAACACCACTGCTAACAGTTCCTTTTCTGTTGTGGTGTAATTCACTTGGGCGTCGTTTAGTGTTTTGATGGCGTAATAAATTACGTGGAACAGCTTGTCCTTTCTCTGCCCAAGTGCTGCCCCTAAAACGTAATCACTGGCATCACACATAATTTCAAATGGCAAACTCCAGTCAGGTGGCTGTAAAATTGGGGTTGTTACTAGCTTCTCTTTCAGAATTCTGAACGCCTCAGTACATTCAGTATTGAAGTCAAAGGGGCAGTTCTGCTCTAGTAAGTGGCATAAAGGCTTGGTGATCTTCGAAAAATTTGCTATAAACCTTCGATAAAACCCAGCATGCCCTAAAAAACTCTGAATTCCCTTGACTGTGGTGGGTGGCGGCAGCTTTTCAATTACCTCAATCTTTTCTCTGTCGACTTCTATACCGCGGCAGCTTACCTTGTGGCCTAGGACTATCCCTTCATCCACCATGAAGTGACATTTCTCCCAGTTTAATACCAAGTTCGCTTTCTCGCATCTTTCGAGCACCTTCTGTAGGTTGCCTAAGCAGCTTTCAAAATTGTCTCCAAAGACGGGAAAATCGTCCATGAATATCTCCAGGAATTCCTCCACCATATCGGAGAATATCGCCATCATACACCTCTGGAAGGTTGCTGGTACATTGCAAAGTCCAAACGGCATTCTCCGAAAAGCGTAAGTACCGTATGGGCAAGTGAAAGTCGTTTTCTCTTGATCCTCCAATGCGATGGATACTTGGTTATAACCTGGGTAACCATCAAGAAAACAATAATAAGGCTTTCCCGCTAATCTATCAAGCATTTGATCAATAAAAGGCAAGGGAAAATGGTCCTTCAGGGTAGCTTTATTAAGCTTCTGGTAGTCCATACAAACCCTCCAACCGGTCGCAGTCCTGGTTGGGATTAATTCATTTTATTCATTGGTCACCACGGTTATTCCTTCCTTCTTAGGAACGCATTGCACCGGGCTCACCCACTTACTATCTGAGATGGCATAAATTATCCCAACGTCTAGCCATTTGATAATTTCTTTTCGAACCACTTCTCGCATAGCATCATTCAAGCGTCTCTGGGCATCAATGGTCGGCTTATGATCATCCTCCCAAGGAGAATTTTGTGCATACATAGTGCCTAACTGATGCCTTGGATATCAGCTATCGTTCATCCAATTGCCTTTTTGTGCTGCTACAGCATCCCTATCAGTTGTTGTTCATGTTCTTGCATCAACTTGGAAGAGATGATTACGGGCAACGTATCATTTAATCCAAGAAAAATATATTTGAGCTACCCTGGCAGGGGCTTAAGGTATAGAACAGGTGGTTCTACAGTTGAGGGCTTTTGGATGATATGTTCATTCGAGGTATAGTTTAAGGGCTCGAATAACTCACCTGGACGATTGCCTATCCAGTTTACCTGTTCATGACCTTCAGTGTTAGGTATGTCAGAATCTGAGGAGTTGATGTCGTCGTTGCTGCCGTGACAGTCTTCCAGGTGGCTGCTGTGGTAGTGACCAAACTTGATGTCATGGCAGCACGACCTGATGCAGGGTTGATCAAGGATTACTTCGATGATAGCCTTGCACTCTTCTTCTACATCAGCGTGTTTTATTGCTTGGAGAACATTTAGCTTGATCTCATGATCATTCACTCTCGTTGTGAGTTCTCCCTTTTCTACATCAATTAGTGATATGCTTGTGGCTAAGAAGGGTCGCCTCAAGATGATTGGTGCATTCTCATCTGCTTCACAATCTAAAACAAGAAAGCCAGCAGGAAAAATAAACTTATCCACTCTTACCAGGATATCTTCAATCTTTCCTTCTGGTTGCACGTAAGAGCAGTCTGTCAGCTGCAGCATAACTGTCGTGGACCGTGCTCGTCCAATACCTAATTTCTGAAATACAGATTTTCGCATTAAATTAATACTAGCACCTAGATCACAAAGTGCCTTACCCACGAATTTATCACCAATTATGCACGGTATTATGAAGCTCCTAGGATCCTTCTTTTTCTGGGGTAGATGCTTGTGTAGAATAGTCATGCATCCTTTTGTCAATTTAACCGTCTCAAATTCCCCAAGTCTGGATTTCTTCGACATAGCATCCTTGAGAAATTTGGCATAACCAGGCATTTCCTTGATGGCATCTAACAGCGGAATATTGATGTGAACCTGCTTAAAAATATCATAGATCTTTTTAAGCTGGAATTTCTGTTTCTGTTTTTGTAACCGTTGTGGAAAAGGAGGTGGAGGACGATAATCTTCAATGCGTCCTTCCCATGGTATTCGGATCTAAGGAGGCTTAGGTTCTTCATCCTTCTCCTCTGTCCCTTCTGCTGTCGTGACAAGTGTGGCGGTAGCAGGCTGTTTATCGTCTGCCGGGGTAGCGTTCGCGGCAGTCGATTCTAGGGCTGGTTTATTAACTGGTTCAGCTTTCTTCTCTGGCCCTGGTAATTGCTTCCCACTCCTAGTTGTGATAGCTTTGCACTGCTCATGTGTGGGTTGTCTAGCGACCTCAGTATCGCTAAGGAATACTCCATTCTGCCTTGGCTTAATATGCTGGAAGACCTGACCCATCTGTGTCTCAAGTGATTTCAGAGTAGCTTCATGGTTAGTCATTCGCATCTCTGTTTTATCCATGAACGACTCAGTCTTCTTGACGAAGTGATCCATGTTTGCTATGTAAGTTCATGTCTGTGACATAAATGTGGCCAAGGTCTGCTCCAGTATACTAGGTGTGGCTGCCGGCTGTTGTTGCGGTTGCTGCCGAGTCAGAATTTTAGGTGCCTCCCGATTTTGAGTGTTTTGTACTTGAGGATTCAGGACGTTCAGGAGAACTTGGGGTCTTTCCTCCAGTTGGGATTGTAATTGTTGGAATCATAGTTCCTTTGCTTGTTATAATTTCCAACATACATCCCTTCCTCTAATTGTAGCGGGCAGTCTTCCGAACTGTGATTCCCACTGCAAGTTTCACATACCTCTTCTGCAGAGTAGACAGGTTTTGAATCTTTCTTTAGCAAATTCTCTACTGCCTTTGTGAGGTACGCAACTTGTGTCTTTAGGGAATTATCGGCCTCATAATCCTTTACAACTAGCACTCGTTTACCTCTCCTCAATGTGGGAAATTGCTCTTCATTCTTCGCCAAATTCTTTAACACTACCATGGCTTCATCTGGATCTTTATCTAACAGCAACCCATTGGCTGTTGAATCGATTCTCTTGCGAGTCTGTAGGTTGGCAGCATTGTAGAATTTGATGACTTGATTCCAAACAGGGAATCCGTGCATTGGGCAATTTCTCAGAAGAGTAGTAAACCTGTCACATGCCTCATGCATTGGCTCGTCGTCTTCATGTTGAAAAGTAGAAATTTCGTTACGTAATCGCTCAGATAAATGGGAAGGATTAAAACGAGATAAAAATTCACGAGTTAAATCTACCCAAGTTCTTATTGAACCCGGCGTTAGTTTGTTCCACCAAGTTTTCGCTCTGTCCCTCAATGAATGAGGAAATAACCGAAGCCTCAGTATCTCCGGATTTACTCTTGGTAGTCTAAACGATCCACAGATTTCTTGGAATGTTTTCAGATGTTCTCTGGCATCCTCTGTAGCAGCACCACTAAACTGGCCAGCGGAATTAATCATGCTGAACATGACAGGTTTAAGCTCGAAGTTTTCAGCTTCCACGTCTGGCAGGGTGGTCTCCAGTTCCACATGATCGTTGATCATGTAATCACGGCAGGACCGACGTGTGGCCACGGCAGCGGCGGGCTGTCTGTTTCCTTCATTCCCAATAGGATCTTTAGGACCCTCAAGATTCTCTTGGTTGTTCCTCCCGTTATGCATGGCTTCTAATTGTTCCTCAAGGTAATCATTTCTGTCTAACAAGAGTCGGACTCAGTTCCTAAGATTGCACGAACGTTCACTTTTAGGATCTAGTTGATACTCAGGTTCCTTGCCTTGTCTCGATCTGCGCATAAGCAAATGAAAAACCTTGTGAAAAGCACAGTGTGAACAATCCAAATAAAAACAGAAAAATTAAAAGAATGTGCAGTAAAAGTAGGGTAAAGATATGTTGCCAGTCCCCGGCAACGGCGCCAAAAACTTGTTGCGTGTAAAAGAGTCTATCGCAATAGAGTGCAAGTGTACACGACGAAAGTAGTAAAGTGATACACGAAGTATCGGATGTTAAATCCACATGGACTGGAAATAGCCTTAACCTTGAATTGCTGCACAAGAAAGAAAGAAGATAATTTAATTGTTTGTAAAGGAATACTAAAGAATACTGAAGATAAAGGATTAAAAGATTCAGGATAGAGAAAATAGGTCGGTATTGATTTGCTCAGTAGTGCAGGTGTTGCAATGTATAGGACTCTCTGTTCTGTCGTTGCTCCTATCGCGGCAGCACCTGCGGCGGCATCGATCACACAACTTTGTACTTCAAGCTTGGCAAGAATCCCTGCTGTGACTCATCTTATCCCTAGATCCAAGTCTGTCGATGAACACGTCTTTGATGATACCTCCTGGCGTGAATTGAAGGATGAACACCGATGTTGTTGAATTCTTCCTTAGTCACTTAACCTCGTCCTATCCCTAGGTCCGAGATAGTTCAACCATAAACTGGAGAACCCGTACTTATTCCTTTCGTATACTTAACTCTCCCGATATTAAGTAAATGTATAATCTCACAATGCTCTCCCGATACTCTTGAAAGATGTTGAAAACCAGAATAAGCAAACTTGAAGTCTATTTTATTGAACATAAAAAATCCTAAAAATGCAATCATTGCAACTACTTTACAGAATCAACCCTTAGCCCTAGGGGAAGTTTAGAACATGATGAGAAGGGGGAAAACGACTAGGGTTTAGGGGAAGACGGCTAGAGAATAAGATATCCTTCCCTAGGTCGAATTACATGCCTTTATATAGGCCTTGGGTTCAAGTTTTCTAATATGGCAAGAATACAAGTTTAAATTAAAGTACAACTCTATTAAAGACTAAATCTTCAGAGTAGATGCCTTTAATTCGTCCTCTTTTCTTGCTTTGGATTTCTTCCTTGAACTTTGGGCTTGGCCTTCATTTTGATCTATGGCTCAGAAAAATATAGGAGTGCTCCACGACAGACCAGCTTAATTTCCTCTTTCTGTCGAGCTCCACTTCTCTTTTTCCCTTCAACATGGCTGTCGTCATTGGCTGCCACGGCAGCGTCATTCTTCTCGACTGTAGTCCTGTGTTCCAGCTCTGCTTCTCCACTGCCCTGAGTCTGCTACAACAGCTACCTGGAAAAGTAACCAAAATCAGTAGCAATTGTGCCATTTAATATAATTGTGATGTATAAATGAAATTTATCCTAAATGCAATGAATTATGCTTGAATGCAGCAGAAATATGGGTTAAATAGGGGTAAAATATAGAACTTTTACACACTCAACAATAATAATATAATATTTAAATTTATTGATTGATTAATTTGGATTTGAATAACGTAGAGATCATTATAGGAGAAGCCCGTATAGCTTAGTTTACTCACAATGTCACGTTTTGGATTCAGAACATTATTTTTTTGAACAATTTCTATTTAGGGGAAGAAAAAATTGTTACTAATGAGTATTGAACGTACAACCTAGAGAAGATGGGAGGATGTCGAACTCAAAACATGATTTAAATTTAAAAGACCTAATACATCATCTATTAGACCAACTATTTCTTAGTTATAACATTAATCTTTTTAAATTAACTTAAACAAATTTTTATCTTTTAATTTTTTATTTGAAATTTTATATTAAGGGTGATCTTGATAAATCATTGAATTTTTCTTTTCATTGAAAAATGTTTTTTTACTTAGTATAAAATTTTCCGAAACAAAGTACTGAATATAATAAATAGATATCTACTTATCGCTTAAGGTTGAAAATATGAAGTCGATTTTATTTTTAAAAACTAATATTTTAAATAAATTATCTGCTTATTTTGGTTAAAAAAACATTCAAATGATGATTATATTTCACTTTTATACAAAACTATTTAAAATAACGTAAAATATTACATCATCAAGTTTAAAGTATGAAATAGAGTTTTTAAAAATAAAAATGTACTATTATAAATCAATATAATTATATTTAACACTCAATTTTTACTAATATATCGAATAATTTTATAAAATAATTAACCCTTTGGTGTTAATATTTGATGCCAAGTCAAAAATTTGTTTCCACAAATATGTCTAATTTAACTTTTAAAATAAAAATCTAAATTTCGAACTCTTAAACCATAAAGCCTTAAGTTATAAACCACGCAACTTAAACTCATAAACTCTAATCTAAATCTTTAAACTCTAAATTAGACTCACGCGTAAAAAATAAATTTTCCACCGCCAATACATGAAATATTTTGCCCTTGTAATACCAAACAAACTTTTTATAATATAAATTCGATACTTGTAGCATTTAATATTAAAATTAAATACTTAACTTTTTTAATATTTAATATCTAATTAATCCATTACCTAAATGTAAAAACTATCAAGTCAATTATATTTTTAACAATCAATTTAAAATAACCTATCCATTTTTTAAAAGAGATATTCAAACTATTTCTTTAACTTTTATGTAGATTTATCCAGAATCAAATCAAACGTTATATTTGTAAGATTAAAATAATAAAAGAAAACTTTTCAAAAAGAATAATAAAATAAATAATTTTCAAAATTAAAATTTTACGATTATCAAACAACATAATTGTATTTAATGTTGAATTTTTACTGAAATACCAAATATTTATATAATATAAATTTAAACAATTATAGCCATGACAAGGTCAACTTCCTTATTCAAAACCCAATAAATGACCCAAATTGCTAGCTTAGATGGCATGTACACAGCAGGCACAGTTTTAATATTGCAACTGCAGAAATGCTAAAAACCAGAAGAAAGCTTGTGATTGTATAAAGCACAGCTGAAAGCTTTCAAATGAACATTCTGTATTTGTATAGGATCAAACAAAACCAATTTATGTTATGAGTATACATATCATAATGAGAGCTGAAGAACAAAATTTATGAAATTCAAATGCTGCAATTGAATGGGAGGGAACTGTCTCTTAAGCCCAAATGGCTAAGAGAGACATCAGGGTAGCCCCTAGAAGAAGAGACACACTGGCTCCAACTTGGAGTAATCCATTGCTTTGCAATTTCGGGTTCATGAAATCGGCAGCCAGAAGATCCACCAGCGCCATATATATTAGGATCCCGGCCGAAGCTGCGTTCAACAACCCTTCAACGATGAGCGCTGTTGGGCTGCTCTCGTCGTATGTGTTTGTTATTCCTATTCCTATAGCGATTCCGATCGGGGTTGTCAGCGAGAAAAACAGTGCCATGATTGTCACTGCTCGGCACTTGAATTCGGCCTATAAATAACATCTAACGTTAATTAATACAAATATTTCATGACTGTAAAAAAATGGGAGTTCAATTAAAGCTGTTGAAAAAACATAAATCACCTGGGAAATGCATCCACCAAGTCCCATTCCTTCAAAGAACTGATGAAAAGTGAGTGCAGCCACCAAAGGCCTTATGGTCTTTGGACTTTCAGAAGCACCCAGAGATATCCCTATGATCACAGAGTGCACCACTATTCCCAATTCCAGAACCTACAGCAACACCCAATGGATCAATTTGTATATCGAAACCAACATATAATTCATTAAAAACAATGCAAACCTGAGATACTACTCGGTGTCGAAGAAGCTGAGCTGCATCCGAATGCTGGAGCATAGAAACGGAACCATGAGTATGACCGTGGGTGGCATGAGTATGAACCGACACATGATTTTCGTTTTCCCCTGTTTTCTCTTCATCACCACTGCTGCTCTGCTGGTGCTGGGTTTTATGAAGATGGGACTTGGTGTAATGAGACGTAGCAAACACATCAACCATCAATGTTCCGATGGCAGCAGTCATTGCCACCAGTCCGGCGAAGGGAAACTTCCCCCAAGGACTCTCATTCAGACAAGGAGACGTTAAGCTCTCGGTAGCGTCAGGAAGAACATGGATGAACCCAGTGGACAGTATGACACCAGCGGCGAAGGCTTTGATGATAAAGAAAAGATTTTTCTCGGGGCGTAAAGCCTTGAAGATCTTCCCAAGCAGAGGAAAGCAAACACCAGTGACTCCGGCGACGAGGATGGAGGCTATAGCAGCCATCTTATATCTCAGCGCTCCAGACTTGTCGCGATCTTCATCTTCGGGTTCGCAGGTGCAATCCCCTCGTACAAGGGAAGGAATTAGGATTAGAAAGCAACACAGAAAAGTGAAAAGCTGAGTTTGTTTAAAATTGATCATGGCTGGAACTGGAGAACGAGAAGAGGCAAGTTTGATGTTTCAAGAGACGGAATCCTCTGTATATATATATACACACACAATACCATTAAAACTCTTTTATGTTTATCTCACTCGTATATTATTCTCATCCAATTTTTCTAAAAATATAAAAAATTAAAATTATCAAATTTTAATAAGGGTAAAATATCTAAATCATCACTCAACTTTGCTCCAAGATCTATTTTGATCACTAAACTTTCAAAAAGCTCAATTTACTCACTAAACTTTACATTTTGACCAATTTTGGTCTTTTAAATTATTTTATTAATATTCTGGTATGACTTGGCATATTTTATTATTATTAAATATAAAAATTAATTTAAAATAAAAATGAATTATATTTTTTATTATTATTAAATAAAAAATTAAAATAAAATCTCCAAATCCCCCTAACACTCAAACCACTTTTACCTTCACCGGCCACTAACTTCTTCGCCGACGTTATCCTCACCAGCCACCCACCTCTTATCCGGCGTGCGCTCTCAACGTTGCCCCAGCAGCTCCGGTGAGCCAACATCGCCATCCTTTTTTTCTTTTGGTCCGATTACGCTTCTGAAAATCCCCTCAAAAAAGCTTCAAAAGTTCACATGAAACCGAAACTTAGATCGCTTGATCCGCCATCATTTACCGTCCGATGACTTCAATTTGAAATATGTGGTTACCCATGGCTAAAGCTCCATTCTCACCGTTGGGATCGTCTGTTAGAGGCTTTGACCGCCGAGAATGAATAAAGCCGTCAGTAAATGATAATCTTTCTAATTTTTGCGCTTTCTCTTTGGCTTCTTTTTCTGTATCGATAGCTTGTTTGTTCAGTTTAACTAATATGGTGAGGAGAATGGTTGCTGAATAAGATGGGTTATAGAAGTGTGGGAGATGATGAAGGGTCTCGGTGTTTCAATGGTGGTCAATTGAAGTTCGGTTGGGTAGTGTCTAGAGCTAATGGGATCTTGGGGCTTGATTTTTGGTGTTGAAAAATGATATATGTGGGTTGAAAGTTGGTGAAGAATGGATGAGTGGTCGTGATTTTCAATGGTGGAGTTGAGGAATGGTCAAGTGATGATCATGGCGAAAGCTGCCATGAGAAAAAATGGGAAAGTTGAAGGAGATGAGGGTTGTTTGTATTTTTATTTAATAATAATAAAATATAGTTTATTTTTATTTTAAATTATTTTTTATATTTAATAATAATAATATATGCCAAGTCATACTAAAATATTAATAAAATAATTTAAAGTGGCCAAAATAGGTCAAAATGTAAAGTTTAGTGAGTAAATTGAAATTTTTGAAAGTTTAGTGACTAAAATAGGTCTTGAAGTAAAGTTGAGTGATTATTTAGTTATTTTACCCTTTTAATAAATTAAATTTTTTATATGAACTATCAAACAAAGTGTCGCTAAAATGAAATCATGGAGGGCTTCATGATCTGGACTTACATGCAGAAGGCTCTGGTTTGGTTACACTAAAAGTCTTGTGACTTTGAAAACTCAACTAACAAATGTACTAAAAAATTACAGATCACAACTCTTTTTATTAAAACAATTATGGGCTTTTTTCCCTTTAATTTTATTAAAAATAATAAAAGATATTTGGTACGGTATTTTTTCAGTTTTAGTTTAATAAACTTAATTGGTTAAATTAAGGGAAAATATAAATGAATTAATTGCACTTTTTTTAAAAAAATACTTATTTTATTATATTTCCACTGTATAAAACTAGAGATTAGGCCGTATTTATTGGTCAAAAGCCAATGAAGATTAGATATATTATGGCATTGAATTCGTAAACCATGAGCTAATATTCCAATATATTTTTATTAATTGTAAAAATAAATCCTTAAATTAAAATGAATTTTTGCATTGACTTGCTAACATTACAGATTTCCGTGCGTGAGATGAGGAGGACAGCTACAAAAATGTCGAAATAATGTCGACATACTAAGAAGTAAGAAATGGTTACAAAGCATCTCATTGTCCATGTCATGTTTTGATCGCTAAAATTAAATTACAATGTCGATAGTTTTTTTTTTAGGAATTCTCGTTTACTGACATAGAAATTTGGAAATTTTAAATACCATAGATGCTTTCCATAATTGAAATATGCGAAATCATATATGTGTATAAAATATAATAAGGTGTTTATTTATGAAGATAGTTCTATTTAATAACGTGTGGACACTCTGTTAAAGTTTTAGGGTGGTCACTCAATTATTAGACAATTTATAAATGGGTTATGCTTTTTTATAGAAATTATAATTTAGTCATTGAATTGAAATTTTGTTACTAAGTCACCCTAGTGTTAAAATTTTGGTCTGATTGTAAATAATTCAATAAATTTAATCCTTCATATTTAAAAATTCTATCAATTTAGTCCTTGTTATTCTCCCAAATTGTTTGTTCTTCATTGTTCATTACCATCCCTACTTGGTACCCTCGTTAACACTAAAATATTTCATTTGAAATCATTAATTAATTAATACTTAATTAGTTAATTTTTCAATGTTAGATCTTTGATTAGTATTTTCCGTAAAATTAAATACCCATGAAAATCTATTTAAAATTATTTATGAAAACAATCAACAATCACTAGAGCATGTGGTTAAAAGCTCTCGTCAGTTGACACATTCCCCTCACCCCTAAGTTGTGGATTCAATAATCAATACCCATCAGGAACAAATTTTCCATTTTTCCTAGATAAGAATTGTTCAAAATTTTATTTATGAATACCGCGTAATTTACTTTTAAAAAAAATCAAGTTTTCATATTATTATACAATATTCTTAATAATTTCATATTTTTGAATGATTTCATTTTTACTTTTTATTTGTAAAATAAACTTATAATTAAACTTTTTAAGTTACTAAAATTTTATTATATTAACAGAATTCTCGAATTTTATGCAAGTATATGTATTTTTATTAAAAAGTTTTTATAATTTTTCAATAATTTTTTTATGTCTAGAAGAAGAATAAAGACTAAATTTATTAAATTATTTTAAATTAAAACCAAATTTATAGAATGCATAAGTTTTGGACACTAAATGGTTATTATACTAAAATTGTTTAATGTCAATTTAATTTTTAATGGCAGGGTGACTTTATTGTAACATTATTTTAACCGAGTGACTAAACTATAATGTTTTTAAAAAATAGAGTTAATTTGTAACTTGACTAATAATTGAGTGACATGAAATGTAGTTTACCTACAATTTCATATTACCATTAAAATTTTAAATGATCGTAATAAAATTGTAACGAGTATCATTATTTTTTTCGTGGGGGTTTTGGATAGGCGCGATAGGAGCGACCGCACAGAGCCCCAAATAGAGAGGGGCCCAAAATAGAGAACCTAAATTAAATTGAATTAAATAGTTATAAAAAATTTATAGATTTATATATATAAATACGTGTATATATATAATTATGTGTGTATATAAGTTAATTTTTTGTATAAATGTTTTTTTTTAAAATAATTTATATCTCTTATTGATTATAAATTAAGGGCCCTATTTTAATATATTGCATAGGGCCCCCAAAATTTTTGAACCGCCCCAATATTTTTTATTG
Organism: Hibiscus tridactylites; assembly: GCA_958450335.1. Taxonomy (NCBI): domain Eukaryota; kingdom Viridiplantae; phylum Streptophyta; class Magnoliopsida; order Malvales; family Malvaceae; genus Hibiscus; species Hibiscus tridactylites. Next base: position 56,779,489 of record OY288287.1, on the reverse strand, counting down.
TATTGTAATACAATATTAAATTACAATTATTAATACTCAACTTTGTATAGCTTGGGGATTACGATTTGATCGATCGCCCTTAAGATTGTGTTTTTTGTAGTAACTTGTTGTATCTTTGGATAATAACACAAACATTTATACAAAAAATAAATTATAATTGTTATCTAATTAATATATATATATATATAATATTATCATGATATTTAAAATCTAATTATTGTCTACTTTTGATACGCATATTATACATTAAATTGTAATAGATATGATCATTTTATATAATTATAAAGTACTAATAATATACAATACCCAAAAGTTAAAAAATATAAAATATAAACACGAATGTAAAATTATTTACATCATAATAATTTGTATGGTTATAATAATGTAAACATATTTTTTGAACAAATATTGTAAACATAATTAATAATGCTAAAAGATAACACAAATATAAAATGAGTTACTATCTGATGCATATGTGGTGTAAAATTTTTATACATTCATATTTAAAGACTAAAATATAAAATCTAAATCTTTATTGCAGATCCCAAAATTTTAAAGCCGTAACCGTAAATTGTAATATTCAACTTTTTAATTTTGTGACCAATTTAGAAGGTTGCATCGTATCATTTAGGGATGTTCATTATCGGACATCGGATGGTATCAGATCCGTTTTTTAAATATTTGAGTTTTCGGATCAATGATATAGTGATATGTATTCGATCTAGAAAAAATGGATATTTGCATATTTGGATAAAGAATATTCGGATATCCAATTATTCAAAAATATAATTTGATTTAACTATTTTTCGAATTTGGAGGTCGTATTTATGAAATTTTGGGAATTTCGAATATAACAAACAACAAATTGCTAAATATAACAAGATTCGCATATATAAAAAAATTGATTTTTTTTAATTTTCAGATATAACAAACACCAAATTGTTAAATATAACAAGATTAATATTTATGGAATTTTGAATTTTTGGATATTCTGAAACTTGAAATATTGCGATCAGTATCTGATCCAAAATATTTAAAATTAAATCGGATATTTGATCCGAAAATAAAAATCAGATCAGATAGTCAAATTTTCAGATCGAGCTAATAGATAACCGGATCGGTCGGATTAGATATTTTTGAACACCCTAGTATCAATATATATGAAAGACCCAAAGTTGCGTTCTAAGTTTATATTTTGGACAAAGTACACAAATGATCACTAAACTATTCTTAAAAATACAAAATGGTTACCAAATTTTCAAAAGTTATATAATGGTCATTAAATTTAGTTTTTATTACAAAATGGTCACTGAGCCAATAACTGTCATTAAGTGGATGGCATGACAGTTACAAAAATTTGTATAATAGCACATTTAAACCTCCACATTAACACATTCAATCAATTTATGCATCAATAAAGAGAGTTAAATTAGGAGTAAATCGATTGAATGTGTAAATATGGAGGATTAAGTATGCTACAATTCAATTTTTCATAACTGTCACATCATCCAATTAATGGCTCACTAACCATTTATAACAGAAACTTAAATTTAATGTTCATTATGTAACTTTTAAAGGTTTTGTGACCATTTTATATTTTTGAGGATAATTTAATGACTATTTGTGTAATTTATTCTAATATTTTCATCATAAACCCATAGACGAAGTTTGATACCATTCCCAAATATTCAAAGTCACAAATTGCAACAGCGGAATATGCAAGAATCACAAGTGTAGGAACAATTTTTTTCTCCTTTTCAAACCTCGATTACGTATTTGAGAAAAAAATGAGCAAGTTAAAATTATTATTTTAAGTTATAATTAAATTTATTCAATTTACCTTTAACTTAAATATTGTATTTAATTGAATCAAATTTTATTTTTAAACATAAATAAATATTTTATATTTAAATTAACATAAAAATTAGAAATTTAATAAAATATATTTATTTGAGAATTAAAAAAGAATTGATTTGAAAAGAAATACGCAATGGAATTAATATCCCTGCCCTTTACAGCTAACACTTTTAAGTGTAAAAAGTAGACGAATAGTCAAAAGCGACGGTGTGGGAGGCGACATGACTTGGGGTTGCTGTCTTAGGATCTTTGTGGTACAGAAGTTTCAATGGGGGGGGGGGGGGGGGGGGGTGACCCTAATTCCTAGGTACAGACTTGTCTCACTCAAAACTAGGATGTAAAAACAGGTAATCGGATGGGTTTCAGGTCGAGTACTGCCAGGTCGAGTAAAATCGGGTACATGTCATTTCAGGTCATTTTTCTATTTTGACTCGACTCGGGTCGGGTGCGGGTCCATTTCAGGTCGGGTCCATTTCAGGTCGGGTCCATTTCAGGTCGAGTCCATTTCAGATCGGGTCCATTTCAGGTCGGGTCCATTTCAGGTCGGGTCAAAATGGGTCGGGTCCAAAGCAGATAATTGACAAGTTAATTCGGGTTCGGATACACTTCAGGTCGGGTCCATTTCAGGTCGGGTCTGTTTCAGGTCGGGTCCATTTTAGGTCGGGTCCATTTTAGGTCGGTTGCATTTAAGGTCGGGTGCATTTCAGGTCGGGTTATTTTAGGTCGGGTAGTTTCAGGTCGGGTAATTCAGGTCGGGGTATTTTTAGGATTGAAATTCGTATTGAGTTTGAGTTCGGTACAACCGTATAAGTAGTCGATAGACTTTAGGTTGGCCTTCGTCAATCGTCATTGATTTGGAGTTAATTATTTAAAGTCATATCAAATTAAAATTATAAAACATTGGAGTAATTAAAAAATACTGAAAACGGGTCAATTTGGATTAAAAATAAAGTTTCACGGATTATAATGAACAAAAATATCAAATTAAAATTATAAAACATTAGACATATTTAAAAGAAAACAATGAAAATGGGTCAATTTGGAATAAAAATAAAATTTTGAGGACTGTAATGAATAAAAATATCAAATTAAAAGTATAAAAATTAGAGTAATTAAAAAAACAATAAGTAGATGTCAATTTAGAATAAAAATAAAGTTTTAGGGTCTAGAATGAACAAAATTTCAAATTAAAATTATAAAACACGATGAATTAAAATATATATATATGGGTCAATATGGAATTAAAATAAAGTTAAGGGACTAGAATGAAGAAAATATCAAATTAAAATAATAAAACATTTGACAAATTACAAAAATAAATGTGGGTCAATTTGGAATAAAAATAAAGTTTTAGGGTCTAGAAGATGAAAATATCAAATTAAAATTATAAAACATTGGACGAATTAAAAAAACAATGAATAGGGGTCAATTTGGAATTGAAATAAAGTTAAAGGGACTAGAATGAACAAAGTACAAATTAAAATTATAAAACATCGGACGAAATGAAAAAAACAATAAATAAGGGTCAATTTAGAATTAAAGTAAAGTTTAGGGGACTAGAATGAACAAAATATCAAATTAAAATTATAAAACATCGGACTAATTAAAATAAAGTTAAGAGACTAGAATGAACAAAATATCAAATTAAAATTATAAACATCAGACTAATTTAAAAAAATAAAAAATGGTCAATTTGGAATACAAATACAGTTTAAGGACTAAAATGAACAAAATGTCAAAGTAAAATTATATATTATTGGACTAATTAAAAAACAATTAGTAGGAGTCAATTTGGAATATAAATGAAGTTTTAAGGGCTATAATGAACAGAAATATCAAATTAAAATTATAAAACATTGGACGATTCAAAGTTTAGGGTTTAAAGGGTTTAGGTTTTAGGGAAATTTTATTAATGGTTTAGGGTTCATACATTGATAGATAGATACATACTTGTATACATTAGGGTTTAGGGTTTAGGGAAATTCATCAAGGGTTCAAGGTTCATACATAAATAAGTACACATATACATACTTACATACATTAGGGTTTAATGTTTAGGGTTTATGGTTTTAGGTTAAGAGAAAATTCATTATGGGTTTAGGGTTCATACTTTGATAGGTACATACTTACATACTTACATACATTTTAGTCTCAATATTACGCACTAGAATGAACAAAAATATCATCAAATGATTTATATCTAAAATGTTGGAGTAAATTACAAAAATTAAAAAATAATAAAGGTAACTTTCCGTGGAAAATAAAATTTAAGGGAATAAAATGAATAAAAATATCATCATATTAAAAATAATAAAATTTATATCTATATATATATACATACACATATACATATAAATATACATATATTATGATATATACATACATACTAAAACACATATATATGCATGTATTTAAGTTTTAGAACATACATATTTGTATGTATATATGTATACCCCTAAACAATACCCATAAACCTCAACTCTTAAATCTTATAATCACTAATAATTAAAGTACAAGCCTAATCCCCTAATCATTAAACTAATCTCTTAACCCCAAATAATTAAGTTGACACATTTACCCCTAAACCCCAAACATGAATATTTAAATCTTACAGACACTATTCACTAATAATTAGAGTGCAAGCCTAATTACATAATCCCTAAACTAATCTCATAGCCCCAAACAATCAACTTGACACACTTACCCTTAAACCTTAAACATAAACCCATAAATCTAACAAACAAAATAAATTGAAACATAAAAGGACAAATCTAAAAATAAATTAAAACTAAATTATTAATTAGAGCCCAAATCACAAATGAATAAAATTATTAAACCTAATTACTTACCAAATCTTTATACGAGGACCAAATCAAATTTAACGCAAACTAAAAAGCTTAATAATTAATTAATTTATGAAGCATGACCTAATTAAATAAAATTTAAAGAGACTAAACCAAAAGTTAAGACTAAAAAAAACAAACTAAAACCTAAAAAACCTAAACCCTAACCATCTAATTAAGGAAGGACCTAACGGATAATTAACCCCTAAATAAAAATATCTCACCTCCACTCAATTTTTTGTTTGATATTGGCGGCAAACCCCCCAATTGATATGGCAGCAAAATCCCCCCCCCCCCCCCCCCCCCACCCCACCATTTTTTTGTTTGATATGGTGCCAAAATCCCCCTATAATTTCCTATTAATAAAAAAAAACTTTCCCCCCACTAATTCAAAAAAAATTTCCCCTAAACTAAAAAATATTTTTTTATTATTTTACTAGTTATAATTAAATTTTTAATAAAATATTTTTTAAATTTAATGATCACAATTAATAAATTGATTTAAATTTTAAATAATTTGTTTTAAATTCATCCATCACAACTTATTAATTTAATAAAACTTTTAAATTTTGAATATTTTTAATAAAATAAATTTAAGTATGTTAATTCTTATTAAACTTCACAAATAATTTATATTGAACGAGTTAGTATTAAATTAATTTAATAAATTAATACTTTACATTTATCAACACTTTAAATTTATCAAATCGTAGACTTCTTCAACTATATATCAGGTAAATATTAAGTCAGATCAATATCAGTTCAGGTTAAAAATAGGTCGGGTTCAAAGGAGGTCGGGTCAATTAACAGGTCGAGTTCAAAACAGGTCGGGTTCAAAACAGGTCGGGTTCAAAACAGGTCGGGTCCAAAACATGTCGGGTTCAAAACAGGTCGGGTCCAAAACAGGTCGGGTTCAAAACAGGTCGGGTAATATCGGATCTTGGGTCAATTCAGTCGGGTAAAATCGGTTATCTGCCAGGTCGGCTTCGGGTTCGTTTCAGTCGGGCGTAGGTTGGGTTTCAGGTCCACAGTAACAGCTCCAATTCGGGTTCGAGTCGTTTTTAGTCGGACGCAGGTCGGGTTCGGTCACTACAGTAATGGGTCAAATTTAGGTTCGGGTCAACAACAGTCGGTTACAGAATTTAAAATTGATGTCTAGGGTGCGGTGAAAATGCGGCAAATTTCAAAATTTGTCTAAAAACTTAAAATATTAGACTTTTTGATAACATTTTAGGTTGAATTTTTTGTGTTATTGGACAAGTTTCGATACTTACAAAATAAGTTTTGATACTTAATTATTTTAATAACATTTTGTGTTTTTGGACATGTAACATCCCGAGTTTAGGGCTCGGCAGATAACCAGGTTTGGTTAAATCGGTTCAGGTTAAATTAGTTGGGAGAAAACATTTTTATTGAACACTAAAAGATTTTAATGAAGAAGGGTAAATATGGGATTTTGAAATTTAAAAATTAAGGAAAAAAGAGTTTTCAAAATACACTCATCTTCTTCTTCCTCATTACACGTCATTTTCTCAAATACATCATTTTCAACTATTCCATTGGAGCAAGCACATCACCCACACAAGTTTTCAAGGTAATTTCTCCATTGTTTTGATTTTTCCTTCATTAAGCTTGTTGTTGGTTAAATTTTCCTTAAAACCCATTGTTTAAAACCCATTGTTTAAAGTTTTACCAAAATCTTTGAGTTTGAAAAGGGGGAAATGAAGAGATTTTTGTTTGGGTAGGTTGATGTCATGTTTAAGAGTGTTTTTAATCTTGTTTTGGTGTTCTAAAATGTTAATATAGTGGCTAAATGTAAGGAAACCCAAAATTAGTAAAAAGAAGGGGGTTTGGAGTTGAAAATGTGAGTTTTTGGGTTGTTCTTTTGAGGAACCTTGAGCTGATAGTTTTTAGAGCTTGGGTAAGTGTTTTGGATGTTGAAGAATGTAGTTTTGATGATAAATTTGTTGGGTTTTGGCTGTTAGTTGATTTGGGATGTTTTGATGGTGTTTCCAAGTGTTTTCGGGTGTGAATCGATTTGGTTTTGATGATGAATGATGAGTTTCTATGTTGTTGTAAGTTTTGGGGTTTGTTTTGGGCATAATGCATCATTTTTGAATTGGCTAGAAATGGGGGAAACAAGTTTGGGTTCTTTGGACACAAGACCGGGTAGTTCGGAGGCTTAAATCGGTGTTTCAGCTATCGTTTGGGTTCTACTGGTGAGTGGAAATGTCCTTGAGAGTTTAGGTTGTATTTGAAAGGCCAACCTAAGCTCGAGAGTAAGTATTTAAATGTTTACGCTTTACTTTTCCGGAAATTCTATCCTTCAAGCTCGTTATGCCTTGTTGATATGAGATGATTGTGTGTATTTGATTAATAAGCGTGATGTTGTTATGTTGGTTTATATGATGTTGAGTATTGGCAAATATGAGAGTCTTACCGGGTATAATTGGTCGACCATATGATTAGTGTGCACTTGTAAAATTCGCGCGTGGCATTAGTGATGTAAGATGCCATTAGGGAGGAGTACGGTGATGTAAGATGCCACTGGAAGCTTCATTGTTAGACCTCGGTGATGTAAGATGCCATCATGAGTCTTGTTGTTCTTATAGATTCGGTGATGTAAGATGCCATTGAGTCTAATCCGCGTATCCGAGTAATGTAACCATAATTGCCATAATACTCTTGTGTTGAAAGGTTGAATGTTATCTTGGTAAAGGTTGAGAATCATGTCATGTTGTTATATGTTGTTGCATTTCTTGATGTGATATGCCAAGCATATGTATGAATGTTGATAATCATGTGATGGCATTCATGCTTGTGGATATGATTTCAATTCATAAATGGTTTTGCTAAAACTGCATTGTTGTTGTGGATTTGAGCACCACTCACTAAGCTTTTATGCTTACGCGCTCCTTTCCAACATGCAGATCGTTATTGATCCATGAAGCAAAGGAAGGCGAGGGAAAGGCTCTGGTGTTCGTATCTTAAGCTCAAGTATGGATTTTAAGTTGTAATAATGATTTAGCAATGAGAATACTTGCCTTTGTGGCTAGGGAGGTTGTTGTAAACTCCCGTGTGTTTGACCATGTTGCTACATATTTTAAATGTTGAAACCATGCTATGTTGAGGCTTGTTTTTGGCTTTTGGTTTTATGCTTTGTGTTTTGGCTTTTTGGTGTTTTTGAGTTAAAGTGTTCCTCATGAGCTTTTGAATTCGAGATCCATGCTTGTGTGTATACATGTTTGAAACCTGCTTAGCGTGTTTTGCCTCTAGAATATTTGCTTAATATGTTGCCATGTGGTTTGTGATCTTTCGGGGTAAGTTTGGGAATGTTTCGGGATGCCAAAATGAATTTTTGGGCCAATCTGTGCCCAGACGTTTCGGAACATCTGGTATGGTTTCAGAACGGCCAGGCTTTTGGGGCATCCGTATCAGAACGAGGGTGGTGCCGTTTCAGTACGTTTTGCCTCTAGAGACTTCCATTTCGAAACCAATAGGAGCCGTTACGGAACATCCTAGTTTTGCTTTTTGCTGAGAGCCTACGTTTCGAAACGGGCAACCCTTGTTTCGAAACACATAGTTAAAGTGGTTAAAAGGCATCTTTGAAGGTTTCCAAATGTTACGTTTTAGTCCCTAATTCTTGTATGCTTCCTAAGTGAGCTTAAATATTTCGTTTGTGTTGGTTTTGCCTCGTGTGCTTGAAACTTGGATAATAAACTATTTGGTAAAGTTTAAATTACCTTATTGCCCCTGTTTGGTGCAGTTTTGCAAAATTGTCATTCGTGGCTGTTTGGCTCTAATTGGATATCCGATTGATGTCCGATTGAGACAATGTTCTTCCGTTGTAACCCTTGACACCATAGGACCGTTAAATTGCATTTAGACAAGATAAATCTTAATCTAGGGTTGTTAATCGGGGGGGAATTCTTGGAGTTTTCTCCAGTTATCCCTGTGTGACTCTCCCGATTCGGTCTTGCGACTAGACCAGGTTGAGAGAGTTATATTTGGTGGTATTAGAGACTTGGTTACGAGGTTCCTCGGGAAGGTAAGTTAGGTAAGTTGTTTCTGTGTATGTTTGTCTGATTTGCACGGTGTTTGTGAGCATGCCTTTGTGTTTCTGTTGATGTTTGAAGGTAGGTTAAGCATATTCCCATTTCTAGGTGTTATTATGGAAAAATGGTTTTGAATTGAAAGAGCTTAACACATGGATCCCTGCCTTTGCTGACCCAATGTTTATCTCGTTATTTGTGTTTGTTGTTTTAGATTGTTTTATTGTTATGGTGAGACTGAGAGGACGTACTAGAGCGAGTGACCAAGTACCCGAGAATGCGGCTCTTCCTCCTCCTGCTCCCAATGGCAATGGGGCGAATGTCGGAGGTAATGCACCTCAAACTGGTTCCAATGTTGTAGGTGATGGTAATGGGCCTCAGGTTGGCCAAGGTCAGGCTAGTGTGGATATGGCTCAGATACTTCAGACTTTAGCCAGAGCTTTTCAGACGGATGTTGCTAGTCTTCATGCTGCAGCACCACCTCAGGGTGCGGGGACAAGTTTGCCCCTTGAGCGACTTCGTAGCCTAGGCGGAGTCAAGTTTCGTGGTATTTCTCCCGAGGGTTCAGAAGCATGACTTTAGAGCACTACTCGTATCTTGGGTTAGATGGAGTGCTCGGACACTGGTAAGTTGGGTTGTATTGTCTCGTTGCTTTAGGGAGATGTGTATGCTTGGTGGACCACAATTATCTCAGGTATGCCTGAGGCCGAGGTTTCTTGAGAATTCTTCCGTAGTGCGTTTCGCAAGAAGTACCTTGGTGCTCGTTATCAAGACGAGAAGAGATAATTCATGGCTTTGATGCAAGGCAGTATGTACGTATCCGAGTATGAGGTACAATTTGTGTGCTTGAGTCAATATGCATCAGAGTTGGTTCCCACTGAGAGGGAAAGGTGTGAACGGTAGCGTTACGGGTTGGTTACGGAGGTGAAGACCTACATGCTTGCTTCTGATTACACCGAGTTCGATGTCTTGGTCTCTAGGGCCAAGGACATTGATCAAAGTCTAAGTTTGGCTGCTCGATCGGGTGGATCCAGTTCAGGGAAAAGGTCTGCCGAGTGGGAGCGAGACCGTAACAAGAGGCACAAGGATAGAAGGTACCAACCGGACTTTAGGCGTGGAGGTGGTAACATGGGGCGAGGCCATTAGGTTCGAGGTTTTGTTGCTCACACACCCGAGTGCGCTGAATGTAACAAGAACCATTCCGGGGAGTGTTGGGGTACTTTTCATGCTTGTTGGAACTATAGATCTCAAACACATTTGAGGCGTGAGTGTCCTTATCCGGCAAGGGCTGGTCAAACACTTGCTAGAGCTATTGAGTATCAGAGAGGTTGTTACGTGTAAAAGAGTCTATCGCAATTGTGGTGCAAGTGTACACGACGCAAGTAGTAAAGTGATACAAAGTATCGGATATCGTTTCCACAGGGATTGGGCTAATAGCTTCACCTTAAATCACTGCACGAAAATAAAGAAAATGTTTGAGAAAGTTGTCAAGAGAATAATAAAGATTGCTGGAAAATAAAAGTAGATAAATCAAGGTAGAGAGAATGGGCTGGTATTGAATTGCTCAGTAGTGCAGGTATTGCTAAGTCTCGGAACTCCAGTTCTGTCGTCGTCCCCGTCGCGGCAGCAGTTCGTTGCTTGTCGCGGCAACGAACACTCAACTCAGTACTTCAAGTTTGGAAAGAATCCCAGATGTGCCTTGGCCTATCCCTAGGTCCAAGTCTGTCGATGATCACGTCTTTGATGATACCTCCCAGCGTGAATCGAAGGATGAACACCGATATTGTTGAATTCTTCTTTAGCCACTTAACCTCGTCCTATCCCTAGGTCCGAGATAGTTCAACTATAAACTAGAGAACTTGCTCTTATTTCTTTCGTATACTTAACTCTCCCGATGCTAAGTAAATTGATAACCTCACAATGCTCTCCCGATGCTCTTGCAAGATATTAATAACCGAAATAAGAGAACTTGAAGTTTATTTTATTGAACTGAAAATTCCTAAAACAAAACAACCCTTGCACTACTTTACAAATCAACCCATGGCCCTAGGGGGAATTTAGAACATGTTGAGGAAGGAAAACAGCTAGGGTTTTGGGAAGAAAGCTAGGGAATCGGTTATGCCCTCCTAGATCGAAATATATGCCCTTATATAGGCTTTGGGTCCAAGTTTTTCTAAAATAGCAAGAATACAACTTTAAATGAAAGTATAATTCTAATAAAGAATAAATCTTCAAGGAATCTACTTTCTAGCCGTCATCTTTCTTGCTTGGGATTTTCTCTCCTTGAACTTTGGGCTTGACATTCCTTTCGATCGGGGGCTTGTAAAAATATGATGATTTCACACGACAGACGGGCTGATATTTCTCTATCTGTCGAGGTCCACTTTGCTTCTTCTCCTCAAAACTGTTGTCGTCCTCTGCTGTCATGACGACAACCATGGCAGCATCATCCTCCTTGACTGCTCGTCCAGTTTCAGGTCTTCTGCTTCACTGCCCAGTGCCTGCCCATTCCGTCTGCTACATCAGCAACCTGCAAAAACAGCCATTTTTAGTAGAAACTATGCCTTTTAATATATTTGTGATGTTTTGTTGTAAACTGACCTAAATGCAATAAATAATGCTTGAATGCGGCAGAAATATGGGTTAAATAGGGGGTAAATAATAGAACTTTTACACACTCAACACACCCCAAACTCAAGTTTTTGCTTGCCCTCAAGCAACTAAGACTTAAAAGAAAAATGAAATATTTTTGTTTTGGCCTTAAACAGTGAACCTTCCTTTACCCGTCGTTCGTTCCCTGTGATGACAGCAACCTGTCGGATAATTTAGGATCTGTCCGGAGTCTCACTATAGTCCTCGTGCAGTGTGTGCTTGCTTGTGAACAGTTATATGCCAAGACTCTCTTAGTTTTACTAGAATATTTCAGCTCTTAACTCGAATTTTTATGCCAAAGTTTATCTTTTGAAGGCACTTTTTCATGCTCCTTTGATTTTTTTGTTTTGACTCGATTTCTCTATTTTTTAAGCTAAAGTTTCACTAGAGCCAGTTTTGGGCACCTCTAGCTAACTTCCTAGAGCCAGTTTCGGGCACCTCTAGGGCTGTTGAGTCTCTTTTGCTAAACTTCTTTCCTAGAGCCAGTGTTAGGCACCTCTAGGGGCTATTCAAGTGCTAAGCTTCCTATTCTAGTTAACTAGAAGAGTTCTAAGCAGTATAACAGTCACAAATGTGTTTAAGTTTTCAGAACTATAGAAAGGCTCTAAACTTCTCTAAAAACTATCCTAAAGTCACTGCCACGACAGGGCTGTCACGGCAGGTAAGTTCAGTTCACAGTTTTCAGCCAAAGTTTTCAATATTTTCATCATTTTTTTAGACAAAAATAAACTAAGTAAAGACACCAATTTTTAAACTAAGATGTACTCCATTAATGGAGGGTTGCCACCCCCAAGCTCGAGGGTTGCATTGCCCTCGATGCAAATGACAAATAAAAAACAAAAGATAAGGCAGTACATCACAAAATATATAGCAGGCAACAATAATAAGATAAGAACCTTAAATTTTAATCGTTGTCTTTGCTGCTGCTGCTGAGTCGGATCTGACGGCGGGCTCTGGCTTTCAGAGCTGGCTGGGGCACGAGGGAGGCAGATGTGTTCTTTGCCTTGGCCTCCCGTGGTGGCTGAATTCTGGTTGGGGAGACGTGAGGGGGTTGCTCCACAACCTGAACTTCAGAGCTGCTGCTGCTGCTCTCCTCGCTGCTGCTGTCACTGCTGCTGCTGGCTTTTGGCATGTTGTTTTTATCTGCCATCCGCTTCTGCCTCTTCACTGGTGAGAATTCCTTTGACAGATTCCTCTTGATAGAGGGTTCAGTATCACTGGCGGCCCAAACAGAAGAGAAGGAGAACCCAGCAACAAAGGCATCAAGATCCTCCGATGCCATTCAACGTTTTGTGCCTCGGGCAGATGGTTCAGCATGGGTGCTGCCTGCTGCTGTCGAGGCAGGCGATGGCGTTGAGGCGGCAGAGGGTGTCCGTGGGGTAGCAGCAGGTGTAGAAGTGTGGGCAGGGGTAGTGACAGTAAAGTAATGTGCAGGAAAAGTTGGGAAGGCAGCATTAGGGAAATTTAAAGAATTTTGTATAAAAGTTACCGTAGAGGCAACAAAGTCCCTGATGAAGGTCATTAAGCCCAGCTGTCGTTCCTCCAGCTTCTGAATGGTAGCTAAGATCTGGGCGGAGGAGTCTGTCGAGGCAGCTGCTGCGGCAGCTGGTTCAGTGGTTGGCTACTCTGTCGTGTCGGCTGTGGTGGCAGCTGGGTCGAATGACGACAGAGGGGTAGCAATAGTCAGCTCCATAAGGCTGAGGATATTCTTTTCAGTCCAACCTCTTCCTTCGACTAGCAAATCAGTGTGCACTTCTGGGACATTATGGTCGCGGCAGAGCGAGGTGATGAGGTACGGAAGGTAGAGGGGACCCGTCGGTCTGTGCGCACACTCCAAAATACTTTCTCGAATATAGCTGCCCACATTAATAGGTCGTTCATGTAGAATAGAGTGTATCAAAGCTAACCTTGGTTGGTCGACGGTTGTGTTTTGGGATGACGACATAATCCTATTTTTTATGAAGGCATTCCATAACTTTGCCTCCGACAGCAGCTGGGTCCTCTTCACTGTCCTTGGATTCTTCCTGCTGGTGTTCCATTGAGTCCCCTCACTGGTCAACTCTGCCATGACAACGTCATAGGCAACAGTAGAGGCAGCAAAGTCCCTGATGAAGGTCATTAAGCCCAGCTGTCGTTCCTCCAGCTTCTGAATGGCAGCTAAGATCTGGGCGGAGGAGTCTGTCGAGGCAGCTGCTACAGCAGCTGGTTCAATGGTTGGCTACTCTGTCGTGTCGGCTGTGGTGGCAGCTGGGTCGAATGACGACAGAGGGGTAGCAACAGTCAGCTCCATAAGGCTGAGGATATTCTTTCCAGTCCAACCTCTTCCTTCGACTAGCAAATCAATGTGCACTTCTGGGACATTATGGCCGCGGCAGAGCGAGGTGATGAGGTACGGAAGGTAGAGGGGACCTGTCGGTCTGTGCGCACACTCCAAAATACTTTCTCGAATATAGCTGCCCACATTAATGGGTCGTTCATGTAGAATAGAGTGTATCAACGCTAACCTTGGTTGGTCGACGGTGGTGTTTTGGGATGACGACATGATCCTATTTTTTATGAAGGCATTCCATAACTTTGCCTCCGACAGCAGCTGGGTCCTCTTCACTGTCCTTGGATTCTTCCTGCTGGTGTTCCATTGAGTCCCTGCACTAGTCAACTCTGCCATGACAACGTCATAGGCAACAGTGTCTAATGTATTGAGGAATTGCTGGTGGGCGTCGTCATTGTTGCCGATGTAGAAGCCATATAAGGTGTTAATGTACTCTGCTTCAAACAGAACTTTTTTCCCTCGAATGAACACCGCTGTCGCTGTCCTGCTGCTGATGGCAGCATAAAATTCTCGAACCAGCGTGACATTCATTTCCTCCGGCTGCTCCGCAAAGGTTTCCCACTGTAAAGCTCTAACCTTCCGGGCTATGAATGGCTTGAGGCCCAGATTTTCCTCTGTCGATGTATAGATAAAGCCTCTCTCTTCCCACATATCTCTGCTGGCAAAGGAACATGGGGGAATTGCTGTCGGTGTGGAACTGGAGGCAGCATTTCGTCGGGTTTTCCTAGAAGACATTTTTGTGCAAGGGTTGTGAAAATAAAATGAAAGCAAATAAAAACTAAAGAGAGAGCAAGTAAGAAAGGCAGAGGTGAGTGAAAATGAAAAATGAAACGGGGTTATATAGGGAAGGATTTGCTGCCCGTTGAAGCTGTAACGGCAGGCGCGACTAACGGGGCCAGCTGTTATGCGTTAACGTGCCTGACGCGTCTGTTACGCGTTTTCGCGTCTGTTATGCGTCTGTGACGTGTTTCCGCGTCTGTCGTGAGAGCGTGATGACAGCCTGTATTTTCCGCGACTGTCGCGGCAGCTGAAACGACAGGCTTCAACATTTGGGCTTTATTGGGCTGATGGATAGATGGTGGGCTGAGTTGACTTCTCATGTTCTTCTTGACTCCTTTATTTCCTAAAAACAAAAAACATTATTCTAATAAAATAAATCTTATTTCCTAATAAATAATAAATAATAATAAAAATAAAATAAATAAAAAATAAAATTTAGGTTAAATTAGGGAGGCCAGGTGGGGCATCTCCTAAGGTAACCACTTCCTGCATTCCTGGGGCTTCAGTCTCCTGATAATGCTTTAGGCGCTGTCCATTGACTTTGAATTGGTGCCCATCTTTCAATGATCGGATTGTGATGGCACCATGGGGAAAAACCTGTACGACTTGGAACGGGCCAGACCATCTAGATTTCAGTTTCCCTGGGAAAAGTTTCAGTCTAGAATTGAACAACAATACAAGCTGCCCTGGGCAGAACTGTCGTGGCAGCAACTTTTTGTCATGCCACTTCTTAGTTTTATCCTTATAGATTCTTGCATTGTCATAGGCCATTGTCCGGATTTCTTCAATTTCGTTCAGATCTAACAGCCTTTTCTGTCCTGCCCTGTCCAAGTCCATATTCACTGCCTTGATCGCCCAGTATGCTCTGTGTTCTATCTCGACAGGTAGATGACATGTTTTCCCATAAATCAAACGGTATGGAGACATTCCCAATGGAGTTTTAAAAGCTGTCCTATAAACCCATAATGCATCATTGAGGAGTAAAGACCAATCTTTCTTAGTTGGCTTAACCATCTTCTCAAGAATGTTCTTAACTTCCCTATTAGATATTTCAGCTTGTCCATTGGTCTGTGGGTGATATGCTGTCGCGATCCGATGCTTGACACCGTATTTCTTCAAGGCAGCAACAATAACCCTGTTGTCGAAATGTCTCCCTTCATCATTGATAATCGCCTTAGGGATGCCAAACCTAGAAAAAATGTTTTTGTGTAAAAACTTTTGGACTGTCTTGGCATCATTCTTTTGAGTAGCGATGGCTTCAACCCACTTAGAGACATAATCTACTACCAGGAGGATGTATAGATTCCCACATGAAGATGGGAAGGGTCCCATAAAATCAACCCCCCAAACGTCGAAGATCTCGACCTCTAGAATGTTCTGCAGTGGCATCTCGTTTCTCCTTGAGATGTTTCCTGTCCTTTGGCACCTGTCACAACTTTTGTAGAAGATTTGCGCATCTTTATACAATGACGGCCAATAAAGCCCTGACTGCAGCACCTTGGCAGCAGTTTTGTTGCCTCCTAAGTGACCTCCATATTGTGAAGCATGTCAGTGATGAAGTATGTCTCCTTGCTCTTCCTGTTGTACACATCTCCTTATAACCTGATCTGCACAGATTTTAAAAAGAAGAGGTTCGTCCCAATAATAATGCTTAACATCATTTTGGAACCTCTTCCTGGCTTGATAATTAAGATCAAAAGGAATTATTCCGCTAACTAAGAAATTAACGAAATCATCATACCAGGGGAGTTCAGAAGACTTACCTGTCGCCATGGCTGTCGCGACAGTGATTGCAGCAGCAAAGAGCTACTCGTCTGGGAAGGTCTCCAGTATGTTTGTCTCATCTGTTGGTAGACTCTGTCCCTTCTCCAACCTTGACAAGTGATCTGCCACCTGATTTTCTGTTCCTTTTTTGTCCTTGATTTCAAGGTCGAATTCTTTTAATAGCAGGATCCACCGTATCAATTGAGGCTTTGCATCCTTTTTCGCGAACATATATTTCAAAGCAGAATGGTCTGTGTGTACTATTACCCTCGTTCCAAGTATGTAAGAACGAAACTTGTCAATGGAGAATACCACAGCTAATAACTCCTTTTCTGTGGTGGTGTAGTTCACTTGGGCGTCGTTCAGTGTCTTGCTGGCATAATATATAACATGAAATAATTTGTCTCTCCGCTGCCCAAGTGTTGCCCCGACAGCATAGTCACTGACATCACACATGATCTCAAATGGCTGTGTCCAGTCTGGTGGCTGTACTATTGGGGCTGTTACCAGTTTTTCCTTCAGAACCTTGAATGCTTCAGTACATTCATCATTAAAGTCAAAGGGTCGGTTCTGCTCCAGAAGATGGCATAGTGGCTTTGTGATCTTTGAAAAATTCGCAATGAATCTCCGATAAAAACCAGCATGTCCCAAGAAACTTCTAATACCCTTGACCGTGGTTGGCGGCGGCAGCTTTTCGATCACTTCTATCTTGGCCCTGTCGACTTCTATACCACGTCAGCTAATCTTATGGCCAAGGACTATCCCTTCATCCACCATAAAGTTGCATTTTTCCCAATTTAAGACTAGGTTTGCTTTTTCACATCTTTCAAGTACCTTTTGTAGATTGCCTAGGCAGCTCTCAAAATCGTACCCAAAGACTGAAAAATCATCCATAAAAATTTCAAGGAAGTCCTCCACCATATCGGAGAATATGGCCATCATGCACCTTTGGAAGGTGGCGGGTGCATTGCATAATCCAAACGACATTCTCCTAAAAGCGTACGTTCCATAGGGGCATGTGAAGGTCATCTTTTCTTGATCCTCCGGGGCGATAGCTATTTGATTGTAACCTGAATAACCATCAAGAAAACAATAGTAAGGTTTACCCGCTAATCTATCAAGCATTTGATCAATAAAGGGTAAAGGAAAGTGGTCCTTTCGGGTAGCTTTGTTAAGCTTCCGATAGTCCATACAAACCCTCCAACCGGTCACAGTCCGGATTGGGATTAACTCATTGTTTTCGTTGGTCACCACGGTCATTCCTCCTTTCTTGGGAACGCATTGCACCGGGCTCACCCATTTGCTGTCGGAGATGGCGTAAATTATACCAGCATCTAACCATTTGATTATCTCTTTACGCACCACCTCTTTCATCGCATGGTTTAACCGCCTTTGAGCATCTATAGTTGGCTTATGATCTTCCTCTAAAAGAATTTTATGCATACATAACGCCGGACTAATGCCTTGAATATCAGCTATCGTCCATCCAATTACCTTTTTGTGCTGCTGCAGCATCCCTATTAACTGCTGTTCCTGTTCCTGCATCAACTTGGAAGAGATGATTACGGGCAGCATATCATTTGAACCAAGAAAAGCTTATTTTAGCTGCCCTGGCAGGGGTTTCAGTTCTAAAACAGGGGGCTCAACAGTTGATGGCTTTTGGATTGCATGGTTATCCGAAGTATAATTTAAAGGTTCGAATAACTTACCTGGACGACCACCTATCTAGTTTACCTCCTCCTGATCTTCAGTATCAGATGTATCGGATTCTGAGGAGTCGCTGTCGTTAGTGCTGTCATGACAGTCCTGTAAGTGGCTGCCGAGGTAGTGACCAATTTTGATGTCGTGACAGCCCAACCTGATGCAGGGTTGATCAAGGGTAACTTCAGTGATAGCCTTGCATTCCTCGTCTGCATCAGCATGCTTCATCGCTTGGAGAACATTCAACTTAATCTCTTGATCGTTCACTCTCATGGTGAGTTCTCCTTTTTCCACATCAATCAGTGATCTTCCCGTGGCTAAGAAGGGTCGCCCTAGGATGATTGGTGTGTTTTCATCTGCTTCACAATCTAAAACAAGAAAGTTAGCAGGAAAGATAAATTTATCCACTCTTACCAGAATATCTTCGATTTTTCCTTCCGAATGAACGTAAGAGCGGTCTGCCAACTGCAGAATTACTGTCCTGGGCCGAGCTTTTCCAATACCTAATTTCTGAAAAACAGATTTTGGCATTAAATTTACACTAGCACCAAGATCACAAAGTGCCTTACCCACATATTTTTCTCCGATTACACAAGGTATGATGAAGCTCCCCGGATCCTTCTTTTTCTGGGGTGGCTGTCTATGAAGAATACTCATGCATCCTTATGTCATCTTAACCGTTTCAAACTCCCCAAGTTTAGATTTCTTTGACATAACATCCTTGAGAAATTTGGCATAACCGGGCATCTCCCTAACAACATCTAACAGCGGAATGTTAATATGAACCTGCTTAAAAATATCATAAATCTTTTTGAGCTGAGATTCTTGCTTCACTTGCTGTAACCGTTGAGGAAAAGGAGGTGGGGGACGATAATCAGCAATACGTCCTTCCCACTGTATACGAATCTGAGGAGGTTTGGGTTCATCATTTTTCTCCTCTGTCGCTTCTGCTGTCGTAACAGGTTTATCGGCAGCAGTCTGTTTGTTACCTGTCGGGGCAGCTTCCTCGGCAGGTCTGTCCAAGGCTGGTTTTTCATTGTTTCAACTTCCTTCTCTGGCCCTGGTAATTTCTTCCCACTTCTAGTAGTAATGGCTTTACACTGCTCATGTGTGGGCTGCCTAGCATTTTTAGTATTACTAGGGAATCCTCCAGTCTGCCTTAGCTTGATATGCTGAGAAACTTGACCCATTTGTGTCTCCAAAGATTTCAGAGTAGCTTCATGATTTGTCTTCCGCATCTCTGTTTTATCCATGAATGTTTCTGTCTTCTTAACAAACTGATTCATGTTCTCAATATAAGTACCCGTTTGAGACATAAAAGTAGCCAGGGTCTGTTCCGATATACTGTTCATGGCAGCTGGTGGCTATTGCTGCTGCTGCTGCGGCTGCAGTTGCTGTCGAGTCAACAATCTAGGTCCTCCCTGATTCTGATTATTGTGTGCTTGAGGATTCAGGGCATTATTAGGATTACTCCAAGAAAACTTGGGATCCTTTCTCCAGTTGGGATTATAGTTGTTTGAGTTGTAATTCGGCTTATAGTTTCCTACATACTTTCCCTCTTCTAACTGTATAGGACACTCATCCGAACTATGATTTCCCTCACAGATTTCACATACCTCCTCAATAGCAAATCCATGTTGTGCATCATCGTTCAAGAGCTTTTTCATTGCCTTAGTAAGGTATGCTACTTGTGATTTCATCGTGCTGTCGGCCTCATAATCCTTAACAGCTAGAACTCGTTTACCCCCTCTTCTTGCTATCGGAAACTGCTCCTCATTCTTAGCCAGATTTTTCAATACTTGCATTGCCTCATCCGGGTCTTTGTCCAATAATAATCCGTTTGCTGCTGAATCAATTCGAATACGAGTTTGTAAGTTGGCAGCATTATAAAACTTAGTTACCTGATTCCAGACGGGGAATCCATGCATTGGGCAGTTCCGTAGAAGTGTAGTAAATCTGTCCAAGGCCTCGTGCATCGGCTCGCCATCTTCCTCTTGAAAAGTAGCTATTTCATTACGTAATCGTTTAGATAAATGTGAAGGATTAAAACGAGATAAAAATTCACGAGACAAATCTGCCCAAGTTCTAATTGAACCTGGCGTAAGTTTATTCCACCAAGTCTTTGCTCTGTCCCTCAATGAATAGGGAAATAACCGAAGCTTCAGTATCTCCGGATTAACTCCTGGCAGTCTAAACGAACCACATATCTCCTAGAACGTTTTGAGATGCTCCCTGGCATCCTCTGTAACAGCACCACTGAATTGACCGGCATTGTTCATCATGCTAAACATAACAGGTTTTAGCTCGAAGTTGTCAACATCTATGTCCGGCAGCGTGGTTTCCAGTTCTACATGATCGTTCAACATGTAGTCACGACAGGACCATCGTCCGGCAGCGGCAGCAGGGTTGCCGACGGGCGGTCTAACCTCTCCATCTCCAACAGGAGGGTCGTCTCCTCGGTGTGCCATCGTCTCTAACTGTTCCTCAAGGTACTCATTCTTGGCTAGTATGTGGCGAAGTCGGTTCTTAAGATTGAATGAACGTTCGATTTCCGGATCTAATGGATATTCAGGATCTTCACCTCGTTTCGATCTGCGCATAAACAAGGAACCTTGTGAAAAGCAAGAGTTGAATACACCAAAGAAAAATAGAAAAATAAAAATAAAAACAAAAACGAAAAGTGCAATAAAAGAAAAGGTAGAGTTATGTTGCCAATCCCCGGCAACGGCGCCAAAAACTTGTTGCGTGTAAAAGAGTCTATCGCAATTGTAGTGCAAGTGTACACGACGCAAGTAGTAAAGTGATACAATGTATTGAATATCGTCTCCACAGGGATTGGGCTAATAGCTTCACCTTAAATCACTACACGAAAATAAAGAAAATGTTTGAGAAAGTTGTCACGAGAATAATAAAGATTGCTGGAAAATAAAAGTAGATAAATCAAGATAGAGAGAATGGGCTGGTATTGAATTGCTCAGTAGTGCAGGTATTGCTAAGTCTCGGAACTCCAGTTCTGTCGTCGTCCCCGTCACGGCAGCAGTCCGTTGCTTGTCGCGGCAGCGAACACTCAACTCAGTACTTCAAGTTTGGCAAGAATCCAGATGTGCCTTGGCCTATCCCTAGGTCCAAGTCTGTCGATGATCACGCCTTTGATGATACCTCCCGGCGTGAATCGAAGGATGAACACCGATATTGTTGAATTCTTCTTTATCCACTTAACCTCGTCCTATCCCTAGGTCCGAGATATTTCAACTATAAACTAGAGAACTTGCTCTTATTTCTTTCGTATACTTAACTCTCCCGATGCTAAGTAAATTGATAACCTCACAATGCTCTCCCGATGCTCTTGCAAGATATTAATAACCGAAATAAGAGAACTTGAAGTTTATTTTATTGAACTGAAAATTCCTAAAACAAAACAACCCTTGCACTACTTTACAAATCAACCCGTGGCCCTAGGGGGAATTTAGAACATGTTGAGGAAGGAAAATGGCTAGGGTTTTGGGAAGAAAACTAGGGAATCGGTTATGCCCTCCTAGATCGAAATATATGCCCTTATATAGGCTTTGGGTCCAAGTTTTCTAAAATAGCAAGAATACAACTTTAAATGAAAGTATAATTCTAATAAAGACTAAATCCTCAAGGAATCTACTTTCCAGCCGTCATCTTTCTTGCTTGGGATTTTCTCTCCTTGAACTTTGGGCTTGACATTCCTTTTGATCGGGGGCTTGGAAAAATATGATGATTTCACACGACAGACGGGCTGAATTTTCTCTATCTGTCGAGGTCCACTTTGCTTCTTCTCCTCAAAACTGCTGTCGTCCTCTGCTGTCACGGCGACAACCATGGCAGCATCGTCCTCCTTGACTGCTCGTCCAGTTTCAGCTCTTCTGCTTCACTGCCCAGTGCCTGCCCATTCCATCTGCTACAGCAGCAACCTGCAAAAACAGCCATTTTTAGTAGAAATTGTGCCTTTTAATATATTTGTGATGTTTTGCTGTAAACTGACCTAAATGCAATAAATAATGCTTGAATGCAACAGAAATATGGGTTAAATAGGGGTAAATAATAGAACTTTTACACACTCAACAGAGGTCGTGGGCTAATAGCTTCACCTTAAATCACTGCACGAAAATAAAGAAAATGTTTGAGAAAGTTGTCACGAGAATAATAAAGATTGCTGGAAAATAAAAGTAGATAAATCAAGATAGAGAGAATGGGCTGGTATTGAATTGCTCAGTAGTGCAGGTATTGCTAAGTCTCGGAACTCCAGTTCTGTCGTCGTCCCCGTCGCGGCAGCAGTCCGTTGCTTGTCGCGGCAGCGAACACTCAACTCAGTACTTCAAGTTTGGCAAGAATCCAGATGTGCCTTGGCCTATCTCTAGGTCCAAGTCTGTCGATGATCACGTCTTTGATGATACCTCCCGGCGTGAATCGAAGGATGAACACCGATATTATTGAATTCTTCTTTAGCCACTTAACCTCGTCCTATCCCTAGGTCCGAGATAATTCAACTATAAACTAGAGAACTTGCTCTTATTTCTTTCGTATACTTAACTCTCCCGATGCTAAGTAAATTGATAACCTCACAATGCTCTCCCGATGCTCTTGCAAGATATTAATAACCGAAATAAGAGAACTTGAAGTTTATTTTATTGAACTGAAAATTCCTAAAACAAAACAACCCTTGCACTACTTTACAAATCAACCCGTGGCCATAGGGGGAATTTAGAACATGTTGAGGAAGGAAAACGGCTAGGGTTTTGGGAAGAAAGCTAGGGAATCGGTTATGCCCTCCTAGATCGAAATATATGCCCTTATATAGGCTTTGGGTCCAAGTTTTCTAAAATAGCAAGAATACAACTTTAAATGAAAGTATAATTCTAATAAAGACTAAATCCTCAAGGAATCTACTTTCCAGCCGTCATCTTTCTTGCTTGGGATTTTCTCTCCTTGAACTTTGGGCTTGACATTCCTTTCGATCGGGGGCTTGGAAAAATATGATGATTTCACACGATAGACGGGCTGAATTTTCTCTATCTGTCGAGGTCCACTTTGCTTCTTCTCCTCAAAACTGCTGTCGTCCTCTGCTGTCACAGCGACAACCATGGCAGCATCGTCCTCCTTGACTGCTCGTCCAGTTTCAACTCTTCTGCTTCACTGCCCAGTGCCTGCCCATTCCATCTGCTACAGCAGCAACCTGCAAAAACAACCATTTTTAGTAGAAACTGTGCCTTTTAATATATTTGTGATGTTTTGCTGTAAACTGACCTAAATGCAATAAATAATGCTTGAATGCAGCAGAAATATGGGTTAAATAGGGGTAAATAATAGAACTTTTACACACTCAACAGAGGTCGTGGGCGCGGCCGAGGTAACTTCCAGCCGAGGAATGATGGTCAGAGGAATGTGGCTCATATTGTCACAGTACAACCCGAGGGAGGAGAACCGGCTAGGGTGTATGCACAGCGTGAGGCTGGGAATGAGACATATGTGATCGCAGGTAATTTTGTGTTACATTCCTTATCTTGACTTTCGTTGATTGATTCTGGCTCGACACATTCATACATTTTTGGTGAGCATGCAAGATAGTTAGGGTTGCCTTTTGAGTTGTTAAATATATGTAACCCCCTCGTCCTGGTCCAGGCGACTGACCGATCCGAGCGGGTTACACGGGGATAACCGAGGCGAAACCCGTTAAGGCTCCATTTCGGTTAACAACCCGAGAAAATTTTTCTTTATTTAACCTTCCTAGATGGATTTAATTAAACCTATGTATAAAGTGACATCGGAAAACAAGACTCACAAGAAGACTAACATCAAACCGGGCCTAAGCCCAACACTTGAGAACCATTAGAGATGTCAAAAGCCCCATTTTCAGGCATGTGTTTCGAAACTGGTTTTGCCCGTTTCGAAACACGGGCTCCAATTTAAAAAGCCAAACACCCGTACCGAAATGCATCCACCCCGTTTCTGAACAGGGGTCCATTTTGCCTAGCCGTTCACAGGCTCTCACAGTAGCCAAACCGTTTCGAGCCTTGTATCAGAACAAGGGTTCACAGTAGCCAAACCGTACTGGAACGCATTCCGGTACAGGTGTCCCTGGAGCCACACCTGTTCCGAAACAACCTTACCCGTTCCGAAACGCCTATAGTCTGTGAGTTTCCAAAACCAGCTTTAATCATCTCTAAACGATCCCAAACGCCCCAACGACTTCAAGAAGAAAACACAACATGCACACATAAACTCTAGAGGCATACACCATATTACAAACACGCTCAAAACACATAACATGCAAGATAATGGCATACATTCATAAGGGATCAAGCATTCACCATAAAAGAGACATACATTGCGTTTTAAGGTTTCATGCCTTAGAAACAAAACACACGAGCATTCATGACACGCATTAAAAGCATGATTTAGAATCCAAAATAAGGCATCAACAAGCCATACCAAAGCATCAACATATCAAGGAGTCTAAACAAGCTCCTAACACAAAACAACAACATAAATCCCATTGCTCATCCATTACATCCATAACTTAAAATTCATACTTGAGGATAGCAAAAGCACAACTAGCACACTTGGAGGCCCTCTTCTTGCACAAGCAACCCACGAACTAAGGATCTGCATTGTCGAACAAAAGAGAGCGTAAGCATAAAGCTTAGTGAGGGTAAGCTCATAAAACAAACCTCGACAGTGCAGGGTCCAAGCACTAACAACACAATCAAGGAAGAATGCATATTTTCTTACCTTCGAAGCCACAAGAGATAAATATATATGATGCATGAACATAATATCATTATCATGCCATGCTCAACAAGTCCATAAACACAACCATATGTAAACACATATATCAAACGTATTGGCATCTAACTATGACCCGAATACGCGGATAACAACCGTTGGAACTTACATCCAACAACTCAACCATTACCTTACGGTGGGATTACACTCATCACCGTTTCACGCGGAGGGGATTCCACTCATCCTCACGCCCCGTCGATGGGATTCCACTCATCACCGACTAACATATAAAAGAAGATTTTCGGACGTACCCGTACTCCATCTTGATGACTACCATCACCAAGACCACGCGCGCATTTCGACACTCGTGTGCACACTAAACATCCTAATGATTGATCATTTGTACCCAAGCATACTAGTGCCAATACTAACTCATTTCACAATCTTTCATAACACAAATTTCTTACCATTTCCTGTGCCTAACACGTTGCCACCATGATTCAAAATCATGTACTCACATTACATTAACCACATGCATATCACAATGCATAAACAAATCATCATGCCTCAACTCACATGTATATCACAATATACATATCAACATCAATCATAATTAATATGAAACAAGAGGCAAAATAAAGCATTTAGAAGTTCAACCAAAGTCTTCTAAACCAAGCTTGAGATTAGTCTACCAATCTAATCCCAACTCTAGGTGGGTTTACCAAGCCCAACCTAGGTCCACATGCTTCCAAAATGTTTGGAAACCATTTAAACCAAGTTGAAATCATTAACCACTCATTGACTACTCCAAGCTCAACAACTGTAGCCGATCAATCCACCAAGCTATCTGGGTTCGTTCCCGAGGCTTCACCAACACAATTCCTTGATTTTAAACAATTCAACACAATCAAAACAACCACATTTCAGTCCACAATTCAACTGAGCAAACCCGGAACACAATTCAAGCTAATACTCGACCCAAAACACTCTCAAAACACCATTTTCGAGCAGCCCAAAAGCACAGCCAAAAACCATTGATTCCAACACTTTTAACACACCTAATAGCTTCCAAAATAACCCCTAAACATCGAACAACCATTAGCCAACAATTCCCAACACTAAACAGCCCCAAACCTTACCTTTAAATCTCTCTAAACCCCCCAACAAACCCGTATCCGAAATTCTTAATAAAACCAAGTAAAAATTAGTTATGTTGGACCTTTTAGATAGCAAATGACTTATCTAACATCAACAAATCGAAAGCTTAACTAAAAGCTATCAAATTTATCATTTTTATTTCAAAACCCAAAAACTTCAAAATGCAAAACCATGGGTTTTAATGAAAACTAAAGGTATAAACATGTAGAGGAAAGTGAGGACAAGTCAAAAACATGTTTACCTTTCAAAAATCACCAAGAATGAAGGTGTATGGTGATGGAATAGTGAACTACAATGGAGGGGGAATGTTGTCGTGAAGTTGAATGAGAGAGAGGAAGAAGATTAGTGAAAAAGCTATATTTTTATTTGTTTGCTTCTTTTAAAAAGTCAAAAGACTCATTTACCCTTAATGAAAATGGGTCATTACCATAATATGAAATCCATAGCTATTTGGGGTTTAATTTTAAATTATGTCCAACACAATTAATTATTTTGAAAACAAAACCCAAAACAATATTTTAAATTATTTAATTCACCCGGCCCCCAAACCCGGGTGTTACAATATAGGTATGAATGTTATGAGTTCTTTTGGTGAGACAGTTGTAGTTAGGAAGTGTTTCAGAGATGTCCTTTGATGGTACTGGGTCACGTGTTTCCTGTTGACATGATGGAGTTACCCTTTTATGGTTTCGATGTAATTTTGGGTATGGATTGGCTTGTGGAGTGTTGCGTGTAAAATAGACTATCGCAATTGTAGTGCAAGTGTACACGACGCAAGTAGTAAAGTGATACGAAGTATCGGATATCGTCTCCACAGGGATTGGGCTAATGACTTCACCTTGATTTACTGCACGAAAGTAAAAGAAATATTTGAGAGTTGTCACGAGAATAATAAGAAAAACGTAAATAAAAAGATTGGAATATCAAGATAGAGAGAAGAGGCCGGTATTGAATTGCTCGGTAGTGCAGGTATTGAATTGCTTAGGATCTCCAGTTCTGTCATCGCTCCCGTCGCCGACAGCACCTGTCGCGGCGTCTGTCCGTTAGTTGTCGCGGCAGCAGACACTAACTCAGTACTTCAAGTTTGGCAAGAATCCCAGATCTGCCTTGCCCTATCCCTAGGCACAAGTCTGTCGATGAACACGTCTTTGATGATACCTCCCGGCGTGAATCGAAGGATGAACACCGATGTGTATGAATTCTTCCTTAGCCACTTAACCTCGCCTTATCCCTAAGCACGAGATGGTTCAACTATAAACTAGAGAACGTGCTTTTACCTCTTTCGTATACTTAACTCTCCCGATGCTAAGTAAATAGATAACCTCACAATGCTCTCCCGATGCTCTTGCAAGATATTAAAACCAAGATAAAAGAACTTGAAGTTTATTTTATTGAACTTGAAAAAATCCTAAAACAAAGCAACCCTTGCAACTACTTTACAAAACAACCCGTGGCCCTAGGGGGAATTTAGAACATGTCGGTGACGGGTGGACGGCAGGGGTTTAGGTTTGGTTGTGGAGTAATCGGTTATGCCCTAGGTTTAATCTATGCCCTTTATATAAGCTTTGGGCTCAAGTTATCTAAGGTAACAAGGATTACAACTTTAATTAAAAGTAAGATTCTAATAAAGACTAAATCTCTAAAGTATCCTACTTTCCAGCCGCATCCCTATTTTGTGGGAATTCCTTTCCTTGAGCTTTGGCTTGACATATCTTTTGATCCGGGGCTTGGAAAATTATTTGGTTTCCACACGACAGACGAGCAGATTTTACTCTATCTATCGAGGTCCACTTGACTTTTCCTCTTCATAAATCTGCTGTCACCTTGCTGTCACGACAGGTCCATGACAGGTTCGTCTTCTTCAGCTGCTTGTCCAGTTCAGCTTTCCTGCTTATCTGCCCTGCGCCTGCCTTCATCGTCAACCATGGCAGCTACCTGCAAAATACACCATCTTTTAGTAGAATCCGTGCCTTTTATATAATTGTGATGTTTTATTGAAAACTAACCTAAATGCAATGCAATGATGCTTGAATGCAGCAGAAATATGGGTTAAAAAGGGTGTAAATAATAGAACTTTTACACACTCAACACACCCCCAAACTCAAGTCTTTGCTTGCCCTCAAGCAATTAAACCTAAAGAAAAATGAAAATTTTTGTGTTGGCCTTTAAACAGTGAGCTGTCCCTTACCCGTCGCTCAATCTCTATGGCGGCAGCAACCTGTCGGAAAGGTTATGATCTGTCCGGAATCTCCCTATAGCTCTCGTGGAGTGTGTGCATGCTTGTGAACAGTTATATGCTAAGATTCTCTTAGTTTCACTAGAATATTCAACTTCTTAACTCGAATTTTTATGGCAAAGTTTATTTTTTTAGAAGGCACATTTTCATGCTTCTTTTTCTTCTATTTTCAAGCTAAAATTTTCTAGAGCCAGTTTTTGGGCACCTCTAGTTAGCTTCCTAGAGCCGGTTTCGGGCACCTCTAGGTTTTTGATTTTCTTTTACTAAACTTCTTTCCTAGAGCCAGTGTTAGGCACCTCTAGGGGCTATCCAAGTTCTAAGCTTCCTATTCTAGTTTGGCTAAAAGAAATCTAAGCAATATAACAATCACAAAAGTGTTTAAGTTTTCAGAACTATAGAAAGGCTCTAAACTTTTCCTTAACCTGTCCTAAAGATGCTGCCACGACAGAGCCGTCATGACAGGTAAGTTAACTTCACAGTTTTAAGCCAACAGTTTAATTTTCTGATTTTTTTTTAACTTGGAAAATAAGTAAATAAAAAGACATAACAACTAAACAAAAGATGTGCTAAGGACTCCATTAAATATGGAGGGTTGCCACCCCCAAACTCGAGGGTTGCATTGCCCTCAATGCAAAATGACATAAAAACAAATAAAGAAAAACAAGATAAATAAAAGTACATCACAAATATATAAGGGCAGGCAGCAATAAGAGGAGAAAAAGAAATAAAAACTTAAATTTTATTCGCTGTCCTCGCTGCTGCTGCTGACGCAGATCTGATGTCGGCATCTGCGTTGAGGTGGTGGCTGGGCAGGTTCCGGAGCAGGTTGATCAACAGGGTCATCAGCCTGTTGAGGGGCAGGGTCTTCCTCCGGTTGGGGGACAGGGTCGTCAGCAGGTTGAAGGGCAGGTGGCTCCACTAGCCGGACATCGGAACTGCTGCTGCTGTCCCAGCTGCTGGTCATGATGGCCTTGGACAGCTTTCTCTTGTCGGCCACATGCTTAATACGTTTCACCCGTGTGAAGGCGCTGTCCAAATTCCTCCGGACAAGAGGGCTGTCATCAGTGGCAACTCGCTTGGTTCCTCGAGGGGAGGTGTCTGCCGGTGGGCTGCCGGCTGCCGTCGGGGAAGGTGTGGAGGAGGCAGATTCTCCGTGGGGAGAGACAGGTGGTGTGAGAGTGGGGGAGGGGATATTGAAATAATGGGCGGGGAAGGTGGGGAAAATGACATCCGTAAAATTCAAAGTATTGGTAATGAAATTTACCGTTGCATTGGAGAAGTCTCGGATGAATGTCATTAAACCCATCTGGCGCTCCTCTATCCGCAAGATGGCAACAAGGATGTGGGCGTTCTGATCTATCGGAGCGGTGTTGGTGGCAGCTTCTGGGGCAGGTTCGGTGGCAGGCTCATCATCAGACTCAGCAGGAGGGGCGTTTGGATCGAAGGCGTTGAGGGGCGATACGACGATAATCTCCATGAGGCTGGAGATGTTGCTGTCTGTCCAGCCGCTGCCCTTCTTGATTTTGTCTGAAGGGTCCTCCGGTACGGCAGCGCAGCGGCAGAGGGCAGTGATGGTGAAGGGCAGGCAGAGTCTTGAGTCTGATCGGAAGGCACAGTCGAGAATGCTGTCCCGCATGTACCTGCCCACATTGATGGGCCTGTCATGCATGATAGAATGGATGAGGGCCAACCGCTGTCTGTTGACTGTCGTATGGTGGGACGAGGGCAGGATACGCTTTTTGATAAAAGCGTTCCATAGCTTTGTCTCAGGTAGTAGTTGCCCCCTATTGACAGAGTGGGGGTTCTTCTTACTAGTGCTCCATGTCGTTCCCGCTTCTGTCAACTCTCTCATGACAGCATCATGGCCGGCAGTGTCGAGGGTGTCCCAAAATTGTTGATGAGCATCATCATTGGGGCCAAAGAAGAGGCCGAATACATGGTTGATGCTGCTGGCGGTGAAAGGAACTGTCACTCCTCGGACGGTGACAGATGTCGCCGTCTTGCTTTCGATCGCCGCATAAAATTCCCTGACCAGAGTGTCATTAAGCTTTGCCGGCTGCTCGGCAAAGTCCTCCCAAAGTTGTGCTGTTATGGCCTTCATAATGAACGGCCGGAGTCCCATATGGGGGGCATCTCTGTTATAGATGAAGCTCCGCTCCTCCCATAGTTCCTTTTTAGCGAACGGGGACGCTGCTGCTGAAGAAGAAGCGGCAGCAGCGTTCTGACGGGTTTGTCGTGAAGACATTTTGGTTGCAAGGGCTGAAAAAGAAAGAAAATAGATAAAACTAGAAGAGAATAGGAAGAGAGAAAATCAGAAGTGATGAAAAATGAAAAGGGGAAGGGGTTTATATAGCGGTCGAGTAGCTGCCCATTTAATGTCGCAACGGCAGGCGGGAATAACGGGGCGGCAGATTGAATGTATCGTGTCTGACGCGTCTGACGTGCATTAATGCATCTGCTGTGCGTCTGCCGCACGCTTCTTCGTCTGCTATGCGTCTGTTGACAGCCTGTCAAATCCGTCTGCGCCGGCAGCCGAAACGACAGGTTACCATAAATGGGCTTTATATGGCTGGTGGATGAGCGGTGGGCTTGGGCCACTTCTTCTTTCTCACTTGCCTCCTTTATTTCCTAAAAACTGAAATTAAAAACAAAACATTATTCGAATAAAATAAATCTAATTCCTAATAAATAATATTAAAAATAAAAATAAAAATAGGAAATTAGGTTAAATTAGGGATGCCTTTTGGGGCATCACCTAAAGTAACCACTTCCTGTATTCCTGGGGCTTCAGTCCCTTGATAGTGCTTGAGGCGTTGTCCATTAACTTTGAATTGGTGCCCGTCCTTTAGTGATTGAATTGTAATGGCACCATGGGGAAAAACTTGAACTACTTGGAACGGTCCAGACCATCTAGATTTGAGCTTCCCTGGAAAGAGTTTTAACCTAGAATTAAACACCAACACAAGCTGCCCTGGGCAGAACTGTCGTGGCAGCAACTTCTTGTCATGCCACTTCTTAGTTTTTTCCTTGTAAATCCTTGCATTGTCGTAGGCCATTGTCCGTATTTCATCGATCTCATTCAAATCTAACAACCTTTTCTGGCCTGCCTTGTCCAAGTCCATGTTTACTGCCTTGATCGCCCAATATGCCTTGTGTTCTATCTCGACAGGCAAGTGACAGGTTTTCCCATAAATCAAACGGTATGGAGACATGCCCAATGGAGTCTTGAAAGCTGTTCTGTATGCCCATAGTGCATCATTCAGAAGCAAAGACCAATCTTTCCTAGTTGGTTTAACCATTTTTTCAAGAATGTTCTTCACTTCCCTATTGGATATCTCAGCCTGTCCATTGGTCTGTGGGTGGTATGCTGTCGCGATCCTGTGCTTGACACCATATTTTCTCAAGGCGGCAGCAATTACCCTGTTGTCAAAATGTCTCCCTTCATCACTGATAATCGCCCTAGGGATGCCAAATCTAGAAAAGATGTTTTTGTGCAAAAACTTTTGGACCGTTTTGGCATCATTCTTTTGAGTTGCGATTGCTTCTACCCACTTGGAGACATAATCCACTGCTAGGAGGATGTAAAGATTTCCACATGAAGATGGAAAAGGTCCCATAAAATCAATCCCCCAAACGTCGAAGATTTCGACTTCTAAAATATTTTGCAGTGGCATCTCGTTTCTCCTCGAGATGTTACCTGTCCGCTGGCACCTGTCACAGTTTTTGTAAAATTCCTGTGCGTCCTTATACAGTGTCGGCCAGTAGAACCCTGACTGCAGCACCTTGGCAGCAGTTTTATTGCCTCCTAAGTGTCCTCCATATTGTGAAGCATGACAGTGATGGAGAATGTCTTCTTGTTCTTCTTGTGGTACACATCTCCTTATAACCTGATCTGCGCACATTTTGAAAAGAAGAGGTTCGTCCCAATAATAATGTTTAACATCATTTTGAAACCTCTTCCTGGCTTGATAAGTAAGATCAGAAGGTAATATTCCGCTAACTATAAAATTAACGAAATCAGCATACCAGGGAAGGTTAGAAGACTTACCTGCCGCCATGGCTG
The DNA here is from genome assembly GCA_958450335.1 of Hibiscus tridactylites. Lineage (NCBI taxonomy): Eukaryota > Viridiplantae > Streptophyta > Magnoliopsida > Malvales > Malvaceae > Hibiscus > Hibiscus tridactylites. Next base: position 56,747,304 of record OY288287.1, on the reverse strand, counting down.
TCGCGACAGCTATTGCGGCAGCAAAGAGCTGCTCATCTGGGAAGGTCTCTAGTATGTGTGTCTCATCAATGGGTAGACTCTGTCCCATCTCCAACCTCGACAAGTGGTCTGCCACCTGATTTTCTGTCCCCTTTTTATCTTTTATCTCAAGGTCGAATTCTTGTAATAGTAAGATCCACCGTATCAACCTTGGCTTTGCATCCTTTTTTGCAAATAAATACTTGAGGGCAGAGTGGTCGGTGTGTATTATAACCTTCGTTCCAAGTATGTAAGAACAAAACTTGTCGATGGAGAACACCACAGCCAACAGCTCCTTTTCTGTGGTGGTATAATTCACTTGGGCATCATTCAATGTTTTGCTGGCATAATATATGACATGAAACAGCCTGTCCTTACGCTGCCCAAGTGCTGCCCCGACAGCATAGTCACTAGCATCACACATAATTTCAAACGGTTGCGTCCAGTCTGGTGGCTGTACTATGGGGGCTGTCACTAGCTTTTCCTTCAGAACCTTGAATGCTTCAGTACATTCTTCATTAAAGTCAAAGGGTCGGTTCTGCTCTAAGAGATGACATAGGGGTTTCGTGATTTTTGAGAAATTGGCAATAAATCTCCTATAAAAACCAGCATGCCCTAAAAAACTCCTAATGCCCTTGACTGTGGCTGGTGGCGGCAGCTTCTCTATGACCTCTATTTTTGCCCTGTCGACTTCTATCCCACGGCAGCTAATCTTATGGCCTAAGACTATCCCTTCATCCACCATAAAGTGGCATTTTTCCCAATTTAAAACCAAGTTAGCTTTTTCGCATCTTTCGAGCACCTTTTGTAAATTGCCTAGACAACTCTCAAAATCGTCTCCAAAGACAGAAAAATCATCCATAAAAATTTCTAGGAAGTCCTCAACCATGTCCGAGAATATAGCCATCATGCACCTTTGGAAGGTGGCAGGTGCGTTACAGAGTCCAAATGGCATCCTCCTAAATGCGTACGTACCGTAGGGGCATGTGAAAGTCGTTTTCTCTTGGTCCTCCGGTGCAATAGCAATTTGATTATATCCTGAATAACCATCAAGAAAACAATAGTAAGGTTTACCTGCTAATCTATCAAGCATTTGATCAATAAAGGGTAAAGGAAAGTGGTCCTTTCGGGTAGCTTTGTTAAGCTTTCGATAGTCCATACAAACCCTCCAACCGGTCACAGTCCTGGTTGGGATTAACTCGTTGTTTTCGTTGGTTATCACGGTCATGCCTCCTTTCTTGGGAACACATTGCACCGGGCTTACCCATTTGCTGTCGGAGATGGCGTAAATAATACCAGCATCTAACCATTTAATTATTTCTTTACGCACTACCTCCTTCATTGCAAGGTTTAACCGCCTTTGGGCATCAATAGTCGGCTTATGATCTTCCTCTAGGAGGATTTTGTGCATACAGATTGCCGGACTAATGCCCTGAATGTCTGCTATCGTCCATCCTATCGCCCTTTTATGCTGCCTCAACATGTCGATCAGCTGTCGTTCCTGTTCCTGCGGCAGCTTAGCAGAGATGATTACGGGCAGTGTGTCATCACAACCAAGATAAGCATATTTAAGCTGCCCTGGCAGGGGCTTAAGTTCTAAGACAAGTGGTTCAACAGTAGAGGGTTTTTGGATTAAATGGTTATCCGAAGTGTAATTTAAAGGTTCGAATAACTTACCTGGGCGATGGTCTAACCAGTTTACCTCCTCATGACCTTCAGTATCAGATGTATCGGATTCAGAGGGGTTACTGTCGTCGGTGCTGTCGTCATCGTTGTCGTCATCATTGTCATGACAGGCTTGTAGGTGGCTGTCGCAGCAGTGATCAAATTTTATATCTCGGCAGCCTGACCTGATGCAGGGTTGATCAAAGGTCACCTCAATGATGGCCTTGCATTCCTCGTCCACATCGGCATGTTTCATTGCTTGGAGAACATTCAACTTAATTTCTTGATCATTCACGCGCATGGTGAGTTCTCCTTTCTCCACATCAATCAATGATCTTCCCGTGGCTAAGAAGGGTCGCCCTAGGATGACTGGTGCGTTCTCATCTGCCTCACAATCTAAAATAAGAAAGTCAGCAGGAAAAATAAGTTTATCCACTCTTACCAAAATATCTTCAATTTTTCCCTCGGGGTGAACGTAAGAGCGGTCGGCTAGCTGTAGGGTAACTGTCGTGGGCCGCGCCTTGCCAATACCTAGTTTCTGAAAAACAGATTTGGGTATTAGATTAACACTAGCACCAAGATCACAAAGTGCCTTACCCACAAATTTATCGCCGATTACGCAAGGTATGAGGAAGCTCCCTGGATCCTTCTTTTTCTGGGGTGGTTGCCGATGAAGAATACTCATGCAACCTTCTTGCATCCTTACCGTTTCAAATTCCCCAAGTTTAGATTTTTTAGACATGACATCCTTGAGAAATTTAGCATAACCTGGCATCTCCCTAACAGCATCTAACAACGGAATATTAATATGAACCTGTTTAAAAATATCATAAATCTTTTTAAGTTGAGATTCATGCTTAGCTTGCTGTATCCGTTGTGGAAAGGGTGGTGGGGGACAATAATCAGCAATGCGTCCTTCCCACTGCATACGAATCTGAGGACGATAATCTTCCTTTTTATCCTCTGTCGCTTCTGCTGTCGTGACAGGCTCATCGGCAGCAGTCTGTTTGTCACCTGTCGGGGCAGCTTCCTCGGTAGGTTTATTCAAAGCAGGGTCCTGTTCTGTTTCAACTTCTTTTTCCGGCCCTGGTAACTTTTTCCCACTCCTAGTAGTAATCGCCTTATATTGCTCATGTGGGGGCGGTCTAGCATTTTCAGTATTGCTAGGAAAACCTCCATTCTGCCTCGGTTTAATATGCTGCGACACCTGACCCATTTGTGTCTCTAGAGATTTCAAGGTGGCCTCATGGTTTGTCATTCTCATCTTAGTTTCATCCATAAAGTTTTCTGTCTTCTTGACGAACTGATTAATATTATCCATATACGTGCCAGTCTGAGACATAAAGGTGGCCAGAGTCTGCTCCAATACACTACCCGTGGCAGGTGGTGGCTGCTGTTGTTGCTGAGGCGGCAGGTTTTGCGGCTGCAGTTGCTGTCGTGTCAACAATCTAGGACCCCCTGATTCTGATTATATGCTTGCGGATTTAGGGCATTGTTAGGGTTACTCCAGGAAAATTTGGGATCTTTCCTCCAATTAGGGTTGTAGTTGTTGGAATTGTAGTTTGGCTTGTAGTTTCCAACATATTTTCCCTCTTCTATATTTATGGGGCACTCTTCACTACTATGATTTCCTTCACAAGTAGCATAAATTTCCTCGACAGCAAACCCTCGTACTTCCTCTTCACTCAATAAGTGTTTCATGGCTTTAGTGAGGAATGCTACCTGTGATTTCATAGTGCTGTCGGCCTCATAATCCTTGACAGCAAGTACCCGTTTACCCCCTCTTCTAGCTGTCGGAAACTGCTCCTCATTCTTGGCTAGATTTTTTAGAACTTGCAATGCCTCGTCCGGATCTTTATCCAATAATAGTCCATTTGCTGCAGAATCAATGCGAATGCGAGTTTGTAAGTTAGCAGCATTATAAAACTTAGTTACATGATTCCAGACGGGGAATCCATGCATTGGGCAGTTCCGTAGAAGAGTAGTAAATCTGTCCCAGGCCTCGTGCATCGGCTCGTCATCTTCCTGTTGAAAAGTAGCAATTTCGTTACGTAATCGCTCAGATAAATGTGAAGGATTAAAACGAGATAAAAATTCACGAGTTAGATCTGCCCAAGTCATAATAGAACCCGGTGTAAGTTTATTCCACCAAGTTTTAGCTCTGTCCCTCAATGAATGGGGGAATAACCGAAGCCTCAGTATCTCCGGACTAACTCCTGGTAGCCTAAACGAACCACAGATCTCCTGGAACGTTTTGAGATGCTCCCTAGCATCTTCTGTCGCAGAACCACTAAACTGTCCGGCGTTGTTGATCATACTAAACATGACAGGTTTAAGCTCAAAGTTATCAACATAAATATCCGGCAGTGTGGTCTCCAGCTCTACATGGTCATTCAGCATGTAGTCACGACATGACCGTCGTCCACCTGCCCTAGGCGGGTCGCCGACAGGCGGTATGTCTCCTCCAGCAGGCTGGTTACGGGCCATCTGCTCTAGCTGTTCTTCAAGGTATTCGTTCCTGTCTAAAAGGTGGCGAATCTGTTTCTTGAGATTGAATGATCGCTCGATTTCCGGATCTAACTTATACTCAGGATCTTCGCCCCTTTTCGATCTGCGCATAAACAAAAGAACCTCGTGAAAAGCAAGAGTTGAAAATAAAAATTAAAGAAAAATTAAAAATAAAAACGAAAATAAAAATAAAAATAAAAGCAAAAAGTGCAATAAAAGAAAGATGTAGTTATGTTGCCAATCCCCGGCAACGGCGCCAAAAACTTGTTGCGTGTAAAATAGACTATCGCAATTGTAGTGCAAGTGTACACGACGCAAGTAGTAAAGTGATACGAAGTATCGGATATCGTCTCCACAGGGATTGGGCTAATGACTTCACCTTGATTTACTGCACGAAAGTAAAAGAAATATTTGAGAGTTGTCACGAGAATAATAAGAAAAACGTAAATAAAAAGATTGGAATATCAAGATAGAGAGAAGAGGCCGGTATTGAATTGCTCGGTAGTGCAGGTATTGAATTGCTTAGGATCTCCAGTTCTGTCATCGCTCCCGTCGCCGACAGCACCTGTCGCGGCGTCTGTCCGTTAGTTGTCGCGGCAGCAGACACTAACTCAGTACTTCAAGTTTGGCAAGAATCCCAGATCTGCCTTGCCCTATCCCTAGGCACAAGTCTGTCGATGAACACATCTTTGATGATACCTCCCGGCGTGAATCGAAGGATGAACACCGATGTGTATGAATTCTTCCTTAGCCACTTAACCTCGCCTTATCTCTAAGAACGAGATGGTTCAACTATAAACTAGAGAACGTGCTTTTACCTCTTTCGTATACTTAACTCTCCCGATGCTAAGTAAATAGATAACCTCACAATGCTCTCCCGATGCTCTTGCAAGATATTAAAACCAAGATAAAAGAACTTGAAGTTTATTTTATTGAACTTGAAAAAATCCTAAAACAAAGCAACCCTTGCAACTACTTTACAAAACAACCCGTGGCCCTAGGGGGAATTTAGAACATGTCGGTGACGGGTGGACGGCAGGGGTTTAGGTTTGGTTGTGGAGTAATCGGTTATGCCCTAGGTTTAATCTATGCCCTTTATATAAGCTTTGGGCTCAAGTTATCTAAGGTAACAAGGATTACAACTTTAATTAAAAGTAAGATTCTAATAAAGACTAAATCTCTAAAGTATCCTACTTTCCAGCCGCATCCCTATTTTGTGGGAATTCCTTTCCTTGAGCTTTGGCTTGACATATCTTTTGATCCGGGGCTTGGAAAATTATTTGGTTTCCACACGACAGACGAGCAGATTTTTCTCTATCTATCGAGGTCCACTTGACTTTTCCTCTTCATAAATCTGCTGTCACCTTGCTGTCACGACAGGTCCATGACAGGTTCGTCTTCTTCAGCTGCTTGTCCAGTTCAGCTTTCCTGCTTATCTGCCCTGCGCCTGCCTTCATCGTCAACCATGGCAGCTACCTGCAAAATACACCATCTTTTAGTAGAATCCGTGCCTTTTATATAATTGTGATGTTTTATTGAAAACTAACCTAAATGCAATGCAATGATGCTTGAATGCAGCAGAAATATGGGTTAAAAAGGGTGTAAATAATAGAACTTTTACACACTCAACATGGAGCATAGAGGTAGGATAGATTTTGAGACTAAAAGGTTTCCTTGAGGATTTCTGGTGACTACGAGGTAGTGGTAGTTGACGAGAACATTAAGTTCTTGTCTAATATTGTTTCGGCTTTAAAGGCTTAGAGGATGATGGATTTGGGTTGTCAAGCTTACTTAGCCTGCGTGATGAATCCGAATATGAGTGAAGTTAGACCGTAAGATATCAAGACATTTTGTGACTTCCCGAGTGTTTTCCCAAAGGAGTTTCATGGTTTGCCTCCAAATAAGGATGTTGAGTTTTCTATTGAGACATATTCAGATTCTACTCTTGTATCGATTGCTCCGTATAGAATGGCACCAAAAGAGTTGAAGACACAACTTCAGGAACTGTCAAATAGAGGTTTTATTATGCCTAGTATTTCACCTTAGGGTGCTTCGATTTTGTTTGTAAAGAAGAAGGATGGCAGTATGTGGATGTGCATAGATTATAGGCAGTTGAACAAGGTAACAATAAAGAACAAATATCCCTTACCGCAGATTGATGATTTGCTTGATTAGTTGAGAGGTGCTTCAGCGTTTTCGAAGATTGATTTGCGATCGGGCTATGTAGAGCGTTTGTGTTCTCTATTTATGAGTGCAAATGCACACTCATGTCAAGTTATAGTATATAAGATATCATCTCCCACAGGGATTGGATAACTTGATTCGAACTATTGTTCCTGCACAAGAAAAGTAAAAGCACAAGTAAGATAGTTGTTGAGGAGAAAAGTAAAATAAAAACACAAGTAATTGAAGAGAAATATCAGGTTGATAGAATGGGCCAGGTAGTTGTAGCTCAGTAGTGTGTAGACTACGTTGTAAAGATTAAGTGTGTTTTGCGCTACCACGATCTGCTGCCTTGGCGGGTAATGGCATATTGAGGCGGCGACACTCTGCTCTCGCAACTTTCGTTGTCCCGGTAGGTGAGATGGAGAGAAGTCCCATCGACAAGTCTGGCAGATACTCCAAGTTTGGTGAAGCAATTCTGAAGTGATCCTACCTATGTCTAGGCTAGGATTCTGTTGCTGCGTGATGTAGGCAATACCTAGAAATCTCAGTGTAAACCTAACACAGACAATCAACGTTTGTTGCTTCTTTTAGCCGCTAAAATTATAACTTATGTCTAAGCTAAATTAGTCAACACCTCTTCATGATGAGACCGTGCTTAATTCTTTCGTGAGTATGACACTGTCATGCCCGAAAAATGGATTCTTCAACTGGACTTTTGGAACTAATTGAAGGAAGTGAAACATATGAATTAAGCAAACTAAGAGTATTTTATTGCAAAAACAACTTAAACTATTACAACCGTTTCTCACAACTACTTTGCATACAAAAACCTAAACCCTATGAAAGAATTAGAATATGTCGGCGGCAAGAAAACCTAAACTATGCCTAAGGAAAACCAAAAACTTTCGTCTTTTGATTTGCTAAAATATGTGAAGTATATAAAGGCCATAGTCTAGGTTAAGTCCTCCTTGGAGTAGAAGTCTTCAAAGAGCTTTTGCATTAAATGTAACTTTAAATTTTGACTTCTTTGAGTTGAATTTGGACTTTTTTTCACATTGCCTTGCTCTGCAAGTAAGCTCATTCTTCTCCTTTGGCGGCTCTGTATGCTGCTCCAGGCGTCAGAAAATTGAGTGGATGGCATCGTTAGAATCAAGATTTTCTACTCTACCAATACATTAGTTCTACAACCAATCGCACTCCAATTTACCAACTCCTCACTTTGCTGCCCCGAGCGGCAGGCTCACTTTGCTGTCATGAGCGGCAGACTCACTTTGCTGTCTTGGGTGGCAGGCTCACTTTGTTGTTTTGTGCGGCAGGATCACTTTGTTGTCCTGGGCGGCAAGTATGGCGACAACAGGTCCTTTGCAGCGGCTCTCTTTATGTGGAACTGCTTCAGTACAACTCCTTAGTCTGCTGCCTCAGCCTCCTCTCTTCTAGTTTACTCTCTTTCTAACAACTTCTAGCCCTGGAAAACTAAATATACACTAAAACAACATCTTTACTTCACCAAGTAACAAATATTCAATAAAAGCATGACAAAACAAAGAATACTGTATTTATGCAATGTATGACCTAATTATGCCTAAAATGCACTTGAAAACAACAATAATATGAGATGAGATGTGACGATGAACCGAGTGTTTCACGAGTTTTTGGATAGGTTTGTAGTAGTGTTCATATATGATATTTTAGTGTACTCTAGGACCGAGGAAGAACATGATGGGCATTTACGATTAGTACTACAAACTTTGCTTGAAAATCAGTTGTACGCTAAGTTGAGTAAATGCGAGTTTTGGATTAGGGAAGTAGTCTTCCTAGGTCACGTGATCTCAACCGATGGGATTAGTGTGGATTCCAAAAAGATAGATGCAATTATGGATTAAAACAACTGAAGTTAGTGATGGAAATCCGTAGTTTTCTAGAGTTAGCCGGATATTATCGAAGGTTTGTTGAGGGGTTCTCGAAGATTGTGGCACCTTTGACTAAGTTGCTACAGAAAAATGTTCCGTATGAGTGGATAGATGCAAGGCAACAAGCGTTTGAAAAGTTGAAGAAAGAATTGACAGAAGCTCCTATTTTGATTCAGCCTAAACCAGGGAAGGAGTTTGTAATCTACAATGATGCATCATATGTAGGTTTAGGATGTATGCTTACGCAAGAGGGAAGAGTTGTAGCTTATGCTTCGAGACAGTTGAAGGTTCACGAGAAGAACTACCCCACCCACGACATAGAGTTAGCAGTCGTGGTCTTTGCTTTGAAGATTTGGAGACACCACCTTTATGGTGAGAAATGCACAGTCTACACCGACCATAAGAGTTTGAAATATTTGATGACTCAGAGAGAGTTAAATCTTAGACAACGTAGGTGGTTAGAGCTTCTTAAAGACTATGACCTCACAATAGAGTACCATCCGGGTAAAGCGAACGCAGTGGCCGATGCTTTGAGTAGAAAAGTGGCAGATGAGTTGTGATCTATGTTTGCGAGATTGAGTGTGTCTCGAGATGGTGGTTTGATAGCCGAGCTACAGGTTAAACCATTGCTAGTTTAGTTGATTCAAGAGAAACAATTGCAAGGCAGATTTTTGGCACCTCACGTGCAAGATATAGCCGAGGGTAGGCCCACATAATTCTGCTTTGGTGAGAATGAGATCTTATGTTTTAAGAATAGCGTAGTCATTCCAGAAGATGTCGGGTTGAGACATACTATTTTGAATGAAGCTCATAACAGTCCTTTTGCTATGCATCCGGATAGTACAATGATGTACCGTTGATTAAAAGATGAGTACTTCTAGGTTGGGTTAAAGAAATATGTGGCCGAGTTTATGAGTAAGTGTATGGTTTGTCAATGAGTTAAGGCCGAGCATCAGTTTCCTTCAGGTTTGTTACAACCATTAAAGATTCTGAAGTGGAAGTGGGAACATATTACTATGGATTTTGTGTCAGGTTTGCCGTTGACTCATTTGAAGAAGAATTCAGCATGGGTAGTAGTTGACATATTCACTAAGTGTGCTCATTTCATATATGTTCATACTACATACACCTTAGACAAGTTGGCCGAGTTGTATATCATCGAGATTGTGAGACTACATGGTGTACCGAAGTCGACTGTGTCTGATAGAGATATGAGGTTTACATCCAGATTTTGGGAGTGTTTGCATCGTGCATTGGGAACTTGGTTGAACTTCAGTACTTCGTATCATCCACAGTCAGATGGTCAGTCAGAGAGAGTTATTCAGGTGTTAAAGGACATGTTGAGGTGTTGCATCATTGACTTTTAGGGTTCATGGGAGAAACATCTACCGCTAGTAGAGTTTGCATACAATAATAGTTATCAGGCTAGTATTCAGATTGCACCGTATGAAGCTCTGTATGGTAGGAAATGTAGAACACTTATTTGTTGGCCCGAGGTCGGACATAAGCTTGTACCTATGCCGGGCTTGCTTAAGGGCACTACCGAGAAGGTAAAACTAATTTGTGATCGCTTGAAGGTAGCTTCAGACAGACAGAAATCGTATGCCGATTTGAAGAGAAAAGAGATTGAGTATGCTATTGGCGATAAAGTGTTCTTAAAGGTTTCCCTGTGGAAAAATGTGATGAGGTTTGGGAAAAAGGGGAAGTTAAGTCCGAGATTCATAGGTTCTTACGAGGTAATTGAGAGGATTGGTCCTGTTGCATATAGGTTGAGATTGCCATCCGAGCTGGAGAAGATTCATGATGTGTTCCATGTTTCGATGCTCCGAAAGTATAAATCAGATCCGTCTCATGTTATGCTAGTGGAAGAGATTGAATTGAATCCGGATTTGTCGTACGATGAAGAACCAGTCGAGATTCTAGCTACCGATAGCAAGGTACTGCGAGGTAGGACCATAGAGTTGGTGAAGGTCTTGTGGAGACATCGGGGTGTGGAAGAAGTCACTTGAGAGAGAAAAACGGAAATGGAAGAGCAGTTTCCGCACATCTTTCCATTAGGTAAATTTTGAGGACAAAATTCCTTAAGTGGGGAAGAGTTGTAACGCCCCGAGAGATAATCAGATTTGGTTAAATTAGTTCAAGTTAAAATAGTTGGGAGAAAACATTTTTATTGAACACTAAAAGATTTTAATAAAGAAGGGTAAAAAGGGGTTTTAGAATTTAAAAATTAAGGAAAAAGGGTTTTCAAAATACACTCATCTTCTTCTTCCTCATTACACGTAATTTTCTCAAATACACCATTTCAACTATTCCATTGGAGCAAGCACATCACCCACACAAGTTTTCAAGGTAATTTCTCCATTGTTTTGATTTTTCATTTCTTAAGTTTGTTGTTGGTTAAATTTTCCTTAAAACCCATTGTTTAAAGTTTTTCAAAAATGCTTTGAGTTTGAAAAAGGGGAAATGAAGGGATTTTCATTTGGGTAGGTTGATGCCATGTTTAAGAGTGTTTTTAATCTTGTTTTGGTGTTCTAAAAATGTTAAGATAGTGGCTAAATGTAGGGAAACCCGAAATTAGTAAAAATGAGGGGTTTTTGGAGGTGGAAATATGAGTTTTTGGGTTGTTATTGTGAGGAACCTTGAGCTGATGGTTTTTAGACCTTGAGTAAGTGTTTTGGATGTTGAAGGATGTAGTTTTGATGATAAATTTGTTGGGTTTTGGCTATTAGTTGATTTGGGATGTTTTGATGGTGTTTCCAAGTGTTTTCGGGTGTGAATCGATTTGGTTTTGATGATGAATGATGAGTTTCGGTGTTGCTGCAAGTTTTGGGGTTTATTTTGGGCTTAATGCATCATTTTTGAATTGGCTAGAAATAGGGGAAACAAGTTTGGGTTCTTTGGACGCAAGACTGGGTAGTTCAGAGGCTTAAATCGGTGTTTTGACTATCGTTTGGGTTCTATCGGTGAGTGGAAATGTTGTAACCCCTGTAGCCCGGCCTAGACGGTTGACCCGAACTACGAAGATTACACGGGGAAAACCAAAGTCAACCCAAAAGTCAACCTTGATTAACGACCCTTTTTTTTCTTTTTAAACTTGTCTAGATGCACATTAAACCTAGGCATACACTTGAGATAAGCATACTCAAAAATCACAGCAATCGGAAAACGATAAGGGACCCAATTGCACAAAATATGAATTTAGGGACCAATTTGTAAATTCTGAAAATTAAGAGGACTTTACCAATTTTTAAGTTACTATTATGAAATTAGTCATGTTTTATGCCTCTCTGCCAAATTTCATCTCAAACGGACATCTCAAACTCAAGCAATTGCACATACAAGAATCGGGACTAAAACGTAAAGCTTGCAAACCTCAAAACCATTCAAATTTTATGCCCAACGGTCAAGTGTTCCAAAACGGGTCTAGGCCGTTCAGGAACACCCCTTGGCAGTAGCCAAAGTATTCAGAAACGGTCTAGGCCGTTCAGGAACACCCAAGCCAAAACAAGGGCCTGTTTCGAAACAGGCAAGGGTGTTTCGAAACACCCTGCCCAGAAACAGCAGATAGGCCTGTTTTAACACCTTTAAACCCCATCAAACATGCTCCAAACCATTCCAAAATAAATCAACAACATGCCAAGCATCATACCTACCAATTTGCATCAAAATCTAGATACAAAACCACCCCTAGGTGCACCAACTCATTCAACATATCCAACACTCAATCATGCTTTTAAAACAAGAAGCATAGCATAACGACTTAAGAATAAGAAGATTCAAACGTTGCAAGCGTTAAACCACATAGTTCAAAATCATAAACCAAACTTGTCCAACATACACAATCTCATTAAACATCAACATAAGAGATTCTCCCCCCATTGCCTTTATTATCTATAGCTATTAACCGAGACATACATCTCAAGTGGAGCTCTCCTTGAATCCCTTGCTTCTCGCTGTTCCAACTTCAAATATCTTTATTGATGGACAAAAAGGAGCGTAAGCACATAATGCTTAGTGAGGAATGCTCAAAACCAAAACACCATCAATGCAGCGAGTCATAAAACCTCTTTTAAAAGTAAACACAATCCGATAAACCAAAGCAATGTTTGAAAACCCTTTTTAACAACATGCTTTAAATCATGCATTGCTCAAACATGAAAACCAACCCTTAGCTTAGAAAAGCTAAGTAATTCACTTCAAAGCACAACCTTGCAAAACCATCAATTTAACCATTCCATGCATGAACATCATATGCAAAGTTAAATACAATATCATTGGAAAACACTTCCACTTCACATCATACTTTTCTCATACTTGAAAATCATTTCAAAGCAAGAAACCTTTAAAAACCACTTACACCCTCAATTCTATCTCATGCATTAAACAAATGCAATACATGAACCACAAAATCAACATTTGCATTACATGCCTTTTTAAAACAAGCCTTCACAAGACTTCAATGCACCAAAGTGATTCCATGCACACAATGCAACATTCTCAATAGAAGATAAACTCTTGTTCAAGCTAACAAGTAAAACATGCATTCATAGAACATTACACACTTCTCATGCAACCATGCATCATTTCAAGCATCTCATGCTTCATCATATTCAAGAACATTATATTGGCTTCCAAGTGATAATTCACAACCATCATAACGCAAGACACAATCGGATACGCGGATTACAAGCGTTGTCCCACACGCTTCATACACACTTCCGAACAACACAAGGTGGAGTTTACCGGTACAATCACAACCCCTCAACACCCGTGATGGAGTTTAACGGTACAATCACAACCCCTCAACATCACTCATCGGAAGTTGTATAATACACTAGCGAGAGCCGGGACACAACACAAGGCTTACACATGGAAGCTACCACAACCATTGTAATCACCTTAACCAAGCTCACACACGGGAGCAACCCTCCACCGTTGTGACGCTTAACAAAGTCCACCCATGAGAGCCAACCTCCATCATGGTGACTTTAACAAGGTTCACCCACGAGAGCCATCCTCCATCGTCGTGGCACTAAACCAAGCCCACCCACGAGAGCCAACCTCCATCGTAGTGGCACTAAACCAAGCCCACTCACGAGAGCCAACCTCCATCATGGTGACACCAATTTCCTCAATTGCTAGGATTCTTGGATGGAGTTTACGGTATAATCACAACCCCCTCGACATCCAAGGCGACTCAATTCACGATGCACCCAATCCTATAGCCGGCTAACTATATCCGATTAAAGTAACCAAGAACCACTTACATCACTTGCCAATATAACCATTTTACCACATTAATCCATTGTTTTACAAGCATAACCAAAATGCCAAAACCACCAATTACCATCATCAATCCACTGTTTTTGAAGCATTACACAAAGCCATTAAACAACATACAACACTATGCATCAATTCCAAAATTCCAATGTACAAAACCAAGGATCTCTTACTTTGAGCATCCTTCACACATGGCTTTCAAAACCAGCATTAAACCATGCTAAAATATGCTTTCAAAACAGAATTTAAAACATGCAAATCACATGCATTGCATCCAACAATCACAAGTGCTTTAAAAACCAATTCACAACACAACCAAGAGAGAAATTCCATTTACTTACTCTTGAGCTTAGCTAAGTTGTTTAGACTTAAACTAAGCTCCCAAAACCTTCAAACCTTGGTTTTAAAGCTGAAAACCCAACTTCACTCACCGATACACAAAACAAGGCTAGCCAACAAGCCTTCCAAGCATCCGAAACCTTCAACGCCACCTCTATTGCTCACTGATCATTCTCCCCTGTTTCAAGCACATAACAACAGAGGATTAATGCATCATAATGCATTAAAAACACCAGCAACACACCTAAACTCGCTGCTCTTTGCAAATCCAACATTTCGGCTACCAAACACAACCGAAATCACCTCCAAACACTTCCAAGACTTAACCCAGCCAAGATCCATCACTTCTAATCATTTTTAAACATCAATTAACATCCAAAATGATCCCAAACACGTCCTTATACCTCCAGCATTAACAAAACACCAAGATCACCCCAAAAACCACCATTTTCACAAGTAAAAACTTAGGAAAATCAACCTATTCGGGATTGCATTGATCAAACCTCAATTATACCTCATTTAGACATCCAAATTACATCAAAAAGACATCTCAAAACAGAGCCCAATCAATTATTACGAATTTCTTCAAAATTAAATCCAAATCTTGCATTTTAAGCCAAAATCAAGATCTCAACATCAAAACCTTTAATAAAACTCAAATCAAGGATTGAGAACTTGGGAATTTCAGTAAAGAACTGAGTATTTAGAGGAGAAGGACGTTCATACCTCTAAATGTGAGTTTCTCCTTGTTTAGAGCCAAAATTCTTGAAAATTCAATAAGCAAATGATGAGAATTTGGTGTAGGAATGATTAGAGATCAAATAGAGATTAAAATCTCATCTTTAGATGTAAAAATCAGAGGAAAAGTGGCTGGGGAAATGTGTTTGGCTGAGAGAAAAATGAGAGAAAAAGAAATGGGAAAGTTTTGACAAAAGTTAGTTATGAAGTCAAAAATATCTATTTCCCCTTTTTCCTTTTATTAAAAATCATTAATTAAATCTTTAATATTAAGAAAAATCTGGAGAAAACTCTTCTTGGGTAAATTAGCTCCTTAAAGATTCAAAGTTTCAATCCTTTTAAAACAGTCACAAACTTTTCAAAAATTACATTTTAGTCACTAACTCGAAATGTCTTATTTCCAAACCTCATTTCGCAAAAATTGATTTCACCACTCTCTTATATATAATAAAAGAGGATTTTTAGATATTTTCCATATTTTTAATGCATCCCGAACTAGGTTTTCCTTAAAACCACCTTTTATATTCGAACCGAAAATCTGACCGGTCCAGTTCAAACCCAAAACTTCTAAGCCCAAAATTGGGGTGTTACAAATGTCCTTGAGAGTTTAGGTTGTGCTTGAAAGGCAATCCTAAGCTCGAGATTAAGTATTTAAATGTTTATGCTTTACTTTTTTGGAAATTCTATCCTTCAAGCTCGTTATGCCTTGTTGATATGAGATGATTGTGTGTATTTGATTAATAAGAGTGGTGTTGTTATGTTGGTTTATATGATGTTGAGTATTGGAAAATATGAGAGCCTTACCAGGTATAATTGGCCGGCCATAGGATTATAGTGCACTTGTAAAATTCGCGCGTGGCCCTAGTGATGTAAGATGCCATTAGGGAGAAGTACAGTGATGTAAGATGCCACTGGAAGCTTCATTGTTAGACCTCGGTGATGTAAGATGCCATCGTGAGTCTTGTTTTTATTATAGATCCGCTGATGTAAGATGTCATTAAGTCTAATCCGCGTATCCGAGTAATGTAACCATAATTGCCATAATACTATTGTGTTGAAAGGTTGAATGTTATCTTGGTAAAGGTTGAGAATCATGCCATGTTGTTATATGTTGTTGCATTTCTTGATGTGAGATGCCAAACATATGTATGATTGTTGATAATCATGTGATGGCATTCATGCTTGTGGATTTTAAGTTGTAATAATGATTTAGCAATTGGAATACTTGCCTTTGTGGCTAGGGATGTTGTTGTAAACTCCCGTGTGTTTGACCATATTGCTACATGTTTTAAATGTTGAAACCATGCAATGTTGAGGCTTGTTTTGGCTTTTGGTTATATGCCTTGTGTTTTGGCTTGTTGATGTTTTTGAGTTAAAGTGTTCCTTATGAGCTTTTGAATTCGAGATCCATGCTTATGTGTATGCATGTTTGAAACCTTCTTTTAGGGTGTTTTGCCTCTAGAATGTTTGCTTAATATGTTGTCATGTGGTTTGTGATCTTTCGGGGTAAGTTTGGGAATGTTTGGGGATGCCAAAATGTATTTTCGGGCCAATCTGTGCCCAGGCGTTTCGAAACGGCCAGGCTTTTGGGGCACCCGTATCGGAACGAGGGTGGTGCCGTTTCGGCACGTTTTGCCTATGGAGACTTCCGTTTCTAAACCAAGCGGAGCCGTTCTGGAACAACCTAGTTTTGCTTTTTGCTGAGAGCCCGCGTTTCAAAACGGGCAACCCCTATTTCGAAACACATGCAGTTAAAGTGGTTAAAAGGTATCTTTGAAGGTTCCCAAATGTTACGTTTTAGTCCCTAATGCTTGTATGCTTCCTAAGTGAGCTTAAATGTTTCGTTTGTGTTGGTTTTGCCTCGTGTGCTTGAAACTTGGCTAATAAACTATTTGGTAAAGTTTAAATTTCCTTATTGCTCCTGTTTAGTGTGGTTTTGCAAAATGGTCCTTCGTGGCTGTTTGGCTCCAATTGTACATTCGATTGATGTCAGATTGAGAGGTTGTTCTTCCGCTGTAACCCTTGACACCATAGGATCGTTAAATTGCATTTAGACAAGATAAATCTTAATCTAGGATTGTTAATCAGAGGAAAATTCTTAGATTTTTCTCCGGTTATCCCTGTGTGACTCTCCCGATTCGGTCTTGCGACTAGACCGAGTCGAGGGGGTTACAAGACAAATATCGATACTTATAAAATAATTCATTAAACAATAAATATAAATACTATTTTGAAAATATCGATAAATCTAAAATGAAAACAATATGATAAAATGGTTCTCATGAGACGGTAGTGATTGTGGCGAGTCTAACGTACAATAGGTCTGGGGTGCGGCTAAAAGACGACAAATTTGATACTTGTCTAAAACTTAAAATGTTAGACTTTTTAATAATAATTTAGGTTGATTTTTTCGTATTTTTTTACAAATATCGAAACTTATTATCAATAAAATATATGGATATACATGTAAATATAATTATTTACGTATTTTAACATTATTCCCTCAAAATAATTATTAATCTAATTATACAACTTAATTTAATAATGGTCTCACTTTTTGGTGTAATTATAAAAAAGTTTAAAACAGAAAGGTTTAAGGTGTATTTTTATTCATCTGTTCATAGTAAATAATCAATTTAGTCTTTGAACTCAAGAATTATATTAATTTAGCTTTTGACTAACGTTGATCGATAGTGTGTTGACTTAGCCGTTTAACGGTACTAACGTAGCAGCTCACATGTGAATAATGACATGAAAGAAGGGTAACATTTAATTTTTAAGGAGTTTGAGGACAAAATTAATTTTTAGAAAATTTGAAGGCTAAATTACAGAAGATTTGATCCATGGATGTACTATTTTTTTAATATAATCGTCTTTGACTTGGCCATGATCTTTTTGTGTGTATTGACAACTATTTGAGTATGTTATTGTGTCGTTGGTCATTTTTTAAGCGATCACTTATCGAGGTGGTTAAAGTGTGTGCCCAATTATTTTTTTTACATGCTTATAGTTGTCTGGGTCATGTTTGTGTTTCGATCTGTCATAATACATATACTCGATAATATCTTCTATAATTAGTTTATTATCTTCAACATTACCTTCTTGTTAGAAAATTACAAACCCTACAAAATCTATAACACAACAATATAATTATTTTTAAATATTTAAATGATTTTTAATTTTATTTCTTGTAATGTCAATTTTCAATATAATTTTTTATAATTTCATAAATATTTTAAATTTGATTTTTTTAATAGTTAATAATTTATAATATTATAGGTTTATATATATAATAATAATTTTCATTTTTTTTGAAAAATTTAATGATATTTTTATTTTTTAAAATCAATTAAATCATTGAACTTCTATAAAAAAATCAATTTTTCCTTCAAATCCCCTCAAAAACCAAATGTTACCTCATGATGTATCATAGTTTACTTATAAACTGCCACGTCAGTACCGTTAACGATATTTTTACACATTAAGAAGAGAAATAAAGAGAGATGGAACAATTTGTTCTTTGCTAAGACTGATAGGTTTGGCCTCACGGGAATGTTAAAGTGGAGCCAATAAAAGAGAGGGAAGTAGATGTTGGCAGTGATAGAGAGATGGTTTAGTTTGGGTTCTCAATGAAACTTTGCTAAAGGTTGATGAAAACGGTGTTAGTGAAGGAGGAAGAGAAAGCCTTGCGGGGGTGAAACTTGGATAGCCATTTGCATTGCCATTGAAGAGTTGGCTTTCAGCATAAAACTAGAGAAAATTCTATAACGTGCGACGAACACTGTTGAACACCACTAATGTTGAACACCGTTAAACATTATTAAATTAATGGATTAATATCCTATACACTAGTGGTGGAAAATAAAGTTTCCACAAGCGAGTTTATTTAGGGGTTTAGGAGTTTAGTTTAGGGTTTAAATGTTAGGGGTTTAGGTTGTATGATTTAGAATTTAGGATTTATTGTTAGAATTTAGGGTTTGTGGCTTGGGGTTAGATTTTTAGGGTTTTAAGGTTAGAATTTTAAGTTTTAAATTTAGGCTTGAAAATAGGCATGCTTGTGTAAACTTTTTTTACACTGGCAGTGTATCAAATATTAATCCTAAATTAATTAATAAAGATTTAAAATTACAAGGACCCATCATACAATTAATAATTATTTTAAAAAGTTTAATTAAATTATTTTTATATATTAAAATTTTATTTTTTAATAAGGATAAACTATATATTTAGTACCTCATCTATTTCTGTATTTCTATTGAACCCTTATTATTTAAATATTATTTTAATTTGACCATATTCTTTGTAAAAATAATTTAACCCTAAACTATTAAACCTTAAACTCTTAAACTTATAAAGAGACACCAATATCAGAAGCTCCAATTCTGTTGAGATAAACCAAAGTCGATAGTTGTTCTTTCCCGTCCCATTTGACAATTAAAAACAACCTCTGTATTTATGTCAGCTTGAGAAATTTCATTAACCTAGACAAAGAAAAAACATAAAGAGAAAATGTTATACATTATTAGCACAATACAATTTTGTCATGTTAATGCTACATATATAATAATCATACACCACCAAATTGACTTCATGCAGAAAATTGAGATATTGCAACCATCAAATTAATATTTTTATAATTTAGACACATAATATCGTGGTCATTCAAAGCTTTCATTTCTGAGTACCAAATACGCAAACTACTATGATAGTCGTTTGTTTAAAATAAAATAAAAATAAGATTTTGGATCATCATGACATCATGCAAAAACACATGGATTGGTAAGCTTCTCCCTTTATTATACTTTTTTAGCTAGAAACTATTTTTTAGGTTGAATAGTTTAGGGTTTAAAGTTTAATAGTTTAGGGTTTTAGGTTGAGGGTTAAGGGTTAAATTATTTTTTTATAAAGAATAAGGTCAAATTAAAATAATATTTAAATAATGAAGGTTCAATAGAAATAAAGAAATATGTGATGTACTAAATATATAGTTTACCCTATTAAAAAAATAAAAATTTAATATATAAAAAATAATTTAATTGATTTTTTAAAGTAATTATTAATTATTTGATGGGTCCTTTAAATTTTAAATCTTTATTAATTAATTTAATGATGTTCAACAGTGTTCAACATTAGTAGTGTTCAGCGATGTTCATCGCACGTGGTAGACTCATCCTAAAACTAGAGGCAAACACGTTGTTAAAAAACAACATGTTATTACAACTTTCATTTAAGGTGATATATATATATATATATATATATTTATTTATTTTGTATGTGCAATGTCAGTTCTCTGTTATTTGAGTAACATAGGTTAACAGTTGAGTGATCAAAACGATAAAGGTAAAAAATATAAGTGGCAATTATAATATATTTTTAAATTAAGTGATCAAAATGGAACAAACCCTAAAGAAAAAAGCCCTCATATATATATATATATATATTCTTTAGATGAATTTTAATGCATGATGTAATTTTAAGATGGATTAATTAAGAGTATATTTGATAATAGTTGAAAATTTAAATTCATTGAAAATTAATAGTTTTAATGGTTTAAAATTTTAAGAATATTATTAAGGATATAGCTCGGTTGATTTCGGAACGAGAGCGAAACCTTTAAGGAATTGCGGATGTTGTCCTGAAACGTCAGGGGATTGGAAAGACTGCCCTCAGCTAGTGGTTTTTATCTTCATAACGGTACGAAACGCAAAAAGTGTGCATTATCGGAGATTGTGTTTTTATCTTCGAAAGAGAGTCAAGCAGCCGCGGAGCTTGAGACATAACTAGAAAGCGTTTTTGAGGACAATGATTTAGAAACTATGGCTTTCAGATATTTTTGTTTTGGTTGCATCACCATCGGTTGGTACATCTGCGGCTTGTTGGTGTATATGAGAAACTTTATTGTTTGTATTTATGTTTCTGGGATTCCAAGTTGCCTGAAGATTGGAGTGCATGTTTCGATTGAGATGCATGTTTTATGGGGCTGCCTTTGCGATGTAAGATAGTCGTTGTGGTGATATGGCAGATGGGAGTCGGGACATTGTTGTCTTTGGTGTTGTGTGTACTCTTTGGTGTTTTTGCTCTTTGGTGTTTCCTTTCATATAATATTATCGTGTGTACTCTTTCCCTCCACTATAAGTTTATAGAGGTTTTTAATGAGGCGCACGCTGATATTTCTTTTTGTATGATTCTATTCCTCAATACAGTCCTACTTAATTGCATATAAAAAGCATATTTGATAATCTAAAATTAAAACTATCAAGTTGTTATGAATATTTATCAATGTGGATGTCTATCATGATGAGAACTTTATCTAAGGAGATTGATTTACTTTATCATCAGGAATATTATCTCCATTAATTAGAGTTCAATGTAATATGTACTTATAATGCCTATAAATAAATGATTTGATTAAGGCATTCGATACTCATGTCAATATTATGAATAATACAAATCTCCCTCTTTCTCTCGTCCATGTGTTCTTTATTCTTGTTATCGTTCTTCCTTATTTTATTCACAACACGTTATCAGCATGACTTGCTCCAAAGCAACAATTTATTTACATCGAAGATTGGATTCATCTACTACACATCAATCACCCAATTCGTTGTTTTTATTTAATATAAGATATCAAGAATTGTAAGTGAAAAGGGAAGGTTAGCAATTTTTCTTTTTGTTGCTTTACTTTTATAATTATTTACAAGGTACGGTTAATTTTATTTTTGATATCAATTAATTACTTTGTTGGTGTTTTATACTGTTCTAATAAAAAATGATTGCTTTTGTTTCTGCTTGTTTAAGCCAAATAAGAAAAAAAGTATAATGTTAAGGAACTTTTAAGACGAACAAATTGAGATTGTTTATTTAATTTAAGACTAAAAAAGAGAAGAAAAAATATTACTCCCTCTTTCCCACTAAAACTGACACATGTTGACTTTTTTTGGCGTCAAACCTTTTCAACTTTGGCCTCTTATAATTTAAATTTTATTATTGATAAAAATATGAAAAAAAAAATATATTTTAAAAACCTTGAATCAACTTGTTTTTTTAAATATATATATATTTTATAATTTTTAATTAATTAAAATATTTAAATAAATTATAGTCAAAGTTGAAAAATTTGACCAAAAAAATGTCAACATGTGACAATTTTAGTGGGATGGAGGGAGTATGTTTCTTAATTAACGGTGCTTAAATGTCCTTAAAACAACTTGCTTTGAGTGAGTTACATTTTAGTGATTAACTTGTATTTATTATTTAATATTTCTTTGTTACGTAATACTTATTTTATGAAAGTTAATATTTTTAATCGTGTTTTGAGTTTTTGCATGATATAATGACTTGGAAAGAGACATGGCATTATGAGAAGCTGTCTTGGTCATTTTCTACGTCTCCATCATCCTCGAGAGGAAAACCAATATCGGTAAATTCTGATTTTATTTTTATTCTTTAAATTATAATTTTAAAGTGCGACAAATCATATTGATTTTTCTCGAAAGCAATAATTCTTATGTGTCAAAAAACTTGACTATTTCTCCCAAGTTCAAGTTACGAAAATTCGTCTTGATCCAAAAAGATTTGTGGGAGGCATTCCCTGAAGTGATTGCAAGCATGGTGTTTATTCCATGCGATTATTGGATCTGTTTCATTCCCTGAAGTGAATGCAAATATGGTAAATCAATATTCAATTGGTAACATAACTTTGATATAATCCAAGTATATTGGCTGGACATCCCGTTCTGCGAGGCTATTGGTCTCAAAGGAGGTTTTTAAATGACCTTGTAAACTGGTTTAACAATGCTGCGTACGGGATTAAATCTTTTTTCTTTGCAATGAGGATATGTTAATAAAAACATACTCTATTTTCACGCACATAATGTTGTCCACAGACACAATATTGTCAAAAAGTTTTAAAGACCCATTGGCTCTACTTCATTCCCTGAAATGAATGTGAGATTATTTATGGAAAGGATAAAAATCACATTAAAAGTTGTGGTCATGGTCGAGACTATGAATATAGACATGAAATATATGGTCATTTTAAGAATACTTCTACCCACCGGTAGTGAGGTTATAAGGATGACAAGAGTGATAAAGATCACTCTAAGGAAGTAAAATCCTTTTTGTAACACCCGAGTTTGGGGGTCGGGTGAAAATAATATTAAAATAATGTTTCGAGTTTTCCCTTTTCGTTTTAAAATTCATTTAATATGTTGGATCCAATTTTAATTCGAAGCCCAAAATTTCATGGATTTTAGAATAGTGGAAGATGACCATTTTCATTAATGACACTCTTGTAAATATTGGATCTTGGAAAATAAAAACTCATTTTATTTTAAAATACTCATTTAACTCATCTTCTTCCCCCTTTCTCTTTCATTTTCACGACAAAAACCCCTTCACCATTGGAGTTACTATTCCATCACCATACTCTCTCATCTTTGGTGATTTTCGAGAGGTAAACCTATATTTGACTTGTCCTTATCATTCTCTACAAGTCTATACCTTTATTTTTCATTAAAGCTCATGGTTTTGCATTTTGGATTTTTGAAGTTTTAGATTAAAAATGTCATCTTTATCAACTTTAACTTAAGATTTTGATTTGTTGATGTTATATAAGTTGTTTGCTACCTAAAAGGTCCAACATACTTGATTTTTACATGGTTTTATAAAGATTCCCGAAATTGGGTTTTAGAGAGGTTTTAGAAAGGTTTATAGGTGAGTTTGAGGGCTGTTTTGTGTGGAATTTTGATGGCTGATGATTGGTTGTTAGTTAAGAGTTGTTTTGGAAGCTTTTGGGAGTGTTAAAGGTGTTGAAATCAGTGGTTTTAGGCTGTGCTTAAGAGCTGCTCGAAAATGGCATTTTTGGGGTTGTCTTTAGCTTGAAATCATGTGATACTTGCTTGAATTGTGTTCCGGGTTGCTACAGTGATTTGTGGACTGAATTATGGTTGTTTTGATTGTGTTGAATTGCTTAGAAGCAAGGGTTTGTGTTGGTGAAGCCTCGGGAAAGAATCTAGAACCGTTGGGAGCTTGATCGGCTAGAGTGGTTGAGTTTGGATTAGTCTGTGAGTGGTTATACGTTTTGAACTTGGTTTTCAAACGTTGGTTCAAGCATGTGGACCTAGGTTGGGCTTGGTAAACCCACCTAGAGTTGGGATTAGATTAGAAGTCTAATCCCAAACTTTAGTTAGAGACTTTGGTTGAACTTTAAATGTTGAGTATGCCTCTGGTTTCATGTTAATTGTGATTAATGTGATTATGTTTATTGTGTTATACATGTGTGTTGAGGCATGAGTTTTGATGCATTGTTATATGCATGTGGTTATGGACTGTGGTATGTGCATGATGGTAAATCATGGTGAGTACGTGCTAAGCACAAAAATTGGTAAGAGATTGTGTTGTGAAAGATTGTGAAATGTGTTAGTATTGGCACTAGTATGCTTGGGTACAATGATCGATCATTAGGATATTTAGTGTGCACACGAGAGTCTAAATGGGAACGTGGTCTTGGTGATGGTAGTCATCAAGATGGCGTACGAGTTCGCCCGGAAATCTTCTTTTATATGTTAGTCGATGATGAGTGGAATCCCATCGACGGGGCGTGAGGATGAGTGGAATCCCCTCTGCGTGAAACGATGATGAGTGTAATCCCACCGTAAGGTAATTGTTGTGTTGTTGGATGTGAGTTCTAACGGTTATCCGTGTATTCGGGTCATAGCTAGGTGCCAATACGGATTGTGGAATGTGCTTGCTAATACATTGATATATGTGTTTCCATATGTTGTGTTTATGGACTTTTGAGCATGGCATAATGTTGAGTTTATGTTCATGCATCATATGCACTTGACTCTTGTGGTTTCAAAGGTAAGAACTCATGCATTCTACCTTGGTTGTGTGCTCGTGCTTGGACCCTGCATTGTCGAGGTTTGTTTTATGAGCTTACCCTCACTAAGCTTTATGCTTACGCTCTCTTTTGTTCGACAATGCAGATCCGTAGTTCGTGGGTTGCTAGTGCAAGAGGATGGCCTCCAAGTGTGCTAGTTGAGCTTTTTCTATCCTCAAGTATGAACTATTTAATGTTATGGATGTAATAGACAAGCAATGGGATTTGAGCTTTGATGTATGTTGTTGTTTGTGTTAGGAGCATGTTTAGACTCCTATGTTTTGTGGATGTTATGTTTAAGGCTTGCTTATGCCTAGTATGTTGGCCTTGTGCCCCTATCTTGAATGCTTGTGAATGTTGGTCTAAAGCATGAGATCTTAAATGTTATGTATGCATCTTTTGTTGAATTGATGTTTCCTTTTATTGAATGGCTTTTATATGTATGATGAGTGTTAATCATGCTTGTTGTAGGGTGCTTTGCATCTAGGGTTAATGCATGATTAGTTGGAGGCCTTAGTTGGTGTTGTGAGGCAGCCTTGAGCCTTAATCCAGCTAAAACCAGTCTGCTCGCAGCAGGCATATCGAAACGGTTGGTCCCGTTTCGATACGGTCCTCTTGTTTCAGGCCAAGCGTTTCGATACGCGGGAGAGGCATTTTGATACCATTTTGCTACTGGAAATCTGAGATTTTGACAAGAAATTGAGGGTATCGAAACGGTCTTCGTAGCGTTGACCACGAGAAGTTGACCGATGAGGGCGTATCGATACGGTCAACAAGCGTTTCGATACGGTCTCCTCGAGTTGACTTTGGCCAGTTGACCTAGTCAAGGCGTATCGATACACTCTATGGGCGTATCGATACGGCCTACAGTTTAAGTTAAAATGGGCTGTTTTTGGTATGTTGTTTGGGTTGATCGCCTCGCTTGTTGCTGCCGCTGTTGTTGTTTCACATAGGACATATTATTGCATCTAGACAAGTTAATAATAAATGAAAAGTTTTTCCCGGGTTGTTAACCGAAGTGGAGCCTTAACGGGTTTCGCCTCGGTTATCCCCGTGTAACCCACTCGGACCGGTCAGTCGCCCGAACCGGGACAAGGGGGTTACACTTGTTGGTATCAGAGCCTGAGGTTTCCGAGACCTTGGGCAGGTAAGTGAGGTAAGTTAAATTCTTGTATTGCAATTGCACGGTGTTTTCTTGCCATGTAAGTATGTTTGCTTGTTTATCAAGTATGCTTTGATATATGCTTGTTTGATCGTATATGTATGTTGTTTGAAGCATGTTAAGTTGAGCCCCATTGCTTCTATTACATCGGAAAAATGATTTTTAAGTGATGGAACATACTTGAGCCACTTGGACCCTTGCCCTTGCTAACCCTGTTTGTATGTTGTTGTTGTTGTGTTGTAGTTGTTATCTGTGAGCGCCTATGTTGAAGCCTAGAGGTAGACCGATGATGGTTCGTTAGGAACCTCGGGTTGCGGCTCCTGTTAATGAGCCGGTGGCTGGAGTAGAGGCTCATGTGGAAGAGCCTGATGTTGGAGTCGGAGCTCCACCACCACCACCACCACCACCACCTCCTCAGCCTGAAGTGGGAGGCGAGGCTGGAGCTGAGGGAGTGAGACCTTAGGTTGGACAGGGTAGCCAAGGTCCTGCAGGAATAGATATGGCTCCGCTAGTTCAAGCTATAGCAGGAGCATTTCAGGCTGCAGTTGCCGGAGCTCATGCTGCAGTTGAGCCGATTGGTGATGATGCTAGCTTACCGTTAGAGAGGCTTCGTAGCCTAGGAGCTGATGAGTTCAGAGGATCTACGCTTGAGAGATCAAAGTTGTGGCTAGAGAAGACAATTCGTATCTTAGCTCAGATGGGATGTGTGGGAGCTCGTAAGTTGGGCTGTGTAGTCTCGTTGCTTCAGGGTGATGCCTACACCTGGTGGGTCACCATTACTACCGACGTGCCTGAGGCTGAGATCAGTTGGAACTTGTTTGAGACTGCTTTCAGGAAGAGGTATTTGGGGTTGATGTATCTAGATGAGAAGAAGCGAGAGTTCATGGCTCTTGTTCAGGGAGATGCATTAGTGACAAATTATGAGATTCGCTTTGTCCGTCTGAGTCAGTATGCTCCGGAGTGGGTTCCTAATGAGAGGGACCGTTGTAATCGGTTCAGATATGGACTTCATGAGGAAGTCAAGAGGTACACATTGGCTTCAGATTATTTTGATTTTGATGTCTTGGTCGCTAGGGCCAAGGACATCGAGCATATCTTGGGGCTGACCAAGCGTTCATGAGGATCTAGTTCAGGGAAGAGGCACAATAACTTTGATTGTGGTGATGCCAAGAGGCATCGTGGTGGTGGACATCAGTTTGACCACAGGCGTCGCGGTGGCCACATGGTAGAGACAATCAGGGCCATAGAGCTGGAGGGCGTTTGCCCGAGTGCACTCGTTGTGGGAGACAACATTCAGGAGAGTGTTGGGGTAATTTTCATGCTTGCTGGAACTGTGGGTCGAGAGACCACTTCAGGAGAGAGTGTCCGCATCAGGCGGCACAGGCACCGAATCTGTCACGGGCTTCTACGAGAGCGACCGACTATCAGAGAGGCTGTGGGCACGGTCGTGGTTACTTCCAGCCGAGGGCTGATGCACCTAGGATAGAGGCGCCAAGGAATCTTGCTCATGTTGTGGCAGTACAGCCAGAGGCCGGTGGACCGGCTAGAGTCTACGCACAGAGAGAGGCAGGGAATGACACAAATGTGATAGCATGTAATTTTGAGTTACAGTCCATGTCTTTGCTTTCCTTAGTTGATTCGGGTTCTACGCATTCTTATATTTTGAGTGAGCATGCAAAGAAGTTAGACATACCTGTTGAGATCTTAGACATAGGTATGCATGTGACTAGTTCTTTCGGTGAGACAGTTGTTGTTAGACGGATGTATAGGAGGTGTTCGCTGAAGATTCAGGGTCATGTGTTTCCTGTTGATATGATGGAGCTTCTGTTCTATGGTTTTGATATTATTTTGGGTATGGATTGGTTGGTTGAGCACAGAGCTAGTGTAGATTTTGAGACAAAGAGAATTTCGTTGAAGCTTTCCGATGACTACGAGGTAGTGGTAGTAGGTGAGAACGTTACGTTCTTATCAAATGTTGTGTTAGATTTAGAGGCTCATAGGTTGATGGATTCCGGTTGTGGGGCTTATCTAGCGTATGTAATGAATCTGAATATGAGTGAGGTTAGACCAAAAGATATCAGAACAGTTTGTGATTATCCGGATGTGTTTCCAGAAGAGTTACCGGGTTTGCCTCCTAATAGAGATGTGGAGTTTGTGATTGAGACTGTTTTAGGGTCTACTCCAGTTTCTATTGCTCCGTATCGTATGGCTCCGAAAGAGTTGAAAGAATTGAAGAGTCAGCTTAAGGAGTTGTTAGACCGTGGTTTTATTAGGCCTAGTAGTTCGCCTTGGGGTGCTCCCGTGTTGTTTGTGAAGAAGAAGGATGGTAGTATGAGAATGTGTATCGACTACAGGTAGTTGAACCAATTGACAGTAAAGAACAAGTATCCGTTGCCTCGTATAGATGACTTGTTTGATCAGTTGAGAGATGCCTCAATGTTTTCGAAGATAGATTTGAGATCAGGGTACTATCAGTTGAAGGTAAAGGAGTGCGATGTTCCGAAGACAACTTTTAGGACTAGATATGGTCATTATGAGTTCCTTGTGATGCCGTTTGGGCTCACGAATGCACCAGCAGCTTTCATGGACATGATGAACAGAGTTTTCCGAGATTATCTAGACCGGTTTGTAGTTGTTTTCATATATGACATTCTTGTGTACTCAAGATCGGAAGAAGAACATGATGAGCACTTGAGACTTGTTTTGCAGAGATTGATGAGTAATAAGTTGTATGCTAAGCTTAGTAAATGTGAGTTCTGTATTAAAGAGGTTGTGTTTCTTGGCCATGTGGTTTTAGCTGAAGGTATCCGTGTTGATTCGACGAAGATTGAGGCTATTGTTGAGTGGAAACAACCTAAGTCAGTGACTGAGATTAGGAGTTTCCTAGGATTAGTTGGTTACTATAGGAGGTTCGTTGATGGTTTCTCTAGAGTAGCTGCTCCGTTGACTAAATTGTTGCAAAAAGGAGTGAAGTTTGAGTGGTCAGATGCGAGACAAAAGGCTTTTGAGAAATTAAAAGAAGCTTTGACGAATGCTCCAGTGTTAGTACAATCAGTTTTAGGGAAAGAGTTCGTGATCTATAGTGATGCTTCCTACGTAGGTTTAGGTTGTGTTCTGATGCAAGAAAGGAGAGTTGTTGCCTATGCTTCGAGACAATTGAAGGTGCACGAGAAGAATTACCCTACGCGTGACATTGAGTTAGTAGCAATTGTGTTTGC
This sequence comes from Hibiscus tridactylites, assembly GCA_958450335.1. NCBI lineage: Eukaryota > Viridiplantae > Streptophyta > Magnoliopsida > Malvales > Malvaceae > Hibiscus > Hibiscus tridactylites. Next base: position 56,718,417 of record OY288287.1, on the reverse strand, counting down.
ATTGAAGATTTGGCGTCACTATTTGTACGGTGAGAAGTGCACGGTTTACACTGATCATAAAAGCTTGAAGTATTTGATGACTCAGAGAGAGTTGAACTTGAAACAGAGAAGATGGCTTGAGCTGTTAAAAGACTATGATTTGACTATTGAGTACCATCCGGGTAAGGCAAATGTAGTAGCCGATGCGTTGAGCAGAAAAGTTGCAGATGAGTTGCGAGCTATGTTTGCTAGACTGAGTGTATCAGGGGATGGTGGTTTGATCACATAGTTGCAAGTGAAACCTTCTTTGATTCAGAAGATCAGAGAGAAACATTTGCAAGATGTATCGCCAGTTCCGCATGTTCAGGACATAGCCGAAGGTAGACCGACCGAGTTTAGTTTCAGTGATGAGCACATGTTGTGTTTTAGAGACAGAGTTGTAGTACTTGAAGATGTTGAGTTGAGACGTACGATTCTGAGCGAAGCACATTTGAGTCCATTTTTTATGCATCCGGGCAGTACTAAGATGTACCAAGATTTGAAGAATGATTATTTTTGGGTTGGTTTGAATAAGGATGTAGTCGAGTACGTGAGCTGTTGCATGGTTTTTCAGAGAGTAAAGGAAGAACATTAGGCTCCTTCAGGTTTGTTACAGCCTTTGAAGATTCCAAAATGGAAATAGGAGAGGATCACTATGGACTTTGTGTCGGGGTTACCGTTGTCTCCTTCGAAGAAGAATTCCGTTTGGGTGATAGTTGATAGATTCACTAAGTGTGCTCATTTCTTAGCAGTGAACACTACAAATTCTTTAGACAAGTTGGAAAATTTGTATATTCGCGAGATTGTGAGACTTCATGGAGTTCCAAAGTCTATTGTATCAGACAGAGATCCGAGATTCACATCGAGGTTCTGGAGTTGTTTGCATAGTGCGTTGTTTGCATAGTGCCCTAGGTAGTCGTTTGCATTTCAGTACCTCGTATCATCCACAGTCAGATGGATAGTCAGAGCAAGTGATACAGATTTTAGAGGATATGCTTCGTTGTTGTGTGATTGACTTCTAGGGTTCTTGGGAGAAGCATTTGCCCTTAGTCGAGTTTGCTTACAACAACAGTTACCAGGCTAGTATACAGATGACTCCTTATGAGGCATTGTATGGTAGACGATGTAGGACTCCGATCTGTTGGGCTAAAACAGGTAAGAAATTGTTACCTATGCCAGATTTGCTTAAGGGGACTACCGAAAAAGTGAAGTTGATTTGTGACCGTTTGAAAACAGCTTCCGATCGTCAGAAATCTTACGCAGATTTGAAGAGAAAAGAGATTGAGTTTTCAGTGGGTGAGAAGGTGTTTATGAAAGTATCTCTGTGGAAGAAGGTGTTTCCGAGGTTTATTGGTCCGTATGAGATAGTTGAGCGGATTGGGCCAGTAGCTTACCGTTTGAGATTGCCTTCAGAGTTAGAGAAGATCCATGATGTTTTTCACGTGTTGATGCTTAGGAGATATAGATCAGATCCGTCTCATGTTATGCTCGTTGAGGAAATAGAACTGAATTCGGATTTGTCTTACAATGAAGAACCGGTTGAGATACTTACTTCTGATAGCAAGGTGTTGCGTGGTAAGACCATAGAATTGGTCAAGGTGTTATGGAGACATAGAGGTGTGAAAGAGGCCACGTGGGAGAGGAAAGCTGATATGCTTGAGCAGTTTCCGTATCTGTTTCCGTCAGGTAATTTCGGGGACGAAATTCCTTAAGTGGGGAAGAGTTGTAACACCCGAGTTTGGGGGTCGGGTGAAAATAATATTAAAATAATGTTTCAGGTTTTCCCTTTTCGTTCTAAAATTCATTTAATATGTTGGATCCAATTTTAATTTGAAGCCCAAAATTTCATGGATTTTGAAATAGTGGAAGATGACCATTTTCATTAATAGCACTCTTGTAAATATTGGGTCTTGGAAAATAAAAACTCATTTTATTTTAAAATACCTATTTAACTCATCTTCTTCCCCCTTCTCTTTCATTTTCACGACAAAAATCCCTTCACCAATGGAGTTACAATTCCATCACCATACTCTCTCATCTTTGGTGATTTTCGAGAGGTAAACCCATATTTGACTTGTCCTTATCATTCTCTACAAGTCTATACCTTTATTTTTCATTAAAGCTCAATGTTTTGCATTTTGGATTTTTGAAGTTTTAGATTAAAAATGTCATCTTTATCAACTTTAACTTAAGATTTTGATTTGTTGATGTTATATAAGTTGTTTGCTACCTAAAAGGTCCAACATACTTGATTTTTACATGGTTTTATAAAGATTCCCGAAATTGGATTTTAGAGAGGTTTTAGAAAGGTTTATAGGTGAGTTTGGGGGTTGTTTTGTGTGGAATTTTGATGGCTGATGATTGGTTGTTAGTTAAGAGTTGTTTTGGAAGCTTTTGAGAGTGTTAAAGGTGTTGAAATCAGTGGTTTTAGGCTGTGCTTAAGGGCTGCTTGAAAATGACAATTTTGGGGTTGTCTTTAGCTTGAAATCATGTGATACTTGCTTGAATTGTGTTCCGGGTTGCTAAAGTGATTTGTGGACTGAATTATGGTTGTTATGATTGTGTTGAATTGCTTAGAAGCAAGGATTTGTGTTGGTGAAGCCCCAGGAACGAATCCGGAACCATTGGGAGCTTGATCGGCTAGAGTGGTTGAGCTTGGATTAGTCGGTGAGTGGTAATACGTTTTGAACTTGGTTTTCAAACGTTGGATCAAGCATGTGGACCTAGGTTGGGCTTGGTAAACCCACCTAGAGTTGGTATTAGATTGATAGTCTAATCCCAAGCTTTAGTTAGAGACTTTGGTTGAACTTTAAATGTTGAATATTGTTGAGTGTGCAAAAGTTATACTTTTTACCCCCTATTTAACCTATATTTCTGCTGCATTCAAGCATAATTCATTGCATTTAGGATAGATTTCACATATACATCACAATTATATAAAATGGCACAGTTGCTACTGATTTTGGCTGATTTTGCAGGTAGCTGTTGTGGCAGACTCAGGGCAGTGAAGAGGCAGAGCTGGAACACAGGACTGAAGTCGAGAAGGAAGACGATGCCGTGGCAGCCAATGACGACAACAATGGTGAAGGGAAAAATAAAGTGGAGCTCGACAGAAAGAGGAAATTAAGTCGGTCTGTCGTGGGCCACTCTTATATTTTTCTTAGCCCTAGATCAGAATGAAGGCCAAGCCCAAAGTACAAGGAAGAAACCCAAAGCAAGAAAAGAGGACGACTTAAAGGCATCTACTCAGAAGATTTAGTCTTTAAAAGAGTTGTACTTTACTTTAAACTTGTATTCTTGCCATATTAGAAAACTTGGACCCAAGGCCTATATAAAGGCATGTAATTCGGCCAAGGGAAGGACATCTCATTCTCTAGCCGTCTTCCCCAAAACACCCTAGTCGTTTTCCCCTTCTCATCATGTTCTAAACTTCCCCTAGGACAAAGGGTTGATTCTGTAAAGTAGTTGCAAGGATTGTATTGTTTTTAGGAATTTTCTGTTCAATGAAATAAACTTCAAGTTTGCTTATTCTGGTTTTCAACATCTTACAAGAGTATCGAGAGAGCATTATGAGATTATTCATTTACTTAATATCGGGAGAGTTAAGTATACGAAAGGAATAAGTGCAGGTTCTCTAGTTTATGGTTGAACTATCTCGGACCTAGGGATAGGACGAGGTTAAGTGGCTAAGGAAGAATTCAACAACATCGGTGCTCATCCTTCGATTCACGTCGAGAGGTATCATCTAAGACGTGTTCATCGACAGACTTGGACCTAGGGATAGGACAAGGCACAACAGGGATTCTTGCCAAGCTTGAAGTACATAGTTGTGTGATCGCTGCTGCGACAACAATAGATTGCTTCCGCCGCAGGTGCTGCCGGGACAGAGACGACGACAGAATAGGAATTTCTATACAGTGCAATACCTGCACTACTGAGCAAATTAATACCGACCTATTTCTTTACCCTGAATCTTTTAATCTTTTATATTCAGTATTCCTCAATATTTTTCAACAATCAATTAAACTCTCTTCTTTCTCTCTTGTGCAAAAATCTAAGGATAAAGCTATTTCCAGTCCCTGTGGAATCGACATCCGATACTTAGTGTATCACTTTACTACTTGCATTGTAACCCCCTCGTCCCGGTCTGGCCAGATGACCGGTCCGAGTAGGCCACACGGGGGAAACCGAAGCAAAACCCGTTAAGGTTCCCCCTCGGTTAGCAACCCTAAAAATTTCTTTTAATTTAATCTTCTCTAAAGGAACCTTTAAATCCTATATGATCATAACAACGGAATAAATTGAGGAAGACACGCAACTGGACACAGAACAACAAATAAACTGTCCAATTTTAATCCATTAGGCATGCCGTTTCGAAACACCATTGAGGCGTATCGAAACGCCTTGACCTGGTCAACTACCCCAAGCCCACACGAGAAGGCCGTATCAGAACGGAGGTCAACCGTTCCGGAACATCTTCAACGGTCAACTTCTCGTGGTCAACGAGATATTGACCGTTCCGAAAACCTTAGACCCGTTTCAAAATGCCTTCATCTCGACAATTTCTCATATTTCTAGTAGCCAAAGTGTTCCGAAACTCGTATCGGAACAGGGGCTCACACTGGCCAAGCCGTATCGTAACGCGTTCCGATACAGGGTCCCTGAAGCCTTACCCGTTCCGAAACGGCCCAGCCCGTTTCGAAACACTGGCTGTCTGTAACCTTCGAAAACCAACTTTAAGCATTTCTCAACAACTCTAAAGGCCCTAAACGACCCCAAGAAGCACTCAACACTTACAAGCATGGACTAGAGGCATGGACCCTATGTCAAAACATGCTCAAACACACAAGGCATAAGGTGAAGCATCTATTCATAGCATTTACACAAAAGGCAACATTTCATATAAAGGCATGCTTAAGGACTCGAACGCCAAATGGCACAATCCATCACATAAGGGTGTACATGCCAACCAAAAGCAACTTAAACATTCATAAGGCATGTCATCACACAAGCATTCCATAAGACATAACATGTTTTACAATCAAAGTCAATTCATGAACATCAATCACATATATGAGTCATACATCGCTCATACAAAACATACTCTTGCCACATTGCTAAACTACCACATTAATTGCTAAACCGTACTTGAGCAACAAAAACTTGGAAAGTCCATTTCGCCTTGCTCCGTGCTAACACCACACTAATGATCTGCATTGTTGAAAATGAGAGCGTAAGCTAGAAGCTTAGTGAGGATGCTCTAAAATCGAAAACATCAACAATGCAGGGTCCAAGCATGCAAATCCTAATCTCACATACAACATACATATGTATCAACAAGTCAACCTAGCTAGTCTTTCAAGAGTCATAATATGGCATCCCACATCATACTAAGCTCAACAACAAATATCTCAATTATCAAAAACATCATAATCATGAAAGCAATATCATTGGCAACTATTAGTTTAGCCGGATGTGCGGATTTAATCTCAACAACAACATTACCTCGGTGGGATTACACTCATCACCGGACCTTGCATGAGCGGGATTCCACTCATCACCACATGCCCTATGGATGGGATTCCACTCATCATCACGTAGAATATAAATAAATTTCTGGTGGAATGTTACATCACTGTACTCCTCCTTGATGACTCAACGCCATCAAGGCCACGTACGTTTTGACTCAATTTGTGTGCACACTAATCCTAATGATCGATCGTTTACATCCGGTAAGCTAATTAGTGCCAATTTCCTTAACCACATCACATATCCACCATTTATATCACATACACATATAGCATGGTATACACATACAAATCAATCCACATTTCTCGCGATCAATTTGGCAAGGCATAAATAACATTCAATAGAAATCAAGGAGCTAAGTTACCAATTTAACTCCACATAGGAATGGCCTACCAATCACATTCCAACACATACACTACGCACACTTGAACCAACTTTAAAACATATTTAAAGTTACTCACCACCCTTCCTTAGCCACCAAAGCAAGCTAGCCTCCTAAATGCCCGAATTCGGTCCAGAAGCTTCTCCAAAGTCTCCTCTCGTTTCTAGCCAATCAAAACATATCCATTTCTCACAAATCAATGCTAAGTTTCAGCCGCAAACTTCAACCCACAAACACAAGCCACACTTCAACAATTTCAAACCCAACAATCACTCAAAATACCCATTTTCGAGCTCCCTTAAAACCCAGCTGAAAACCATGTTTTCAAACACCCAAATGACACCCAAATGGTCCCAAAACACCTTCCTAACATTCCTAAACCATCAGCCCTTCAACCCAACCCTAAAACTCACCAAAATCCAAGTTTTAGACACTTCAAAAATAGCCACAAGGACCCATTTCGGGTTTTCACCCAAAATCACACATTTTAACATATTATGTGTATTTTAAGGTGACTAAACCAAAACCCAACTTAATAAATCGAAATCAATTGAAAAACCTGTTGCGTGTAAAATAGTCTATCGCAATGGTAGTGCAAGTGTACACGACGCAAGTAGTAAAGTGATACGAAGTATCGGATATCGTCTCCACAGGGATTGGGCTAATGACTTCACCTTGATTTACTGCACGAAGTAAAGGAAATATTTTAGAAAGTTGTCACGAATAATAAAGTAAAAACGTAAATAAAAGGATTGAATTATCAAGATAGAGAGAATGGGCCGGTATTGAATTGCTCGGTAGTGCAGGTATTGAATTGCTTAGAATCTCCAGTTCTGTCGTCGCTCCCGTCGCCGACAGCAGCTGTCGCGGCGTCTGTCCGTTAGTTGTTGCGGCAGCAGACACTAACTCAGTACTTCAAGCTTGGCAAGAATCCCAGATCTGCCTTGCCCTATCCCTAGGCACAAGTCTGTCGATGAACACGTCTTTGATGATACCTCCCGGCGTGAATCGAAGGGTGAACACCGATGTGTATAAATTCTTCCTTAGCCACTTAACCTCGCCTTATCCCTAAGCACGAGATGGTTCAACTATAAACTAGAGAACGCGCTTTTATCTCTTTCGTATACTTAACTCTCCCGATGCTAAGTAAATAGATAACCTCACAATGCTCTCCCGATGCTCTTGCAAGATATTAAAACCAAGATAAAAGAACTTGAAGTTTATTTTATTGAACTTGAAAAATCCTAAAACAAAGCAACCCTTGCAACTACTTTACAAAACAACCCGTAGCCCTAAGGGGAATTTAGAACATGTCGGTGACGGGTGGACGGCAGGGGTTTAGGTTTGGTTATGGAGTAATCGGTTCTGCCCTAGGTTTAATCTATGCCCTTTATATAAGCTTTGGGCTCAAGTTATCTAAGGTAACAAGGATTACAACTTTAATTAAAAGTAAGATTCTAATGAAGACTAAATCTCTAAAGTATCCTACTTTCTAGCCGCATCCCTATTTTGTGGGAATTCCTTTCCTTGAGCTTTGGCTTGACATATCTTTTGATCCGGGGCTTGAAAAATTATTTGGCTTCCACACGACAGACGAGCAGATTTTTCTCTATCTATCGATGTCCACTTCACTTTTCCTCTTCAATAATCTGCTGTCACCATGCTGTCACGACAGGTCCATGACAGATTCGTCTTCTTCAGCTGCTTGTCCAGTTCAGCTCTCCTGCTTATCTGCCCTGCGCCTGCCTTCATTGTCAACCATGGCAGCTTCCTGCAAAATATACCTTCTTTTAGTAGAATCCATGCCTTTTATATAATTGTGATGTTTTATTGAAAACTACCCTAAATGCAATGCAATGATGCTTGAATGCAGCAGAAATATGGGTTAAAAAGGGTGTAAATAATAGAACTTTTACACACTCAACACACCCCCAAACTCAAGTCTTTGCTTGCCCTCAAGCAATTAAACCTAAAGAAAAATGAAAATTTTTGTGTTGGCCTTCAAACAGTGAACTGTCCCTTACCCGTCGCTCATTCTCTATGGCGGCAGCAACCTGTCGGAAAGGTTAGGATCTGTCCGGAATCTCCCTATAGCTCTCGTGCAGTGTGTGCATGCTTGTGAACAGTTATATGCTAAGACTCTCTTAGTTTCACTAGAATATTCAACTCCTTAACTCAAATCTTTATGCCAAAGTTTATTTTTTTAGAAGGCACATTTTTATGCTTCTTTTTCTTCTATTTTCAAGCTAAAATTTTCTAGAGCCAGTTTTGGGCACCTCTAGTTAGCTTCCTAGAGCCGGTTTCGGGCACCTCTAGGTTTTTGATTTTCTTTTGCTAAACTTCTTTTCCTAGAGCCAGTGTTAGGCACCTCTAGGGGCTATCCAAGTTCTAAGCTTCGTATTCTAGTTTGGCTAAAAGAAATCTAAGCAATATAATAGTCACAAAAGTGTTTAAGTTTTCATAACTATAGAAAGGCTCTAAACTTTTCCTTAACCTGTCCTAAAGATGCTGCCACGACAGAGCCGTCATGACAGGTAAGTTAACTTCACAGTTTTAAGCCAACAGTTTAATTTTCTGATTTTTTTTAAAGAAAAATAAGTAAATAAAAAGACACAACAAATAATCAAAAGATGTGCTAAAGACTCCATTAAATATGGAGGGTTGCTACCCCCAAACTCGAGGGTTGCATTGCCCTCAATGCAAAATGACATAAAAACAAATAAAGAAAAACAAGATAAATAAAAGTACATCACAAATATATAAGGGCAGGCAGCAATAAGAGGAGAAAAAGAAATAAAAACTTAAATTTTATTCGCTGTCCTCGCTGCTGCTGCTGACGCGGATCTGATGTCGGCGTCTGCGTTGTGGAGGTGGCTGGGCAGGTTCCGGAGCAGGTGGATCAACAGGTTCATCAGCCTGTTGAGGGGCAGGGTCTTCCTCCGGTTGGGGGACAGGGTCGTCAGCAGGTTGAAGGGCAGGTGGCTCCACTAGCCTGACATCGGAACTGCTGCTGCTGTCCCAGCTGCTGGTCATGATGGCTTTGGACAGCCTTCTCTTGTTGGCCACATGCTTAATACGTTTTACCCGCGTGAAGGCGCTGTCCAAATTCCTCCGGACAAGAGGGCTGTCATCAGTGGCAGCTCGCTTGGTTCCTCGAGGGGAGGTGTCTGCCGGTGGGCTGCCGGCTGCCGTCGGGGAAGGTGTTGAGGAGGCAGATTCTCCGTGGGGAGAAACAGGTGGTGTGGGAGTGGGGGAGGGGATATTGAAATAATGGGCTGGGAAGGTGGGAAAAATGACATCCGGAAAATTCAAAGTATTGGTAATGAAATTTACCGTTGCATTGGAGAAGTCACGGATGAAAGTCATCAAACCCATCTGGCGCTCCTCTATCCTCAAGACAGCAGCAAGGATGTAGGCGTTCTGATCTGCCGGAGCGGTGTTGGTGGCAGCTTCTGGGGCAGGTTCGGTGGCAGGCTCATTATCAGACTCAGCAGTGGGGGCGTTTGGATCGAAGGCGTTGAGGGGCGATACGACGATGATCTCCATGAGGCTGGAGATGTTGCTGTCTGTCCAGCCGCTGCCCTTCTTGATTTTGTCTGAGGGGTCCTCTGGTACGGCAGCGCAGCGGCAGAGGGCAGTGATGGTGAAGGGCAGGCAGAGTCGTGAGTCTGATCGGAAGGCACAATCGAGAATGCTGTCCCGCATGTACCTGCCCACATTGATGGGCCTGTCATGCATGATAGAGTGGATGAGGGCCAATCGTTGTCTGTTGACTGTCGTATGGTGGGACGAGGGCAGGATACGCTTTTTTATAAAAGCGTTCCATAGTTTTGCCTCTGGGAGTAGCTGCCCCCTATTGACAGAGTGGGGGTTCTTCTTACTTGTGCTCCATGTCGTTCCCGCTTCTGTCAACTCCCTCATGACAGCATCATGGCCGGCAGCGTCGAGGGTGTCCCAAAATTGTTGATGTGCATCATCATTGGGGCCAAAGAAGAGGCCGAATACATGGTTGATGCTACTGGCGGTGAAAGGAACTGTCACTCCTCGGACGGTGACAGATGTCGCCGTCTTGCTTTCGATCGCCGCATAAAATTCCCTGACCAGAGTGTCATTAAGTTCTGCCGGCTGCTCGGCAAAGTCTTCCCAAAGTTGTGCTGTTATGGCCTTCATAATGAACGGCCGGAGTCCCATATGGGGGGCATCTCTGTTATAGATGAAGCTCCGTTCCTCCCATAGTTCCTTTTTAGCGAACGGGGATGCTGCTGCTGAAGAAGAAGCGGCAGCAGCGTTCTGACGGGTTTGTCGTGAAGACATTTTGGTTGCAAGGGCTGAAAAAGAAAGAAAATAGATAAAACTAGAAGAGAATAGCAAGAGAGAAAATCAGAAGTGGTGAAAAATGAAAAGGAGAAGGGGTTTATATAGCGGTCGAGGAGCTGCCCATTTAATGCCACAACGGCAGGCGGGAATAACGGGGCGGCAGATTGAATGTAGCGTGTCTGACGCGTCTGACGTGCATTAATGCATCTGCTGTGCGTCTACCGCACGCTTCTTCGTCTGCTGTGCGTTTGTTGACAGCCTGTCAAATCCGTCTGCGCCGGCAGCCGAAACGACAGGTTACCATAAATGGGCTTTATAGGGCTGGTGGATGAGCGGTGGGCTTGGGCCACTTCGTCTTTCTCACTTGCCTCCTTTATTTCCTAAAAACTGAAATTAAAAACAAAACATTATTCGAATAAAATAAATCTAATTCCTAATAAATAATATTAATAAAAATAAAAATAAAAATTTAGGTTAAATTAGGGATGCCTTGTGGGGCATCACCTAAAGTAACCACTTCCTGTGTTCCTGGGGCTTCAGTCCCTTGATAGTGCTTGAGGCGTTGTCCATTGACTTTGAATTGGTGCCCGTCCTTTAGTGATTGAATTGTAATGGCACCATGGGGAAAAACTTGAACTACTTTGAACGGGCCAGACCATCTAGATTTTAGTTTCCCTAAAAAGAGTTTCAACCTAGAATTAAACAACAACACAAGCTGCCCTGGGCAGAACTGTCGTGGCAGCAACTTCTTGTCATGCCACTTCTTAGTCTTTTCCTTGTAAATCCTTGCATTGTCGTAGGCCATTGTCCGTATTTCATCGATCTCATTCAAATCTAACAGCCTTTTCTGGCCTGCCTTGTCCAAGTCCATGTTTACTGCCTTTATTGCCCAATATGCCTTGTGTTCTATCTCGACAGGCAGATGACAGGTTTTCCCATAAATCAAACGGTATGGAGACATGCCCAATGGAGTCTTGAAAGCTGTTCTGTATGCCCATAGTGCATCATTCAGAAGCAAAGACCAATCTTTCCTAGTTGGTTTAACCATTTTTTCAAGAATGTTCTTCACTTCCCTGTTGGATATCTCAGCCTGTCCATTGGTTTGTGGGTGGTATGCTGTCGCGATCCTGTGCTTGACACCATATTTTCTCAAGGCGGCAGCAATTACCCTGTTGTCAAAATGTCTCCCTTCATCACTGATAATCGCCCTAGGGATGCCAAATCTAGAAAAGATGTTTTTGTGCAAAAACTTTTGGACCGTTTTGGCATCATTCTTTTGAGTTGCGATTGCTTCTACCCACTTGGAGACATAATCCACTGTTAGGAGGATGTAAAGATTTCCACATGAAGATGGAAAAGGTCCCATAAAATCAATCCCCCAAACGTCGAAGATTTCGACTTCTAAAATATTTTGCAGTGGCATCTCGTTTCTCCTCGAGATGTTACCTGTCCGCTGACACCTGTCGCAGTTTTTGTAAAATTCATGTGCGTCCTTATACAGTGTCGGCCAGTAGAACCCTGACTGCAGCACCTTGGCCGCAGTTTTATTGCCTCCTAAGTGTCCTCCATATTGTGAAGCATGACAGTGATGGAGAATGTCTTCTTGTTCTTCTTGTGGTATACATCTCCTTATAACCTGATCTGCGCACATTTTGAAAAGAAGAGGTTCATCCCAATAATAATGTTTAACATCATTTTGAAACCTCTTCCTGGCTTGATAAGTAAGATCAGAAGGTAATATTCCACTAACTATAAAATTAACGAAATCAGCATACCAGGGAAGGTTAGAAGACTTACCTGCCGCCATGGCTGTCGCGACAGCTATTGCGGCAGCAAAGAGCTGCTCATCTGAGAAGGTCTCAAGTATGTGTGTCTCATCAATGGGTAGACTCTGTCCCATCTCCAACCTTGACAAGTGATCTGCCACCTGATTTTTTGTCCCCTTTTTGTCTTTTATCTCAAGGTCGAATTCTTGTAATAGTAAGATCCACCGTATCAACCTTGGCTTTGCATCCTTTTTTGCAAATAAATACTTGAGGGCAGAGTGGTCGGTGTGTATTATAACCTTCGTTCCAAGTATGTAAGAACGAAACTTGTCGATGGAGAACACCACAGCTAACAGCTCCTTTTCTGTGGTGGTATAATTCACTTGGGCATCATTCAATGTTTTGCTGGCATAATATATGACATGAAACAGCCTGTCCTTGCGCTGCCCAAGTGCTGCCCCGACAGCATAGTCACTAGCATCACACATAATTTCAAACGGTTGCGTCCAGTCTGGTGGCTGTACTATGGGGGCTGTCACTAGCTTTTCCTTCAGAACCTTGAATGCTTCAGTACATTCTTCATTAAAGTCAAAGGGTCGGTTCTGCTCTAAGAGATGACATAGGGGTTTCGTGATTTTTGAGAAATTGGCAATAAATCTCCTATAAAAACCAGCATGCCCTAAAAAACTCCTAATGCCCTTGACTGTGGTTGGTGGCGGCAGCTTCTCTATGACCTCTATTTTTGCCCTGTCGACTTCTATCCCACGGCAGCTAATCTTATGGCCTAAGACTATCCCTTCATCCACCATAAAGTGGCATTTTTCCCAATTTAGAACCAAGTTAGCTTTTTCGCATCTTTCGAGCACCTTTTGTAAATTGCCTAGACAACTCTCAAAATCGTCTCCAAAGACAGAAAAATCATCCATAAAAATTTCTAGGAAGTCCTCAACCATGTCTGAGAATATAGCCATCATGCACCTTTGGAAGGTGGCAGGTGCGTTACAGAGTCCAAATGGCATCCTCCTAAATGCGTACGTACCGTAGGGGCATGTGAAAGTCGTTTTCTCTTGGTCCTCCGGTGCAATAGCAATTTGATTATATCCTGAATAACCGTCAAGAAAACAATAGTAAGGTTTACCCGCTAATCTATCAAGCATTTGATCAATAAAGGGTAAATGAAAGTGGTCTTTTCGGGTAGCTTTGTTAAGCTTCCGATAGTCCATACAAACCCTCCAACCGGTCACAGTCCTGGTTGGGATTAACTCGTTGTTTTCGTTGGTTATCACGGTCATGCCTCCTTTCTTGGGAACACATTGCACCGGGCTTACCCATTTGCTGTCGGAGATGGCGTAAATAATACCAGCATCTAACCATTTAATTATTTCTTTACGCACTACCTCCTTCATTGCAAGGTTTAACCGCCTTTGGGCATCAATAGTCGGCTTATGATCTTCCTCTAGGAGGATTTTGTGCATACAGATTGCCGGACTAATGCCCTGAATGTCTGCTATCGTCCATCCTATCGCCCTTTTATGCTGCCTCAACATGTCGATCAGCTGTCGTTCCTGTTCCTGCGGCAGCTTAGCAGAGATGATTACGGGCAGTGTGTCATCACAACCAAGATAAGCATATTTAAGCTGCCCTGGCAGGGGCTTAAGTTCTAAGACAGGTGGTTCAACAATAGAGGGCTTTTGGATTAAATGGTTATCCGAAGTTTAATTTAAGGGTTCGAATAACTTACCTGGACGATGGTCTAACCAGTTTACCTCCTTATGACCTTCAGTATCAGATGTATCGGATTCAGAGGGGTCACTGTTGTCGGTGTTGTCGTCATCGCTGTCGTCGTCACTGTCATGACAGGCTTGTAGGTGGCTGTCGCAGCAGTGACCAAATTTTATATCTTGGCAGCCCGACCTGATGCAGGGTTGATCAAAGGTCACCTCAATGATGGCCTTGCATTCCTCGTCCACATCGGCATATTTCATTGCTTGGAGAACATTCAACTTAATTTCTTGATCATTCACGCGCATGGTGAGTTCTCCTTTCTCCATATCAATCAATGATCTTCCCGTGGCTAAGAAGGGTCGCCCTAGGATGACTGGTGCGTTCTCATCTGCCTCACAATCTAAAATAAGAAAGTCAGCAGGAAAAATAAGTTTATCCACTCTTACCAAAATATCTTCAATTTTTCCCTCGGGGTGAACGTAAGAGCGGTCGGCTAGTTGTAGGGTAACTGTCGTGGGCCGCGCCTTGCCAATACCTAGTTTCTGAAAAACAGATTTGGGCATTAGATTAACACTAGCACCAAGATCACAAAGTGCCTTACCCACAAATTTATCGCCGATTACGCAAGGTATGAGGAAGCTCCCCGGATCCTTCTTTTTCTGGGGTGGTTGCCGATGAAGAATACTCATGAAACCTTCTTGCATCCTTACCGTTTCAAATTCCCCAAGTTTAGATTTTTTAGACATGACATCCTTGAAAAATTTAGCATAACCGTGCATCTCCCTAACAGCATCTAACAACGGAATATTAATATGAACCTGTTTAAAAATATCATAAATCTTTTTAAGTTGAGATTCATGCTTAGCTTGCTGTATTCGTTGTGGAAAGGGTGGTGGGGGGCGATAATCAGCAATGCGACCTTCCCACTGCATACGAATCTGAGGACGATAATCTTCCTTTTTCTCCTCTGTCGCTTCTGCTGTCGTGACAGGCTCATCGGCAGCAGTCTGTTTGTCACCTGTCGGGGCAGCTTCCTCGGCAGGTTTATCCAAGGCAGGTTCCTTTTCTGTTTCAGCTTCTTTTTCTGGCCCTGGTAATTTTTTCCCACTCCTAGTAGTAATTGCCTTACATTGCTCATGTGGGGGCGGTCTAGCATTTTCAGTATTGCTAGGGAAACCTCCATTCTGCCTTGGTTTAATATGCTGCGACACCTGACCCATTTGTGTCTCTAGAGATTTCAAGGTGGCCTCATGGTTTGTCATTCTCATCTTAGTTTCATCCATAAAATTTTCCGTCTTCTTGACAAACTGATTAATATTATCCATATACGTGCCAGTCTGAGACATAAAGGTGGCCAGAGTCTGCTCCAATACACTACTCGTGGCAGGTGGTGGTTGCTGTTGTTGCTGAGGCGGCAGGTTCTGCGGCTGCAGTTGCTGTCGCGTCAACAATCTAGGACCCCCTTGATTCTGATTATATGCTTGCGGATTTAGGGCATTGTTAGGATTACTCCAGGAAAATTTGGGATCTTTCCTCCAATTAGGGTTGTAGTTGTTGGAATTGTAGTTTGGCTTGTAATTTCCAACATATTTTCCCTCTTCTATATTTATAGGGCACTCTTCACTACTATGATTTCCTTCACAAGTAGCACAGATTTCCTCGACAGCAAATCCTCGTAAGTCCTCTTCACTCAATAAGTGTTTCATTGCCTTAGTAAGGAATGCTACCTGAGATTTCATAGTGCTGTCGGCCTCATAGTCCTTGACAGCAAGTACCCGTTTACTCCCTCTTCTAGCTGTCGGAAACTGCTCCTCATTCTTGGCTAGATTTTTCAGAACTTGCAATGCCTCGTCTGGATCTTTATCCAATAATAGTCCATTTGCTGCAGAATCAATGCGAATGCGAGTTTGTAAGTTAGCAGCATTATAAAATTTAGTTACCTGATTCCAGACGGGGAATCCATGCATTGGGCAATTCCGTAGAAGAGTAGTAAATCTGTCCCAGGCCTCGTGCATCGGCTCGTCATCTTCCTGTTGAAAAGTAGCGATTTCGTTACGTAATCGCTCAGATAAATGTGAAGGATTAAAACGAGATAAAAATTCACGAGTTAGATCTGCCCAAGTCATAATAGAACCCGGTGTAAGTTTATTCCACCAAGTTTTAGCTCTGTCCCTCAATGAATGGGGGAATAACCGAAGCCTCAGTATCTCCGGACTAACTCCTGGTAGCCTAAACGAACCACAGATCTCCTGGAATGTTTTGAGATGCTCCCTAGCATCTTCTGTCGCAGAACCACTAAACTGCCCGGCGTTGTTGATCATACTAAACATGACAGGTTTAAGCTCGAAATTGTCAACATCAATATCCGGCAGCGTGGTCTCCAGCTCTACATGGTCATTCAGCATGTAGTCACGACATGACCGTCGTCCATCTGCCCTCGGCGGGTCGCCGACAGGCGGTATGTCTCCTCCAGCAGGCTGGTTACGGGCCATCTGCTCTAGCTGTTCTTCAAGGTATTTGTTCCTGTCTAAAAGGTGGCGAATCTGTTTCTTGAGATTAAATGATCGTTCGATTTCTGGATCTAACTTATACTCAGGATCTTCGCCTCTTTTCGATCTGCGCATAAACAAGAGAACCTCGTGAAAAGCAAGAGTTGAAAACAAAAAAAAAAAAAAAAAATTAAAGAAAAATAAAAACGAAAATAAAAATAAAAACAAAAAGTGCAATAAAGAAAGATGTAGTTATGTTGCCAATCCCCGGCAACGGCGCCAAAAACTTGTTGCGTGTAAAATAGTCTATCGCAATGGTAGTGCAAGTGTACACGACGCAAGTAGTAAAGTGATACGAAGTATCGGATATCGTCTCCACAGGGATTGGGCTAATGACTTCACCTTGATTTACTGCACGAAGTAAAGGAAATATTTTAGAAAGTTGTCACGAATAATAAAGTAAAAACGTAAATAAAAGGATTGAATTATCAAGATAGAGAGAATGGGCCGGTATTGAATTGCTCGGTAGTGCAGGTATTGAATTGCTTAGAATCTCCAGTTCTGTCGTCGCTCCCGTCGCCGACAGCAGCTGTCGCGGCGTCTGTCCGTTAGTTGTTGCGGCAGCAGACACTAACTCAGTACTTCAAGCTTGGCAAGAATCCCAGATCTGCCTTGCCCTATCCCTAGGCACAAGTCTGTCGATGAACACGTCTTTGATGATACCTCCCGGCGTGAATCGAAGGGTGAACACCGATGTGTATAAATTCTTCCTTAGCCACTTAACCTCGCCTTATCCCTAAGCACGAGATGGTTCAACTATAAACTAGAGAACGCGCTTTTATCTCTTTCGTATACTTAACTCTCCCGATGCTAAGTAAATAGATAACCTCACAATGCTCTCCCGATGCTCTTGCAAGATATTAAAACCAAGATAAAAGAACTTGAAGTTTATTTTATTGAACTTGAAAAATCCTAAAACAAAGCAACCCTTGCAACTACTTTACAAAACAACCCGTAGCCCTAAGGGGAATTTAGAACATGTCGGTGACGGGTGGACGGCAGGGGTTTAGGTTTGGTTATGGAGTAATCGGTTCTGCCCTAGGTTTAATCTATGCCCTTTATATAAGCTTTGGGCTCAAGTTATCTAAGGTAACAAGGATTACAACTTTAATTAAAAGTAAGATTCTAATGAAGACTAAATCTCTAAAGTATCCTACTTTCTAGCCGCATCCCTATTTTGTGGGAATTCCTTTCCTTGAGCTTTGGCTTGACATATCTTTTGATCCGGGGCTTGAAAAATTATTTGGCTTCCACACGACAGACGAGCAGATTTTTCTCTATCTATCGATGTCCACTTCACTTTTCCTCTTCAATAATCTGCTGTCACCATGCTGTCACGACAGGTCCATGACAGATTCGTCTTCTTCAGCTGCTTGTCCAGTTCAGCTCTCCTGCTTATCTGCCCTGCGCCTGCCTTCATTGTCAACCATGGCAGCTTCCTGCAAAATATACCTTCTTTTAGTAGAATCCGTGCCTTTTATATAATTGTGATGTTTTATTGAAAACTACCCTAAATGCAATGCAATGATGCTTGAATGCAGCAGAAATATGGGTTAAAAAGGGTGTAAATAATAGAACTTTTACACACTCAACAAAACCCAATAGAAACTCAAACTTTCTTTAAACCCCAAATTTCCAAAAGATGATAGTTTTAAATTCTAAAACTAGGTAAATGTAGAGGATGAAGAGGAGAGTTCAAATATATAATTACCTTTAAAAATGCCCTTGAGATGAGGAAGAAATCAAATGGAATAGTAAATAGGGTTTGGGGAGGGGTTTAAGTGTTTCCAACGTTGGGAGAGAAGGGGAGAAAAAAAGGATGATAGCTTTTTTTTTTTACTTTTTGGATTTCAAAAGGTTGTCTACTTTTTAATTTGGCTAATTTACCAAAATGATCCCTTCTTTTTATAGAAAACACAATTGGATCAAGCCTAGGTCAATTTGATTAAAATTAATTTTACCGACTCGGACCAACTAACCCGACTAACTCCTAACCCCAAAACACGGGTGTTACAACTCTCTCCCACTTAAGGAATTTCGTCCCCGAAATTACCTGACTGAAACAGATACGGAAACTGCCTTTCCATATCCTTCTTCCTCTCCCATGTGGTCTCGTCCACACCTCGACGTTGCCACCGCACTTTTACTAACTCAATCGATCTACCCCGAAACACCTTACTGTCAGAAGCTAGGATCTCAATTGGTTCTTCCTCATAAGTCAAATCCGGATTCAATTCAATCTCCTCTACAGGCATAACATGTGATGGATCAGACCTATACTTACGGAGCATCGAAACATGAAATACATTGTGTATCTTCTCTAGCTCGGATGGCAAACACAACTGATACGCAACTGGATCAACCGTCCTCACAATCTCATACGGCCCTATGTACCTCGGACTCAACTTTCCCTTTCGGCCAAATCTCATTACTTTCTTCCACGGAGACACTTTCAAGAATACCTTCTCACCCACTGAGAACTCAACTTCTTTCCTCTTCAAGTCGGCATAGGACTTCTGCCTATCCGAAGCAGCCTTCAATCGATCGCAAATCAATTTCACCTTGTCAGTTGTCCCCTTGAGCAAATCTGACATAGGTAACAACTTTTGTCCCACTTCGGCCCAAAAAACTGGAGTTCTACACTTCCGGCCATACAAGGCCTCATACGGAGCCATCTGAATACTCGACTGGAAGCTATTATTGTAAGCAAACTCAACTAGAGGCAAGTGCTTCTCCCATGTACCCTGAAAATCAATGATGCAACAACGCAACATATCCTCTAAGATCTGTATAACCCTCTCTGACTGACCATCTGACTGAGGATGATAGGACGTGCTGAAGTTCAAACGGGTACCCAAAGCTGTATGCAGACACTCCCAAAATCGAGCTGTAAACCTCGGATCTCTATCGGACACAATAGACTTTGGCACACCATGCAGTCTACCAATCTCACCAATGTACAGATCGGCCAATCTATCTAAAGTGTAAGTAGTATTGACTACGAAGAAGTGAGAACACTTCGTAAAACGATCTACTATCACCCAAACTGAGTTCTTCTTCGTAGGAGTCAAAGGCAAACCCGAAACAAAATCCATGGTGATATTCTCCCATTTCCATTCTGGAATTCTCAACGGTTGCAACAAACCTGAGGGAACCTGATGTTCCGCCTTCACTCTCTGACACACCAAACACTTACTCACAAAGTCCGCCACATCTCTCTTCAAGCCAACCCAAAAGTACTCATTCTTCAAATCACGGTACATCTTCGTACTTCTAGGATGCATAGCAAACGGACTACTGTGTGCTTTAGTCAAGATCGTACGTCTCAAGTCACTGTCTTCTGGCACAACGATCCTATTTTTGAAACACAGAACCTCATCAGTACTGAAACTGTAGTATGAAGATCTCCCTTCGGCTATATCTTGCACGTGAGGTGCCAAAGATCTATCTAAGAGCTGCTTCTCTCTAATCAACTGACCTAGAGTTGGTCTAACCTGAAGCTCGACCACCAAGCCACCATCTCCGGACAAGCTCAATCTAGCAAACATGGCTCTCAAGTCTACGACTATCTTTCTACTCAATGCATCAGCCACTACATTGGCCTTACCCGGATGGTAATCAATGGTAAGATCATAGTCTTTTAGCAACTCTAACCACCTACGCTGCTTGAGATTCAAATCTCGCTGGGTCATGATGTACTTCAAACTCTTGTGATCTGTGTACACTGTGCATTTCTCACCGTACAAATAATGTCTCCAAATCTTCAGAGCAAACACAACTGCAGCTAGCTCTATATCATGGGTCAGATAGTTACGCTCGTGAGTCTTCAACTGTCTTGAGGCATAAGCCACCACTCTCTTGTCTTGCATAAGAACACAACCTAGGCCTACATAGGAAGCATCACTGTAAACTACATAGTCTTTCCTAGACTTTGGCTGAACCAAGATCGGTGCTCGGGTCAAAGCTTCTTTCAATTTCTCAAAGGCTCTCTGTCTTGCATCTGTCCACTCAAACTGAACACTCTTCTGAAGTAACTGTGTCAATGGAGCGGCTAACTTAGAGAAACCTTCTACGAACCTTCTATAGTATCCAGCTAAGCATAGGAAGCTACGTACCTTTGTTACAGACTTCGGTTGCTTCCATTCAACAATGACCTCTATCTTCTTTAGATCAACCCTAATTCCATCGGCTGACACTACATGTCCTAAGAAGACTACATCTCGGATCTAGAATTCACACTTGCTCAACTGCATACAACTAATGATCTAGCAAAGTCTTCAAAACTAGTCTCAAGTGTCGGTCATGGTCTTCTTCAGTTCGCGAGTACACCAAGATATAATCTATAAAAACAACTACAAACTGATCTAGGTACTGATGAAAAATCCTATTCATCATATCCATGAAAGCAGTCGGTGCATTAGTCAACCCAAAAGGCATGACTAAAAACTCATAGTGACCATACTTAGTTCTAAAGGTCGTCTTCGGTACATCAACCTCTCTTACCTTTAGCTGGTAGTAACCCGATCTCAAGTCAATCTTCGAAAAGAATGATGCTCCTCTCAACTGGTCAAACAAATCATCAATTCTAGGCAAAGGATACTTATTCTTCACTGTTAACTGATTCAACTGTCTATAATCTATACACATTCTCATGCTTCCATCCTTTTGCTTCACAAACAAAACTGGTGCACCCTAAGGTAAATAACTAGGTCGGATAAAGCCTCTATCTGTCAACTCTTGCAACTGAGTCTTCAACTCTTTCAGTTCTTTCGGTGACATGCGATACGGAGCAATCGAAACAGGAGCTGAATCAGAATAAGTCTCAATGGTGAACTCTACCTCTCTGTCCGGTGGTAACCCAGGCAACTCTTCCGGAAACACACTAGGGAAGTCACACATTGTCCGGATGTCTTGAGGTCTAACCTCACTCATGTTAGGGTTCATCACATAGGCCAAGTATGCTTCACAACCCAACTCAACTAACCTCTTAGCCTCCAAAACTGAAACTACATTGGACAAGAACTTCACATTCTCACCCGCCACTACAATCTCATAATCATCTGTGAGCCTCAAAGAAATCCTCTTAGTTTCAAAGTCTATCCTAGCTCTATGCTCCGTGAGCCAGTCCATGCCTAGAATTACATTAAAACCATAGAAGGGTAGCTCCATCATATCCACTGGAAACACATGTCCCTGACCCATCAACGGACACCTTCTGTACATTTTTCTAACTACTACCGTGTCCCCAAAGGAACTAGTAACACTAACTCCTACCTCTAACATTTCACAAGGCAAATTCAACGACTGTGCATGCTCACTCAATATGTACGAATGTGTAGACCCGGAGTCAATCAAAGAAAGTAAACCCAAAGACTGTATCGAGAAGTTACCTGCAATCACATCTGTGTCATGCTGGTCCCCACGCTGAGCGTAAACTCTGGCCTGACCTCCGCCCTCCGGCTGGACTGCAACTACATGTGCTATGTTCCTCTGACCATCATTTCTCGGCTGGAAGTTACCTCTACCGCGCCCACAACCTCTCTTAAAGTCATTGGCTCTAGCAGGAGCCTGTGCTGGTGCCTGCCCCACCTGATGTGGACAGTCACGCCTAATATGATCTCTAGCTCCACAACTCCAACACGAGTGGAAATTTTCCCAACACTCACCAGTGTGGTTCCTCCCGCAAGTAACACATGTGGGCAACTTCCCACCAGCCCTCTGGCCCTGTTGGCCCCTACCGTTGTTACCGCCACCACGCCTATGATCATAGTGATGCCGGTTGTCCCGATGCCTCTTGGCATCACCTCTATCAAAGTCAATAGATCTCTTACTCGAACTAGAACCACCAGACCGTTTGGTCAAGCCCAAACTGTGCTCAAAGTCCTTGGCCCTCGCGACCAAGACATCAAAATCAGTGTAGTCTGAAGCTAGAGTAAACCTCTTGATTTCTTCATTCAGCCCATAATGGAAACGGTTACATCGTTCCACCTCAGTAGGAACAAGCTTAGAGGCATACTGACTCAGTCTGACAAATCGAATCTCATAGTCTGTCACAGTCATACTCCCCTGAAGCAAAGCCATAAACTTCCTCTTCCTCTCATCAAGATATCGCGGACCCAGATACTTCTTACAGAATGCTGACTCAAAGAACTCCCAAGTAATCTCGGCCTCATCCATACCCGTAGTGATGGTGACCCACCAAGTGTAGGCATCACCCTGAAGCAGAGACTCAACACACCATAACTTGCGCTCTCCGGTACATCCCATCTGTGCGAGGATACGAATAGTCTTCTCAAACCACAACTCATATCTCTCCGGTGTAGACCCTCCGAACTCTTCGGCCCCTAGACCACGGAGCCTCTCTAATGGCAAACCAGTGCCCTCTCCCTGATGCTGTGCTGCTGCCTAACCCCCAGCCACTGCAGCCTAAAAAGCCCCAGCTATCGCCTGAACCAAAGGAGCTAAGTCTAATCCGGCCGGACCTTGGCCTCCCTGAGGTCCCTCTCATTCGGCCCCGTCCTCGCCTCCTACTCCTGGTGGATGAGGAGGTGGTGGAGGTGGTGGAGGAGCTCCAACTCCAACCACAGGCTCTCCCACTTGAGCCTCAACTCTAACTACTGGCTCAACTCCTGGAGCCGTTGCCCGTGGTTCCGGTCGAACCATCCTAGGCCTCCCACGTGGTCTCATGGTATAGCTAGCAAGATTATAACTACAACAAACAACAACAACAAACAGATAGGGATTACGTTAGCAAAAACAAGGGTCCAACAGTGCTTAAGTACTTCCTTTACAAAAAAAAAATCTTTTTAAATTAAGTAATAGTAGCAATGGACACTCGACTAAAAATCAAACGCAACAATTCATGCTTCAAATCATCATACAAATACTCAAACAACGAGATTTCATGGCAAGGCATACATCAAGCAATACAATTACGTAGCACATCAAGCTTACCTCACTTACCTGCCCGAGGTCTCGGTAACCTCAGGCTCTGATACCAACAAATGTAACCCCCTCGTCCCGGTCTTGCCGGATGACCGGTCCGAGTAGCCCATACGGGGAAAACCGAAGAGAAACCCGTTAAGGTTCCCCCTCGGTTAGCAACCCAAAAAATTTCTTTTAATTTAATCTTTTCTAAAGGCACCTTTAAATCCTATATGATCATAACAACGGAATAAATTGAGGAAGACACGCAACTGGACACAGAACAACAAATAAATTGTCCAATTTTAATCCATTAGGCATGACGTTTCGAAACACCATTGAGGCGTATCGAAACGCCTTGACCTGGTCAACTGCTCCAAGCCCACACGAGAAGGCCGTATCGGAATGAAGGTCAACCGTTCTGAAACACATTCAACGGTCAACTTCTCGTGGTCAACGAGATATTGACCGTTCCGAAACCCTTAGACCCATTTCGAAACGCCTTCATCTCGACAATTTCTCAGATTTCCAGTAGCCAAAGTGTTCCGAAACTCGTATCGGAACAGGGGCTCACAGTGGCCAAATCGTATCGAAACGCGTTCCAATACGGGGTCCCTGAAGCCTTACCCGTTCCGAAACGACCCAGCCCGTTTCGAAACACTGGCTGTCTGCAACCTTCGAAAACCAACTTTAAGCATTTCTCAACAACTTTAGAGGCCCTAAACGACCCAAGAAGCACTTAACACTTACAAGCATGAACTAGAGGCATGG
Organism: Hibiscus tridactylites; assembly: GCA_958450335.1. Classification (NCBI taxonomy): domain Eukaryota; kingdom Viridiplantae; phylum Streptophyta; class Magnoliopsida; order Malvales; family Malvaceae; genus Hibiscus; species Hibiscus tridactylites. Next base: position 56,694,436 of record OY288287.1, on the reverse strand, counting down.
ACCCTATGTCAAAACATGCTCAAACACATAAGGCATAAGGTGAAGCATCCATTCATAGCATTTACACAAAAGGCAACATTTCATATAAAGGCATGCTTAAGGACTCGAACGCCAAATGGCACAATTCATCACATAAGAGTTTACATGCCAACCAAAAGCAACTTAAACATTCATAAGGCATGTCATCACACAAGCATTCCACAAGACATAACATGTTTTACAATCAAAGTCATGAACATCAATCACATATATGAGTCATACATCGCTCATACAAAACATACTCTTGCCACATTGCTAAACTACCACATTAATTGCTAAACCGTACTTGAGCAACAAAAACTTGGAAAGTCCCTTTCGCCTTGCTCCGTGCTAACACCACGCTAATGATCTGCATTGTTGAAAATGATAGCGTAAGCTAGAAGCTTAGTGAGGATGCTCTAAAATCGAAAACATCAACAATGCAGGGTCCAAGCATGCAAATCCTAATCTCACATACAACATACATATGTATCAACAAGTCAACCTAGCTAGTCTTTCAAGAGTCATAATATGGCGTCCCACATCGTACTAAGCTCAACAACAAATATCTCAATTATCAAAAACATCATAATCATGAGAGCAATATCATTGGCCACTATTAGTTTACCCAGATGTGCGTATTTAATTTCAACAACAACATTACCTCGGTGGGATGACACTCATCACCGGACCTTGCATGGGCGGGATTCCACGCATCACCACATGCCCTACGGATGGGATTCCACTCATCACCACGTAGAATATAAATAAATTTCTGGTGGAATGGTATATCACCGTACTCCTCCTTGATGACTCAACGCTATTAAGGCCACGTACGGTTTGACTCAATTTGTGTGCACACTAATCCTAATGATCAATCATTTACACCTGGTAAGTTAATTAGTGCCAATTTCCTTAACCACATCACATATCCACCATTTATATCACATACACATATAGCATGGTATACACATACAAATCAATCCACATTTTTCACGATCAATTTGGCAAGGCATAAATAACATTCAATAGAAATCAAGGAGCTAAGTTACCAATTTAACTCCACATAGGAATGACCTACCAAGCACATTCCAACACATACACTACCCACACTTGAACCAACTTTAAAACATATTTAAAGTTACTCACCACCCTTCCTTAGCCACCAAAGCAAGCTAGCCTTCTAAATGCCCGAATTCGGTCCCAAAGCTTCTCCAAAGTCTCCTCTCGTTTCTAGCCAATCAAAACACATCCATTACTCACAAATCAATGCTAAGTTTCAGCCGCAAACTTCAACCCACAAACACAAGCCATACTTCAACAATTTCAAACCCAACAATCACTCAAAATACCCATTTTCGAGATCCCTTAAAACCCAGTTGAAAACCATGTTTTCAAACACCCAAATGACACCCAAATGGTCCCAAAACACCTTCCTAACATTCCTAAACCATCAGCCCTTCAACCCAACCCTAAAACTCACCAAAATCCAAGTTTTAGACACTTCAAAAATGGCCACAAGGACCCATTTCGGGTTTTCACCCAAAATCACACATTTTAACATATTATGTGTATTTTAAGGTGACTAAACCAAAACCCAACTTAATAAATCGAAATCAATTGAAAAACCCAATAGAAACTCAAACTTTCTTTAAACCCCAAATTTCCAAAAGATGATAGTTTTAAATTCTAAAACTAGGTAAATGTAGAGGATGAAGAGGAGAGTTCAAATATATTTAAAAATGCCCTTGAAATGAGGAAGAAATCAAATGGAATAGTAAATAGGGTTTGGGGAGGGGTTTAAGTGTTTCCAACGTTGGGAGAGAAGGGGAGAAAAAAGGATGATAGCTTTTTTTTCACTTTTTGGATTTCAAAAGGTTGTTTACTTTTTAATTTGGCTAATTTTCCAAAATGATCCCTCCTTTTTATTTAAAACACAATTGGCTCAAGCCTAGGTCAATTTGATTAAAATTAATTTTACCGACTCAGACCAACTAACCCGACTAACTCTTAACCCCAAAACATGGGTGTTACATGCATCGTGTACACTTGCACTCTATTGCGATAGACTATTTTACACGCAACAAGTTTTTGGCGTCGTTTCCAGGGACTGGCAACATATTTTTACCCTACTTTTACTGCACTTTCTTTTTTTAATTTTTCTGTTTTTATTGGGACTGTTCACCCTGTGCTCTTCACAAGGTTTTTCGTTTGCTTATGCGCAGATCTAGACGAGGCAAAGAACCTGAGTATAAACTTGACCCTAAAATCGAACGCTCGTGCAATCTCAGGAACCGAGTCCGCCTTTTGATAGCCAGAAACGATTACCTTGAGGAACAGTTAGAAGCTATGCATAACATGAGGAACAACCCAAGGAATCCCGAAGATCTTATCGTGGATGAAGGAAACGGACAGCCTGCCACTGCCGTGGCCACACGACGGTCATGCCGTGAATACATGATCAACGATCATGTGGAACTAGAGACCACCCTGCTAGACGTGGAAGCTGAAAATTTCGAGCTGAAACCTGTGATGTTCAGCATGATCAATTCCGCTGGCCAATTTAGCGGTGCTGCTACAGAGGATGCCAGAGAACATCTGAAAATGTTCCAAGAAATCTGTGGATCGTTCAAATTACCAAGAGTAAATCCGGAGATACTGAGGCTTCAGTTATTTCCTCATTCACTAAGGGACAGAGCGAGAACTTGGTGGAATAAACTAATGCCGGGTTCGATACGAACTTGGGCGGATCTCACTCGTGAATTCTTATCTCGTTTTAATCCTTCCCATTTATCTGAGCGATTACGTAATGAAATTGCTACTTTTCAACATGAAGATGACGAGCCAATGCACGAGGCATGGGACATGTTTACTACTCTTCTGAGGAATTGCCCGATGCACGAATTCCCTTTTTGGAATCAAGTCATCAAATTTTACAATGTTGCCAACACACATACCCGGATAAGAATAGATTCAGTAGCAAATGAACTGTTGTTGGATAAAGACTCAAACGAAGCCATGGTAGTATTGAAAAATCTAGCAAAAAATGAAGAGCAATTTCCCACAGTAAGGAGAGGTAAACGAGTGCTAGCTATGAAAAACTATGAAGCCGACAATTCCCTAAAGACACAGGTTGAGTACCTCACAAAGGCAGTAGAAAATTTGTTAAAGAAAGATTCAAAACCTTTCTACTCTACGGAAGAGGTATGTGAAACTTGCAGTGGGAATCACAGTTCAGAAGACTGCCCGTTACAGCTAGAGGAAGGGATGTATGTTGGAAACTATAACAAGCAAAGAAATTACGACTCTAACAATTACAATCACAACTTGAGGAAAGGCCCCAAGTTCTTCTGGAGTAACCCAAACAACACACTGAATCCTCAAGCGCAGAACACTCAAAACCAGGGGGCACCCATAATTCTGACACGGCAACAACCGCAACAGCAGTAGCAACAGCAGCCGGCAGCCGCACCTAGTATACTGGAGCAAACATTGGCCACATTTATGTCACATACAGGAGCTTACATGGCAAACATGGATCACTTTGTCAAAAAGACTGAGTCATTCATGGATAAAACAGAGATGAGAATGACTAACCATGAAGCTACGCTGAAATCACTGGAGACACAGATGGGTCAGGTTTCCCAGCATATTAAGCCAAGGCATAACGGAGGATTCCCTAGTGATACTGAGGTCGCTAGACAACCCACACATGAGCAGTGCAAAGCTATTACAACTAGGAGTGGGAAACAACTGCCAGGGCCGAAGATGAAAGCCATACCGATTGAGGAACCAGCCCTAGAATCATCTGCCGCGAATACTGCCCCGGGAGACGATAAACAACCTGCTGCCACCACACTGTCACGACAGCAGAAGGGACAGAGGAGAAAGACAAGAATGATGAAGAACTTAAGCCTCCTCAGATCCGAATACCATGTGAAGGACGACTGGAAGATTATCGTCCTCCACCTCTTTTTCCACAGCGGTTACAAAAGGAGAAACATGAGTACCAGCTCAAAAAGATCTATGATATTTTTAAGCAGGTTCACATCAATATACCGCTGTTAGAGGCCATCAAGGAGAAGCTCGGTTATGAAAAATTTCTCAAGGATGCTATGACTAAAAGATCAAGACTTGGGGAATTTGAACGGTAAAAATGACAGAAGGATGCATGACTATTCTGCACAGGCATCCACCCCAGAACAAGAAGGATCCTGGGAGCTTCATCATACCGTGCATAATTGGTGACGAATTCGTGGGTAAGGCACTTTGTGATCTAGGTGCTAGTATTAATGTAATGCAAAAATCTGCATTTCAGAAATTAGGTATTGGATGAGTACGGCCCACGACAGTTATGCTGCAGCTGGCAGACTGCTCTTACGTACAACCAGAAGGGAAGATCGAAGATATTCTGGTAAGAGTGGATAAGTTCATTTTTCATGCTGACTTTCTTGTTTTAGATTGTGAAGTAGATGAGAACGCACCAATCATCCTGAGGCGACCCTTCCTAGCCACATGCAAATCACTGATTGATGTAGAGAAGGGAGAACTTACAATGAGAGTAAATGATCAAGAGATTAAGCTCAATGTTCTCCAGGCAATTAAACATGTTGATGCAGAAGAAGAATGCAAGGCCATCACTGCAGTAATCCTTGACCAACCTTGTATCAGGTCGAGCTGCCATGACATCAAATTTGGTCACTGCCACATCAGCCATCTAGAAGACTGTCACGACAACAGCTCCTCAAATTCTGACATATTTGACACTGAAGGTCAAGATGAGGTAAACTGGGTAGGAAATCGTCCAGTAAGTTATTCGAGCCCCTAAACTATACCTCGAATGAACACATAATCCAAAATCCTTCAACTGTAGAACCACCTTTTTTAGACCTTAAGCCCCTACCAGGGCAGCTTAAATATGTTTTCCTTGGATTAAATGATACGTTTCCCGTAATCATCTCTTCCAAGTTAATGCAGAAACGGGAACAGCAGCTGATAGGGATGCTGCAATAGCATAAAAAGGATATTGGATGGACGATAGCTGATATCCAAGGCATCAGTTCGGCACTATGTATGCACAAAATTCTTCTAGAGGATGATCATAATCCGACCATTGATGCTTAGAGACGCTTAAACGACGCTATGCGAGAAGTGGTACGAAAGGAAATTATCAAATGGCTTGACGCTGGGATAATTTATGCCATCTCGGATAGTAAGTGGGTGAGCCCGGTGCAGTGTGTTCCTAAAAAGGGAGGAATAACTGTGGTGACCAATGAAGAGAACAAACTAATCCCAACCAGGAATGTGACCGGTTGGAGGGTTTGTATGAATTACTGGAAGCTTAACAAAGCTACCCGGAAAGACCATTTTCCCCTACCTTTTATTGATCAAATGTTTGATAGATTAGCGGGGAAACCTTATTATTGTTTTCTTGATGGTTACTCAGGTTATAACCAGATAGCTATTGCACCAGAGGATCAAGAGAAAACGACTTTCACTTGCCCATACGACACTTATGCTTTCCGGAGAATGCCATTTGGACTCTGCAATGCACCAGCAACATTCCAGAGGTGTATGATGGTGATATTCTCTGATATGGTGGAGGACTTCTTGGAAATATTCATGGACGATTTTTCCGTCTTTGGAGATAGTTTTGAAGGATGTTTAGGCAACCTACAGAAGGTGCTCGAAAGATGTGAGAAAGCGAACTTGGTATTAAACTGGGAGAAATGTCACTTCATGGTAGATGAGAGGATAGTCCTAGGCCACAAGGTAAGCTGCCGCAACATAGAGGTCCACAGAGCAAAGATAGAAGTAATTGAAAAGCTACCGCCACCCACCACAGTCAAGGGAATTCAGAGTTTCTTCGGGCATGCTGGTTTTTATCGAAGGTTTATTGCAAATTTTTTGAAGATTACCAAGCCTCTATTCCACTTACTGGAACAGAATCGTCCCTTTGACTTTAATACTGAATGTACTGAGGCATTCAGAATCCTGAAAGAAAAGCTGGTAACAGCCCCAATCGTACAGCCACCAGACTGGAGTTTGCCATTTGAAATTATGTGTGATGCCAGTGACTACGCTGTAGGGGCAGCACTTGGGCAGAGGAAGGACAAGCTATTCCACGTAATTTATTACTCCAGCAAAACACTAAACGATGCCCAAGTGAACTACAACACAATAGAAAAGAAATTTTTAGCAGTGGTGTTCTTGATTGACAAGTTCCGTTCGTACGTACTTGGAACGAAGGTGGTGGTCCATACAGACCACTCAGCACTTAAGTATCTATTCGCTAAAAAAGATGCAAAACCTAGACTGATACGTTGGATTTTGCTGCTGCAAGAGTTCGACATTGAAATCAAGGATAAAAAGGGGACAGAAAACCAAGTTGCAGACCACTTGTCAAGATTGCAGATGGGAAAAAGTCTATCGATAGACAAGACTCACATACTGGAGACTTTCCCTGACGAGCAACTGTTTGCTGCCACAAGCACTGCCGCGACAGCCATGGCGGCATGTAAGTTTTCTGAACTTCCTTGGTATGCTGATTTTGTTAATTACATAGTTAGCGGAGTACTACCCCCTGAACTTAATTATCAAGCAAGGAAGAGGTTCAAAAATGATGCAAAACATTATTATTGGGATGAACCTCTTCTCTTTAAACATTGTGCAGATCAAATTATCAGGAGATGTGTACCACAGGATGAGCAGGAAGTTGTGCTTCACCACTGCCATGCTTCACCATATGGAGGACACTTAGGTGGAAACAAAACCGCTGCCAAGGTTTTGCAATCAGATTTTTATTGGCCCTCACTGTTCAAGGATGCCCAAGCATTCTACAAAGGTTGTGACAAGTGCCAACGGAATGGGAACATCTCAAGAAGACACGAGATGCCACTGCAAAACATCCTAGAAGTCGAAATCTTCGATGTATGGGGAATTATTTTATTTTTACGAACTAAGTTTTTATTTTAATTACTTTTAGGAAATAAGATAAATAAGAAGAGGAGAAGAAGTGAATTAGCCCACCATTTCCACAGCAGCCCAAAAAGCCCAAAGGAGGAGTCTGTCGTCACAACATGTCAACAACTGTCGCGACAGATGCAGAAAATACAGCCTGTCACCACGCTATCGCGAGAGACACACAAACGCATAATAGACGCGCAGCAAACACGAAAACGCGTGACAGACGCGTAACAGCTGGCCCCGTTTTTTGTGCCTTCCGTTACAGCTCCAACAGGCAGAAAATCATTCATCTATATAAACCCCATTTCACTATTTATTTTTCACTTCACTTTTACTCTCTCAACTTGCTTTCTCTCTAGATCTCAATTTTCTTTCATTTTCCATAGCCTTCCAACTATGAGTACCCGAAAAACACGACGAAGTGCTGCCTCCAGCTCTGCCGCAGCAGCCGACACACCCAGCCACGATACCATCCCTAATGTAACACCCGAGTTTAGGGGTCGGGTGAAAATAATATTTTAATATTATTTTGGGTTCGATTTTATAATTAAAATAATCTTTTATGTTTCGGGTTTCAAGAACAAATATTTGTCATTGGACTAAAATGAATGAAATACAAAATGGAGGGATTTTAAAGAAAAAGGGAATTAGCCATTCAATAATGGCAAAGTGGTAATTCCCAACTTTTAATTTTAAACCCCCATTTTATCAATAGCCACTATTCACCTTCTTCTTCAAAAAACAAAACAATTGTTTGAAGAAAGCTCTCATCCCTTCCACTATTCCATTTCATCTCTTCTCCATTTCAACTCGTTTTTGAAAGGTAACACCATTTTTGACTTCTCCTCAACCTCCTCTCTTCAAAAGTACAATTAGTTTTTATTTTCGTTAAAGTTTTGGAAATGGAGATTTCAAAAGTTTTGATTAAGAATGATGCCTTTACTACGTTTAACTTAATATTTTGATTTAATGTTGTTAGTTATGAAGTCTAGGAGTTAAATGGTACCACATATATGAATTTTTCTTGGTTTTGAGCAAATTCCTAAAATTGGGTTTAAAAGGGGTTTTGGGTGAGTTTTGGGGGTTGTTTTAGGTTGGAATTGATGGGCTAATGTTAGTGCTATGGTTAGGGGTTGCTTTGGGATCAATTGTGGGTATAAAATGTGTTGGAAACTTGGGTTTTGATCAAGGTTTGTGGGCTGCTCTAATTGGATTAATTTGGGGTTTGTTTATGGCTTGAAATGTTGAGTTTAATGTTTGAATTGTATTCCGGGTTAACTACTTTGATGCTTGGGCTGATTTGAAGTTGTTTGGTTGTATTGAGGTTGTTTAGAAGCGAGAACTTGTGTCGGTGAAGCATCGGGAGGAAATCCGGAAGCTTGAGGGTGGTTGCCTGCTTGGTTTTGAGCTTGGAAGTATAGGTGAGTGGTTAATGTTTTAAAGTGGTTTCAAATGTTTGGTTCGAGCATGTGGACTAGGACGGGCTTGGTAGATCCACCTAGAGTTAAGATTAGGGTGATAGACTAATCCTAAACTTAAACTAGAGCCATTGGTTGAACTTGTAACGTATTCTTATGCCTTGTATGATTTGTGATATGATTGCTTATGTATAATGTGTTATACATGTGAGATGAGGCATGAATTGTGATGCATTATGATATGTATGTGAATGGTTCATGATTGTGATCATGGTGAGTACGTGCTAAGCACGGAATTGGTTGTAATGAATAATGTGGATTGAGTTAAATGTTGGCACTAGTATGCTTGAGTACAAATGATCGATCATTAGGATGTTAGTGTGCACACATGAGTCAAATTCGCGCGTTGCCATGGTGGCGTTGAGTCACCAAGGAGGAGTACGGGTTCGCCCGGAAATTGTTATATATATTAGTCGATGATGAGTGGAATCCCATCGACGGGGTGTGGGGATGAGTGGAATCCCCTTCGCGAGACCGGTGATGAGGATGAGTGGAATCCCATCGACGGGGCGTGAGGATGAGTGGAATCCCCTCCGTGAGACCGGTGATGAGTGTAATCCCACCGTGAGGATGAGTGGTTGTTGGATGTGAGTTCCAACGTGTTTATCCGCGTATTCGGGTCATAACTAGGTGCCAATATTGATTGATATGTGTATCAATGTGTTGTAGAATGTGATTTCTACTTGGATGTTTATATGTGTTTACATATGTTGTGAAATAGAGCTTGTTGAGCATGGCATATAATTGACGGGGCGTGAGGATGAGTGGAATCCCCTCCGCGAGACCGGTGATGAGTGTAATCCCACTGTGAGGTAAAGTGGTTGTTGGATGTGAGTTCCAACGTGTTTTTCCGCGTATTCGGGTCATAACTAGGTGCCAATATTGATTGATATGTGTATCAATGTGTTGTGGAATGTGATTTCTACTTGGATGTTTATATGTGTTTACATATGTTGTGAAATAGAGCTTATTGAGCATGGCATATAATTGAATATTGTTCATGCATCTTTAACATTTGGCTCTTGAGGATCAATGGTATAATCATGCATTTACCTTGGTTAAGATCGTGCTTGGACTCTGCATTGTCGATGTTTGTTTTTAAAGAGCTTACCCTCACTAAGCGTATTGCTTACGCTCTCTCTTTGTTCGACAATGCAGATCCTTAGTTCGTGGGTTGCTAAGTGCAAGAAGGGGGCCTCCAAGTGTGCTTCGTGGTGCTTGTTTAGCTACCAAGTATGAACTTTTTAATTATGATGTAATGGCCAAGCAATAAGACATGTAATCGTGTTATGATGCTTTTTGGAATATGTTGTTGTTGTTGTTGTTTAGGAGCATGTTAGACTCCTCGTATGTATTCGTTAACTTGGCTTTTGGAGATGTATGCCCTTTCTTGTGAACCTTGTTGGCAATTGCTTACCTTGAATTGTCTAAGTGTTGACTATGTTGAAGTATGCTTTTGGTAATGCCTTGATTTGATGTTCCTTTGTATGCCTTGGGTATTTGAGCATGTTTGTCTTAGGATCCATGCCTCTAGATCATGTATGCTTATGTTGAGTGTTGTTTGGGGTCGTTTAGGGCCCTTAGAATTGTTGAGAAATGCCTAAGTCTGATTTTCGAAGGTTGCAGACAGCCCGCGTTTCGAAATGAGCTGGGCCGTTTCAGAACGGGTAAGGCTTCAGGGACCCCGTATCGGAACGCGTTTCGATACGGTTTGGCCTGTGAATCCCATGTTCCGAAACGGGTATCGGAAAGTTTTGGTTTCTGGAATTCTGAGAAAATGACGAGATGAAAGCGTTTCGAAACGGGTCTAACGGTTTCGAAACGGTCAAAATCTTGTTGACCACGAGAAGTTGACCGACGAGGATGTTTCAGAACGGTTGACCTCCGTTCTGATACGGCCTCCTCGTATGGGCTTGGGGCAGTTGACCTGGTCAAGGGCGTTTCGATTTGCCTCAATGGTGTTTCGAAACGGCCTATTTAATGGTTTAAAATTGGACTGTTCAAATGTTGTTTTGGGTTCTGATGTTTGTCTTCCGCATTTTATTCCGTTGTCGTGATCACATAGGATTCGAATGAGCCTTTAGAGAAGATTAAATTAAAAAAAAATTGGGTTGCTAACCGAGGGGGAACCTTAACGGATTTCGCTTCGGTTTTCCCCGTGTGGCCCACTTGGACCGGTCAAGCGTCCGGACCGGGACGAGGGGATTACACTTGTTGGTATCAGAGCCTAAGGTTACCGAGACCTTGGGCAGGTAAGTGAGGTAAGTTCAAGTTTTGTATTGATATGTACGGTGTTTGCTTGCCTTGTAAGCATGATTGCTTGTGTGACAAGTATGTTGATTGTTTTGTTTAAAAGCATGTTGTTTGGGAGTCCCATTGCTACTATTACATCGGAAAAGAATTTTTAAGTGAGGGAAACGTACTTGAGCACTTGGAAGCCTTGCCTTGCTAACCCAATCTTGTATATTTTGTTTGTTGTGGTTGTAGTTATCGTTTGTGAGCGATGTCTAGGCCGAGGGGTAGGCCAAGGGTGGTTCGTCAGGAACCACGGGTTGCGGCTCCTGTTAATGAGCCGGTGGTTGGAGTTGAGGCTCAAGTGTTGGATCCTGCTGCTGGAGTTAGAGCTCCTCCACCACCACCACCTCCTCCACCTGGAGTTGGAGGCGAGGATGGAGCTGAAGGAGAGGGACCTCAAGGTGGCCAAGGTGGCCAAGGTCCGGCCGGAATTGATATGACTCCGCTAGTGCAAGCTATAGCGGGAGCATTTCAGGCCGTAGTTGCGGGAGCTCAGGCTGCAGCTCAGCCTAGGTGTGACGATGCTAGTCTACCTTTGGAGAGGCTCTGTAGCTTGGGGGCCGAAGAGTTCAGAGGGTCTACTCCTGAGAGGTCTGAGTTATGGTTGGAGAAGACAGTTCGTATCTTAGCTCAGATGGGTTGTGTGGGAGCACGTAAATTGGGTTGTGTGATCTCCTTACTTCAGGGTGATGCCTACACTTGGTGGGTCACCATTACTACTGGAGTTCCAGAGGCAGAGATTGATTGGGATTTCTTTGAGTCTGCTTTCAGAAAGAGGTATTTGGGACCGAGGTATCTTGATGAGAAGAAGCGGGAGTTTATGGCTCTTGTTTAGGGAGATGCTACCGTGACTAACTACGAGATCTGTTTTGTTCGTCTGAGTCAGTATGCTTCAGAGTTGGTGCCTACTGAGAGGGCCCGATGTGATCATTTCAGATATGGGCTTCATGAGGAAGTTAAGAGGTATACCTTAGCTTCTGATTATTCTGACTTTGATGTCTTGGTTGCTAGAGCCAAGGACATTGAGCATAGCTTGGGGCTGACCAAGCGTTCTGGAGGATCTAGTTCTGGTAAGAGGCATAATAACTTTGATAGTAGAGATGCCAAGAGGCATAGAGGTGGCGGACATCAGTTTGACCCTAGACGTGGCGGTGGCCATCATGGTAGGGGCCATCAGGGCCATAGAGGAGAAGGGCGTTTGCCCGAGCGCACCCGTTGTGGGAGACAGTACACTGGTGAGTGTTGGGGTAACTTCCATGCTTGTTGGAACTGTGGTTCGAGGGACCACTTTAGGAGAGATTATCCACATCAGGTGGCACAGGCACTGAACATTGCTCAGGCTCCTGCGAGGGCGAATGATTTTCAGAGAGGCCGTGGGCGCGGTCGTGGCTACTTCCAGCCTAGGGCTGATGCACCTAGGGTAGATGCTCAGAGGAACCTTGCTCATGTTGTGGCAGTGCAGCCAGAGGCAGGAGGACCAGCGAGAGTTTATGCTCAGAGAGAGGCCGGGAACGACACTGATGTGATAGCAGGTAATTTCGAGTTATAGTTTATGTCTTTTCTTTCTTTGGTTGATTCGGGTTCTACACATTCTTACATTTTGAGTGAGCATGCACGGAAGTTAGATATACATGTTGAGATCTTAGATGTAGGTATGCATGTGACTAGTTCTTTTGGTGAGACGGTTGTGGTTAGACGTATGTATAGGAGATGTCTACTGAAGATTCAGGGTCATGTGTTCTCTGTTGATATGATGGAACTTCCTTTTTATGGTTTTGATATTATTCTGGGTATGGACTGGTTAGTTGAGCACCGAGCTAGTGTGGATTTTGAGACGAAGAGGATTTCCTTGAAACTTTCTGATGACTACGAGGTAGTAGTAGTAGGCGAGAACATTAAGTTCTTGTCTAATGTTGTGTCAGCTTTAGAGGCTCATAGGTTGATGGATTCCGGATGTGGGGCTTACTTAGCTTATGTTATGAATCCGAACATGAGTGAAGCTAGACCGAAAGATATTAGAATAGTTTGTGACTTTCCGGATGTGTTTCCTGAAGAGTTGTCGGGTTTACCTCCTGACAGAGATGTTGAGTTTGTGATTGAGACTGTTTCAGGGTCTAATCCAGTTTCGATAGCTCCGTATCGTATGGCTCCGAAAGAGTTGAAAAAATTGAAGAGTCAGTTGCAAGAATTATTAGACCGTGGTTTCATTAGGCTTAGTAGTTCTCCTTGGGGTGCTCATGTGTTGTTTGTGAAAAAGAAAGATGGTAGTAGGCGCATGTGCATTGATTACATGCAGTTGAATCAGTTGACCGTGAAGAACAAGTATTCGTTGCCTCGCATAGATGATTTGTTTGATCAGTTGAGAGGTGCTTCAGTGTTCTCAAAGATAGATTTGAGATCCGGGTACTACTAGTTGAGTGTGAAAGAGTGTGATGTTCCGAAGACAGCTTTTAGGACTAGATATTGTCACTATGAGTTCCTTGTGATGCCGTTTAGGCTCACGAATGCACCTGCAACATTCATGGATATGATGAACAGAATTTTTAGAGACTATCTAGATCGTTTTGTAGTTGTTTTTATTGATGATATACTTGTGTACTCGAAGACAGAAGAGGAGCATGATGAACACTTGAGATTTGTTTTACAGAGATTGTTGAGCAATCAGTTGTATGTGAAGCTTAGTAAATGTGAGTTCTGGATTCGAGAGGTTGTATTTCTTGGCCATGTTGTTTCGGCCGAAGGTATCCGTGTTGATCCATCGAATATTGATGCTATTGTTGAGTGGAAACAACCTAAGTCTGTGACCGAGATTAGGAGTTTCCTAGGATTAGCTGGTTACTATAGGAGATTTGTTGATAGTTTCTCTAGAGTAGCTGCTCCTTTGACTAAATTGTTGCAAAAAGGGGTTAAGTTCGAATGGTCAGGCACAAGACAAAAGGCCTTTGAGAAATTGAAAGAAGCTTTGACAAACGCCCAGTGTTAGTGCAACCTGTTTCAGGTAAAGAATTTGTGATCTACAGTGATGATTCCTACATAGGTTTAGGATGTGGTTTGATGCAGGAAAGAAGGGTTGTTGCTTATGCTTCTAGATAGTTGAAAGTTCATGAGAAGAACTATCCTACTCACGATATAGAGTTAGCCGCAGTTGTGTTTGCATTGAAGATTTGGCGTCATTACTTGTATGGTGAGAAGTGTATAGTTTACACCGATCACAAGAGCTTGAAGTACTTGATGACACAGAAAGAGTTGAACTTGAGACAAAGAAGATGGCTTGAGTTGCTAAAAGATTATGATCTGACCATTGAGTACCATCCGGGTAAGGCTAATGTAGTAGCCGATGCTTTGAGTAGAAAGGTGGTCGTTGAGTTGAGAGCTATGTTTTCTAGATTGAGTGTATCCGATGATGGTGGGTTGATCACCGAGTTGCAAGTGAAGCCTTCTTTGATTCAGTTGATTAGAGAGAAGCAGTTGCAAGATGTGACTCTAGTTTCCCATGTTCAGGACATAGCCGAAGGAAGACCAATCGAGTATAGTTTCAGTGGTGAGAGCTTGTTGTGCTTTAGAGATAGAGTTGTTGTACCAGAAGATGTTGAGTTGAGACGTCAGATTCTGAGTGAAACACATTCGAGTCCCTTTTCTATGCATTCGGGTAGTACCAAGATGTACCGTGACTTGAAGAATGATTACTTCTGGGTTGGTTTGAAGAAAGATGTAGCCGAGTATGTGAGCCGTTGTATGGTTTGTCGGAGAGTGAAGGCAGAACATCAGGTTCCTTCAGGTTTGTTACAGCCTTTGAAGATTTCGAAATGGAAATGGGAGAGGATCACCATGGACTTTGTGTCGGGGTTACCATTGTCTTTTTCGAAGAAGAATTCTGTATGGGTGATAGTGGATAGGTTCACTAAGTGTGCTCACTTCTTAGCAGTGAACATTACAGATTCCTTAGACAAGTTGGCAAACTTGTACATCCGTGAGATTGTGAGACTTCATGGAGTTCCGAAGTCTATTGTTTCAGATAGAGATCCTAGATTTACTTCGAGGTTCTAGGGTTGCTTGCATAGTGCTCTAGGTAGCCGTTTGCATTTTAGTACGTCTTATCATCCGCAGTCCGATGGGCAGTCAGAGCGTGTGATACAGATTCTAGAGGATATGCTTCGTTGTTGTGTGATTGACTTCCTGGGTTCTTGGGAGAAGCACCTACCTTTAGTTGAGTTTGCTTACAACAATAGTTATCAGTCTAGTATTTAGATGGCTCCCTATGAGGCTTTGTATGGTAGATGATGTAGGACTCCGATTTGTTGGGCTGAAACAAGTCAGAGATTGTTACCTATGTCGGATTTTCTTAAGGGGACTACCGACAAGGTGAAGTTGATTTGTGACCGTTTGAAAGCAGCTTCCGATCGTCAGAAGTCTTATGCGGATTTGAAGAGGAAAGAGGTTGAGTTCTCCGTGGGTGAGAAAGTGTTTCTGAAAGTATCTCTATAGAAGAATGTAATGAGATTTGGCCAGAAGGGCAAGTTGAGTCCGAGGTTCATTGGTCCGTATGAGGTAGTTGAGCAGATTGGGCCTGTAGCTTACCGTTTAAGGTTACCTTCTAAGTTAGAGAAGATCCACAATATCTTTCATGTGTCTATGCTTAGGATATATAGGTCAGATCCTTCTCATGTTATGCCCGTTGAGGAGATAGAGTAGAATCTGGATTTGTCTTACAATGAAGAGCCTGTTGAGATACTTACTTCTGATAGCAAGGTGTTGCGTGGTAAGACCATAGAGTTGGTCAAGGTGTTGTGGAGACATAGAGGTGTGGAAGAGGCCACGTGGGAGAGGATATCTGATATGGTTCAGCAGTTTCCGTATTTGTTTCCGTCAGATAATTTTGGGGACGAAATTCCTTAAGTGGGGGAGAGTTGTAACACCTGGGTTTAGGGGTCGGGTGAAAATAATATTTTAATATTATTTTGGGTTCGATTTTATAATTAAAATAATCTTTTAAGTTTCGGGTTTCAAGAACAAATATTTGTCATTGGACTAAAATGAATGAAATACAAAATGGAGGGATTTTAAAGAAAAAGGGAATTAGCCATTCATTAATGGCAAAGTGGTAAATAGCCCAACTTTTAATTTTAAACACCCATTTTATCAATAGCCACTATTCACCTTCTTCTTCAAAAAACAAAACAATGGTTTGAAGAAAGCTCTCATCCCTTCCATTATTCCATTTCATCTCTTCTCCATTTCAACTCGTTTTTGAAAGGTAACACCATTTTTGACTTCTCCTCAACCTTCTCTCTTCAAAAGTACAATTAGTTTTTATTTTCGTTAAAGTTTTGGAAATGGAGATTTCAAAAGTTTTGATTAAAAATGATGCCTTTACTATGTTTAACTTAATATTTTGATTTAATGTTGTTAGTTATGAAGTCTAGGAGTTAAATGGTACCACATATATGAATTTTTCTTGGTTTTGAGAAAATTCCCGAAATTGGGTTTAAAGGGGGTTTTGGGTGAGTTTTGGGGGTTGTTTTAGGTTGGAATTGATGGGCGAATGTTAGTGTTATGGTTAGGGGTTGCTTTGGGATCAATTGTGGGTATAAAATGTGTTGGAAACTTGGGTTTTGATCAAGGTTTGTGGGCTGCTTGAATTGGATTAATTTGGGGTTTGTTCATGGCTTGAAATATTGAGTTTAATGTTTGAATTGTATTCCGGGTTAACTACTTTGATGCTTGGGCTGATTTGAAGTTGTTTGGTTGTATTGAGGTTGTTTAGAAGCGAGAACTTATGTCGGTGAAGCATCGGGAGGAAATCCGGAAGCTTGAGGGTGGTTGCCTGCTTGGCTTTGAGCTTGGAAGTATAGGTGAGTGGTTAATGTTTTAAAGTGGTTTCAAATGTTTGGTTCGAGCATGTGGACTAGGTCGGGCTTGGTAGACCCACCTAGAGTTAGGATTAGGGTGGTAGCCTAATCCTAAACTTAAACTAGAGCCATTGGTTGAACTTGTAACGTATGCTTATGCCTCGTATGATTTGTGATATGATTGCTTATGTATAATGTGTTATACATGTGAGATGAGGCATGATTTGTGATGCATTATGATATGCATGTGAATGGTTTATGATTGTGATTATGGTGAGTACGTGCTAAGCACAGAATTGGTTGTAATGAATAATGTGGATTGAGTTAAACGTTGGCACTAGTATGCTTGAGTACAAATGATCGAACATTAGGATGTTAGTGTGCACACATGAGTCAAATTCGCGCGTGGCCTTGGTGGCGTTGAGTCACCAAGGAGGAGTACGGGTTCGCCCGGAAATTGTTATATATATTAGTCGATGATGAGTGGAATCCCATCGACGGGGCGTGAGGATGAGTGGAATCCCCTCCGCGAGACCGGTGATGAGTGTAATCCCACCGTGAGGTAAAGTGGTTGTTGGATGTGAGTTCCAACATGTTTATCCGCGTATTCGGGTCATAACTAGGTGCCAATATTGATTGATATGTGTATCAATGTTTTGTGGAATGTGATTTCTACTTGGATGTTTATATGTGTTTACATATGTTGTGAAATAGAGCTTGTTGAGCATGGCATATAATTGAATATTGTTCATGCATCTTTAACATTTGGCTCTTGAGGATCAATGGTATAATCATGCATTTACCTTGGTTAAGATCGTGCTTGGACCCTGCATTGTCGAGGTTTGTTTATAAAGAGCTTACCCTCACTAAGCGTATTGCGTACGCTCTCTCTTTGTTCGACAATGCAGATCCTTAGTTCGTGGGTTGCTAAGTGCAAGAAGGGGGCCTCCAAGTGTGCTTCGTGGTGCTTGTTTAGCTACCAAGTATGAACTTTTTAATTATGATGTAATGATCAAGAAATGAGACATGTAATCGTGTTATGATGCTTTTTGGAATATGTTGTTGTTGTTGTTGTTTATGAGCATGTTAGACTCCTCGTATGTATTCGTTAACTTGGCTTTTGGAGATGTATGCCCTTGCTTGTGAACCTTGTTGGCAATTGCTTACCTTGAATTGTCTAAGTGTTGACTATGTTGAAGTATGCTTTTGGTAATGCCTTGATTTGATGTTCCTTTATATGCCTTGGGTGTGTGAGCATGTTTGTCTTAGGATCCATGCCTCTAGATCATGTATGCTTATGCTGAGTGTTGTTTGGGGTCGTTTAGGGCCCTTAGAATTGTTGTGAAATGCCTAAGTCTGATTTTCGAAGGTTGCAGACAGCCCGCGTTTCGAAACAAGCTGGGCCGTTTCGGAACGGGTAAGGCTTCAGGGACCCCATATCGGAACGCGTTTCGATATGGTTTGGCCTATGAATCCCTGTTCTGAAACGGGTATCAGAACGTTTTGGCTACTGGAATTCTGAGAAAATGACGAGATTAAAGCGTTTCGAAACGGGTCTAAGGGTTTCGAAACGGTCAAAATCTCGTCGACCACGAGAAGTTGACCGACGAGGGTGTTTCGGAATGGGTTACCTCGGTTCCGATACGGCCTCCTCGTATGGGCTTGAGGCAGTTGACCTGGTCAAGGGCGTTTCGATACGCCTCAATGGTGTTTCGAAACGGCATGTTTAATGGTTTAAAATTGGACTGTTCAAATGTTGTTTTGGGTTCTGTTGTTTGTCTTCCGCATTTTATTCCGTTGTCATGATCACATAGGATTCGAATGAACCTTTAGAAAAGATTAAAAAAAAATTGGGTTGCTAATCGAGGGGGAACCTTAACGGGTTTCGCTTCGGTTTTCCCCGTGTGGCCCACTCGGACCGGTCAAGCGTCCGGACCGGGACGAGGGGGTTACACCTAACCGCTTCGCCTCCACTGATTCCGCCAGCAGATATTACCGCTCCTTTTAGAAGAGGGAGATGTGGGAAGAGAGAGGGTTCCTTTACACCAAACGCACGGAAGACTTCGGGCTCAAACCGTTCATTGCTCGAAAAATCAAGGCCTTCAAATGGCAGATGTTTGCTGCCCAGCTAGAAGAGATGAATGTCACGTTGGTCTGAGAATTTTACGCTGCCGTCAACAGCAAGGATACGACGACCGTGACAGTGAGAGGTAAAGAAGATACTTTCGAGCCTGCTTACATCAATACCCTCTATGGCATCTATGTCAGCAAAAGGGAGAACGAACACAAGAGGTTTGTCGAGAGTCTATCACCGACAGACTATGATGCTGTGATGGCAGAGGTAACGAAGGAGGGAACAGAGTGGAATACAGACCCCAAGCATCGGTGGACGGTGAAACGCACACAACTCACTCCCGAGGCCAAACTTTGGAACCACTTCATAAAGAAGAGGATAATGCCTTCTTCCCATAACAGCACGGTCGACCGACCCAGGTTAGCACTCGTTCATTCCATTTTAAATAAGAGACCCATAAATGTCGGCTGGTATATACGGGAGGGGATTTTGGAGTGTGCCTTTCGACCATTGGGACCCCTTGTCTTCCCATATCTTATCACCGAGATCTGTCGCGACCACAACGTTCCAGAAATCCCCGAAGATTTTAAGGTCTGAGGGAAGGGATGGACGGAGCGCAACATTTTCAACTTAATGGAACTGAAAGCAGCCACACCCCTCTCCTTCTTCAACCTGTCTTCCGCAGCAGAGGAGCCAGCAGAGCCCACTCAACCAGAACCTGCCACCGCAGAGCAGCAGCAGCCAACGACAGCAGACTCCTCCACTCAAATTCTGGCCACACTGAAAAAGATGGAGGAACGACAGCTTGGTCTGATGAGTTTCGTCAGAGACTTCAAGGCAGTCGGTAGCCACGATACATTTCATTCAAAACAATTTAAATTTTGCAAATGTACATTTTCCTGCTTTCCTAGAGCAATACTTTGCTGCCCCTACACCTGCCCCTACTCCCACTCCTACTGCCACACCAAAAACACCCTCTGCTGCATCCACTCCAACCCCAGCCGCGGCAGCTGAAGGCGACAGCCACACTGCCACTGCCTCTGCTAGAGGAGAAAAACGAAAAGAGCCGCTGCCAGAACTCGATGACGACTACTTCGCAGGGTTCTCATCATCCTCTATCTAGCAAGAATATGATGGGGAGCCATCTGTTGCGAGAAACCTTTCCAATGAGTTCACTCCTATGAAAAGGCAGAAGCCTAACACTGGTGAAGGATCATCCGGCCAGGGCAAGTCTGCCCGCAGCAGCAGTAGCAGCAGCAGCTCATCAGATGAGGTACAAGTGCTGGAAAAGCCACCCCAGATCTCACCCACTCGTATCCAGCCCCCCAAGGGAAGCCAAGAAGAAAACTGCCTTCGCCTCCCCTAGCACTCTGCCGGCACCCACAATGAAGGTCACTACCCGTCGGCAGCTACAGATTAGCAGCAGCAGCAGCGACGACAACACCTGAAATTAAGTTCCTATTTTATTTTAATGTCTTGATGTTTTATTATAATTGTGATGTATTTTGTTGTTATTTTTTGTTTTTTCTGTTATCATGCATTGAGGGCAATGCAACCCGAGTTTGGGGGTGGCATCCCTTCAGTAATATGAAGTGTCTTTTAGGTTTTAAAATTGTGTCTAAGTGTTAATTATTATTTAAGTTTATTTTTGTCAAAAAAATGGCTTAAGTCTTTGAACTGAACTTACCTGCCGTGACAGATTCTGTCGTGGCAGTGCCTTTAGGATATTTTTAGGAACAATTTAGAGCCTTACTATAGTTATGATCTTTAAACACCCTTTGTGACTCTTATATTGTCTAGAACTCTACTGGTGAACTAGAATAGGAAAAAGCTTAAACACTTGAATTGCCCCTAGAGGTGCCTAACACTGGCTCTAGGAAAATAAGTTAAGAAAAGTTAGACTCAATACACCTAGAGGTGCCCAAAACCGGCTCTAGGAAGTTAGCTAGAGGTGCCCAAAATAGGCTCTAGTCAAACTTAAATTAAGTAAAGAAAACCGAGTCTAAGAAAAACTAAAGGAGCCTAAGAATTGCCTCCAAGAAAATGAAAGCTGGCATAAAAATTCAAGTAAGTGGCTTAGCTATTCTAGTAAACTAAAAGAGTCTAGGCATATAATTGTTCACAAAACATGCACACACTACACGAGAATTATAGCAAGGTTCCGAATGAATCTTGAAATGTCCAACAACGTGTTGTTCATGATAGGGAATGAAATGGTAGGTAAGGAAAATTTCACTGATTTAAGCCAAACCAAAAAGTTTCTTTTTATTATTTTTAGGTCATAAATGCTTGAGGACAAGCAAGAACGTGAGTTTAGGGGTGTGTTGAGTGTGCAAAAGTTCTACTTTTTACCCCCTATTTAACTCATATTTCTGCTGCATTCAAGCATAATTCATTGCATTTAGGATAGATTTCACATATACATCACAATTATGTAAAATGGCACAGTTGCTACTGATTTTGGCTGATTTTGCAGGTAGCTGTTGTGGCAGACTCAGGGCAGTGAAGAGGCAGAGCTGGAACACAGGACTGAAGTCGAGAAGGAAGACGCTGTCGTGGCAGCCAATGACGACATCAATGGTGAAGGGAAAAATGAAGTGGAGCTCGAAAGATAGAGGAAATTAAGCCGGTCTGTCGTGGGTCATTCTTATATTTTTCTAAGCCCTAGATTAAAATGAAGGCCAAGCCCAAAGTCAAAGGAAGAAACCCAAAGCAAGAAAAGACGACGACTTAAAGGCATCTACTCAGAAGATTTAGTCTTTAATAGAGTTGTACTTTAGTTTAAACTTGTATTCTTGCCATATTAAAAAACTTGGACACAAGACCTATATAAAGGCATATAATTCGACCTAGGGAAGGACATCCCATTCTCTAGCCATCTTCCCCAAAAACCCTAGTCGTTTTCCCCTTCTCATCATGTTCTAAACTCCCCCTAGGGGAAAAGGTTGATTCTGTAAAGTAGTTGCAAGGATTGTACTGTTTTTAGGAATTTTCTGTTCAATGAAATAAACTTCAAGTTTGCTTATTCTGGTTTTCAACATCTTACAAGAGTATCGGGAGAGTATTGTGAGATTATTCATTTACTTAATATCGGGAGAGTTAAGTATACGAAAGGAATAAGTGCGGGTTCTCTAGTTTATGGTTGAACTATCTCAGACCTAGGGATAGAACGAGGTTAAGTGGCTAAGGAAGAATTCAACAACATCGGTGCTCATCCTTCGATTCACGCCGGGAGGTATCATCTAAGATGTGTTCATCGATAGACTTGGACCTAGGGATAGGACAAGGCACATCAAGGATTCTTGCCAAGCTTGAAGTATGGAGTTGTGTGATTGCTGCCACGACAACAACAGATTGCTGCTGCCGCAGGTGCTGCCGCGACAAGGACGACAGAACAAGAATTTCTATACAGTGCAACACCTTCACTACTGAGCAAATCAATATCGGCCTATTTCTTTACCTTGAATCTTTTAATCTTTTATATTAAGTATTCCTCAATTTTTTTTTACAATCAATTAAACTCTCTTCTTTCTCTCTTGTGCAACAATCTAAGGATAAAGCTATTTCCAGTCCTTGTGGATTCGACATCCGATACTTAGTGTATCACTTTACTACTTGCATCGTGTACACTTGCACTCTATTGCGATAGACTATTTTACACGCAACAAGTATGCCTCTGGTTTCATGTTAATTGTGATTAATGTGATTATGTATATTGTGTTATACATGTGTGTTGAGGCATGAGATTTGATGCATTGTTATATGCATGTGGTTATGGACTGTGGTATGTGCATGATGGTAAATCATGGTGAGTACGTGCTAAGCACGGAAATTGGTAAGAGATTTTGTTGTGAAAGATTGTGAAATGTGTTAGTATTGGCACTAGTATGCTTGGGTACAATGATCGATCATTAAGATATTTAGTGTGTACACGAGAGTCTAAATGCACGCGTGGTCTTGGTGATGGTAGTCATCAAGATAGAGTACGAGTTTGCCCAGAAATCTTCTTTTATATGTTAGTCGGTGATGAGTGGAATCCCATTGATGGGGCGTGTGGATGAGTGGAATCCCCTCCGCGTGAAACGGTGATGAGTGTAATCCCACCGTAAGGTAATGGTTGTGTTGTTAGATGTGAGTTCCAACGGTTATCCGTGTATTCGGGTCATAGCTAGGTGCCAATACGGATTGTGGAATGTGCTTGCTAATACATTGATGTATGTGTTTCCATATGTTGTGTTTATGGACTTTTGAGCATGGCATAATGTTGAGTTTATGTTCATGCATCATATGCACTTGACTTTTGTGGTTTCAAAGGTAAGAACTCATGCATTCTACCTTGGTTGTGTGCTCGTGCTTGGACCCTGCATTGTCGAGGTTTGTTTTATGAGCTTACCCTCACTAAGCTTTATGCTTACGCTCTCTTTTGTTCGACAATGCAGATCCGTAGTTAGTGGGTTGCTAGTGCAAGAGGAGGGCCTCCAAGTGTGCTAGTTGAGCTTTTGCTATCCTCAAGTATGAACTATTTAAAGTTATGGGTGTAATAGACAAGCAATGGGATTTGAGCTTTGATGTATGTTGTTGTTTGTCTCAGGAGCATGTTTAGACTCCTATGTTTTGTGGATGTTATGTTTAAGGCTTGCTTATGCCTAGTATGTTAGCCTTGTGCCCCTATCTTGAATGCTTGTGAATGTTGGTCTAAAGCATGAGATCTTAAATGTTATGTATGCATCTTTTGTTGAATTGATGTTTCCTTTTATTGAATGGCTTTTATATGTATGATGAGTGTTAAGCATGCTTGTTGTAGGGTGCTTTGCATATAGGGTTAATGCATGCTTAGTTGGAGGTCTGAGTTGGTTTTGTGAGGCAGCCTTGAGCCTTAAACCAGCTAAAACCAGTCTGCTCGCAGCAGTCGTATCGAAACGGTTGGTCCCGTTTCGATACGGTCCTCTTGTTTCAGGCCAAGTGTTTCGATACAGGGAGGGCGTTTCGATACCATTTTGCTACTGGAAATCTGAGATTTTGACGAGAAATTTAGGGTATCAAAACGGTCCTAGGTGTTTGGAAACGATCTTCGTAGCGTTGACTACGAGAAGTTGACCGATGAGGGCGTATCGATACGGTCAACAAGCATTTCGATACGGTCTCCTCAAGTTGACTTTGGTCAGTTGACCTAGTCAAGGCGTATCTATACACTCTCTGGGCATATCGATACGACCTGCAGTTTAAGTTAAAATGGGTTGTTTTTGGTATGCTATTTGGGTTGATCGCCTCGCTTGTTGCTTCCGTTGTTGTTGTTTCACATAGGACATATTATTGCATCTAGACAAGATAATAATAAATGAAAATTTTTCCCGGGTTGTTAACCGAAGTGGACCCTTAACGGGTTTCACCTTAGCTATCCCCGTGTAACCCACTCGGACCGGTCAGTCGCCCGAACCGAGACGAGGGGGTTACAATTTTTATTACCAATGTGATGTTATAAATCATTGGTCTTGTACGTGTCGTACGTTGAAAAATCAACAATCATTGGATGATAAAGGAAAGGAAATAAAAGCAAAATTTGTTTGCAAAAAATGACAAAGAGGATATTGGTCCAACTTATTTGGACATTGTTGGTCCAACTCATTTGGACGTTGTTGGTCCAACTCATTTTGACATTGTTGATTTCCTTATAACCCTCGAAGGGAATAAATAATCTTTTAATTGTTCTCATAACTTTGAAGAGAATTTTTTTTCTTTATGTTTATTTACTTTACACGTTAATTATTTACGTTTTATATTTATATTCATATTCATATTTATGTTTATATTTATATTTATATATTATGATATTTATTTATTTTGTTTAACATGATTACTTATCAAATATAATTTATGGTGATGATTTATGCTTAGCAGAAGCATAAGATATATTTTCTCATTTAAATGCAAGGGAAAGATGTGAGTACTATATCTCAAAGTACTGAAAATATTGATGCTCTAGAAGAGCAATAAGTTCTTGAGAGAAAGCATATTATAAAAAGTGCAGAATTGCAATAATTACCGCTAATGGTAATAATCTCGTCACCACTAGAAGTGAAAATTTTAAGAGAGCAATATCAGTTCGCAAAATATTCTTTTAGAATTATAGATAACATATGTTATCAATTGGCATTTGAAATAAGTCAATTTAGATATAAGTTCTGGTAGCCAAAAAGTCCGTTGAAAGCTCTAAAAGAGTTATATATTGCTACCAAAAAAGAATAATTTCCATTGAAAGCTCCGGAAGAGCTAAATATATTCCTATTCAAAGGAACAATTTTGATGGTCGTACTAGACATGTACGAGTGAGATTGACTCACATGTTATGGTAAACCAGAAGTTTATCAAATTCAAAAATGTATATACACACTTGTATATAGTTGGCATGATCGGTTAGACCATCCTGATCAATAATGATACGACACCTACTGAGATTTATATGAACATTTATTAAAAGAACCTAAAGTTCTTGTGGTGCTTATTCTCAAAGGAATTGATTAAATTCCACTTATTGAAAGAACACAAAGTTCTTGTGTTGGTTGTTCTCAAAGGAAATGATTAAGATCCCACTTACCAAAAGAACCTAAAGTTCTTGTACTAAAGTTGAGACTACATGTCTTGCATATTTGAATGAAATATGGGCCCATATATTCACAAATGTGGAAAGTTTTATATGATTTTAGAAGATGCATCTACATTATTTTATTAACTTACAACCAAAAGTTTGTGAGATTGATTATAAAAGGATTCAGATTATGCATTTAAACTATACGTCTTGTAAAAGCTAGTGGGTTTATATTTTAGGCTATATCAATTGATACAAAGCCTATTGATTATAAAAAATACAGTTTAACAAAATTTCTATTGAATGCCTCATCTTTAATAGCTAAACTATGAGAACAAAACAATTATTATTTATATGGTATTTCCATATAGAAGCAGTTATATGTATCAAGCCAACGAGTTATAATAAACTCCCCATTATGATTGATTTTTGGTCAGAAGCCATACATTTCCTATTCTATAATTTTTGAATGTGCGATATATTATTGAATTGCTCCACCACAACGCACAAAATGGGTAAATAAAAAGGGTTGAGAATATATTTTGAGTATGAGTCTCCTTTTACGTTTAAATTCTTAAACATTAATTGGAGAATCATTTATGACATGATTTTTCTCAACGTTAGGGGAGATAATAATCAGGTGAATAAAAGAAAATGAATTATCGTTATCTAGATCCTCGTATATGAACTAAAAGTTCATAAGATAATTCATGTTATTACATGTCAATTGCTAGACATATTTACTGACCCAGTGAGAGTAACTAAGTCTCATATATCAGCTGAAATGCTCTAAATTTGAATTACATGTTAGAACAAATAGATGCAAATCATGCATGAAGCATGAAAATTGGTTCCAATGATCAAAATTCTCATAAATGAAAATTAGTATGAGATGGTCATATATTGGAGGCGGGTGCTCCTGAAGAGACCCAAGACATAACAAATAATAAAACTCTTGAAGAGTTTCAGGTACCTGAAATAAAGATTGAAATCTTGAAGAGATCTCGATGAATTATGTCACTACGAGAATGGAACCAGAAAATTGAAAAATTGTCGACAACGATTTTGCAAACAGTTTTACATAGAATACTTCTATAGAAGTAAAGAAAGCAAATGAGGATCTTGTATAGAAATCAACCAGAAGTATAGATATTGAATTGATCAATGTAGAAAGACGCTTTGAACTTCTAAAAGAGAAGTATTTGGACCAGCAGTCCAAACACCTAAAAGTGTAATGCAAGTAAGGCACAAATAAGTAGGCGTAAATACAACTTGAATCATGATTTATGAAGAATTCTAATTACTTAATGGTGGATGCAATTATTTTGGCAGTTATGAAACATTTTATATGTGTCTAATCATTTTGTGGATCCCTATAAAAGGATAGTTATCAGTGACAGATTTAGAAATTTTCAAAGAAATTTATTTAGATATGTCCTCTTGAATATTCATATTTTGGTGCATTTGGTATAATCGACTTAGTGAGTACTAATTGAGGAAATACTATAAGAATGATCATATTTCCTTATGTATTTTATAAAGGAGTTTAGATCAAGATTCATTATATCATTAGAACTCCTGAAGAGCTTAAAATTGGAAACTCATGAAGAGCTTTCAAAGTATATAATGAAAGTATTTGAGAAAAAAATCTTGAAATGTGGTTTTGTCTCGACCTAAAGATCGAGCACTTAAATATGTATTTTTGTCTATGAATGGACATAAGTTGAATGAATCTTAAAGAAGATTCAATATGGATAAAGCATATCTATTGTAAGATTGTTGGAAGCGAATAAAGATAATTATATCTTTTCTTGGTCTTGAAGCACCATATATTAGTTGGTCAAGAAATATGTAACCCCCTCGTCCCGGCCTGGACGGTTGGCCGGTCCGAACGGGTCACACAGGGGAAAACCGAAGCGAAACCCGTTAAGGCTTCACTTAGGTTAGCAACCCTAGAAAACTTCTTTTATTTATTATCTTGTCTAAAGGCTTTGATACACCCTATGCGAAACAACGACAGCGGAAGAAACAAGGGTGACAAAACAATCAAACAAGCAACTTAAAACAGCCCATTTTAGCTTTTAAAGCAAGTTGTATCGATACACTAGAATAGGGTATCGATACGCCTTGACTAGGTCAACTGCCCAAGGTCAACCTGGGGAGGCCGTAACAGTACACTGATTGACCGTACCGATACGCCCTCACTGGTGAACTTCTCATGGTCAAAGAGAAATGACCGTACCGATACACCCTAGACCCGTACCGATACGCCAAAATCTCGTCAAAATCTCAGATTTCAATAGAGGTTTTGGCGTATCGATACATCCCCGTGTACCAGTACTCCAAGCCAAAACTGAGTCCCAAAGTGTAGGACCGTATCGATATGGCCCTTGGGCGTACCGATACGCCCGGCACTACAACACTCAACTTTGCAGCAAAACACACCAAGACTCAACTCTAAATGCAATTTAAGACTCGCCTAGCCACAAGCAAACATTCATTCAACATTTAACAATCAAGAGTCGACATGCGAAACTTTTTAAACGAGCAACGGAACATCAACAACATTATCATAGCATACCATAGAAGAAGCTAAAGATTTCAAACATAAACAGGTCATACAAGCATAGAGATAAGAGCCACATGGCCACAACCAAAACATCAACATATTAAAGGAGTCTAAACAAGCTCCTAACACAAAATAGCATACACAAATCTCATTGCTTATCTATTACATCATTAACTTAAAAGTAGAAACTAAGGATCTGCAACCCACGAACTAAGGATCTGCATTGTCGAACATAGAGAGCATAAGCGTAAAGCTTAGTGAGGGTAAGCTCGTAAAACAAACCTCGACAATGTAGGTCCAAGCACGAGCAACAAAACCAAGGATGAATGCATGTTTCCTTACCTTCGGAACCACATGAATCAAATATAAGCAATGCATGATCATAACATCAATTATCATGTCATGTTCAACATGTCCATATCCATAATACAACCAAATGAATCAAATTTAACAAACCGTATTGGCACCAAGCTATGACCCGAATACGCAAATAATAACCGTTGGAATTCACGTCCAACAACTCAACCTTTACATTACCTTACGGTGGGATTACACTAATCACCGTTTCACACGAAGGGGATTCCACTCATCCTCACGCCCCGTCGATGGGATTCCACTCATCACCAACTAAAATATAAATGAAGATTTCTGGGCGTACTCGTACTCCATCTTGATGACTACCATCACCAAGACCACGCGTGCATTTCGACACTCGTGTGCACACTAACATCCTAATGATCGATCATTTGTACTCAAGCATACTAGTGCCAATACTAACTCATTTCATGGCTCAACCTCACAACATTCTTACCAAATTCCGTGCTTAGCACGTACTCACCATGATCCACCATCATGCACAAACCACATTCCAACAATTATGCATGTCACAATGCATAAAATATCATGCCTCAACACATATGTATATCACCATATACTTAACAACATCAATCACATAAAATAGAACAAGAGGGATAATCACACAATATTCAAACTTCCAAGCTTCCCGGATTGATTCCCGAAGATTCTCCAACACCAAATCTCGATGCTAGTCAATCAAAACCAACAAAACAAACACAAATCAGCCCATAAATCACTGTAGCAACCTCGGAGCACAAAACAAGCATTTAGCCAACTAAGAACACCCTTAAACATATATTTTCGAGCAGCCCATTTGCACAGCTAATAACCATTGATTCCAACCCCTTATTCACTCTCATAAGCTTCCAAAATAGCCCTCAACCAACACCTAAACATCAGCCCTTAAATTCTCATCCGAAACATCCCCAAAACCAACTCTAAACCCCTCTAAAACCCCAACAAACCCAAATCCGAAAACCAATTTAAACCATTCAAAATTTAGATATGTTGGACCATTTGGGTTACTAAACACTTATCTAACTTCAAAGAATCAAAATCTCGATCAAAAGTCAATAAAGTTTGGATTTTTATTCTTTAAACTCAAAAACTCAAAACACAAAACAATGGGTTTCATTGAAAACTAAGAACATGGAGAGAAAGAGGAAGTTAAGGACAACATAAGATTAAGTTTACCTTTCAAAATTGCACAAGAATGGTGAGAGGAGGAGATGGAACAGTAGAAATGGTGAGGAGAGCTTAAGTCACGTTTGAAAGAATAAACAAAGGAGGGAGATGAGTAAAAAGAGTTTTGAAATATTTGTCTTATTTTTTTATTCCTCCAAAAACCTTATTTACCACTGTGCCATTAATGAAATGGCTTGTTGTCATCATCTTCTAATCCATTGAATTGGTTTGAAGATTTGGCCCAACACTTTTGTTTTATTTATTATTTTGAAAACAAAACCCAGAATTATATATTAATAATTTTATTTCCACCCGACCCCAAAACCCGGGTGTTACAACTCTCCCCCACTTAAGGAAATTTCGTCCCCGAAATTACCTGACGGAAACAAGTACGGAAACTGCTCAAGCATATCCGCTTTCCTCTCCCACATGGCCTCTTCCACGCCTCTATGTCGCCACAACACCTTGACCAACTCTATGGTCTTGCCACGCAACACCTTGCTATCCGAAGCAAGTATCTCAACTGGTTCTTCATTATACGACAAATCTGGATTCAGTTCTATCTCCTCAATGAGCATAACGTGAGACAGATTCGATCTATATCTTCTAAGCATCGACACATGGAATATATCATGGATATTCTCTAATTTTGAAGGTAATCTCAAACGGTAAGCTACTGGCCCAATCCGTTCAACTATCTCATACGGACCGATAAACCTCGGACTCAACTTGCCTTTTCGGCCAAATCGCATTACCTTCTTCCACGGAGACACTTTCAGAAACACTTTCTCACCCACTGAATACTCAATCTCTTCTCTCCTCAAATATGCGTACGATTTCTGACAATCGGAAGCTACTTTTAGACGGTCACAAATCAACTTCACTTTATCGGTTGTCCCCTTAAGCAAATCTGGCATAGGTAACAACTTCTAACCCGCTTCAGCCCAACAAATCGAAGTCCTACATCGTCTACCATACAATGCCTCATAAGGAGCCATCTGGATACTAGCCTGGTAACTGATGTTGTAAGCAAACTCGACCAAGGGTAAATGCTTCTCCCACGATCCCTGGAAGTCGATCACACAACAACGGAGCATATCCTCTAATACTTGTATCACTCGCTCTGACTGACCATCTGACTGCGGATGATACGAAGTATTGAAATACAAACGACTACCTAGGGCACTATGCAAACAACACCATAACCTCGAAGTGAATCTCAGATCTCTGTCTGATACAATAGACTTCGGAACTCCATGCAGTATCACAATCTCGCGGATTTACAAATCTGCCAACTTGTCTAAAGAATCAGTGGTGTTCACAGCTAAGAAATGAGCACACTTAGTGAATCTATCAACTATCACCCAGACAGAATTCTTCTTCGAATGATACAACGGCAACCCTAACACAAAGTCCATAGTGATTCTTTCCCACTTCCATTCCGGAATTTTCAAAGGTTGTAACAAACCTGAAGGAACCTGATGTTCTGCTTTTACTCTCTGACATACCATGCAACGACTCACATACTCGGCCACATTCTTCTTCAAACCAACCTAGAAAAAATCACTCTTCAAATCTCGGTACATCTTGTTATTGCCTGGATGCATAGAAAAAGGACTCGAATGTGCTTCGCTCAGAATCATACGTCTCAACTCAACATTTGCAGCTACTACAACTCTGTCTCTGAAACGCAACACATTCTCATCACTGAAAATGTACTATGTCGGTCTACCTTCAACAGTGTCCTGAACATGTGGAACTAGAGATACGTCTTGCAACTGTTTCTCTCTGATCATCTGAATAAACGAAGGCTTCACTTGCAAATTTGTAATCAAACCACCGTCCCCTGATACACTCAGCCTAGTAAACATAGCTCGCAACTCAACTGCAACTTTTTTGCTCAATGCATAAGCCACTACATTTGCCTTACCCGAATGGTACTCAATTGTCAAATCGTAGTCTTTCAATAGTTTAAGCCATCTTCTCTGTCTCAAGTTCAGCTCTCTCTGAGTCATCAGATACTTCAAGCTTTTATGATTAGTGTAAATTGTGCACTTCTCACCATACAAGTAGTGACGCCAAATCTTCAACGCAAACACAACTGCTGCTAACTCAATGTCGTGCGTAGGGTAGTTCTTCTCGTGCACCTTCAATTGTCTCGAAGAATAAGCAACAACTCTTCTTTTTTGCATCAGAACACAAACTAAACCTATGTAGGAAGCATCGCTATAGATTACGAACTCTTTCCCTGAAACTGGCTGTACCAACACTAGAGCATTCGTCAAAGCTTCTTTTAATTTCTCAAAAGCACTCTGTCTCGCATCTGACCACTCAAACTTAACTCCTTTTTTGCAACAATTTAGTCAACGGAGCAGCTACTCTAGAGAAACCATCAACGAACCTCCTATAGTAACCGGCTAGTCCAAGGAAGCTCCTAATCTCTGTCACTGACTTAGGTTGTTTCCACTCAACAATGGCTTCAATCTTCTTCGAATCAACACGAATACCTTCAGCTGATACCACATGGCCAAGAAACACAACCTTCCTGATCCAGAACTCGCATTTACTCAACTTAGCATACAACTGATTACTCATCAATCTCTACAAAACATGTCTCAAGTGATCATCATGTTCTTCTTCTGATCTCGAGTACACAAGGATGTCGTCTATGAAAACAACTACAAATCAGTCTAGATAGTCTCGGAAATCTCTGTTCATCATGTCCATGAAAGCTGCCGGTGCATTCGTGAGCCCAAACGGCATCACAAAGAACTCATAATGACCGTATCTAGTTTTAAAAGTTGTCTTCGGTACATCACATTCTTTTACCTTCAACTGATAGTACCCTGATCTCAAATCTATCTTCGAAAACACTGAGGCACCTCTCAACTGATCAAACATGTCATCTATATGCGGCAACGGATACTTGTTCTTTACTGTCAACTGGTTCAACTGCCTATAGTCGATACACATCCTCATACTTCCATCCTTCTTCTTCACAAACAACACGGGAGCACCCCCAAGGCGAACTACTATGCCTAATAAAACCTCGGTCTAACAACTCCTGAAGCTGACTTTTCAACTCTTTCAACTCTTTTGGAGCCATAGGTACGGAGCAATAGAAACTGGAGTAGACCCTAAAACAGTCTCAATCACAAACTTTACATCTCTGTCAGGAGGCAAACCCGGTAACTCTTCTGAAAACACATCCGGATAATCACAAACTGTCATGATATCTTTCGGTCTAACCTCACTCATATCTGGATTCATCACGTACGCTAAATAAGCCCCACAACCGAAGTCCATCAACCTACGAGCCTCTAAAGCCGACACCACGTTCGACAAGAACTTAACGTTCTTGCCTACTACCACTACCTCGTAGTCATCAAAAAACTTCAACGAAATTCTCTTTGTCTCAAAATCTACACTAGCTCTGTGCTCAACCAACCAATACATACCCAAAATGATATCAAAACTGTAAAACGGAAACTACATCATATCAACAGGAAACACATGACCCTGAATTTTCAACAGACACCTCCTATACATCTGCCTAACTACAACTGTCTCACCGAAAGAACTAGTCACATGCATTCCTATGTCTAAAATCTCAACAGGTATGTCTAACTTCTTTACATGCTCACTAAAAATATAAGGATGCGTGGAACCCGAATTGACTAAAGAAAGTAAAGACATGGACTGTAACTCAAAATTACTTGCTATCACATTTGTGTCATTCCCTGCCTCTCTCTGTGCGTAGACTCTAGCTGGTCCACCGGCCTCTGGCTGAACTGCCACTACATGAGCAAGATTCTTCGGTGCCTCTACCCTAGGTGCATCAGCCCTCGGCTAGAAGTAACCACGACCGCGCCCACGACCTCTCGGATAGTCGATCGCTCTCGCGGGAGCCTGTGTCTGAATCGGTGCCTGTCTCGCCTGATGCGGACACTCTTTTCTGAAGTGGTCTCTCGATCCACAGTTCTAGCAAGCATGATAGTTTCCCCAACACTCTTCTGAATGTTGTCTCCCACATCATGCACACTCGGGCAAACGCCCTCCCGCTCTCTGGCCCTAATGACCTCTACCGTGGTGGCCACTGCCTCGCCTATGATCATACTGCTGTCCACTACCCCGATGCCTCTTGGCATCACAACAGTCAAAGTTGTTGTGCCTCTTCCCTGAATTGGATCCTTCCGAACGCTTGGTCAGCCCCAAGCTATGCTCGATGTCCTTGGCCCTAGCGACCAAGACATCAAAATCAGAATAATCTATAGCCAAGGTGTACCTCTTGACCTCCTCATGAAGTCCATACATGAACCGAACACAACGGTCCCTCTCTGTATGAAC
The DNA here is from genome assembly GCA_958450335.1 of Hibiscus tridactylites. NCBI lineage: Eukaryota > Viridiplantae > Streptophyta > Magnoliopsida > Malvales > Malvaceae > Hibiscus > Hibiscus tridactylites. The sequence continues at coordinate 56,660,712 of OY288287.1, read as the reverse complement.
CAACTCCGGAGCATACTGACTCAATCGGACAAAACAGATCTCGTAATCTATCACTGATGTGTCTCCCTAAACAAGAGCTATGAACTCCCTCTTCTTCTCGTCTAAATATCTCGGGCCTAAATACCTCTTTCCGAAAGCAGTCTCAAAGAAATCTTAATTGATCTCGGCCTCAGGCAAGCCGGAAGTAATGGTGACCCACCAGGTGTAGGCATCACCCTGAAGCAACAAAACTACACAGCCCAACTTACGAGCCCCAACACATCCCATCTGAGCCAAAATACAAACCGTCTTCTCTAGCCATAACTATGATCTCTCAGGCGTAGATCCCATGAACTCATCTGCTCCGAGACTACGAAGCCTCTCTAAAGGTAAGCTAGCATCATCGCCTCTCGGTTGTGCTGCAGCCTGAGCTCCGGAAACTGCAGCCTGAAATGCTCCCTCTATAGCTTGAACTAGCGGAGCCATGTCTATCCCCGTAGGACCTTGGCCAACCTGAGGTCCCGCTCCCTCAGCTCTAGCCTCGCCTTCCACATCAGGCTGAGGAGGTGGTGGTGGAGGAGCTCCGACTCCAACAGCAGGCTCTTCTACAGGAGCCTCTACCCCAACCACCGGCTCACTAGCAGGAGCCGCAATACGGGGTTCCTAACGAACCAACCTGGGTCTACCTCTAGGCCTCGACATAACGGCTCACAGATAACAACTACAACAACAACATACAAAATCGGGTTAGCAAGAGCAATGGTCCAAGTGGCTCAAGTATGTTTCCCTCACTTAAAAATTTCTTTTTTCGATGTATATAAGCAATGGGACTCTACTCGACACTTAACGGACAACCCACACATCAACATGCTTCAAACAACACACACATTCACGATCAATCAAACAAGCATCAAAGCATACTTGATAAGAAAGCAAACACCGTGCAATTGCAATACAAGAATTTAACTTACCTCACTTACCTACCCGAGGTCTCGGAAACCTCAGGCTTTGATACCAACAAGTGTAACCCCCTCGTCCTGGCCTGGACGGCAGGCCGGTCCAAACGGGTCACACAGAGGAAAACTGAAGCGAACCCGTTAAGGCTCCACTTCGGTTAGCAACCCTAGAAAACTTCTTTTATTTATTATCTTGTCTAAAGGCTTTGATACACCCTATGCGAAACAACGACAGCGGAAGCAACAAGCGAGGCGAAACAATCAAACAAGCAACTTTAAACAGCCCATTTTAGCTTTTAAAGCAGGTCGTATCGATACACTAGAAGAGGGTATCGATGCGCCTTGACTAGGTCAACTGCCCAAGGTCAACCTGGGGAGACCGTATCGGTACACTGATTGACCGTATCGATACGCCCTCACTGGTGAACTTCTCACGGTCAAAGAGAAACGACCATACCGATACACATTAGACCCGTACCGATACGCCAAAATCTCGTCAAAATCTCAGATTTCCAGAGAGGTTTTGGCGTATCGATACACCCCCGTGTACCAGTACACTAAGCCAAAATTGAGTCCCAAAGTATAGGACCGTATCGATACGGCCCATGGGCGTACCGATACGCCCTGCACTGCAACACTCAACTTTGCAGCAAAACACACCAAGACTCAACTCTAAATGTAATTTAAGACTCGCCTAGCCACAAGCAAACATTCATTCAACATTTAACAATAAAAAGTCAGCATACTGAACTTTTTAAACGAGCAACGGAACATCAACAACATTCGCATAGCATACCATAGAAGAAGCTAAAGAATTCAAACATAAACAGGTCATACAAGCATAGAGATAAGGGCCACATGGTCACAACCAAAACATCAACATATTAAAGGAGTCTAAACAAGCTCCTAACACAAAACAGTATAAACAAATCCCATTGCTTATCTATTACATCATTAACTTAAAAGTCCATACTTGAAGGTAGAAACTAGCACACTTGGAGGCCCTTCTCCTCGCACAAGCAACCCGCGAACTAAGGATCTGCATTGTCGAACAAAGAGAGCGTAAGCGTAAAGCTTAGTGAGGGTAAGCTCGTAAAACAAACCTCGATAATGCAGGGTCCAAGCACGAGCAACAAAACCAAGGATGATTGCATGTTTCCTTACCTTCGAACCACATGAATCAAATATAAGCAATGCATGATCATAACATCAATTATCATGTCTTGCTCAACATGTCCATATCTATAATACAACCATATGAATCACATTTAACAAACCGTATTTGCTCCTAGCTATGACCCGAATATGCGGATAACAACCGTTGGAACTCACGTCCAACAACTCAACCTTTACATTACCTTACGGTGAGATTACACTCATCACCGTTTCACGCGGAGGGGATTCCACGCATCCTCACGCCCCGTCGATGGGATTCCACTCATCACCGACTAAAATATAAATGAATATTTCTAGACGTATCCGTATTCCATCTTGATGACTACCATCACCAAGACCACGCACGCATTTCGAAACTCGTGTGCACACTAACATCCTAATGATCGATCATTTGTACCTAAGCATACTAGTGTCAATACTAACTCATTTCATGGCTCAACCTCACAACATTCTTACCAAATTCTTTGCTTAGCACGTACTCGCCATGATCCACCATCATGCACAAACCACATTCCAACAATCATGCATGTCACAATGCATAAAACATCATGCCTCAACACACATGTATATCACCATATACTTAACAACATCAATCACATAAATATAGAACAAGAGGGATAATCACACAATATTCATAAGTTCAACCAACATCTTCTAAACTAAAGCTTGGAATTAGACTACCAGTCTAATCCCAACTCTAGGCGGGTTTACCAAGCCCTATCTAGGTCCACATGCTCAAACCAAACATTTTGAAAACCAATTAAAGACCGAAGAACCACTCACCGACTACTCCAAGCTCAACAACTCTAGCCAATCAAACTTCCAAGCTTCCCGAATTGATTCCCGAAGATTCTCCAACACCAAATCCTGATGCTAGTCAATCAAAGCCAACAAAACAAACACAAATCAGCCCACAAATCACTGTAGCAACCTCGGAGCACAAAACAAGCATTTAGCCAACTAAGAACACTCTTAAACATATATTTTCGAGCAGCCTATTTTCACAGCTAATAACCATTGATTCCAACCCCTTATTCACTCTCATAAGCTTCCAAAATAGCCCTCAACCAACACCTAAACATCAACCCTTAAATTCTCATCCGAAACATCCCCAAAACCAACTCTAAACCCCTCTAAAACCCCCAACAAACCCAAATCCGAAAATCAGTTTAAAACCATTCAAAATTTAGATATGTTAGACCATTTGGGTTACTAAACACTTATATAACTTCAAAGAATCAAAATCTCGATCAAAAGTCAATAATGTGTGGATTTTTATTCTTTAAACTCAAAAACTCAAAACACAAAACAATGAGTTTCATTGAAAACTAAGAACATGGAGAGAAAGAGGAAGTTGAGGACAACATGGGATTAAGTTTACCTTTCAAAAATGCACAAGAATGGTGAGATGAGGAGATGGAACAGTAGAAATGAAAATGAGAGCTTAAGTCACGTTTGAAAGAATGAACAAAGGAGGAAGATGAGTAAAAATGGTTTTGAAATATTTTTCTTATTGTTTTATTCCTCCAAAAACCTTATTTACCATTGTGTCATTAATGAAATGGCTTGTTGTCATCTTCTTCTAATCCATGGAATTGGATTGAAGATTTGGCCCAACACTTTTGTTTTATTTATTATTTTGAAAACAAAATCCAGAATTATATTTTAATATTTTTATTTCCACCCGACCCCAAAACCCGGGTGTTACAAAATATCCATAGATATAAAAAGATCATTACCTTTAGATCTTCAAACATTCGTCGATGCCTCCTCAAATCTTGTAGAAATAATTGTTATGCACGAGGCAACCCAAAAATGTTTGGCTAAGACCATTGACCCAACATATCTAGAAGATATGTGATTTACTTTCATAAGATACGATAGAAAGCTATCTTGTGTAGAGATAATGCAAGATGTATATCTCAATCGAAAGGTGGATACATCATGGAACATATTACTCCAAAGTTTCATCCCTCACGATCTTTAGAAAAATAGTATTTAAGATTGAATTATGAAGATTCAAAGATCTTATGTGATGTTTTCATGAGGGGGAGTAAATACATGTTGCACTCTTTTTCCCTTAATCGAGGTTTTGTCCCAATGAGTTTTCCTGGTAAGGATTTTAATGAGGCAACATGTTATGCGTATCAAAGATATGTGTACTCTTTTTCCTTCACTAAAGAAAATTTTCCCCCACTGGGTTTTTATCTTAGTAAGGTTTTAACGAGGCACATTATTTTCATAGACATCCAATGGGAAGTGTTATGAATATTTATATATGTGGATGTCTATCATGATGAGAACTTTATCTAAGGAGATTGATTTACTTTATCATTAGGAATATTATCTCCATTAATTAGAGTTCAATGTAATATGTACTTCTATTGGCTATAAATAGATGATTTGATTAAGGCATTCAATACTCATGTCAATATTATGAATAATACAAATTTCACTCTTTCTCTCGTCTCTGTGTTCTTTATTTTTTGTAATCGCTATTCGTTATTTTATTCACAACACAAGTAAAAAAATTTAAATAAAAAGTGCAGAAAATATTGAGTAGATAATGACGTGCTTATCACTTAGTAAATAATTTTATTTTATTTCTTTTAACTTTATTATTTTTAAAATTTATATTTATCAGATAATCTAATTATATTCAACATATAATTGTGAAAGTGTTATATATATAAATATATATATATATAATTTAAAATCAAAACTTTAAGTTTTCTAACACTAAATTTTACGGTAATTGATTTTTTTTACCTTTCAAGCATCACCTAAATTATCTTAGAAGGGTTATAACTAAGGGTGTTCAAAATTACACGACTCGATTGACCCGGTTCGATTACCCGACGACCCGGTACAAAATAGGCGGTAACTTTTAAGATTTTTATATTTTTATCTGGCCGGGTACTTGACCTGATAATTTTTTCGGGTACACGGGTCGGGCTTGGGCCAAATTTTCCCTTACCGGGTACCCGACACTTTTAATATATATTTTTTATATTTTAAATTATATATTTATTTTAGGGTTTTTTAATATTTTTACTCCAATATTAAATTTAAATCCCTAAATTCTTTCTATGTTTGTATTATATACTTTTAAGTTTAAATTTTTTAAAAAATATTTGTATTGATTTGTCAGTATTAATATTTGAAGGGGGAAATCACGATCGAGATTAATCTTTTTAATATATTCTTTTGGTGATAAATTTTAATATATATCTAAATATTTCACCCTTCATGGTTAAAACTAACTTCAAATCACTATTGTTTTTGTTTGGATTATGTATTATAAACTTTTAAACTTTATGTGTTTAATATGTGTTTTTTTTATTTTAAAATAAAAAAATAAAAAAAAATATGACCTTCTTACTTGGGTACCCGAATAGCAGGTACAATGATATAGCGAGCTAGGACACGGGCCAGCAAAAGAGGTACCCGGATGAACCGAATACCTGATTTTTCGAATACCCAAAAATCGGGTACCCGACAATGAACACCCATAGTTATAACTAAACTAACATTCTTTGATTTTGTTTTCCCAATTGGATATAATCGTAGGGCTGTAAACGAGCTGAGTCGAGCTCGAGTAGTGCTGAGCTTGACTCGGCTTGTTAAGATTTCGAGCTTGAGAAATTTTTAACGAGCCTGAAAAATCTAAGCTCGACTTGGCTCGTTATGAACTCGAGTCGAGTTTTAGATTTATTCGATCCCAATCGAGTCAAGTGTTGACCGATCTTTGACCGTGTTGGACTCGAGTAGCTTGTCATCTGTCACGTCTCATTTAAAGCTTTATCAAGAAAAAACTTTAATACACAAGTTGTGTAAACTCAAGCTTGTTATTTTTAGGGTTTAGAGTGCTAGTTTAGGGTTTATAGGTATAGGTTGTTGGGTTTAAATTTTATGATTTATATTTTAAGGTTTAAGACTTATGTTTAGGGTTTTAAGTTTAGGAATTTAGATTTTAAATTATAAAAATAAAAAATTAGTATATTATATTTTCGAGTAGCTCACGAGTTTTTCGAGTCGGTTATCAAGTAGCTCGGCTCATTAAGAACTCGAGTCGAGTTCAAGCTCGAGTCGAGTCCAATCGAGTTGAGCTTTGACTGAATTGAGCTCGAGTAACTTGCGGTATGTCTCGTTTCATTTACATCCCTAAGTATATGTAGGTTGGGCTCCACTTTTTGAAATAATAAATAATTGCGCGAAACAAAAATGTTTCACAACATAGTATCATCTTTTAAGACTTAATTAAAAAATAAGTAATCAAATTATCTCTCTTTTTATGATAAGTGTTTAATTTTTTTGTCAAAATATATGTCTGATATTTATTTTAATATCAAATCATCAAAGCCTGTTAAAAAAATCTCCACTCAATCATTGTTTAACATATAATCTGATTTTAATTTTTATTTAAAAAATCAAAATTCTTACTTTTTAAAATATCCGTAAAATCACTAATTTCTCACAAAACCCTTAAATTACTTTTTTTTCTCTCTCAAAAACACCCTGCAGATTCTAATTATTTAGGAGGGCTGCTGACCATGAAGGGTCCGATGAAGGTGTGAACGATGGTGGTCAATAGAAAAAATTGTACTTTGATACTAGAGATTTGATATTGGAACTCTATGATTTTTTTTATAGATTCAAGTATAAAGATTAGGGATGGCAATGTGTCGAGTATTTTTGTCGATTTGTACCAAATCCGAAAATTTAACATTACTATCCAAACCCGACCTGACATTTTATGATGTTTCACCCGACCCGAACCCGAATTTTAGAGTAAAAACCCGAATCCAACCCGACCTGATTCGACATAAATAAAAATTATCATTTTTATTAGTATTCGATAAAAAAGAGAGTTAATTGAAAATATACAAATAACGAGTGAACATTATAATAATTATTCTATTTTTATTAGACAAAATAGAAAGATAATTGAAATATATATAAAGAGAGGGGTATTGTAGCAATTATACCTAAATATTTAAAATTAAATTAAACTATTATTCCGATCGGGTTAGGTAGGATATTTTTCACCTTAAACCCGAACCCAAAATTTCCTTTAAAAAATCATGACACTATAAGATCGGGTCGAGTCAAAACCCATTAGATATAGGTCAAATGACTATCCCTAATAAAGATTTAGTGGAACATCAACTAGTGTGAGACTGACGATGAAGGGGTGGGCGGTGGCCACCTATGTTGCACCGAAATGGATACATATATAGGTAGGGTACGAAAACGGGGATGAAAAACAGTAATTTCTAAAATTACAGGGTACGAGTATGACAAATATAAAATAAATTTTATATTTTAAAAAAAATAAAAACAAAATTTCATAAATAAAATTATGTTAACACGACATCACACATACTTATATATTTTTAGTTGAATTATGTGAGTAAGAAAAAATCGAAAGAAACAAAAAAAACCAAACATGTGTAAAAGAATAGAAGAATAAGAAAAAATAAAGAGCTAAAATAATAGGGAGTACACAAACCGTACTTAAAATGTCTTTAGTACGTCGGTGTGGTACGACACTAAATTAAAATACTCGTGTTCTATAGGTGACGATAATAAAATTAGGGATTTAGCGAATTGATATTGAAGATTTAGAGACTTTTAAAATTTTTGAGAAATTAAGAAATTAGGACGATGAAAAGGGAACGACCGATTGGTGGGGTTCTGACGATAGAAGGTAAGTGGTGGTGATTGATTAAAGCAATGAGATTGGGAGATTATGGATTTAAGAATTTTAGAGCTTTTTAGAATTTAGTGTTTTAAGAGTTTTTAAAAGTTGAGGTTTTTTTAAATATTGTCTGTCGTATTTTAATTGGATAATAAACAAGTTTTAATTTTGTCATAGTAAAACTTTAATTTTTTTTACAAAATATTACGTTTGACGTCTAATTTGGCAAAAAATTTAACACCTACCTTAAAAAATATATAATTTAAACATTTATTTCGTATTAACTTTCTATCTAGGGTAAAGTACACCTATGATCACCAAATTTTTAAGGTGCTTTCATTTTGGTCACCGAACTTTTAAATTTTTCATTGAGATCACCCAACTTTTATTTTGCTTTCATTTTGGTCCATCTTGTTACCGTCCGTTAGAAAATGCTGGCGTGGCTTGTTAGTTTTCCTTTTCTTCAAGGGTAAACTATATAAATGGTCACCGAACTTTTAAAACTCTTTCATTTTGGTCACCGAAATTTTAAACTTTCATTGGAGTCACTCAATTTTTGTTTTGCTTTAAAGCAACCCCGTTGGTTTAAGAAAAAACTCTTTAAATGTATATAAAAAACAAAAGTAAGAAGTAGATCGATGAACAATATTTAAAGTTGTGTAGATTGATTTATTTACCAGCATAAAATATTTTTTATATATCTTGTTCTTGAATATTGTCTGTAATGTAAACCCATTATTTTGATCTATTGATCACATTGTATGCAACCTCATCTTCAAGCTACTTCAAGGTTAATAAGTACAAGGGAGATAAAAAAAACACTGAGGTTAATTATTGACCAAGAGTATATCATTTTAGTGTACTTATGAAAGTTGTATCCAAAAGTTGTTCCATAAATTTCCTAGAATATGCAAGCAGAATTGATTCACCCATGTTTAAGTTCAAACATTAATTTACTTTACTATTAGAGACATAGTTAGGATCAAACATTAGGAGGGGAAAATGTCTATTAAACCATTAAATATAAAAATTGGGAGGGACAAAAATCTTATTTGATTAGTATTTAAACTAATAAGGACCTAAAATACTATTATACCTAAAATTGGGAGAGGCAACTCATACATCCCTTCGTCCTTGTTTGCCATCATGTCCGGTGTTGTTTTGATAGATGCCTTTGTGTTTGGTTGTAGCTTGTTCTTAGTCATTGATTTTCTTTTCTTACTCTATTTTTCATCGTAACTTGTATCTTTTCTCCATTCTTTCTTTTTTTGAAATTTTTTAACCTTGACCGACGTGTTTCAACATCTATGCTCGTCTATTTTCTCTATAAACCAACACTAACAATGAATCCATGACGAACTCATTAAACAATGCATCTAAATAAAGGTAGCATAAAAGAGAATGGAGAAAGGATGTAGTTAAACGATGGAAAGAGGGGAAGTCGATAATGTGCGACTCCAATGAAAGTTCTAAAAGTTCGGTGACCAAAATGAAAGCGCTCTAAAAATTCGATGACCAAAATGAAAGCGCTCTAAAAATTCGATGACCATTTATGTAGTTTACCCTTGAAAAAAGGAAAACTAACGGGCCACGTCAGCATTTTCTAACGAAAAGTAATGAGAGGGACCAAAATGAAAGCGACATAAAAGTTGGGTGGCCCTAATAAAAATTTTAAAAGTTCGGTGACCAAAATAAAAGCGTCCTAAAAGTTTGGTGAACATTAGTGTACTTTTCCCTTCTATCTATTAGGATAAAGATTTAAAAAGACGTTTGAGCTAGAACTCCATTTTTAAAAGAATTAGGTTAAAATACATTACTAGGAAAGATTGTTAATGGGGTGGTTTAAAACCGATTTCAAAAATATCGAGAGGGTGTAATGTTTGATAAATTGAAATTTAAATATTAAAGAAATAGATATTTAAAAACTTATTATTAAAAATAGGTACTAAATTTATATTGTAAAAATCTGTTTGGTATATTTTTTTTTTGAAATATGTTTGGTATATTTTTTAAAATTAAGTGTTAAATATAATTAGAATATTTGAAAAATACAAAATTCAAAAAATAATATAATTTTAATAATTAAAATGATTTAAAATAATAAGATTACGGATACGTGTTAATAATAAAGTTGCGGATGGTCTTACGAAATTTGCGTCGCCCGATTCCACGGAGATGATGGTGTTTCAAAGTGTGCCGCATGGCTTGGAACAATTTTGCCTTGAGGATTTACAGTCGTAGGAGCTTGGATCTTGCTTTCTGTTGGTTATAGTGTTTCCTTTAATTTATATATGTTGGTGTATTTTAGGTTTTAATTCTGCTTGTAATTACTTTTACATGTACTATTTTTCTTCTAATTAAATTTAGGAAAGTTTTTAACAAACCACGTGGTAGTATTCTTTTTTATTAAAAAAAATAAAATTTAAAATAAAATAATTTATTGAATGTATTCTATATAACTACACGAGGTGATAAGTTGATCATGATCTATTTGTCATTTTCTACCCTCTTCATAAAAAATATTAAATGATTGAATTTTTAATCATCTATATTTTAACTGAGCATCTATGCTATATTATTAGAAATAAAAAATGTTTAAAATATTAATTTTTAATTGATTGATTTTTTCCACTAAATTATCAATCAGGGGCATGGCCGAAGTGATGCTCTAAATTAAAGAAAGTTTTTGATTTAAAGTTCAAATTTATTAAATTTCAAATTTTAAAAATAGTTATATAAATGAATTAAGTTAAATATAATTAAAAATATAATCTGTATACAGAAATAGAATCCAGTTTCCAGTGAGATAGAATTATATAACAATAGGAATAAAATCAATAACGGAATTTTTGTTAAGGTTCAATTGAAACATGAAAGGGCGACAACGTGGTGAATTATAGTGAGAGAACAAAATGACTAAAATTTAAATAAATATTTTTAAAATAAAAATATATAAATAAATTTTTATAGATTTAAATTTTTTTGAATACTAGTCTAAAGTGATTACAATATCTGTTTATCCATATTTGGACTACAATTTTACTTTATTTAATTCATACATAAAATCATGTACATAACTAATTACATCTATTTCGATATCCAGACTAGAATTTTTTTTGTTAAAAGAATTCACATTGTGATGATCTTTCGGTATGACATGAATAAGTCTAACCATATTTACAGAATGAAGCTTTCTACTCAAACCCTACCGTAGTAAACTGAAGATTTTGTTGTTATTTTTCTCGTCTTTCGGCTCATAATATTCATCCTCATCATAGTATTCCTCCTTCTCATTATCATTGTTTTCATCTTCATCATCATAATAAAAATATTCTTCATCTTCATCACTAATTTACAGCAGCAATGTGGAATCCCTTGATTGCTTCCTCATCAAATGCTCCTGGATTCGTTCTCTGATTGCAGTGCCCTGAAAAGCACCCAAAGTTTTTATGCACTTCTCATTAGTCATTACTATAATAAGCATAGAGCTCTTTAGATTTTCCTCACCATTTTATGGAAACCTTCTTCGAACATCTCAAGAAATCCGGCAACCCACCGATCAGCATTTTCCACCAACTCGTTACATCCGGCGACCCAGCGGTCGTCGTTTCCCACCCACTCATTACGATGCATCGCAACTGTTTGTATCTGCCAAGTATTTTTCAGGTGAATATTAGAGGATAAAAACTTCAACTCATTCATCACCCCATTAAAAATTAAAAGATGTACATCTACCTTCCAATGAAGTAATAGATCACAATCATTGAACATTAAAGAAGAGTGAAATATAGTAGAACTAGATAGTCATGACATACCTTTTCTTGGTGTTCCTTAACTTTTTCATGTACTTTCATCAGTTTCATGTTCACTCTCAATCTCTTTTCTTGTTGATATTATGTGGGAACATCAATATAAAAAAGGGTGAACACCCCCTTACACCCTTCTCACAAGGATTCAAGAATCAAGACCATACCTTTACATAGCTAACTTCAAGATCTTTCCTTGAATATCCACGGTCCAAGTTCCGTATCACATACTGGTTATAGTCTTTAACAATTCTCATTATAATATCGGAATCAGTTCGTTTCGTTTCCTTGAACTTCCCGGCAGCTTTAACCTATGAACAAGAGCTCACTTTAATATAACACAAAGTTTAAAAGAGCACCAAATGCAATAAGTACAAAGAAGTGTCTCAATTAACTCACAAACTCATACACAGGGACGGACCCAGGACTCTAGGTTAGGGGGGGCGAACCTATAAATTTCTAGGGGGGCGAACTTATAGAAGTTTAGGGGGTGCGAAAATACATTTTTAATAGAAAATACATAGAAAAATTCTAAATTTTTTCTAAATCATATATGATTTTCAAAATTTTAGGGGGTGCGGTTGCCCCCCTCAGCACCCCTCGGTCCATCCCTGCTCATACACATCATTGGCAGCAGCATAACTGCAAAGTATGAAGGCCACATAATAGCTAGCTGAATGCCTGAATGTCAAGTATTTATACTTCTTATATGTGTAAAGTAAAAGTGAAACAAAGATAGAGTAGTTTCTGTTTCTTATACAATGCAGCATTCAGCATGAACAAATCAGTCTGAAAGCAAGCAAATTGTGTATCCTTACGGAAGCGAATCATGAGCCACGTAGTCAATGTTGTGTTTGTCACGAAATTCTTGATTGATAACCCAGGGTGCATCGGGAATGACTTCGTCAACACACCTGTAAGAAACAAATAACATAATGGGTAAACTACTGTAGGAGTCACTTACATTTAGCGTCTGTACAGAGTTAGTCACCACTTTTGAAAAGTGCATATTAGTAGTCCTCTACGTTTTCGATGTGTAAATACTTGGTCACTCCGACGTTAACTTCGTTAGTCCCCTAACGGATTGCTGATGTGGCGAAAGTAAAATAAGGATAAATTACTGCAATAGCCATTAAAATTTATCTCATGTACATTTTTTCTCCTCAATTTAAAAAAGTAAACATTATAGTCACTAATAAAAATGTTTCTTTATAATTTCACCCTTAAATTTTTAAAAATTCATTTTTCAATCCTAAAACTTTACAATCAATTAACACAATAATATTATAAATGCTTAGATGAAAAATAGGTGCCCAAAGTATACCCTTTGAAACTTAGGTGCCCAAATTGCTCCTATTTAATAACTCAAACTTAAAAATTTAGTCCACTAACTACTAAAAAATTCGAGTTATTGGAATTTATATTTTATAATTCAAACTTTATTTTGAATTTTTGAGTCGAGTTTATGAAATTATGAGTCGAGTATTTTCACATCAAACCAAAAAATTTAATTTTTTCGAGTCAAGTCGAGTTATTGGAATTTCTATTTTATAATTCAAACTTTATTTTGAATTTTTGAGTCGAGTTTATGAAATTATGAGTCGAGTATTTTCACATCTAACCAAAAAAATTAATTTTTTTCGAGTCAAGTCGAGTTATTGGAATTTCTATTTTATAATTCAAACTTTATTTTGAATTTTTGAGTCGAGTTTATGAAATTATGAGTCGAGTATTTTCACATCAAACCTAAAAATTTAATTTTTTCGAGTCAAGTCGAGTTATTGGAATTTCTATTTTATAATTCAAACTTTATTTTGAATTTTTGAGTCGAGTTTATGAAATTATGAGTCGAGTATTTTCACATCAAACCTAAAAATTTAATTTTTTCGAATCAAGTCGAGTGTTGCACTTCCCTACATATAATTTTTAATTTTAATCCGTGTTTGTCCCAAGAAAAACTTCGGATTAAAATTAAAAATTATATGTAGGGAAGTGCAACACTCGACTTGATTCGAAAAAATTAAATTTTTAGGTTTGATGTGAAAATACTCAACTCATAATTTCATAATCTCGACTCAAAAATTCAAAATAAAGTTTGAATTATAAAATAGAAATTCCAATAACTCGACTTGACTCGAAAAAATTAAATTTTTTGGTTTGATGTGAAAATACTTGACTCATAATTTCATAAACTCGACTCAAAAATTCAAAATAAAGTTTGAATTATAAAATAGAAATTCCAATAACTCGACTTGACTCGAAAAAAATAAATTTTTTGGTTTGATGTGAAAATACTCGACTCATAATTTCATAAACTCGACTCAAAAATTCAAAATAAAGTTTGAATTATAAAATAGAAATTCCAATAACTCGACTTGACTCGAAAAAATTAAATTTTTTGGTTTGATGTGAAAATACTCTAATTTCATAAACTCGACTCAAAAATTCAAAATAAAGTTTGAATTATAAAATAGAAATTCCAATAACTCGACTTGACTCGAAAAAATTAAATTTTTAGGTTTGATGTGAAAATACTCTAATTTCATAAACTCGACTCAAAAATTCAAAATAAAGTTTGAATTATAAAATATAAATTCCAATAACTCGACTTGACTCGAAAAAATTAAATTTTTTGGTTTGATGTGAAAATACTCAACTCATAATTTCAGAAACTCGACTCAAAAATTCAAAATAAAGTTTGAATTATAAAATAGAAAATTCCAATAACTCGAATTTTTTAGTAGTTAGTGGACTAAATTTTAAGTTTGAGTTATTAAATAGGAGCAATTTGGGCACCTAAGTTTCAAAGGGTATACTTTGGGCACCTATTTTTCATCTAAGCATTTATAATATTATTGTGTTAATTGATTGTAAAGTTTTAGGATTGAAAAATGATTTTTTAAAAATTTAAGGGTGAAATTATAAAGAAACATTTTTATTAGTGACTATAATGTTTACTTTTTTAAATTGAGGAGAAAAAATGTACATGAGATAAATTTTAATGGCTATTGCAGTAATTTATCCTTATTTTAATTTCGCCACATCGGAGTGACCAAGTATTTACACATCGAAAACGTAGAGGACTACTAATAGGCACTTTTCAAAAGTGGTGACTAACTCTGTACAGACGCTAAACGTAAGTGACTCCTGCAGTAGTTTACCCTAACATAATTTGTTCAATTAAAGAAAAAGAAAAGATTTACAGCCAAAGTGTTGTTGAAACGAGCTATCCCAAATTCCCAATTCAACGGTAGAAAGACTGGAGACCTGCAATGGCGAAGGGATCGTTCATAACAGTTTTACTCTTGTATTTGTGGGTTGTTTCATCATTGCAACATCCCTCAAGTAAATACGTATTGGGAAACCTAAAGTTTCGAATAATTCAATCACATTACATTTAATTCTGATGTTTCTAATTTTCCGATTACTGAGCATGCAAAGAGGAAGGAAAACTGACGAAATCTTGGCTTGTTCGAGGGAGCGGGCGTGGCCAAAGTGGAAAAGATCGTAGATCCCATCGGCGTAGACACGGACCTGGAGATCCGGATCGGGGTTATCGTTGTTCATGGCGGAGAAGTTAGAATTTTAAATCTTAAAACTTCAAAAAATATACATTCTACACTCAATACTCTAAACACTAATTTTGAATCCAATCTTTAACCATAAACCTAAATTTTTAGTAGTAGAGGATAAATAAAACATGCATTTAAAAAACTTGTCCTTCTGGCATATTTACCCCAATAACACCTATCTTTATTTATTTATCAAAACAACACATGAGATTATATACAAAATAACATTCATTCATGTCACATTAGACAAAAGATAAATATCTTAAATTTTGTTTGCACTCAATTAAGCCCTTAAAAAATGGGTCAAATATGGAGAATTGAGCCTCTAATTATAAGTATTAGAAAAAAATCGGGTCCAATAACAAGTATTGAAAAAATAAGAGTATGCCACTAATAATAAATATTGAGGAAAATAGTCCCTTAATAATAATTATTGAAAAAAATTAGACCCTTTATAACAAATATTGAGAAAAATTAAATTTTAAGAGTAGACCCCTAATAATAAATCTTAGAAAAAATTGAGTCCAAATAATAAACGTTAAATAAATAAATTTTAAAAGTACACCCATAATAATAAAATATTAAAAAAATAAATCTTAATATCAAATATTATAAAAAAGGGTAAACTACATAAATGACCACCATACTATTGGTAAAGTCGCGATTTGACCACCTTACTTTTTTTTAAGCAATTAAACTACCAAATTATTTAATTGGTTGCAATGTGACCACCAACCGTTAAAAACTAACGGAAGGTGTGACGTGGCTGTTAATAAAATTGGTATAATTACACATTTGATCCCTGCTATTTGTACATTTTTATCAATTTAGTCCCAATTTTAATAAATAAAATAATTTTATTATTTAATTAGGTTACAACGCGTGTCGTCGTATTATTGGAGGACTTTATTTATATATTTTTAATTTAATAAATTTAAAGAAACATCCATTTGCCTCCAGTAGGATTCAAACCCAGGGCAGCTGGGTTGAAGGCCAACGCTTATACCACTGGGCCAAAGCTATTGTTGTGAACTATTGTGCACAATATAATATATATCTTAGTTTATTACTCATGCCAGGAAAAAAAAACAAGAAACATACCTTTGGCAGGATTCGAACCCAAGTTTTCTGGGTTAAAAGTGAGTGTGCCTACCACTAAACCAATGTTATTCTTATGATACAATGTACAAAACGTATTATATAACTTAGTTTGTTTCTCATGTTAGGAAAAAGAAAATAAATATAGATTAAAGAAACTCCAATATGATACTTTTGGGATGCATAAAATATTTAAACCACTGATATATATCTAACAAATAAATTATTAACTATTTTATTTTTTATTAAATTTGAATTAAATTATTATATTAAAAAATATATATATTAAAATTTTATTTAACGAATATAAAATGGTTAAAAATAAAAAATTATATTAATTTTTTTTATAAAATTAATAATTTTAATTTTAATTAAATTATTAACCATTTTATTTTTTTTATTAAATTTTAATTAAATTATTATATTAAAAAATAAAATTTTATTAAAATTTTATTTAACGAGTCTAAACTCACAAACATAATTTATTAAATTTATATTCGTTAAATAAAATTTTAATATAATTTTTTATTTTTTAATATAATAATTTAATTAAAACTTAATAAAAAATAAAATGGTTAATAATTTAATTATTAGATATATTTTAGTGGTTTAAATATTTTATGCATCCCAAAAGTATTATATTCAAGTTTCTTTAATCTATATTTATTTTCTTTTTCCTGACATGAGAAACAAATTAAGTTATATAATAGATTTTGTACATTATATCATAAGAATAACTTTGGTTTAGTGGTAGGCATGCTCACTTTTAACCCAGAAAACTTGGGGTTGAATCCTGCCAGAGTTATGTTTCTTGTTTTTTTTCTGGCATGATTTATAAACTAAGATATATATTATATTGTGTAGAACAATTCACAACAAAAGCTTTGGCCTAGTGGTTTAAGCGTTGGCTTTCAACCCAGCTTCCCTGGGTTTGAATCCCATCAGAGGCAAATGCTTGTTTCTTTAAATTTTGCTCCTCCAATCTGGTGACACGTGTCACCACCTGATTGGAGGAGCAAAAACAAAAATTATTAAATTAAAAATATATAAATAAAGTCCTCCAATAATACGACGACACGTGTCGTAACCTAATTAAATAATAAAATTATTTTATTTATTAAAATTGGGACTAAATTGATAAAAATGTACAAATAGCAGGGATCAAATGTGTAATTATACTAATTTTATTAATAGCCACGTCACACCTTCCGTTAGTTTTTAACGGTTGGTGGTCACATTGCAACCAATTAAATAATTTGGTGGTTTAATTGCTTAAAAAAAAGTAAGGTGGTCAAATCGCGACTTTACCAATAGTATGGTGGTCATTTATGTAGTTTACCCTATAAAAAAATGGAGCCTTGAGCCTGCGTTACTCTTCCCCGTACCCAAAGTACGGCACTAACTGATCGGGGCACGAACACCATGCTTCTATATCAATGTCACCATGATTGATCAAAGCATATAACAAAGGAAAGGAGTGCATTTTACAAAGAAAAACATCACCAACTAACCGATTTTTTTATTATCAGAGAGTACATATGTATTACGAGTCAACTAGAGAGTCAACACCCTTCAATGCTTTAAAAGACATCGTTATTTTTGTTTTTGTTTATTGTTGTTTTACTTAGTGTATTGTTTTATTGGGCAAAATTAGGAAAATGTAGTGAAAAGTAAACAAATTGGGGGAAATGGTGTATTTCAAAAATTATTTAGGTATATAGTGTGATGTCCGTAGTACCAGGAAAATTCATCATAAAAAAAATTAGGGATTAAGATGGAATTTCAAAAATCGAGGCATTTAAATGAAAAAATGCGTAGTAGACAGTTAATAGTGTTGTTGTTTGAATTATAAATATAGTGCAAAAGTTTCACAAAACAATTACAATAACCTAAAATGATTTTTTATAAAGTTTGAAGAGAAATTTTGTATTTAGCTTATCTGAAAAATATTATTTGTTCATATGGAAATTTAAAATAAGTTAAAGTCAAAATATCTAAAATGAAAATTTACAAAACAATAATTTTCGTTTTGTACAATAGGGACTAAATTGAAAGAAAAATTAAAATTACATGGGATAAAATGAAATTTTTTAGAAATTGAGTAATAGAAAAGTACTTATCAAATCATTAAAAGCTTGAGTTATATTCAACTCTTTGTATGTAACACTCGAGTTTGGGGGTCGGGTGGATTAAATAATTAAAAATATATATTAAAATATTATTTTGGGCCTTGTGTTTTCAAAACAAATAATTTTATGTTGGGCTTGTTTTGATTTAAAACCCAAATTCCATGGATTTTAAAATTTTGAAGATAGTCATCTCATTAATGGCAATTTTGTAAATAGATGGACTTGTAAAATAAAACCATTTCTTTTATTTTCAAACACCAAAAATGCTATCATCTTCTACCTTCAAACACTCCAACGTGAAAACTCCCCCTTCCCCTTGAGTTACTATTCCATCACTCTTCTTGCTTGTTGTTGGAGGTTTTTCAAAGGTAAACTCGTTTTCATATTACCATCGTCTTCCTCTTTCTCCCCATATAATTTGTTTTCATTGAAGTTCACTATTTTGCATTTTGGAGTTTTGGGGTTTTGAATTAAAAATGCTAACTTTGTTAGCTTTAACTTAAGTTTTTTATTTATTGATGTTAGATAAGTTGTTTGCTACCTAAATGGTCCAACATATGTACTTTTAACATGGTTTTATAATGATTCCCGAAATTGGGTTTTAGAGAGGTTTTAGAGGGGCTTAAGGTTGGTTTTTGGGGCTGTTTTGGGTGAAGTCTTGTTGGCCGATGATTGGTTGATGTTTAAGGGTTGTTTTGGAAGCTTTTGGGAGTGTTATAAGTGATGAAATTAATGGTTTTAGGCTGTGCTTATGGGCTGTTCGAAAATGGCATTTTTGGGGTTGTCTTTAGCTTGAAATCATGTGATTTGTGCTTGGTTTGTGTTCCGGGTTTGCTACAGTGCTTGTGGACTGAAATATGGTTGTTTTGATTGTGTTGAATTGTTTAGAGACAATGAATTGTGTTGGTGAAGCCTCGAGAACGAATCTAGAACCGTTGGGAGCTTGATCGGCTAGAGTTGTTGAGCTTGGATTAGTCGGTGAGTGGTTAATGATTTCAACTTGGTTTAAATTGGTTTTCAAACGTTGGTTCAAGCATGTGGACCTAGGTTGGGCTCGGTAAACCCACCTAGAGTTGGGATTAGATTGGTAGTCTAATCCCAAGCTTTAGTTAGAGACTTTGGTTGAACTTTAAATGTTGAGTATGCCTCATGTTTTAATTGTGATTAACGTGGTTATGTATATTGTGATATACATGTGTTTTGAGGCATGATATTTGATGCATTGTTATATGCATGTGGTTATGGAATATGGTATGTGCATGATGGTAAAACATGGTGAGTAGGTGCTAAGCACGGAAAATGGTAAGAAATTGTGTTGTGAAATGTGTTAGTATTGGCACTAGTATGCTTGGGTACAATGATCGATCATTAGGATGTTTAGTGTGCACACGAGATTCGAAATGTGCGCGTGGTCTTGGTGATGGTAGTCATCAAGATGGAGTACGGGTTCGCCCGTAAATCTTCTTATATATGTTAGTCGGTGATGAGTGGAATCCCATCGACGGGGCGTGAGGATGAGTGGAATCCCCTCCGCGTGAAACGGTGATGAGTGTAATCCCACCGTAAGGTAATGGTTGTGGTGTTGGATGTGAGTTCCAACGGTTATCCGTGTATTCGGGTCATAGCTAGGTGCCAATACGGATTGTAGAATGTGTTTGCTAATACATTGATATATGTGTTCCATATGTTGTGATTATGGACTTGTTGAGCATGGCATGATAGTTGAAGTTGTGTTCATGCATCTTTCACATTTGACTCATGTGGTTCGAAGGTAAGATCATGCATTCTTCCTTGGTTGAGTCGTTCGTGCTTGGACCCTACATTGTCGAGTTTTGTTTTATGAGCTTACCCTCACTAAGCTTTGTGTTTACGCTCTCTTTTGTTCGACAATGCATATCCTTAGTTCGTGGGTTGCTTGTGCAAGGAGAGGGCCTCCAAGTGTGCTAGTTGAGCTTTTGATATCATCAAGTATGAATTTTTAAGTTAATGATGTAATAGACAAGCAATGGGTTTTGAGTATTTGATGTATGTTGTTGTTGGTGTTAGGAGCATGTTAGACTCCTTGTTGATGTTATGGTATGGCTTGTGGATACCTTGCTTTGAATTGTAAACCATGCTATTAAAGTGTATCTTGATTGCTTATGTGTTTGTTGGCTATAAGGCATGAACCTTAAAATGCTATGTATGCCTTTTGTGGTGAATGCTTGACCCTTTGAATGCATGACCTTTACATGTATGTAATATGTTTTGAGCGTGTTTATAATAGGGTGTATGCCTCTAGAGTCTATGTGTGCATGTTGCGTTTGCTTCTTGAAGTCGTTGAGGGAGTTTGGGATCGTTTAGAGATGTTTAAAACTTATTTTGGAAACTCACAGAATGTAGGTTTTCGGAACGGGTTGTGCTGTTTCGGAACGGGTGTGGTTCTAGGGCCACCCTATCGGAACGTGTTCCGGTACGGTTTGGCTACTGTGAGCCCCTGTTCCGATACGAGTCTCGAAATACTTTGGCTATTGTGAATGCCTGTTCCGGAACGAGTTTCAGAACGTCTAGGCGAAATGGGACCCTGTTTCGAAACGGGGTGGATGCGTTTCAGTAAGGGTGTCTGGCTTTTTAAATTGGAGCCCGTGTTTCGAAACGGGCAAAACCTGTTTCGAAACACAGGCCTGAAAATGGGCTTTTGACATCTCTAAAGGGGTCTCAAGGGTTGGGCTTAGGCCCTGTTTGCTGTTAGGCTTCTCGTGAGTCTTATTTTCCACTGTCGCTTCACACATAGGTTTAATTAACACATCTAGACAAGATAATAAATGAAAAAGTTTTCTCGGGTTGTTAACCGAAGTGAAGCCTTAAAGGGTTTCGCCTCGGTTATCCCCGTGTAACCCACTCGGACCAGTCAGTCGCCCGGACCAGGACGAGGGGGTTACACTTGTTGGTATCAGAGCCTAAGGTTTCCGAGACCTCGGGCAGGTAAGTAAGGTAAGTTAATTTCTTGTATTGCAATTGCACGGTGTTTGCTTGCCATGTAAGTATGCTTGCTTGCTTATCAAGTATGCTTTGATGTATGCTTGTTTGATTGTGTATGTATGTTGTTTGAAGCATGTTGAGTAGAGTCCCATTGCTTCTATTACATCGGGAAAAAGGATTTTTAAGTTAGGGAAACATACTTGAGCCACTTGGACCCTTGCCCTTGCTAACCCTATTTTGTATGTTTTTGTTATTGTTGTAGTTCTTATCTGTAAGCAATTATATCAAGGCCTAGAGGTAGACCGAGGTTGGTTCATCAGGAACCTCGTGTTGCGGCTCCTGTTAATGAGCCGATGGCTGGAGTAGAGGCTCCTGTAGGAGAGCCTGATGTTGGAATCGGAGCTCCTCCACCACAACCACCTCCTCAGCATGAAGTGGGAGGCGAGGCTGGAGCTGAGGGAGCGGGACCTCAGGTTGGCCAAGGTGGCCAAGGTTCTGCAGGGATAGACATGGCTATGCTAGTTCAAGCTATAGAGGGAGCGTTTCAGGCTACAGTTGCCGGAGCTCAGGCTGCAGCTCAGCCGAGAGGTGATGATAGTAGCTTACCTTTAGAGAGGCTCCGTAGCCTCGGAGTGGATGATTTCAGGGGATCTACACTTGAGAGGTCAGAGTTGTTGTTGGAGAAGACAGTCTGTATTCTAGCTCATATGGGATGTGTTGGAGCTCGCAAGTTGGGCTGTGTATTTTCGTTGCTTCAGGGTGATGCCTACACCTGGTGGGTCACCATTACTACTGGTGTGCCTGAGGCTGAGATCAGTTGGAATTTCTTTGAGACTGCTTTCAGGAAGAGGTATTTGGGGCCGAGATATATGGATGAGAAGAAGCGGGAGTTCATGGCTCTTGTTCAGGGAGACACTACAGTGACAGATTATGAGATTTGCTTTGTCCGACTGAGTCAGTATGCTTCGGAGTTGGTTCCTACTGAGAGGGACCGTTGTAATCGGTTCAGATATGGACTTCATGAGGAAGTCAAGAGGTACACCTTGGCTTCAGATTATTCTGATTTTGATGTCTTGGTCGCTAGGGCTAAGGACATCGAGCATAGCTTGGGGCTGACCAAGCGTTCGGGAGGATCCAGTTCAGGGAAGAGGCACAACAACTTTGATCGCGGTGATGCCAAGAGGCATCGAGGCGGTGAACATCAGTTTGACCATAGGCGTGGCGGTGGCCACCATGGTAGGGGCATCAGGGCCATAGAGTTGGAGGGCGTTTGCCCGAGTCTGCCTGTAACCCCCTCGTCCCAGTCTGGCCGGATGACCGGTCCGAGTGAGCTACACGGGGAAAACTGAGTGAAAACCCCTTAAGGATTCCCCCTCGGTTAGCAACCTTATTTTTTTCATTTTAAATCTCGTCTAGATGAGTATTTAATCCTATGTGATCATACAGCGGAACAACATTTGCGAGACAAACAAACGAACCCAACCCAACATCTTACAGCCCAATTTTAAGCTTAAACTGCAGGCGGTATCGATACACTTAAGGGGTGTATCGATACCCCTTGACTAGGTCAACTGGTCAGAGTCAACCCGTGGAGACCATATCGATATGCCTAAGGAGTGTATCGATACCCTCCCCAACGGTTGACTTCCCACGGTCAACGCTAAGATGACCGTATCGATACGCCAAGGGCCCGTATCGATACCGAAATGGACAGTAGCTCCAGTAACCAAAAAGGTATCGATACGCCCCCTCGTGTATCAAAACACGAGGCTTGAATCAACAAGGTCGTATCGATACGGGACCAACCATATCGATACCCCTGCTACGAACTTGCAGGTTTGAGCTGATTTAAGGCACAAGGAGGCCCTTAAATCCCTCTAAAACCCCAACCAACACACTAACATCAATCCTAAGGCAAACCAAGCATAAAAGCATGCTTTCACAAGAAACCAAAGGGCACTAATCAACACAAGGTGGTGTACAAACATTCAAGCAACATAAGCTTTCAAGCATGACATTCCAACAAAAGGCATTTCGACATTCAAGGTCATACAAGGAACTCAAAGGCCTTAAAAGGCACATGATAAGCATAAAGAGGTTTGCACTATAACAAGGCAACCTGGCATCTAAAGACATGCTAACACACACAACATTCATCATAGCATATCATGCTTACAAACCATAGCCAATCCAACATCAACACATATAAATGAGTCATACAAGCTCATACACAACCCTTGCCACATTGCTAACTAATACAAAATCACCACCGTACTTGAGTCACAACTTGGAAGCCCTTCTTGCCTTGCCTCGAGCTAACACCACGCTAATGATCTGCATTGTTGAACATTGAGAGCGTAAGCTATAAGCTTAGTGAGGGTGCTCTAAAACGAAAAACATCAACAATGCAGGGTTCAAGCATGTAAATCCTAATCTCACATATATCAAGCATTGACATGCAATCAAGTAGACCTAGCTAGTCTTTCAAGTGGCATAGTATGACATCTTACTTCACACTAAGCATCAAGCCTCAATAATCAACAATCATAAATCAACATCACATATCACAATATATGAACAAGTTAATTGGCCACTTTAAATTACCCCGATTGTGCGGATTTAAACCTCAACAACACTTTACCTCAGTGGGATTACACTCATCACCGGACCTTGCATGTGCGGGATTCCACTCATCGCCACATGCCCTACAGATGGGATTCCACTCATCATCCCGTAGAAATAAATAAAAGCTTCTGGTGGAATATTACATCACCGTACTCCTCCTTGATGACTTAACGCCATCAAGGCCACGTACGTTTTGACTCAATTTGTGTGCACACTAATCCTAATGATCGATCATTTACAACCGGTAATTAATTTAGTGCCAATTTTCATTATCACATCGTATATCATCAACCACAACTCATGCTCATCACATATATACACATCATGATATACAAGCACCAAATAACCACAATCACAAGAGCATAGCTAAGTAAGCATTATAGCATTTATGGATATCAATGGTTAAATTAACAACTTGAATTAACTAAAAGTGGCCTACCAAGCACACTTTACACACACACTACACATACTCGAACCAAACTTTAAAACAAGTTTGAAACCAGTCACCGCCCTTCCTTAGCTACAAAGTGAAACTCCTACGAACCCGGATTCGATCCCAAAGCTTCTTCGACAATTCCTCTTGCTTCTAGCCAACCAAAAACACAACCAATAGCCACAATCAATGCTAATATTCAATCAACACATAATCCTTGAATTCAAACCAACTTCATTCACAATTTCCAACCACATTTAATCCCAAATATAACAAATTCGTACTCCCTCAAACCTTGGCTGAAAACTCTACTTTCAAACACCCAAATGACTCTCAAATGATTCCAAAACACCTTCCTAATATTCCTAATCCAACAGCCCTTCAATTTCAACCTTAAACCTCTCAAAAACCCAAGTTTTGACACCTTAAAACTTGCCCTAAGACCCTAATACGGATTTTCATCAAAACTCAACCAAATTGATATATAATGTGTATTTCGTCATGAGTAAACAAAGCCCCAACCCAATTTATCAAAAAAATATGAAAATCTCATAAAAAGCCAAGCTTTTAGTAAAACCCTAACATTTTAAAAGTCCATGTTTTTGAAATCCAAGACCATAGGTAGATAGAGGATAAAGAGGAGGGTAAGAAAACATGTTTACCTTTCAAAAACACCTTGAAATGAAGTTGAAATCGAATGGAATAGTAACTTGAAGTTTGAGAGAGTTTGGAGAGGGGTTTTTGTGTTCTTCACGTGGGAATAGAGGGGAAAAGGGGGAGAAGATGACAACTTTAAAAGTTGTCTTCCTTTTTTTAAAAACTTTTGGGTAAAATCGCGATGTAGGTCCCTCCCCTCTTATTAAAGCTCAATTACATCACAAATTAGGTTGAATTGTTTTAAATTTAAATTTTATTGACTCGAACTATAAACCCGGTTAACTCTTAGGCCCAAAACACGGGTGTTACAACTCTCTCCCACTTAAGGAATTTCGTCCCCGAAATTACCTGACTGAAAGAGATACGGAAATTGCTTTTCCATATCCTCATTCCTCTCCCAAGTGGCCTCATCCACACCTCGACGTTGCCAATGCACCTTCACTAACTCAATCGATCTACCCCTCAACACCTTACTGTCAGAAGCTAAGATCTCAACGGGCTCTTCTTCATAAGTCAAATCCGGATTCAATTCAATCTCTTCTACGGGCATAATATGTGACGGATCGGACCTATACTTACGAAGCATCGAAACATGGAACACATCGTGTATCTTCTCTAACTCGGATGGCAAGCGCAACTGATAAGCAACCGGACCAACTGTCTTCACAATCTCATACGGCCCTATGTACCTCGGACTCAACTTCCCCTTGCGGCCAAATCTCATCACTTTCAAGAACACTCTATCACCCACTGAGAACTCGACTTCCTTCCTCTTCAAATCGGCATAGGACTTCTGCCTATCCGAAGCAGCCTTCAAACGGTCACAAATCAATTTTACCTTGTCGGTTGTCCCCTTGAGCAAATCCGGCATAGGTAACAATTTTTGTCCTACCTCGGCCCAACACACTGGAGTTCTACACTTCCGACCATACAAGGCCTCATACGGAGCCATCTGAATGCTCGACTGAAAGCTATTATTGTACGCAAACTCTACTAGAGGCAAATGCTTCTCCCATGTACCCTGAAAGTCTATGATACAACATCGCAGCATATCCTCTAAGATCTGAATAACCCTCTCTGACTGACCATCTGACTGAGGATGATAAGAAGTGCTGAAGTTCAAACGGGTACCTAAGGCTGTATGCAGACACTCCCAAAATCTAGAAGTAAATCTCGGATCTCTATCTGACACAATGGACTTCGGCACACTATGCAGTCTAACAATCTCACCAATGTACAAGTCGGCCAACCTATCTAAAGTGTAAGTAATGTTGACTGCCAAGAAGTGAACACACTTCGTAAAGCGATCTACTATCACCCAAACTGAGTTCTTCTTCGTAGGAGTCAAAGGCAAACCCGAAAAAAAATCCATGGTGATGTTCTCCCACTTCCATTCCGGAATCCTCAACGGCTGTAACAAACCTGAGGGAACCTGATGTTCCGCCTTCACTCTCTGACACACTAAGCACTTACTCACATAGTCGGCTACATCTCTCTTCAAGCCAACCCAATAGTACTCATTCTTCAAGTCACGGTACATCTTCGTACTTCCAGGATGCATAGCAAACGGACTATTGTGGGCTTCCGTCAAGATCGTACGTCTCAAGTCACTGTCCTCTGGCACAACTATTCTATCTTTGAAACACAAAACCCCATCAGTACTGAAACTGTAGTCTGAAGATCTACCCTCGGCTATATCTTGCACGTGAGGTGCCAAAGACCTATCTAAAAGTTGTTTCTCTCTAATCAACTGACCTAGAGTAGGTCTAACCTGAAGCTCAGCTATCAAGCCACCATCTCCGGACAAACTCAATCTAGCAAACACAGCTCTCAAGTCCACGACCATCTTCCTACTCAATGCATCGGCCACTACATTGGCCTTACCCGGATGGTACTCAATAGTAAGATCGTAGTCTTTTAGCAGCTCTAACCACCTACGCTGTCTGAGATTCAAATCTCACTGAGTCATAATGTATTTCAAACTCTTGTGATCGGTGTACACGGTGCATCTCTCACCGTACAAATAGTGCCTCCAAATCTTCATAGCAAACACAACTGCAGCTAACTCTATGTCATGTGTCGGATAGTCCTTCTCGGACTCAGGTTGAACTGTAGACTACATAGTCCTACATATTAAAGCTCAATTACATCACAAATTAGGTTGAATTGTTTTAAATTTAAATTTTATTGACTCGAACTATAAACCCGGTTAACTCCTAGGCCCAAAACACGGGTGTTACAGTGCCAGTTGTGGGAGACAACATTTAGAAGAGTGCTGGGGGAACTTTCATGCTTGCTGGAACTGTGGATCGAGAGACCACTTCAGGAGAGAGTGTCTGCATCAGGCGGCACAGGCACCGGTTCAAGAACAGGCTCCTACGAGAGCGATTGACTATCAGAGAGGTCGTGGGCGCGGTCGTGGTTACTTCCAGCTAAGGGCTGATGCACCTAGGATAGAGGCACCGAGGAATCTTGCTCATGTAGTGGCAGTTCAGCCAGAGCCCGGTGGACCAGCTAGAGTCTACGCACAGAGAGAGGCAAGGAATGACACAGATGTGATAGCAGGTAATTTTGAGTTACACTCCATGTCTTTTTTTTCCTTAGTTGATTCGGGTTCCACGCATTCTTACATTTTGAGCGAGCATGCAAAGAAGTTAAACATAACTGTCGAGATCTTAGATGTAGGGATGCATGTGACTAGTTTTTTCGGTGAGACAATTTTAGTTAGACGGATGTATAGGAGGTGTCCGTTGAAGATTTAGGGTCATATGTTTCCTGTTGATATCATGAAGCTTCCGTTCTATGGTTTGATATTATTTTGGGTATGGATTGGTTGGTCGAGCACAGAGCTAGTGTAGATTTTGAGACAAAGAGAATTTCGTTGAAGCTTTCCGATGACTACGAGGTAGTGATAGTAGGCGAGAACGTTAAGTTCTTGTCGAATGTTGTGTCAGCTTTAGAGGCTCATAGGTTGATGGGCTCCGGTTGTGGGGCTTATTTAGCGTATGTGATGAATCCGAATATGAGCGAGGTTAGACCGAAAGATGTCATAACAATTTGTGATTATCCGGATGTGTTTCCAGAAGAGTTACCAGGTTTGCCTCCTGACAAAGATGTAGAGTTTGTGATTGAGACTGTTTCGGGGTCTACTCCAGTTTCTATTGCTCCGTATCGTATGGCTCCAAAAGAGTTGAAAGAGTTGAAAAGTCAGCTTTAGAAGTAGTTCGCCTTGGGGTGCTCCCGTGTTGTTTGTGAAGAAGAATGATGGCAGTATGAGAATGTGTATCGACTACAGGCAGTTGAACCGGTTGACAGTAAAGAACAAGTATTTGTTGCCTCATATAGATGACTTGTTTGATCGGTTGAGGGGTGCCTTAGTGTTTTCGAAGATAGATTTGAGATCAGGGTACTATCAATTGAAGGTGAAAGAGTGTGATGTTCCGAAGACAGCTTTTAGGACTAGATACGATCATTATGAGTTCCTTGTGATGCCGTTTGGGCTCACGAATGCACCAACAACTTTCATGGATATGATGAACAAATTTTTCCGAGACTATCTAGATCGGTTTGTAGTTGTTTTCATAGATGACATCCTTGTGTACTCGAGATCAGAAGAAGAACATGATGAGCACTTGAGACTTGTTTTGCATAGATTGTTGAGTAATCAGTTGTATGCTAAACTGAGTAAATGTGAGTTCTGGATTAGAGATGTTGTGTTTCTTGGCCATGAAAGTATCAGCTGAAGGTATCAGTGTTGATCCGATGAAGATTGAAGCTATTGTTGAGTGGAAACAACCTAAGTCAGTGACATAGATTAGGAGTTTCCTAGGTTTAGTTGGTTACTATAGGAGGTTCGTTGATGGTTTCTCTAGAGTAGCTGCTCCGTTGACTAAATTGTTGCAAAAATGAGTTAAGTTTGAGTGGTCAAATGCGAGACAAAGGGCATTCGAGAAATTAAAAGAAGCCTTGATGAATGCTCCAGTGTTGGTACAACCAGTTTCAGGGAAGGAGTTCGTGATCTATAGTGATGCTTCCTACGTAGGTTTAGGTTGTGTTATGATGCAAGAAAGGAGAGTTGTTGCTTATGCTTCGAGACAATTGAAGGTGCACGAGAAGAACTACCCTACGCACAACATTGAGTTAGCCGCAGTTGTGTTTGCGTTGAAGATTTGGTGTCACTACTTGTATGGTGAGAAGTGCACGATTTACACTTATCATAAAAGCTTGAAGTATTTGATGACTCAGAGAGAGCTAAACTTGAGGCAAAGAAGATGGCTTGAACTGTTGAAAGATTATGATTTGACTATCGAGTACCATCCGGGTAAGGCAAATGTAGTAGCCGATGCGTTGAGCAGAAAAGTTGCAGTTGAATTGCGAGCTATGTTTGCTAGACTAAGTGTATCAGGGGATGGTGGTTTGATCACAGAGTTGCAAGTGAAGCCTTCGTTGATTCAGATGATCCGGGAGAAACAGTTGCAAGACGTATCTTTAGCTTCGCATGTTCAGGACATTGCAGAAGGTAGACCGACAGAGTATAGTTTCAGTTATGAGAATGTGTTGTGTTTTAGAGACAGAATTGTGGTACCTGAAGATGTTGAGTTGAGACGTATGATTCTGAGCGAAGCATATTCGAGTCTGCGAGTATGCGAGCCGTTGCATGGTTTGTCAGAGAGTAAAGACAAAACATCAGGTTCCTTCAGGTTTGTTATAGCCTTTGAAGATTCCAGAATGGAAATGAGAGAGAATCACTATGGACTTTGTGTCAGGGTTACCGTTGTCTCCTTCGATGAAGAATTTTGTTTGGGTGATAGTTGATAGATTCACTAAGTGTGCCCATTTTTTAGCAGTGAACACTACAGATTCTTTAGACAAATTGGCAAATTTGTATATCCGCGAGATTGTGAGACTTCATTGAGTTCCGAAGTCTATTGTATCAGACAGAGATCCGAGATTCACAGTGAGGTTCTGGAGTTGTTTGCATAGTGACCTGGTAGTCGTTTGCATTTCAGTACTTCTTATCACCGCAGTCAGATGGTCAGTCAGAGCGAGTGATACATATTTTAAAGGATATGCTCCGTTGTGTGATTGACTTCTAGGGTTCTTGGGAGAAGCATTTGCCCTTAGTTGAGTTTGCTTGCAACAACAGTTACCAGGCTAGTATACATATGGCTCCTTATGAGGCTTTGTATGGTAGACGATGTAGGACTCCGATATGTTGAGCTGAAACGGGTCAGAAATTGTTACCTATGCCGGATTTGCTTAAGGGGACCACTGATAAGGTGAAGTTGATTTGTGACCGTTTGAAAGCAGCTTCCGATCGTCATAAGTTTTATGCAGATTTGAAGAGAAAAGAGATTGAGTTTTCAGTGGGTGAGAAAGTGTTTCTGAAAGTATCTCCGTGAAAGAAGGTAATAAGATTTGGCCGGAAAGGCAAGTTGAGTCCGAGGTTTATTGGTCCGTATGAGATAGTTGAGCGGATTGAGCCAGTAGCTTACCGTTTGAGACTGCCTTCAGAGTTAGAGAAGATCCATGATGTTTTTCATGTGTCGATGCTTAGGAGATATAGATCAGATCCGTCTCATGTTATGCCCGTTGAGGAGATATAACTGAATCCGGATTTGTCTTACAATGAAGAACCGATTGAAATACTTGCTTCTGATAGCAAGACCATAGAGTTGGTCAAAGTGTTGTGGAGACATAGAGGTGTGGAAGAGGCCACGTGGGAGAGGAAAGTGGATATGCTTGAGAAGTTTCCGTACTTGTTTCCGTCAGGTAATTTCGGGGACGAAATTCCTTAAGTGGGGGAGAGTTGTAACACCCGGGTTTGGGGGTCAGGTGGATTAAATAATTAAAAAAATATTAAAATATTATTTTGGGCCTCGTGTTTTCAAAACAAATAATTTTATGTTGGGCTTGTTTTTATTTTCAAACACCAAAAATGCTATTATCTTCTACCTTCAAACACTCCAACGTGAAAACTCCCCCTTCCCCTTGAGTTACTATTCCATCACTCTTCTTGCTTGTTGTTGGAGGTTTTTCAAAGGTAAACTCGTTTTCATATTACCCTCATCTTCCTCTTTCTCCCCATATAATTTGTTTTCATTGAAGCTCACTATTTTGCATTTTGGATTTTTGGGGTTTTGAATTAAAAATGCTAACTTTGTTAGCTTTAACTTAAGTTTTTGATTTATTGATGTTAGATAAGTTGTTTGCTACCTAAATGGTCCAACATATGTAATTTTTACATGGTTTTATAATGATTCCCGAAATTGGATTTTAGAGAGGTTTTAGAGGGGTTTAAGGTTGGTTTTTGGGGCTGTTTTGGGTGAAGTCTTGTTGGCTGATGGTTGGTTGATGTTTAAGGGTTGTTTTGGAAGCTTTTGGGAGTGTTATAAGTGATGGAATCAATGGTTTTAGGCTGTGCTTATGGGCTGTTTGAAAATGGCATTTTTGGGGTTGTCTTTAGCTTGAAATCATGTGATTTGTGTTTGGTTTGTGTTCCGGGTTTGCTATAGTACTTGTGGACTGAAATATGATTGTTTTGATTGTGTTGAATTGTTTAGAGACAAGGAATTGTGTTGGTGAAGCCTCGGGAACGAATCCGGAACCGTTGGGAGCTTGATCGGCTAGAGTTGTTGAGCTTGGATTAGTCGGTGAGTGGTTAATGATTTCAACTTGGTTTAAATTGGTTTTCAAACGTTGGTTCAAGCATGTGGACCTAGGTTGGGCTCGGTAAACCCACCTAGAGTTGAGATTAGATTGGTAGTCTAATCCCAAGCTTTAGTTAGAGACTTTGGTTGAACTTTAAATGTTGAGTATGCCTCATGTTTTAATTGTGATTAATGTGGTTATGTATATTGTGATATACGTGTGTGTTGAGGCAAGATATTTGATGCATTTTTATATGCACGCGGTTATGGAATGTGGTATGTGCATGATGGTAAATCATGGTGTGTACGTGCTAAGCACGGAAAATGGTAAGAAATTATGTTGTGAAGGGTTGTGAAATGTGTTAATATTTGCACTAGTTTGCTTGGGGTACAATGATCGATCATTAGGATGTTTAGTGTGCACACGAGAGTCGAAATGCGCGCGTGGTCTTGGTGATGGTAGTCATCAAGATGGAGTACGGGTTCACCCAGAAATCTTCTTATATATGTTAGTCGGTGATGAGTGGAAACCCATCGACGGGGCGTGAGGATGAGTGGAGTCCCCTCCGCGTGAAACGGTGATGAGTGTAATCCCACCGTAAGGTAATGGTTGTGTTGCTAGATGTGAGTTCCAACGGTTATCCGCGTATTCGGGTCATAGCTAGGTGCCAATACGGATTGTGGAATTTGTTTGCTAATACATTGATATATGTGTTCCATATGTTGTGATTATGGACTTGTTGAGCATGGCATGATAGTTGAAGTTGTGTTCATGCAACTTTCACATTTGACTCATGTGGTTCGAAGGTAAGATCATGTATTCTTCCTTGGTTGAGTCGTTCATGCTTGGGACTTTTTGGTTACTACATGAGGTTTATTAAAGGTTATGGATAATTGCCAGACCCCTAAATAATTTGTTGAAAAAAAGGAGTTTGTAACACTAAATTTTCCTCAATTCGTAAATCCCTAATTTTTGGAATCCCTAATTCAGTACCATAATAATTTAGGAATTTTAAGTTAGGAACCCTAATTGAGTTAATGGATTAATCTGAGTGAAATTTTAGTTGTATGACTTAATTTGAGAATTTAGGGATTAGTTTGTAAAGCGTGTAAAACTTGTTGCCTCTGTGCAAACCCTTAGTCAATTCAATGACTTCTTTTGTGATTTACCCATTAAATGGAGTATTTATGCATCTTTTCAACCCTTCATCTACCGATATTTCATTACAACCACTTTCTCGATCTCCCTCCCCCACTCTCGATTTTGCTTTATGAAATTAAAACCACTTCTCACCCTTTTCTGTTCAAGCCCCGGTGAGGCTCCGTTCATCGTCCGTGTGCAACACTGACACCATCGTTCGGCTTCCCATCTTATCCCAAGCAAAACCCACCCACCCGTTCAACACCGTTCCGCGTTGTTTGCTCAGAATCTGAAAGAAAACTTTCGGTTTTCACTCGAGCTCTGTACATCGTTGTCGTCCTTTCGTTCGTTGCTTGTGCCACCGCCCTTGTTCTCTTTTCATTATGTTTGGGTAAGCTTCATCTTTCCTTAGTGGGTTTGTTGTGGTCCTTTGATTGTTTTTTGTTGAACACAACTTGTTTGTTGTTTGGCTGAAATAATTTTTGGGTTTTGTTCTGTAGTTGTCGTTCACGCTGGAGCTATTTTTGTTGTGTTGTTGCGCTGTCATCGCCGCTCTATCATCACCGTCGATTGCCTCAGTTCATTTGTGCCTTCAAGGGTTTCACAAACCCTATTTCCTTCAGCCATTCCATTATGTGCTTGCCATTAGATTTGGCCAGGGTGAGTGACCAAACCATGAGGCCTAAGTGGGTTGTGTATGAGTTTAGATAGCCCAAACCCGTGTGAAATGAGTAAATTAGATTTGTGAGCCCAAATGGTGAACCGAAGTGGTTGAGTTAGGCCGGACTAAATCGAACGAGCCAGTGACCTAAATCGAACCATTGTGTTGAACTGAACTAGTTTTGGAATTGGAAATGTGAGTTGAACAAACCAGACCGTTGACCTTGGACTCGTTGAAAATTGGATAGTTGACCCGACTCGTTTGACCAATATGGACCGTTGACCTAAACCGATTTGCCATTGACCATTATGTCAGCGTTGAACTTCGACCATGACAACAACGTTGACCTTTGACCATGACATCAATGTTGACCTTTGACCAGTTTGATTTTGACCAGAGTTGGCTTTTTTGGACAACCTTTCTCTTGACCCTTTTTGACGTCTTGAATCTGAACCCTCTGCCTATTTTGTCAAACTCGAACCCGAAATCTCTATTTTTCTAATTACAATTATTTTGTACTTAATATTCTCGTGTTCAAGTATCATTTTTGAGGTCGACGAGTTACATCCTCATGTTCAGTCTAACCATGCACGTCCTTCGAGATCTTCACACGAGTATGCCTTTAGTTTAGTATTTTGTATATAGTTGGTTGTTTAGTGATAATAATAATTCTGATGTAGAGTTCTAACCTCGTAGGTTCTGATTCAATTAGACCAAGTGATAGGTCTGGACGTGGGAGTCACCCACGATGATAGAGCTATTGGCTGCTTAAGGTGTGTTTCTACCTATGCTATAAATAAATGTAGTTTTATTCTTGCTTGATTTAATTATCTGAATTGTGATTTGAGATTACTTGAAACATCATGCATGACATAATAAATTGTGTTTTTAAATCAACCATTTGATTTTTGGAAATGAAATACTCGTAAGAGTTTGGATTTATAATTTTACAA
This sequence comes from Hibiscus tridactylites, assembly GCA_958450335.1. Taxonomy (NCBI): domain Eukaryota; kingdom Viridiplantae; phylum Streptophyta; class Magnoliopsida; order Malvales; family Malvaceae; genus Hibiscus; species Hibiscus tridactylites. Next base: position 56,626,214 of record OY288287.1, on the reverse strand, counting down.
ATTATATAATGAGTCATGGGATCGAAATTGTGTTCGGAAAAAGTGAGGGAAACCTCCACTCTGGCGAGGGCAACCTCTACTTTGTATGATATCAAATAGACGAGTGTTGAGTCATACATCAGACACCATATAATTATGATTCAGATTTATCGGATTGAAAATGTTTTTAAAAGACTTTATCAAAAATAAATGAAATATTGTTTTGTTTGTGTTTGTTTGCACTTTAGAGACACACTAAGCTCTTTAACTTACACCCCCATAGTTTCTCTTTCAGATTATCAAACTCTCTTAGGCGACTCGGTACTTGGAACATCTCGCATTTTACTCGGATATTATATCAATATGATTTATTATATTTAAACTTTCAGATTATTAATTTATGATTTGTAACATTTATGTAATCGAACTTTTGGACATTAAATTTTTTTGGGCTTATATTTTTGCATACATTTCGGATTTTAATTTAGATGTTTTGTTAAATAATTAGAATGTGTTTTAACAATTAAATTGTTGGGAAACGTCGGTACACACCATGGCGCAGCGAAAAATTATCCGGCGAATTTCGCCAGTGATCCATTTACAAGGTACGAATTCGGGGTAAGTAGGGATGAAATATTACCTTAATAAATTTGGTATCTTGATATCCTTAGGGAGTTAGGATAAAACCAAATCGAATCCGAGTCGTCATAGTAGTGCTCCAACCTCTACGTAGTCCACCTGAACGAAACGAACAATATTTTCTCTTCTCTAACTCTTAGAGAGGTTTTCCGAAAAAAGCATACTTTGGCTACTAGACCTTATGCCTTTATATAGCATTCAAAAACCTAATTCTAATTAAATTCAAATTCATTAAATATACAATATATTTAACCAAATATAATTAAATATGTAGAATCTAATTCTACTTTAATTCGAATTTATTAAATATACAATATATTTAACATAATACAATAAAAAATGTAGAATCTAATTCTACTTTAGTTAGGTTTCTTTAGGGATATATATTTTAATAGTGTTTGATAATTATAATAATTATCTAATTATTATTAATATATATATATATATATATATAAACGAGATTATCTATAATTATAATAATTTTGTGTTTAATAATTATTACGTGTACAACAAGTTTGTACAAATGCTATCTAGTCGATATTTGTTCATTTCAATCATAAGGTGTGACCCTTGTAGGTTCATGTAACGTTATTAGTAATATCTAGGACAATTCTAATATTACAAAAATGAATGACATCTAGAAATACATCATTGCTACCTAAGTTACATGAAGTCGTGGTTCTACTTTACCTTTTTCTTTGATTAACTTTTTTTATGTATCACGTCATTTTGTCCTTATATCTAGATCGAACACAAGTCATGTATTAGTCACACTTGTATAGTCCATTTAATATTTCTTGATGTCTTGAGTAGACTATGATAAACGAATAACTATGATATCTCATATCAATTTATTCGAGCGTGACCATGCATTTTCTAGTTTCACTCAATCAAGTGGCCTACGATATTACTCATATTATGTATGAGGGACAAATCCTATCTTGATCAACCATATTTCGCTATATAGAGTGTGACATATTCAGTATTAGTCTTTATAGTGTAGTCTGTTACAACATACGTTTGAATGCATCAAAATATGTCACTATTGATATTGAAATAATGATGATCTCAAGTCTGAGGATCATACACTTAGTTATCACCATGAGCAATGTTGTGACTGTCACATAATAATCCAAGAAACATGCTCATAACGGGTCAGTCCAGTATGTCGTTCTCTAACACATACTTATATATTGATTTCGACATCTCTATGTCAATAACAACACTTTGTTATCAATCAACTACATATTAGTTTTAATATATTATTGTTGTTCACGCCCACAATAATTCTCGACTAAGGACATTCAAGAATAACTATATTATTCTAAAAACTTTATTATAATACAGATTATTTATAGATGTACAGAATAAGACTGAAATAATAATAATGACTTTATTAAAACAAGATAAAATAAGTATGTCTTTTACAATCGTTTCATGATTGGTCTTTGGGCATACTCCAACAATCTCCCACTAGCAATAAGACCAATCACTCATGTATTTAATACCAAGAGTCTTAGTGTGACGTTCATGCCTTCTTGATGTCCTCAAGATAGACATGACAGTTTCTCTTCCAATGTCCTGCATTGTTGCAATGGAAACACTTTCCTTCTTTTGCAACTCCTCTTTTGGGTTTCAATACAGCCTTTTCTTTGTTGGGCTTTGGCTTTGCCATGGTGTTGGGCTTTCCTTTTCTGTTATCCTTTCGGACCATCATAATAGGTTTACAACCAACCTTTTTCATGTTGTTTTCTGTTGTTCTTAACTTACCAAGCAACTGGGGCAATGATTTGTTAATTTCATTCATATTGAAATTAAGATCAAACTGATTAAAACTATCTGGCAACGATTGCATGATAACACCAGTAGCCAAATCAACACTTAGAGGGAAGCCCAATTTTCAAGGGTTTAAATATACCCTATCTTTTTTAGAACATGAGTTCTCACTAGAGTTCCATCCAACATTTTGCATCGAAAAAAAGCATTAGAGTTCTCATACCTCTCTTGACAAGCTTGCCCCTCATATAATTCTTTGAGATTTTTAACCATCTCAAAGAGAACCATGTCCTCATGTTGCTTCTGAAGCTCATGGGTCATGGTCGCAAGCATTAAGCATCCAACATCTACCATGTCATTTGAGTATTTCTCAAAGGCTTCCTATTCATCTTTGGAGGCATCTTAGGGAGTTAGGATAATCCAAATCGAATCCGAGTCATCACAATAGCGCTCTGACCTCTACGTAGTCCACCTGAACGAAACGAACAATATTTTCTCTTCTCTAACTCTTAGAGAGGTTTTCCGAAAAAAGCATACTTTGGCTACTAGACCTTATGCCTTTATATAGCATTCAAAAACCTAATTCTAATTAAATTCAAATTCATTAAATATACAATATATTTAACCAAATATAATTAAATATGTAGAATCTAATTCTACTTTAATTCGAATTTATTAAATATACAATATATTTAACATAATACAATAAAAAATGTAGAATCTAATTCTACTTTAGTTAGGTTTCTTTCGGGATATATATATTTTGATAGTGTTTCATAATTACAATAATTATCTAATTATTAATATATATATATATAAACGAGATTATATATAATTACAATAATTATAATAATTTTGTCTTTAATAATTATTACGTAAACAACAAGTTTGTACAAATGCTATCTAGTCGATATTTGTTCGTTTCAATCATAGGGTGTGACCTTTGTAGGTTCATGTAAAGTTAATAGTAATATCTAGAACAATTCTAATATTACAAACAATGAGTGGCATCTAGCAATACATCATTGCTACCTAAGTTACATGAAGTCGTGGTTCGACTTTACCTTTTTCCATGGTTAACTTCTTTTATATATTGGATCATTTTGTCCTTATATCTAGATCGAACACAAGTCATGGATTAGTCACACTTGTATAGTTCATCTAATATTTCTTGATGTCTTGAGTAGACTTTGATAGACGAATAACTATGATATCTAATATCAATTTATTTGAGCATGGCCATGCATTTTCTAGTCTCACCCAATCAATTGGCCTACGATATTACTCCTATTATGTAGGAGGGACAAATCTTATCTTGATCAACCATATTTTGCTATATAGAGTGTGGCTGTCCAATATTAGTCTTTATAGAGTAGTCTATTACAACACACGTTTAATTGCACCAAAATATGTCACTCTCAATATTGAAATAATGATAATCTCAAGTCCGAGTATCATACACTTAGTTATCACCATGAGCAATGTTGTGATTGTCACATAATAATCCAAGAAACATGCTCATAGCGGGTCAGTCCAGTATGTCGTTCTCTAACGCATACTTATATATTGATTTTGACATATCTATGTCAATAACAACACTTTGTTATCAATCAAATACATATTAGTCTTAATATATTATTGTTGTCACGCCTACAATAATTCTCGACTAAGGACATTCAAGAATAACTATATTATTCTAAAGACTTTATTATAATTCAGTTTATTTATAGATGCACAGAATAAGGCTGAAATAATAATAATGACTTTATTATTAGACAAGATAAAATAAGTATGTCTTTTACAATCATCTCATTATTGGTCTTTGGGCATACTCCAACATAAATTTCATAGATAGTTATGATATTTTACGATAATTATTATTTAATAATAATTTTTTATAAATAAGTAAACCTAAAATGTGTTACTTGAGGGGAATGTTTTCAAACGTGACTTCCTAGATTCAACCCATTTCTTTTGGGTCGGTTTTAGGGGGTTACATTTTTTGGTATTAGAGCTAAGTTCAACCCTCGGACTGTGAGATCACAAAATTTGTTTTCAAAATATTTTCAACTTATGCATGCATCTGAAATATTTTGGGATAAATGGGCATTTTCTGAAAAACCTACTACGATATTATGTGATTTTGACTGGATTGTTTTCAATTGTTTTAAATCTGAGACTTTATTATCGAATCTAACTCTAGGTTATTACCATGTTTAGATAGTCTACTATGCCATCGCGTAGGAGTTTTAGTTTTGTGATTGGTCGAGGTCGTGGCTGAAGCCGCACCGTCGCTTCTGATAGTGAATGTATGCCCCTTGCGAATCAGATAGATAATCGTAATGTGATATCGGATGATGAGAACGTGTCGTTATGAGGACATCGAATTGGTAGTGACGACTCACTTGATATCATGGATATTGAGACAATTCAGCTGGGTATTGCGACGATGAACCGTGAGTTGATACGTTATCTTCGCCAATCAGAGGGTTCGAGGAAACCCATGTCCACAGAATTCATAGTTGTTGGGGTGAAATTTTTTGAGGGTAAAACTGGTATGCATCCAGCTGATGTAGAGTATAGGCTAAAGAAGTTGCAACGTCTGTTCGTTGAGATGGATTACCCTATTAATTAGAAATTGCGGGCCATTGTATCACTGTTAGAGCGTGAAACACAAAATTGGTGGGAGTCTGTGGTACTGGTAGATATTGTCCCATCTAGTCAAGTCACATGGGAGTTTTTCCGATAGGATTTTTAGGGTCGATACATGGGAGCAGAGTTTTTAGCGAAGTGTTGCGATGATTTTATGAATCTATAGCAGAATGACATGTCTGTAAATGAATATGAGATAGAGTTTTGGAGGTTGGCCAAATATGTTCCGGGGTTGGTAGCGACTGAGGAAGATAAGTGTGACTGGTTTTTGAAGGGACTTCGACTATCGATTCAGAGAGCTGTTGCTATGCATCATGATAAAATGTTCAGTGACCTGGTTGGTGGAGTTAAGACTGCTGAGAGGATAATTGCACTTATAGAAGATGAGAGACTTTAGAATTCTGAGAAAGTCATGAATCAACCGGACACGTCTACTCAACCAAGCTTTGTCAACTCATCTGGAAAGAGACCTAGAGATGAGTTTGTTCCTCATAGTTATCAGAATGTGAGACTTGCAACATCGACGGTTCTGTCTGGCAACGTGGGTAGTTCAAAAGTTCGTCGGCCTATTTTTGTATGTGATTTTTGTAATAAAAAGCATAACGGAGAGTGCAGATTGATGAACAAAGCGAATTTTAGATGTGGTTCCCATGACCATTACTTAAAGAATTGTCCATGTTCACCTACCGGTTCATCCGTGCAGAGTCAACCTCATGCATCAGTTCAAGCACCTCACATAGGTAGAGGGCCGCTTAGGTCAGCGATTTATGGTGCTGCTAGTAGAGGTAGACATGCTCAGAATAGTGGACCAGCTAGATTCGAGATTAGACGTCCAGGTTCGGTACATTCGACCGGAGCTTGCATTGGATATAATGATATGCACGATGACATGACATATACAAAATGATGTTTCAGTTTTTGCTGTTGTTATAATAGATTATAAATTCAGAATAAGAAAGTATATGTATGTGTTGGTTAGTTTGAGATTTGTTGTTAAGTCTGAAAATTTTGAGGACGAAATTTCTTTTAAGGGAGAGAGAGTTGTAACACCTCAAATTTTTCCCCAATTTAGAAATCCCTAATTTTTGGAATCCCTAATTTAGAACCCTAATAATTTGGGAATTTTAAGTTAGGAACCCTAATTGAGTTAATGGATTAATCTGGGTAAAATTATAATTGTATGGCTTAATTTGAGAATTTAAGGATTAGTTTGTAAAGCGAGTAAAATTTGTTGCCTCTTTGCAAACCCTTAGTCAATTCAATGACTTCTTTTGTAATTTACCCATTAAATGGGGTATTTATGCATCTTTTCAACCATTCATCTGCCAAGTTTTCATTACAGCCGCTTTCTCAATCTCTCTCTCCCGCTCTCGATTTTGCTCTCTAAGTATTCTAAGGGTTCCATCCAATCATAAAGATCAAGCATCTCAATTCATGTTTCATTTTTCATTATCATGTCATGCATTATTTTACCACGATTCCAATTAGGCATTCTTCCCTTAATTCCAGTTTACCAAGCATAGATTAGGTCCATTTCATGAGGCATCCAAAAGCAAGAAAGTAAACATGTAATATTGGTTAGGACCAAAGTCCTAACCCTATATAAAACTACACTCACAAACTCCAAGCTATCTATTGGTGATCTTTGATGTAGATCCCTTTAGCTTTCCCACTTGATTGACCAACTTTATCTTCCTCAACCAAGTCTTTTACTCCTTGTTCTAACAAGACACACACATAGGATCAAGGAAACAACATTAGCACTCAATTCATCAAGGCAAGCTTATACAATCAAGCATACATTACATTTCAAGCAACAATTCTATCAGTGCCATGTAGAATGAATATCCTTCACTAAAATACTTATATCTTTTAATATATACGTCGAAATTTAAATTCATTTACACTGTTGGAAAGATAACTAAATTATCTTTCTATTCATATCAATCTTGAATTTTTAGCCTTTACACATCAATATAGTTTTTAAGATAAAGATAGGTTAAATTTACAAGATCAAAACTGTCGGTTTGTATTTAGGTCCATTTTAGTGAGATAATTAGCCTATGATCCTTACATATTTAAACAAGCCCTTTAGACCTTAGTTTCCCCTTTTTTTCACTTGTTTTTACAGGCCAAGTTTAGTCCCGAAGTTGTCCAATTAAGTCCCTAATTTAACCATTCTTCTAGAACAGTCCCTATTTCACTAACATGCCCATTTAACACTTTAAAGTAGTTTACCAACTCATTAATCAAGCAATTCAGGTTAACAACCATTCAATTTAGCCTCTCCCATGTTTTTAGTTTAATTCTTCAGCCTTTAATTTCGTCCAGGTTAGTCCCAAATTTACTAATTTATTCAAAACAGTTCCTATTAGCCAATTACACCATTTAGGTGAGTAGTTTCATTACTAGTTCCATTTTCAGCAATTAAACACTGTTTTCAATTGTTCAATGACCCAATTCATTATATATATATTCCAGCAAGCTTCCTACTCATTTCATAGGAAATTCGATTCATACATTCAATTCCACCTTCAATTACAAGTTCGTGCAACTAGGATTTTTCATGCATGTAAGGACACCATTTAATCAAGCTAACTTCCATCTATTCTATGTCATCTATCAAGTTACCTTCATGAATTAATTCATGCATGAATCAACAACAAACAATTCATCAATTTCGATTGCAAACATAAGCAACAATTCAAGAATCTATTTGAATAGGGTTGGACTTACTTACATAGCTTCCTATCTTTGATTTCTATGAAAGATAACCCTACATGCAAGCTTCAAAATCCTTTACCCATGGTGTTTCTCTCAAAGTTCCCCCTCTCACTCAAGTTCACTATCCATTTGGCAAGTGGGAAGATGATGAAGATGATAATGGACTTTAATGGATTTGTAAAAGGACTAAAATGTCTCTTAATTAATCACTAATCAAGAGCTTAATCAAGGGCATTTGGGAATTAGTGATTTATGCATGCATTCCTTTATTTTATCATTCTTTTCGGTTTGGTCATCATAAATTGGTCACTAGTTTCTTTCAATATTTCATTTAAGTCATTAATCATCCTAATTAGCTTAGGATTAAAATTAATTGAGCTAGCAAATTAGGTGACATTCTTCAAGGCTTCTATGGTATAGTTTTAGGGCATTACATAAGTAAACCTAAAATGTGTTATTATTTAATAATAATTTTGTTTTATAAATAAGTAAACCTAAAATGTGTTACTTGAGGGAAAAGTTTTCAAACACGACTTCCTAGATCCGACCCATTTTTTTGGGCCGAATTTAAGGGTTACAGAGTTGTTTGGCAATGGGAATTAGTAGTGTTCATAATGATGTGATGGATAGGGTAAAGGCTACATGGCAACATGATCCAAAATTAAAGAAACTCATTACAGAATTAGAAAATAGCACTAAGAAACAAGAAAAATTTGTATGGGATGGCAGACAGCTAAGAAGGAAAAAAAAGCTGGTGGTAGTCTCTGATCTAGATTTGAGGAAAGAGCTGTTAGAATACTTTCATAGGAGTGTGGGAGGCCACTCGGGAGCTCATGCAACCATCAAAAGAAAAACTATTATGTTCTATTAGAGAGAATTAAGAAGAGAGGTGAAACAATTGGTTTGAGAATGTGGAATATACCAAAGAAGCAAGGATGGATTGCAACATCAAATGGGTTTACTACAACCAATGCCTATTCCAGATGCAACTTGGTCACCAATAGGAATGGACTTTATTGAAGGGTTGCCAATGTCAAGGAAGAAAAATGTGATTCTGGTGGTCATTGATAGGTTAACTAAATATTGCCATTTTATTGCATTAGCACATCCATTTTCAGCTAAGGAACTAGCCCAAATTATTCTAGAGAACATATTTAAATTGCATGAGATGCCAATAATATAGTTTGTGATAGAGACATGGTTTTCATGATTATTTTTTGGATTAAAATGTTTAAGAAACTTGGAGTCATAGTTACCCCTTCTACTGCTTATCATCTAGAGACAGATGGGCAAAGTGGGAGGTTGAATAAGTGCTTGAAAATTTATTTGAGGTGCATGGTGGGAGAAAAATCTAGAAATTTGGGCGACATGTTACATTTGGCTAAATGGTGGTATAACAGAGCCTTCCACTCAGCCACTCAAACCACCTTTTATCAGGCATTATATGGGCAGCTGCCTCCAATACACTTGCCTTACGTAGCTGGGGATTCAGTGGTTGAATCTGTTGATAGAAGTTTGCATCAAAGGGAGACCATCATCAAGATGCTAAAGTTCCACCTTAAAAGTTCCCAGGACAGAATGAAAACTCAAGCAGAGAAGAGGAGAACTGATTGTGAGTTACAAGTGGGGACCTAGTGTACTTGAAACTCCAATCTTACAGATAACGATCAATGCAGCACAGAACATGTCAGAAACTAGCTCCAAAATGGTTTGGACTTTTTCAATTTTGAAAAAAAATTAGAAAAATTCTTATAAGTTGGATCTGCCAATAGGATTGAAGATACATTTAGTGTTTCATGTATCTCAACTGAAAAAACACATTGAGAGAGCTAATTGCCAACAAGAATTGCCAATTATTAGACCATATAGAGTGATAAGTAAAGAACCACTTATGATTGTTGAAAGGAGAATTGAAAAAAAGGGTAACAAGGTTGTTATTGAAGTTCTGATTGATTGGACTAACTCGCTTTCTGAAGATGCTACTTGAGAAGTTCTACATTAGTTGCAGATGCAATTTTCAAGCTTCAATCCTTGAGGTCAAGGATTTGTTGAAGGGAGGAGCATATTAAAGATCAAAAGTGAAAAGAGAATTTATGTTATTTTTCTGTAGTTGTCATTATGTTTTAAATTTTAGTTAATGATTCTTTAAGTCTTTTAATGATACGGTGCGTTTTGCACTGTGAGCTATGATGAGATGATACGACGTAGTTTAGAGACTCTAGGGTATTTGTGTTTTTTCCCTATTGTTTTCTTTATTAAAGGAATGATAGAACTTGTCTCTCTCTCTCTCAATACCTTATATATTTCTTTCTCATCTAAGTATGAAATCTTCAATCTCTCTCTTTAAATTCTAGTTTATGTTTGAGTGTGTTATAGACATGCTATCTAAAAAATGAAACTTTAAAAGATTTAAAAGACAATTTTCTCATTATAGGTTATTTTCTTGACTCTGAGTTGTAAACATGATAGATGTATCGCAACGTCCTTCAGTATTCCGAAAAATGCATAGCGGATCCAACTTTATTCCCAGATTCTTTCCTAATATACGCTGAAAATTACATATTTCCTCAATCCACATTTCTTCAAGAAAAAAATAGAAAACTTTAGTGAATCGGGTGTCACCCAAATTTTCATTTTTTCAATTTTAAAGGCATGACCCTCTCATTCTATCTTTCCCCAAATCCATACTCTTTTTTCTTATCTTGTTATTTTAGGATCCATGAAAAGTCCTCATTAATCTCTTAAAGTTCATAATGTTGCAAAGAGAAAAAGAAAAGACAAAACTTACATTTAGTGCGCTTCTCTAAGAAAAAAAAAGAAAATTTAATATGGCACGTCAACATTTTTTAACGGGAGTTAATGAAAGTAACATTACTAAAAGTAAATTAAAAGTTCAATGACTATATCCTAAGTTTTAAAAGTTTAATGGTAATACCGAAAGTGCCCTAAAAGTTCGGTGACTGCCAGCGTAGTTTACCTTAGAATATTCATCTCTAGAAATTATGTAGTAGAAGAATACTTATCAAATCATTATAAATAATTACGTTTTTACACAAAAAAAAACATCCGTCCGGTTAAAAGATCAAAGTCAAATTTGAAATTATTGACAAATACAAAAATATATAATATTTGTAACAATGGATGAGTCGCCACCAATCCTTTGTTTTATTTTAGGTGCGATTGGAACACCTGAAAACTCGATTATTTTAATAAAACTTGTTATTTTTATTAAAATAACGAGTTTTGGTCTGCGAAACCAAAAAACATGGGTTCGGGAGTCGGTTACGTGTGGGGAAGGATGAGCACCCCCACAACGCCCAAAATTGGTACCTATCGATTACGTAATGTCTTAACAATGGAATTATGAATTCAAATTTAAATTTAGAAATTATGATCCTTTAATTTAAAATAATATTTAAAAATGTATGTTTATGAAAGGAAAGGTACACTCCAACGCCCGGAGCATAATTTCCGTTAGACTCCCGAATGAAGGAAGTCTATTTTGAAAATTAAGATTTAGAATAAAAATATTTTTTAATAGAGACTATCGAAAAGTGGCACCCTTACGCTCAGAGTATGTTTTTCACAATAATCCCTACTAAAAAGTTTTAATTTAAAATTCAATCAAACAACATAAATAAATATATTTTATTCAAACATGGCATACAAAATAAAATATACAAACATGACATATAAAATAAAAAACATATCAACAAATATAAAAACATCTTATATTTCATACAAAGATATTCATTACAATAAAACAACATTAAAATAAATACAAAGATGATGATCAAAATTTACCCTACTAGAAGCTCGAAATAAGAACTTCACCCGACCCCTAGCAGGATCTTCGCATCACCTCGCTATAACTCAAAAATTAATTCGAACGGACCTCGACAGGGCTTCCAATCGAATCAACTGTTCGAACCATTAAAAGGGCACTGCCCCTAAGGTTCGAAAGGGCACTGCCCTTTTCTTGCGCCATTTCTATGGCTTCATTTCTGTGTCTGCCAATTCAATTGGCAAATTTTGTTGTTGTCTCCGTATGGCTGCCTCCCCGCCCTTTTATAGGTGATTTGGGGAGGGATGAGTCACCTAAGGTAAGGACGTGGGGCCTTGCATGGCACCCACGTATTTGTTTTTTTTTTACTTTTTATTATTTTTTGTTTTTTAATAATATAAAATAAAACATCCGAGCGAAAAATAAATAGTTATGGCCCGGACATAAAATGGGTATTATAGCTGCCCCCCTTTGCTCATTGATGTGTAACAGGAATGGAGCAAAGATAAAAGGATAACCATTTTATGTTCGTTCGAGTCTGGATTCCTTCCTTTGACCACCATTTCTTTTAAGCTTCAGTTGATCCGCTCGACCGCTCTTTGTAGGCAAAATCTTCAAAATGGAACGATCCGCTGGGGAGATAATCTTTAAACTACGAAGACCCGTGGGAGAAGCAAAATAAGTCCGGCTTGCTACGGCCCTAACATTGACGAATACCTGAAGAAAACTTGACATGAATGCAACATTGATGAAGAAGCAAGGTCTGCAAAACTTGATCCATTTAACAAGGTAGCTTGATCTGGAGGGAAAGGCTTGATCTGCTGCAACTCTGTAAATGCAAGGAGATCTGGAGAAGGGTCGGTCATCTGCATTGAAGAAGGGTCGATCTACTACAACTCCATTGATGCGAGAAGATCTGAAGAAGTGTCGATCTACTGCAACTCCATTGATGCTAGAAGATCTGAAGAAGGGGTCAATCTACTATAACTCCATTGATGCTAGAAGATCTGAAGAAGGGGTCGATCTACTGCAACTCCATTGATGCTAGAAGATCTGAAGAAGTGTCGATCTACTGCAACTTCATTGATGCGAGAAGATTTGAAGAAGTGTCGATCTACTGCAACTCCATTGATGCTAGAAGAACTGAAGAAGGGGTGATCTACTGCAACTCCATTGATGCGAGAAGATCTGAAAAAGGGTCGATCTACTCAAACTCCATTGATGCGAGAAGATCTGATGAAGGGTTGATCTACTGCAACTCCATTGATGCGAGAAGATCTGAAAAAGGGTCGATCTACTCAAACTCCATTGATGCGAGAAGATCTGATGAAGGGTTGATCTACTGCAACTCCATTGATGCGAGAAGATCTGAAAAGGGGCGATCTACTGCAACTCCATTGATGCGAGAAGATCTAAATAAGGGTCGATCTATTGCAACTCCATTGATGCGAGAAGATCTGAAAAGGGGCGATCTACTACAACTCCATTGATGCGAGAAGATCTAAAGAAGGGTCGATCATCTGCAACTCCATTGATGCGAGAAGATCTGAAAAGGGGCGATCTACTGCAACTCAATTGATGCGAGAAGATCTAAAGAAGGGTCGATCTACTGCAACTCCATTGATGCGAGAAGATCTGAAAAGGGGCGATCTACTGCAACTCCATTGATGCGAGAAGATCTAAAGAAGGGTCGATCATCTGCAACTCCATTGATGCGAGAAGATCTGATTAGTACTAGAATACTTTCAACGAGACAAGGAAGAGTGTCCTTGGTTTACACTTCTTTTTCATTTTTCCCAAATGCACAGGGATGAACGAATTTGATTTGCCTTTACCGGTAGTCGTTTGCTCCGGGCTAGTTGTACCATTCCTCTGGGTACAATCAGTTTGGACCAATCATGAGATTGGATTTTTCCCAAGGATTTATTTTCCTTGGACCATTTGTGACAATGGATTTTCGATGGACATCTGAATTGTCCATTCTCTTAAACTTAACCGTGTTTAAGCACGTTATGCCTACATTTCTGTCGGCTTTCGGATTTGCATTTTTCCCAAATGCACAGGGATCAACGGTTTTGATTTGCCTTTACCGGTAGTTGTTTGCTCCGGGCTAGTTGTACCATTCCTCTGAGTACAATCAATTTGGACCAATCATGAGATTGGATTTTTCCCAAGGATTTATTTTCTTTGGACCATTCGTGAAAATGGATTTTCGATGGACATCTGAATTGTCCATTGTCTTAAACTTAATCGTGTTTAAGCACGTTATGCCAATATTTCCGTCGGCTTTTGGATTTGCATTTTTCCCAAATGCACAGGGATCAACGGTTTTGACTTGCCTTTACCGGTAGCCGTTTGCTCCGGGCTAGTTGTACCATTCCCCTGGGTACAATCAGTTTATACCAATCATGAGATTGGATTTTCCAAAGGATTTATTTTCCTTCGACCATTTGTGACAATGTATTTTCGATGGACATTTGAATTATCCATTGTCTTAAACTTAACCGCGTTTAAGCACGTTGTGCCGACATTTCTGTCTGACTTGTCAAAAATAGCTTTGATCCTCATGAGAGGACGAAGTTGAGAAATTTACATTTTTAAGATTATCCTTAAGAAAGGATGGAATTAAGAAAACCCAATTTTTGAGAAAAGTATCCTTAAGAAATGACGAAATTTAAGAAAATGTGTCCTTAAGAAAGGGCAGAGTTAAAAAAACTCTTGTTTTGAGAAAATGTGTCCTTAAGAAAGGACGAAGTTAAGAAACTCCTGCTTTGAGAAAAGTTATCCTTGAGAAAGAACGGAGTTAAGAAACTTTAATTTTAAAAAAGGGTGTCCTTAAGAAAGGACAGAGTTAAGAAAACTCAAATTTTGGGAAAAGGTGTCCTTAAGAAAGGACGGAGTTAAGAAACTCGTGTTTTCGAGAAAAGGTGCTCTTAAGAAAGGACGGAGTTAAGAAACTCAAATTCTGAAGAAAAAAAGAAAGGTGTCCTTAAGAAAGGACGGAGTTAAGAAACTCGTGTTTTCGAGAAAAGATGCCCTTAAGAAAGAACGAAGTTAAGAAACTCTTGTTTTTTGAAAAAAAAAAGTGCCCTTAAGAAAGGACGAAGTTAAGAAACTCTAATTTTGGGAAAAAGGTGTCCTTAAGAAAGGACGGAATTAAGAAACTCGTGTTTTCGAGAAAAGGTGCCCTTAAGAAAGGACGGAGTTAAGAAACTCTTGTTTTTGAGAAAAAAGTGCCCTTAAGAAAGGACGAAATTAAGAAACTCAAATTCTGGAAAGAAAAAAAAGGTGTCCTTAAGAAAGGACGAATTTGAGAAATTCTGGTTTTGAGAAAAAATGATCCTTATGAAAGGATGGAATTAAGAAATTCTTGTGTTTTGTGAAAAACGATCCTTAAGAAAGGACAGAGTTGTGAAACTCATGTTTTTGAGGAAAATGGGTCCTTATGAAAAGATTGGTTTCAAATTTTTTTTTTACTAACCAGTGCAAGGTTAGTTTCTGGTAATGTATTTTTATGCAAATGGTATGCATGCGCATGTTTTTATGATGACGCAAAGATGCATGAAACTCTTGTCGGAATGCTTATCATAATGCGTGAACATGTTTGACAATGCAATTATGCACATGTTTTCATGTCGAAATGAATGTTTCCTGAAACATTAGATGTCATGATGTATGAACATTTTTGACGATGGAATGATGTGTATGTTTTCATGTATGCCTTCATGGAGTTCTTGTAGAAGTCCCTTTCTTTTGGTCTTAGTTTGATTTTCTGATTCCTCGTTTAAAATTTGTCTCAGTAAAAGTTTGCCCCCAAGCCTCATTGTCCTCATTCTTTTCTGAATTTGAACTTCTAAGCTGAATGATCTCGATGTCATCTTCTTTTTTTCCAGGGAAATTGACTTGGCTCACCACCACTGACGGAGGCGAGATTGAAAAAGGTTGATTCTGGATGTTCACGGCATGAAGTTATGACCCCCCCTGAAAATGGAACATTAGTTAGTAATCTGTTCGAAAAAAATTACCGTTTTTACCTAGATGTTCGAGTTTTTTGCATATTCGGCCTTCTTCAAGGCTAAATGTTGGTCATTATGTTGTCGCCCCCGCAGTTGAGGTTTTCGGTCTCTTTCCTAGACTTGTTTATATGTTCAAGACATAAATGTGCCATGGATGCACTTAACTTTGTGTTTGATGCATGTATCTAGCCTAAATGATGAATGGGAAATTTTGTTTTGCCCCTCAGAGGGATGCCCCTGACTCTAAGTTGCCAGATCTTTGCCTCAATGCTCGATGCCTTGTTTGTAAGGATGCCCCCAACCTTCCTTGGGTTTGATCATCTTTTGGGATTACTTCCTCGAGTGAATGCCTCAACATTTTTGTTTAAGACTGCTCTTGAAGCGAACTCGAAGCTTGAAGTATGTTTTCATCTCTTCTTGAAGACCTGTCATTGTTCTTGTGAACACGTTAGGTTGCCCCCCGGTCGGGTCTATAAATTTGTTGTTGGTTCATGGAAGCTTATTACTTTTGGCTCTAGCGAAGTGCTATAATCGATAATTGATGTAGTTATCTAGGGTGTAGAAGTCTGACTTGGCATCGGAGGCTCACTTCCTGAACTCGTCGATGAAATCTCTCAGCTTGGGGCCTTGAAGAGGTATGATGTATGTATGAGTGCAAAGGTTATTTGAAAATGCCCCTAAATTGATCAACTTTGCTTTATCCGGTATTTGCTAACATGGGGCATCCCGAGATCGGTTTCAAAGTTCCGAAATGAATGCATGTAAATACAAGTTACATGTTCTAAATGTGAAGGTACTGATCCAAAATAGAATGTATGCATGTAAATGGAAAATGCATGTCCTAGATGAAAAAAGCACCGATTCAAAAATGGTTCCCGTGGTTCAACTTCTGAATTTACGGGATTTATTCGCAACTTTTGAATGTTGCATTGATATCTAGGGAACTAGATTTTCTCCCGATGATAATTTTTCAAATAGGGACCAGACGTGAATCAATACTTCATGCTGATGAAGTGCAAAAATTAAAATGTTATAATGGTGTCATGTAATTAATGTGGAATGAATGACTTAATGTAACATGATCACCAAGGAGAAGAAACGGGTTAGTTCATAATAAAAGAATTGAATGATGAATAAAACAAAAAATAGCAGCAAAGAAAATTGAACATATAGAAAATAAAGGCATTAAAACCTAAACAGGGTGACTACTAACTGGCAGAGTTTTGGTTTGGCTTCAAGGGGTAAGCTCTTAGTATAACCCCCTAAACCCAGCCCAGAAGAAATGGGCCGGATCTAGGAAGTATCAATTGAAAACTTGTCCCTTAAGAAACAATTTAGGTTAAAAATATTTTGTAATTCAGAAGAATCGATTAAATAAGTAAAACTCAATCTTTTGAGCGAAGTTCCGATAATTAATTAAAAATTTGAAAGTAACTTCATAGATGCATGCATTTAATAAAACCCAAATTAAAAACAGTTCTAATGTCCATATTACACAAATATCCCAAAATATATTAAAATAATAATTCTGAGGTAACAGAAAAGTTCGTACTGGATAATAATTTATCTGAATAAACAAGAGATGCTCCAAGTACCGATCGCCTAAAAAGTCTGAGATATCTGAAAAGTAAAAACTAAGAGGTGTAAGCTAAAGAACTTAGTGTGTCTCTAAAGTGCAACCGAAAACAAAACAAAACAAAACAATATTTTATTTTCTGATAAATACTTTTCTGAAAACACAATAAAACTGAATCATGATGATATGATGTATGATGCATATGAATCATAGTACCCATCTCCGATACACCGAAAAGTAAGGTTCCCCAGAACCTACTTTCTCCATCGTCACCATCCGAAGTGGAACTCAGCCCGAAGGGTGGAACCACTGATCCGAAGCGAAATTCAACCCAAAGGATGAAACCACTAATCCGAAGCGGAATTCAGCCCGAAGGTTGAAACCACTGAACTTCCCCGAACAAATCTCAATCCATATACCCACAATGATATGATGCAGATTTTAAAATCCGAGTCTGATCCGAAACTTGAATTATGAAAATTCAAGTTGCACAATACTATAAATCCAATGTTTTACGATTCCAAAAATATGATATTTCACTTAAATCACAGTATGACATGTTATGCATGATGTCTGAAAACATTCACCAAATCACAACAGAGTAAGCACACAAAATGTACAAAACATTTACTTATATTAATCCAGAAAAGCACATAAAATTTATAATACAGAAAGAAACACATAAGTTTATAAAACAGGAAGAGACACACCTTTAAGCAACAGAAGCTCTAAGGCCGAGAAATGCGCATCTCACACTCAGATCTAGCTGAATCAGGACCTACGAAGGTATGAATACTATATTAGTATTTATTACTAACACTAAGCCACCGACTAAAACACTGAAAATCGAACTGAAGATATACTCACGTGAAGATCTCGAAGAACGTGCACGATCGGTCTGAACAACTAGAGGTAACCCAACGGTCCCAAAGTCGGCACCTGAACACGAGAATATTCCGAATTAAATTCTAAAATCCATAACTTATTAGATTCCAATAACAATACTTAAAATGAGCAAAGAGGAGCTTCCAGGATCTAATTTGACAAAACGGGCAGCGGATACGGACTCAAGACGTCGAAAAAGGTCAAGAGGAACATTTCCCGAAAAAGTCAACTCTTGGTCAACTCTGGTCAAAGTCAAACTTGGTCAAACTGGTCAACAGTCAACTCTGGTCAAACTGGTCCAACATATTAAAGGTCAATTCTGGTCAAACGGGTCAAAACTGGTCAACAGAGTCGGTCAAAGATTAAAAGTCAACTGTAGAGTCGGTCTAATGGGTCAAGGTACGGTCCGGTTCAATTTATTCAAATCGATTCGGTTCGGTTCACAAATTCAGGTTCGGTTCGGTTCACAAATTCAGATCCTGCTCAATCCACTGGTTCGGGTTATTCATGTCAGTTCAGATTTGGACTCACACCGAGCTGGCCTTGGTGATTCGGGCTTAACAGGAATACACACATATTTGGGCTCTCATATCACTTACTCACATGGGCCTCACCACCCAACTCAATTCAAACTCCACACAACCCTCAGCCCAGGAACCATTTCAGCAGACTTGGTACTAGGGTTTCTAGCACCCAAAACGGCGGCGGCGCAGATGAACAAACGGCGGCGGCGGTGCAAACTCGTCGGAAAAGACGCGATGTCGGCAGCAGCACAACCAAACAACGGCGACACCTCCACACTCAAGCAAAAGCTTCTAAGGATTACAGAATCCAAAGGCGGCGGCGGCTCGACAACAACACCAGATCCCGGCGAGAACGACAGTGTAACCCATATCGATAAAGACTGCAACGGCTCACCGGAAACACAACACGACGACCACAGTGGTTATTCACGACCACAAGAAGAAGAAAACGAGTTCATCAACAACTCATAACTCAAAACCACTATTTAAAACCAAAAACTCAGATTTGCGGCTTACCCAAAGACACACACGGAAAAGAGAGGGGCGGAGCACACGACGGAGGGAGGTGGCGCAAAGGAAAACCGAACGGTTTCTTACCGATCTCTCGCTAATGGTGGCCGGTAAGGACAATTTAATGGTTGGGATTTGCTCGAGGGTCGGTGACAGTCACGATGATGGTGGTCGTGCAAGCCATGCACGACGGCGAGAGCTTGGTCGGACCGAAGCGAGTGAGAGGAGACGGAGAAGATGGGGGAAAGGGAGAGAGGCGGCTGAGAGAGAGGGTGAGGGAGAGTGGCTGACCAGTTTCCAAATTAGAAGCTGAATAACCTTTTAGGGATTTAACATTTACCCTAACAAGTGGGTTAATCACGAAACAAGGGTCCTGACTTTTACCCGCATTACAGAACGATCACCAAAGTTTCAATTTCTATCATTCAATCACCCAAATATGATTTATTTCCAATTAAGTCCACAAAATTGAATTAGGGTTTTTGAACAAAATTTCCAAATTCTAGGGTTCTATGATTAGGGATTTCAAAATTTAGGGATTTTTAAATTAGGGCAAATTTGGGGTGTTACACTTAGGGTTTACTATATGTGTTTTGGTTCTAGAGTAACGGTACCCGAACTGTCGCTAGGACATCGATTCGGGAGGATACATTTCCCTAGGTCTGCACAGAGACAGAGGTCTCACAAAGACAAAGGGACCTATATTCCGGAAGCGTTTCACCATCCTACACGGAGGGAGTACCTCACGAAGGCGTGGTTTCTCGCTCCCACTTAAGGGACGGAGCTGGGGTAAGAGCTCATGATATGAAAACTCATAAAATAAATTTATAAAAGATTTGTAAAAATTTTAGAAAAAAATGGATCACAAATTAATTAATCGAAGTCATAATTTCCACCTACAGATAAAAAAGTAATCGACTTGTGGCTTGACTCTCTAAAAAAAGGTCCCCAGCGGAGTCGCCAAGCTGTAACAACGGGGAGTCGCCACCAATCTTTTGTTTTACTTTAGGTGCGATTGGAACACCTGAAAACTCGGTTATTTTAATAAAACTTGTTTTTTATTAAAATAACGAGTTTTGGTCTGCGAAACCAGAAAACATGGGTTCGGGAGTCGGTTGCGTGTGGGGAAGGATGAGCACCCCCACAACGCCCAAAATTGGTACCTATCGATTACGTAATGTCTTAACAGTGGAATTATGAATTCGAATTTAAATTTAGAAATTATGATCCCTTAATTTAAAATAATATTTAAAAATGTATGTTTATGAAAGGTACACTCCAACGCCCGGAGCACAATTTCCGTTAGACTCCCGACTGAAGGAAGTCTATTTTGAAAATTAAAATTTAGAATAAAAATAATTTTTAATAGAGACTATCGAAAAGTGGCACCCTTACGCTCAGGGTACGTTTTTCACAATAATCCCTACTAAAAATTTTTAATTTAAATTCAATCAAACAACATAAATAAATATATTTTATTCAAACATGGCATACAAAATAAAATATACAAACATGACATATAAAATAAAAAATATACCAACAAATATAAAAACTACAAAAAAAAAAACAACATTAAAATAATACAAAGATGAGGATCAAAATTTACTCTACTAGAAGCTCGAAATAAGAACTTCACCCGACCCCTAGCAGGATCTCCGCATCACCTCGCTATAACTCAAAAATTAATTCGAACGGACCTCGACGGGACCTCCAATCGAATCAACTGTTCGAACCATTAAAAGGGCACCACTGCCCTTTTCTTGCTCCATTTATATGGCTTCATTTCTGTGTCTGCCCATTCAATTGGCAAATTTTGTTGTTGTCTCCGTATGGCTGCCTCCCCGCCCTTTTATAGTTTTATAGGTGATTTGGGGAGGGATGAGTCACCTAAGGTAAGGACGTGGGCCTTGCATGGCACCCACGTTTTTTTTTTTGCTTTTTATTATTATTTTTGTTTTTTAATAATATAAAATAAAATATCCGAGCAAAAAATAAATAGTTATGGTCCGGACATAAAATGAGTATTACAATATTAAAAGCCAAAACGAATTTTTTTAAAACGAAGATTCATTACAAGCTTGTGTTCTGTTCAACTCTTTGCACTTTCTTGGGGGAGATAGTCTTGTGTATCATGGTTACAAGTGCCTTAATGAGCATGATCAAATATTCATCTCAAGACATGCTACATTTGAAAACTTCCTTTCTCTCAATCAAAGACATTAACCTTGACAGTTGCTCAATGAACTTTAAATCACCGGAAGTATTAGTTTTCTGATTAATTCGATTTAAACTGAAATGTGCACACCCCCTACTGACATCCACCAACCTCTCTCTCCTCTCTTCCTCTTGTTTCTCTCCTTTTGTCCTCCCTTTCCTTCACCCAATTTGAAATAACCACATCATTTATCTAGGCGTTCAATGTCTCCTGCGATAGACATGATGGTGAGAACACCTTTGCGACCATCGGCTCCCTATGTCACCTTCCTTGGGTTAGGGGTATGGACTGAACGTTTTTAGATCACCCCCACCTTTAGAAGCGGGAAACTGTGTTTTGCCGACGTTTTCTCACTTCGATATTCCTCCTCCATAGATTTTTTTTTTGAAAGAAAAGTCCTCCTCCATAGATGCTTGTACAGTAAAGGGCAGGCTTCAATCTGGTTTCATATGGTTAGCCTAGGGGTCACCTTTGTTTCTCGATGTTTGCTAACGGCTGGGTTCCTTGACGGACAGTTTCTGTGTCTGCCAACGGGGCCTGTTACCCATCCCCTACTGTATGCTTTGTTTCGTTAATGAAAGTTATCATGATTTCCTAAAACAAATGCATGCAGCAAATCTCATCTAGGAAAAATACAAATACCAAAATAACACTAATAATCATCAAGGTGAAAATTTTCATGTAAGCTCTCAACTGAAAGACTTGTATTACCTACAGAAGGAAGCTGCACTAACATATAACACTTACCTGTTGTAAACTCTGAGACAGCAATTTGAGCTTTTCCATTTGTCCCTTAAATATATGTCAGAGAATAGGACCAGACATTTCTACAATATGCTAGATTTAAAGATTCCTTTCACAAAAACATAAAGATCATAGATTAAAACATTCTACTAAGGTCCGCAGAAGGAA
Source organism: Hibiscus tridactylites (assembly GCA_958450335.1). Lineage (NCBI taxonomy): Eukaryota > Viridiplantae > Streptophyta > Magnoliopsida > Malvales > Malvaceae > Hibiscus > Hibiscus tridactylites. The sequence continues at coordinate 56,604,022 of OY288287.1, read as the reverse complement.
ACCGACAGGACAGTTGCAGGGGTAAACAAAGTGTATACAACATTGAAATCATACAGATTTTATAATCATGAAGTCTCAGTAAGAGGTTAGTTAATTCCACTCTATAGAAAGGTGACAAGTCAAATTCTTAAAATAGCATCCTCATCTGGGTTTTCCGTTTGTGATTGCCTGAATGAAATAGGTTAGGGAAAAGGATCCAGCCTGCTCCAACAGCTCAAATCATTATGTTATTGCTGTTAAAGGTGATATACAAAAATGCAAGCCGTGCTTTATTTCTCCAGAACTTTTGGTCAGAGGCATAACGGAATTAGCAAAGACAAGAGTTGCCCAAGTTTCAGCTCACAATGTCGCATAGAAAACCGTGGGATGACTAATATTTTAGTTTAGAGTTCACTGAAATTAGCAGAAGTGAATAACAAAGAATATACTGTATCTTGGATTCACTTTTCTTATTACTATATACAGCTCCCGACTCTATTGTTAAATGTCCCAAGAGGCAGTTGAAGGTACCATTCATCATGGATTCCTTGAAACACTACCGTGCAATTGCGTTGATCTCAAATGGGGCTCATCCTGCAATAGGAGAAACAGATGTGCAATAAGAGAAGGTAGCTCAACAATTTTATCCAATAAATGTTTTCAAAACTAACCTGCAAAGCATAAGTGAAACTAGCTGAAGGCCGATAATCCAATTGCCCCTACATGAGAAAGCACAGAAAATAAATTGTCATAACCATTTTAACATAACCAAAGTTATTAACAAAAAATGGCATGACAAAATTTCATACCATTCCATGCATGCTCTGTTGAGTGCCAAAATAATTGTCATGGTTGGGTGCCATAGAGTTCAACTGTCCCTACAATCGCCACCAGAACAAATACTCAACCATAAATGCTTATAAGTATCCAATAGCCACACAATCATTAACAGTTCACATCAGGTGCTTCAGGTCAATAAAGTTAGATCATTGTGTTGTTTAGCTTATCTTGGTCATGCTAGATCAATTTTGGAAAGTTCAGCTAGGGTGGCTGGATTCAGATTAGAACAAGTTCAAGATGTTAACTTCCCGAATCAATTCGGGTAATGATTTCGTTTCTGAAGGGAAGCTGTTTGGTTGGCTCAGCTATTGCAATTCTTCTCTAACAGATTCTTATGGTTGCAAGGCCAGCAAACTTACCAGACTCTGCATGCTTTGCTGATTAACATAATAACCATCATGAGGTGGTTCCATCAAGTTTAACTGTACCTGCAATTACCCCAATTTAAAATCAGTGCTAAAACTACAACAGTTCTACAAATCTCCATAAGTTTTCAAATTAGTAAATATGAAATACCAGTCCTTGCACATTCTGTTGGGCACCATAGTAACCATTAAGAGTTATCCCATCTGAGCTCAGGTTCTCCTACACAGATAAAGCCACAAAGCAAATTAACTTGGTATGAGAACCTACACCAAACTACACGAAAGAAAGATGCAGAATCATATCAATACTTCATTTTTAAGTAAAATTTTCAATAGTTTAAAGTCTAAACCATTGTGACTACCACTTAACATCAGTGTCCATAAGTTATAGTAAGTTCGGTACCAAAAGGTAGTAGATGAAGTTTACAACATGCATTGAATAATGTTTAATATGATAATTTTCACAGTCCAATGCACCATGCCATAGAACATATACATTACAACACAACTAGAATGAAGCCATGACCTCTTTATTAAGAAGAAAATAGATGAAGTGTACAACATGCAATGAATGATATTAATACAATCATTTTCACAACTCAAATTGCAATGCAACTAGAAAGAAGCTATGAATTCCATCAAGAAAAAAGAACTAAGCTAGGACAAACCATTTGCTGCAAGCTGTCCTGGGTACCAACAAACATGAGGGCTGGCTCTGATTGCCCCTGAAACATAAAATTCCTTTCTTGAATGACTGCATTTTTAGCTTGGCAAAAGTGGAAAAACTAACAGCATTAGATATATGGACATCAATCAACTTTCCGGTTTTAGAACTAACCTTCCGTTTCTTGTTTGTGTTCCTTTTCTTACATGATTTTGAAGCAATACTCCCTTGAGTTTCTTCTTTTGCTTCACGAAGACCTTGAACATTGCCGGTAGATTCTACAGCACTGATACCAGAGTTGTTAACATTGACACAATTTTTCAAAGCTTCTACCAATACACGAAAAGCAATGTTATAACTCTCTTCAGAAAGTGATCCCTCCTCACTCAGTTCAATTGCTTGTTTGCACAAATCATTGTATCGTTGAACCCTTGTTTGCCCTCGTTCTGTTCCTTCAGCTGTCAATTGGCCACTCTTAGCATCCTTGGTCCACCTCTTCAATATATAACGAGGAGGTATACTTGTGCGACCACACATTTGGAGAACAATCATTGCATGCCGACAAAGAAAACCTCTGTATTCAAACAAGCGACAGCTACAAGAAACCTCTGACTTTTCTTCATTCCATATTACCATAAAGTTTTCATCCTTTTCACAGTCTTGAACTCTAAATGGTATAGTTCCTTGGTTTTCATTTTCCCTTTTGGGATGGCAGCCGACTACACCCAAAACTTCAACTTGGAATTTTTTGAATATTGCATGTGTATAAACAATTGACATTTGTTTTTCCCATGGTGATGGAGATTTTAGTGCTGGCTGTTTCTGCCAGGTATCAAAATCAGCTATAGCTTCCTCTTCATATCTATTTTGTAGAATAGCCCCATACTGTTTCACAAATTCTTTCAAAGTAATTTTCTTATGGATGTATTTATCAAAGAAGGAGTTCATGCTTTCAGAACGCTGACTTGTAGACATTCCAGCAAGAAACACATCATTCATGAAAGTAGGTACCCATTTTTTGCGGTCTTCATACAATGATTGAACCCAATCATCATCTTGGAGTTCAAATCGAGTTATCATTTTCCACCATCGTATACCGAACTCTTCGTCTGTCCAAGATTTGAAAATGCATTTGTTGAATTTAGGCAAAAAGTTCTCATGTGGCCCAATTACATGTGCAAGAGATTTGGGAATCTTTTCTAAAATATGCCAAAGAGCAAAGCAATGGCGTGCATTTGGGAAGACCTCTTCGACTGCAGCCTTCAATTCTTTGTCTTGGTCAGTAATTATAACTTTGGGAGCTTGTCCACCCATTGCTCTAAGCCATGTCTTCATTAGCCAAACAAATGTGGGCTTAGTTTCATCTGCAAGCAATGCACATCCAAGTAACATTGACTGGAAGTGATGGTTAACCCCAACAAATGGTGCAAACGGTAATTTCTCATTGAATTTCACATAAGTAGTATCAAAAGAAACCACATCATTGAAACTTGCATAATCATTCCTGCTTTTAGCATCAACCCAGAACAAATTTCTCAAGCGTTGCTCCTCATTTAAATCTATTGCATAGAAGAAGTCAGGGTTCTGCTTCCTTATACGCTTAAAATATTCCAGCATAATTTGGGCATCCCCCTCATCCACAACCGAGTGCTTGCCCTTATCAAACTGATCTTTTACGTCATTCTGAAGGAAGCTTACATTTTGATATCCACCGGACTGTCTAGACATCTCAACATACATCTTTCTTGTCCGCTCACTAACAGCATTTAGAATGTCAATGTTATTCTTTTCAGCCAATTTCACATTCCGATAGATTCGAAAGTGGTAAGCAAGGGCTGGTAAAAGTTCATGATTATGCTCCTTTATAAATTCATGAATAATCCACTTCCCATCCTGCCTTCTTTTCACATGCATACTGGCTTTGCAGTCAGTTTTTTTCACACTTGATCTTCTACTACTACCAACATCTGATTCTAGTGTGACTCCATATCTGGAACATGCAAATTTAGCATCAATAAATTCCTTAGATTTCTTTGAACGCCTACTGTTTTTAATTGAGGTCGTAAATCCCATGGACTTGGCATATTCCTGATAAAATGCATATGCTAACTCATGTGACTCAAATTCAATGCCATTACGTGGCTCAAATTCTGCATCCCCTTCAAATCCAACAACATCCCTTTTAGAGGTATCAACTATCCCACCATCTCTACTATGTGCTGTTTCATCCACAATATCAACCGTATGTTCATTCACTCCAGCATTACAAGGCATGGCGTCTCTACAATCCACCATATTACTAATTGCATTTTGATTTTCTCCAATCTTTACCATGATCACCAAATGGTAGTTTCCTCTCTATTTTTCATGTGAAAATCCACTTCTCCAACAGATAATCCTGTGGCACCTGGTAAACACCCAAAATAAGGACAACTTTTACAAACCTTATTTCAGTAACAATGGAAAAGCACTGATCAAAAACTAAACTACCCGAATTATAACCCTGTCATGAAATATTTAGATTACTTTGGATCGATTGGCATGCTTAAAATTCGTCCGTACTTGGCAAAAAAACAAAAATAGAAAATTTTATCCAAAGTAAGTGAAGAAGCTAATCAAAATAACTTCTTTCTAATTGAGAACCATTCAAAAGAAATATAAAATACGTAATACTAACAAAAAAAAAGTTACCCAACAAGATCGAAAACCCTAGAACTAGATTGATTGAACATTCACAAATTCAGACGTGGTAGCAAGAAATGTTGATTAACATGGTACCCATTATTAAATGAAAACTAAAATTAGGGAAAAGCCAAATACATATTCAATAAACTGAAGAAAAAGGAAAAGCCATATACCAGAAGAAGCAAGGTGCTGGAGAGAATAAAGGGACAAAGTAAGCAATGGTGTGGATTAAGCGAGTGATTGCATAGTGAAATAAACCAGAGAGTTTAGGAGTTCCTAGGGATTTTGAATTGGCATGAAGCTTAAAAAAAATTGTCACTTTAGCCTCTAAATTTTTAAAAACAATTCAATTTTTAATATTTTATTTTTCGGTCAAAATAACTCTCTATAAACAAAAATTGTCAATCAAGTGATAATAAATAATTTAAAATGACGAGACAAATTTATACGACGGTACATGCTAACATGACAACATCATATAGATAAATATGTTAGACTTGAAAAAAAAAGCGTTACATAGGTTAAAAAATAATTTTATAAAATTATATAAAAATAATTTTTTATAGACTTATCATTTTGGAAATCATTTCAAATTGTTTATGGTCAGTTTTTTTTAACAATTTTCATCTATAGATGGGTCATTTTGACAAAAAAATAAAACGTTAATGGTTGAATTGCTCCATAACAAAAGAATATAAGTTTAAATGACTATTCAATCAAACATTAGACATATTTTTTAACTTTATGCCTTTTGAGTTTGGGATTTTTACGTACCGAACACTAGAAAATTGGCGACTTTAAAAATAAGGCCTAAACGTTAATATGAAATCGAAATGAAAAAAGAGAAAAGGACTAAATATGGGCTTAACCATCTTTCCAGATTGGTGTCTAACGTTTTTCTCTGTTTAAATTGAGTTCTAATGTTTTATTATGTTATTTATATTAGATTTTTTCGTTACGATCATTAAAAAAAATTCTATTATCCAATTGGAACATGACATGTGACCTATTTTTGTTAATTTATTTAATTTTTATTTTTAAAAAGTCAGAGAAATCTTTAATTTTATTATAAAGAACCTTCAAAAACCTTTAATTTCTTTAAAAAAACAAACCCTAAATCCCTAAATTCATCATCTCTAACCACCGACTCAACCACCACCAACCATCATTGCCTTCATTGGACCCCATGCTTGAAAACTCCATCATCTCGTCGTCGAAAATCGGTAAATGAACCGTCGATTGCACCGTCAATGAACACCCAACAATAAAGGGAAAAAGAGGTCGATTGGGTTTCGACTGACAACTAGAGAGTAGGAGACGTCGAACGATGAGGTACATGATGCTTGGGCAGTGAACGGTGAACCACCTATGTGTGGGGATTGTCGGACGGTGAGGGAGATGTGATTTGAGAGTTTGATAGAAAGAAATTAAATTGAGATCTTTAAAGAAATTTAGATTTTTGAAGTAATTTAGAAATTGAAAAATTAAAAAAAATCACGTGTCATGTTCTGATTAAATGACGAATTTTTTTAACGTCCGTTTGTTGAGCGGATCGATGGATTGATCAAGACCAAGAGGGAGGGTGAATTGGGATTTTAAAATTTATTGGAGTGAAAGGATTGCTAAAATTGAAGAACAAAGGATTTTACAGTGGTTCAAGTTCCAAATGAACTCTACATCCACTACCTTAGCTACCACTAAGGATTTGCAACAATTCACTAATTTGTTCTTCCCCTTTTCAAGGCTTAGGAGGTAACCTTTACACAACCAGTCAAATTTTCTACCCAAAATTTGACCAAACCCTCACAAATAAACAAAGAAGAAAGTGGACAAGAAATATATCTCTCAAATACAATATTGTCCCTTGAAGTACAACACTCAACCCAAATTTGAAGATAGAATAAGAATTGAATACAACTTAATTTGAGGTTTACAAAAAATTGAAAAATAGGCACACTTGAGGTTAGATTTTTGCTTGGATGTTTATCTTTTGTGCAATTGTTGTTGCTGGTCTTCAATGAGCTTCAATTTATACCTTCTCTATCAATTTTAGCCGTTTGGGTGGTTAGGGTATTGATTATAGCCGTTGGGACCCTCTCTTTCCACCATAAATGTACTTCTGCAGCTATTCGTATCGGTACACGGGGAGTCGTATCGATACCTGTCTCAAAACAGAAAGAGCCGTTGTACATAATAAAAAAGGCGTATCGAAACGCTCGTAAGTGTATCAGTACGGGACATGGATCGTTTCGATACGGAAAAGACCGTATGGATACCTTTTTCTCAACTTAGCTCACTGGAAGTCTCCGTTTCGATACGGGGGTACACCGTATCGATACGGGACAACTACCACTTTAATTGTTAGTTACCTAACGACTGACACCAACGGTCGAAAACATTTAAAACACTTCGAATTAAAAATTCAATTAAAACTGTATCAATACGAGTTAAGCCGTATCGGTACACCATTCAAACTCCTTCAGTTTTTGTAGAGGGCGTATCGATACAGATTGAATCTATTTCGATACGTTGTTTCGATACGGTTAAGAGCGTATCGAAATGCGTCTTTCCAGTAGCCAACTTTGTAAAAAATGTATCGATACGGCTTCAAGCGTATCAATACGCCTGGACGATTTTCAATACTTTGGCCTTGGAACACTTAGAAAATATTTGGAGTTTGAGTTTTTCAAATCAATTTAAAGTGTTGGTGATTTATAAATTATTAAAGGGACTTAGAAATCAATTTCAAGTTTTCAATTTAATCCTTAACAACTTAATTATATCAAAATCAAACATAGGTTTTACACCGTCGACGGAAAAATCTGATATGAGTAACAGAATGAAAATATTAGAACCCAATTTGGCCCGAAAAAATCGTTAGGCACCAAACTAGAGAAAAGTTATAGGTTGAGCACCTTCCTAATGTTTAAGCCCAAAATAAATAATAAATAAAAGGCTTAAAATTTATTTTTTAAAATTATAAATATTATTATTGATTAATTTTTGGGTAGGTCTGCTGTGTGGCAGGTTAAAATGTGGCTACTATACGACGACACCGATTTTCCCAGTTACAGGTTCTGGTTAATGAAATGTTTGACCTTTAAACTGATTTTTTCTAACATTTTAGGTACCAAGTTAATTATTTCCCTTTGAACTTAGAAAGTGAATATGGTCGTAATATTTTAGGTTCCCTAACCACCGAAACTCATTTTCCGTAACATTTTAGGTGGCGAGTGAAATTGTTCTACCCAACTTAAAAAGTTCAATATCTCGCTAATAATTTAGGTTCCCCAACGCCAAACTGATTGTAGGTAATATTTTAGGTATCGATTACGAAACTAAATTAAATTCGCATTTTAGATTCAAACTAAAACCTAAGTAACATTTTAGGTGCCGATATTGGAATTGAATTTCATAAACATTTTAGGGTCCGAACGACAAACTAATTTTTGTCAACATTTTGGATTCAGAAGGCGAACTGAATTTCGTTCACATTATAGGTCATGAACCCCAAACTCGTTGCATGTAAGTTTTTAAGTGTCGGGCCCAAAACTGGTTTTCCTGTAACATTTTAAGTGTTGAACCCCAAATTGAATTTTATTAACATTTAACAGTCCAAACCTCAAACTGAGTACCAGTAACATTTTAGGTACCGAACCACAAATTGAATATCAGTAACATTTTAGGTGTTGAACTCCAACTGAATATTGGTAACATTTTAGGTGCCAAACCACAAATTAAATATTGGTAACATTTTAGGTGCAGAACCCCAAACTGAATATAGGTGACATTTTAGATGTCGAACCCTAATATAAATCTTCTATAAATATTCTAGTGTACTATTGTAAGAACTAAGAAAGATTAGAGGTTGTCTAAAGAAATTGTTTATTATCATGACAAGATTTTATACAACCATTTTTTTAGGAACACGCCTCAACACTTCATTCAACAACAACATCAAGAAGGATGATTTGTTTGAGTTGATTTGCACAGAGGTTAGCAAATCAACAAGGAAGAAATTGTCTACATTGGAAGCTAAAATCCCAGTCGATGAGCCAGGCCCTGAAGCTCACTACATGCTACTGATATGTAATGCAAGCGACCTTCGCAAGATGTTTAGGAGATACAATCGTGTAGGGGGTACCAACATCAAGTTGTGTGTAAAATTTGATGAAGGTGTTAGTTCATCAAGAATCCGAGGAGGTTATCATCCTTCCGCAGACGCAGACGATGTTTGTGCACATAATTCCATGAGACGACATGAGAAAGAACAAATAATTGAGGAATTGAACGTCACATCTGATATATCTACAGACTACGAGAGCACGGAAACAAACTCTTCTTCCGTTCATTTTAACTGAAGTAAGGTAGCTTAGTAGCAATGAGGCATGCATCTAATTTCATATTGTGCTTTTTAATCTAATTTATGTTTGTGTTGGTAATGATATTTCTCTGGGTTCCTCGAACAAATGTCCAAATGTAATGGGAGTTGTCAACCAGCTTAATCAGAGCTGAGTATATCGTTTAACACGTTCGACATCGTTTTAGCATCAAAAAGTATCGATACTATACTTCGTATTTCGATATTATTGAATACGAATGTTAAATCTTAAACTATATTGTAACATTTAAGGTGGCGTTATCGTTAGAAGTAGCGCAACTCTTACATACATTTGGATACTCCCAATTACGTATGAACATGTAACAATAAATGAAGGTTAACATTGTAGACGAATAGTATCAATTAATTGTAGATGAATAGTATCAATTAAAATTTGGTAAATGTTTGAGTATCACAAGCCTTAGTTATTGTTACAGCTAAGATTCCTGACAAGAGAAGAATGGTTTCCAAACGTTTTCTGACTAAGAGCTTCCTGACATGAGTTGACGCTTACAGTGATAAACTGTGATAAGGGTTTCCAAACGTTTCTGTTTTTGGCAAAGGTAAGTTTGATCGTGTTCTCATTGTAGATAATTTTTTTTATCATAACATAAGAGGAATAAAACAAACTTGTAGAACATCGCATTGACTTGAAAGTTGTCCAGTTTTTTTATAACCTTGTTACTTCATCCATCTGCAATTTGGATTATGAATTGTAATTTCTCGGTGAAGAAGGGTGGTACCCGATTTCACAATTCCTCAACATCGATTGAATATCCATCATTGTGCATCCATTTAAAGAAAGGGCAATGACTCTACAAATTTGCAGAATAACGCCTTAATCGAAACACTGGAACAGTAAAGCTTATTACTTGAAAATTCAAGTGCAAACTTAACACAACAACAGGGAACAATGTTTCCTTGGGCACGTGATTTAGAACTTTTAGAGTTCCATTACACATGGAGGGAAAACTAAAATAAAGATGGAAGTGGAGAGGAGCATAAGAACAATATATAAATGTGGGTAATGAAATAAAGTAAAATAGCAATGCAAATTTGCAGAAATGTAAGTGAAATAAAATAATTCGTCAATAAAAAATCCGCATGCAATTCTAAGAAATATTAACAAGTTGAAAAAGTCATAATATTAAATTTTCAAAAAATCTAGCGTGTGGGTATTGAATTCTTGATGAAAGGAGGCAATTTCCTTGCTGTTGCGTGTCAAAAGTCCTATCGCAATGTAGTGCAAGTGTACACGACACAAGTAGTAAAGTGATACTTAAAGTATCAGATGTCGAATCCACAAGGACTGTAAATTACTTTATCCTTGGATTGCTGCACAAGAGAGAAAGAAAAGAGTTTAAATTATTGGGAAATAATATTGAAGAATACTGAATATAAGATAACGAAGTTTTCAGGGTTAAGAAATAGGCCGATATTGATCTGCTTGGTAGTGCAGATGTTGCACTGTATAAGAACTCCTGTTCTATTATCTTCCCTGTCGCGGCATCACCTGTCGTGGCAGCAGTCTGTTGTTGTCGCGGCAGCGATCACACAACTCTGTACTTCAAGCTTGGCAAGAATCCCTGCTATGACTTGTCCTATCCCTAGATCCAAGTACTATTGATGACACTTCTCGGATGATACCTCCCGGCGTGAATCAAAGGGTGAACACCAATGTTGTTGAATTCTTCCTTAGCCACTTAACCTCGTCCTATCCCTAGGTCCGAGATAGTTCAACCATAAACTGGAGAACGCGCACTTATTCCTTTCATATACTTAGCTCTCCCGATATTAAGTAAATAAATAATCTCACAATGCTCTCCCGATACTCTTGCAAGATGTTAAAACCAGAATAAACAAACTTGAAGTTTTATTTTATTGAACAGAAAATTCCTAAAACAGTACAATCCTTTCACTACTTTACAGAATCAACCCTTAGCCCTAGGGGAAGTTTAGAACATGATGAGAAGGGGGAAACGACAAGGGTTTTGGGGAAGACGGCTAGAGAATGAGATATCCTCCCCTAGGTCGAATTACATGCCTTTATATAGGCCTTTAATTACAACTCTAATTAAGATTAAATCTTCTGAGTAGATGCCTTTAATTCGTCCTCTTTTCTTGCTTTGGGTTTCTTCCTTGAACTTTGGGCTTGACCTTCATTCTGCTCTAGGGCTCAGAAAAATATAAGAGTGGTCCACGATAGACCGACTTGAATTCCTTTATCTGTCGAGCTCCACTTCACTTTTCCCTTCACTATTGCTGTCGTCATGGCTGCCACGGCAGCGTCCTGCTTCTTGACTCCAGTCCTGTGTTCCAGCTCTGCTCCTTCACTGCCTTGAGTCTGCCACAACAGCTACCTACAATAAATAGCCAAAATCAGTAGCAACTGTGCCTTTTTATCTAATTGTGATGTATATGTGAAACTATACCTAAATGCAATGAATTATGCTTGAATGCAGCAGAAATATGGGTAAAATACAGAACTTTTACACACTCAACACACCCCCAAACTCAAGTTCTTGCTTGCCCTCAAGCAAATATGACTTAACTAAAAATTAAAAAAAATTGTTTGGCTTAATTCAGTGAACCTTTCATTACCTACCACACATTTCCTATTACGAACAATGCCTTTTTGGATATTTCTGGATTTATTCGGAACCATGCTATAGTTCTTGTGTAGTGTGTGCATGCTTTGTGAACATATATGTGCTTAGACTCCTTTAATTTACTAGAATAGTTAAGCTGCTTACTTGAATTTTTATGTCAACTTTCATTTTCTTGGAGGCAATTCTTAGGCTCCGTTAGTTTTTCTTAGATTCGGTTTTCTTTCCTTATTTTAAGTTTGACTAGAGCCTGTTTTTGGGCACCTCTAGCTAACTTCCTAGAGCCGGTTTTAGGCACTTCTAGGTGTATTGAGTCTAAATTTTCTTATCTTCTTTTCCTAGAGCCAGTGTTAGGCACCTCTAGGGGCAACTCAAGTGTTTAAGCTTTACCTATTCTAGTTTACCAGTAGAAGTCTAGACAGCATAAGAGTCACAAAGGGTGTTTAAAGATCAGAACTATAGTAAGGCTCTAAATTGTTCCTAAAAATATCCTAAAGGCACTGTCACGATAGAGTCTGTCGCGGCAGGTAAGTTCAGTTCAAAAGCTTAAGCCAATTGATTTTTTAAGCAAAAATAAACTTAAATAATAATTAACACTTAGACACAATTTTGAAACCTAAAAGACACTTCATTACTGGAGGGAAGCCACCCCCAAACTCGAGGGTTGTATTGTCCTCAATGCATGATGACAGGGATGAAAAAGAAAAAGAAATAAAAACAAAATACATCACAATATAAATAAAACAACAAGACAACAAAAATAAGATAGAAACTTAATTTGAGGAGCTGTCATCGCTGCTGCTGCTGCTAATCTGTAGCTGCCGACGGGTAGTGACCTTCATTGTGGGTACCGGTAGAGTGCTAGGAGAGGCGAAGGCAATTTTCTTCTTGGCTTCCCTTGGCAGCTGGATACGAGTGGGTGAGATTTGGGGTAGCTTGTCCAGCACTTGTACCTCGTCTTCGGAGCTGCTGCTACTGTTGCTACTGCTGCTGCTGGCAAACTTGCCCTGGCCGGATGATCCTTCACCAGCTTGGTTGGGCTTCTGCCTCTTCATTGGAGTGAACTCTTTCGAAAGGTTTCGAGCAACATAGGGCTCCCCGTTAGAGTCTTGCCAGACGGATGAAGAGGAGAACCCTTCGAAGTAGTCGTCGTCGAGTTCTGGCAGCGACTTCTTTCTTTTCTCGCCTCTGGCAGAGGTAGTGGCAGTGTGGCTGCCGTCTTCAGTTGTCGCGGCCGAAGTAGGAATAGACACAGCATATGGGGTTTTTGGTGTGTCAGCAGGGTAGGAGTAGGTGTTGGAGCATCAAAATACTGTTCTGGGAAGGCAGGGAATGGTACATTTGCAAAATTTAAATTATTATGAATAAAATGTAGAGTGGCTGCCGTGAAGTCCTTTACGAAACTCATCAGACCGAGCTGCCTTTCCTCCATATTTTTTAGTGTGGCCAGAATCTGAGTGGAGGTATCTGCTGGAGGGGCTGCTGCTGTTGGCTGTTGTTGCTCTGCTGCGGCAGGTTCTGGCTGACTGGGGCCTGCCGGCTCCTCTGCTGTGGCAGACGAGTTGAAGAAAGATAGAGGGGTGGCTGCTTTCAGCTCCATGAGGCTGAAGATGGTACGCTCCGTCCACCCTTTCCCTCGGACTTTGAAGTATTCGACAATTTCTAGAATGTTGTGCCCTCGGCAGATTTCGGTGATAAGGTACGGGAAGACAAGAGGTCCGATGGTTGGAGAGCACATTCAAAAATCCCCTCCCTTATGTATCGGCCGAAATTGATGGTTCTCTCATTTAAGATTGAATGAACAAGTGCTAACTTGGGTCGGTCGACCGTGCTGTTATGGGAGGAAGGCATGATTCTCTTCTTTACGAAGTGGTTCCATAATTTGGCCTCGGAAGTGAGTTGAGTTCTTTTCACCGTCCACCGATGCTTTGGGTCGGTGTTCCATTTTATCCCCTCTTCCGTCACTTCTGCCATCACAGCATCATAGTCTGCCGGCGATAGACTCTCGACGAACCTTCTGTGGGCGTCTTCCCTTCTACTTACATGGAGGCCGTAGAGAGTGTTGATGTAGGAAGGCTCAAAAGTAAGTTCTTTACCTCGTATCGTCACGGTCAAGGTATCCTTGCTGTCGAAGGCGGCATAAAATTCTCGGACCAGCGTGACATTCATCTCTTCTGGCTAGGCAGCAAACCGCTGCCACTTCAGGGCATGGATCTTCTTTGCAATGAAAGGTTCAAGCCCTAGGTCTCCCATGGGCTCGTTGTAAAAAAACCCCTTTGTTCCCACATCTCCCTCTTCTGGAAAGATTGGTAGTATCTACCAGCAGAGTCGGTAGAGGCAAAGCGGTTTGGGATGGCACTGTGGCTGGGTGTGTTCACTGCTGCGGCAGAGCTGGAGGCAGCACTTCTACGAGTTTGTCTGCTAGTCATAATTGCAAGGCCGTGGAAGATAAAGAAGAGTTTGAGATCTAGAGAAAGCAAGTTGAGAGTGTAAAAGTGAGGTGAAAAATGAATAGTGAATGGTGGTTTATATAGATGAATGGTTTGCTACCCGTTGGAGTTGTAACGACAGGCGCGAATAACGGGGCCAACTGTTATGCGGTTTCTGACACGTCTGTCATGCGTTTCCATGTCTGCTGCGCGTCTGTTACGCGTTTGCGTGTCTGCCGCGACAGCGTGGTGACAAGCTGTATTTTCTGCGTCTGTTGCGACGGCTGATGACAGGCTGTGACGATAGACTCATCCGTTGGGCTTTTGGGGCTGCTGTTGATATGGTGGGCTGGTTCACTTCTTCTCCTCTCCTTGTTTCCCTTATTTCCTAAAAAAATAATTAAAATAAAACCTTAGTTCCTAAAAATAAAATAAAATAATTGTTAATTCCTAATAAATAAAAAAAATAAATAAAATAAAAACTAAATTAAATTAGGGATGCCTTGAGAGGCATATCCTAAAGTAACTACTTCCTGCATCTTTGGGGCTTCAGTCCCCAGATAATGCTTTAGTCTTTGTCCGTTTACTTTAAATTGATGCCCGCCTTTTAAGGATTTGATCGTGATGACACCATGGGGAAAAACCCGCACAACTTGGAAGGGGTCGGACCATCTAGATTTCAGCTTTCCTGGGAAAAGTTTTAACCTAGAGTTAAACAACAACACAAACTGCCCTGGGCAGAACTGTCATGGCATCAACTTCTTGTCATGCCACCTTTTGGTTTTATCTTTGTAAATCTTTGCGTTGTCGTAGGCCAGTGCTCGAATTTCTTCAATTTCATTCAAGTCAAGTAGCCTCTTCTGTCCTGCCTTATCTAAGTCCATGTTTACTGCCTTGATAGCCCAGTATGCTTTGTGCTCTATCTCCACAGGTAAGTGGCATGTTTTCCCATATATAAGCTTGTAGGGTGACATTCCCAATGGTGTCTTGAATGCTGTTCTATAGGCCCAGAGTGCATCATTGAGGTGTAAATACCAATCTTTTCGAGTAGGTTTAACAATCTTCTCAAGAATGTTCTTTACTTCCCGGTTGGATATTTTGGCCTGTCCATTGGTTTGAGGGTGATATGTGGTTGCAATGCGGTGCTTTACGTCGTATTTTCTTAAGGCAGCAACGATTACCCTATTGTCGAAATGTCTCCCTTCATCACTGATGATCGCCTTAGGTATGTTAAACTTGGAGAAAATGTTTCTGTGCAGAAATCTCTGAACAGTCTTGGCATCATTTTTCTACGTGGCGATCGCTTCAACCCATTTGGACACATAATCCACTGCCAGTAGGATGTAGAGGTTCCCACATGATGCTGGGAATGGTCTCATGAAATCAATCCCCCATACATTGAAGATTTCAACTTCTAAGATGTTTTGCAGTGTCATTTCATATCTTCTTGAGATGTTCACAGTCCGTTGGCATTTGTCACAGCTCTTGTAGAATGCTTGGGCATCCTTGAACAGTGAGGGCCAATAAAAACCAGATTGCAAAACTTTGGCAGCGGTTTTGTTTCCACCTAAATGTCCTTCATATGGTGAAGCATGGCAGTGATGAAGCATAACTTCATGTTCATCCTGTGGTACACATCTCTTGATAATTTGATCTGCACAATGTTTGAAAAGAAGAGGTTCGTCCCAATAATAATGTTTTGCATCATTTTGGAACCTCTTCCTTGCTTGGTAATTAAGTTCAGGAGGCAGTACTCCGCTAACAATGTAATTAACAAAATCAGCGTACCAAGGAAGTTCAGAAAACTTACCTACCGCCATGGCTGTCGCGGCAGTGCTTGTGGCAGCAAACAACTGCTCATCAGGGAAGATCTCCAGTATGTTGGTCTTGTCTGTCGGTAGACTCTTTCCCATCTCTAATCTTGACAAGTGGTATGCGACTTGGTTTTCTGTCCCCTTTTTATCCCTGATTTCAATGTCAAATTCTTGCAGCAGCAAAATCCAACGTATCAGTCTAGGTTTTGCATCTTTTTTAGCGAACAAATACTTCAGTGCTGAGTGGTCTGTATGGACCACCACCTTTGTTCCAAGTATGTACGAACGGAACTTGTCAATCGAGAACACCACTGCTAATAGTTCCTTTTCTGTTGTGGTGTAATTCACTTGAGCATCGTTTAGTGTTTTGCTGGCGTAATAAATTACGAGGAAAAGCTTGTCCTTTTATCTGCCCAAGTGCTGCTCCTACAGCGTAGTCACTGGCATCACACATAATTTCAAATGGCAAACTCCAGTCTGGTGGCTGTACAATCGGGGCTGTTACCAGCTTTACTTTCAGGATTCTGAATGCCTCAGTACATTCAGTATTGAAGTCAAAGGGACGATTCTGCTCTAATAAGTGGCATAAAGGCTTGGTAATCTTCGAAAAATTTGCAATAAATCTTCGATAGAACCCAGTATACCCTAAGAAACTCCGAATTCCCTTGACTGTGGTGGGTGGCGGCAGCTTTTCAATCACTTCTATCTTTGCTCTGTCGACCTCTATGCCGCGGAAGCTTACCTTATGGCCTAGGACTATCCCTTCATCCACCATGAAGTGACATTTTTCCCAGTTTAAGACCAAGTTCGCTTTCTCGCATCTTTCGAGTACCTTCGGTAGGTTGCCTAAACAACCTTCAAAACTGTCTCCAAAGATGGAAAAATCATCCATGAATATTTCCAGGAAGTCCTCCACCATGTCAGAAAATATCGCCATCATACACCTCTGGAATGTTGCTGGTGCATTGCAGAGTCCAAATGGCATTCTCCGAAAAGCATAAGTACCGTATGGGCAAGTGAAGGTTGTTTTCTCTTGATCCTCATGTGCAATAGCTATCTGGTTATAACCTGAGTAACCACCAAGAAAACAATAATAAGGTTTCCCCGCTAATCTATTAAGCATTTGATCAATAAAAGGTAGGAGAAAATAGTCTTTCCGGGTAGCTATGTTAAGCTTCCGGTAATCCATACAAACCCTCCAACTAGCCACAGTCCTGGTTGGGATTAGTTCGTTCTCTTCAATGGTCACCACGATTATTCCTCCCTTTTTAGGAACGCACTGCACCGGGCTCACCCACTTACTATCCGAGATGGCATAAATTATTCCAGCGTCAAGCCATTTGATAATTTCTTTTCTCACCACTTCTCGCATAGCGTCATTTAAGCGTCTCTGAGCATCAATGGTCGGCTTATGATCATCCTCTAGCCTTTTTATGCTGTTGTAGCATCCCAATTAGCTATCGTTCTCTAGCCATTTGATAATGCCAGACTGATGCCTTTGATGTCAGCTATCGTCCATCCAATAACCTTTTTATGCTGCTGCAGCATCCTAATTAGCTGCTATTCCGGTTTCTGCATTAACTTGGAAGAGATGATTACGGGCAACGTATCATTTAAACCAAGAAAAACATATTTAAGCTACCCTGGCAGAGGCTTAAGGTCTAAAACAAGTGGTTCTACAGTTGAAGGCTTTTGGACTATGTGTTCATTTGAGGTATAGTTTAGGGGCTCGAATAACTTACCTGGACGATTTCCTATCCAATTCACCTCCTCATGACCTTCAGTGTCTGATATGTCTGAATCTGAGGAGTTGATGTCGTCGTTGCTGCCGTGACAGTCTTCTAGATAACTGTTGTGGCAGTGACCAAATTTAATGTCATGGCAGCTCGACCTGATGCAGGGTTGGTCAACGGTTACTTTAGTAATGGTCTTGCATTCTTCTTCCGCATCAGCATGTTTGATAGCTTGGAGAACATTGAGTTTGATCTCTTGATCATTTACTCTCATTGTCAGTTCTCCCTTTTCTACTTCAATCAATGATCTACCTGTGGCTAGGAAGGGTCACCCCATGATGATTGGTGCGTTCTCATCTGCTTCACTGTCTAAAACAAGAAAGTCAGCAGGAAAAATGAACTTATCCACTCTTACCAGAATATCTTCGATCTTCCCTTCTGGTTGTACGTAAGAGCGGTCTGCTAGCTGCAGCATGACTGTCGTGGGCCGTGCTCGTCCAATACCTAAGTTCTGAAACACATATTTTGTCATTAGATTTATACTAGCACATAGATCACAAAGTGCCTTAACCACGAATTTGTCACCAATTATGCATGGTATGATGAAGCTCCCAGGATCCTTCTTTTTCTGGGGTGGATGCATGTGCAAGATAGTCATGCATCCCTCTGTCATTTTTACCGTTTCGAATTCCCCAAGTCTGGATCTTTTCGACATAGCATCCTTGAGAAATTTCGCATAACCAAGCATCTGCTTGATGGCCTCTAACAACGGTATATTGATGTGAACCTGCTTAAAAATATCATAGATCTTTTTGAGCTGGTATTCTTGTTTCTGCTTTTGTAACTGCTGTGGGAAAGGAGGTGGAGGACGGTAATCTTCTAGACGTCCTTCACATGGTATACAGATCCGAGGAGGTTTAGGGTCTTCAGCATTCTAGACTTTCTCCTCTGTCATTTCTGCTGTCGTGACAGGTATGTCGGCAGCAGGTCTCTCCTCTTCTGCCGGGGCAGTGTTTGCGGCAGGTGTTTCTAGGGCCGTTTCCTCAATCGGTACGATTTTCAATTCTGGCCCTTGCAGTTGTTTCTCACTCCTAGTTGTAATAGCTTTGCACTGCTCATGTGTGGGTTGTCTAGCGACCTCAGTGTCACTAGGGAATCCTTCGTTTTGCCGCGACTTAATATGCTGGGAAACCTGGTCCATCTGTGTCTCCAGTGATTTTAGTGTAGCCTCATGGTTAGTCATTCTCATCTCTGTTTTGTCCATGAATGACTCAGTCTTCTTGACAAAGTGATCCATGTTTGCCATGTAAGCTCTTGTCTATGACATAAATGTGGCCAATGTCTGCTCCAGTATACTAGGTGCGGCTGCTGTTGCGGTTGCTGTCGTGTCAGGATTCTGGGTGCCCCCTGGTTTTGAGTGTTTTGCATTTGAGGATTAAGTGCATTGTTTGGGTTACTCCAGGAGAACTTGGGATCTTTCCTCCAATTGGGATTGTAATTGTTGGAGTCGTAATTTCTCGGCTTGTTGTAATTTCCAACATACATCCCTTCCTCTAGCTGTAACAGGCAGTCTTCCAAACTGTGATTCCCACTGCATGTTTCACATACCTCTTATGCAGAGTAGACATGTTTTGAATCTTTTTTTAGCAAATTTTCTACCGCCTTTGTGAGGTACACAACCTGTGTCTTTAAGGAATTGTCGGCTTCATAGTCTTTTACAGCTAACACTCATTTACCTCTCCTTACTGTGGGAAATTGCTCTTCATTCTTTGCTAGGTTCTTCAATACTAACATGGCTTCATCTGGATCTTTGTCCAACAACAGTCTATTTGCTGCTGAATCTATTCTCATTCGAGTGTGTGTGTTGGCAGCATTGTAGAATTTGATGACTTGATTCCATACGGGGAATCCATGCATCGGGCAGTTCCTCAGAAGAGTGGTAAACCTGTCCCATGCCTCGTGCATTGGCTCGTCATCTTCCTGTTGAAAAGTAGCAATTTCATTACGTAATCGCTCAGATAAATGGGAAAGATTAAAACGAGATAAAAAATCACGAGTGAGATTCGCCCAAGTTCGTATTGAACCCGACGTTAGTTTATTCCACCAAGTTTTTGCTTTGTCCCTCAGTGAATGAGGAAATAATCGGAGCCTCAGTATCTCCGGATTTACTTATGGTAATCTAAACGATCCACAGATTTCTTGGAACGTTTTCAAATGTTCTCGGGCATCCTCTGTAGCAGCACCAATAAATTGTCCAGCGGAATTGATCATGCTGAACATCACAGGTTTCAGCTCGAAATTTTCAACTTCTACGTCTGGCAGGGTGGTCTCCAGTTCCACATTATCGTTGATCATGTAATCACGGAAGGACCGTCGTGCGGCCTCGACAGCGGCATGCTGTCCATTCCCTTCATCTATGGGAGGATCTTCAAGATTCCTCGGGTTGTTTACCCCGTTATGCATTGCTTTTAACTGTTCCTCAAGATAATCGTTTCTGGCAATCAAAAGGCGGACTCGGTTCCTGAGGTTGCACGAACGTTCGATTTCAGGATCTAGTTTGTACTCAGGTTCTTTTCCTCGTCTTGATCTGCGCATAAGCAAACGAAAAACCTTGTGAAAAGCACAAGGTAAACAGTCCCAATAGAAACAAAAAAATTAAAAGAAAAAGAAAGTGCAGTAAAAGTAAGGGTAAAGATATGTTGCCAGTCCCCGGCAACGGTGCAAAAAACTTGTTGCGTGTCAAAATTCCTATCGCAATGTAGTGCAAGTGTACACGACGCAAGTAGTAAAGTGATACTTAAAGTATCGAATGTCGAATCCACAGGGACTGGAAATAGCTTTATCCTTGGATTGCTGCACAAGAGAGAAAGAAAAGAGTTTAAATTATTGGGAAATAATATTGAAGAATACTGAATATAAGATAACGAAGTTTTCAGGGTTAAGAAATAGGCTGATATTGATCTGCTTGGTAGTGCAGATGTTGCACTGTATAAGAACTCATGTTCTATTATCTTCCCTGTCACGACAACACTTGTCGTGGCAGCAGTCTGTTGTTGTTGCGGCAGCGATCACACAACTCTGTACTTCAAGCTTGGCAAGAATCCCTGCTGTGACTTGTCCTATCTCTAGATCCAAGTACTGTTGACGACACTTCTCGGATGATACCTCTCGGCGTGAATCAAAGGGTGAACACCAATGTTGTTGAATTTTTCCTTAGCCACTTAACCTCGTCATATCCCTAGGTCCGAGATAGCTCAACCATAAACTGGAAACCCACACTTATTCCTTTCGTATACTTAATTCTCCCGATATTAAGTAAATAAATAATCTCACAATGCTCTCCCGATACTCTTGCAAGATGTTAAAACCAGAATAAGAAAACTTGAAGTTTTATTTTATTGAACAAAAAATTCCTAAAACAATACAATCCTTTCACTACTTTACAAAATCAACCCTTATCCCTAGGGGAAGTTTAGAACATGATGTGAAGGGGGGAAACGACAAGGGTTTTGGGGAAGACGGCTAGAGAATGAGATATCCTCCCCTAGGTTGAATTACATTCTTTTATATAGGCCTTGGGTTCAAGTTTTCTAATAAGGTAAGAATACAAGTTCAAATTAAAGTACAACTCTAATTAAGATTAAATCTTCTGAGTAGATGCCTTTAATTCGTCCTCTTTTCTTGCTTTGGGTTTCTTCCTTGAACTTTGGGCTTGGCCTTCATTCTGCTCTAGGGCTCAGAAAAATATAGGAGTGGTCCACGACAGACCGGCTTGAATTCCTCTATCTGTCGAGCTCCACTTCACTTTTCCCTTCACTATTGTTGTCATCATGGCTGCCACGGCAGCGTCCTCCTTCTTGACTCCAGTCCTGTGTTCCAACTCTGCTCCTTCACTGCCCTGAGTCTGCCACAACAGCTACCTGCAATAAATAGCCAAAATCAGTAGCAACTGTGCCTTTTTATCTAATTGTGATGTATATGTGAAACTATACCTAAATGCAATGAATTATGCTTGAATGTAGCAGAAATATGAGTAAAATATAGAACTTTTACACACTCAACACTTGTGAATCTTAGCAAACTGAGAATCAACATGTTTACGAAGCTCAACAAACTAAGAATCATCATGGTTTTGAAGCTGCGAGAACTACGAATGAAGGTCAGCTAACTGTGATTCAACATGGTCACGACAATTAACCATGTACTCAAGCAGTGACTTCATCGTAACATTCTCTGGAATTTTAGTTTCTTGTTCGGCAGTCGAAGGGTGTTGCACGTATTAGGTGTTGAAATTTTAGTACTAGTATACACGTCGCCAAGTTATAGTATAAAAGATATCGTCTCCACAGGTATTGGTGCTACTTCTAGAATTTATTGTCTTACACTGTAGAAAAGTAAAAACACAAGTGATGGTTTTGTTAAGAGAACTAATAAAATAAAAGAAAGCAAGTAATTTAAGAGATTGAGAAACTACGATGATAAAGCATGCCAGATTATATTGTGTTGTAGTGTGGAAGTTGAATGAAACTATCTCGGTTTCGAATGCAAACGTCAACTTGATTGCCTCGGCAATGAGCAAAGCTACTGCCGCGGTAAAGACAACTGGTACTGCCTGCGTAATTGAGTGACAACCTTCAAGGTTCGACAAAGCGTTCTTCAATGGTTTCTTCTTATCCCTAAGCTGAAACTCTATTGATGTGCAGGCCTTGATAATACCTCCCAACGTGAACCAATGATGAACACCAATCAATCTTACGCTTCTCTTAGCCGTTGAAACTCGTACTTATCCCTAAGTCGAATTAGTTTTCACAAATTGGGATGAAAACAATGCTTATTTGTTCGTGAGTCTAACTCTCTCGATATTAGACAAATAGATGCAATCGCAATATCCTCTCCCGATTCAATTGCAAGAAGAAAGTAAACACCAAGAATAAGCAAACATTGAACTTAATTGCATTAACAAAAACATAAACAAATTACAATCGTCTTCTCACAACTACCAAACAAAATAATCCTAGCCTAAGAAAAGAATTAGAACATGATGGAGAATATGAACACTCGACAAAATCCCTAGCCTCTTGAACTCTCGATTTCTCTGGATGTTGAAGTCGGTTGCTTGGCCTACTTTATATAGGAGTTGGCCTAAGGCAAAGTCTTTATTTGAAGAGGAAGTTAAGTTGGAGTTGGACATATCTTCATAAAAGAGATGAATCTCTTTAATTTATTATTTTTATCCTTCTTTGTCAGTTTCCATCCTTAACCCTCCTTCAATGCTTTCATGGCCTTCTCGTGCTCCGATCATCATGCAAAGTATATGGGAAAATCCAGATTTTTATACTCTTCAAGTCGAATATCACTTTGCATATTTTCTCCCTTGTCGGTACTTGTTTGGGCATTGCCTCGCCAATGGTCTGCCAGTCTCTTCTGCTTCGACAGGGCTCGTTCTTGGTCCAACGTTCCTTGGTAAGGCTTGTCGTCAAAAGCGTGGCCTGGTCTGGATCGTCGGATGATGGTTCTGCACCATTTCTTCCCCTTCCTTCACTGTCATGGCAATGCTTGCCCGGGCAATGGGTAAAATCTGCGCATGCACAAAACACACACCAAAGCAGTACCTTTTCCACCAAATATCTTCAAATATAAATAATCAAGCATGTAGATATTAAGAGCAATAAATTGTGTATGAATGACTAGTAATGCATCTAAAATAAGCTTAAATTTAACAATAGTTGAGTCATAAAGGGTCCTAAATAAGTACTTTCACACACCTAACAAAGGGGAATGTTCTTCCTCATTTTCTGTGTTGGCGTCATCATTTGTGTCCTTATAAATCCAATGCTTTTCTTTTTCGTCAAAGTGGTATCCATATTTGTAGGCTGAATGTTTGTCAATCTTTTCCTTTAAAGGAACAGGGGGTCCAAAGAAAAATTGACATCATTCTTCTAAAAGATGTGTGTAAGGACACAAGCATATGGAAGAGAGGTTGAGGCCCCATGGCCCTTAGTGACAATGGATACTATCTGGAGGAAAATGATTTTGGCAATGTTAGGAGCAACCTCAGTTCGATATTGGTTAAGACACCATTTATCAATCACTCAGATTGTTCCTGCCTTCCCACCAGACGATTGAAAAAACCATGACACGATAAGGTGAAAGATTCTCTCTTCAAAAGGAAGATTTTTGGGCTATACCCTTTGCACTTTTGAATAGATGTGGTATCAGTTTCAACGTAAGGACTTGTATTTTGAATACCCAAATTATCTGCAATTGATTGGGGGTGATAGAGAGTTCCTTACGCATAACAAAAGAGTAAATAGCAATGATCTCAGATGAATTTGGGTCTTTTACAGTTGTGGCATTATAGTAAAAGACTCGTACAAGTCTTTCACAAACCTGAGGTTGGATTTTAAGAAAAGCACTCCAACCCAATTTCTTAAAAGTTGACTACATTTTAAAGTTAAAGGTTTCATTATGAAGGAAATTCATGGCCACAACACATTCTTTACGAATTTGTCTGTCGTAGAAATGTTTATAATATTTGGTCTTTGCATCGGGGTCTCTAAAATATGAATCATCAAAAAAGGGTGTTGGGTCATCGGTTCGTTGACGTTTGGTTGCCTGTTGCATGGTTAATGGGTATAGTGAAGAGGAATTCAGTGGGATTTGGGTTTAAAGATCATGAAAGAAATAAAGTAATTGTTTGGAAGTCGATCAACGTCACAAATTTAAGAATTCGATCAATCCCATCAATGAATAATATATGCGAACATAAGAAAATTCATAGGAACCAGAGAGTTATATGAACCGTGTTTTGAAAACAGAAGAAAATTCACAGCTAAGGCATGGAAAGAATTGGGGTTGGAATACATGGAAAGTAAACGAAAAGCAAGAGATTACATGAACCAAATATTCAAGAGAAACTTTCATCCATGGAAAGTAAATGAAAACCAAAGAAGAACCAAACTAAACAAGGGGTTTTTCAACAAAGTTAGGGATCTCAGAAATATACCTTTGTGTGATGGAAGCAGTCTCTTAGTGAACTGGGTTTATGGTTTCTGTAAAAAAAAAATAAACAAAATCATTGCGAAATATGATAAAACCCATCAATAGTAGAAACCATATCTTCAAAATGAATTGTCAGCCATGGAAAGTAAATGAAAACAAAAGAAAATACAAGGCTATTTAAAAAACCTAGGGTTTCCAAGAATACATTCGAATCATGTAGATTGAAATTGAAAACGAAGGGTGTGAGTAGATGGTGTTTAGAATGAGTAATGGGTGAAAGAAAAAAGTGAAAAGTCTCAATTTAAAGTTTGTGAAGAGAAGGAAAGGAGAAATCCAATCGGTTCACACAATTGAATGAGAAGGGCTTTAATTTTCTTTTGAGGGTGACTGCCCAGCTTTGCAATATATATATATATTCCACGTTAAGTAATGGAACTAGGTCATAAGTATCGCGATTTTTAATGAAAAATTAAGCGAGAACGGAAAGCAAAAAGTGTATACGTGTTTAGTTTGTAACTGAAAATGTTATAATTCAATGTTCAAATATTTGTAAGGTTTCACAGCTTATATACCAATTCCGATACTTTTATAGCAAACACTGCAACAGATGACATTTAGGATCGAAACTTATTAACAAACCGACAATTTAAGTACTTTTTCTTACATTTTAAGTTTATCTTTAAATCTAATAGTACCGAAACTTGGTTGCATGATTTAGAAACATTTTTTTCCTTAGGTGTATTTTTAATAAGGATTATGAGAAATGTTGTTAGGGGTCCGATTACGTTGTTTGCTTTATTTGGTGGGAATGTAGGATTAAAATCTAAATCCCAAACCCTAGCAACCTAAAACGTAAATCTTAAACCCTAAACACAAAATTATAACCATAAACCGTAAATTCTAAACCGTAGATACTAAACACCAAACTGTAAACCCTAAGCTAAAACCCTATACTCTAAAATTGAAAGGCTTGTGTAAAATAAAATTTAGAAAAACTTGTGGTTCAGAGTATTTTCCTAAAAGGAATAAGAAATTACAAAATTCTACAACGTGCGACGAACATCGCTAAATACCCCTAACGCTAAACACCATTAAATTGCTTAATGAAGATTAAAAATTTGAAGAACTCAACATATAATTAATAAGTATTTTGAAAAAAAATCATTTAAATTAGTTTCCACATATATAATATTTTTAATATTTTTATTAATAATTGGATCGAATTTGAAATGGTAGTCAATTTAAAAAATTAAAAGACACTACCTATTCCCATCGGCCATCGCCATTCGAGACGCTGCTTTCGTTAGACACCCTTCGACGACGAGAGTGTCGGTGCCGCGACGCCATGATTGTGTGACCACCGTTGGAGCTGGACTGCCGTCAACGGTTAGTATTTGATTCAATCATTTAGAAAAATCCTAAATTTACTATGGTTGGTTTAGGGTTCATATATAGAAAAAATGTACAAAGATTTTCCTTGTATACAAATATGCCAATTTGTCTTATTTATTTTTTGTATACAAAAACCCTAACTCAATGGTTTTCCTTCTATACAAATATGCCATGTGTCTAATTTATTTTCTTGCCTATAGAAAATTTACAAATGCATTATCTTGTTATTCTATTTAAATATTAAAATTCTTGTTGCTTGCTTGTGTGAAATAATGAAAGCAAGAAAAATAAGAAATTGAAATATAGGTGAAATGAAAGGGCAAAATTGGGTGGATATTGTATAAATTAAAATGAAAGCAAGAAAAAAATTGCATACATTAAAAAACAGTAAACCTACACATAGTCTAGTACCAGTCCAACTAAGAGCTATGAAAACATGCCAACAGTTGTAATTCATTCCTCGCTATTTGGGATGTATTCCTTTAGTTCCTCCACTTTGAATGGGTGAAGTCCCAAGACTGCCTCAATAATGGTATCCCCGCCCATTGTTCCACTCCCGCCTTCACACATAGTGCTGTGATCAGGTTAGGAAAGAATAGATCTTGTGGTTTGCTCATCGACACAACTCTTTCGACGATGCCAGCGTGAATGAGCCGCACCGGGAATAGGTCACTGTTGCGTGCAAAAGTGATGCGCAAATAGCATGCAAGTGTACACGGTGCCAAGTTATATTATTTAAGATATCATCTCCACAAGAATTGTGACAGCTTTTCAGAGTTCACTTTTCTGCACAAATAAAGTAAAAACACAGATAAAAGAAGTTGGTTTGATTGAAGCTAAAACTAAAACAAGTAAAGTAAATTGAGAAATCAAAGTGAGAGAATAGGCTGGTATTGGATGTTTCGTAGTGTGGAGAATTGAGGTACTGTCTCGACACAGTTTTGCAGATCAACTTAACAACTTTCAACAGCCGCCCACGACTCTACCTCGGCGGGCGCCTGCCTCGGCAGAGAGTAAGTGACTGGCTGGGAAGTTAAGTGATGATTCAAGGTTCGGCAAGGCTCCCTTTTATGACTCCCTCTTCTCCCGAACCTTGAAGTACTATTGGCGAACACGTCTTGGATAATACCTCCCAGCGTGAATCTAAGGGCGAACACCAATCGATTGTGGATCCTTGTATAGCCGCTGAACTTCTTAACTTATCCCTAAGCCGAAGTAGCTTTACCCTATGGTTGGATAAAACCGTGTTTACTCGTTTCGTGAGTTCAACTCTCCTAATATTGAACAAATGGGTTGATGTCCTCTTTTCTCCCGATAAAGATTGCGACAATGATGAATCAAGAGTAAACAAACCTTGAAATTTATTGCAAAATTGAAATCCTAAACGAATACAAGAAGACTCTCACAACTACTACACAACCAACCCTTAGCCCTAAGGAAGGTTTAGAACATGGTGGAGTTTTGATGGCACAAGGGTTTCGACAAGAAGGAGTTTCTATCAAATCTCAATTGTGTTCTCATATTCAAGTTGATTACATATATATAGGGGATGAGCCTAGTTCTAAGTCGGTTTAGGGTAGGAATACTAGTTAAAGTATGATTACAACTCATTAAAATTCATTAAATACTACTAGATTCTTGTTTGACTTTTCTTTAACTTGACTTTGACCTAGCTTTTCTTTGTCTGCTGGGCTCCGATGCACGTGCAAGTGGTCTCTAAAAATCGAGCTTGATGAGCTCTTTCTATCGCATAGCACTTTGCATTTTTTCCATTATTCCTTGAAGTGCTGCCTCGGCGGCAAGTAGTTGACTGCCTTGGCGGGGATATGGACTGGTGTGCAGGGGTTGGCACAACTTTACATTCTGGTTCTTTCCTCCTTGATCAGCTCTCCTGAATCTCCAACAGCTTCCTCTTTCAGCTCCCAACTTTCTCGTCATCTGCCCTTTTTACTGCCTCGGCGGCATCTGCCTGGGCGGGTACCTACGCACAAGGAGAAAACACACTTGAGCAGTATTATATGTATAAAATCAACTAAATTCATCAAATAAGACAGATTGTCTAATCTATGCTATTTTGTGTATGTTACCTAATAAATGTAACCTAAACTATAATTAAGAACAACAATAATTGAGCTAAACTAGGGTATAAATATAGGACTTTTACACACTAAACAATCACGACCCTTGATGAGGGAGTCCAATAACAACATCCTGCGGAGAGATTTTTTTTCCCGATTTGGGGTTGGTAAAAGCCGGTTATTGATGATATGGGCCCAAAATTTTGAATCCAGCAGAAGTTGTCACCATTGAACCATTCTGTCATGGCCTTCTCCAGTCCATTGAGTTCCTTGAACATAAAGGTCCCGCAAAATGAAGGAGTATGTTCGGTCCGCATCAAGGTCCATAGAAGTGGTGTCGGCTTCCTAGTTGTCTGAGAATTCATAGTTATTTCCAATTGCGTCGGTAGAGAAATCCACAAATTTCCCCCTAACCTGTACCGGTTTCTCTCCATCGTGGCCGATGTGGGTGTAAAATTATTGTACCCATGAGACATTGATGTCACCTGGCTACTGAATAAATATATCCCACTTCTGGTTGAGAATAACATCCAGCACATCTACATCGAATTGTAACATATACATAGAGGTGAATTCTAACCCTTATTCTTCAAGAATCTACTGCTGGCATACCAGTTCATATCTTTGTTGGAATGAACTGGAGAGGAGACAAGGGATCTCTGGTGTGGCATCCGGTTTGTTGGTGTCAGATGCAGTGGCGATGGAGTTAGAGGGCGAAGCTCTGTGCGCCATAACATGCAGTTGAAGACAAAGCAGCAGATGAATTTAGTTGAGACGTTTGTATAAAAATGGAAATTGAATAAAGTTTGGCGATAATGGGATAGAAAGGAAAGGGTAACTTTGTTGTTAAACCATTAAGCAATTAATGGGGAAACGACGTGTGGAACATGTCTATGTTTGTCGCTGTCATTAACCCTAAAACCCTAAAATTAAAGACGTATCCTAATTTCTAAATCCTAACCCCTTATCCAAAGGCCTTGTCAATTGTTGCATTTTAATAAATGCCAATAAAATTATAAACTTTACAAGATACAAATTAATTAATCTTATAAACTACTAACCCTAAACTACACCTTACACCCTAACCCATTACTACTATGTCATAAAGCATAAACCATAAACCTTAAGGCCATAAAAATTCATCTCTTAACCTTAAAGCCTTAAACTCCACCACAAAAATTATCTCATAACCAATAACCCTAAAGTTCTATACATGAAAGTTAATCTTACCAGATTTGGTTTTGTTTCTGTAGGGTTTTGGGTAAATAATAAAAACTGAACGGAACTAAAATGAACACAACCCATAATCTTTTTTAATATTTTTTGGGGGTAAGAATGAAATATAGAAAGTAAACTGAAGACAAATACGAACATATTAAAATTAGGATTTACATTTTATACACAGGTTGTGTAAAATAAAATTTACATAAGCCTTATTATTTATAATATAAATCAAAATTAAACCTCAACCCTAAAAACTAAATCCCAAACTGTAATCCTTAAACCCTAAAATAATAAATTTGTCACTAACAATTTGAGTTGACTTTTGTTTTATAAGTTTCAAAACACCTATTTCTTGGTTTGAAACTATAATTTCAAAAGACGAATGTTTCCAAGAAATTACACGTCTTTTCATTGTTTGTTTTGAATATGTATAATCCGTTCTGATACGTCAGCAGCAGATAGGTCTTTTACAGTTGATCCGTCGAGCATAATGTGTTAGGTTTAGGTTCATTTCTAAACCATTATCTTTGCACAATTATATCATATTAATTCGATATGCAATCATAGTTATTGATTTCTATTATGAACTAACAAAATTGTGTTTTTAGAAAATTCATAATATGAGTTATGCGACTTGGTCCCAATTTTCGCTTGGATTGACATAAAGTGGAAAATTAGAAGTTCAAGGTACAATTTAGATGACCAGAGTCTCTAATTAAAAGAAAACTTAAACTGAAATAATTAGGAATAGATGTTACAATTTAGGTTGTGGTTGCAAAAGGGTTGGGGGAGAATTTGCAGAGCATTACTCAGTGGAATTTGGGTCTTTTGTGGTTTTCCAATACAAAGGGAATGATCAAATTCCTAAGATTTAACTTTTGATAGAACTGCTTCAGAGATCAAATATCCAAATACTCATTGGAATGCGGTGATACCAGGGTGATTGCAAAAAGGTTGACGATAATTTGCAGAGCATTACTCATTAGAATTTGGTGACATCGATGCGTCCCGATATAGTTCCAAACACCAACAAACTGGCTAACCATAGCCTTTCAAATACCATTGTTTGTCGACTATGGACCCTAAAAACAAATCACCACTCCTCCAAGATCTATAAAATAATGTCTATGCCCAGTAACCATCCCCTCCAATAAGAAAACGAAAACAACACATATAATATTGTAGAGACGAAGACTACAAAGGAAAGAATTGTTAACGAGGGTATGACACTATGAATCTAAAGGATTCCTATTTATAATAGAAGCAAGAATATCGAACCTATATTTTAATATTAATTTACGATGAGAAAAAATATTTTTACGGGGATATGGTCATTCTTTTTCACTTTTCAGTGCTTATATGTAAACCTGTTTCGGTACTCGCTACAATGTTTTGGAACATTGTTTATTATACTTAAACCGAACAAGTTTACGGTGCAGTTAGAAGTTGCAGTTCATTGAATATGTTTTGAACGTTGTGAATCACTTTCAGAACTTCTTTATATGACTTAAATCCCACTGTTCCGCCTAATGCAACCATTGACAAGACTTATCTACAAATGGCGTATCGGAACGGGTAACAGAGATTCCTGACTGACTTTGAAAAGACGTTCATATTGGGAACACTCGTAATTTGAAATTCGAATTGCATTGAACCAACGGTTTGATTTATGGCACACTTACTATTTCAACGGAAAAGACAGTTCGGACCGAGAACCACAAACGCCAAACTAGTTTCGAACCTACTGTAAAATTTAAAACTAAACTATTGGTTTGAACCGACAATGTAATGTATTTTTTGATGAACATGCTTATTACAATAATTTCTTTTTCGTATTCTTCGAGCTTTTAAATACGACATTTATTACTTGAAAGATTAAATTCCACTAAGGAAAACATTAATCCCCGAAGATCAGATTATATCGCGTGAAGATTACCATATCAGAAGGAAAATCATATCAATCAAAATATTTTTTCATTGAACATGCTTTATTAAATGTGCAAGCCTAATCCCATTATCCCAAACATTCCACTTTAAACATTTACCCTTAAACCCCAAAAAATAAACCCATAGATATTACAATCAATATTCACTAATAATTAATAGTGCAAGCCTAATCCCATAATCTATAAACTAATCTCATAACCCCAAACACTCAACTTGACACATTGACCCCTAAACCCCAAACCTCAAGCCCTAAATCTTACAATCACTGATAATTAAAGTACAAGCTTAATCCCATAATCCCTAAACTAATCACATAACCCCAATTCCAAACCCTCAACTTTAAACATGTATTATTTATACCCCCAAACCCCAAACATCAACCCCTAAATCTTACCATCAATAATAATTAAAATATAAGCCTAATACCCTAATCCCTAAACTAATCTCATAACCCTCAACTTTAAACATGTATTATTTATACCCCCAAACCCCAAACATCAACCCCTAAATCTTACCATCAATAATAATTAAAATATAAGCCTAATACCCTAATCCCTAAACTAATCTCATAACCCCAATTCCAAACACTCAACTTTAAACATGTATTGTTTATACCCCCAAACCCTAAACATCAACCCCTAAATCTTACCATCAGTAATAATTAAAATATAAGCCTAATACCATAATCCCTAAAACTAATCTCATAACCCCAATTCCAAACACTAAACTTGAAACATGTATTGTTTATATCCCTAAACCTCAAACCTCAAGCCACAAATCTTACAATCACTAATAATAAAACTGCAAGCCTAATCCCATAATCCCTAAACTAATCTCATAACCCCAATTCCAGGCACTCAACTTGAAACTTGTATTGTTATACCCCTAAACCCCAAACATCAACCCTTAAATCTTACAATCACTAGTAATTAAATTGCAAGCATAATCCTCTAATCCCTAAACTAATATTATAACCAAAATTCCAAATAGTCAACTTGAAACATGTATTGTTTATACCCCAAACCCCAAACTTCCACCCCTAAATCTTACAATCACTATTAATTGCTACTTGGAAGCATTAAGGCTGATTTTTTTATCGGAAAAAGAGTATAAATTTATTAATAAGTATCATACAGTGCCATCACACTTCATGGCTTCATTAAAAACCTCCCTACACCTAAATGGAGGAAAAGAGTACCGAGGAGTATGAGATAAAGAACAAACGCTAAAAACAACCGAACAAACACGAAAAAACTAAAGCAAGAAACCAAAACACAAAACATTCATGCTAGCATGAAAAACCAAGATGTGCGATCAACACCACCCCTCGCCAAAGAGTCATCCAAGCAATTCGCTTCTCGATAAAAACATGAATACATGATCTCAACAATACTCCCCATCGAATGCAATTTCCAGGCCAAAAGATGTCGTCAAGCAGCAAACAAAAAATGGCATGATGTTACGTGTTTCCATACTATTCGATCCTTACACTTTTAACAAACCACACCACACCACTCTATCGACACAAAGGATATCATGCACCACAACCGATGAATAATTCCACCATACCTCATTGTAGATTACCACACAAACAAAATCATTCGTAAACCATATCTTATTCATCATACCATCACTTAATGTCTTTAATTTATTCATATATAAAATGACCATTGCACACCTTTGTTGTCTCAAAAAGCGTTGAACCGATTTACGCTTCAACACTAAACCAATCACACTCATATTCCACGACCACAAACTCACGCTCTTCGCAATTATTTTCGTTCTCGCGCTTCAATCATACGCGCGACATCCTTTACAATTTCTTGTCCGTTTCCAATTTTTTCACCCCAATCAGTTTACCCAATTTCAATGTTTACTCCGCTTCTCTTAAAATAATTTGTTTCCGGTTATAGAAGTCCGAATCTGACAAAGAGCTATTAGCAATTACCTATGATGATTTTTGGTTTTTCTGCGAACGACCTCTGCCCTTTTTTACCATCTTCGCTTCAGCCTCACCTCGTTCACTAGGCGATAAGAAACTCAGTTCGATTTCTGAAACCTGTCGTAACCTTCTAAACTCTCCATTGTACTCAATTGTTTGAGCCTTATTAGCCATAGGAATTTCTATCCTTGACCCATCAACACATGGGCTCAATTCATCAGCTACTAGTTCTTCGGCAACTAGTTCAGCATACAGTACTCCCACATTGTTTGGAAAACATCCACCACAACATCACTCGAAAAAACATCCAGAATTCGTTGACTTTCCCTTTCACAATGGACAAAGCTTACATCTTCATCCTCCATCCAACTTGCCGTGCTCATGACACACCAATCCTCCCTCTTGTTCTCATTTCATATACGATCAATTTGGCTCGATCCCAAAGCTGAATAAGAGAAAGAATTGGGTACCAATGTATCATTTGTTGACCTCTCACTTATAGACACCTTAACTGGGCTGGACATATCCATGTTCAAATCCTCAGTACTCATTGTATCTTTCGAGCAGTTCGCCGCCTCACAACGACAATCACACTTAGGGCCAATCGCTTCCTCAATTTCTGTAACACGAATTGTGAAGACGTTATCGTTAATGCACAAGTCCATTACTTTATCTATGTGTGAAATCCAGTCGGGTTCGATCTAAAATCGACATCGTTCAAACGTCGAAGGTGCCAAAGTCTCAATGTCAATCCGTACGAGTTCGCCTCAAACTACTGCAATATTCTGAAATGTTTCTTTAGACCATCCATGAATAGTAATTCCACTTACTGAAAGTCATACCCTTCGATTCGGTAAAAATGATGTAGGTGACCATTCAATTAAATTTTCAAACCATGTTTCTAGATGCCTAGTCTCTAAAATTCTATTTCCCGAATCTTTATCTTCAAACATGAATAATACAAGAGAGCCCGCAACTCGCATCAACGTAAAACCTGTCAATTTTGCCTTTGTAATCTCATTTGCAAGATCCGCTATTTGGTTGGGTTGAGGGCAAAAAACCAAAGCGCAATTCTGTAAAATTTCCCATTTATCGGCATCAAGAACCTCATCCATGCATTTGCGTTTCTCTTCCACTCTAGATTGCTCTTTCGCTGTGATCCGAACATCGCCATCCTCATCCTTGTTAAGCCGCCTCACTGGATTCCTTTTGGAATTGTTCGTATGATCATAATCATCTCACTGTTTCTGGATCTCCTTGTTCGTCCTTGAATTAGTGTTATCACTTTTTCTTCCCCAAAACGTATCCTTAGTCTCCATTTGCACCATCATTACCTTTAATTTGTATCCGTAAAGCCGAAATCCATGAAAACACTCTATGATTCGATCCGCATCCGCCTTTGACCCCAAACGTACAAATCCGAATCTAGTTCCATCTCTCACTCTCTTTCTTGGTTCAAACACATCCACAACCACTCCATGTCTGTCGAAAACTTGCCAAACGCCTTGCTAGTGTAGTTGCTCTGACAAGATTGATACAAAAACCGTCCAAACTCTTTGAATCTGATTTCCTGAACTCGTTTTCCTCACCATTAAGGTTGCGTGCGCGCCTCTAATTCTTACT
The DNA here is from genome assembly GCA_958450335.1 of Hibiscus tridactylites. Lineage (NCBI taxonomy): Eukaryota > Viridiplantae > Streptophyta > Magnoliopsida > Malvales > Malvaceae > Hibiscus > Hibiscus tridactylites. Next base: position 56,569,318 of record OY288287.1, on the reverse strand, counting down.
TGAAATTTCAATTGTGCATAGAGTTTTATTCAGAAATATTCACAAACACATGGTGTGCACACATCAAATCCAATCCATTTTCACTTCTCATGCAAAAGATGAATGCAAGCGTTGATACGCAAGGTTTCGTAGTCTCCAAGTGCAAACCAGAGGCAGTGAATCGCGTTGCTAATTGGTGTTGCGGTACTTTGTATCACATACCTTAGTGCTCTTTTGAGTTTTTTTTCTAAAAACTTCATCGACTTCCTGTTTGTAGCATTAAGGTTGATGGTTTATGGTTTAGGACATACTGGACATAGTTGTTAGGGTTTATGATCAAGTGCATGGTTATTACTTTACGAGATGAATGTGTATTGAATTAAGGTGTTTAGCTACTTTAGGAGATGAATTTGTATGGTTTAAGGTTTATAGTTTTGAGCTTTGTGACTACTATTTGTCTATAATCTCTATTCCTATGTTATTATATTATTATTAATGTAATCTTTTTAATCTAGACATTGAATAGACGTGCATTTATAGGGAACATTGAATAGACGGGTTACAGAGATTCGGAACAGAAATTGAATATCGTACACCAAATGGGAACACTGAATAGACAAATTATTTGAGTGAACGTGTGTATTTACAGTTTCGAACCATTAAAGTTAAACTTAAAATACACAATGATGAGTATCGAACGTGTGTATTTATAGTTTTGAACCTCCCACGTTAAACCTAACATTTTAAATGTTATAGTAACGATTTAAGTTTAGGTTATTAGTACCGTGGTACGTCTTCAAAACCATTATATTTGGTTCGAAACTTGTTTAGCTATGTTGGTGCCGTGCCAAACCGTCTTTTCTGTTGCAATATTAAATTTGACATAAATAAAAAGAAACCCCAACACCAACCGTTCCTGAGAATGCGTATAAAGTTATTGTGGCGTTTTTAGGAAAAGAAATAAAATATTCATGTTTAGGTTCTAAGGAATTCTAATTTTAGAAGGCGCATGTCCCCGAGATGAAATTGTCTTCAATGAGAAGTCGTTTTCGAATCTCTAGAAACCATTCATATACAACAATAGAGATATGATAAACCTTTTCAATTGTTGCACTTGGTAGAACAATATGAAAAAATGTATTAAATCTAAGTTTCGAAATGTGCAAATATCGAAATCCATATATTAAGTGAAAATCCTACCTGCATTGTTAATAATATGAGTTTATTTGGTTATGATCATTGTTACGAAACATTATATGAAGTACCGAAATTGGTTTAAATGTAAGCACGAAAAACAAAGGGCCATATCCCCGTCAAAATTTATTTTCCATTATAAATAGTTAAATACATCATAAATAACGGGTTCGATATTCTTGTTTCCATTATAAATAGGACTCATTTGCGTCCCTTGTGCCATACCCTCATTCATTAGCAATTCTTTCCTTTCTAGCATTAGTCTCTAAAGCATTATATATGTGTGGTTTATGTTCTTAACTGCCTCAAAAACCGTGCGAAAACTTCATTTCTTAGAGCCTGGAGGAGTTTTTGTTTGTTTTTCTTCTCGACAAGCAATTGTATTTGAAAGGCTATGTTTAGCCACTTGTGGGGATGAAAAACAAAAAAACATAGTATTTGGAAAACCTTGTTTCTTTGGTATCAAGATTTTTCAAATACTATTGTTTGTTGTTGTTTGGAACTACATCCGCAGGTGCTCCATTCAGATTGGAGTCTCGGAGATGTGGTAGACGACCCGACCTTAAGGAAATTTAACATTGTTTTTCACTTACTTCTGTCATGTTTTCTTATGAAAAGGTTTGGAATTATCATAGGAACTGTAATGCTAGCCTGAAGCAAACCAACAGTGGTAGGTTATGCACTTGTATAATTCAGAACTCCTTGTACTCTACACAATTACAATGGGCATGCTTATATTATCAATGGTATTTGCTTTGCTTGTTGTATGTACTAGCTCTCGAATCCCGTCTAGTTTCAAGTGAGAAGCTCCTAACCGTTGAGGACTGTCGCAACCGTTGATTTACAGTGAAATTATCACAATAATTGTAAAGCCCTGATACAAACTAATTGTGGGTGGTTATGCACGTCCATGTATTGTCCTTGTGATATATTTTGGGGGTGTTTGGCAAACAACTTTTTGAAGAGCTTTTAGCTTATTTGGGTACAAATAGCAATCAAACCCTCTATTTTTACTGCAAAATAAGTTGAAATAGAAAACGCTGAAATTTCGAGCGGTTTGGAAGAGCTGATTGCAAAATAAGATGTTAAATGACGTACTTCACCATGTTATTTCTATAATTACATCCTTTCCCTAAAACCTAAAATAATAGAATAAGATGTAAACTTAATTTATTTTCAATCAACTTGTATAAAATTATTTTTATGCAACGTATAATTATTAATTAGTGAAATTTATTTTATTATTATATTTTTTAGTTGTAGATTCTCAAGTATATTTTTGTTAAGAAAATGCTTGTTTTTGTTTTTTGAATTTTTGTACACGTTTCACTACTTATTTTGCAAGTTTTGAAACTTGTCTTCCAACTGAAAATGTTAGCTATCTTTACCTTTTATATTTTATTTGTTTGAGTTTTTCTACAAGTCTCGAAACTTATTTATTAAGTTTTGATACTTTGTCCAAACTGAATATTTTCAGTTAAGAAAATAAAACAAAACATAAAAGTGGAATTGGTGTCAAGAATCTCTAACCTCGCATCAGGAATCGGCGTTAATAGGCAAATGACGTTTGGAACATGTGTATGTCTGTTGTTGTCATGGGGAAGTGGAATTGGCAGAAGTAGGAGAGATAGATAGATGTGACTATTTAGATTCTCTCAGGGATTTGAACTAGCGTGTTCAGGTAGGAGTGTAACAGAAGTATGTCGTCAAGCATTGGTTTATCCTCTAAACCCTAAAATTTCAGTCAAAAACTATAAACCAGTAACCCTAAACCCTTATCCATTTCCTTGTAGATTGTTGGCTTAATTACTAGTAAGAGAAATGTAAACCTTACAACATATATTTTAATCACATAAACCACAACCTCTAAACTACACCTTCCACCATATAGATTAATCACATAAACCAATAACCCTAAACTACATCTTAAACCCTAACCCATTGGTACTAAACCGTAAATCATGGTTGAAGCCATAAACTTGAAAGTTGAAAGCTATAAGAATTCGTCACTTTTAATCCTTCATGCCCTAAACTACACTGTAAACCTTAAACCACTAACAATAAGAGGCTGAGAATTGTAACCTAAACCAAAATACTTGTAGCAATAAAAAATCATCTCATAATCCAATAAGGCAATAACCCTAAATTACAACACAGAAGTTAGTCATACCAAATTTGTTGTAGTTTTTGTACGGTTTATGGTAAAATCTTAACTGTCAAAGGAACTAAAATGAACACAAATACCAACATTTTTAATACTATTTATTTTGGTAAAATAAACACATAACAAAGGGACTTAAATCCTACACCTAAAAACCCAAATTCAAAACAATTATCTCATAATCTAAAAACCCTATATTACAGGTAACTCTTACCGATTATAGTTTTGCTTCCATAGTTTTAGGGTTTAAATTTAATCGGAAGAAGTGGGGCGGAGCCAGCAATTTATTTGAGAGGTGCAAATTTTAATGGTATTTAAGGGGATCATTTTATTTATAAAAGGGGTGTCATTTATATATATATATATATATGTATTTAAATTTAGTATATACAATTTATATGAGAAAAAAAATTCTAAAAAATTGGGGTGTCAACAGAAACCCATTGTTATACATGGCTCCGCACAGAACTAAAATAAACACAAATAGAACCATATTAAAACTATTTGGGTACAAAGTAATATGATAAATGCTAATTTCTATGAGAATGACAAGTTAAACGATAGCTGAAGGAACTAGTTTAGGTGAAACCTAAGATATCAGATGTTTTACTATTGATTTCAGTTTTAAGATTCCAATTATATGTACAGAAACCCTTTAAGATTCCGATTATATGTACCGAAACCCTTATGGTATATTTAACATTTTAACATGTTATACTTTAAACCTAATCTCTAAATTTAATTATGTGTTTCTACTACGTTTGGCCGTGACTAACGTTAGGTATGATGCGGTACCCCGTTATTTATACTTATCATATTAGTAATATATACCTCATTTTTCGAAGCACGATTTAAATAATAAATGAATAATAATTTTTTATAAAGCCAAGACTAAAATAATAAGTAGATCGCAGTAATATTATCATATTATGTAAGAATGAACAAGTTTAATGTCTGCTGAAGGAATATTAGCAATTTTAATAAACCTTAGTAATAGGAGTAGTACCGAACGTCTGCATATAGAGATTGGAGCCTTGGCCGTGAAATTTAAAATATTACTGCGGATTTCAGTTTCCTTTAAAACGTATTGAAACATATTTAAATTTACATCTCTAGGGTTAGTGTACAAATTACTTCTTAGGTTCTAAAATGAAAAAAATAGCAACAATCAAAAATAAATTTTATGTTAGAACCATTGTTACCAATATCATGAACAAGAAATAATTTATAGCGACTGCGATTTCAGGTTAGGTTAGGTTCCGAACGCCTCCAAACCCATTTCCCTCAGTTCGATACTAGTTACATTTCCCACTTCGAATTGTCTTTTCCGTTGGTAACAGTTCATTGGGATACATTATGTATCGACAAGAGGAGGTTTTAATTTAAATTTGGCATTTTCAATACATTTTACAGACGCATGTTCCCAATATAAACGAGTCTTTTCACTGACACTTTCCTTGTATATTTATTGCCATCCATTCATTTCGCACTATCCATTAAATGTTTTGAACGTCAACATATACACTCTTGAACTTTTGTAAAAAAACCTAAATTATTATATTTTCACTTATGATATCCGTTAAATTGTCAATGCACATGTATTGAAACACATATTTAGTGGTTCGAACGACGTAAAGTTTGATGTTCCTGCCAAAAAATGCCTTTTCAGTTCTAATATCAAAATATTACGATATAATATTAAAATATTATTTGGTATGTTCAATAAAAAAGTAAAAAATCTCGGTTCAAATTTCAAAAGACACATGTTCCCATTAAATATACGTATTTTAAATGTCTTGTCAATTGTTGCATTGGTTAGAATAGCTTCAATATAAGTTTTATAATTTCATTCAGGAACTGGTTAACAAATTTCGAAATCCCCTCATCCAAATTAAATTTTAATCTAAAATGTAAATAATTTTGGTTTATTTATAACGAAATGTGTACCGAAACAGGTTTATATGTAAGGAATACAAACAAATGACCATATCCCAGTCAAAATCCTTTTTCTACTATAAATATATCCTAAACACAGGGTTTGATATTCTTGTTTATATTATAAATATGACTCCTTTTGGGTTCATATTGTCAAACCCTCATTAGCAATTTTTTCCTTTGTCGTCTTCGTTTGTAAGCATTATTTGTGAAGTTTAGGTTTCTATTGAAGGTGATGGCAAATATCCAGGGACTTTATTGTGTTCATACTAGAGAAATGATATATGTTTTTAGGGTTTTCTTGTCGACAAGAAATGGTATTTGAAAGGCTTTTATTAGCCAATTTGTGGGGATGAACATCAACAAACATAGTATTCAACGTGAACTTTGTTTCCTTGGTAGGAAGATATAATCACATTCTATGTTTGTTGTTGTTTGGAACAATGTTAGGAGCTCGACATGGTGTTTATTGTTTGGAACTACATCGAGAGCCGACATCAAGGAGGGACATTTGAAAGGGTGTTCCTCTCTCAGTTGTGGCAGTGTGCGATTGCGGCCATCGTGACAACGCTCATGCAACATCACATGATAGCATCAGTAGCACAAGCAACACCATATCCCCGTCCAAATCCTTTTTTATTATAAGTTTCTTGTTTCATGTGCAACCTTATACTATGGGTAAAGAATCTTTTGTCTCACTTTGAAGGGCTGAAAGTTTTGTCCCCTTAATAAAAGGCTGATAGTTTTAATGACATTTTCTTATTTCGTTATGAATCGAGTATTCATAGTAACAAATACTGGGTTGATTCTGAACAAAAATATACCACACAATGGCTAAAATCAAAAGAAATTTCACCATAATTACTTTATTGTACAAAATTAGGGTGATGAAAAATAAATGTGAAATGGAGGTAAAAATACACGCCAATTCATATCAAATTACCTTTATAAATGACGTCTCAGTTTCCCCAAATTATTCTAGTCTTTTAGCTTTCTAGCTCCATGATATTTTCCTTTTAAATACAGCACAACTGCACAAGGAAATCTACTGGGCAGCCTGCACTTCCCTACGTATGCTCCACTCATCTTCCATTTCCTTACTGAGAAATCATGGTCCGATGACTCATAGTAACCCGTCACAACAACCAGCCACTTTGAATGGTGAGGAACCCTAGTCCACCATCTTCGTCTTCTCATCCACCGTCTCTTGAATCGAATACAACAACCTCTGGTGATACGACCAGATGGCTCCCCCAGGGGGTCCAAGTCATTAAGGGATTGAGAAAACTTGATGAAGTAGGCACTTTCTCAGCTCATGAATTTCCTAGACTTTCAACTGAAGTCCTTCCACCTACACCTACAACCACCAGGTCCCCTACCACCCCCAGAAAGAGACAACAACTAGATAATGATGTTGGTGCCACCTCCCACCCTAAGAAGAAACCCACTTCAGGCCGGGACAAAGGCAAGGGCATCATCATCATCAGGGAACCACCTTCATAGTATTAAAAAATTCAACCATATGACGCCAAAAATTATTGCTTGATTATTCGTATCATTATTATTTAAACTTCCCATATTTCGATGATTCTCGTAAAATTTTAAAGTTGAAATTATTTAAACTTCTCATATGGTTATATATATATATATATTTCTTTTCCGTTCATACATTAAATGTTTTCAAAATAGTCATTCCCTATTTGTAATTAATACCATCTTTTAGAGCCTTTATTTTTAGGATGCTTAAAGGAAGATAACTTAGGATCACACTATGAGATTAAAACTTCAAACACCTTTGTAACTTGCATGGTTTAAGGAATTCTAGTACACTTAGGACATAGACCAACTTAGAAAGAAAATTGGGTAAAAAGTTAGAGGTGCCCACCACTGGCTCTAGCTTAAGGAAGCCCTAGAGGTGCCCGAAACCGGCTCTAGGCTAACCACTAGAGGTGCCCGAAATTGGCTCTAGTCGGTTAGGTTTCTTAAATGTAAAAAAAGGTAAAACAAAAAACAAAATTTACCCAAGTTAAGTAGGTTAATGCTTAATTGTTTTTTTTAGAATCCTTACAATCATCTTGTTCACAATACATGCACACACTCACAAATCTTATAGTTTGATTCTAGGAAATTCCTAGGGCATCCAAAGACTTAAAGGCCAAACGTTCTTCATCATGGTTTGGAGAGAGAAGGAAAAATATGACCAAGGAGACGGTTTATAAAAACTAAGGTTTGGCAATTGATGGTTTGCAATGCTTGAGGACAAGCAATAGTTCGAGTTTGGGGGTGTGTTAAGTGTGTAAAAGTTCTATATTTACACCATTTTTTCCATGACAATTATTGCTAAACCTACACCAATTTGAATTGCATTGCAGCTCTTTGTGCATAAAACACTATAATTCATGTTTAAAGCTGCTTGATCTTTATATTCGTGTTATTTGGTGGAAAAGGTATTTCTGGGTATCTGTTTTGTACATGCCGCAGGTTATGCCCTAGCGGGTGATACCGCAGGTGATGCCCTAGTGGGTGATGCCGCAGGTGATGCCCTGGTAGATGATGCTGCCCGGGCAGGCGATGCCGTGCGGGAAATGAAGGAAAGGGAAGAAGGTGCAGAAATCATCCCCCGATGGTCCAGATCTAAGCCAGCTTCTAGTGAGGGAAGCAGAGCCAAGAAAGAAAAACATGGCCAAGACGCCGCCACGGCAACAACCATCCATATTCGACAGTGGCAAAAATATGCAAAGTGGTATGCATTTTGAAGAGCATAAAAGCCAGATTTTTCTACATATTTTGCACGACAATTGGACCACGAGAAGACCACAAAAAGGCTAATGGAAAGTCAAGGGCGGATCCCATGCAAAAAGGAGAATTTCAAGAAAGGAATATTTGAACCCCAAAAATATATCTTTTCTTTTAATGTAATTTAATTCCAACCTTACTTCCTCCCCAAGTAGGACTTGACCTAGCCTTCTCCTATAAATAAAAAGGCCAAGCCACCAAATTAAAGGAGTCGAGTATTGAGAGGTAGAGAGACTAGGGTTTTATCAAGCATTCATCTAATTCTTAGGCTAGGGTTATTTTGTTTAGTAGTTGTGGGAAAAAATGTATTTTAAATAAAATTAATGCAATTTAGTTTGAGGTTTGCTTGTTCTTGGAATTGATTTTATTCTTGCAATCGAATCGGGAGAGGGTATTGTGAGTTATCTATTTGTTTAACATCGAGAGAGTTAAACTCAAGAAATGAATGAGCATGGTTTTCATCACAACGATGAAAGCTAACTCGACTTAGGGATAAGTTGGAGTTTCAATGGCTAAGAAGAACGTGGGATTGGTCGGTGTTCGATCTTGGTTCATCCCGGGAGGTATTAGAAAGAGTTGTGCATCAACAATGTTTCAGCTTAAGGATAAGAAGAAACCACTAAAGGACGTTCTGCCGAATCTCAAGATGCTACCCGCCGAGGGATCAAGGGATTGCTATCGCGGCAGGTACTTGATTTCCTATTTGCCGAGACAACATCGAGAGCTGTTTTCAAGACAGATTGGTGTTGTTGCATTAAGATTGAAGACATGATCAATTGGATTTCACACTAGGACGCAACTTAACCCGACCTACTCTTCTCTCTCTTATTTGATTTATCTTTTATTTTTATTGTTCTTTAGTTTATTAGTTAGATAAAACTCTTCCTATCACTTATTTGTGTTTTTATTTTCTACAGTGCAGTAACTTAAGCAAGTGGCCCAAAGCCCAATCCCCGTGGAGACGATATCTTAAATACTATAACTTGACAGAAGTGTACACTTGCACTCGATTTAGAGAACTCCTTTACATTCTACACCTAACCCAACCCGAGTCCGGAAAGGACTACACAGTTTACAGTGATGCATTGCACCTCTGGTTAGGTTGTGTATTGATGCAAGAAGGCAAAGTCATCGCTTAAGCTTCGAGATAACTTAAGCCGCATGAAATGAATTATCCTACTCATGACCTTGAATTGGCTGTAGTTGTATTTGCATTGAAAATCTGGAGACATTACCTATACGGAGAAAAATGTTACCTCTTCACCAATCATAAAAGCCTCAAGTATCTATTGACCCAAAAGAAGTTGAATCTTCGACAATGAAGGTGGATGGAACTCCTTAAAGATTACGATCTTTTCATCGATTACCATCCGGGCAAGGCTAACGTTGTAGCTGATGCACTCAACCGCAAACCTTTGCCTAGAAAGTATCTATAGTGAATATAGAGTTATGTGTGCTATAGAGTACATTAACTCATTGTAATATCACTATCTTGTAGCCCCTCGGGCAATTAATACTCACTTTCGGTTACGGAAGCATCATTGTCTTGTAGTTGAACTTCAAGTTCAATCTACCATCGTTTCGTGAATCAAGGCTTTGCAAGAGCAAGATCCTGAGCTACAATCCATTGCTTCTAAGTTATTGGACAAGCCCAGCTTCAGAATTAATTCTAAAGGGCTTTTGTGTTTTCACGACTGGGTCTGTGTACCTAATGATGAATCTCTTCACACTGATATTCTCTCTGAAGCTCATTCGAGTTCTTTTTCTGTTCACCCCGGGTATGTGAAGATGTATAAGAACTTACATGAACTTTATTGGTGGTCAGGCATAAAGCAGGCCATAATCGACTACATCTCCAAATGCCTTACGTGCCAACGTGTTAAAGCAGAACATTGTGCTCCTACCAGATTACTGCAACCTATCAATCCACCGAAATGGAAGTGGGAAAAGATCACTATGGATTTTGTTAGCGGTCTACCTTTAACTCTCGCGAAGCATGACGCCATATGGGTCAATGTAGATCATTTCACAAAGTCATCTCATTTCATACCGATTAGAATGGATGTAAAGCGTGTAGGTGTTCCCTTTTTGTGAGAGCGCAAGTGCACACTCATGCCAAGTTATAGTATAAAAGATGTTGAATCCCACGAGGATTGGACAGCTTGTCTCGCTTCATAGTTCCTGCACAAAGTAAAATAAAAGCACAAGTGAATTGTTTGGCTGAGAAGAAAAGTAGAAAAAAACACAGGTAATAGAAAAGGTAAATCAGGTTGATAGAGCAGGCATGGTTATGCTGCCACTTAGTGTAAAAACTGCGTTGTAATAGGTATGAGTTATCCTATGCTGCCATGATATGCTGCCTCGGCGGGTATGGCGGGCGGCAAACTACGACCCTGTCACGCGGCTGCAGCAGGTCACTACCACTGCAGGGGTGTACTGTCTCGGCAGGTGGAAGGGAAAGAAGTCTTGGCAGCAAGTCTGGAAGATACTCCAAGTTCGGCAGGATAGTCGACAGTGATCCCTCCTAATGCTCGAGATGCTAACTTGTGGACTAGTGTGGAACCAAATTAGTCAACTCGGTTGGTGATCCCTTTTAGCCGCTGAAACTTGTGGACAAGTGTGGAACCAAGTTAGTCACGCCTCAGCATGTTGTGACCGTACTTAACCCTTTCGCGAGCCTTGCACTTTCGTGCCCGACAAATGGATTCTCTCAAACGACTGGTGTAGAAAGATTGAAGGAATGAAGAACAATGGATTAGGTAAACTTGGAATATTTTATTGAAGAATAACTTAAAACCCTAAAACAACCATTTCTCACTAGTTACAACATAACCCTAACCCAAATAGAATTTAGAACATGGCGGCGGTGAAGAACACGAGAAAAGTCTATAAAAAGCCTAGGATGATTTGAACTAGGAGTACAATGGGTATTTATAAACTAATGACTAGGTTAAGTCCTCTTTAAAGTAGAAGTCCTCGAAAGTAGCTTTCCATCTTTAATATGACTTTAAACTCTGACTTCTTTGTGTGGAATATGGACTTTATCTCGTTTGTCTTAGCCCGCAAGTAACCTTGAGATTTTGCTTCGGCGACTCTAGCTGCTGTTACAGACGTCAGTAAATTGCGTGATCGACACTGTTAGAATCAGGATTTTTTGCTCTGTCGATCGCACTCCAATTCTCTAAATCCTCAGTTTGCTGCCCTAGGCGGCACTGGGCAGCACGGGGCGGCACTGGGTGGCACTGGGCGGCACTGGGCAGAACTAGGCAACACTGGACAGCACTGGGCGGTACTGGGCAACACTAGGAAGCACTAGGCGGCACTGAGCAGCACTAGGCAGCACTGGGCGACACTTGGCAGCACTGTGCGACACTTTGCTGCCCTCGTCTGCTACCTCAGCATCCTCTCCTCTGGTCTGTCCTCCTCTTATCAGCTTCTAGTCCTGGAAAACTAAATATACACTAGAACAACATCTTTATTATAACAGATATTCAATAAAATCATGGCAGAATAAAGAATGCTGTAAAATGCAATGCATGAACCTAATTATGCCTAAAATGTACCTGAAAACAGTAATAAAACGAGATGGAATGTGTACAAAATATAGGACTGTTGTGCACTTTACACACCCCCAAACTCGAACTACTGCTTGTCTTCAAGCAATGCAACCTAACTAATCATAAAATACCCGCCTTTTTATTAATTATAACGAAAAACTTGTTTTCAACTTGGTTTGTCGCCTCCAGGCCGTGGCACCTACATATTGTTAGTGATAGGGAAAATAGTATAGATTAACTTAGAATTAATTTTTATGATGCCAGTGATGTGTGTGCGAAACTGTGAACAGGCTGAATCTGCAGATTAAATAAGTAAACAAAGATATTGTTATGATATAAGGTTGCTGTCGAGGCAGCACAATTTAGCACATATTTTAATCAAGGCCTAAGGTCTTCAGCTCATCACAACTACTCTAAGATCTATAGTTAAGATAGGAGCATACTACAAAACTCTGAACCTTTTGAGTAGAGTCATCCCGTGAAGACTTTCATTCACTCATGCTAATCTATCCGTGGACTTTGGATAGCAGTGGAGTGTCCTTGGTACCTGATTCTTCCTAGAGCCTGTTTCGGGCACCTCTAGGGCAAACAACATATTTTTTTTTCTGTTTTCCTGTCGTGGCTGTGTTGGATTTTTCTGTCTCTTTTTGCTACCTCAGTAGCTACCTGCAACAATTGTTAGAACTTTGCAAAAAATTCTAAAAACATATCAGACAATGTTTATTAGTTATTATACTAACTCGTCAAGTCACAGAAGTGTTTTTACAAATTTGGCAGTCATAAAAAAATTCTAAGTTTTTATACTTTTTTCCAATTTAAGTTCAATTTTAATTATGGTGCGAAATATTAATCGATTATCCTATCATAGGCACAAGTCATAACAAATTTTTCAATTCCAATTATTAGTAAGGCAAGTATAATGCAAACTATATGCTACTAAGTATGCTTAGACAAAATTATGCGAGAGCTATCCCCCCCCCCCCCCAAACTCGAGATGGGCATTTCCCTCAATGCACAAAATAAAAATAGAAAAATAAAAATAAGATAGAATAACTAAAAAATAATATGAGAAAAGGTGTAACCCCCTTAGCCCTGCCTAGACGGTTGACCCGAACTACGAAGATTACACGAGAAAAACCAAAGTCAACTCGAAAGTCAACCTTGATTAGCGACCCTTTTTTTCTTTTTAATCTTGTCTAGATGCACGTTAACCCTAAGTGAACACTCGAGAAACATATATGTGTAAAACATAGCGATCGAATTTCAGAAAGAGACTCAATTGCACAATATACACGTATTAGGACCAAAACGTAAATTCTGTAAGTTAGAAAATCATAATTGATTTTAAAGTTACCAATATGAAATTAGTCATATTAAAAGCTTCCCTACAAAATTTCACCTTAATTAGACATCTCGAACTCATGCAATTGCAAATACAACTTTTGGGACTAAAACGTAAAGCTTGCACACTTCAACACCATTCAAATCAGTGCCCAACGGTCACCTGTTTCGAAACGGCATTGACCGTTCCGAAACACGGGTTGGTTCCGAGACTGGTTCCAAAACAGGGCCTTCTAGTAGCCAAATTGTTTCGAAATAGCCTCCATCCATTTCGAAACACGAAGGCCATTACAAGCCCTCGTTTCGGAACGCCAGTGGGTGTTCCGATACGGTTTACCCAGAAGCTACAGATTTTGCTGGTTTTTCATACATAAATCCACTCAAACACAACCTAATGACTTCCTAGTCATGCTAACAAGTCATCATACACATAAGGAGCATGTTTGCAACTCCTAAACACATTCATAACATCAAACATGAAACTTCACATGTCTATAGGCATGCTTCCTATTATCCAAAACCAAATAGTCAACCAATCTCCAAAACAAGCATTAAAAGACCATTTACAAATTCAAACCATAAAAAAAACATGCCACAACCTAGGGAGTTCAACACATCTCCCAAAACACATCTTAGGTTCCCTTTGCCAAATTACCAAAACTAATAGTGTATGAAAACATCACCATACATGAGCTTGGTTTCCCTTGGACACTCTAGCCTCCTTGTTGCCCTTAAACACTTCAATTATCTGTATTATTGATACAAGAGAGAGAGCGTAAGCACAATTGCTTAGTGAGGCATGCTCTAAAGAAACAACACAATAATGCATTTTAGTAAACACTTTCAACAAGGCTTTTTTTTTGAACTCATGATCATCTCTTTTCATGCAACCTTGCATACTTTACAAGCATCTCATGCTTCAATACAATCAACATAACATATTGGCTTTCAAGTGATAATTCATAACCATTTACAACACAAAACACAATCGGATATGCGGATTACAAGCGTTGTCCCACACGCTTCATACACGCTACCGAACAACACAAGGTGGAGTTTATCGGTACAATCACAACCCCTCAACACCCGTGATGGAGTTTAACGGTACAATCTCAACCCCTCAATATCACTCATCGGTAGTTGTATAATTCCACTAATGAGAGCAAAGGACACATAACACAAGTTCCACACACGAGCTTTTAACCACCGTTGTGATCTTACCTCACTCGTTAGGGTATTTGGATGGAGTTTACGGTACAATCACAACCCCTCAACATCCAAGGCGAATTTATTCACGGTGCACCCAATCTTATAGCCGGCTAACTATATCCGATTCAAGTACTTTCAAACCAATTCATCACTTGCCAATATACATCAAATACCATCATAAATTCATTGTTTTAAAGCATTAATCAAAGCCATTAAACATCATGCGTTTCCATGCATCATTACCAAAATATAACATGTCAAACCAAGGATCTCTTACCTTGAGCATCCTTCAACACATGGCTTTCAAAACAAGCATTAACCATGCTAAAACATGCTTTCAAAACAGAATTTAAACATGCAATTTATAACTAATGCATCAATCCATTTCATAGCACATCCGAGGGAGTTTTTCCGAAAACTTACTCTTGAGCTTAGCTAAGTTGTTTAGACTTAAACTAAGCTCCCAAAACCTTCAAATAATTGTTTCAAAGCTGGAAACCCAACTCCACTCACCAGTTACGTTTCGCTTGCTTGCCGAAACGCCAATCAAGCCTCCGGATCAACTCCAAAAGTGTCCGAAGATGTCTCCCCTATTTTAAACACATCAAAGCAGAGGATTAATGCATCATTATGCATTGAAATCTTCAGCCAACACACCTAAACTCGCTGCTCTACCCAAAACCAACATTTCGGCTACCAAACACAACCGAAAACACCTTCAAACTCTTTCAAAACTTAACCCAGCCAAGATCCATCACTTCTAACCATTTCTAAACATCAATTAACATCCAAAATAAACCTAAACTCGTCCTTATACCTCCAGCTATAACAGAACACCAAAAACACCTCAAAAACCACCATTTTCATAAGCAAAAACTTAGGAAATACAACCTATTCGGGATTGCATTGATAAAACCTCATTTCAACATCATTAGACATCCAAAATACATTAAAGAATCATCTCAAAACAGAGCCTAAACAATCACAATGAAATTCTTCAAGATTTCTTCCAATTCTCGAGTTTTAAGCCAAAATCAAGTTTCTAACATTAAAACCATTTATAAAACTTAAATTAAGGATTGAAAACTTGGGAATTTCAGTAAAGAACTGAGTATTTAGAGGAGAAGAACAATTTTACCTCTAAATGGTGATTTCTCCTTGATTTGAGCAAATATTCTTGAAAATTCAACGAGGAAATCAAAAGGATTTGATGCAAGATTGATTAGGAATTAATTGATGATAGAAATCTCATCAATTGAAGTGAAGATCAATGCAAAAGTTTCTGGAGAAAAAGTGTTTGGATGATGGGATTTTGAGAGAAAAATGAATGAGAGAAAATTAGGAAAAGGTAGTTATGAAATTCCAAAAAGTAGTTTCCCTTTTCATTTAATTAATTAAAACATTAATTAAATCACTCAAATTAAGGAAAAATCTGGAGAAAACATTTTTTTTGGTAAATTAGCTCCTTAAAGATTCAAAGTTTCAATCCTTACAAAACAATCACCAATAAACTTTTCAAAAATCGCATTTTAGTCACTACACCGAAATGTAGTATTTCCAAACCTTATTTTGTAAAATTGACTTTACCACTCTTTTATATATATTAAAAGAGGATTTTTAGATATTTTTCCATATTTTTAAAGCATCCCGAACTAGGCTTTCCCTAAAACCTCCTTTTATATTCGAACCGAAAATCAGACCGATCTGGTTCAGACCCTAAACTTCTAAGCCCAAAATTGGGGTGTTACAACTCTCCCCCCCTTAAGAAATTTCGTCCTCGAAATTTACCTGGAGAAAAAGGTACGGAAACTGCTTCTTCATATCATACATTCTTTCCCACGTGGCTTCCTCAACACCACGATGCTTCCACAACACCTTAACCAATTCAATGGTCTTGCCTCGAAGAACTTTACTGCCCGAATCCAGAATTTCAATCGGCTCATTATCGTAGGTCAATTCTGGATTCAACACCACTTCCTCCACAAGCATAACATGCGAAGGATCCGATCTATACCTCTGAAGCATAGAGACATGAAACACATCATGTATCTTTTCCAACTCTTGCGGTAACCTCAGCTTGTACGCAACATGACCCACACGTTCAATCACCTCGTATGGTCCAATGTACCTAGGGCTCAACTTACCCTTCCGGCCAAACCTCATCACCTTCTTCCAAGGCGAAACCTTCAAGAACACACGGTCACCTACGGCAAACTCAATCTCTTTACGCTTCAAATCCGCGTAAGACTTCTGTCGATCAGAAGCTCCCTTTAATCACTCACAAATGAGCTTCATCTTCTCGGTGGTTCCTTTCAACAAAGCCGGCATTGAAACCACTTCCTTCCGTACAAGGCTTCATAAGGTGCCATTTGAATATTTGCCTGGTAGCTATTGTTATAAGCAAACTCCACCAAAGGCAAATGCTTCTCCCAAGAACCTTGAAACTCAATCACACAACACCTCAACATGTCTTCCAGCACTTGGATAACACGCTCAGACTGTCCATCCGACTGTGGATGATAAGAAGTACTGAAATTCAGCCGCGTACCCAAAGCTTGATGCAAACACTCCAAAAAACGCGATGTAAACCTCGGATCTCTATCTGACACTATAGACTTTGGCACACCATGCAGTCGCACAATCTCAGCAATGTACAACTCTGCAAGCTTGTCCAAAGTATACGTAATATGCACAGGTAAGAAATGCGCACACTTCGTAAGGCGATCCACAATCACCCACACCGAATTCTTCTTCGATGGCGACAAGGGCAAACCAGACACAAAGTCCATGGTAACCCTTTCCCACTTCCACTCAGGAATCCTCAACGGTTGCAACAACCCAGAAGGAAACTGATGCTCAGTCTTAACCTGCTGTAAAACCATGCACTTACCCACGTACTCCGCATCATCCTTCTTCAAACCCACCCAATAGTACTCATCCTTAAGATCACGATACATCTTTGTACTACCAGGGTGCATAGCAAATGGACTACTATGAGCTTCAGTCAGAATAGTACGCCTCAACTCTACATCATTCGGCACTACTATCCGACTCCCAAAACATAGAACCCCATCATCATTAAAACAGAAATTTGAGGGTCTATCCTCAGCAATATCCTGAACATGTGGCACCAAAGAATCATCCAACAACTATTTATCCTTTATCAACTGAACCAAAGATGGTTTCACTTGCAATTCAGCCACAAGCCCTCCATCTTGCGAAATACTCAGGCTGGCAAACATAGCCCTTAACTCCACTGCCACCTTTCTACTCAAGGCATCCGCTACAACATTAGCTTTTCCCGGATGGTACTCGATCGTCAGATCGTAATCTTTAAGCAACTCCACCCAACGTCGTTGCCTAAGATTCAACTCTTTCTGAGACATCAGATACTTCAAACTTTTGTGATCCGTGTACAGAGTACACTTCTCACCATACAGGTAATGTCTCCAAATCTTCAAAGCAAAAACCACCGCAGCTAACTCAATATCATGCGTAGGATAATTGCGCTCATGCACCTTCAACTGGCGCGATGCATAAGCCACCACCTTACCTTCTTGCATCAACACACACCCCAAACCAACATAGGATGCGTCGCTGTACACCACAAACTCTTTCCCTGATTCAAGTTGAACCAAGATAGGAGCTTGTGTTAAAGCTGCCTTAAGCTTCTCAAAAGCTTGTTGCCTTGCTTCTGTCCACTCATACTTGAAATCCTTTTGCAACAACTTTGTCAAAGGTGCAACAATCTTCGAAAATCCATCCACAAATCTCTGGTAATATCCTGCCAACCCAAGGAAACTACAGACTTCATGAACAAACTTACGAGGCTTCCAATTCATCACCGCCTCAATCTTCTGAGGATCAACACGAATCCCCTCAGCAGAAACCACATGACCAAGGAAAACAACTTCCCTAAGCCAGAATTCGCACTTGCTCAACTTAGCATAAAGCTGATTCTCCAACAATGCCTGCAACAAAACCCTCAAATGCCCCTCATGCTCCTCCTCAGTACGAGAGTACACAAGGATATCATCAATGAACACCACAACAAACTTGTCCAATGATTCATGGAACACTCTATTCATCATGTCCATAAAAGCTACAAGAGCATTCGTCAAGCCAAACGACATCACAAGGAACTCATAATGCCCATACCTCGTTCTAAAGGCTGTTTTTGGCACATCCGCATCTTTCACCTTGAGCTGGTAAGAACCTAACCTTAAGTCAATCTTAGAGAACATAGCCGCTCCCTCAAACTGATAAAAAAGATCATCAATCCTCGGCAAAGGATACCGATTCTTGATAGTCAACTTGTTCAGCTGACGATAATCGATGCACATTCTCATAGTGCCATCCTTCTTCTTCTCAAACAAGACTGGTGCACCCCAAGGTGACACACTCGGCCGAATGAAACCATGATCAAGAAACTCCTGAAGTTGCGTCTTCAGCTCCTTCAACTCCTTAGGTGCCATTCAGTAAGGAGTAATCGACACTGGAGTCGCGTTCTCATACAACTCAATTCCAAACTCCACCTCTTGACTAGGAGGCAAAATTCAGGTAACTCCTCCGGAAACACTCTAGGAAACTCTCGCACAGTCCTGATATCTTGAACTCGTAACTCCTTAGAGCTAGGATTCATCACAAAGGCCAGATAAGCCTTACAACCTTGCCTCAGCATTCGGCTTGCTTCCAACGAAGACACCACATTGGAGTGAAACTTCACATTCTCGCCAACCACCACTACCTCGTAATCATCCGCAAGTTAGCACAATTGCTTAGTGAGGCATGCTGTAAAGAAACAACACAATAATGCATTTTAGTAAACACTTTCAACAAGGCTTTTTTTTGAACTCATGCTCATCTCTTTTCATGCAACCTTGCATACTGTAAAGCATCTCATGCTTCAATACAACCAACATAACATATTGGCTTTCAAGTGATAATTCATAACCATTTACAACACAAAACACAATCAGATACGCGGATTACAAGCGTTGTCCCACACGCTTCATACACACTACCGAATAACATAAGGTGGAGTTTATCGGTACAATCACAACCCTCAACACCCGTGATGGAGTTTAATGGTACAATCTCAACCCCTCAACATCACTCATCGGTAGTTGTATAATTCCACTAACGAGAGCAAGTGACACATAACACAAGTTCCACACACGGACTTTTAACCACCGTTGTGATCTTACCTCACTCGTTAGGGTACTTGGATGGAGTTTACGGTACAATCACAAGCCCTCAACATCCAAGGTGACTTTATTCACGGTGCACCCAATCCTATAGCCGGCTAACAATATCCGATTGAAGTACTTTAAAACCAATTCATCACTTGCCAATATACATCAAATACCATCATAAATTCATTATTTTAAAGCATTAATCAAAGCCATTAAACATCATGCGTCTCCATGCATCATTACCAAAATATAACATGTCAAACCAAAGATCTCTTACCTTGAGCATCCTTTCAACACATGGCTTTCAAAAGCAGCATTAACCATGCTAAAACATGCTTTCAAAACAGAATTTAAACATGCAATTTATAACTAATGCATCAATCCACTTCATAGCACATCCGAGGGAGTTTTTCCGAAAACTTACTCTTGAGCTTAGCTAAGTTGTTTAGACTTAAACTGAGCTCCCAAAACCTTCAAATAATTGTTTCAAAGCTTGAAACCCAACTCCACTCACCAATTACGTTTCGCTTGCTTGCCGAAACGCCAATCAAGCCTCCGGATCAACTCCAAAAGTGTCCGAAGATGTCTCCCATGTTTTAAACACATCAAAGTAGAGGATTAATGCATCATTATGCATTGAAATCTTCAGCCAACACACCTAAACTCGCTGCTCTACCCAAAACCAACATTTCGGCCACCAAACACAACCGAAAACACCTTCAAACTCTTCCAAAACTTAACCCAACCAAGATCCATCACTTCTAACTATTTCTAAACATCAGATAACATCCAAAATAAACTTAAACTCGTCCTTATACCTCCAGCTATAATAGAACACCAAAAACACCTCAAAAACCACCATTTTCATAAGCAAAAACTTAGGAAATACAACATATTCGGGATTGCATTGATAAAACTTCATTTCAATATCATTAGACATCCAAAATACATTAAAGAATCATCTCAAAAAAGAGCCCAAACATTCACAACGAAATTCTTCAAGATTTCTTCCAAATCTTGAGTTTTAAGCCAAAATCAAGTTTCTAACATTAAAACCATTTATAAAACTTAAATTAAGGATTGAAAACTTGGGGAATTTTAGTAAAGAACTGAGTATTTAGAGGAGAAGAACAATCTTACCTCTAAATGGTGATTTCTCCTTGATTTGAGTCAATTTCCTTGAAAATTCAATGAGGAAATCAAAAGGATTTGATGCAAGATTGATTAGGAATTAATTGATGATAGAAATCTCATCAATTGAAGTGAAGATCAATGCAAAAGTTGCTGGAGAAAAAGTGTTTGGATGATGGGATTTTGAGAGAAATTTTGGAAAAGGTAGTTATGAAATTCCCTTTAATCGCTCACAAATGAGCTTCACCTTCTCGGTGGTCCCTTTCAACAAAGCCGACATTGAAACCAACTTCTGACCTGTTTCAGCCCAGCAAAGAGGAGTTCTGCACTTCCTCCCGTACAAGGCTTCATAAGGTGCCATTTGAATACTTGCCTGGTAGCTATTGTTATAAGCAAACTCCACCAAAGGCAAATGCTTCTCCCAAGAACATTGAAACTCAATCACACAGCACCTCAACATGTCTTCCAGCACTTGGATAACACGCTCAAACTGTCCATCCGACTGTGGATGATAAGAAGTACTGAAATTCAGCCACGTACCCAAAGTTTGATGCAAACACTCCCAAAAACGTGATGTAAACCTCGGATCTCTATCCAACACTATAGACTTTGGCACACCATGCAATCGCACAATCTCAGCAATGTACAACTCTGCAAGCTTGTCCAAAGTATACGTAGTATGCATAGGTAAGAAATGCGCACACTTCGTAAGGCGATCCACAATCACCCACACCGAATTCTTCTTCGATGGCGACAAGGGCAAACCAGACACAAAGTCCATGGTAACCCTTTCCCATTTCCACTCAGGAATCCTTAACGGTTGCAACAACCCAGAAGGAAACTGATGCTCAGCCTTAACCCGTTGACAAACCATGCACTTACCCACGTACTCCGCAACATCCTTCTTCAAATCCACCCAATAGTACTCATCCTTAAGATCACGATACATCTTTGTACTACCAGGGTGCATAGCAAATGGACTACTATGAGCTTCAGTCAGAATAGTACACCTCAACTCTGCATCATTCGACACTACTATCCGACTCCCGAAACATAGAACCCCATCATCATTAAAACAGAAATTTGAGGGTCTATCCTCAGCAATATCCTGAACATGTGCCACCAAAGAATCATCCAACAACTGTTTATCCTTTATCAACTGAACCAAAGATGGTTTCACTTGCAATTCAGCCACAAGCCCTCCATCTTGCGAAATACTCAGGCTGGCAAACATAGCCCTTAACTCCACTGCCACCTTTCTACTCAAGGCATCCGCTACAACATTAGCTTTTCTCGGATGGTACTCGATCGTCAGATCGTAATCTTTAAGCAACTTCACCCAACGTCGTTGCCTAAGATTCAACTCTTTCTGAGACATCAGATACTTCAAACTTTTGTGATCCGTGTACAGAGTACAATTCTCACCATACAGGTAATGTCTCCAAATCTTCAAAGCAAAAACCACCGCAGCTAACTCAATATCATGCGTAGGTTAATTGCGCTCATGCACCTTCAACTGACGTGATGCATAAGCCACCAACTTACCCTCTTGCATCAACACACACCCCAAACCAACATAGGATGCGTCGCTGTACACCACAAACTCTTTCCCTGATTCAGGTTGAACCAAGATAGGAGCTTGCGTCAAAGCTGCCTTCAGCTTCTCAAAAGCTTGTTGCCTTGCTTCTGTCCACTCATACTTGACATCTTTTTGTAACAACTTCGTCAAAGGTGCAGCAATCTTCGAAAATCCATCCACAAATCTCTGGTATTATCCTGCCAACCCAAGGAAACTACGAACTTCATGAATAGACTTAGGAGGCTTCCAATTCATCACCTCCTCAATCTTCTGAGGATCAACACGAATCCCCTCAGCAGAAACCACATGACCAAGGAAAACAACTTCCCTAAGCCAGAATTCGCACTTGCTCAGCTTAGCATAAAGCTGATTCTCCAATAATGCCTGCAACACAACCCTCAAATGCCCCTCATGCTCCTCCTCAGTACGAGAGTACACAAGGATATCATCAATGAACACCACAACAAACTTGTCCAAGTTTTCATGGAACACTCTATTCATCATGTCCATAAAAGCTGCAGGAGCATTCGTCAAGCCAAACGGCATCACAAGAAACTCATAATGCCCATACCTCATTCTAAAGGTTGTTTTTGGCACATCCACATCTTTCACCTTGAGCTGGTAATAACCTGAACTTAAGTCAATCTTAGAGAACACAACCGCTCCCCGAAACTGATCAAAAAGATCATCAATCCTCGGCAAAGGATACTGATTCTTGATAGTCAACTTGTTTAGCTGACGATAATCGATGCACATTCTCATAGTGCCATCCTTCTTCTTCACAAACAAGACTGGTGCACCCCAAGGTGACACACTCGACCGAATGAAACCATGATCAAGCAACTCCTGAAGTTGCGTCTTCAGCTCCTTCAACTCCTTAGGTGCCATTCGGTAAGGAGTAATGGACACTGGAGTCGCGTTCTCATACAACTCAATCCCAAACTCCACCTCTCAACTAGGAGGCAATCCAGGTAACTCCTCCGGAAACACTCTAGGAAACTCTCGCACAGTCCTGATATCTTGAACTCGCAACTCCTTAGAGCTAGGATTCATCACAAAGGCCAGATAAGCCTTACAACCTTGTCTCAGCATTCGGCTTGCTTCCAACGAAGACACCAAATTTGCAAGAAACTTCACATTCACGCCAACCACCACTACCTCGTAATCATTCGCAAGTTTCAACGAAACTCGCTTGTTCTCAAAATCCACTACAGCTCGATGTTCAACAAGCCAATCCATTCCAAGGATTACATCAAAACCATAGAATGGCAATTCCATGAGATCAACAAGAAAAACATGGTTTTGCACTTTCAAGGGACATCTTCTATACAACTTTCGTGTCACAACGGTCTCACCAAAGGAACTAGTTACACGCATACCAACATCCAAAGACTCAACAGGTAAACCAAGCAATTGAGCATGTTCACGCAATATGTATGAGTATGTAGATCCATAATCAATCAAGGAAAGTAATGACAAGGATTGCAAAGTAAAGGTACCTGCAATCACATCCGTATCATTTCTCCCCTCACGCTGAGCATACACTCGAGCCTGGCCACCACCCTCAGGTTGAACAACCACCACATGCGCCACATTCCTCCCACCATCATTTCTGTGCTGGAAGTTATCACGGCCGCGCCCACGACCTCTCTGCGGTGCAACTACCCCAGGAGCACGTCCCTGACCACCACTGGCCAACAAAGGACACTCCCACCTCATGTGGTTTGCCGAACCACAACTCCAGCATGAATTACCGGTCACTGCTACAGGAGCCTGAACCTCTCAAATGGCCACGAGATCCACACGTCCAACACGTGTTCTGATCAGCCCTCATCCTATCTCCATGAATAGGTGCACCATGCCCTCTATTACCACGCCAAGCAGAAGACCGATACCTCTTATTCCGTCCTCTCTTGTTCCGTCCACCACCGGAACTATAATCAACAGCTCTTTTGCCCGATCTAGATCTAATGCCTCTAGAAGGCAGACCCAAGTTCTGCTCTATGTCATTCGATGTACTCACCAACACATCAAAATTTGTATACTCAGCTGCAAGCATGAAAGTCTTCACGTCCGTCACCAAACCATAACGGAAATGTTCACACCTCTCCCGCTCATCAGGGATTAGCTCAGGTGCGTACTGACTAAGGCAGACAAACTGGATCTCATACTCAGCCACCGTCATGCTTCCTTGTACAAGAGACATGAATTCTCTTTTCTTCTCATCTAGGTATCGCACACCTAGATACTTTCGCTTGAACGCGTTCAAGAAGAACGTCCAAGTCACATCATTTTCCTCCATACCAGAGACTGTGGTCGTCCACCACGTATAAGCATCATCATGCAGCAGTGACACCACACAACCCAACTTCTGCACATTGTTGCAGTTCATTTGCTCCAAAATCCTCTTGGTGCTTTCCAACCAATATTCAGATCCTTCAGGAGATAAACCTTTGAACTCAGTCCCTCCCGGACTGCGAAGACGTTCCAAAGGCAATCTCACGTTAGCATCACCCTGATGCGCAGCTCCGTGAGCTCCAGCTACTGTCACCTGAAAGGCTCCAACAATAGCCTGAATCAACACAATCATGTCTGGAGCAGCTTGCCCCTGCACACCTTCAGGTCCAGCGACCCCAGCACCAGCACCAACACCAGCATTATCACCTCCAGCACCACCACCGCCGAGTGGTCCACCACCAGGGGAGGAGGTATATCCACAACATTCTCAACATGTTCCTCATTCTCGTTCTGAGCCATAGCTCTCGTATTCATCCCCATCTCTCTACGAGGCCCCATTTATAAGAAAACAATGCACTGACACACATGCAATAAACATAATTAGGCTCAACAAGGTAAGTAATCCAAGTACTCAAGCTCATTTTCCAAAAAATAATTCCTTTCATTAGTTTTGATATGGAAATGGGCTCCCCTAACATGCTTTAACATAGCATAGCATCACAATTGCAACCATACATCACAATTCATAAAACAATCCTTCACTTAAAAGGTCCATCATGCAAAAACACATACATCACCTACATAACAATTCCCAATTACAACGAGAACCAAGCTCTGATACCACCAAATGTAACCCCCTTGGCCCGGCCTAGACGGTTGACCCGAACTACGAAGATTACACGGGGAAAACCAAAGTTAACTCGAAAGTCAACCTTGATTATCGACCCTTTTTTTCTTTTTAATCTTGTCTAGATGCACGTTAACCCTAAGTGAACACTCGAGAAACATATATGTGTAAAACACAACGATCGAATTTCAGAAAAGGACTCAATTGCACAATATACAACTATTAGGACCAAAACGTAAATTCTGTAAGTTAGAAGGTCATAATTGATTTTAAAGTTACCAATATGAAATTAGTCATATTACAAGCTTCCCTGCCAAATTTCACTTTAATTAGACATCTCAAACTCATGCAATTGCAAATACAACTTTCGGGACTAAAACGTATAGCTTGCAAACTTCAACACCATTCAAATCAGTGCCCAACGGTCACCTATTTCGAAACGGCATTGACCATTCCAAAACACAGGTTGGTTCCGAGACTGGTTCCGAAACAGGGCCTTCCAGTAGCCAAATCGTTTCGAAACAGCCTCCAGCCATTTCGAAACACGAAGGCCATTACAGGCCCCCGTTTCAAAACGCCAGAGGGTGTTCCGATACGGTTTGCCCAGAAGCTACAGATTTTGCTGGTTTTTCATAGATAAATCCACTCAAACACAACCTAATGACTTCCTAGTCATGCTAACAAGTCATCATACACATAAGGAGCATGTTTGCAACTCCTAAACACATTCATAGCATCAAACATGAAACTTTACATGTCTATAGGCATGCTTCGTATTATCCAAAACCAAACAATCAACCAATCTCCAAAACAAGTATTAGAAGACCATTTACAAATTCAAACCATAAAAAAACAACATGCCACATACTAGGGAGTTCAACACATCTCCCAAAACACATCTTAGGTTCCCTTTGCCAAATTACCAAAACTAATAGTGTATGAAAACATCACCATACATGAGCTTGGTTTCCCTTGGACACTCTAGCCTCCTTGTTGCCCTTAAACACTTCAATTATCTGCATTATTGATACAAGAGAGAGAGCATAAGCACAATTGCTTAGTGAGGCATGCTATAAAGAAACAACAAAATAATGCATTTTAGTAAAAACTTTCAACAAGGCTTTTTTTTTGAACTCATGCTCAACTCTTTTCATGCAACCTTGCATACTTTACAAGCATCTCATGCTTCAATACAATCAACATAACATATTGTCTTTCAAGTGATAATTCATAACCATTTACAACACAAAACACAATCGGATACGCAGATTACAAGCTTTGTCCCACACGCTTCATACACACTACCGAACAACACAAGGTGGAGTTTATCGGTACAATCACAACCCCTCAACACCCGTGATGGAGTTTAACGGTACAATCTCAACCCCTCAGCATCACTCATCGGTAGTTGTATAATTCCACTAACGAGAGCAAGTGACACATAACACAAGTTCCACACACGGACTTTTAACCACCTTTGTGATCTTACCTCACTCGTTAGGGTACTTGGATGGAGTTTACGGTACAATCACAACCCCTCGACATCCAAGGCGACTTTATTCACGGTGCACCCAATCCTATAGTTGGCTAACTATATCTGATTCAAGTACTTTAAAACCAATTCATCACTTACCAATATACATCAAATACCATCATAAATTCACTGTTTTAAAGCATTAATCAAAGCCATTAAACATCATGCGTCTCAATGCATCATTACCAAAATATAACATGTCAAACCAAGGATCTCTTACCTTGAGCATCCTTCAACACATGGCTTTCAAAACCAGCATTAATCATACTAAAACATGCTTTCAAAACAGAATTTAAACATGCAATTTATAACTAATGCATCAATCCATTTCATAGCATATCCGAGAGAGTTTTTCTGAAAACTTACTCTTGAGCTTAGCTAAGTTGTTTAGACTTAAACTAAGATCCCAAAACCTTCAAATAATTGTTTCAAAGCTGGAAACCCAACTCCACTCACCAATTACGTTTCGCTTGATTGCCGAAACGCTAATCAAGCCTCCGGATCAACTCCAAAAGTGTCTGAAGATGTCTCCACTGTTTTAAACACATCAAAGCAGAGGATTAATGCATCATTATGCATTGAAATCTTCAGCCAACACACCTAAACTCGCTGCTCTACTTAAAACCAACATTTCGGCTACCAAACACAACTGAAAACACCTTCAAACTCTTCCAAAACTTACCCCAGCCAAGATCCATCACTTCTAACCATTTCTAAACATCAATTAACATCCAAAATAAACCTAAACTCGTCCTTATACCTCCAGCTGTAACAGAACACCAAAAACACCTCAAAACCACCATTTTCATAAGCAAAAACTTAGGAAATACAACCTATTCGGGATTGCATTGATAAAACATCATTTCAACATCATTAGACATCCAAAATACATTAAAGAATCATCTCAAAACAGAGCCCAAACAATCACAACGAAATTCTTCAAGATTTCTTCCAAATCTTGAGTTTTAAGCCAAAATCAAGTTTCTAACATTAAAACCATTTATAAAACTTAAATTAAGGATTGAAAACTTGGGAATTTTATTAAAGAACTGAGTATTTAGAGGAGAAGAACAATCTTACCTCTAAATGGTGATTTCTCCTTGATTTGAGCCAATTTCCTTGAAAATTCAATGAGGAAATCAAAAGGATTTGATGCAAGATTGATTAGGAATTAATTGATGATAGAAATCTCATCAATTGAAGTGAAGATCAATGCAAAAGTTGCTGGAGAAAAAGTGTTTGGATGATGGGATTTTGAGAGAAATTAGGAAAAGGTAGTTATGAAATTCCAAAAAGTAGTTTCCCTTTTCATTTAATTAATTAAAACATTAATTAAATCACTCAAATTAAGGAAAAATCTGGAGAAAACATTTTTTTTGGTAAATTAGCTCCTTAAAGATTCAAAGTTTCAATCCTTACAAAACAATCACCAATAAACTTTTCAAAAATCGCATTTTAGTCACTACACCGAAATGTAGTATTTCCAAACCTTATTTTGTAAAATTGACTTTACCACTCTTTTATATATATTAAAAGAGGATTTTTAGATATTTTCCATATTTTTAAAGCATCCCGAACTAGGCTTTCCCTAAAACCTCCTTTTATATTCGAACCGAAAATCAGACCGGTCTGGTTCAGACCCTAAACTTCTAAGCCCAAAATTGGGGTGTTACAAAAGGGAAGGAGACTTAGGTTTAGCTGTTGTCAGATGGTGTAGAGGATTTGGAGGAGTTATCTGCTATGTTGTCCATTGTGAGTTGTGGGAGCAGGCTTGGTAATGTTGCCCTCTGCTGTGCATGGTGGCTCGATTCTTAAGGGTCTTAACCTGGATAAACAGTTGTGAGACGGGAATAAAACGCAAATAAAATCTGGTCCTAAGTAGGTAAAATCTACTCCTAAATAAAATAATAAAGATGTGGAAAGATAAAAACTTATACAAAATTTTGTTACTCTAGTAGTGCATTGATATGCATCTCCTAAAGTAACTACTCCCTTATGGTTTAGCTCAAGAGGGTCATCTTTGATACTTCTTGTAATCCATCTGCACCCTCTATCTAGTGATTATCCTCATGGTGGAGGAGTCCTTCTTCCTCATTCTCTTGTAATTCATGTGAACCTTCCTTCTTGTTCCTATTCTTAAAGGCATGAACATGTGATTAGGAAAAATTATATAACTACCTAACCATGTACTTACCTCCTTTTTGTCGAAGCTCATCATAAGGGAAAGTTTCTTTTGCTGCTGCGGCAACCAGCTGTTGTGGTAGTTTTCTGTCACAATGTTGTACCGGTCAAGGGAAAACTCTTTAGGCTCCTCGAAAATCTCCATCATTAGAGATTTTGACTGTTGTAACTCTTCCTGGATCGGCTCCTCTAGATATATATATAATCCATAGTTGTCGAGGTGTTTGCCAAGGCGGGTGTCATTATGGAGGCTTCTTTCGTGGCAGGCCATTCTGCTGAGGCATAGCTTTGCTCAGGTGCTATCAGTTCGTCCTCAGGGCAGATTTCTATGTAGCTGCCGGAACAACTGTCAATCTTGTTGCCCTCGCAGTGTTCTACATCCTCTTGGTTTGGAGTTTCTAGATGCTCCTCATACTTCAGAGATCTTTCCTCGCTTATCTCTTCATCCTTTTGTCCTAAGACATCAGTATCCCTCAGGCTTAATTGTTCAGGTTCATCCATCGCATTAATGGGGACTGAATTGCTCATACATGCATCCATCTTAGCGATGCAGGCATCCATGGTAGTTGAAACCTTTTCAATGAGCACAAGGAAAGCTTGAAGTGTGTCCTCCAAGGATCTTGATTGCTCTTGAGGATGATTACATTGCCAAGGCATATCGATTTCTGCAGCAAAACTGTTATGGTAAATTTTTTTTGAGATTTTTGATCATACCATGAAAAATCTTGTTGCTGTGGCGACAACTGTGGCAGCGGCATCAACTATTCTTGTTGTTGTTGCGGCGGCATCTGATGTCCCTGTTGCTGCCGCAACGGAATCTATTGTTCATAATCAGGCAACCATTCATGCGTGGTTTTCCACGACATGTCCGTTGCAAAATAGTTGAGGGCAACTTTCGAATGCATGATTGCCTTCACAAAATTCACAAGAACTTTCCCAAATATTGTTGCCCTTAACTCGTAGGGCACCTGAATAAGCACTTTCCCACATATTTTTTCTGAATAAAGATAAAAACTAAAATTAAAAGTAAATAAACTTAAAAAGTGCAGAAAATTAAAATGAAATTCGCTGCTACCAATCCCCGGCAATGACGCTAAAAACTTGTAGGGCATGTAGGTGTTCCCTTTTTGTGAGAGCGCAAGTGCACACTCCTGCCAAGTTATAGTATAAAAGATGTCGAATCCCACGAGGATTGGACAACTTGTCTCGCTTCGTAGTTCCTGCACAAAGTAAAATAAAAGCACAAGTGAATTGTTTGGTTGAGAAGAAAAGTAGATAAAAACACAGGTAATAGAAAAGGTAAATCAGGTTGATAGAGAAGGCAGGGTTATGCTGCCACTTAGTGTGAAAACTGCGTTGTAATATGTATGAGTTATCCTATGCTACCATGATATGCTGCCTCGGCAGGTATGGCGGGCGGCAAACTACGACCCTGTCACGCGGCCTCAACAAGTTACTACCACTGCATGGGTGTACTATCTCGGCAGGTGGAACAAAAAGAAGTCTTGGTGGAAAGTCTGGCAGATACTCCAAGTTCGGCAGGATAGTCGCCAGTGATCCCTCCTATTTCTAGGTTAGGATGCTCGAGATGCTAACTTGTGGACTAGTGTGGAACCAAATTAGTCAACTCGGTTGGCGATCCCTTTTAGCCGCTGAAACTTGTGGACTAGTGTGGAACCAAGTTAGTCACACCTCAGCATGTTGTGATCGTACATAACCCTTTCGTGAGCCTTGCACTTTCGTGCCCGAAAAATGGATTCTCTCAAACGACTAGTGTAGAAAGATTGAAAGAATAAAGAACAATGGATTAAGTAAACTTGGAAAATTTTATTGAAGAATAACTCAAAACCCTAAAACAACCGTTTCTCACTAGTTACAACATAACCCTAACCCAAATAAAATTTAGAACATGGCGGTGGTGAAGAACACAAGAAAAGTCTATAAAAAACCTAGGATGATTTGAACTAGGAGTACAATGGGTATTTATAGACTAATGACTAGGTTAAGTCCTCCTTAAAGTAGAAGTCCTCGAAAGTAGCTTTCCATCTTTAATATGACTTTTAACTCTAACTTCTTTGCATGAAATATGGACTTTATCTCGTTTGCCTTAGCCCACAAGTAACCTTGAGATTTTGCTTCAGAGGCTCTAGTTGCTGCTACGGACGTCAGAAAATTGCATGATTGGCACCGTTAGAATTAGGATTTTCTGCTATGTCGATCGCACTCCAATTCTCCAACTCCTCAGTTTGTAGCCCTGGGCGGCACTGGGTGGCACTGGGCGGCACTAGGCGGCACTTTGTTGCCCTCGTCTGTTGCCTCAGCATCCTCTCCTCTGGTCTGTCCTCCTCCTGTCAGCTTCTAGTCCTGGAAAACTAAATATACACTAAAACATCTTTATTATAACAGATATTCAATAAAATCATGGCAGAATAAAGAATGTTGTAAAATGCAATGCATGGACCTAATTATGCCTAAAATGTACCTGAAAACAGTAATAAAATGAGATGGAATGTGTACAAAATATAGGAATGTTGTGCACTTTAAAATGGACTATAGTCTCCCTAAATTAGCTAACTTGTACATCAAGGAAGTAATTCGACTCCATGAAGTACCCAAGTCTATTATCTCCGATTGAAATCCCCAGTTTGCATTTCGGTTTTGGAGAAACTTACAAGGAGCTCTGGGCACCATAGTTAATCTTAGCACAACCTTTCACCCTCAATTTGACGACCAGTTAGAAAGGGTAATCCAGGTATTTATAGAAAGAATCTTCCATTGAAACCTTAGAAATATGTATTGTTATTAAACCTTCCTATACAGATCTTGGAAGATATACTTCGAGCATGCATCATTGGCATTGGTGGAACTTGGGAGAAATCTCTACCCCTTGTTGAATTTGCCTACAATAATAGTTATCAGGCATCAATCCAAATGGCCCCGTAAAAGCGTTGTATGGTAGACAGTGTCGAACTCCATTGTGTTGGTCGGAGCTTGGTGTAGAGTGTCCACAAGTTCCATATTTTGTACACATTCATGCCCTTATTATTGTTGTTCTTAAGCCAATTTAGGCATATTTAGAAGCATTGCATGCATTATAATAGTATCTTCTCTTTTACCATGCTTTTATTGAATAATTTACGTTTGGTTGAGAAAAGTTACTGTTTTAATTTAGTTTATATTTTAGGTGCTATAGCTAAGAAGAGAGGAGAGGACAGGACATTACAGAAGGCTGGAACCAAAGGAGCTGTACTGAAGCAGCTCAAGATGCCGCCAAGGACGCTGCTGAAGTAGCATTTCCTCCAAGAGCCGCCCGGTCAGGAGGTACACCAAATTAGCCAAGATGGGTCGCGATTTAAAGAGGGCAATTTTCTAAGCCCAATGAGTCCAGTCTTGCAATTTTCTGAAGACTGTAGCGGCCGGTAGAGCTGATCCAAGACCGATAAGTAGGAGCACTTATCCTTACTTGCGGAAGAATGCAACGTCCAAAGAGTCCATATTTAAGTAATAAAAGAGTCTGTATTTAATGTAATTCACTTTTAGAACTCCTACTTCAAGGAGGACTCAAACTTAGGCCATGAGCCCTATATATACCCAATGTATGTAAGGGTATAAGGGCATGATGACGAGGGTGAGGGGATGCGAGCCTGAGCAGCCGCACAGCGAAGATGTAGGTAGATAGGTTGGAGTTGTTGGGGGTCGCAGCCCAACTCTTCTACGATTTAGGCGCGTGTATGTAAAGTAGTTTTAGGGAAACTATTGTATTAGTTTTGAGTTGTTTTCATTAAATTCCAAGGTTTGCTTAATCTACGATCTTTGTTCTTTCAATTAGTCTACACCAGTCAGTTGAGAGAAAATCCATTTGTCGGACAGGAAAGTGCAAGGCTCACGAAAGGTTTAAGCATGGTCACAACATGCAAAGACGTGACTAACTTGGTTCCACACTAGTCCACAAGTTTCAGCGGCTAAGAGGGATCACCAATTAAATGGACTTGCTTGTGTTAGGTTGACGTTGTGATTGCTAGGTATTGCCTACATCACGTGAGTGTTCGAGCATCCTAACCTAGAAATAGAAGGGATCACTGTCGACTATCCCGTCGAACTTTGGAATGTCTGCCAGACTTACCGCCATGACTTTTTTTCGTTCCACATGCCGAGACAGTACACTCCTGCAGTGGTAGTGACTTGCTATGGCTGCGTGACATGGTTGTAGTTTGCCGCCCACCATACCTGCTGAGGCAGTAATTCATGGCAGCACAAAACATACTCAGACTTTACAATGCAGTCCACACGCTACTGAGCTACATTATTCTTACCCAATCTATCGCCCAAATCTCTCCCTATCATTTCTCTCATCACTATCTTTATTTTATTTGTGTTTTTTATATTTCCAAATCGTGAGATTTAATTGCGCATTTACTAAATCTTTGTGCAGGAAACCATTTATAGGAGTTGCTCCAATCCCTGTGGGAGACGATATCTTTTATACTATAACTTGACAATACTGTGCACTTGTGCTCATAAATAGAGAACACCTAGACACTCTGCAAGTTTTTGGCACCGTTGCCGGGGATTGGCAACAATAACTATGTTTGAATTTTTGCAATTCTATTTTAGTTTTTGCACATTAAATCTCTTTTTATTTATTTGAAAAAAAGCATCTTTGTTTTCTTGGTGTATGTCCCGCCAAGGCAGCAACATCCACCTGAGGAGGGGAAGGACATGCCCAGAAGAATAGCCAAACACAAAGACCCTCAGGAAGTGGTTTTGCGTGGGAAAAGCGCAGCCCAACATAACCTATTTTTTTATTTTTACTTTTAAATTATTTTTAAGCATTAGGATTAGATTTAAGTTTTATTTAATTCTTGTATTTAATTTATTTATGGTTAGGAATGAAGAAAAGATCAAGAAAGATGAAAGAATAAAGGAGAAGCCCAACTAGCAGCCAAGGCAACCCAAGGCAGATTAGCATAACAGTTAGTGGCTTCATAACGGCTATATTTTGCCCCAGCGAGCGGAACAGATATTTGTGTAACAGCTAGAATCCCGTTATTCGCGTCGCAATAATTTTCGCCCGTTGACATCGTGCCCGCCAATGAAGTGGAGAGAATTGGCTATATAAAGCCAACTATTCTCCCCCCATTCTTCACTTTGCTTTCTCCTTTACTCTAAATTCTTTCTGCAATCTTTGCTTCCAAGATTTCCCTTGCTTTATTTTCTTTCACGTTCTTTCTTTTCTTTCTTTAGGAAATACAACCATCCCACAAACTATGGTCTCATCACAACAGCCCGCCACCACCTCCAAAACCCCTTACAAAAGGTTCTTGAACCCACTTGTCGAGGAGACCTACAAGAAACACTATAGAGAGCAGCAACTATAAGGAGAGATAGGTTTCCAATATACCTAGTATGATGGGGATTTTGGCTTGGAACCCTCTCTATTCGAAAGGATCCACAATATGGGCTGGGACCAGTTCGCACGACAGGCAGAAGGAATCAACAACAATCATGTGCCTGAGTTCTACGCCCACAGACCGACACCAGCAAGCCCTTTCGTGTATGTCCGCAGAGAAGGTGTCAAGTTCACAGCTGACATGATCAACAGCTTTTACAGCATAGAAGTCAGCGTCAATCCACACGAGGAATGGGAGTTACTTTGTCTAGCGCCGCCTGATGCCTTCCACGCACGGATCGACAGTAAACATGCCAAGTCTCGCCCTTATCTACAGCATAATGATGGGGCGACAGATCAACATTGGCAAGGTAATCATAAAGGAGGTCTATGCCCACGTAGAGAAACCAAACGTCAAGGGACCTCTCTTCTTCCCAGCACTCATCACTGGCCTGTGTGCCAATTTTCGCGTGCCGCCGCACCCAAAAGACACAATTCTTCCTGCCAAGGAAGGATGGACAAGAAGGGTACGTCAGAAGATGATGTATAACGCGGAGCCAGACATACCTTCCACCGCCCAACCGTCGTCCCAAGTTGTCGCCACCTCAGCCGCAGCGGGTAGTACTGAAGCTACCCTCCCGTTCGAAGTAATCCCCCTACTATGCAGCCTAGTTGAAAGCTGCCAGAGGATCGAGCACAAGTAAGTGATCTTCACCAAATACGTAGCGGACGTTCAAGAGGCCTTTGTGGCCTACTTGTTGGACAAGTATCAGGATGTCGGCCCACAGTTGCTCGCCTTTCTCACGGAGTTAGTAGCTTTCAAGCCAATCCATATCACTCCAAGACCAGCTGTTGCTCCTACCACTGACGATAGCGAAGGGCCGCACCACCGCCCCAAGAGAAGAACCTCTCCAACTTCTATCCAGCCATATGAACTAACCTCCTCATCCGAATCAGAGAATGATGAGAAAACTATTGTTGCATCCCCAGTAGCAAAAGGGGACGCTGGCGACTCAGACATGGAGATTTCAGACTCCTTTGATGACGAACCAACAGAGGCAGATAGAAAGAGAAAGTGGCCAACAACAGATCCCAGGGTGAAGGAACTAAAAAACAATCAAAGAAGCCCACCCCCACTCGCATCCAGCCGCCGCGTAGCAAGAAGAAGAGCCCAACTGACAGACCATCTGCTACGCGTCGCCTCGTCCTGCCCGCCTCCTCAGCATCCTCCTCTAACGCGGCAGCAATAGAGGTGAACTCCCTCGGTCTATAGCATCATTTTTTCTTTTCTTTTATTTTTAATTTTTATGTTTTATTTTTCTGTTTTTTAATTTTTCTTTTTATATTTTATGTTTTCTTTTTAATTTTAGTTTTGTAGAGGCATTGAGGAAAATTCCATCCTTGAGTTTGGGGGGAATTAGTCCTCATAGTTTTAGGTTCATTTAGGATCATATGTAAATTCTACCTCCTAGCACTTAATGAAATAGAAATCTTTAGTTCAAAAACTTGTGCCTATGATAGCTTAGCCGACTACTTATATTCACACCATTCTAAAAATTTTAAATCTAACTATGGGAAGATGCATGAAAAACATTTAGAAATTTCTTTCTACCAATTATCTTTATACTTGTATGTAAAATGCTGAATTTTTGCTTGAGTTTTGAGTTTAACACTGTCTACCTTACTTAATAAAAAATTCCTTGATTGAATACAGGTTTGCCGACATGGCAGCACAGGGCAGCACATCAAAGATGATAACAAAACCCTAGATGTGCCCGAAACAGGCTCTAGGAAGAAATATTAAAAACCCTAGAGGTGCCCGAAACAGACTCTAGGAAGGATCATGAGCAAGGACACTCTGCTGCTAACAAAGTCCATGAATCTAAACCAAGTGACAGACAACTTAGCAAGAGTGAATGAAAGTCTTCACGGGATGACTCTATTGAAAGGGTTCAAAGTTTCGTAGAGTGCGACTATCTTAGCTTCAGACCCGGAGAATAGTTGTGATGAGCTGAAGCCCTTAAAGCCATGATCAGAAAAAGAAAACAAAAGTGCCCAACTGTGCTGCCAAGGTAGCAACTCGTATCCTTTCTAGTAACTTAATTATTTTAGGCATTTTTTGTTAACTTAAATATCTCAGCATGGTTAGCATGAACACAAACCTGCACACACTGCACCGACATTAAGAAAATTAAAACCTAAGTTATTTCATGTCATTCCCTATCACTAACATAAAAACAGGTGCAACAATCTTGAGGTAAGAAATCAAGTTAAAGGCTAATGTTTCTATTAATTTTGTGCTAAGGGCAGGTTTACTTGCTAGGTTGCATTGCTTGAGAACAAGCAATAGTTCGAGTTTGGGGGTGTGTAGAGTGTTCACAAGTTCTATATTTTGTACACATTCATGCCCTTATTATTGCTGTTCTTAAGCCCATTTAGGCATATTTAGGAGCATTGCATGCATTATAACAGTATATTCTCTTTTACCATGCTTTTATTGAATAGTTTACATTTGGTTGAGAAAAGTTACTGTTTTAGTTTAGTTTATATTTTCATGTGATATAGCTAAGAGGAGAGGAGAGGACAAGACAGGACATAAGGCTGGAACCAAAGGAGCTGTACTGAAGCAGGTCAAGATGCCGCCAAGGACGTTGCCGAAGCAGTATTGCCGCCAAGAGCCGCCCGAACAGGAGTTACACCGACTTAGCCAAGATGGGTCGCGATTTAAAGAGGGCAATTTCCTAAGCCTAATGAGCCCAATTTTGCAATTTTCTAAAGCCTGTAGCGGCCGGTAGAGCTGATCCAAGACTGATAAGTAGGAGCACTTATCCTTACTTGCAGAAGACGGCAACGTCCAAAGAGTCCATATTTAAGTAATAAAGGAGTCTGTATTTAATGTAATTTACTTTTGGAACTCCTACTTCAAGGAGGACTCAAACTTAGGCTATGAACCCTATATATACCCAATGTATGCAAGGGTATAAGGGCATGATGATGAGGGTGAGGGGATGCGAGCCTGAGCAGCCGCACAACAGAGATGTAGCTAGATAGGTTGGAGTTGTTGGGGGTCGTGGTCCAACTCTCTTAGGGTTTTGGCGCGTGTATGTAAAGTAGTTTGAGGGAAACAATTGTATTAGTTTTGAGTTGTTTTCAATAAATTCCAAGGTTTGCTCAATCTATGCTCTTTGTTCTTTCAATTAGTCTACACCAGTCAGTTAAGAGAAAATCCATTTGTCGGGCAAGAAAGTTCAAGGCTCACAAAAGGGTTAAGCACGACCACAACATGTAAAGGCGTGACTAACTTGGTTCTACACTAGTCCACAAGTTTCAGCGGCTAAGAGGGATCACCTATCGAATGGACTTGCATGTGTTAGGTTGACGCTAAGATTGCTAGGTATTGCCTACATCACGTGAGTGTTCGAGCATCTTAACCTAGAAATAGGAGGGATCACTATCGACTATCCCGCTGAACTTTGGAATGTCTGCCAGACTTGCCGCCAGGACTTCTTTTCGTTCCACCTGCCGATACAGTACACTTTTGCAGTGGTAGTGACCTGTTGCGGCCGCGTGGTAGGGTCGTAGTTTGTCGCCCGCCATACCCACCGAGGCAGCAATTCATGGTAGCACAAAACATACTGAGACTTTACAATGCAGTCCATACGCTACTGAGCTACATTAGTCTTACAATATCTATCACCCAAATCTCTCCCTATCATTCCTCTCATCATTATCTTTATTTTATTTGTGTTTTTTATATTTCCACATCGTGAGATTTAATTGCGCATTTACTAAATCTTTGTGCAGGAAACCATTCATTGGAGCTGCTCTAATCCCAGTGGGAGACGATATCTTTTATACTATAACTTGACAAGATTGTGCACTTGCGCTCATAAATAGAGAACACCTAGATGCTCTACACTTGGTAAGGGCAAAATGTTGGGTCCTGACTTACTGCGAGAAACTAAAGAGCGGGTTGCAATTATTCATGATCGTTTAAAGGCTGCTTTTGATCGACAAAATGCTTATGCTGATCTTTAAAGACGAGACATTAAGTATGCAGTTGGCAAAAAAGCCTTTCTTAAAGTTTCACCATGGAAGAAGGTCTTAAGGTTTGGCAAGAAGGGAAAATTGAGTTCCTGATTCATTGGACCCTTTGAAGTTATTGAAAGAGTTGACCGCATGGCATATCAATTATTATTGCCCTCTGAATTAAGTAAAATCCATGATGTTTTCCATGTATCGATACTTTAGAAATACGGTTATGATCCTTTGCACATTGTGGAACCTGAACATGTAGAAATTCGTCCAAATTTGTCCTACGAGGAAGAACCGGTTCAGATTCTTGCAAGAGAAGTCAAGAGGCTTCGCAACAAAACTCTATCGTTAGTTAAAGTGCTTTGGAGGAGCCACACTATTGAAGAAGCTACCTGGGAACCTGAAAAGACCATGAAACAACAATATCCACATCTCTTCGGTTCAGGTAAAGTTCGAGGGCAAAATTTTCTTAAGGGGGAAAGTTGTAACACCCCAAAATCTGGTCTAGTCGGAATTGGGTTCCGGTGATCAGAAACTTCACATCAGTCAAGTATAAATATAGCATCAGCCAGTTAATTATTGATATTGGACCATAATCGAGTCAAATTATTGAAAATAGGATTTATTGAATAGTATCAAAAACATTTTAGTGGCCAAATTGTGGAGGTCGGGAGGTTGGAGTCAAAACTATAAAGAATTGAGAATTGAGGGACTAATCTTGTGATTAGCCCCTTTTTCATTAAAGTTCCCATATGTGGGAATGTCTGGAGAGTTTCCTTCATTGGAAGGAAACCTACACAAATTAAAAGCTAAGTAAATAGCTTAAACAAAGCTTCACCGAGACTTAGAATTAAGCAAGCACCTCTCAATCTTCTATCTACATCATCTTCCTCCAAGCTAGCACCTCCATTGGAGAGTAAGATTTAGTTTAGTTTTTCTTCGATTTATTGATATCAAATCGTTGCTATCGATCAGGTAAGCTCTAATCCTCAATTGATTAATGGATTCCATGCATAAATCGAGCTTAATCTGAAGCTAGGGTTTCGATCATCCATGGATATTTCATCGTCGTTATCTATATTGAAATCGGGGATCAATTTTGATATGGTTATATTAATTTTAATATCATATTATCGACCCTAATAATCTCCCTATTGATTTCCTAGCTCAAGATAACGAAAAGGAGTATCCATCAAATTCACCAAAGGCTAGGAACAAGGGAGATGTCATCCGAGAACCGTAGGAGCATCGAATTCTATGGTGAGTGTAGTTGGAGTCTCGGGAATAGGCGAGGAGCCTTCCCGAATCTATTATTGTTGATTTCGGTTTGATAGCTAACATTCCTTTTAAGGAAGTTGCATCAGATTGATAGTCGGATCCATTGGTAAGCATCGGTAAGTTAGTATTGAACATCGAACATAGTCATTGGTATTATCATCGTGCATTGTTATCGATATAACTATTGATAATGAAACATTGTGAATGAACCATCGGATAATGACATTGACATTGAAATTATGAAATATTGATATTGAGTCATGTTCACTATCGGTAACTTTAAAGCCATTGGTTATTGGAGTTATTATTGATTATTGACATTGGTATTGAAACCTTGGATTTGAATGGACTTTGGATACAATTGGCATGCCATAGAATTCATGAGCTCAGTGTACGGGTGGACTACGGTCCTAGGGCTACGACCTATATTGATTTGGCGAGGCGGAGGGATGTGTTTGGATATTGCTCATATTGGCGCGGCGGAGGGATTAGTGTTGAGTGTGTAAAAGTTCTATTATTTACACCCTTTTTACCCATATTTCTGCTGCATTCAAGCATCATTGCATTGCATTTAGGTTAGTTTTCAATAAAACATCACAGTTATATAAAAGGCACGGATTCTACTAAAAGATGGCTATTTTTGCAGGTATCTGTCATAGTAGACGATGAAGGCAGGCGCAGGGCAGAGAAGCAGGAGAGCGGAACTGGACAAGCAACCGAAGAAGACGAACCTGTCATGGACCTGTCGTGACAGCATGGTGACAGCAACTTTATAAAGAGGAAAAGTCAAGTGGACCTCGATAGATAGAGAAAAATCTGCTCGTCTGTCGTGTGAAAGCCAAATATTTTTCCAAGCACCGGAACAAAAGATATGTCAAGCCAAAGCTCAAAGAGAAGAAATTCCTAAAAGCAAGGATGCTGCTGGAAAGTAGGAGATTTTAGAGATTTATTCTTTATTAGAATCTTACTTTTAATTAAAGTTGTAATCCTTGTTACCTTAGATAACTTGAGCCCAAAGCTTATATAAGGGCATAGATTTAACCTAGGAGCATAACCGATTACCCCATAACCAAAACCAAAACCCTGCCGTCCACCCGTCACCGACATGTTCTAAATTCCCCTAGGGCTACGGGTTGTTTTGTAAAGTAGTTGCAAGGGTTGCTTTGTTTTAGGATTTTTCAGTTCAATAAAATAAACTTCAAGTTCTTTTATCTTGGTTTTAATATCTTGCAAGAGCATCGGGAGAGCATTGTGAGGTTATCCATTTACTTAGCATCGGGAGAGTTAAGTATACGAAAGAGATAAGAGCACGTTCTCTAGTTTATAGTTGAACCATCTCGTGCCTAGGGATAGGGCGAGGTTAAGTGCCTAGGGATAGGGCAAGGCAGATCTGGGATTCTTGCCAAACTTGAAGTACGGAGTTGGTGTGTCTGCTGCCCGCGACAGCCAACGGACAGCCGCCACGACAGGTGCTGTCGGCGACAGGCGCGACGACAGAACTGGATTTCCTAAACTCTGCAATACCTGCACTACTGAGCAATTCAATACCAGCCCATTACTCTTTTATTTGCGTTTTCTTTATTATTTTCGTGACAACAATCTTAATCTATTCTTTTCCCCTTGTGCAGATAGCGAAGGAAAGGGTTAGCCCAGTCCCTGTGGAGACGATATCAGATACTCTAGTATCACTTTATTACTTGCGACGTGTACACTTGCACTCAATTGCGATAGACTATTTTATACGCAACAAGTTTTTGGCGCCGTTGCCGGGGACTGGCAACACACTCTTACCCTAGCTTCTACACTTTTCTTTTATTTTTATTTTTATTTTTATTTTTATTTTATTTTTATTTTTATTTTTACAAAAAAAAACTCAGGTGAAAATACAGGTTCAAGGGCATCAACATGCCAGGAAAAACCATTCGAGAGTTGATGTGGGAAAGTTCTTGCAATTACCGTAAAGACATGCTGCCACGACAGCAACAGGGGCAGCAAATGCCGATGCCGCAGCAGCAAAATTTTTTATGGTACGATCAAAACCCACAAAATTTTTTATACCATAACAATTTTGCTACAGAACCCGACCTGCCCTGGCAATGTCATCATCCTCAAGAGCAGTCAAAATCCTTAGAAGACACACTGCAAGCCTTCATGGCAATCATTCAAAAAGTGTCGGCTTCTACAAACGCAAGTATCGTCAAGATGGATGAACTCTTGAGCAGACCTGTCCTCATTCATGCCACGACTGAACCTGAAATCCCGAGGCAAGATGACGAGGACGCCCATGTGAAGGAATACCCAACATATGATGAGTCTGAGCAACAACTTGCCATGGCAATGATCGAGGAGCCGGAATGGAGCAACACCGCGACAACGCTGAGTGAAATTCAAGAGAATGTCACGGCAGCAACCACTTTTGAGGCAGAAACTCCAGTCAAAATAGCAACTGCCGCCTCGACAGCAACTGCCGCCTCGACAGAAACTGCCGCCTCGATAGAAACTGTCGCCTTGACAACAACTGCCGCCTCGACAGCAACTGCCGCCTCGACAGCAACTGCCGCCTTGACAGCAACTGCCGCCTCGGCAGCAACTGATGCTGACACAACAACTACATCAGAGGCAAATTCTAAACCCACCACCTCGATTATGCCTGAACAAGATTGCACACATCCATCCCTATCATGGCACTCGCACGACCACCTAGAAGAGCTACCCAATGACAATGCCTCACCGATGGAATATGAGCAGGTAATAAACGAACCTTTTGAATTATATGAAAACTCACCAATTCCAATGCAGGAACCAACGCCGGTAGACACAGAATCATCAAAGTCTCTACTGATGGAGATCTACGAGTGGTCAACAGAATTTGATATAGAGAGTGATGGCACTTACCAATGTCCCATTGACCTGCAAAGTAACCTGATAAAGAACTGTCAAAATAACTGCCTGTCGCAGCAGCAAACACGACAGCAAGGGATACATTCAACCACAACAACATTCAACGAAAACAAGGTGAGTTTGTGGTCGAATGTCAATTTGATTATTTCTAATCATATATTCATGCCCTCAGAAACATTACCAAGAAGGGAGGACTTCATGGACTACAAAGGGAAGAGAAAGAAAGGAGCCCCCAATATGAGAATAATCACCAGATGGAGGGTACAGATGGACTTCAAGAAGTACCGGAAACGACGCCTCAAGCACTATCAGGGGACTGAAGCCCCAGGAATACAGGAAGTGGTTACTTTAGGAGATGCCCCACAAGGCACCCCTAATTTAACCTAAGTTTTATTTTTATTTTATTATTAATATTATTTATTAGGAATTAGATTTATTTTATTT
The DNA here is from genome assembly GCA_958450335.1 of Hibiscus tridactylites. Classification (NCBI taxonomy): domain Eukaryota; kingdom Viridiplantae; phylum Streptophyta; class Magnoliopsida; order Malvales; family Malvaceae; genus Hibiscus; species Hibiscus tridactylites. The sequence goes on along the minus strand of OY288287.1, from coordinate 56,526,394 downwards.
GAATAATATTTTGTTTTTCTAATTTCAGTTTTTAGGAAATAAAGGAGCCAAGAAGAAAAGGAGAAGTGACCCAAGCCCACCGCCCATCCATCAGCCCAATAAAGCCCATTTATGGAAACCTGTCGTTTCGGCTGCCGCCGCGGACGGATATGACAGGCTGACACGGCAGACGCAGAAGCGTGCGGCAGACGCGTAACAGACAAATAAATGCGTGTCAAACGTGTCAGACACGCTAAATCCAATCTGCCGCTCCGTTCTTCACGCCTGCCGTTGCGGCATTAAATGGGCAGATACCCAACAGCTATATAACCCCGTTCTCCCTTTCATTTTCATCACTTCTGATTTTTTCTCTCTTGTTTTCTCCTCTAGTCTTATTTGTTTTCTTTCTTTTTCACAGCCCTTGCAACCAAAATGTCGTCGAGACAAACCCGTCGTAACACTGTTGCCGCTTCTTCTTCAGCAGCCACATCACCCTTCGCCAACAAGGAACTATGGGAGGAGCGTGGCTTCATTTACAACAGAGATGCTCCCCATATGGGACTCCGGCCGTTCATTATGAAGGCCATAACGGCACAACTATGGGAGGACTTTGCCGAGCAGCCGGCGGAGCTTAATGATACTTTGGTCCGAGAATTTTATGAGGCCATAGACAGCAAAACGGCGACATCTGTCACCGTCCGAGGAGTGGCAGTACCCTTCACCGCCAACAGCATCAACCACACGTTCGGCCTCTTCTTTGGCCCCAATGATGATGCTCACCAACAATTTTGGGACACCCTCGACGCTGCTGCCTATGATGCTGTCATGATGGAGCTGACAGAGGCTGGGATGACATGGACCACCAGCAAGAAGAACCCCCACTCCGTTAATAGGGGGCAGCTACTCCCTGAAGCAAAACTATGGAACGCTTTCATCAAAAAGCGTATCCTGCCCTCGTCCCACCACACGACAGTCAACCGATAGCGGCTGGCCCTCATCCACTCTATCATGCATGACAGGCCCATCAATGTGGGCAGGTACATGAGGGACAGCATCATCGACTGTGCCTTCCGCTCAGACTCACGACTCTACCTGCCATTCACTATCACAACCCTCTGCCGCGGTGCTGCTGTACCAGAGGAGCCCTCCGACAAACTACACCAAGGTCATGGCTGGACCGACAATAACATCTCCAGCCTCATGGAGGTCGTAGCTGCCACACCCATCAACGCCTTCGATCCAAATGCACCACCTGCAGACTCGGATGAGGAACCTGCCACCGAGCCTGCCCCTGAAGTTGCCACCGCCACCGCTCCGACAGACCAGTAGGCACACATCCTTGCTGCAATCTCACGGGTAGAGGAGCGGCAAATGGGTTTGATAACTTTCATCCGCGATTTCTCAAATACAACGGTAAATTTCATTACTAATACTTTACATTATTCGGATGTCATCTTCCCCGCCCATTATTTCCATATCCCCTCCCCTACTCCCACACCACCTGTCTCTCCCCATACACATTCTGCCACTTCCACACCATCCCTTGCCACGACGGCAACTGGCAGCCCTCCGGCAGACACCTCCCCTCGAGGAACAAAGAGACCTGCCACTGATGACAACCCTCTTATCCGGAGGAATTTGGTGAGCGACTTTACGCGGGTCAAGCGAATTAAGCACGTGGCAGACAAGAAACGGCTGCCCAAAGCCAGCACCACCACTAGTAGCAGCTGGGATAGTGGCAGCAGTTCCGACGTCCGGCTAGTGGAGCAACCTGCCCCTCAACCTGCCGATGAACCTGCCCCTCCACCTGCCAATGATCCTGCTGATCAACCTGCTCTTCAACCTGCCCAGCCCCCTCCACAGCGCAGGCGCCACCATCAGATCCGCGTCAGCAGCAGCAGCGAGAGCAGCAATTGAAAATTTAAGTCTTTATTTTCCTCTTATTGCTGCCTGCTTTTATATTTTTGTGATGTACTTTTTCTTTATTTTATTTTTCGTCTCATTTTGCATTGAGGGCAATGCAACCCTTGAGTTTGGGGGTGGCAACCCTCCATATTTAATGGAGTCTTTAGCACATCTTTTGATTATTTGTTGTGTCTTATTATTTACTTATTTTTCTTAAAAAAAATCAGAAAATTAAAACTGTTGGCTTAAAACTGTGAAGTTAACTTACCTGTCATGACGGCTCTGTCGTGGCAGCATCTTTAGGACAGGTTAAGGAAAAGTTTAGAGCCTTTCTATAGTTCTGAAAACTTAAACACTTTTGTGACTGTTATATTGCTTAGATTTCTTTTAGCCAAACTAGAATAGGAAGCTTAGAACTTGAATAGCCCCTAGAGGTGCCCGAAACTGGCTCTAGGAAAAAAGTTTAGCAAAAGAAAAATCAAAAACCTAGAGGTGCCCGAAACCGGCTCTAGGAAGCTAACTAGAGGTGCCCGAAACTGGCTCTAGAAAAACTTAGCTTGAAAATAGAAGAAAAAGACGCATGAAAATGTGCCTTCTAAAAAAAATAAACTTTGGCATAAAATTCAAGTTAAGAAGTTGAAATATTCTAGTGAAACTAAGAGAGTCTTAGCATATAATTGTTCACAAGCATGCACACACTGCACGAGAGCTATAGGGAGATTCCGGACAGATCCTAACCTTTCCGACAGGTTGCTGCCGCCATAGAGAATGAGCGACGGGTAAGGGACAGTTCACTGTTTGAAGGCCAACACAAAAATTTTCATTTTTCCTTTAAGTCTTGATTGCTTGAGGACAAGCAAAAACTTGAGTTTGGGGGTGTGTTGAGTGTGTAAAAGTTCTATTATTTACACCCTTTTTACCCATATTTCTGCTGCATTCAAGCATCATTGCATTGCATTTAGGTTAGTTTTCAATAAAACATCACAGTTATATAAAAGGCACGGATTCTACTAAAAGATGGCTATTTTTGCAGGTATCTGTCATAGTAGACGATGAAGGCAGGCGCAGGGCAGAGAAGCAGGAGAGCGGAACTGGACAAGCAACCGAAGAAGACGAACCTGTCATAGACCTGTCGTGACAGCATGGTGACAGCAACTTTATAAAGAGGAAAAGTCAAGTGGACCTCGATAGATAGAGAAAAATCTGCTCGTCTGTCGTGTGAAAGCCAAATATTTTTCCAAGCACCGGAACAAAAGATATGTCAAGCCAAAGCTCAAAGAGAAGAAATTCCTAAAAGCAAGGATGCTGCTGGAAAGTAGGAGATTTTAGAGATTTAGTCTTTATTAGAATCTTACTTTTAATTAAAGTTGTAATCCTTGTTACCTTAGATAACTTGAGCCCAAAGCTTATATAAGGGCATAGATTTAACCTAGGAGCATAACCGATTACCCCATAACCAAAACCAAAACCCTGCCGTCCACCCGTCACCGACATGTTCTAAATTCCCCTAGGGCTACGGGTTGTTTTGTAAAGTAGTTGCAAGGGTTGCTTTGTTTTAGGATTTTTCAGTTCAATAAAATAAACTTCAAGTTCTTTTATCTTGGTTTTAATATCTTGCAAGAGCATCGGGAGAGCATTGTGAGGTTATCCATTTACTTAGCATCGGGAGAGTTAAGTATACGAAAGAGATAAGAGCGCGTTCTCTAGTTTATAGTTGAACCATCTCGTGCCTAGGGATAGGGCGAGGTTAAGTGGCTAAAGAAGAATTCATACACATCGGTGTTCATCCTTCGATTCACGCCGGGAGGTATCATCAAAGACGTGTTCATCGACAGACTTGTGCCTAGGGATAGGGCAAGGCAGATCTGGGATTCTTGCCAAACTTGAAGTACGGAGTTGGTGTGTCTGCTGCCCGCGACAGCCAACGGACAGTCGCCGCGACAGGTGCTGTCGGCGACAGGCGCGACGACAGAACTGGATTTCCTAAACTCTGCAATACCTGCACTACTGAGCAATTCAATACCAGCCCATTATCTCTATCTTGATTCTTCTACTCTTTTATTTGCGTTTTCTTTATTATTTTCGTGACAACAATCTTAATCTATTCTTTTCCCCTTGTGCAGATAGCGAAGGAAAGGGTTAGCCCAGTCCCTGTGGAGACGATATCCGATACTTTAGTATCACTTTATTATTTGCGACGTGTACACATGCACTCAATTGCGATAGACTATTTTATACGCAACAATTAGACCATTCATTGAATTAATAGACGTAGGAATTCGCGTATCCACTATCTTGATCCAATCCAAGGATTAATAATGAAATTTTATATGTTAAACATTGTATATTGAGACATTGCATTGACATTGATGAGCATGAGATTATGTAAAAACTTCATACACTGTTATTCATATTGTTGTGACTACCTCACTAGACAATGTATGCCTAACGTGTCTCGTCTCATGCATTTCACGTTGAGGAATCGACCCCTTTTGAAGATTGGACAAGTCGCGGCAAGACAAGTCACTACCAGCCAAGTAATGTAAAATGTCCTTAAGAACTCCTAGGAAGGTGGAAATGTAGTTGAACTAGTCTTATATGCCTATTTTGTTATGCCTAATATGTGTAATAGATGAAAAGTGGTTAAGGGCCTAAATATGACTTTTGGTTTGGCTATAACTTGACAAAATGGTATATTTGGCTCATAAAGGTCAAAACCTAGTAAACGTATTCATCTGATGATGAAATTTTGCATGCCAGTAGTTTATAATATTAAAAAGTTGTGTGTAAAGTTTCATTTCATTTGAACACTGTTTGGAAGGTCAATTCGATTAAAAACCAACAAAAATTTGTCATTACAATTTAGGCCGTATCGATACGGGTAATGTCGTATCGAAACGGTTAAGCTTAATTGGACCCTAGGAACAGAGCATTTCGATAAGGTTTGAGGTTGTATTGGAACATTTTGCTACTAGAATTCACTGTTTCGATACATGTCTTCAGTGTATTGAAACGAGTCAAAGTCAAGGACAAAGGGAGTCAACCCGTACCGATACAGGTCTTGCCCATATCGATACGGTTTAAAGGACAAGTCAACTTATGTTGACCATCGTTCACCTTTTTCGAAACAACCTTAAGGTGTTTCGATACAGGGTTAGTTAAGTTAGTTTAAAAGCATAATATGGCAATTTGCGTAGTTTACAATTTGATCACTAAGTTTTGGATGTTTAAATTGAATGAGTAAATGGACTCCAAATTGTATGAAATTTTACCGACTTGTTATTACTATAATGAATTTCATTAAGCTATAGTCAACTACATAGAAGGACCTCTAATTTGTCAGATTTACAATTTGGTCCCTAAAATTTGAAATAGTTATAAATTGATCATAATTGGATAGTTATTGTTTCGCAGTAGAATAATTGGCTTAAAAAGCATGTTGGGTATTTATTTAATATTATTGCATTGATTATTGTTTTAAATGTTGATAAAAAATGAAATTTTATTAGACCGATCATTGTATTGTTCCCAGGTATCACCTTCCGACCCGGTTCTCGACCAGACCAGGAAGAGGGTGTTACAAACTGGGGAAACAATTTGTTAATTTCATTAATATTGAAATTAATAACAAACTGATTAAAACTATTCGGCAACGATTGCAGGATAACATCAATAGCCAATTCAACACTTAGAGGGAAGCCCAATTTTCAAGGGTCTGAATATACCCTATCATTTTGAGAACATGAGTTCCCACTGGAGTTCCATCCAACATTTTGCATCGAAACAAAGCCTTAGAGGTCTCATACCTTTCTTGACGAGCTTGCCCCTAATATAATTCTTTGAGATTTTTAATAATTGTTGCGTGTGCAAAGTGCCCCGCAATTGTGCAAGTATACACGTCTCAAGTAATATAGTGATAAGTATTGAGTATCGTCCCACAAGGATTGGTGAAACCTTCAATATTATCGTCTCGCACTAAAAAGAGATAAAAGTAAAGAACACAAGTGAATAATTGGGTTTTTTTGTAGTAATCTAAATAATAGAAAATAAAATAAGCCAATAAACTAAAAGTTGAGTAATCAAGATGAGAGAATGGGCCAGATTATATTGTGTCGTAGTGTGGAAACCAATTGGACTGTCTCAGTATTTGAATGCAACGAACACTGGACTACCCCGGCAAAGACCAAAGTTACTGTCGCGGCAATGGGTTAAGTATTGCCTCGGCAATCCCTTTCTTGCACAGCAACGAAAAATGTCAAGGTTCGACAAAGCGTCCTTCAGTGGCTCCTTCTTATCACTAAGTCGAAACCGTGCTAATGTACAGGCCTTGATAATACCTCCCAGCGTAAACCAAGGATGAACACCAACCAATCTTGCGCTTCTTTTAACCGTTGAAACTCGTACTTATCCCTAAGTTGAGTTAGTTTTCACCGGTTGGGATGAAAACCATGCTTATTCGTTTTGTGAGTCTAACTCTCATGATATTAGAAAAATAGATAGTTAACGATATCCTCTCCCAATTCACTCGAAAACAAGATAAAGAACCAAGAATATTCAAACCTTGAACTAAATTGCATTAACAAAAACTTAAACAAAATCCAATTATTTTCTCACAACTACTAAACAATACAATCCTAACCCTAAGAAGAAATTAAAACCTAATGACAATAAATGCTCACTACAATTTCTCTCTAAAGCTCGAGTTCTCTAGATGATCTCAATGGCCGACTTTGCTTAATATTTATAGAGGAGGTTGAGGTTAAGTCCTTCTTGAGGAGGGAGTTAAGTTAGAATTAAACACATTAAAAGAAAAGGTCTTCTTTTAAAGTATTCTATCTTTCTTCCTTAAAATCCTCCCTTTTGCGTGTAATCTTCTCTTGACCTCCCTTCGGTGTTTTCACGATCTTCTGGCAGTCAGATCTTCATACAAAGTGCATATAAAAATTTAGCTTTTCACGCTCTTCAAAATGCGCTCCACTTTGCATATTTTCTCTTTCGGCCATCTTGTCAGTGCACTTCCTCGGCAGAGGCTTAGTTACTGCCTCTGTAGTGACCTGTCTATCTTTTCCGCTCAGCAAGGCTCTATCTCCTGGTTTAGCTTCCTTCAATAGAAACTGATGTCCACAGCTGGCTTGATCTGAAACATCGAGAGATGATTCTGCACCGCTCCTTTCTTTTCTTCACTACCGCGACAGTGCTTGTGTGACGAAATCTGCAAAAGCACAAAACACACCTGGACAATACCCTTTTTCCACCAAATATTGTCGAATATAAATAATCAAGCTTGGAAATGTTAAAAAAGTAAATTATGCATGAATGATCAGTAATGCAAGCTTAAGTTTAACAATAATTGAGTTATAAATGGTCCTAAAATGAGTACTTTTATACACCTAACACACCCCAAAACTCGAACTATTTCTTGTCCTCAAGCAATGCAAACCATCAATTGCCAAAATATTAATTTTCGTGAAATTACCCCTTGGTCTTACGTTTCCTTCTCCTCTCCAAACCGTGACAATGAATGTGCTTGGCTCCTAATTCTTTAGATGTCTTAGGAATTCCCTGGAATCAACTACAAGATTTGTGAGTGTGTGCATGATTGTGAACAAGATGATTTTCCCGGGTTCTAAGTAAACACTTAAGCATTAAGCTACTTAACTTGGGCAATTTTTTTGGTGTTTTTTAAAGCAATCTAATCGACTAGAGCCAATTTCGGGCACCTCTAGTGACTAGACAAGAGTCAATTTCGGGCACCTCTAGGGCTTCCTTAAGCTAGAGTCGATGTTAGGCACCTCTAACATTTTACCCAAAATTTTCTTTCTAAGCAAGTTTATGTCCTAAGTGTCCTAGAACTCCTTCAATCATTCATGTCACAAATGTGTAGTTGAAGTTCTAATCTTATAGTGTGATTCTAAGTTATCTTCCTTATACATCCTAAAATTAAAGGCTCTAAACCAATTAAAGCTACAGTAAGAATAGAGACATCTAATGTTGAGGCAGTGAATTTCAATCAATTAAGACTAAGGCAACTGATGACAACCATTGCCGAGGCATTAAATTCATTCAACTAGGGCAACCAATACATGCAGGCATAGATATAACAAAAAGATTTACTTCCCCCCAAACTCGAGAGGTGCATTACCCTCAATGCATGCATACAAAATATAAAAGATAAAAAATTAAAGGCAAGAGCGAAAAGAAAACACTAAATCGATGAGGAATCAGATGAGTCGTCTTGGATTATCAATTTCCTCCTCGTCATGTGTTTGACTCTCTTGGTTGCCCTTGGTGGTTGCTTAAGGGATGGAGGTGTAGGTGTGGTCTTCTTTGTCACCTCCTTCTCATTCTCACTATTGGAGTTGATTTCCTCTGTAGCAGTGGCCTTTCTCTTCATTGGTGTTGGGGTCGGGGCAACCTTGGGTTGCAGTGTGGCAGAATCGTCTGAGCCTGAGAAGTCGGATCATTTCTTGGTTTCTTCGGGCTCAACAACTGGTGCCTTGCCCTTGTCAACTTTGTGTAGCAACGTTTTTTGTGAAAACATTAAGGTATCGCTACCCCTTTACTCCGATGTCACTTAGAAGAACCAGGTTTTAATTTGAAAGTGATTTTTTTAAGAAAATCGTTAAAATTGGAGTCGCCACTAACCATTTCAAAGGGTAGACCGAACACCGGAAAACAAAACTAGAGATTCGAAAGGGTTCGGGAGTCGATTACATGCGGGGAAGGGTGAGGACCACCGTCATGCCCAAAATTGGTACCAAGATCCTTACCGCTTAATTAATATCAAACTTTGCGAATTAAAGTGACAAATTATATCGAAATTTGGTTATACAAGTGAGTAGATTTTAAAAGTCTTAATATTCGAGAAACAATGTCCGAACCACCACCACTACGACTGGTATTGGCCTCGTTGAGTCCCGAATAAAAAGACATCGCATGACATTTGATATTCCGGATGCAATTTACCATAACATATGACCAAAGGCATGTCGAAAATAAAAAGATAATGCATAAACCAAATCGAATATGAACATCAAAAAGGCGATCGTGAATAAAGTAACTACACATACATACATATAAGCATTAATAATTACAAATGGCATTAGCATATAATAATATTACATATGTAAAGCATGTAAAACAAAATTATTTATGCATATATATATATATATATATATATGATTAGGTAATGAACTTTGTAATATACGTATGTAATAAAATATATTATTACCTAAAAATATATTATTACGTAAAAATCTAGGCAATATATGTGTGTGTATATATATATATATATATATATATATATAATTACCTAAATAATAAAAAGAGAAAAACTAAATGACCACATTCAACACACACCAATCATCAAAAAAAAATATGAATAATGAATGACTGCAAATTAAATATGCGTGAACCGAGGGGTTAATTAAGCAATTATACCGCTGATTTAAGGACGAAATCGGACATAAATCAGAATTTTAAGGGTTCAAAAAGGGTTTTAATCCTAAAATGAATAGTCTAATTAAATGGGGTGAAATCAAGGAGAAATTTAAAACGATAGGGACTAAAGCCGGGATTAAAAAACACGAAAACCCTTGATACAAAAATACAAAAACGCGGAGGGGCGGGAAAGGAGATTAAATTGTTTTTAAAAGTTTAAAACGATATAAAATGGACCTTTGAATTAAAGTTTTTCCTCTTTTGGCAGATTTGAAACCCAAAAAGCATTGCTTTCCATTTCCCCTTTTCTGTTTATTTGAGCAAACCCTAAAAGGAGCCGCTTTTATGTGTCGGCCACCGATAACCAGCGCCGATGAACTCTTACCGAACCTAAAAAAGACCATCATTTTCGTAATCCACACGGCTCACCACCTACAACTTCGTAAATGGAAGTCGAAGGGTTTGTTTTCGGCATGATTCAAAACGATAGAGGGGAGAGCGACCATGAAAAGGTAAAATTGAAACCCTTTTTTTATCGCATGCGACGATTATGATAAAAAAAGATAGAGTACCTCAAAATTATTTATTTTCTTTTCTATTGATTCTCTGTAAAAATCCTGAATGGCGTTCCTCTTTTGTTTATAATTTTCTCTCGGTTTTTATAACCGAAGTTACACACAATGGTCGTAAAACGAAAATGAATTACAAAAAATGCTTGCTTTTTTATCTCTGCCTGTGTCGTTTGCTTTTTGTCTCGATTGCAATTCTGATCTCTAATATTTGTTCGGTTGACTTTTTGTGTTTTTTGTTTGTTTTCCATTTTCGGTAACCTGGTGCCTGGGCTGTCATCCTTTGCATGTTGGCATTGCTAAAACGAGGGGAGGCACGGCTGGAGGGTACACGAACGCGCAACTATGGCAGACGAAGGGTCAGAAGTGGTCGGGACATGCGCGCGGGGATGAGCCAGAGCGTCGCGCGTCGGGCTTCGAGGAGTCGCACATGGGCGCGTGTGGATCTCTAGAAAGTTCTCCGTGAATCCGGACCATTGGATGTCCCGCTATCCTACGGTGATGGTTGAAGCGACGCGGTACAAGGGACATGGTCTCTAGGGTTTCCTTGATCTGGGGTGACCTGAGCCGTCAGATCATGCCCCTAATTTGACGGGTAGGATTCGGCTGCGCAGTGATAGAGGATGGCTATTAGGGTTTTTTCATGTAATGTTTTACGGGCTCAAATTATTTGGGCTAAATATTTATTTATTTTGGGCTTTAAATGGGTTGAGTTGTAATATATTTTATGAACTTTAATGTTAGTGTACTTGAGTTATTTTACTTATAATGTTTGGGCTTTATTTATTGTACCTTTATTTATAATAACATAATAATCATTGTTCATAAGTAATAATAATAGTAATAACAATAACTCACACAATATTAATAGCGTTAGCACACAAAATAAAAATAATAATAATAATAAGAAGAAGAATAATAATAATAATAATAGGTGACATTAGCACATATAATAAGAATAGGTAATAGTGATAAGTAACACACAATATTAATAATAATAATAACAAAAGTAAAGTAGAAACATAATGTTAATAATGATAATAGTGTTTAGGTTTTTTTTTTCATTTGTCTCTTTTTTTCTTCTTTTCTTCTTTTCATTTTTCCTTTTTTTTCTTTTTTAGTCTTAAATTATATAATAGCCCGATATAAGCTTAGATTGTCAATAACTAAAGGGTTTTGAGGTTTAGAAAAAATTAGTTATTACAGCTGCCCATCTTTGCTTATACTTGTGGAACAAGAATAAACCAAAGACCATAAGCACTAATTTTGTCCTACTTCTCTGTCGGACGGTTTCTCTCTCGAGGCGGCAATGCGCTAGCCTGAGTAACTTTCTCTCCGAAGCCTTAAGAACTTGAGTTCTTTCTCTATCGAACTCATTTCCTTGGCGTATTCTTCGAGTAGTAGTTCCTCATATACAGAATTCTCCACATATCCGAAATCAAGGATCTACAAGTCCTCCCTCTATAGGACCCTCCGCTTTTGAGATCCTGAAGCCTTGGAATTTTGAGTTCTTTTCCCCATAGGACTCTTCTTCCTTGGCGTACACTTTGAGTAGTAGTTCTTCCTCTACAGAACTCACCTCTTCGCATATCTGAAATCAAGGATCTACTAGTCTTCTCTGTATAGGACCCTCCCCTTTAGAGATCCTGAAGTCGCAAGTTCCTCATATATAGAGCCTTTTTGGACCCCTTCTCCGTAGGATCCTTCATCTTGAAATCTGACGGCAAGCATGAAGGACTTCACCTGAAATCCTTGAGCGGCGAGCATGAAAGGCTTCGCCTGGAATCTTTGAACGACGAGCATGAAAGGCTTTGCATGGAATCCTTTTTGGTCCTCGCTTTATCATTTACTCCTCATCTTGAGAGGTACCCGATTTGTCTTTCAAATATCTGTGAAAATAGATAAAATGCTATGATGGCATGAGTTAGCATGCTCCTAACTTAGGGATGCCTAACTAAACATGATGCATGAATGAAGTCTTTTTTAGCGTTGCTGGGGAAAACCCTCGCTTCCTAGTTGATCACCCTTAACTTCTATGGGTTTTCTGTCTTGCCTTGGAAGGACATGATTGGCCTATACCGGATAAACTAAGATCTTTCACCTCATGAAGTTCTTTTTCATCGCCCCATTCAATCTGAGCTTAGGCATTATCTTTTCTCCTTGGCTCTTCATGACGAGCCCCCCTAAATCTTCTGAACCCCTCTTATTTTCATAAGGTCTAATCCTCAATTTTTTTGTTCCTCATTTGTTTCTTCTTGAAAGGAGATTCCAAATTATACTAGTCAAAACCCCATTACCCACATTTGATTCGGGCTTAATCACCGTCTCTTCATATGACCCAAGTCTTCTGGACCTTTCTTATCTTCATAAGGTCCCACCTTTGTTTGTCTTTGCTGAATCTCTCTCTTTCGTTTCTTCTTGAAAAGAGATAACGACTTACACTTGTCATAATCAGATATCACACTTCTCGGGTTGTTTATTCTTGTAACATTGCCCCTATTAGGTCTTTAGGGTTCGACTTCCCTCTTTACCTTGACTCATCATGAAAAACCTTCTTTCTTCTTAACATTGAGGGAAGCACATGCCCTTGAGTCCCTGAGTTGAGTAACATGTAAAACCTTGCCACTATTTCCACCATAATCATTGGTGGATTATTCTTTTTTGTTAGGTCAATCATTCGTATTCGTGTCCTTGCATTGGGTTTATCTCTGAAGTAATGCAAAGACACCTTTTCATTTATGCATACTAATTTCAAAAGGGATATTTTTAGGCAAAATAGGTTTTTCTCTTCAGATTATAAACATACCAAGCTAAATTAGGTGCCCCAAATATCACATACACAAATGACACCTGAATGGGTCATCAAGGGATTTCTCGATCCTCTTGTGTTTAGGAGACCTCGAAAGCTGAATTAATGTCTGAAGATGTGACGTACCCTTCAAGTTATCACAATTTATTATTGTTATTATTCTTTTATTGTTTTTTCTTACTTTCTTCTTGTTTTGGGCAAGTCAACTCATCACATTCTTTTGGCCTGAGGTAAATGATGGACCCAACAACAAAATCGCGAGCTACTCGACATTGTCATGATTTGAAAATATTATCATCACTCATGAAGCGATGCGTTTGAATTAAAATGGGATTCAGCGGAGTGCCCCGAAAATTCCACACTCATATCCAAAAAAACCCTTTACCAGGTTTCGGACATTGGAGTGCTTTTTGATTAATCTCTGAAATGAGATGCCTATTACCAGGCTCTTTCCCTTTTTCTTTTTCTTTTCTTTCCTCTTTCTTTTTTTCTTGCTTCTCTTTTCCTTTTTCAGAAAAACGCCTATTACCATGCTTCTTTTCCTTCTTTTTTTCTCTTTCTCTTTCTCTTTTCTCTTTTTTTATTTTTTCTTTCTTTTCTTAAAAAAATATTAGGGATGGGCACGGGTCGGGTTTTTTGCCCACCCGAACCTGACCAAAAACTAATTATCCTAAAATCAACCCGACCTGATTTAATTCTTTAAAAAACCCGACCCGACCCGACCCGAAAATAAATATTCTAAACCCGACCCCGACCCGACCCGATCTATAGAAAAAAATTAATTTTAGGGACCTAATTGTAAAAAAATAATTTTAAGGACCTAATTATAAAAATATATATAAAGAGGGGGTATTATTACAAATATCCCTATAAAATTTAAGGGGAAATTACACTATTAGTCCCAGGTCGGGTCGGGTCGATTTTTTCACCCTAAAACCCGACCCGACCTCACCCTACACAAAAATCCGACCCGATCGGGACGGGTCGGGTCGGAACCCGTCAGGTCCGGGTGTCGTGCCCATCCCTAAAAAATATGCTTATTACCAGGCATTATGAGTTAAATCAACTTGTTTTTGTTTTAAAATAGCATATTACCAGGCTTTGATCATTAAACCAATTTATTGTCATTTTTATTTGGGTAATTATCTCCATAATCTAAGCAGCTTAGGATTTCATTTAAACACATGCCGCTCGAAATCATCCTTTGGGATCTAGACTACCATCTTTCATGCATTTGATATAAGGGGAACCCAATTAGCCAATATATGAACAAAGTGAAGAGATAATTAAAATGTAAAGGGAAATCATTTCATTCAAACAGGCTCTTAACAGAAAAAGCCTTTGCCACTATCGGGCCAATAGTAGCAAGGTTAATCCTCCACATTACTTCGAAAGATAAACAACATAATGCATGGAAACATAAAATCCTAAACTACGCTAGAGATCTACGTCTTCCAAGACTTGCCCTTTCAAAATATTACCCCCTATCTTGTCCATCTTCCGAGCTAGTCCGCGCGGTAGACTCAGGAATACATCAGAAGAGGGGTGAATTTCTCTTTCCCTTTCTCGACGCCCTTGGCCCTCCTTGAACTGCGAGGGTCCTTAGTCATACCTCGGGGTTTCGAAACTGTGGCACTTTTGGCGGCCTCCTCTCGTCCTTGCTGCTTCTGGTCCCATTCTTCATCTAGGATTTTCTGCAGCGAATCCTCTATCTTGTCTAGAGCCAGCTCGATAAGGCATTCAGAATAGGGGCAGTGCACCTCATATTGGCTGATGACGCTCTGGTCTTCTTCGGATAAGACTTCCTCCATCACAATGTCTGAATCCCCGTTCGTGCCATCTTCGGGCTGGGGGCTTTGCCTTTTTTGGTCAGGGCGGTGATCTTAGCCTTCAGCTCATCAAACTCTTCCTTGGTTTCATCTTGAAACTTCTTCACTCACGCTATCGTTTCCTTCAGACTCCACACCAACTGTTGGTGGAACTGCTCTAGCTCGTCCATTCTTCTCACCAGGTTGTTCATATTATCGAAGCGATACTTGCTGGAAACTGTCCTTTTGACCATTCTTTCTCTCTCTTTCTGACATGAGTGTTTTCCCCAAATTAGCGATGATCTAAGGAAAGGTCTTAAGCAACATTTAATATCCAATGATGCAATGAATGCATTACTCAAACAAGCTTCTAATAGCATAATGCATGATTAATCGACTTAATGTTGCTATGGGATGATGCACAAACAAATGTTGTGATATATGCAAATGCGTATGCAAGTCAAAGGTGTTGGTCTTATAGGTGATTCCCCTTTGGTCAACTCTCTTCTGGACATAGAAGAGGTCTCTCATTAGAAGGCAGTCATAGCAAACTCATTCAGGTGCTCTTCGTTTGCGAGCAAAAGATGTTGATCCGATAGGCAGTTCAACTCTTAAATTTTGTGATGTTTGGAGTAGATCCAAACTTGCTTGACTTCTTTGGGATGGAGAAAGGCTGTGTATTCTTCAACGGTGGACATTAGATCTTCTATAAGTATAACATGGAACTATGTGTTCACTCGGTAGACTGTCCCCTTGACCTCTCTAATTCAACTCTGACCAATGTAGGACTTGCGATTTGACATCATCCTTTTTAGCAACCTCTCGTCCATAACGATAGCCCTTAAAATGGGTAAAACCACCTTGGTTCAACACCTTTAAATCATGAAATGCATGCAAAAGAAATGCAAAAGAGCACAAAAGAAATGTGTTAGTATCGAATAGGCAAGATTTATCATAATAAGATAAATAAAGCAAGCATGAAAGCAAGCAACCCTATTGATCCCGTCTAATACACCTAGGTTATACACATGGCTCTAAAGGGGTGGGTATTCTAAGTTTTCTATATGTAATTTTGGTTTTAAGAGATACTCTAATTGTCCTTGTTGTCCCCTACTAAGGGTAGCAAGGCCCCCGATCATCACCCATTATAGGCTCTTCTCAACCGGGTTTAATTCGAGGGGCCCCTTTAGCTATATTCGTACGGAGAAACGATATTTCCACGAAGATATAGGGTATTCGAGCCCCGAAGGTACTTACTAGGCCCATACGGAGGAACAATATCCCTGCGAAAGAACTAGTGTCCCCCCCCCCCACTTAGACAAATAGGTTTATATGTCCAATTTTAAATGCGTTTGAAATAAAATCACATTTATAAAAAAATATCGATTGAATTTATCACTTTAATTCGCAACTTCTGATATTAGTTAAGCGGTAAGGTTTTTTTGGCTTGACTCTCTTTTTTGATTTTTGAAAACGAAAATTTTATCCTAACGGAGTTTCCATGTTGTAGCGACGTTTTTGTGATAACATCAAGGTATCGCTACCCCTTTACTCTGGTGTCACTTAGAAGAACCGGGTTTTAATTCGAAAGCAAACTTTTTTAACAAAATCAGTTAAAATTGGAGTCACCACCGGCCATTTTAAAGGGTGGATCGGACACCAGAAAACAAAATCAGAGATTCGAAAGGGTTCGGGAGTCGGTTACATGCGGGGAAGGGTGAGCACCCCCGTCATGCCCAAAATTGGTACCAAGATCCTTATCGCTTAATTAATATTAAACTTTGCGAATTGAAGTGACAAATTGTATCGAAATTTGGTTATACAAGTGAGTAGATTTTAAAAGTCTTAATATTCGAGAAGGAACATCTGAAACACCACCACTACGACTGGTACTGACCTCGTTCATTCCCGAATAAAAGGACTTCGCATGACATTTGATATTTCGGATGCATCTTACCATAACATATGACCAAAGGCATGTCGAAAATAAAAAGACAATGTATAAACCAAATCAAATATGAACATCAAAAAGGCGGTCGTGAATAAAGTAACTACACATACATACATATAAGCATTAATAATTACAAATGGCATTAGCATATGATAATATTACATATGTAAAGCATGTAAAACAAAATTATTTATGCATATATATATATATGATTAGGTAATGAACTTTGTAATATACGTATGTAATAAAATATATTATTACCTAAAAATATATTATTACGTAAAAATCTAGGCAATATATATATATATATAATTACCTAAATAATAAAAAGAGACAAACTAAGTGACCACATTCAACACATACCAATCATCAAAAAACAAATATGAACAATGAATGACTGCAAATTAAATATGTGTGAACCGAGGGGCTGATTAAGCAATTATATCGCCGGTTTAAGGACGAAATCGGACAGAAATCAAAATTTTAAGGGTTCAATAATGGGTTTAATCCTAAAATGAACAGTCTAATTAAATGAGGTGAAATCAGGGAGAAATTTAAAACAATAGGGACTGAAGTCAGGATTAAAAACCACAAAAACCCTTGGGACAAAAATACAAAAACGCGGAAGGGCGTGAAAGGAGATTAAACCATTTTAAAAGTTTAAAACGGTATAAAATGGACCTTTGAATTAAAGTTTTTTTTCTATTGGCATATTTGAAACCCAAAAAATGTTACTCTCCATTTCCCCTTTCCTGTTTATTTTAGCAAATCCTATAAGGAATCGTTTTTACGCGTCGGCCGCTGATAACCAGCACTGATGAACTCTTACCGAATCCAAAAAAGACCCTCATTTTTGTAATCCACACGGCTCATCACGTACAACCTCCTAAATGGAAGCCGAAGGGTTTATTGGCGGCATGATTCGAAACGACAGAGGGGAGAACGACCATGAAAAGATAAAACTGAAACCTTTTTTATCGCATGCGATGATGATGATAAAAAGAGACTGCCTCAAAATTATTTCTTTTCTTTTCTATTGATTCTCTGTAAAAATACCGAATGGCGTTCCTCTTTTGTTTACAATTTTCTCTCTGTAAAAATTATTTCATTACATCCATAAAGGCCGTATTTATTTAAAACCAAAATAAAGGGCTATTGGGCTATAACCATGCATTTCAAACACCGTGCATATCGAACATAACATCGAGCGGTTTATTATTGAGATCTTGACAGATTGTACCTACGTAGGGGTCAAGGGATGGAGCCCCTTGTGGGGGTTCAGCGGCCCTGCAGCTGCGTAAAAACCTCACGATTTGATAACTTTTATCAACATTATCACCTTTTTCAGGATTTCAAAATCCATGAGGTTTTTACTTGAACAACTATTTGTTACTTTCCCCGCATGTTATCTATAGACTAACCATTAGTCTGAATATAATTGTTACCCATATATGTTAAGGCTTAACATCCGAAAACCCTAACATATTTGTGACTAACTCTTTAAATCACCTGGAACAATCAATTTAATTTATTCAGATTAGGCGTAAAACGATATAATGTGTGAAAATATCATATATTTGTCAAAAATCGAATAAACCCTAATCTAATAACATGCATCTCATACAAAAGCATCATCAAAGTATTTAAGTCCGAATTCGTATCGTACAACCTAGTTTTGGTACCACTGTTGGGAAACGCCGGTACACCCCATGGCGCAGTGAAAAATTATCCGGCAAATTCCGCTAGTGATCCATGTACAAAGGACAAATTCGGGGTGAGTAGGAATGAAATATTACCTTAATAAATATGGTATCTTGATATCTTTAGGGAGTTAGGATAAACCAAATCGAATCTGAGTCGTCACAATAGCGCTCTGACCTCTACGTAGTCCACCCGAACGAAACGAATAATATTTTCTCTTCTCTAACTGTTAGAGAGGTTTTTCGAGAAAAAAATCATATTTTGGCTGCTAGACCTTATGCCTTTATATAGCATTCAAAAACCTAATTCTAATTAAATTCGGATTCATTAAATATAAAATATATTTAACCGAATATAATTAAATATATGGAATCTAATACTACTTTAATTCGAATCCATTAAATATACAATATATTTAACCGAATACAATTAAATATGTAGAATCTGATTCTACTTTAATTAGGTTTCTTTAGGGATATATATAGTTTAATAGTATTTGATAATTACAATAATTATCTAATTATTAAAATATATATAAACGAGATTATCTATAATTACAATAATTATAATAATTTCGTCTTTAATAATTATTACGTGTACAACAAGTTTGTACACATGTTATCTAGTCGATATTTGTTCATTTCAATCATATGGTGTAACCCCTGTAGGTTCATGTAATGTTAGTAGTAATATCTAGAACAATTCTAACATTACAAACAATGAGTGGCATCTTGCAAATACATCATTGCTACCTAAGTTACATGAAGTCTTGGTTCGACTTTACATTTTTCCGTGATTAACTTCTTTTATGTATTACATCATTTTGTCCTTATATCTAGATTGAACACGGGTCATGGATTAGTCACGTGTATAGTCCATCTAATATTTCTTGATGTCTTGAGTAGACTATGATAAACGAATAACTATGATATCTCATATCAATTTATTCGAGTATGGCCATGCATTTTCTAGTCCCCCTCAATCAAGTGGCCTACAATATTACTCCTATTATGTAGGAGGGACAAATTCTATCTTGATCAACCATATTTCGCTATATAGAGTGTGACATATCCAATATTAGTCTTTATAGTGTAGTCTGTTACAACAAACGTTTGACTACATCAAAATATGTCACTCTCGATATTGAAATAATGATGATCTCAAGTCTGAGGATCATACACTTAGATATCACCGTTAGAAATGTTGTGACTGTCACATAATAATCCAAGAAACATGCTCATAGCAGGTCAGTCAAGTATGTCGTTCTCTAACACATACTTATGTATTGATTTTGACATCTCTATGTCAATAACAACATTTTTTATCAATCAACTACATATTAGTCTTAATATACTATTGTTGTCCACGCCCACAATAATTCTCGACTAAGGATATTCAAGAATAACTATATTATTCTAAGGGCTTTATTATAATTCAGTTTATTTATAGATGCACAGAATAAAACTGAAATAATAATAATAACTTTATTAATAAACAAGATAAAATAACTATATCGTTTACAATCATCTCATGATTGGTCTTTGGGCATACTCCAATAATAAGTCCCCGTCAAATTTTAAAGTAACCTACACAAACAGATAACATTACTCTTTAAAATGCTTCTAGCATACAAAAACAAACATGCTATAACAACAATCTTGGATGCTAATTATATAACCTTAGGAGGATTCATAGGGTAATGAGGTGGGAAGAAAATGCTAACTTCAAAATTATATCCTTCATAAGGGCTGCCTTTAGGTGCGACCATTTGAATTTGATAATGATACAGACAGTCGTCGACATCTGACATTACTAAAGCAGAATCATGGTAATTATAAAGTGCTTGAAAACGAAATTTTTACGCATATTACACCGTAACAGATGGATGTTTACTAGAAAATAGATAAGAGGATACAATTGAATTCTCCAAGGCATCAGGACAGAACTCCCTTCGAATACGTGCAACCACACCCATGTCGATCTCTCAAAGTAGATGAAGAAATAAGACGAATTACAATACACTTTGTGGGGGTATTTATAGACCAGAATGTGCCGAGACATGACTTACATTTGGAAGCCGACACTTCGTTTTGCAATATCGACACAACGTCAACTTCGTTCAGAACTCTTGAACTTTCAACCTAAACTATTACCTTTTCTTCTCACATTTTTAGTTTTAGGTCATTAGTACTGAACACGTATTTATGAGTTTCGTATCTGATGTTCACAACTTTTTTACATATACAAAGAAGCATAGTAATAATAAGCAAGCGTCTTTTCAGTGTCAGATTTGAATCTCTGTTTACTGTTTCGATATGTCACCAGCAGATAAGTCTTATCAGTTGCACCATTAGGCACAACATTTTCGTCTCAGTTTAATTGGTTGACGATTTCAGTTCAAATTCTGGTTTTCGCTTGAAACTGTCTTTTCATTTATAAACAATAGCCCAAATTACAAACATCCCAATTAAATACCTTGAAAATACCAAACCGTAAATTCAACTTCCAATATAAAAAAACCTCAAGGTCCCTATGTTCGCTAAAAATACGTGAAGAAAAAGGAAGAAACAAAAGTGGATAGATGGATTCTGTCTTTGAGGTGAACAAAATTCCGACCTGCAGCTGTAGAAAGTCTGTCGTTTTGAAGACATCCTAGTCAGATAACAATCCGAGAAGAAGAATTTTTGGGTGTTCTAACCGTGGAAAAAAATGTAACGCCCCACGCCCGGGTTAGGAGCGAGAGATGTCACGACATATAACGCACAATTCAGAACATGTAAACATAGATTCGATCATATAATATCTAACAATCAGAGTTGCACAGCTTATGAAAACATGTAATCCTATAAACATGTAACCAAACCATGATACACATAGATGGGCCAACAAAAACTTTTTAACATGTAATCTAATAACATAGCCTAACTTGTAAACTAACATATCATTCAAACAGTTAACTTAAACAATCTATTATCATTCGGCTATCAACTTAGCACATATATACAATTGAATCAAACACATAAGATTCACAACATGCTATCACTTAAACATTCGGTTTAACTTATACAACCTAATCACATTCAATCAACACATATATGATTCAAATCAATCTCCAACAATCTAATAAATATTCGGCTAACATGACCACTTAGACTATACATGAATATATTCTCTACCTTAATTAATCGAGCCTACAATTACAAGTTGTTTTAATACAACTAAACCATTTGAATCTTAACATGCTCAATAAGGTTATTCAATTCCATTTCAAGCTATAACTAGATACATTCACTTCCTAACATATATACATCTAAGCTTACATTTACATAACAATCAAGACACCCTATACATGACAACATGAATCATTACATTCACATTCATGAACATTCAACCACTCTAAATACAATGTCATGTTCCTAATGTCATGTAAACCAACATATACAAAATCAATCATAACATACCATTCGAATATATCATATAACCATAACAAACTCTAGATGCAATTCTCCTAAACATTTTAAACATATCAATCCAAGACATTTAAAGGATTCACTTCAAGCTAATTAAACACTAACCACATCATACATATATATCTCAATCTAGTGCAACACATCGTTCGAATAGTCATTTATACAAGCCAAACCAAATCAAACTTACTTGTAGTACACTCGGCTAATACACCAACATGCTTGTAAACATTCATATACACATGTTACATATAATCTTATTAACCTGTTGTTAGGTTTTTAGCACGCTCGAATCGATCACCGAAACCATCAAGGAGGGTTGCAAATGTTTGGTGGTTGAATTGGCTAAAATCGAAATAAAGGTAGACAAGTGACACAATGATTTTAGAGTGGTTCAACCTTCTAACAAGCACCTACATCCACTACCTTAGCATACCACTAAGGATTTCCTAATTTACTCAACAATGAATTCGTCTCTTTTTCCCGGATTAGGAGGAAACCGTTACAACCCTATCTTTTGGACTTGGCTAAGATAGAACCAACTCTAGTTTTTCTCTCAAGGCTAAACTAGAACCTCTCCTTTTACAAGGGATTTGTTTGGTAAACTAAATACCTCTCTAGCTGGGTGTTTACACAACTTTAATCTCACAAGAGTGTACAAAGAATGTACAATAAAGCACTCTTCTTAGACTATGTACAAGAGAAAGGTAAAATAAAGATTTAGACTCTATTTCTCTTTATCATGTTGCTTGGATGTAGTCTCTAACATTCTTCAAGTGTTCCAACCTTCAATTTATAATCACAATTGAGTTTGTGGCTATTACTAGTCGTTGGGGTCTTTATTTACCACATTAATTGCAGTTCCAGTGCCTATCATATCGGTACACAGGGACCTGTATCGGTACGCCCTTCTTCAGAACTAGCTGTTGGGCTCTTGCCAACCTAAGCGTATCGATACGCTAGGAAGCGTATCAGTACGGTCTACACTTTAAAAGACTGTTGAGGGTTGTTAAAACGGGGATCGGTAAGCTTTAAAGGCGTATCGGCACGACCCCTTTCTATATCGATACGGGCAAGCCTATATCGGTACGGGTTTTGGTAGAATCAAAACTAGAGAAAAAAGGTATCGATACGGGGTATACCATATCGGTACGGTAAAGCTGAAAACTCAGTTTTAAGTACTTTAAAACATTCCAAACTTTTCCAAAAACATTTTTAAATACCTCAAACATATTTTCAAGTTGTTTGGAGTTAAAGACATGTTTTAAATTCTTTTCAAATTTTTCCAAAACATTTTTCAATTATTATATCAAAACACTTAGTTCTTCACCTATACTAACATGTTAACAATAGACAATGAATCACAACCTAACATGGCATATGATCATGTTATCTTAAACCTATCAACCATCAATAACAAGTACACATATCATATATCATGTTTAATCAACCTAAACCATATAAGATTCCATTTGAACTACACAAGACAACCAAACATTCGAATACTTCAAAGCTACTCATGTGATTTTCATTCAAATCTATTACTAGATACATGTATATTCCCATATCCATATCATTATAACAATTATAACTCTAATACAACACGACCATTCGAAACATGTCACCAAACTTACATATCAACATTACACATATATTATCATTTGGACAGCCACCAACTTAAACAACATATTACATATAACATTTTCGTAGTCCTTATCAAAGCTTAAACAACATCACCATATACACATTTATGCCATCAAAGCCATATATATACATAGCAAACATTAAGCTCAACATTACATAAAATAAACTTTGTTTTAAGCTTATACAAACCAAACTATCATATTCATGTTCAAAATGCATGTGACACATTAACACATAACTATGCCACCATCTAGGAGTCTAAGCAAAGCTTATATCATACTTGTATCTTGGCTTGTGTTAGCTCCCGGATCAAAATAAAATGCTTTCGAATATCAGAGATCTATTATTTTGGAAGAAGGAAACAAGAGGTGGTAAGTACGTTATGTACTTAGTGAGGTAGTTTCTATAATTTACTAATACAATTTTTTAAGTGTTATTCATGTAAATAAGGTTACCTAGCTAGGCTTAACACCAAACAAGTCACACCTAGCTAGCTTATCTCATGCTCAAGTAGACTTAGCTAGTTCCATTCATATCATATCGTCAAGTCATATAAACATACTCACATTCAATGTCAAACAAACATACCAATGTATAACACCACCACAGAACAATAATCATATATCAATGTCATATTCATTCATGAGTCAAGTCATTCAAACATAGTATCATGTCATTTGTACAATTCGAATAGATATTCTTCCATAATATCATGTTCAATTCATGTTGTCATGTAAAGTAAAAGATCATATCATACCATTGATCACATTTTCATATCATTCAAATAGGGTCATTACCCATATCAATCATATCATTTCATATAGCATGTAACAATGTATCATTTCACCATTTCATTGATCATATAACGTCTTATTATGAGTTTATTAAGTTTTGTCTTGGATGATTAAGTGGACTAGGTAATCAAGTCAATAGGTACCAAGTACCAACATATAACAGTAGATGCTCAAAGCACCAAAGATCAGTAGATGCACAATGTATCGAGGTGTCTAACTACGCCATTCAACTTGTAACTTGTAACAGTAGATGCTCAATCCATCAGTAGGTGACTAACCACATTTTAAATCAGTAGAGCTCAGACTCTAAGGCATGCCCTTGTACCTAAGGACCACTAGTCAACCAAGGACTTGTAATGTCTTTTAAATGTTCATTCAATTCAAGCAAGAGTTTTACAAACACCAAACAAGGTCATATAGACATATCATGTAAGCATTTTATCAATATCAATCAAGCTCACTTATCATTTCATTTCCAGCAAACATATATCATCCATATCATTCATTTCATGCTTCATAACAATAGCATATCAGCATATGATCATCCATAGCCAGGGACACAATATCGAACCATACAAATTACAATGTACACTAGTAGCTAACACTAGCATCAAGCATTATCATCTAAATTCATTTCTTTTTAATCCTTCTTCCAATTCCATTTTAATTTACCAACTATAATTTAGATTCATTTCATAAATCAAATGTGTCATCCTATAACATAAAGAAGTAGTTAAGACACTATTCTTAACCTTAAAGGCAACCACACTCACAATACTCCAAAGCTTAGTTGGAATCCTTGATTAACAAGCCTTTTCCCCTCTTGCCAGCTTGATCAAGCCTCGATTCCTCCAACAATTATTCTCCAATTTGGTCTTAAACAACCAGTAAACAACATAAAACATGCATTACAAATCAATTCAAATCATATCCAATCACATTTGTAAGTATATACACAATGCAACATGAAATTGCCCATATTCTGGCAGTTTTGAGCACCTTACACTAATCTATCCATAACTTTTTACACACAACTCCAAATTACGATTTCTTTATCATTATAGAAATCTTATTTTCATATCTTTAAGATCATGTATAGCACATATTTTTATCATTTTCTATCAATACAGTTTATTGTTTGAAAACAGGGCATTTACAGTGACCTAAACTGTTTCCAAATTTGATCTTACAACTTTAGGGGTCAATTCACCTATGATGCAAAGCTCATTGAATTCTAAGTTTTTAACCACTATTAAACACATCTAATTACATTATAATCATATTCCAATTTCATCAAAAACAGGGCATTATGAACTTCATATTAGCAAATTATCCAGATGTGTCCAAAATCACTATCTAAGCATTGTATTGGCCTTAAACATATTTTTCAAGTCATTTAAAACCATTATCATGTTACTAATAAAACATTATTAGGTTCTCCTGTTTCCTAGAATTTTTACCAAATTTTATAGACCTCAAATTCGTCCCTAAAAATTTCCAAAATAGTGATTAACCCAAGCAGTCTCCAGTTTCATTTCAAAACAGAACTTATTACTTCTAACATAATTTACTAGACATTCTGGTAACGTTTTTATGCATATGACACCTCTATCTTATAGTATTTTTCATCCTATACAACTTTTCCCTTCAGAAGTTTTTCTAATTAAAACTTTAACATGGCCAAAAATCCATTCTAATCCAGGGTGTATGCACAGTGCGAAAATGGACAGTTTTGAGCATTTTAATGATTCTAGCATGTTCTAAATGTTTATAACTCACCATTAAACATTTCTAAACATAATTTCCAACATGATAAACCAAGAAATTCATCACACACAAAAATAAAAATCACAAGAACAACCGGTTACCATAGAGATACACTTACATGAAAGATTGCTACATGCATGAACGTATATGAACCCTAGCTTAATTTTCCCAGCAATTCAAGTGTTTGATCTTCAAGAATTTACAGATTTCTCTCTATTCTCTCTCTTCTCTCATGTATTTTCGGTGGTGTGTTTGTGAAGGAGAAAGATAATGAAGAAAAATAATGAAACAAATGTCACCCTTGTTTCTATGCATGGCTGGTTGTCATTGTTTATAATGACACATGGGTCTCTCTTTATAGCCAAGTGTATTCCACTTACACAATATGTTATTTTTAATTCCCACTAATAACCTATTTTCTTGGTCCTTTAACTTCTCAAAGTCGTTTCACATTTTAGGTTACAACCTCTTTTGTACCATATTTCAGGTTACACTACACTCGCACCACAAAATAGGTTACAACCTATTTTCGCACTACATTTTAGGTTGCACAATACTCAAACCACAAAATAGGTTACAACTTGTTTTTACACAACATTTCAGGTTACAACCTATTTTTATCTTCTTTATTATCTAACTTAGGGTTTTCAACTAGGGTAGCTTTAGGGTGTTACAAAAAAATATTTCAAAAGTCATGTAATTTTTTTAGTGGTATGAACCACCTATGAATCTACGTGCACATGTACTTATTCTTGGAGTCTTAAGGAAAGTTTGGGCCAATGATAGGGGAAGAAGAAACGAAAGGATTTCTTGGGTTCTGACTTTGTTTTGTTTTGTTTTGTTTTTCTTTTACCGAATTAGTTTTGTCATGGATAGGAGATAAGGTTGCAGTTCAAGAATTGTTTTAGATGGCACTTGAGGGTAGGACGTTACTGGTAATGCACAAACCTATCTTGCAAAAATCATTTGGAGTGTCATTTCCTTATAATACCACACATATCGAACGTTTGCAAATATAGTAGCAAACGTATCACGTCAAACCTCAAATGTAACAAGATTCCAGTTTAACTTCCGCTTTACAACTTTGCATACCCGCATCCATAGTTTCAAACATTAAAAGTCATAATATGTTAAATGTGGAGCGCAGAGTTCGAAACTAGTGTACAAATACATAAAACCTCTGTACAGGATGTATAGTACAACAATATTTTTTTCTCACAAAAAAGGGGGACGCTGCCAGATTTGCACCAACCATGATTGACCACTCACAATTTGTACATCTTCACAAACCGGCTTGCAAGCATAAGATCACCTAAATTAAGTACGATTAGTTGACACTAACATTTTTTAAAATTTAAACCCATCGTCTGTCAAGATGGGACCGATGAAAATTTCTCACAAAAAGTTATCCGAGGGTTACAAATCGATATAGAATATGTTGTCAATCCAAGTGGAAATGGGGACCAAGTCGCATAGCTCATATTATAAATTATCCAAAAACCCAATTTTATTAGTCCATAATACAAATCAATAACTATGATTGCATATCGAATTAATATGATATAATTGTGCAAAGATAATGGTTTAGATATGAACCTAACTCTTTCCTCTATGGTTTCGCGTGAATACTGAAGTCGAGTAATACTTTTCGGATGTTTTGCATTCTTTCCCAAGTCATTTCTTTAGTATCGATTTCTTATGTTCTTCCACATCATGGTGCCGTGTAAACATGTTCATGTTTGCTTCATGTACACATAGCTGGTATAGCAGTTGCATCCTTTCACATTCTTTAAGTCCCTATACTTGGAAATAAGTAAATATGTTTGTACACAAATCCCTTTCATCTTAAGCACTCAACGTTTGATTATAAATGAAACATGATTGATAATCATTCACTTATGATATGCGGCCAATAACTGATTTGGGTACATGCCCGTATGTTTTTAATCCATGCAATGAAGAGCATACAAATGTCCACTCTATCAAGTTTGACGCGGTTCTACTCATTTAATTACTAATTTCATGATAACAATACAAGATATATGGAAAGCTGAATACCTTCATTCTTCTTTTACTTTGGGATGTTCAAATTCCAGCTTCTCGAATGTCACCTTTGCTTTGCCAAACACCTTCATGAAGTCCTCATGCTTAGCAAATTCTACAAAAGTGCCTAACTGAACAATAATGAAAACATAGTACAAAATTCATTCATGGACGTTAATAAAATATAATGCTAACAACTAACAAGGTAACACGGCAAATGGATCTGTTCTCACTATTTTCCTAACTACTTCCTCCCTATGCTACCTCCTATTAGTATACAATAGGCTATTTAGTATCCAAACATCCCCACGTGCAATATGCAAGACACACAAGTACCAATCCCATAAATCTTTCATGGAGATAAATACCTGCAAAATGTTTTCTCCTTAACTAAATTAAAATTTACATTATCCTCAAACAAATTGTAAAACCTATAACCCATTTAAAAACTAAATCTTTTAACCCATTTCTACATACTATATCAGCGCCAGCAATGTTCCCATAATACTTCATTGTACCAGAAGTAAGACTCTGCAAACGATGACGTTGTGGCATGCAATGCCTCTCATTTATGGGTACACAACAATTAATAATGTATGTTATTTTAACAATCGAAAACCATTAAGGTACATCATTTAATGGCCAAAAACAGTCTAATTTCCTCTGTTCACTTCGATGGGCTAAAGGCCCAATCATGTTCAATGCATATGGAAAATGCCATTTGCTATTACAACACTAAAACACAACCAATGTTTACCATTCTATTGAATGGTAATTATTACACGACATAATTATTCCAAATTAACTTCTAAGGTTATCTTTTCCAAGTCTAGGGGATTTTTGACTAACCTGGTGGATAAGTGGCAGGTCCTACAATGTAACATTACACTTGTAAAGACAAGAACAAGATGATAAGGATCTTTATATAAATAAGGTTAGCTGCTTTTACCTCATTCTTCATCGGTGCTAGACAGTCATAGTTTCCATCTAAAGGTGCTGGATAAGAGTTGTCGCTTATGCTTCGAGACAGTTGAAGGTGCACGATAAGAACTACCCTACGCATGACATTGAGTTAGCAGCAGTTGTGTTTGCGTTGAAGATTTGGCGTCACTACTTGTATGGTGAGAAGTGCACGGTTTACACTGATCATAAGAGCTTGAAGTATTTGATGACAAAGAGAGAGTTGAACTTGAGACATAGAAGATGGATTTAGCATTTAAAAGACTATGATTTGACTATAGAGTACCATTCGGGTAAGGCAAATGTAGTAGCCGATGCGTTGAGCAGAAAAGTTGCAGTTGAGTTGTGAGCTATGATTGCTAGACTGAGTGTATCAGGAGATGGTGGTTTGATCATGGAGTTGCAAGTGAAGCCTTCGTGGATTCAGATGATTAGAGAGAAACAGTTGCAAGATGTGTCTTTAGTTTCTCATGATCAGGACATAGCCGAAGGTAGGCCGACCGAGTATAGTTTCAGTGATGAGAATGTGTTGTGTTTCAGAGACAGAGTTGTAGTACCTGAAGATATTGAGTTGAGACGTGTGATTCTGAGCGAAGCACATTCGAGTCCATTTTCGATGAATCCGGGTAGTACTAAGATGTATCGTGATTTGAAGAATGACTATTTCTGGGTTGGTTTGAAGAAGGATGTAGCCGAGTATGTGAGCCGTAGCATGGTTTGTCAGAGAGTAAAGGCAGAACATCAGGTTCCTTCAGGTTTGTTACAGCCTTTGAAGATTCCAGAATGGAAATGGGAGAGAATCACTATGGACTTGGTGTCGGAGTTACCGTTGTCCCCTTCGAAGAAGAATTCTGTTTGGGTAATTGTTGATAGATTCACTAAGTGTGCTCATTTCTTAGCAGTGAACACTACAAATTCTTTAGACAAGTTGGCGAATTTGTACATTCGCGAGATTGTGAGACTTCATGGAGTTCCGAAGTCTATTATATCAGACAGAGATTTGAGGTTCACAACGAGGTTCTGGAGTTGTGTGCATAGTGCCCTAGGTATCCATTTGCATTTCAGTACTTCGTATCATCCGCAGTCAGATGGACAGTCAGAGCGAATGATACAGATTTTAGAGGATATGCTTCGTTGTTGTGTGATTGACTTCTAGGGTTCTTGGGAGAAGCATTTACCCTTAGTCGAGTTTGCTTACAACAACAGTTACTAGGCTAGTATACAGATGGCTCCTTTTGAGGCATTGTATGGTAGATGATGTAGGACTCCGATCTGTTGTGCTGAAATAGGTCAGAAATTATTACCTATGCCAGATTTGCTTGAGGGGACTACTGATAATGTGAAGTTGATTTGTGACCGTTTGAAAGCAGCTTCCAATCGTCATAAATGTTACGCAAATTTGAAGAGAAAAAAGATTGAGTTTTCAGTGGGTGAGAAGGTGTTTCTGAAAGTATCTCCGTGGAAGAAGGTAATGCGTTTTGGCCGGAAAGGCAAGTTGAGTCCGAGGTTTATTGGTCCGTATGAGATAGTTAAGCGGAATGGGCCAGTAGCTTACCGTTTGAGATTGCCTTCAGAGTTAGAGAAGATCCATGATGTCTTTCATGTGTCGATGCTTAGGAGATATAGATCAGATCTGTCTCATGTTATGCCCGTTGATGAGATAGAACTGAATCCGAATTTGTCTTACAATGAAGAACCAGTTGAGATACTTGCTTCTGATAGCAAGGTGCTGCGTGGCAAGACCATAGAGTTGGTCAAGGTGTTGTGGAGACATAGAGGTGTGGAAGAGGCCACGTGGGAGAGGAAAGCTGATATGCTTGAGCGGTTTCCGTACCTATTTCCGTCAGGTAATTTCGGGGACGAAATTTCTTAAGTGTGGGAGAGTTGTAACACCCGGGTTTGGGGTCGGGTGAAATTAAAATATTAAAAAATATTATTTTGGGCCTCATGTTTTCAAAACAAATGATTTTATGTTGGGCTTGTTTTGATTTATAACCTAAATCCCATGGATTTTAGAAATTTGAGATAGCCATCTCATTAATGGCAATTTGGTAAATATTTGGACTTGCAAAAATAAAACCTTTTCTTTTACTTTTCAAACACCAAAAAGGCTATCATCTTCTACCTTCAAGCTTCTAACGTGAAAACCCCTTCACCATTGTGGTTCACTATTCCATCACCCTTCTTGCTTGATTTTGAAGGTTTTCAAAGGTAAACACATATTCGACTTGTCCTCTCTTTCCTCTACAAGTTTATACCTTTATTTTGATAAAAGCTCATGGTTTTTACATTTTTGAGGTTTTGGGGTTTTAGATTAAAAATGTCATCTTTATCAACTTTAACTTAAGATTTTGATATGTTGATGTTATATAAGTTGTTCGCTACCTAAAAGGTCTAACATACTTGATTTTTACATGGTTTTAAAAGATTCCCGAAATTGGGTTTTAGAGAGGTTTTAGATGGGTTTATAGGTGAGTTTGGGGGCTGTTTTGTGTGGAAATTTGATGGCTGATGATTGGTTGTTAGTTAAGGGTTGTTTTGGAAGCTTTTGGGAGCATTATAAGTGTTGAAATCAATGGTTTTAGGCTGTGCATAAGGGCTGCTCGAAAATGGGGTTTTGAGAATGTTTTTGGGTCGATTACTTGCTTCAATTGTGTTCCGGGTTGCTACAGTTATTTGTGGACTAAATTATGATTGTTTTGATTGTGTTGAATTTCTTAGAAGCAAGATTTGTGTTGGTGAAGCCTCGGGAACGAATCCGGAATTGTTGGGAGCTTGATCGGCTAGAGTTTTTGAGCTTGGAATAGTCGGTGAGTGGTTAATGTTTTCAACTTGGTTTTCAAACGTTGGTTCAAGCATGTGGACCTAGGTTGGGCTTGGTAAACTCACCTAGAGTTGGGATTAGATTGGTAGTCTAATCCCAAGCTTTAGTTAGAGACTTTGGTTGAACTTTAAATGTTGAGTATGCCTCATGCTCTAATTGTGATTATGTATATTATGTTATACATGTGTGTTGAGGCATGATATTTGATGCATTGCTATATGCATGTAGTTATGGAATGTGGTTTGTGCATGATGGTAAATCATGGTGAGTACGTGCTAAGCACGAAAATTGGTAAGAGATTGTGTTGTGAAAGATTATGAAATGTGTTAGTATTGGCACTAGTATGCTTGGGTACCATGATCGATCATTAGGATGTTTAGTGTGCACACGAGAGTCAAAATGCGCGCGTGGTCTTGGTGATGGTAGTCATCAAGATGGAGTACGGGTTCGCCCGGAAATCTTCATATATATATGTTAGTCGGTGATGAGTGGAATCCCATCGACGGGGCGTGAGGATGAGTGGAATCCCCTCCGCGTGAAACGGTGATGAGTGTAATCCCACCGTAAGGTAATGGTTGTGTTGTTGGATGTGAGTTCCAACGGTTATCCGTGTATTCGGGTCATAGCTAGGTTCCAATACGGATTGTGGAATGTGTTTGTTAATACATTGATATATGTGTTCCATATGTTGTGATTATGGACTTGTTGAGCATGGCATGATAGTTGAAATTATGTTCATGCATCATTTATATCTTGACTCATGTGGTTCGAAGGTAGGATCGTGCATTCTACCTTGGTTGTGTGCTCGTGCTTGGACCCTACATTGGTTTGTTTTATGAACTTTCCCTCACTAAGCTTTATGCTTACGCTCTCTTTTGTTCGACAATGCAAATCCATAGTTCGTGGGTTGCTTGTGCAAAGAGAGGGCCTCCAAGTTTGCTAGTTGCGCTTTTGATCATCAAGTATGAATTTCTAAGTTATGGATGTAATAGACAAGCAATGGGATTTGAGTTTTGGATTTATGTTGTTGACGTATGTTAGGAGCATGTTTAGACTCCTATGTTTTTGGTGGATGTTTGCTTAAGGCTTTCTTATGCCTAATATGTTGGCTTTGTGCCCTTTATGAATGTTCTTATGTATGTTCTTGTCTAAGGCATGATATCTGGAATGCTATGTATGCATCTTATGTTAATTTGATGATTCCTTTCAATGTATGGCTTTTATACGTATGTTATGTGTTAAGCATGTTGGTTGTAAGGTGTCTTGCCTTTAGGGTTAATGCATGTTGGTTGTGGGAGGTCTTAGTTGGTGTTTTGAGGTAGCCTTGTGCCTTAAACCTGCTAAAACTTGTATGTTCGCTGCAGGCGTATCGAAACGGTTGGACCCGTTTCGATACGGTCCTCTTGTTTTAGGCCAAGCGTTCCGATACCATTTTGCTACTGGAAATCTGAGATTTTGACGAGAAATTGAGGGTATCGAAACAGGCTCAGGCGTTTCAGAACAGTCTTCGTAGCGTTGACCACGAGAAGTTGACCGATGAGGGCGTATCGATACGGTCAACCAGCATTTCGATACGGTCTCCTCGAATTGACTTTGGCCAGTTGACCTAGTCAATGTGTATCGATACACTCTTTGGGCGTATCGATACAGCCTGCAGTTTAAGCTAAAATGGGATGTTTTTGATTAGCTATTTGTTCATTTGCCTCGTTTGTTGCTTTCGTTGTTGTTGTTTCACATAGGAAATGTTAATGTATCTAGACAAGATAATAATAAATGAAAAAGTTTTTCCCGGGTTGTTAACCGAAGTGGAGCCTTAAAGGGTTTTGCCTCAGTTATCCCCGTGTAGCCCGCTCGAACCGGTCAGCCGCCCGGACCGGGACGAGGGGGTTACACTTATTGGTATCAGAGCCTGAGGTTTCCGAGACCTCGGGCAGGTAAGTGAGGTAAGTTAAATTCTTGTATTGCAATTGCACGACGATTGCTTGCCATGTAAGTATGTTTGGTTGTTTATCATGTGTGCTTTGATATATGCTTGTTTGATCGTATATGTATGTTGTTTGAAGCATGTTAAGTAGAGTCTCATTGCTTCTATTACATCGGAAAAAGGATTTTTAAGTGAGGGAAACATACTTGAGCCACTTGGACCCTTGCCCTTGCTAACCCAATCTTGTATGTTGTTGTTGTATTGTAGTTGTTATCTGTGAGCGCGTATGTCGAGGCCTAGAGGTAGACCGAGGATGGTTCGTCAGGAACCTCGGGTATTGGCTCATGTTAATAAGCCGGTGGCTGGAGTAGAGGCTCATGTGGAAGAGCATGTTGTTGGAGTCGGAGCTCCTCCACCACCACCACCTCCTCAGCCTGAAGTGGGAGGCGAGGCTGGAGCTGAGGGTGCGGGACCTCAGGTTGGCCAGGGTGGCCAAGGTCCTGCGGGGATAGATATGGCTCCAGTAGTTCAAGCTATAGCGGGAGCGTTTCAGGCTGCAGTTGCCGGAGCTCAGGCTACAGCTCAGCCGAGAGGTGATGATGCTAGCTTACCGTTAGAGAGGCTCCGTAGCCTAGGAGCAGAGGAGTTCAGAGGATCTACACCTGAGAGGTCAGAGTTGTGGCTAGAGAAGAAAGTTCGTATCCTAGCTCAGATGGGATGTGTTGGAGCTCGCAAGTTGGGCTATGTAGTTTCGTTGCTTTAGGGTGATGCCTACACTTGGTGGGTCACCATTACTACCGGTGTGCATGAGGCCGGAGCTCATGCTGCAACTCAGCCGCGAGGAGATAATACTAGTTTACCCTTAGAGAGGCTTCGTAGCCTCGGAGCTGATGAGTTCAGGGGATCTACGCCTGAGAGATTAGAGTTGTGGCTAGAGAATACGGTTCGTATCTTAGCTCAGATGGGATGTGTTGGGGCTCGTAAGTTGGGCTGTGTAGTTTCGTTGCTTCAGGGTAATGCCTACACCTGGTGGGTCACCATTACTACCGGTGTGCCTGAGGCCGAGATCAGTTGGAACTTCTTTGAGACTGCTTTCAGGAAGAGGTATTTGGGGCCGAGATATTTGGATGAGAAGAAGCGGGGGTTCGTGGCTCTTGTTCAGGGAGACACTTCAGTGACGGATTATGAGATTTCGCTTTGTCCGTTTGAGTCAGTATGCTCCTAAGTTGGTTCCTACTGAGAAGGACCGTTGTAATCAGTTCAGATATGGACTTCATGAGGAAGTCAAGAGGTACACCTTGGCTTCAAATTATTCTGATTTTGATGTCTTGGTCGCTAGGGCCAAGGACATCGAGCATAGCTTGGAGCTGACCAAGCGTTCGGGAGGATCCAGTTCAGGAAAAAGACACAATAACTTTGATCGTGGTGATGCCAAGAGGCATCGGGGCAGTGGACATCAGTTTGATCATAGGCGTGGCGGTGGCCACCATGGTAGGGGCCATCAGGGCCATAGAGCTGGAGGGCGTTTGCCCGAGTGCACTCGTTGTGGGAGACAACATTCAGGAGAGTGTTGGGGTAATTTTCATGCTTGCTAGAATTGTGGATCGAGAGACCACTTTAGAAGGGAGTGTCCGCATCAGGCGGCACAGGCACCGAATCTAGCGCAGGCTCTTGCGAGAGCGACCGACTATCAGAGAGGCCGTGGGCACGGTCGTGGTTACTTCTAGCCGAGGGCTAATGCACCTAGGGTAGAGGCACCAAGGAACCTTGCTCATGTTGTGGCAGTTCAGCCAGAGGCCGGTGGACCAGCTAGAGTCTACGCTCAGAGAGAGGCAGGGAATGACACAGATGTGATAGCATGTAATTTTGAGTTACAGTCCATGTCTTTGCTTTCCTTAGTTGATTCGGGTTCTACGCATTCTTACATTTTGAGTGAGCATGTGAAGAAGTTAGACATACCTGTTGAGATCTTAGATGTAGGGATGCATGTGACTAGTTCCTTTGGTGAGACAGTTGTAGTTAGACGGATGTATAGGAGGTGTCCGTTGAAGATTCAGGGTCATGTGTTTCCTATTGATATGATGGAGCTTCCGTTTTATGGTTTTGATATTATTTTGGGTATGGATTGGTTGGTTGAGCGCAGAGCTAGTGTAGATTTTGAGACAAAGAGAATTTCGTTGAAGCTTTCCGATGACTACGAGGTAGTGGTAGTAGGCGAGAACGTTAAGTTCTTGTCGAATGTTGTGTCAGCTTTAGAGGCTCATAGGTTGATGGATTTCAGTTGTGGGGCTTACTTAGCGTATGTGATGAATCCGAATATGAGCGAGGTTAAACCAAAAGATATCAGAACAGTTTGTGATTATTCGGATGTGTTTCCAGAAGAGTTACCGGGTTTGCCTCCTGACAGGGATGTAGAGTTTGTGATTGAGACTGTTTCAGGGTCTACTCCAATTTCTATTGCTCCGTACCGTATGGCTCCGAAAGAGTTGAAAAGTCAGTTTCAGGAGTTGTTAGACCGTGGTTTTGTAAGGCCTAGTAGTTCGCCTTGGGGTGCTCCCGTGTTGTTTGTGAAGAAGAAGGGTGGCAGTATGAGAATGTGTATTGACTACAGGCAGTTGAACCAGTTGACAGTAAAGAACAAGTATTTGTTGCCTCGTATAGATGACTTGTTTGAACAGTTGAGGGGTGCCTCAGTGTTTTCGAAGATAGACTTGAGATCAGGGTACTATCAGTTGAAGGTAAAGGAGTGTGATGTTCCGAAGACAGCCTTTATGACTAGATACGGTCACTATGAGTTCCTTCTGATGTCGTTTGGGTTCACGAATGCACCAGCAGCTTTCATGGACATGATGAACAGAGTTTTCAGAGACTATCTAGACCGATTTGTAGTTGTTTTCATAGATGACATCCTTGTGTACTCGAGATCAGAAGAAGAACATGATGAGCACTTGAGACTTGTTTTACAGAGATTGATGAGTAATCAGTTGTATGCTAAGCTTAGTAAATGTGAGTTCTGGATTCGAGAGATTGTGTTTCTTGGCCATGTAGTATCAGCTGAAGGTATCCGCGTTGATCCGACAAATATTGAAGCTATTGTTGATTGGAAACTACCTAAGTCAGTGACAGAGATTAGGAGTTTCCTAGGACTAGTCGGTTACTATAGGAGGTTCGTTGATGGTTTCTCTAGAGTAGATGCTATGTTGACTAAATTGTTGCAAAGGGGAGTGAAGTTTGAGTGGTCAGATGCGAGACAGAAGGCTTTTGAGAAATTAAAAGAAGCTTTGACGAATGCTCCAGTGTTAGTACAACCGATTTCAGAGAAATCGTGATCTATAGTGATGCTTCCTACGTAGGTTTAGGTTGTGTTCTGATGCAAGAAAGAAGAGTTGTCACTTATGCTTCGAGACAGTTGAAGGTGCACGAGAAGAACTACCCTACGCATGACATTGAGTTAGCAGCAGTTGTGTTTGCGTTGAATATTTGGCGTCACTACTTGTATGGTGAGAAGTGCACGATTTACATTGATCATAAGAGCTTGAAGTATTTGATGACTCAGAGAGAGTTGAACTTGAGATAGAGAAGATGGCTTGAGCTGTTAAAAGACTATGATTTGACTATGGAGTATCATCCGGGTAAGGCAAATGTAGTAGCCGATGCGTTGAGCAGAAAAGTTGCAGTTGAGTTGCGAGCTATGTTTGCTAGACTGGGTGTATCAAGAGATGGTGGTTTGATCACAGAGTTGCAAGTGAAGCCTTCCTTGATTAAGATGATTAGAGAGAAACAGTTGCAAGATGTGTCTTTAGTTTCTCATGTTCAGGACATAGCCGAAGGTAGGCCGACCGAGTATAGTTTTAGTGATAAGAACGTGTTATGTTTCAGAGACAGAGTTGTAGTACCTGAAGATATTGAGTTGAGACGTGCGATTCTGAGCGAAGCACATTCGAGTCCATTTTCGATGCATCCAGGCAGTACTAAGATGTACCGTGATTTGAAGAATGATTGTTTCTGGGTTGGTTTGAAGAATGATGTAGCCGAGTATGTGAGTCGTAGCATGCTTTGTCAGAGAGTAAAGGCAGAACATCAGGTTCCTTCAGGTTTGTTACAGCCTTTAAAGATTCCGAAATGGAAATGGGAGAGAATCACTATGGACTTGGTGTCGGAATTACCGTTGTCCCCTTCGAAGAAGAATTCTGTTTGGGTAATTGTTGATAGATTCACTAAGTGTGCTCATTTCTTAGTAGTGAACACTACAGATTCTTTAGACAAGTTGGCGAATTTGTACATTCGCGAGATTGTGAGACTTCATGGAGTTCCAAAGTCTATTATATCAGACAGAGATCCGAGGTTCACAGCAAGGTTCTGGAGTTGTTTGCATAGTGCCCTAGGTAGCCATTTGCATTTTTGTACTTTGTATCATCCGCAGTCAGATGGACAGTCAGAGCGAATGATACAGATTTTAGAGGATATGCTTTGTTGTTGTGTGATTGACTTCTAGGGTTCTTGGGAGAAGCATTTACCCTTAGTCGAGTTTGCTTACAACAACAGTTACCAAGCTAGTATACAGATGGCTCCTTATGAGGCATTGTATGGTAGACGATGTAGGACTCCGATCTGTTGGGCTGAAACGGGTCAAAAATTGTTACCTATGCCAGATTTGCTTAAGGGGACTACTGATAAGGTGAAGTTGATTTGTGACCGTTTGAAAGCAGCTTCCAATCGTCAGAATTCTTACGCAGATTTAAAGAGAAAAGAGATTGAGTTTTCAGCGGGTGAGAAGGTGTTTCTGAAAGTATCTCCGTGGAAGAAGGTAATGCGTTTTGGCCGGAAAGGCAAGTTGAGTCTGAGGTTTATTGGTCCGTATGAGATAGTTGAGCGGATTGGGCCAGTAGCTTACCGTTTGAGATTGCCTTCATAGTTAGAGAAGATCCAAGATGTATTTCATGTGTCGATTATTAGGAGATATAGATTAGATCTGTCTCATGTTATGCCCGTTGAGGAAATAGAACTGAATCTAGATTTGTCTTTCAATGAAGAACCAGTTGAGATACTTGCTTCTGATAGCAAGGTGTTGCGTGGCAAGACCATAGAGTTGGTCAAGGTGTTGTGGAGACAGGGAGGTGTGGAAGAGGCCATGTGGGAGAGGAAAGATGATATGCTTGAGCAATTTCTGTATCTGTTTCCGTCAGGTAATTTCGGGGACGAAATTTCTTAAGTGGGGGAGAGTTGTAACACCCGGGTTTGGGGGTCGAGTGAAATTAAAATATTAAAAAATATTATTTTAGGCCTCGTGTTTTCAAAACAAATAAATTTATGTTGGGCTTGTTTTGATTTAAAACCCAAATCCCATGGATTTTAGAAATTTGAGATAGCCATCTCATTAATGGACATTTGATAAATATTTGGACTTGCAAAAATAAAACCTTTTCTTTTACTTTTCAAACACCAAAGAGGCTATCATCTTTTACCTTCAAGCTTCTAACGTGAAAACCCCTTCACCGTTGTGGTTCACTATTCCATCACCCTTCTTGCTTGATTTTGAAGGTTTTTCAAAGGTAAATCCATATTCGACTTGTCCTCTCTTTCCTCTACAAGTTTATACATTTATTTTCATAAAAGCTCATGGTTTTTGCATTTTTGAGGTTTTAGGGTTTTAGATTAAAAATGTCATCTTTATCAACTTTAACTTAAGATTTTGATTTGTTGATGTTATATAAGTTGTTTGCTACCTAAAAGGTCCAACATACTTGATTTTTACATGGTTTTATAGAGATTCCCGAAATTGGGTTTTAGATGGGTTTATAGGTGAGTTTGGGGGCTGTTTTGTGTGGAAATTTGATGGCTGATGATTGGTTGTTAGTTAAGGGTTGTTTTGGAAGCTTTTGGGAGTATTATAAGTGTTGAAATCAATGGTTTTAGGCTGTGCATAAGGGCTGCTCGAAAATGGGGTTTTGAGAATGTTTTTGGGTCGATTACTTGCTTGAATTGTGTTCCGGGTTGCTACAGTGATTTGTGGACTGAATTATGATTGTTTTGATTGTGTTGAATTGCTTAGAAGCAAGGATTTATGTTGGTGAAGCTTCGGGAACGAATCCGAAACCGTTGGGAGCTTGATCGGCTAGAGTTTTGAGCTTGGAATAGTCGGTGAGTGGTTAATGTTTTCAACTTGGTTTTCAAACGTTGGTTCAAGCATGTGGACCTAGGTTGGGCTTGGTAAACCCACCTAGAGTTGGGATTAGATTGGTAGTCTAATCCCAAGCTTTAGTTAGAGACTTTGGTTGAACTTTAAATGTTGAGTATGCCTCATGTTCTAATTGTGATTATGTATATTGTGTTATACATGTGTGTTGAGGCATGATATTTGATGCATTGCTATATGCGTGTAGTTATGGAATGTGGTTTGTGCATGATGGTAAATCATGGTGAGTACGTGTTAAGCACGAAAATTGGTAAGAGATTGTGTTGTGAAAGATTGTGAAATGTGTTAGTATTGGCACTAGTATGCTTGGGTACCATGATCGATCATTAGGATGTTTAGTGTGCACACGAGAGTCAAAATGCGTGCGTGGTCTTGGTGATGGTAGTCATCAAGATGGAGTACGGGTTCGCCCAGAAATCTTCATATATATGTGTTAGTCGGTGATGAGTGGAATCCCCTTCGCGTGAAACGGTGATGAGTGTAATCCCACCGTAAGGTAATGGTTGTGTTCCATATGTTGTGATTATGGACTTGTTGAGCATGACATGCTAGTTGAAATTGTGTGCTCGTGCTTGGACCCTGCATTGGTAAGCATGTTGGTTATAGGGTGTCTTGCCTTTAGGGTTAATGCATGTTGCTTGAACCAGCTAAAACATGTCTGTTCGCTGCAGGCGTATCGAAACGGTTGGACCCGAGCCCGAGCCGGCCATGCGGCGGCGCGCGAGGACTTCCCTTGTTCTTTCCCACTCAACAAGGGAGGGGGAAGCATGGGTATAAATACCCTTCACTAGCTATTTTCCCAACCAATGTGGGATATAGCTTTAGTAATACTTGAAGCATTACCAACAATGATATGATTGTATTCATAAGAAATCATACACCAGGAAGTGTTCGCATATGTCTCGTTAAAAATCTACCTAAACCCAAATGAAAAAAAAAGATTACACATACTAACACCTAAAAGTTCTTGAGAAAACTCGACATAAATAAACAAACTTAGCTATTAGAACCATCCAACAATAAAAAGCGTGTCAACACCAACCGGCGGTTGGGCAAAAAAAAGGTTGACTACAAGGCTATCGAAACGGGCAGATTTTGCGAGAGCATCAGCAACTTGGTTTTCACTACGGCAAATATGTTAAACATGCACGACCCGGTCACACCGATAAAGCTCAGTCAGATGCCAACTCAAAAAATGAACCCTATGGACATCAGTACGTAAAATCCGACAAGCCTTTAAACTTTAATGAACTGAAAGAAGATGTAAGGCCTCCTCAATAATAAAAAATTCATTAAATTCAACATATATTTTGACACGAAAATTTCTTTAAATGATTCATGGAGAATCTTCTTTTTGTTCATCTTCTTTTTAATGATTTAATGAATTTTTTGTGTCAAAATATGAGTTAGATTTTCATAGAGAACTATCTTTTCTATTTTTAAGTTTATATAAAATTCAAATTATACTTAGATTGAGATCGAATTAAAACAAAATATAAAAAAAATTGTAAACCTCATAATTGAAAAAGAAAATGCATAGGACACCATAGAGAAATCTTAACCATTGGCTCTATAGATGCAATTAAGCAAAGCTTTGAGGGTTCTAACAAAGATGATCAATGTTTAGGGGATGAAATAGGTTGTATAAATCATTAACATAGGGAAACTAAAAAAATCAAAAGTAATACTAATTGTTGTATGAAATCAGATTCTTATTATTATTATTTTTCTTTTTTAGCTTGTTGACTATCAACAATCTGATTCTAAAAAAACTAGGAGAAGAGAGACATTTTATTTCCCCAATTTTCTTGATGGGTAAGTTGTAGAAGGTGAAAAAAAAATTGATTTAGCATGCGATTTAAAAAGGGTAAACTACATTGGTAGTCCTAAACTTTTAAGGCGTTTGTAATTTGATCATCGAATTTTTAAAACTTGCAACACATTCATTAAACTTTTAATTCG
This sequence comes from Hibiscus tridactylites, assembly GCA_958450335.1. Lineage (NCBI taxonomy): Eukaryota > Viridiplantae > Streptophyta > Magnoliopsida > Malvales > Malvaceae > Hibiscus > Hibiscus tridactylites. Next base: position 56,484,651 of record OY288287.1, on the reverse strand, counting down.
TTTTCATTATGGCCATTGTCGTCAGTTGTCGTTCCAAAATTGATGTGGCACGTTAACTTTAAAAATGGGATTAAACTATACTAGTAGTCCTTTAACTTTGAAAACCTACAATATGAACACCAAACATGTCTCTTTTTTTTGCCCTTTTCTCCCTTTCTCATTTTCTTCCTTTTTTTCTATTCAAACATGTCTTTCTTTCTTCTCTTCATCCTCTCCCACCTCCCTTTCTTGTTATCTTCACCAAACAGTCACACTAATTAAACGTGACATTTTTTTGACGTTGCCAACAAAAATTGTAATTGTTCGTACTTTCTACTTTATATTAATAAATCCACATGTTAGCAAAGAAAGAGATCTCCAAACGACGACCGTGAAGGTGAAACTTAATTTATTAGATTTCCATCACTCTGGAGTCTGGACGTATTTGATAAATTTTTCAGAATAACAAATGGATTTGCTTCTGTTGACAAATTGAAATAGCTTATTGGACAGTACTTTAATGGTGCAGGGATGATCTTATCTACTCTGAGCCAATAAATTTTGTACCAGAGAGTCATGACTTTTTGTCTAAAATAGAGAACCCAAAAGTTAGAGGCTGGGCATCAGAAGTCTGCTTCTAAAAGAATTTCAGAATGTGTCAAGTGTATTATACTAACAGAAGATATTGTTGTTCAATTAATTTCTTATCTTTGTTTCAAAAAGCCATTACTTGTATCAACAATAAAAAATTTCTAAAATTTTAACCTTATTCTAACCTATGGCCAAAATCTTTCTCCACCGTTGTTTGATCATTGTTGTTCATCGTTTATCTGGCTCCAAAATATTACTTCTTTTCGTCTTCTCAGTTTAATTTCTTTCAAAATTGAAAAATAACTTAAATAAAGTTTTAACCTTATCTTGGTCTAATTTGAAATATTTAATGTCTGATAAATATAAAATTAAAATATATAGTTTTCTTTTCCTTTTCGACCTTCCTAATATTTAAATTTGAAAGAATATACTCTGACGTTGGTGAATTAAAAGGAGTCTAAAAATCTAAATTTTAGAACACAAATTTAGGTGAGTATTTTTGCATAAATTTACCTAAAAGTTTAAAGGATGTTAAAGACTTGCAATCGAGGGATCAAAATAAGCAGAATTCAAAAGTTTAACAATGAAAGAATATACTCCGACATTGGCGAATCAAAAGGAGTCTAAAAATCTAAATTTTAGAACAAAGATTTAGGTGGGGTTTTGCATAAATTTACCAAAAAATTTAAATGATGTTAAAGACTTACAATCAAGTGTTCAAAATAAGCGGAATTCAAAAGTTTAACAGTGAAATCTAAAACTTTTAAAGTTGAGTGTTAAAGCTGAGTGACCCAAAAAGTAGTTTTCGCATATATTTAAGGGAAAACTATAATGGTGGTCTTCAAACTATTACCGTTTTTCTATTTTGGTTCCAAAATTATTTTTTCGGCAAAATCGTTCCTTCTGTTACATAGTTCTCATGTTTTGGTCTCCGACGTTAAATAGATAACGGTTTTGCTGATGTGGCATTTTTTAATATTTTTAAATATTTTTTAATCATTTCTCTTTCCTCTTATATTATTTTTATTTAACTTTATCCACCCAATCATGTGGTGTCACGTGGCATTACCCTATTGGTTGAAAAAAAACCCCAAAAATCTTCAAAAGCCACATTTGGTGCTGGTGGAATTCAAACCTAAGACCTCCAGCACACAAGCCATACACGTGAACTACTTGTGCTAGGCTGATTACTTGATTTAAATCTACTAAAATTATATATAAGTTATACATATTAACTCAAATAAACCTTAAAACACAAATTGGGGTTGTCGGGATTTAAACCGAAGCAACCAACATGCAAGGCCAATGTACAAACCAATTGTGCTAGGCTAATTATTTGAATTAAATCTTCTAACATTTATATTTAACCTATAAATATTCGAAACAACACATGGTTAATGAATATAAAAGGTATGGAGTAATTCGAACATAATACCTTATTAATAAAATTTTAAATATTTAACCACCAAATTAACTAATAAATTGTGCTATTTTGAACTTAAATATATTTAACTAAATTATATTTAAAATTTTAAAAAATCAAACTAGATTATTTTTTACTTTGTTCGATAATAAAAAAAACTAATTAAATATTTATTAGTTTAACTTGGTGGTTAAATATTTAAATTTTATCAATAAGGTATTGTGTTCGAATCACTCTCAACCTTTTATATTCATTAACCATGTATTGTTTCTAATTTGTATAGGTTAAATATAAATGTTAGATTATTTAAATTAAATAATTAGCTTAGAATAACTGGTTTGCACGTTGGTCTTACATGTTGGTTGCCTGGGTTTGAATTTTGGCGGCCCCAATTTGTGTTTTTAAGGTTTTTTTGGTTAATATGTATAGCTTATATATAATTGTTAGTAGATTTAAATCAAGTAATCAGACTAGAAAAAGTGGTTCATGCGCATGGCTTGTGTATTGGAGGATTTTTTTCAACCAATAGGGTAATGTCATGTGACACCACATGATTGGGTGAATAAAGTTAAATAAAAATAATATAGGAGGAGCGAGAAATGATTTAAAAATATTAAAAAAATGTCACGTCAGCAAAACCGTTAGTTATTTAACGCCGGAAGACCAAAACAGGAGAACTATGTAATAGAAGGGACAGTCTTGCCGAAAAAAATAATTTTGGGACCAAAATAGAAAAACGGTAATAGTTTGGGGGACCACCGGTGTAGTTTTCCCTATATTTAATTTCGTTCTGGACAGTCTACAGTTTACCCCCACAACAGCTGCTCAACTACTCCTGTATCAGCCTCAGGGGTGGTAGGTAAGAAGAAGCAAAGCTAAAAAGTTATAAGAATGGCAGACTACTCAACTACTTTCTACCATTACCAACAACCCTTTTCTCCTTCGCCTCTCTCTCTGTATATATATTCTTCCATTTCCACTTTTCTTCGCAAATTTTACTTCTTTCGTATGTCTTTCCTTCTCCTTTCATCTCAATGCTCTAAACACTATTCTCTCTTTTACTGTCATTCTCAACCCCCCTTTTCCTTTCTTTGCAGTTTGTGGGTTCCGACTTGAACAATCAGTTCCGTCGAGTCAAATGGCAAAAGAAGTTGTTAACCCCGATGAGCCGGTAATCACCCTCTTTTAATGATTCAATTTTACCAGTTTTTTTTATTTGTTTTATCTTTCAAAATTTAAGATTACTTGCTGAGAAATAATGGGATTTTTTTTTAATCAATTAAGGTCGTTGTTGGAGAGGAATTAGACCGTGTAAGAATCATCACTTTGAACAGGCCTCGACATCTGAATGTCATCTCATCCCAAGTGGTATTAATGTTCAACACTTCCAAAGTGGTTGTATAAACTTAAGCTGCATTTGCCTTTGGGCTTTTATTTAAGTTCTTCAAGTCAAATCTTCTAAATTCCTTGTTTCTTTCACCCTAATCAGGTCTCTCTGCTTGCTGAATACTTAGAAAATTGGGAAAAAGATGAGCAGCCTCAGCTTATACTGATCAAGGTCGTTAAATTGGGTCATTCCCGATGGTTCCTACTTCTGGATTTCTTGGTCAATATGTTTCTTCATTGCTAAATTATGCTGTTTTTCGTTTTTAAGCAGGGAGCCGGTCGCGCTTTTTCTGCCGGAGGAGACTTAAAAATGTTCTATGAGGGAAGGAAATCAAGTAAGTGTTCTATTGGTCTTAGATATTGGACTTTTGGGTTATATTCTATTATGTTTTAAACTATGTTGTGTGGAACTGTGGATATGAGTATGGGTCTATGGGATATGAGCTTCCAAATACATGGAATATTTGAAGAAATTTGAACATATTCATATCCGAGTAACATAGGTTTTAAATTCTATTACTTCCTCAGCAACACTTTCTGGCTGCTCATATATGTGCATGGCATTATGAATTTTAACTTGTAATGAACTATTCTTCTGACAGGGGATTCTTGCCTTGAAGTGGTCTATCGAATGTATTGGCTTTGCTATCACATTCATACCTATAAGAAAACCCAGGTGTCTTTCTTTTCTTTTTTAAATCTCCACACTGTATTCTCATACCATTGCACAAGGATTTCACTGAATGTGAGATCTGCATCACTGTGTAAATCTACCAATCTAATTGATGTCTTGTTTGACAGGTTGCTCTTGTTCATGGAATTTCAATGGGAGGTGGTGCATCATTCATGGTCCCGATGAAATTCTCAGTTGTAACTGAGAAAACAGTCAGTATATTGTCATTATCAAGACATTTTGCATAGATAAACCAATGATGAATCTTCTGTATGGTATGCTTTTAAATGCTTTGTGTTTAGGTCTTTGCAACACCAGAAGCAAGTATTGGTTTTCATGTGGACTGCGGTTTCTCGTACATCCTTTCCCATCTCCCTGGCCATTTGGGTAAGAATGACTTACCAAAGTAGATATAGATATGTATTTGGTTTCTTTTGGTATTCAATTGAGGTTATTTTGTCATTCATTACAGGGGAATATTTAGCTTTAACAGGAGCTAGGCTAAATGGTAAGGAATTGGTTGTAGCTGGACTAGCAACCCATTTTGTCCCACTCGAGGTGAGTTTGGTTATCTGTGAGATTGATTGTAAACCTAGACAATGGCTATGTAATATCTGTGAGATTGATTGTACACGGAAACAATTAGCATAAAGTGCTTCCTCTCCTGTCAAATTAACCACCCAATCAAATCTGAACTCAATCTTTATTTGATTTCATGATTTAATTCCGTCCGGTGGATCACATTCCATCTATGCTCATCATATTCAATCCATTTTCTTTTGTCCTGTTGGTACAAGCTTTGAAGATTTACCTAATATTTCTCTTTAATCATGTATTATTAGCATTAACTTTTGGAAAGAAGTTTTGTGGATAAATATATGACCAGGCACGAGCGTCGGGGGTTCACTTCAAATAAAAGAAAATCTCCATTTTCTTCCTATTTCAAAAAGTCATACATTTTTCAATTTATAGGGAGAGGTTTGGGTGGGAAGTTGATATCAAGTTTGCTCTAATGCAAATTTAAATGTTATATGACTATGTTGAACTTGGGTGTGATGTCGGGTATGAGTATGTGTTCGACACATGCGCATATGTTCCATTTTTAAAATATAAAGATTTTTATGTATTTGAAGGGTCTTACCCTCATACCATGTCCTCATATATGGGTATTGAATACGGATACTTCATGAAAACTGAAGAGTCGTACATATGAAATCGGCCAACCATGCTGAAATTAGTAATGCTCAACTGTTGAGGATATATAAAAGGAACATTAATCTACTAACAAATTCGTTCTCTGACTTCTTTGATGAACTTTATTTTCTCTATCTACATTATACTTTGAAAACACCTCATCAATTTAATTCTGCGAAGGATTTGACTTAAAATTTAGACATTTCCATCTTTGTACCTGTGGACTGAAATTAATGAGGTGTTTTCCACTTTTTTAATCCTTTTAAACCATCAATTTGTGTACGTTTCCCCCCTTGGATTTTAATAATATGGAATGATAACAATTTACTTTCTATTGTATTCAGAGACTTCCTGAGCTAGAGAAGCATCTGATTAGCTTGAACGATGGCGATGAGAATGCAGTCAAGGCTACAATTGAGGAGTTTTCTTTAAATGTGCAGCTTGATGAATACAGCATTTTAAACAAGTAAGAAATCCTGTGTCAACTTTTATTGCTCCAGCTCTTCATTTTGTTTGAAGCATCTTTGACACTGCTGTTCTATACATATTCAAACATAGGTATGAGATATGACCCTCTAAAGACTCTTTAAACGCATGAAACTTTGAACAAACTGGACATACCTGTATCAAATATATAACCATATTTGATACTCGAGTGCATAGGTGTCAACTAGAGTTTGAATTGGGAAAGGATCATTGACCTCGGCATTAGTGAAAGCTGATAGTTTTTATTACTTTCCAGGAAGCAAATAATTGATGAGTGTTTCTCAAAGGATACTGTTGCAGACATTATAAAATCATTTGTAAGTTATTTTTCTTCTTTAATCTCTGAACATAGAAAAGAATAGTTATACAGTTACAATTGGAAAAACTCCCCATATTCACTTTGTTTGAATGTTCTCCAACAGGAAATGGAGGCGAGAAAAGAGGGCAATGAATGGATTGGTCCTATACTGAAAGGGTTAAAAAGATCATCGCCAACAGGATTGAAAGTAACATTGAAATCGGTAATAGTTTTTTACTTTATTGAACCATTTGATTCATATATTTCAATGGTTTGCAGAACTTAGGCATATATTGATAAGCAATTGATAGAGATTTAAGTTAATTTTTTGTAGAGGATGAGGCTTCTGCTTCAAGTATCACCAACTTGAAATAAATTTGTTCTATCCTTCAAGGCTGTATGCTGTTCATAATGTTTTTACTAACAATATGGTGTCTATCCTTTTCATGTTAAAACTGATGCATCGTCTTGATTTCAAACACGAGATCAGTGACTTCATCAAGATCTTAGAGTGTCTTTTTTTTAAGTGCTGGAACTATGTAATTGGTATCTACTAACAAAACACCACTGGTTGACTTGGTTTCTCCCCAAATGGCAGTTAATTACTGGGTTTTCATGACATTTTACCATTACTTATCAGATTGACATTTTCAGATTCGTGAAGGGAGGAAGCAGACGCTGGCTGAATGTCTGAAGAAAGAATTTCGACTAACAATGAATATATTACGGACCACAATATCTGCAGATGTCTATGAGGTAATTGTTTTGAGTTTAACCACGTACGTAAACTTCAAAAATGAGCTTCTTCTAAATTTGTGAATGGGTTTTCTTCTGTTTTTTGTTGAAAGGGTATTAGAGCCCTCACCATTGACAAGGATAATGCACCAAAGGTACTCTCTTTCACTTATGCATTATTGTATGCTATGTTGCTCCAACTCATATTTCTCTTTTATTTTCCCTTGAAATACCTTTCAATTCATGTCCAATGCAAATCCATATATGGGTACGAGGATATGACCCTCCAAGAATCCTCCTAACACATGTAAAAACTTTGAAAAATTAAACATATTTGTACCCAAAACATGTTTTGGTCACATGGAAAAACTCACACTGGGTGTAATAACTTGCTAGCTTTATTAGTCGCTTGCTCGTTAAACATTTTGAACTTGGGAAGAATTTGTTAATCAATAGGTAATTAAAATTTTAAGGGGAGCAGTCCCTTTTGCATTAAGCATGTCATAACTTCTCCTGTATCAAACTGCTACAGTGGGATCCACCAGCTCTTGATCAAGTAGATGATGAGAAGATAGACCTAGTATTTCAGCCATTTACAGAGGATTTGGAGCTCAAAATTCCTGAACAGGAAGACTGCAGGTGAGTATAACCTAGATTGATTCATTTTTCTTAAAATACCCTTCGCGTGATTGCATCATGTAAATATAGAGTATGGAGATATAACCTTCCAAATACATGGGAAATGTATAAAAGAAATCGAATGTACTTGTCTTGGACACATACCTGTATCAGACACTTGTATGCGAGTTTGAGTCATAGGGTGTTACTCTGGGACCTTGAGTCTTCTCGTATGTCATATACAAATGTCAGGATATAACTAAAAGGACTGATCTTTCTTTTCTCTTTGTCATCTGGTATGTTATCCAAACCAAATTATAGGTGGGATGGAAAATACGAGAACTCAGTATACGCAAAATGAGCAAGCAACGAATGATATGGATGAAGCACAATAAAATGCTCATGGTCTGACTCAGGAGCTGCTTCTCTCTAGGGAACTCTCCAATCACCATTGAAGAAATCTTATTACGTTAGACAACATGTTTTGGTATCCATCTCAGTGTTCATTTTGTGTGTTTAACTATCGAATCCTTCCTCTTTGAATAAAGTTAGAAATTAGTAACTTAAAAGCTCGCATCCATGTCCATCTGTTGACTGGTATTGTAAAAATACGCATGTTAAAAAAAATATACTTACAGTGTATCAAATAATAAGTACTAAAACGTTTTTATATCGCCTCTCATGATTATGAAGCTTGCCTCCATGTCGTGGTAAGAAAAACTATAGATCATGTTAGTTCATCTATACTATTAGTTAACTTCTTCTTGAGTTGGTGTCACAAGTTGATTAGGTATTAATTGGCGTGGAAATAAAAAATTATGAATTATATTGATTTATCTATATTGTTTATTATATTTTTTATCGTATTGTTATAAAGGGTTAATCGAGTATCAATTCAGTTAGAAAAAAGATTTAAATCATTTTAATGAAACAATGATAAATATTATTATAAGAGTGATATGCTCCCACTCTCGTCTTGTTGATGTAGAGTGCTCACTTGATTGTTCTCGACCTTGAATGTAAGTAAGCAAGTGATTTCAGATGCTAGGAAGATGAAATGATGATGATAGTTTAAGGGTGCGGAAGAATGAGCTAAGTGTTTAGGTGTGGTATATGGACGGTTTCATACAAGAGAGGGTGATGAAATAGATGGTTTGAGAAGAATGAAGGATTCGGCTAAGGTAAAGAAATGGGAGGGATGTGTGAAATGGGGGATAGAAATGAAGATAGTAATGGGGTTAGGATCAAGGAAGAACCTATACTAAAAAGTATAGGCCCGAATCTTATACGATCTTTCAACCAAAGGACTTGGATCCACTAGTTAGTAAACTAGGAACTCGAAGTATCAAAGATAGGGTGACGCCACAAGCAAGCTTGATAAGTCGATAAAATTCTAAAAAACAAGTTTGAGAGAAAACCTCACAAAGGTATATTTGATTCAAAGGAACGAGTTGTTACAAAATGCAAAATGATGTCCTATTTATAGGTTTACAAGGGCATAGCTGAAAAGGCCTCTTAACTATTCGGCCTAGACTCGTGACCTCCTCCAAAGGCTTGATAACCATTCAGCAATTCGACGTCTCCCTCCAAATGAAGTTGTCGCCCATTTCAAGTCTTCCCTCCATTTGACTTCCCTCCAAAGGTAAGAGGCATGCCTCTTGGGAGGGAACATGTCCCTTAGGTGTTGAGTTGCCTTAAGTCCCTCGAGCTGAGCTGAGCTAGCTTTCGAGCTGAGCCGAGCTAGTCCTTGAGCTGAGCAAACTTCATTTTCACCATTGAGCTCTCTTGAGTTGAATTCCATGTTCATGAGCTGCCTCGAGCTAATAGAATTCTTCCTTTAGGTCATTGAGCTTCCTCGAGCTTGTTGGAGCTAATTAAGCCTAGTTCCAAACAATTTGAGTTAGGTGAGCTGCCTTTCGATAATCCCTTGTTGTGTGAGCTGAGAAAAAAAAACAATTAAATAAAATGAATACTTATAATATAAGATATTAAACATAAACTAAAATAAAGATGTGGTTAACATAACATATCACATGTTAACATGCAATACATTATACATCTTATTGTCTAAGGCCAAGTAGTCATTATTGGATTTAAAGGCATGTATGCACTTATGAGAAAATACTTCCTTGAGTTGTTTGGCCTTAGAATGAGTGATAGGCCCTTGTGACATGACTTCTGGATATGTAGTTGGTGTGCTTGCATCATCCCCCTTCTTTTAAGCGATTTATCCTCAAATCGTCACTTCCTTCAAACGGGGAAAGATCTGAAACATTAAATGTTGCACTCACGCTATATTCTCCGGGTAGGTCTAACTTGTAGGCATTGTCGTTTACTTTTTCAACCACTTGGAAAGGGTCATCTCCTCTTTGTAGTAACTTAGATTTCTGTTGACTTGGAAACCTCTCCTTTCTAAAATGAACCCAAAACCCAATCTCCAACCTCAAAAGTGACTTGCTTGCATCCCTTGTTGGTCGTTTGTTCATATTGTCGGGTTCTCTTTTCAATGTTATCTCGTACTTTTTGGTGAGGCTTCTTCATGAACTCGGCTTTACTCTTGCCATCTTTATTCACGAACTGTTCTTGGGGCAATGGTAAGAGATCCAAAGGAGTTAAGGGATTGAAACCATATGCCACTTCAAAGGGTGAACACTTGGTTGCGGAATGGACAGATCGATTGTAGGCAAATTCCACGTGTGGCAAGCATTCCTCCCATGTCTTGATATTTTTCTGAATGATAGACCTTAATAAAGTGGATAGTACCCGATTCACCACCTCGGTTTGGCCATCGGTTTGGGGATGGCATATAGTGGAAAATAGTAGTTTCGTCCAAATCTTGCTCCAAAGCCTCCTCCAAAAGTGACTTAAGAACTTGACATCACGATCGAGATGATTGTTCTTGGAATTCCATGAAGTTTTACCACTTCTCTAAAGAATAGATTGGTCACATGTGTTGCATCGTCTGTCTTATGGCAAGGTATGAAATGGGCCATTTTGGAGAATCTATCAACCACCACAAAATGGAGTCTCGTTCGTTCCTCATTCTCGGCAAACCAAGCACGAAATCCATCGAAATATATACCCATGGTTCAGTCGGAATAGGTAGAGTCATGTATAATCCATGGGGTCTGACCTTTGCCTTCTTACAAAATATGCATCTTTCACCAACCATCTCGACGTCCCTCTCCATCTTTGGCCAAAAGAAGTGTTCTTTCAGGATACTAACTGTCTTGATTACGTTGAAGTTTCCCATGAGTCCTCCTTCATGTGCTTTCTTAACTAAGACTTCCTAGATGGACCCTTGAGGAATGAAAATTTTCATTCCTTAAAGAGATATCCATCGTGCTTGTAATATTTCTCATCTTCAAATTTATCACATGAATTATACCTTTCTCCAAAGTCAAGGTCAGTAGCATAGAGATCTTTAATGAAAGAAAATCCAAGTATTTTTTGAATTCAAAAAGTTGAGTAGGACGTACCTTTTTGACAATGCATCAGCCACGACGTTTTCTTTACTTTTTTTATATTGAATGACATAAGGAAATGATTCAAGGAACTCCACCCATTTTACATGTTGTTTGTTCATTTTGTGTTGTCCCTTAATATGTTTCAAGGCCTCGTGATCGGTGTGGATAACAAATTCCTTAGGCTATAGATAATGTTTCCATGTCTCCAATGCTCGAATGATTGCGTACATCTCCTTATCATACGTCGGGTAATTCAACGTTACACCATTCAAGTTTTCACTAAAGTATGCAATGGGACACCCTTCTTGTGTCAGAACAACATCAAGTCCAATTTCGGATACATCACATTCCACTTCAAAGGTTTTGTCAAAGTAGGGTAATGCAAGAAATGGTGATTCAGTTAAACACTATTTTATCTTCAAGAAGGCTTCTTCGTGATCCTTACCCCAATTGAAGGTTGAATTCTTCTTGATTATCCCGGTTAAGAGGGTGGTAATGAAACTAAAATTTGACACAAATCTCATGTAAAAGCTTGCGAGGCCATGAAAACTCCTTACTTGACTGATGTTGGTTGGTCTTGGCCATTCTCGAATCGCCTTAATCTTTTCTGATCCACCTTCAAACCCTGTGCACTTACAATAAATCCTAAAAAGGAAAGTCTGTTAGTGCAGAAAACACATTTCTTAAGATTTGTATAAAGTTGTTTCTTCCTTAGGGTGTCAAGAATAGACTATAGATGTTGCTCGTGATCCTCCAATGTTCTACTATAGATTAGAATATAATCAAAATAAACAACACAGAACTTACCAATGTAGGGCTGAAGGACATGATTCATCAACCTCGTGAATGTACTAGGCACATTGGTTAAGCTAAAAGGCATAACCATCCATTCGTACAAACCTTGCTTGGTTTTGAATGCTATTTTCCACTCGTCTTCTTCCCTCATTCGAATCTGATGAAATCCACTCTTAAGATCAATTTTTGAAAAGATATTGGCACCGCTTAGTTCATCTAACATATCATCTAATCGAGGTATAGGATGTATGTATTTAATGGTGATCTGATTCACAACATGACAATCCAAAGACATTCTCCACGTTTCATCTTTCTTTGGCACCAAATGGTCCGGTACTGCACATGGACTCAGGCTCTCTCGGATGTATCCTTTTTCCATTAACTCTCTAATCTGCCATTGGAGTTCTTTCGTTTCTTCTAGATTAATCTTATAAGTAGGCTAATTGGGAATAGTGGCTCCTGGCATGAAATCTACCTGGTGCTCAATTCCTCTAATTGGTGGCAAGCCGCTAGGAATCTCCTCAGGAAAGATGTCTTCAAAATCCTATAAATGAGATGAAATAGATGAAGACAAGCCTTCGATTTGGTTAGTGATAAAAAGACTCTCTTTGTACATAAGTACAAGTAGAGTTTGCTGAGAATAGAGATGTTTTCTGATTTCCTTCCCATTGCATAAATGTTCATCTTTTTGGCTTCTTTTCTTTTGATTTCTTCAATCTTTTCACTTTCCTTCATGGCTTCAATGCTTCGTTTTAAATAGATTTGATCTTCATTTACTTGATTGGATGTTAGGGGCGCCAAAGTAAACTTTTTCCTTTATATAGGAACAAGTACCGGTTGGTGTATTCGTCATGGGTGGTTTTCTTGTCAAACTATCATGGTCATCCGAGAAGTAAATGACTTGCATTCTTTGGCACCACATCACACAATACTTCGTCTTTGTATTTTCCAATGGAGAATGGAATCTGCACTTGTTTGGTTACTTTCAACTCTTCTCCATTATTTAACCACTGAAGTTTGTAGGTACATGGATGTTTAGTCATTTTTAATCTAAGATTTTCCACCATCATTGTGCTGACCACATTTGTGTAGCTTCCTCCGTCAATAATCATAAAGCACACTTTACCATTTACATGGCAACGACTATGAAAGATGTTCTCTCTATGTTGATCATCTTCCACTGGTTGGATATTCAAGGTCCTTTTGACAACGAGAACCTTTCCTGTGCTATATGGAAGATCAAAAGAAACTGGTGACATTGTTAGAGAATAAAACAAGATGAACCTTACCAATTCACTCACAAAAACCTCATTGTTTCACTCCAAGGAAAAGTTATATGTCACTCTATACAATCACTCGTGTTTCACTCGAGAATATGGTTGTTACTTCCCCTTATGAATTCACAACTCTCTTTCCTTTTATCGCTCAATTCTTTGGTCGCAAGTTCTTAAAAGAACGTACTCAAAACCGGTCAAACTTGTTTCTTATGGCGTATGCTGCAAAATGAATGTTAGGGTAGGAAATAAAGGAAATAAGGGTATGAAAATAAATGACAAAAAGGGGTAGGCTAAGAAGAATTAGATGAAAGTGTTGAGAGGATCGTTGAATCGATAAATGCCAAGAGGGGGTGAATTGGATTTTTAAATTGGTTGGTAGTGAAGTGCTAAAATAAAAATTAAAGACAAATGAACTTATAGTGGTTCAAGTTCCAAATGAACTCTACATCCACTACCTTAGCTCCCACTAAGGATTTTCCAAACAACTTCACTAGTTGATCTTCCCCTTTTCTAGGCTTAGGAGGAAACCTTTACACAAATGGTCAATTTTCTACCAAAAATTGACCAAACCCTCTCACAAGTATACAAAGAAGATTTTGGCAATTACAATGTATCTCTCAAGACTAATATTGCCCAATTTACAAGCACTCAACCTAATTGAATATGAAAAATAGGAAATTACAAAGAATGACAATTGGAGTTTTACAAAGATATAGGAATTTAAGCACTTGATCTTGGCTTTTATGTAGCATTGTTTCTCTTAGGATCAATAGTTGTTGGTATTTTTTGGACTCCCTTTTATACCTTCTCATTCAATTCTAGTCGTTATGGTTGTTGCCATCATAAATATAGCCGTTGGGATGCAATCTTCCAACCATAAATGCACTTCTGCAACTACCAGTTTCGAAACACATGTACCTGTTTTGAAACAGACTAAAATGGAAATAGTCGTTGGGGTGTAATTAAGAGACTGTATCGAAATGGATACAATCGTTTCGATGTGCTAAGAGCCCGTTCCGAAACATGCTTGATGTCATTTCGAAACAATTTGAAACTGTCAAAACCCGTATCGAAACGTGCTTAAATCGTTTCGATACGTCTTAACCGCTTTGTGAAAATTAGTTATAAATTGCAACGGTCATAAAATTTGAATCCAAGTTTAAATCTCGTTTCGAAATATTTGAGATCGTTTCGATACAGCCGTATCGAAACAGATCTGCCCATTCCATTATTCTTCATCTGTTTCGAAACATAGGGTCTTATTTCGATACTACCGTATCGAAATGGGAAGACTGGTTCCGAAACAAATGTTAACAGTTTCAAAACATTCTGAAATGCCTAAAGGTTGTTTCGAAACGGTCACTCGAAAATCACTGTTTGACTTGGAAAACACTTAGAAAATTTTGTATAAACCTTTGGTTTTGACTTGACCACTTTACTTAAAAGTTTTGGGAAGTTTTGAGGACTTAAGAATTTGTTTTCTATTTTCAATTTAGTCCTTAAATCATTTGTTATATCAAAATCAATTCTTTGGTTTTACAATCTCCCCCTTTTTGATATAACAAAACCAAGTATAAATTTTTAAGTGTTTGAAATCTTTGAAAAACTTTTAACTCCCCCTCAATTTAAGATAGGTTTTAAAGTTTCGAAAAGTTGAAATTTAAAGCACTTGAAACTTAAAAACAAGTTTAAAAACACTTAGGCTCTTAGGAATTACTTCTCCCCCTTTTTGTTAGATCAAACATATAATCAAGGCTAAATGAGAATAAAAGAGGCATATAGATCATAAACCAAACAACATAATAGCATAAGAAGCATTAAGTTCATAAAACAAATCCAAACATAACATCAAACTCAATCCTAAAAAATGAAATCAAAGCATATGTCTTAAAAAAATACATAGATAGGTGCATTAACTCAATCCTAATATGACAAAAATATAATGATATGCAATAAGCCTAAGGTTCCTCATCATCGTCATCGCCTCCAATGTCATCCAATAAATCATCCTTGTCTTTCTCTTGATCCTTGTAAAAACGCCTCCAATCACCATAGAAGTTGGTGAAGGAGAGATCCATAGATGATTGTTGGGTTTCAAGAGCGGTAAGACGATTCTCGTTGCCAAGAACACGATCCTCCAAGGATTGTAAACGAGTGTTGATAGCAGCAAATCCCAAAGCCATGTTTGTGTTCATGGTGTTAAACCTTTCGGTGAGGAAGACCATGAGAGCATCATTGTTAGGAGCCACAACAAGAGCTTGAACTTGTGGTTGAGGCTCAACTTAAGGTGCTTGACCTCTACGATCAACTCGAATCCATTCACCAAGTGTGTAACAAAATTCGGATCTTACAAGAGAAGACTCACCAAGCTTTTGCTTTTGTGGTTCCAGAAAATCATATGAGACATCAAGACCAATGCAAACAAAGATGTAGCTCAAAACTGTCACATAGGTGAAGGAGGTGATGGAGTCAAATAGACGATGCCTCACTTGATAGACCATCTCGGCAAACATGATCTTCACCAAGTTAGGTTGTTGTGCTTATCGGAAACACGCAAGCCAAAAGGTATCAACTTGGCGGATGTGGGCAAATTTTCCTCTAGATGGGTGAAAGAACCATGAGATGATTAGGTGCAAGAAACGGTCATGGGCATCCAAGGTAAGAACCGATCCGGTTTGAGATCCAAAGTGGGTTTCATCCTCATTATCCTCATCAACAAGCCCAAGGATGTTCACTAAGGTGGATGGATCAATGCGAAACTTTTTGCCCAAGATGTAAGACTCAATGGCTATGACTTCGGAATGATCCTCATTGCTAATAAGATTAACATTAGAGTAGAAAAGCAAAACCATATTCTTGTAGACGATGTCGGGAATGTTCATAAAGCTTAGGAAACTTCATTGTGTCAAAAGAGGTAGGTATTTGAAGTAGAAACACTCTGAATCAAGGAATTCCATGTCTACAAACTACTCTCGTCGAACAATGACATCTTGAAGAATTTTGAAACGATTCTTAGCCTCTTGATTTCTAAGACTCTTAGCATATAGGAGGGTAAGGTTTGGACGAACATTGTCATTGGGCTTCGAACCTTCACCCCTTTCAATCTTTCTTTTCTTAGAATCCATTAAAAACACCTAAAAACAAAGCAAGCAATAAAATTTAAGTGTATGCATTAAATCCTAATTCGATCCAATAAGAATCCCATTAAGGTTTTAAAAACACTTTGAAAGTATATACATAATAATAAAATTTTGATGAAAAACAGATTTGAAAAATAGTGTTAAAAATATGATTAAAATAAAATATATTCGAACCAAAAATTTGAGATTTGAATTTTTTTACAAGATTTTGAAAACCCATAATGTAAAACAAGTATACTATACAAAACTATAATTTATTAACATAGTATTCGGACGAAATCAAAAGAAAAAGAAAAGGATAGAAAATAGCTCAAGTATGGGATTTTGGAGGAATTTGTGGATGAAATTGCACAAAATTGATTAAGCTTGCTTAGATTGACGTTTAGGAGTAAAAGCCCTCAAGTTTTGATGAAAAATAAAAGATTGAGAGGGTTTTATAGAAGAATTCGATTTAGGGTTTTTAGGTTTGATTAAAAGTGTCTTTTAGCATTTAAAATCCTTTAAAAGAGGCTTTTCTGGATACACATTTTTAAACAAGAGAGGTTGTTTTGAAACATGCGTACTGAAACGTGTACGATGTTCTGAAACATGTTGACCATTTCGATACAGGTTTGACTGTATCGAAGCCCAAGAGTTTGCCCGTATCGAATTGCATAGGGGTCATTTCGATACATGTTTTAACAGAACCAAAACGTTTCGAAACCCTTTGGGGCGTTTCGAAACAGCTTGGTCCATTTGTGTTCTTTAAAGGCAGTCCATATCAAAATAGGGTGACTCGTTTCGATACCAATAGACCTGGAAGTGCAGATGAGGCTCTAAAATGCAGAAAATTCGAACTTTGATTGATCATAGATGCATGAATGAGATGTATGAGCAAGTTTAACATATCAAAACGTAAACATACTCCCCCTAACTATAAGCAAGGATGCAATTAAGATAAAAAAACACATAAGCATGAGATTTAACAAGAATTCAAGCAATTTTCAGCATAAAGGTCCTAAAAGGTCAAGATAGGCTAGTTAGACCTAACTCTCTCCTAAGGGACCAAAAATGCTCTTTATCTAGAGGTTTGGTAAAGATGTCTGCTAATTGATTTAAGGTGTCTACATACTCTAAAACAACATCTTTCTTAAGGACATGATCTCTAATGAAATGATGTCTTATTTCTATGTGTTTGGTTCTAAAGTGTTGGATAAGATTTTTGGTAAGACATATGGCACTAGTGTTATCACACTTAAGGGGTATGGCATCTGACACGCGTCGTATAGTGTCAAAAATAAATCCTTAAACTCAAATAAATAAGAATAAAAATAGTATAGCGAGAGTAAGGGCCGATCCACAAGGAATAGGAATTCTAACACCCTTTCGTTCTGACTTAGACCAAGAAACTTGTAAAAATAAAAAAAAGGGTTTTAGAGAAGCGATTTGAGTAATAAAGAAAAATAATAAGAACGAAAAATAAATATTGAAAATGGATTATGGATTGAATTAGCCTCAAGCTACGCTTTGACACGACATATTCGATCACTGAAATTGATTTTTCTTTAACTTTCTTGCCGGTTACAGTCTACAAGGCCCAACCCTTGCAACTTACTTCTCTTGGGTAAATTCGACTCCCAAGGTAATCCTTGAAGTCAAGCTTCGGTTGGTTAGCTACGACAATCGATGCTAACTCAAGTCTGAGTTAGTGCTGGAGAAGCCCGTGCTCGGATAATCGTCTTGATGAGAATTGTTTCCGATTTTGATTCCCCTTAGTGGACCGCCACTAAGTTTGTTCTTAGGGAGTTGAATTGGCTACAAGCTTTTCCTCGTCCCCAACGATGGATCTAAACCACTTCAACCCGATGCGCGCTCTCGGAGTGAAACAATTGAGATGCCTAAAGATTAGGCCAATTTCCTAATCAATTTTACAGAGAATCTAAAAAAGAGTTGTTAAAGTATTGAAGTACTTTTCTAATCTCACGAGTTTAGTCGGGTTTGGCGTTGCTTTTGGCTAAAGGGGATTTAGTTAAGCATGGTTAGTGAAGAAACCATACTTAATTAAATAAAGAAAGAAATAGAGAAAATGGAAATGGAGAAAATAGAGAACTTTATTAAACTCAAGGTAGAAGAGAACAATGAGCAACTGATGATCTAACTCACCCCAAAATGGGGTATTTATAGTAGCTGAAAACCCTAAAAAACTAAAATGATAAATCCCAAATTTAATTTAAATTACATAAGATAATTATCCCAAGTTTGAATTTTAAAAATTAAAATCCAGATGATAAGCTATTTGATAAGCGGCTTGATAAGCTATCATTGTTGCTGACGTCAGCTTCTAAAAGGTGCTGACGTGGCGCCCAGTCAGCATTTATGCCCTGGTTCATGCCCATGAATTTTCCCACGACTCCAGTATTCTCTGAAGCATTCCAGCTTATTTCCAGCATCACGTAACCTGCATGAAAACAATATAAAATAGCCCAGCTAAGTCCTTTAAACTTATATTTAATCAAAATAAGGACCAAAAACATAACCAAAACAAATACTTATCAGTGTCTACCTCAATTCCATAGTCTAAGAGTTGTTGTTTCATCCAAAGAACTTGAGCAAAACAACTCTCTAAGGATATGTACTCCGCTTCGGTGGTAGATAAAGCTACACTATTTTGTTTCTTAGAGAACCAAGATATGAGCATGCTATCTAGGAATTGACAAGTGCCTGAAGTACTTTTCCTATCTATCTTACAACCCTCGTAATCCGCATCCGAATAAGCATGAAGGTTAAAGGTTGAGTCTCTAGGATATCAAAGGCCTAAATAAGGAGTATCTCTAAGGTACCTAAAGATCCTTTTAACGGCTATAAGGTGTGACTCTCTAGGACTAGCTTGGTACCTAGCACACAAGCAAACACTAAACAATATATTCGGTCTACTTGCAGTAAGGTAAAGCAAAGACCCAATCATAAAGCGATAAAGCTTAGAGTCAACACACTTACCTTATTCATCTTTGTCAAGCTTTGTGGATGAGCTCATTGGTGTAGCTTGAGGCTTTTCTTGCTCCAAGCCAAACTTCTTGAGCATATCTTTGATGTACTTAGCTTGATTGAAGAAGATGTCATTCTTCATTTGTTTGATTTGGAGTCCCAAGAAGAATGCGAGCTCCCCCATCATGCTCATTCAAATTCACCTTGCATCAACTTAGAAAAATCTTGACAAAGCAACCCATTAGTAGAACCAAAAATAATATCATCAACATATATTTGAACTACTAAGATGTATTTGCCATTGTTTTTAATAAATAGTGTTGTGTCCACCTTTCCTTTTGCAAAACCTTTTTCAACTAGAAAATTTGATAATCTTTCATACCAAGCTCTAGGAGCTTGTTTTAAACCATATAAAGCTTTTGACAATTTGAAAACGTGGTTTGGAAAAATGAGATCTTCAAAACCCGGTGGTTGTTCCACATACACTTCTTCATTTATAAAGCCATTTAAAAACGCACTTTTGACATCCATTTGAAAAAGCTTGAAATCATGATAACATGTAAATGCAAGTAACATCCTAATTGCTTCCATTCTAGCTACGGGTGCTTATGTTTCATCAAAATAAATTCCCTCTTCTTGAGTGTAACCTTGAGAACAAGCCTAGCCTTGTTTCTCACTATGTTACCACTCTCATCTAGTTTGTTTCTAAAGACCCATTTAGTTCCTATAGTAGATTTGTTTTAGGCCTATCAACTAATGTCCATACTTTACTTCTCTCAAATTGGTTTAACTCATCTTGCATGGCCATAATCCAAAAGTCATCTTTTAATGCTTCTTTAATATTCTTAGGCTCAATGCATGAGATAAAAGCAACATTATTAAGCATTTTAAGAGAAGAACGAGTAGTTACCCCCTTGGATGGATCACTCAAGATCTCACCACCCTTGACATAGTTGTACTCCCTTGGGTAACTCACTTCCTTTTCCTCAAGAGACATGTCTTGCAATGCTTCTAGAGGTGGTTCTTGTGCTTCTTCCTCTTTGGCTTGAATCTCATTCACCTTTGACGATTCTCCACTATCATTGGCTTCAATGATCACTACATCATCATCATCACAAGAATCCTTCCTCGGAAAGAGGTTATCATCGAAAACCACATGAATAGATTCCTCTACAACTAAAGTTCTTTTGTTAAACACACGATAGGCTTTAGAGTTTAAAGAGTAACCTAGAAAAATAGCTTCATCACTCTTTGCATCAAATTTACCTAAATTATCTTTATCATTGTTTAAAACAAAATACTTGCAACCAAAAGGATGAAATAGCTAATGTTAGGTTTTTTTATCATAAGGAGTTTTCTTCAAAATATGCCTAATCATTACTCGGTTTATAACGTAGCAAGCGGTGTTAGTGGCTTCCGGCCAAAAATAATTAGGTAAATTATTTTCACAAAGCATGGTCCTAGCCATTTCTTCTAAAGTTCTATTTTTCCTCTCAACTACCCCATTTTGTTGAGAAGTGCGAGGAGCCGAAAAATTATGGCTAATTCCATTTTCATTACAAAAATCTTCAAAACCCATATTTTGAAATTCGGTTCATGATCACTTCTAATATGTGAAATTTTAAGTTCAAGATCATTTTGGGTTATTTTTAAAAATGTGATGAAATTTTCTAAAGCCTCATCTTTGGTGCTTAAAAAGAGAACCCAAGTATACCTAGAGTAACCATCAACAAGTACAAATGTATATTATTTTCTACCAAGCTAGTAGTCCTAATTGGCTCAAAGAGATCCATATGGATCAATTGCAAACATATACTTGTAGAAACATCATTAATGGACTTGAAAGAGGCTCTATGATGTTTACCTTTAGCACATGCATCACAAATTTTATCCAATGAGAACTTGAGCTTAGGTAGGCCTCTAACTAGATTAAGGGAAACTACTTTTTTCTAAAACGCTAATGCTAGCATGTCCTAGTTTCCTATGCCATAACCATGCATCATTCTCATTTTGTGCAACTAAGCATGCATGGGATGTATGAATGTCATCTAGATGCATTGTTTTGTAAGATTTAATGTCTACTATTCTACACCCATTTACATCAAACATGACATTAAACCCTTTATCACATAATTGACTAATTCTCAATAAATTATTTTTTAGACCATTGATATACAAGACATTTTCAATAAGTATGGAAGAGTGATTACATATGCAACCAATACCTTCAATGTAACCTTTGGAGTTGTCAACAAAAGTTACTACTCCACTTTTTGGCTTTAATTCCATGAATTGACTCTTGTCTCCGGTCATGTGTCTCGAGCATCCACTATCAAGGTACCTTGAATTTTGACTTTGTGCTTTGGCCTTGTAGCAATGCTCCCCCCATAAACAAAGAGTTTAAACTTTGATTTTTGGTACTTAAATCATTTTGGGTCCATGAGTGTTAGCTCCCAAAAGCTTGGTTCCCTTAGGAATCCAAGATGACAATGCATTAACATTATTAGATTTTACGAGTTCCATAGGAACCCATACACTTCTAATCTTTTTAGTTCTAGATTGCCTATAGGAGCCACTTTGTATGTAGTTCAAATTCTTTCTTTTTGTAAAGTTGGTTTTTGAAGATTCACCTTTTCAAGCTTTGAAGAACCAACACTTTTGAAAGAATTTTTGAGCTCATTGAGCTCATTCACCAACTTTTGGTGTTCATCATTACATTGAGAAAGAATGTTGTTCAAATCAATATTTTCTTGTTCAAAGAACTTTAGATCATCTTGCAAGCTTAAAATTTTTTTCTCAAAATCCAAGTTAGTTTTAGAGAGTAAATCGTTTTGAGCTTTCAAATCTGAAATGACCTTTTTGTTTTTCGAAATGGACTCCTTGTATTTTTCTACTAAGTCGTCATATACCTCTTGTAACTCATCATATGCATCATGCAATTCATCAAATGTAAAATCATAGCAAGATGAGTTATAGGTTACCAAAGAATCCTCTTCAAGAGCCATGAGGCAAAGGTTGACCACTTCGTGTTCCTCATCCTCGAATGACTCCTCATCACTCCAAGTAGCAATCTTGGCTTTGAGCTTCTTCTTCTTCTTCTTCTTAAAGTCATTCTACTTGAGTTGAGGGCAACCGGAGCGAATATGACCCGACTTCTTGCACTCAAAGCAAATGATAGGATCCTTTTTCCTCTTCTTTGCTTTTGTTCTTGAAGTCTCTTTTTCTTTAAAATTTCCTCCATCGATTAGACTTCATGAACCGTGAGAAGCGTTTGGCTATCATTTCCAACTCCTCGAAATATTCCTCCTCACTAGAAGAGCTCTCTTCTTGTAGAGAGGCTTTAAGAGAAACTTCTAGCTTGTTTTTCTTGTCCACCTTTTGCTTCTCTATTTTCCTTTCTCCTTTCTTCTTTTCCTCTTCTCTTTCTTGTTTCACAATCTCATGAGTAAGGAGAGAACCAACTAGCTCATCAAGCTTCAAGGTCTTCAAATTCTTTACTTCGATGATGGTCGTTCTTTTACCATCTCAAGATTCCGGGAGAGAATATAGAAGCTTCCTAACTAGCTTGTCTTCGGGAATCACTTCACCGAATCTTTTTAGACCATTGACGATGATCGAAAATCGATCAAACATCTTGGAGACACTCTCATCGGGGTCCATCTTGAAATTCCTATAACTCAAATTTAGTAGCCCGATCTTCGTCTCCTTAACATCGCTAGTACCTTCGTATGTTGTCTCAAGAGTGTCCCACACTTCTTTTGCACTCTCGATTGAAGAAACCTTATAATAGATGTTCGGACCAAGTGCACAAAATATGATGTGCAATGCTTTATTGTTGACTTGCATCCTTCTTCTATCTTCCTCGGTTATCTCCGATTTCACCTTCGGGACAAGTCTTCCTTCATCATTTCTTTTCATTGGAATGTAAGGCCCTTCTTCCACTACATCCCAAATCATGTAATCGGTGGATTTGATGAAGAGACGCATCATATTCTTCCAATATGGGTAGTTGTCCTCATTGAAGAATTGTGATTTAGTGATGGATTGAGACTTGTAGAGGTTGGAGGTTGAGGTAGATGCCATGACTTGACAAGAAATTTGATCACACTCTTCTAGGATCTTCTCTTATGGTTGTTAATCCTTTAAAAGAGGTAGGCTCTGATACCAATTGTTGAGTGGATCGTTGAATCGATAAATGTCAAGAGGGGGTGAATTGGATTTTTAAATTGGTTGGTAGTAAAGTGCTAAAATAAAAATTAAAGACAAATGAACATATAGTGGTTCAAGTTCCAAATGAACTCTACATCCACTACCTTAGCTCCCACTAAGGATTTTCCAAACAACTTCACTAGTTGATCTTCCCCTTTTCTAGGCTTAGGAGGAAACCTTTACACAAATGGTCAATTTTCTACCAAAAATTGACCAAACCCTCTCACAAGTATACAAAGAAGATTTTGGCAATTACAATGTATCTCTCAAGACTAATATTGCCCAATTTACAAGCACTCAACCTAATTGAATCTGAAAAATAGGAAATTACAAAGAATGACAATTGGAGTTTTACAAAGATATAGGAATTTAAGCACTTGATCTTGGATTTTATGTAGCATTGTTTCTCTTAGGATCAATAGTTGTTGGTATTTTTTGGACTCCCTTTTATACCTTCTCATTCAATTCTAGTCGTTATGGTTGTTGCCATCATAAATATAGTCGTTGGGATGCAATTTTCCCACCATAAATGCACTTTTGCAACTACCAGTTTCGAAACACATGTACCTGTTTTGAAACAGACTAAAATGGAAATAGTCGTTGGGGTGTAATTAAGAGACCGTATCGAAATGGATACGATCGTTTCGATGCGCTAAGAGCCCGTTCCGAAACATGCTTGATGTCATTTCGAAACAATTTGAAACTGTCAAAACCCGTATCAAAACGTGCTTAAATCGTTTCGATACGTCTTAACCGCTTTGTGAAAATTAGTTATAAATTGCAACGGTCATAAAATTTGAATCCAAGTTTAAATCTTGTTTCGAAATATTTGAGATCGTTTCGATACAGCCGTATCGAAACAGATCTGCCCATTCCATTATTCTTCATCTGTTTCGAAACATAGGGTCTTATTTCGATACTACCGTATCGAAACGGGAAGACTGGTTCCGAAACAAATGTTAACAGTTTCAAAACGTTCTGAAATGCCTAAAGGTTGTTTCGAAACGGTCACTCGAAAATCACTGTTTTGACTTGGAAAACACTTAGAAATTACAAATAATGACAATTGGAGTTTTACAAAGATATAGGAATTTAAGCACTTGAGCTTGGATTTGATGTAGGATTGTTTCTCTTAGGATCAATAGTTGTTGCTGGTTGTTTTTGAACTCCCTTTTATACCTTCTCATTCAATTCTAGCCGTTGGGGTTGTTGACATCATAAATATAGCCATTGTGATGCAATTTTCCCACCATAAATGCACTTCTGCAACTACCTGTTTCGAAACACTTGTACCTATTTCGAAACAGACCAAAATAGAAATAGTCGTTGGGGTGTAATTAAGAGACCATATCGAAATGGATACGATCGTTTCAATACGCTAAGAGCTTGTTTCGAAACGTGCTTGATGTCGTTTCGAAACAATTTGAAACTGTCAAAACACGTATCGAAACGTGCTTAAATCGTTTCGATACGTCTTAACTGCTTTGTGAAAATCAATTATAAATTGCAACGGTCATAAAATTTGAATCCAAGTTTAAATCTCGTTTCGAAACTTTTGAGATCGTTTTGATATAGCCATATCGAAATGGGTCTGCTCGTTCTGTTGTTCTTTATCCATTTCGAAACATAGGGTCATGGTTTGATACTACCGTATCGAAACCGGAAGACTCGTTCTAAAACAAATGTTAACAGTTTCAAAACATTCTGAAACGCCTAAGGGTTATTTCAAAACAATGACTCGAAAATCAATGTTTTGACTTGGAAAACACATAGAAAATTTTGTATAAACCTTTGGTTTTGACTTGACTACTTTACTTAAAAGTTTTGGGAAGTTTTGAGGACTTAAAAATTTATTTTCTATTTTCAATTTAGTCCTTAAATCTTTTGTTATATCAAAATCAATTCTTTGGTTTTACAGAAAGAATAAAGGGGCTATCCTTACCACAAAATTTACTTACAACCCGTTCGAGAAACAATCAAGTTCTTTGACGTACTTCTTCGAGCCAGGTTGCTTGTTTTGTTTTGCTTTGCCTTCACCACCTTTTTGTTTCACTATATACTTTCTTTTTTCTCTTTTTTGTACTTGTTCGAATTCCTTTGAGAGGATGATAGGAATTCTGATTTTTCTTTTCTTTTTTTTTGTACTCTCCTTTTTTATCACAAAGTTAGGGGCTTACTTGATTCTTCCAAAGCTCTAATTACCATATGATACACTCCCACTCTCGTCTTGTTGATGTAGAGTGCTCGCTTGATTGTTCACAACCTTGATTGCAAGTAAGCACGTGATTTTAGATGCTAGGAAGATGAAATGATGATGATAGTATAAGGGTGTGGAAGAATGGGCTAAGTGTTTAGGCTTTAGGTGTGGTGTATGGACGGTTGTATGAAAAGAAATAGAGGGTGGTGAAATAGAAGGTTTGAGAAGAATGGTGAAGGATTCGGCTAAGGTAAAGAAATGAAAGGTGTGGGTGAAATGGGTGATGGAAATGAAGATAGTAAAGGGTTTAAGATCAAGGAATAACCTATACTAAAAAGTATAGACTCGAACCTTATACGATCTTTCAACCAAAGGACTTGGACCCACTAGTTAGAAAACTAGGAACCCGAAGTATCTAAGATAGGATGACGCCACAAGCAAGCTTGATAAGTCAATAAAGTTCTAAAAAACAAGTTGAGAGAAAACCTCGCAAAGGTATATTTGGTTCAAAGGAATGAGTTGTTACAAAATGCAAAATGATGTCCTCTTTATAGGTATACAAGGGCATGGCCGAAAAGGCCTCTTAACTATTCGGCCTAGACTCGTGACTCCCTGAAAAGCTTTGATAACCATTCGACAATTTGGTGTCTCCCTCCAAATAAAGTTGTCACCCATTTCAAGTCTTCCCTTCATTTGTTTTGCCGCCCATTTACTTCCCTCCAAAGGTAAGGTGTTGAGTGGATCAAATGAATGTGAGTTGGCCAAGGGGGTGAATTGGCTTTTTAAATTTGGAGAGAGAAAATTGGAAATTGGAAATTGAAAATTGAATAACAAGGCAAATTATAGTGGTTCAAGCTTCTAACAAGCTCTACATCCACTACCTTAGCTCACACTAAGGATTTTCAACAATCTCCACTAGATGTTCTTCCCCTTTTCTAGGCTAAAGAGGTAACCTTTATAATCGGTCAATCTTACTACCCAAAGATTGACCCAAAAGACTCTCTTTACAAAGATGAAATTTGGCAAATGGAAATATCTCTCACAAGACTGAAAATTTTTCCCAATTACAATCAAATACCCTCCCAAACTTGAACTAATGATTTACAATAAGGATTATAACAAGTTGGGCAAAAGATATGACTTTTATGAAGCACAAAGGTTTGGATTATAGCTTGGATGTTGCAAGTAGGTTCAATAGTTGTTGTTGGTACTTTAGAGGCTTGGTTATATACCCTTGCATTGAATTCTAGCCGTTTGGGTGGTTGAGGTCATTAATATAGCCATTGGACTACATTTTTCCCGCAATATATGCACTTCTGCAACTTACCGTATCAGTACTCGAACAAGGGTATTGATACATGTCTCAAAATAGAAAGAGTTGTTGTGCATATTTAAGAAGGGCGTATCGATACGCGTATGAGCGTATCGACACGGGTATAGTGTAAAATAAGGGGCGTATCGATACTCATATATCGTATCGATACTGATTTTGCTCACTGGAATCCTAGATTGAACTTTACAAAAAATGGTATCGGTACGCTGAATGAGCGTATCGATACAATTAACGATCATTTTAAAATTTGGGATTCCAATAACTGACAAGCAATATTCGAATCATTAAATGAAAAGATTTTGTAAACATCATCAAATCGTACCGATATGAGTATGACCGTATCGATACGTTATAGCTTGAAATCTTGACCATATGAATATCGTATCGATACGGAGTTAATCATATTGGTACCCTTTTAAGGATTGAAATTCTAGTGAAGGAATATCGTATTGATACGGGATTAACCGTATCGGTACCCTGTTAACAATTAAAATTCTAGTGAAGGAAAATTGTATCGATATTGCTTAAGCGTATCGATACGCCTGGGCGTAGAATTGAAGTTAGGCTTTAAAATACTTATAAAATTTTGAACACTTTAAAAGTTTTGACTTGAAGGATCTTTTGTTTCAAAAAGCTTGTCAATTGAGCGAGTCTTTGAAGTACTTAAAAATTTATTATATTTACAAATAAGCCCTTATACAAATAGTTATATCAAAATCAATTTAAGTTTTACAAAGGGGCATGTATCTTGGGAGGGAAAATGTCCCTTGGGTGTTGAGTTGCCTTAAGTCCCTCGAGCTGAGATGAGCTAGTCGAGCTAACTTTCAAGCTGATTGAGTTGAGTTGAGCTAGTCCTTGAGTTGAGCAAACTTCATTTTCACCATTGAGCTCCCTTTAGCTGAATTCCATATCCATGAGTTGCCTCGAGCTAATAGAATTTTTCCTTTAGGTTCTTGAGCTTCCTCGAGCTGGTTGGAGCTGATTAAGCCTTGTTCCAAATGATTTGAGCTAGGTGAGTCGCCCTTCGATAATCCCTTTTTTGTGAGCTGAGAAAACAAACAAATAAACACAATAAATACTTATAATATAAGATAATAATCATAAACTAAAAGAAAGATGTGGTTAACATAACATATCACATGTTAACATGCAATACATTATACCTCTTATTGTCTAAGGCCAAATAGTCACTATTTGGATTTAAAGGCATGTATGCACTTATGAGAAAATACTTCCTTGGGGTTTTTTGGCCTTAGAACGAGTGATAGGCCCTTGTGGCATGACTTCCAGATCAGTTAATAGTGTGCTCGCATCAAAGAGTATTTATTTCTTTTCATATTATAATATAATCTCTTTTATACTAAAACATAATATATCAAATATAAATATAATAATGTACATAATCAATTATGTGAGATATAAGTTTTTTTTCGGTTGTTCTAATCCCTTTCTATTGACCTAATCTAGTAAATTTAACTAGTGGTCACCGCCGATGACATGAGGGTCAGTCCTCACTCCTCAGTCTCTTCTATCCCTTCATATTTCTTTCTCTACTTTCTTTCTTTTTCGGTTTTATCTTTTTACATTTTTGTTTTACAAATTTGTTTTACATGAGTTTTTTATTATTTTTTCTTAATAATTTTTTTATAAAAATAGTGAATGTTTTTATCTATTCTTTTATCATGTTTTATTTGTGTTTTTAAGTTTTTTTATCAAAATAAAATATTTTAGTTTATCTCTCAAATTTTAATTTAAACATTATTTTTATCAAACTATATGAAAATCCTTACTTAGTCTAGTGGTTAAGTGTTGCATACCCTCCCCCTAGGATTCTAGGTTCAATTCTTGTAACTTAGTATATAGAGTTTATTAGACTTACAATGAAATTTAGGGATTTAATTGAAAAAATAGAATTTGAGGATTAAATTGTAATTTTTGAAGCTTATGGATATTTTTAAAAATCTAAAAGTTTGATGATTAAACTGTAAATTCTAACAAAACCAGAGATCAAATAATAAAATTTTGCTAATTTATTAGTCGTTCGATGATCAAAATAAATAAAAAAATTGGTAACAACAATAATTATAATGAAGTATTTTTAATTTTAATAATATTATTAAGGGTGAACCCAACAAGTGTTACAGTGAAAAAAAAGATGATGTTCATCTTAGAAGACACGAGTTCAAATCGTTTTGTTTACAAGATGTATGGGCATTATCAAAGAATTAAAAATATCTAAGAATAGTTACAACATTGTAAATCACCTTTAGACTAATAATAATAATAATAATAATAATAATAATAATAATAATAATAATAATAATAATAATAATAATAAGGGTAAACTATATAAATAATCGTCGAATTTTTAGGGCGCTTTCAATTTGGTCACTGAACTTTTAAAACTTGCGATATAGTTTCAATACGTTTTTATTAAGGTCACCCCATCAAATGCCGTTAGAGAAAAATGTTAACATGACAGTTGATTTTTCTTCTTCATCTTCTCTCTTTTCCTCCATAACTGAAACTTCTTACATGGCTTTATTTTCTTCGATCTTTCACTAAATTGCTTTCATGAAAAACTTTCCATTAGAAACGCAATTTCAGGTTCCCTTGAAAGTGGTAAAAAAAATGGAGTCTAATATTAAATTGCAAGTGATAAACCTTATGTTTATAGTAGTTTCCATCTTGTCCCCTGTCAAAACCCATATCTTCAGACCAATTTGTGCAAGTTTATCAATACATTGAGGAACCTGAAATTGAGAGAAGTTAAACCAGGTTGATGTAAATTGAGAGATAAACCTTATATTTATAGTTGGCTCCTTCATCAGGCGATTTTGCTTCAAAAGTATAACTATTAATCTGATCATTCAGCTCTGAAATAGCAGTGTGACAAACTGCTAAATATTCGGAAAAATAACATAATGATGTCGAGATTATCGCAAAAGTTGAAGTAGATAAACATTGAAAGAAAAAGTATGTCGAGTAAAGGGTAAAGCTTCTTGCCTCTTCATTGTGTTTCCATTGTTTCTCTCTTGATGGTCTATAATTGAAGCTTTAAGAAGACATGGCTGAGAAAGGAGGAGAAATGGGGTTTATTAATTTAATTTTTTACTAACTATTAAGATGGTGACACGAATTAACATTTTATTGGATGAATTAATTTATTAAAGAAAATGGGTGTTAACTTGTCACATCAGCATTATTTAACGGCAGATAACAGGAGTGACCTGAATGAAAATAATTTAAAAGTTCAATGACTATATCACAAGTTTTAAAAGTTTGATGACTAAAATGACAATGCTCTAAAAATCTAATGATCATATACGTAGTTTACCCTTATATTAAAAACGACATTAGAATTAAGTGAGAATAAGAAGAAATTATAAATTCAGAATAAGAAATTATTAGATGCACCTGACTCAGTACGTCATCCATGATCACATTTAATAAGATTCATTTATCTCAAAGTAACTTTTAAATATCTACTAACTCTTTATCTATATATAAAAAATAGGTAACGATTCACCTTTAAAAAATAAGATAAATAAATCTTGTCAATTAAGACTACAAATGATACGACAAGTCAAATTTATTAAATAATTTTTCGAGAACATAATTTACTTTTTTTTATCTAATTATAATTGTTTGGATAAGAAAAACACAAGAAGAACACGTCATGCGCTTTTATTGTGGAAGCGACGTTCCAACATTGAGGCTGCTCGTCTTTGCTATGCCGCCCGCCATCCATTCATCCTCTCATCTCATCTATTCATCTTCTATTCTAAAGGGCTTAACCATAAAATAAGTAATTAGACCATGTTTTTTTTATTTAGGTGTTTAAATTATTTTTTGAGCTAAATAAGTGCTTAGAGTATCAGTTCGTGATCCATTTAAGTTTTTTTTTCAATTTTTACCGTTAAATTCTACGTGTCACATCCAAAAAAATTTAAAATTATATTAAAAATAAATTAACTAATTAATTTTAAAAAAATCTCTAAATTTTCCAAAATTTACAAAACAACCCATAAAATCCAAAATCCTTAACTCCATATGAACTAAATCCCGATTTGGGCCGATTTTGTTGCCGATTTCCACACCGCCCACTATATCGTCGTCGAACCATCGCGACCATTTCCCCCACCACTCCGTCGCCAAAATCGACCGACGACGAGCGAATCGACGAAATTGACGAATGGTTCTATTGAACGATTCACGATGAACGGCGACAGGAGGGGCAACGAACGGCATGTGGGTTATTCGGCGAGGGGAGGGCGCTTCATTCCGTCGCTGGCAACGCGGCCGCCGCCGGCGTGAGTGGTCGGATTTGGGGGGTTTAGGGATTTGGGGACTATTCTGGGAATATTTGAAAATTTTAGGATATATTTTTATTTTTTATTTTCTTTTATTAATTTTTTTATATTTAATATAATTTTAGATTTTTCTGGAGGTGACACATGACATTTAACGGTGAAAATTAACAAAGAACCTTAAATGAGTCACAAAATGAAACTTTAAGCACATATTTAACCCGAAAAAAATAATTTAAGCACCTAAATAAAAAATATAGTTTACTCACACTGTTAACTCATTCTAAATAATAACGTTGGTGAAGAAAACAATTTCAATTTGAAAACTCTCTTATTGTGAATAATTTACTATATCATTAAAAATAAGTATATGTAACCAACCATGTTAATTTAAGTGGTAAGTAGTTTGATATCGTTAAGTATCGAAAAAGTTTGTTGAAAAATTCACCCAAAAATTGGAAGGACAACCAAAAATAAGTATATATAGGTCAATAATCTTAACACAGTTGGTTAAAGCTTTCACTTGACATCATCCTCTTTTTTTAAGTTGTGGGATAAAAATTTAGTATGAGCAAAATTTTCCTTCTCTTTCATCTTAGATAGAAATTGTTTACTTGAAGTTTGCGTTAAAAGTGAATTATATTCACGAGTGATGTTATGTAAAATGTTTTGTAAATAAAATCGAATATAATTAGTCGGCTATAGGATTAAGTGATTTGCATTAAAAATAATTTAAGCTTTGATTTGATAATGTGATTATGGGGGGAAGAATAATAATTTTTTCCAAAAAAAATTATAATTACCCTTAATCAAAGTATTTGAAAAATCTTATAAGGAAATTATTGGAAAGAGAAAGAAATTGAAAAAGGAGTCTTGATTATCTTAAATTGAGAGTTTGCTGGTGATGGGGGTGGCCTACTTGCAAATTTGTCCCCGTGTATTTATTTAATGATTCACACAAGAAAAATCAAACCATAAATTGGCTGAACGTGCTTCATTTCTCAAGCGCTCTCTTCTTTGGCAGTTTGCTTCTTTGCACGTTTCTGTCTCAGTTTTAGATAATAAAGAGAAGAAGAATGGTGCCCAACAGCCTCCTTCGATCAACCCTCAAAACCCAGGTACTAAGTTCTTCAACAGTTGCATACTTTTGTTCTCTACTTTTTTTTATGTCTACTGTTTGATCGACCTTTTGTTTTAAAGAAGCTAAACTTCATGTTTTCTCTTACATGTTCGGATCATGACAAGATAACCCCTTTTCCCACTTCTGATTAAAAAAGAATCTCATGTTTGAAGTTTTCTTTTTTCTATTTTTTTGCTGAGAAATGTTGGTAAAAGGAACAAGCTTTTATTATTATTATTTTCTTCCTTTATGTCTTTGTCATGATTTGTGTGATATCTTATCTTTTAAACTTTTTGGAGTTTAAAATTATTCTTCTTTGTTGTGGATCCACTTTTAAGTACCTGTTTGTAAATAAATGCAACGGGAATATGATCGGATATATTCAGGAAATCATGGAGTGGAATCTTCAATGTTGATAAATGTTTTGCTCTACTGAATCTACCTCCTCTTTTTCAAGATTTCAACTCCATTGGCTGTACTTTTAGGTTCTGCTTGGCTTCTGAGAAAATACTGGCCTACATAAGTTTTATTTCTGGTTCACATAGTCATTTTATACTCTCATCCCATGTTTCTGGATGAGTTGTTACCTTTATGTCTTGTTTGTGAATCCATTAATGTGAAATCCCTTCCTCTGACTACAATCATTGAAAGTAGCTGAACTGTTAACAGACTCAGGTTTATGTCTGATTTGGGTCAATTAAGATATAATCATATACCAAATTTAGTGGAGCAACACCCACATGATTCTTCTTCTTCTTCCTTTTTGTTTTTTGTATTGATTTCTCAAACATTGTATTTATTTTATTTCTCCCTTCCCATTTACAGCTTGGTTCATACATAAAAAATGCTGCTCCATACAGAAGTTCCATGGACCCGCTTAAGGGTCCATTGCTGGCAAGATTATACAGTACTGAACCATCTTTGCAGAAAGAAGATTCAGATATCAAAGGGTATGTATACTAGATATTGTGCAATGTTCATCTCACCTCATATAGTTGTGTCCCTCCCCTGTCTGTGCTGTTGCTCATGTCGGGGATACCTTAATTTATTTTTTGCATATAGAAATGAAATCTGGAGATATAACTTCTTATTTTAAATAAATGCCTTCATTGATGCATATGGGGTATGCATTAATGTATCTCCTTTATCTCAGGTTTAAGGGGCATGATATGCTGGCTCCATTTACAGCAGGGTGGCAGACCACTGACTTAAATCCCTTGGTTATTGAAAGGTCTGAGGTATGAGTCTAAGGTGTCTTTCTTTTACTTATTTACAATTGCTTAGGTGAATGAACTATTGAACTCACCTCAAGAAGTGTTTTTTCATCTTTTTCTAAAGCTCGTCTTCGTTCTTGCTGTGGTAACAATGTAAAATTGATCTTGCACAGGGAAGCTATGTTTATGATGTCCATGGGAGAAAGTATCTGGATTCTCTTGCTGGTCTATGGTGTACAGCATTAGGTATTGATGATGTCTTGTTATGCGTTTTCTTCTCATTCTCTTCTTCATTCAATATTCTCTACTATTTCCCTTTTTTATAATCCTCATCTTGACTTATACTAATATTGAAGAACTTGATTATTAACTTGACTTAATGGCTGCAAGTAACCTCAATTATAGGTACTAGACATTAATAGCATTACCAGCGTTGTGTCTTTTTTTTATTAAATTATTGCTCTCAAAGTTCATTCTCTCTAATGTAGTTGCACTTGGTCTATACTATAATCTGTGATGACCATTAAGGGATGTATTTCAAATATGCCTGCATGTTAAATGTTTGTTGTTTTCCCCTTTTAGAATGCGATGTATCTGGATCAAGCATTCTTTATTGATGTTGCCTGTGGAAACCTTCAATGCAGCATAAATTGAGTTAGAACTTTTAACTTCTTAGTGGTGTTCCCATTCTAGGATTCCTGTTAAATCAGTGCTATGCCTTTTTCTAAATGACTGCTGCATCTTCCTGTTCACCCCATGCATTTTTAATCAACAGAAGGAAATGGGCCTAAATGTTATGGTTTTAGAGCAGAAGAATTTTCATAAAGTCCCTTATGTTTGCTAAATTTTGCAGGAGGAAATGAGCCTCGACTTGTGGAAGCTGCTGTTGGTCAATTGAATAAATTGCCATTTTACCATTCGTTTTGGAATCGTACAACAAAACCTTCACTGGTATTCATCATCGTTCCTAATTGAATGGTTTCATCCATCCAATGCAACTTTTTCCTTAGTCTTTCTTTCTTATTAGGTTATGTTGTGTTCTGCGGAATACATATTGTTCATATTGCCTGTGTTTTTTTATGACAAACTAATTTAAAGAGAATAATGATCTTACAGGATCTTGCTAAGGTTCTTCTTGAAACTTTTACTGCAAGCAAAATGGCAAAAGTCTTCTTTACAAACAGTGGATCTGAAGCAAATGATACTCAGGTTCTTTATTGTATCATTAGTATTTTAATTTGTCTTTGCAGGCATTCGTATCAGTAATGGGCACATCTAGATGATTGGTATAAACTGAAAAAGTGGTGAACTTGGTGCTTGCTGATATTTGACTTTCTGCATTATTTATATGTAGGTGAAGCTCGTTTGGTATTATAATAATGCACTTGGACGACCAAATAAGAAGAAATTTATTGCTCGAGCAAAATCGTAAAATTCAACTACTCAATCAATATTGTTCTTCTGTGCTTCTCTTCGTGCTATTTTTTAAAGACTTACCATTCTTTCTCTATCTCTAAATCTCTCCAGATACCATGGTTCAACTTTGATATCAGCTAGTCTTTCTGGGTAAAGTCTACTTTATTTGTCAAATTGTTTATACTTAGTTGCTTGAAATCGAGTTAACAATTAGATTGCCATTACAGACTTCCTGCTTTACATCAAAAGTTTGACCTTCCAGCTCCCTTCGTGTTGCACACCGACTGCCCTCATTATTGGCGCTATCATCTAGAAGGTTTTCACTTTTACCAATCCTTTCTGAGATATACGTTTGAACATTGAAAATGATAGTCTTTATTCATTTCTCAGGGGAGACGGAAGAGGAGTTCTCAACCAGATTAGCCAACAATTTGGAGAATCTTATTCTGAAAGAGGGTCCAGAGACGGTAATGTCAGCTAATATGTTTTAACATGAAATGAGAATTCTTTTGCAACTTGAAGGGATTTGTTTATATAGCTGACCTAGCAAGTTTCTTTGTCTTAGATTGCTGCATTTATCGCTGAGCCTGTGATGGGAGCAGGAGGTGTTATACCTCCACCTGCTACTTATTTTGAGAAGGTGAGCTTTTAATAGCTAATTATAGTTTGAAATAACTACTTTTGATTTCTGGTCCCATTATTATTTTAACATGTTACTCCCGATTTACTGGAATACTCAAAAGTCAAATCGGCATGCTAGGATAACTTAGTTTGATGCGTACAAGAGCATTTATTATTCACTGTAATCCCCCCCCCCCCCCCTCTTTTTCCTTCTGTTGCGGCCTCTTTAAAAAAACCTATGCAGTTTTTACTGATGTAGCATTTCAAATATCATGCAGATACAAGCTGTTGTGAAAAAATACGACATACTTTTTATCGCAGATGAGGTACGCAGCTGTCTCTGTGTCCATATTGATGTCGCCATCAATGTTTTTAGATATCTTTCAGTTTGTTCTTAAGCATGCTTTGTACTTGCTTTAGGTTATTTGTGCATTTGGAAGACTTGGGACAATGTTTGGGTGTGACAAGTACAATATTAAACCAGATCTTGTTTCACTAGCAAAGGTGAAGCTGTAATAAAATATTCAAGTATAAAATAGGCTTTAACCGTGGCATAATTCTCATCTTTTAGCATATGCTGGTATTGTGTTCCATAGGCCCTTTCTTCGGCTTATATGCCCATTGGAGCAGTCATGGTGAGCCCTGAAGTTTCAGAAGTCATTTATTCTCAAAGCAACAAACTTGGTATGAAATATTACTCATTAGATGACGTGTGCACATTCTTTTTCTTAGTGCCTCCTATTTTCTGCTCATTTCAGGTACTTTCTCTCATGGATTCACCTACTCTGGGCACCCTGTATCCTGTGCGGTCGCAATTGAAGCACTCAAGCTCTACAAGTGTGTTTCTATCCTGCCTCGAAATAGAAAAAAAATAGCATGATTTCTAAATGTCTACACGGCAAACAGAAGTTTCTCTATAGCTGTTATTTCATGGAGTAGTTGAATTCCATGGCAGTATCTTGGAGTGAGTTTTGGGTTGAAACATCGAATTATCTCAGAATCCAATTGACCTCACCCTACGAGTAAATAAAAATAGGTTAAATCTTCATGTTATCTTGAAAGGCACGTGGGTAACTGAAATAATAAGCAAAGAATGCCATAATGAAAACGTTACTTAGCTTATTTCTTCAGGTTGTATATGGTTAAATATTCGTTCTAGGTAAATCTGTTTCATGGTTCATTTTTCAGCTATACATTCCATATTCAGTCAATTAGCCAGCAAAAAGTTGTTGGACATTTTCCGATGCGAGTTTATTTTCATATTGCATGCAATATTTAGGGAAATCTATTTCACGGCCTTGCAGGGAGAGAAACATTGTTGAGAGAGTGAAGAGCATTTCACCAAGGTTTCAAGATGGTCTGAAATCCTTTTCCGACAGTCCTATTGTTGGAGAGGTGCATTTTGCATTTGAAGCATCCATTTTATGCAATCAATATTTAGTAGGCGTGAGACATGAAATTGTTACCCTTGTCTGATTCTGCAGATCAGAGGTACTGGCTTGATTCTTGGTACTGAGTTTACAGACAACAAGTCACCTAATGATCCATTCCCACCTGAATGGGGTAAGTTTTGCTTTCTACTTGCTATTTCTCTTAGAGAGAATCATGTATCTGCACGATAGGGATTTGAATTGCTTGTTTTATATAAAGGCAATTGAGTGTGATGGCTTTTATATTTTTTTACTTCCTATCAACAAATTTTTGATGATTTCCTCCATAGGAGTTGGTGCATATTTTGGAGCGCAATGCGAGAAGCAAGGGTTGCTAGTACGTGTTGCAGGTGACAACATAATGATGTCTCCACCATTTATAATTACTCCTCAAGAGGTCGATGAAGTAAGTTTATCTGCAGAATTATATATAAATTTTTAAAGTATGTTCTAGCAATTTTCCCCAGGCTTGATGTCATTATAGTGATTGCAGTAAGTACTAAGTATTGATGGTGTAGGGAGCTGAAACCAGAAAACAATGATAATAACCAATAACTCATTACTGTCTGCAGTTAATAAGCATATACGGGAATGCATTGAAGGCTACAGAGGAGAGGGTAAAGGAACTTAAGTCCCAGCAGAAGAAATAGTGGAACAGTTATTGTTGATGATGGTGAAAATTATAATGCTGCTTCATTTGAACTGAAAGCTATTATGATAAGGCAATAAGTAAATAGTGGTGGTAGCTGTGGATTCTTATGATGTTCTCATAGAGTTCATACTCTTGACACATATGTAACTATATATGTTGCCTTAATAAAGCTGTTTTTTCTCATTATTTGTCTCTTGTTTTCACCTGTATTTTGTTTGTTGTTTTGTGTTTGTGATTGAACCAATGAAAAAGAAAATGACAGAAGTATTCATGGGTCTGATTTTAAATGTTAAGAGTTTAACTCTAGTTTATTATTTTGTTCAAGTCCATGTCTTGAATTCAATAGTATTCTTGTTCATAACATTTTCGAATATGAGGAAGTTTTTGGTAGGACACATTGAATAATCCATGGAACATGTTGAGAAAGTTAGAATGAGGGTGTTATCAAGATAGCAAGCAGCCAAGCAGGCATATTATGCGCTACTTTGAAAATGGTGTAGGATTTGGTGTGAACGAGACGATGTAAATGGCAACTAAACGGTGGCATCTCAAACCATTGATGAAGCCTATAATGTTAGGCATTGTTAAATTGTGACCTTAGCGACTATGACCATAGCTGTAATGCTCGTTGTACGAACAGCATGCGACGGTTGTCAAGTCGTTAGCATGTTAATAGCAGCTCCTAATGATCATCTCAGCCTTGTTAAGTCTATCATTTCAAGCACATATTCAGAGAAGCCAATAGAGTTGCAGACCATTTGGCCAAGGCAACTCCAGCATCTCAGTTTCGTATGAAGACTTTTATGGCTCCAGGGTACTCACAGAGTATACTTGGGAAATGTTAATTTAAGGGCTCCAGTGTTGTGTGCTGAATGAAGGGATTGGATTGCAATTTGCTAGGCGTTTGTTTCCTCATGAACCCTTTCCCCACACTTTAAATAACATAAAACTATAGCTTACATTGCCAGCAAGTGAGATGCATGGTTCATACATATTTGAATTCCATAAGTAAATGGGCAGGGTGGTCAACTTTTGGATTTCTTCTCCGCTTTTCTCATTGCACGTCTTTTTCTAGAGCTTACATACGAATCGAATCCTCCATTTTCATTCTCTGAATCTTCCAAATCTCTGAATGATTTCTGCATTTTACCAGCAAAAACAAAAAGAAGGCCATTATCAAACAAGAAGCATGCAAGATGAAACTAATGATAATAAGGAATGGAAAAGAAGGAGAAAACCTCTCTTATCTCGGAAAAGCTAACGGCATAAAAGGTGAGAGCAGCAGCAGCTACGATTCCCAGCACCGGAAGTCCTAATTGCGACACCCCATCCATTCCCTCACTTTAACCTTTCTTTTCTTGCTGCCCACTGCCTGCGGATAATGTTTTCTTCTTTAATCACCTCTATTTAATATTTTCTTCATGGGCCGGGTCCAACCATGATCCTCCTCTTCCTCTTCTTTTCTAACAGAATTCAAATAAGCGTAAACTACACTTTAAGTTTAGGGTCGATTATATTACTGGAGTAAAAATCAATATTATTTTAGCACTAAACTTTAGATTCTACTTTAATTATACCAATGGGCCGTTGAAATCTTTCCATGTCATCACATACAGACCGTTAAAATAAAGGTAAACTACATAAATCGATTTTTAGTTCAGTGGTATAATTGATATTAAACTTAAAGTTTAGTGATATCTAGTGTAATTTACCCTTAAAATAAAGGTAAACTACATAAATAGTCACTAATGTTTGAGTAAGGTTTTTTTTCACCACTTAAGTTTGGAAAGTTAAGTAACAATCACTAATGTTATCTGTTTGTAACAAAATAATCACTTTGCCAAATGTTCATTAAATTGATGATGTGACAGTTAATATTTAATTTGACCCCTAAACTATTGTTAAAAATGCAAGCATCATTCCTCCTCCTTCCTTTCTTGCTTCTTGCTTCTGTCCCTTCGATGCTGCCGATAACACCCTTAAGGCGCTGCTGCAAAGAGAGATATTTGTAGTTTTTCTATTTTAGAGAAGAGTAACGGAAGAAATGCTAGATTAAATATTTCTTTATTTTTTTGTGATTTTGAGAGTAAGATGATGAGCAAGGAATAATACACATAAAGTTTCTAAGTTAGTCCTACTCTGTTTGATCTTTACTTCTACTATAGCTCAATGCACCATTGATCCTACTTATGGTATTTCTTGTTTTCCTTTTTGGATTTTTCCCTTTTCTAATTGTTTACCATTGTTGATTGGTTGCCAAGTGATTCTGGGTTTGGACCGAGCAGCAACAACAATGAAGAAGTTTTGGAGCATTGTTGACAAATTAGTCCAAAGTATGATTTTGGTAGTGTTGTAGCAGAACGAGATCTTGTTGTAGTGTAACACCCCCTTCCCGGCCTGGTCGAGAACCGAGTCGGAAGGTGCTCCCGATGAACGATGCAATAAAATTTCGTTTTATAATCAACACTTAAACAATAATACACAATAACACATTTTCGAGATGCATCTTAGTTCAATTAGTCCATTATGAAACAATATTTAATCATTTAGGACCAAATTGTAGTTACTACAAGTTTTAGGGATTAAACTGTAAATTTGCTAAATTAGAGGTCCTTCGATGCAATTGACCATACCACAATGAAATTCAATGCAATATTAATAAGTTTGTAAATTTTCATGCAATTTTGTATTCAATTTGAACATCCTAAATTCAGTGACCATTATGTAAATAATGTACACTTTCAGATTATGCCTTTAACCAACTTAACTAGCCATGTACCGAAACACTTTGATGTTGTTTCGAAATGGGTGTACGATGATCAACCTAAGTTGACTTTGTTCTTTTAACCGTATTGATACGGGCAAGTGTTGAGTGTGTAAAAGTTCTATTATTTACACCCTTTTTAACCCATATTTCTACTGCATTCAAGCATCATTGCATTGCATTTAGGTTAGTTTACAGCAAAACATCACAAATATAGTAAAAGCACAGTTTCTACTAAAAGATGGCTGATTTTGCAGGTTGCTGCCATAGTAGACGGAGAAGGAGGGCGCAGGGAAGAGAAGCAGAAGAGCTGAATTGGACAAGCAGACGATGAGGGCGATGCTGCCATGGATCTGCCGTGACAGCAGAGGATGACAGCAAGTTAGTGGAGAAAAAGCAAAGTGGACCTCGGTAGATAGAGAAAATTGCGCTCGTCTGTCGTGTGAAAACCATATATTTTTCCAAGCCCTGGATCAAAAGATATGTCAAGCCAAAGCTCAAGGAGAGGAAATCCCAAGAAACAAGGAGGACGGCTGAAAAGTAGGATCATTGAAGATTAAGTCTTTATTAGAATCATACTTTTAATTAAAGTTGTAATCCTTGTTACCTTAGAATACTTGAGCCCAAAGCTTATATAAGGGCATGTATTTTAACCTAGGAGATATCCCATAACCCATAGCCGATTTCCCTTTAAACCGACAACCAAAAACCCTCCGCCGTTTACCCGCCGTCGATATGTTCTAAAACCCCCTAGGGCCACGAGTTGATTTGTAAAGTAGTTGCAAGGGTTGTTTTGTTTTAGGATTTTCCAAGTTCAATAAAATAAACTTCAAGTTCTCTTATTTTGGTTATTAATATCTTGCAAGAGCATCGGGAGAGCATTGTGAGGTTATCCATTTACTTAGCATCGGGAGAGTTAAGTATACGAAAGAAATAAGAGCAAGTTCTCTAGTTTATAGTTGAACTATCTTGTGCCTAGGGATAGGGCAAGGTTAAGTGGCTAAAGAAGAATTCATACACATCGGTGTTCATCCTTCGATTCACGCCGGAAGGTATCATCAAAGACGTGATCATCGACAGACTTGGACCTAGGGATAGGCCAAGGCAGATCTGGGATTCTTGCCAAACTTGAAGTACTGAGTTGGTGTGTTTGCTGCCGCGACGACCAACGGACTGCTGCCGCGACAGGTGCTGCCGCGACAGGCACAACGACAGAACTGGAGTTCCTAAGCATTGCAATACCTGCACTACTGAGCAATTCAATACCAACCCATTCTCTCTATCTTGATATTTCTACTCTTTTATTTAAGTTTACTTTATTATTCTCGTGACAACTCTCAAATATTTCTTTTACTTTCGTGCAGTGAACTAAGGTGAAGCTATTAGCCCAATCCCTGTGGAGACGATATCCGATACTTCGTATCACTTTACTACTTGCGTCGTGT
The DNA here is from genome assembly GCA_958450335.1 of Hibiscus tridactylites. Taxonomy (NCBI): domain Eukaryota; kingdom Viridiplantae; phylum Streptophyta; class Magnoliopsida; order Malvales; family Malvaceae; genus Hibiscus; species Hibiscus tridactylites. Next base: position 56,442,914 of record OY288287.1, on the reverse strand, counting down.
ATACTTGCACTACCATTGCGATAGACTATTTTACACGCAACAGCAAGCCCTGTATCAGTACAGATTGACTCCCTTTAACCTTGACTTTGACCCGTTTCGATAAACTATAAACTTGTATCGAAACAATGAATTCCAATAGTAAAATGTTCCAGTGCGGCTCTAGACCATTTCGAGACGCCCTGATTCTTAGGTTCAATTATGCTTAACAGTATCGATACGCCATGACCCGTATCTATACGGCCTGACCTGTAATGACAGATTTTTGCTGATTTTTAATCGAATTGACTTATCAAACACTATCTAAATGCAATGAAAGTTTACATACAATATTTCAATACTATAAACTACTGGCATGCCAAAATCTGTCATCATTCGAATCCATTTACTATGTTTTCACCTTTTTGAGCCAAATATGTATATTAAGCCATTTTTATGCAATCTTTAACAAGTCATTTAGGGCACTTAAACCACATAAAATACATATCATTTATACACATAGACAAAATATCAATATCAACTAATTTAACTACTTTACCACCATTCTAGGAGTTCACATGGACAAAATACTTTACTTTAGGCTCGAAGTGACTTTCGCTTTACCAACTAGCTTCGATCTTGAAACGATAACTCTTAACCCGAAATGTATGGACAATGAACGCATTAGACTTATATAGTCTAAGTGAGGTATCCAATAACAATGTATAAACATGGTATGCCATTTATCATGCTTAGATGACAATCACAATATCAAATATATGAATAAACATGACATGCTCTTCATTCATATTAAAAGCATAATATCAATCATCATATCATTAATGACCATATCATAACAAAACAATATCAATAACCAATAATTTTTCTTTGGGTCGATTTACGGTATATGGATACACGAATTCCACATCCTCACCAAATTAATGAATGGTCAACCCGCCGACATCGCCAATAAGACCAATACACAATATATCCCTCCGCCTCGCCAAATCAATATAAGCCGTAGCCCTAGGACCGTAGTCCACCCGTACACCGGGCTCATGAATTCTATGGCATGTTAATTGTATCCAATACTTCGATCCCAAGGTTCAATGACAATAATATCATATCAATAGATCAACAATCATATTTCTATGTCAATAAACAATGGTAAGAATCCAATGCAATATCCAATGGTCAATGATTCTATCTACTTCAATGATTTCGATGACAATAATATCAATGCTACGATGATGACTCGATGCAATACTTACCAAAACTTACCAATATGGCTTTCAATAATGATTTATGCAAATCCCTTCAATTCAATGGTTAGTAAATCAATAAACAATGATTTGAGATGGCACATAACCAACTCTCGAAACTCCGACTACACTCACCTCGATAATCCAAAGCTTCCAAAGCTCTCAGATGACGACGCCCTTATCCCTAGCTTTTGACGATGATAGTGGATGATCTTTCTCCACTACTTGAGCTAAGTAAACAATAAGAAATTATTATTTGAATCAATATGACAATATCTATACTTGAAATAGCCATTAACTATTAGACAAAGCTTATCTTAAAACTCAAAATTTGACATTCAATGGTCAAGAGGATCAATAATTGATCTAAGGTTTCTACTAACTCGTTCGATAGCTATGAATTGATATTCTTAAATTAAAGAAAGCCTAAGCTTATAGCTCTCAAATTGGAAGGTGTGTGCTTGAGCTTGGTGGAGAGGATGACAATGGAGGTGTGGGTTTATTTTCTTTAGCAAAATATGAGTTTTGGTCTCGGTGAAACTTAAAACAAGGGATTAGAGCCTTTCTTTTTATTCATTTATGAAGAGTCAAGATTTAATTATTACTCGTCTCACACCTAGCCAATGAAAAGGTTTCCTTATACCAAGGGCTTGCTAAATATATATTATTTTCTATCTTTTCTATATCTTATCAAAACCAACTATAGAGATGACTATAAGTCATCCTTTTAGACTACTTCCACGTGAGGAGGGGCAGCAATAAGCAGGCGAGTCATCACTATCTCATTTCCTTTTAATTTATCCTTCAAACAGATTCGAATCAAGAGACCTGTTTCGAAACACGTGAAGCTATATCGAAACGGTTAAGCAAAAGTTCAAAAGTTAGTTAATACCGTTGGAACGGTATCAGAGCACCCTATAATCGTTTCGAAACACCTTACCTAGGCCGTTTTGGTACAGATCTTACTGTATCGAAACACCTAGCTCAAAAACATTATTTTAGACATTTCTAGGGAGGTCATTAACTAAGAATAAGTTCAATTAGAGTCCCTTAACAATATAATCTATAAAAAAAATATACGATATTTAAACATTTTAATATCAACATTCCGATCATCGAAATTCAATTTTGACTAACCCTATTTTTGGTGTTACATATAGTCCCACCTTCTTTAAAATAATATATGAAGTTGAAATGTTGGATTTTTTTAATATTTTATATCTAGTTTTGAAGAACATATATACATTTTACACAAGTCGATTAACTGGAAAACAAAGTTACTTTTTGGGTGAAATGTGTAACATAAAAAATTTTAGGGGGTATTTTGTCCTGAAAAACAAGTTTAGGTATCAAACTGAGAAAAGGAGAATAGTTTAAGGGTAATAAAGTGAATTAAGCCAAAATAATTACACAATCCTTATCATTTAAATTATAAAATTTAGGGTAATCTTCACCAGTGGTCCCTTTCGTTTAGGGTGTGTTTTATTTTGGTCACCAGAATTCAAAAACGATTATTCTGGTCACTTACGTTTAAAATCCTTTCTATTTTGGTCCCTTAGCCGTTAGTCTCCGTTACTTTAAAAAATTAGTTTCTAATTTAACCCCCAAACTTTCAAAATTTTATTTTTCATCATCTTTCCCAAAAATTATAAAACTAAAACCCCATAAAATTAAATCAATGGCTATAACCCACCACTACAACCCATTCCCCCAAGATTAAAAGCGTCAACTTCCACTACAACCCATAAAATTTTATTTTTCATATCAAAGAAGGCTTGAAGTCATGTCTGAGATCAAAGTTATTATTCTAATAGTTAAAATTTATCAAAGGAGGCAGAAATTCTCAGTTAATGTTCTTCGGCTCATTGTGCCGTCTGATGAGCCTTCATGCTACGAGGCCGGAATGAGGTTCAACACTTCAACTATGTTAATCATTTGGATTTTGGCTGTTGCAGTACAGGTACACTTCAACCAGTTTTTTTAGATTTGAATTTGGTAAAGTCGAAATCGCTACTTCCAACCGCATAACTCCAGTAATCTGTTATCGGCGAAGTGATATCAATGAACTCTACCTGTCTAGCTTTCAGTTGTTCTTTATTTAAACCGTGCACCTGTTTGTAAACCTTACAGTTATGCAAAAGTACAAACAAAATAAAGTGACAGGAAAGAATGACGGGACACCATACAAAATTTCTCTAAAATTAGCACTTCCAAAACATTCAAATGACTAATGCCAATGTTAGAACCTTACGTTTTCGGATTTGCCATTGTCTTCCAGATGGACAGTTTCAATTGTGACACAAAGCTTGGCAAAGTAAGCGCACTGCATGAATTCGATACATATGAGCATGCTTGGACAGGAAAACATAACATTCGACAGAAATGTCCCGAAAAGATGTCCGAGGGAAACCGAATAGTTACCTTGATCACTGAGAAATATGATATCCATTTTGTAAACAATGAAGAAAGATAAATGTTAATATAACTTATACAATGAACTCGAACAACGAGAAAAAGAAATTTAAAAAAACGAGTGCAACGACATTGTCAACTTGTTTTACACCTTGGGTATGCATTCCAAGATTCCTCTTGCATGACAAGAGCATCTTTCGGTGCTAGAGTTGTAAGCCAAGAAGGTGCTTTGCTGTATAAGTTAGTGCAAAAAACAAGAAATGCAATGCATACGAATTTAGGTAATTTACCAATATAATGTAGCAATGTATATAAATTTTGCTAATGAAGATGAATTACTTCTACAAACGGTATAGTTTGGATGTATATTGACCTTTTTCCATATACATCATCCTTAAAAGGTCTATTCTCCAAAATTTCAACGCCTTTAGCTTCATTTGTACTCTGCTGCTGCATCTTCAATACCATATGCATTTGAGCTACTCGGTACTGGAAAACAAACAAGGAAAAAAGTAAGAAAAACCCAGAATTCCATATCTGATTTCAATCACAAAAATTGAAACCTTTTAGCTAAATACCTCTTCTAAGGACATAGGCATCACAATTCGGCTTCAAGTTGTCCCCCCACAAAGAAAACAAAATTCATCAGTACGGGGTGAAAAAACAAAAGAAGAAAACAAACCCAGAAAAGTAAAAGAAAAAGCATACAATTCCTTGACTTGAACCATTTTTCTTCGATTATCAACCTCGTCGGCAAGTTGCATAAAGATTGACAGAAGAAAAATAAACTATGGGGGTTTCCTTTTTTTGCTGGGAAAACAAGCAGATTGGGGAGGTAAGTAAATTAGAGGAAGATAAATGGTTGGGTCAAGGCTCCTTTGATATGAAAAATAAAATTTTATGCGTTATAGTGGAAGTTGACGCTTTTAATCTTGGGGGAATGGGTTGTAGTGGTGGGTTATAGTCATTGATTTAATTTTATGGGGTTTTAGTTTTATAATTTTTGGGGAAGATGGTGAAAAATAAAATTTTGAAAGTTTGGGGGTTAAATTAGAAACTAATTTTTTAAAGTAACGGAGACTAACGACTAAATGACCAAAATAGAAACGATTTTAAACGTAAGTGACCAGAATAATCGTTTTTGAATTCTGGTGACCAAAATAAAACACACCCTAAACGAAAGGGACCACTGGTGAAGATTACCCTAAAATTTAAATCCTCACCCCTAGACCCTAAGTTTCAAACAACCTAAACCTTAAATTTTATAAGATTGTGTAAAATAAATTTTATACAACTTGTGTATCAAAATAGTTTTCTAATGATAAAACATTAAGATATACGAATTTTAAAACGATTCATGATTATCAATGAAATTATACTTTTGATACACAAATAATGTTAAGAAAGATGAAGCACGTAGCCGATTGACGATTGTGAAAATGGATGTTTCAGTAATTAAGTTTAAGAGAGGCATAATTTAAGTTAAACCAAAATTAGTCCAATTTAATTATTATTATTTAAATATGTTATAGTTTCGTTTTCCTTTTTATAAATGGAGTTGCCACCCACTCTGCTTTTTATTATCAAATTGTCTTTCCATATTTTACTTTCATCCTTCTCTTTCCGAAGACTTCACCGTTTTTGTTTCTTAGCTTCTCCAAGTAAAAGAAAACAGTAAGGCAAGCCAAAGCAAATCAATCCTTCTTTTCTTATCAGGCAAGAATTTCTTTTCATCTCTTTTAATGATTCTGTGTTTTTCTCTTCCTTTCTTGTATGATTATAGCAAATTCAAACATATGATCGATCTTCGCGATGAGATATATAGCTTAGATCGTTTTTGGTAGATGATTTTTCGAGTTTTCTAGAGAGAGAGAGAGAGAGAGAGTGGAAGAAAATTAGCAATTCATTCCTCATCTGTTTGGAAAACTGTCGAACTTGATGACGATCCTTTTCCTCATAATATCGATCCCTTCTTCTTCTTCTTCTCAATTTCCCACTGGTTTGAATTTTGAAGTGTCGTAGATCTCAAAGGAACCTTTAGGCAATAACGTTTCGAATTCCTTCCTAAATTTAATTATTTTCTCTCTTTTGAAAAAAAAATGAAGTAAAAACGAAATTTGTTATGAAGTAAAAATTCAAACATTTGACTGAATTGACTTTTAAATCCTTGAGCAAGTAGGCTGAATTTTATTTAGAAAAAAAATTGTCATTTTTGAGGCAATAATTATAGGAAGGATTGGACATCCAAATATCGAAAAGATGAAGTTGACGGAGATTGATAGGGGGATGGGCTTCATTTTTCAATTACTATATTTAGCTCTCACGCTTTTGTTATGATTATTTTAAAAAATTACTAAATAAAAAGGCTTTTAAATTCGGATATGCTTTGGTACATAGAACAAAATTAAGTTAAAGTGATGGGGTGCCTACTTTGATGGGAATCTTTTTGGGTCCCACAAAGTTATTGATCTCACATGGCCGACGACGAGAACCATTTTCGATGGTCTTCTAAATTAGGAAGAAGGGAGAGACGATGATGGTAATTTTAGGCTATTTTTGGTATAAAATTTCAGAAACAATTGGATTAATTACATTTTTTTTAATGTGTATATTTATTTTATGGTCTATGTTAGAGGTGAGAGACTGTCCCTCCTAATAATGCCATCCTAAAGTTTGAACTCACGTCCTCACTTTAGAAGTACAATGTGCCTTACCTATGCTCTTAACACTTGTTAGTAATTACGATTAATTTTATGTCGAGATTCAAAATTATTCAATCTTTTAAAAAAATATTTAATAATAATTATAGGTGAAATGATAAATAATTATATAAGAATTTTGTTATATATATATAAATATATTTGAATGGTCTAAAGGTGATTACAAGGTAGTATTTGTTTATACATTTTCTTTAACTCATTGACAATGCACATACATTTTGTAGACCAAACGATTTAACTCATGTCTCCTAGGATGAACATGATCCGTTTTTCTACTGAGACACTTGTTAAGTTGTTGTTAAATATAAATTTAAATATTTAACTAGTAACTTTTATTTGTTTTATTTAAGTATTATATGAATGTATTCCGGGTGTAATATATATGCTTGTTGGCTGATTAAATTAAAATTTCTGATACTTAAATTTATAACATACTGTATAAGTTTGAAAGTTAGATATCTAACGATTATGTTGTTGGAACTTAATAAAATATTTTTTGTTAATTTTTTAAAATAATTGTAACTAATACCAACCACTAAATTCAAAACCCTAAACACTAAAATATAAACTCTAAAGACTAAATTTTAACCCCTAATATTTGAATTTAAGATTTAGGATTTATGGTTTAGAATTTAGAGTTTATGGTTCAATATTTTAGATTTTGGATTTATGGTTTTGGGTTGGTTTAGGGTTTAGAGTTTATGGCTTATGGTTTAGAGTTTAGGGTTTAAGGTTTTGAGTTTTTATTTTTTAAATTGACTAAGGTTGGTCTTTAATCCAATTATTTTTAAAAAAATTAATAAATATTATATATATGGAAAATAATATAATTAATATTTTATTTTAAATAATTTATAATTATATGTTTAAATAATTTATAATTATAGGTTAAATTCTTTAAAATTTAATTTTTATTAATTAATTTAATGGTGTTCAACAGTGTTGATCGTTAGTGATATTTACCAGTGCTCATCGAGCGTTGTAGATATTTTTCTATATTTACACATACTAAGCTAGAAATTATTACTTATTCACTTAATTATCTATTGTCTAATTTCTTATGCAATTAATAATGTGCATGTTAAAATATTGAAATATTCTGATAATATGTTATATATAAAGAAACTATTTTTTTGTCATTATAAAAATAACGTTATATTTAAATATAAAATATTTAATAACAATAATTATATAAATATACAAGAAAAGAAGAAATTTGTTGAGTGGAATCTTCTTCTCTTTAGAATTTTTTTTATATGTCATTCAGCAGTTTATTATCAATTTTTTCAACTGTTTTCGTATTGTGTTTGCGAAGTGTCTGTATTTTTCTTTTTCTTTTGTACTGTCCTTAAGGATGTTGGGAGTGTCTTTTATCTCTTTTTACCGTTGAAGGGGGTAAGGAGTTGCTGATCTGACTTGAACCCATGACATAAGGCTTAAAGGTCATTTTTCTAAGCAACAAATTTCACCCTCGGAAGGTATGAGAGATAAAAAGACAGTCCAAGTCCAATCTTCGTTCAAGACAAAATTTATGGTTAAAAGCAAGCACAAATACTTTGAAAGATTTGTTACTGACCGTCTATTGAGAACACTTGGAAAACTTATCATGAAAGAGAAAAATATCTTCAACCTAACTAAAATCAAAATATACATTTTCCGTCTCTTCAGAAATAAAATAAAAGGTTAAGATTAACTGACTAATACACAGTGTTTCGAATACTTAATCTAAAAAGGCTCTAATTTCCTTCTAAGGGAATGTGATGGACTTAATTAACTCTTATGATTGTTGTTAGGTGGGAAATTGACAATGGCATCTCCATCTTGCTTAGAAGATAACTAAAATTGAATTATACGTTTTTAAAGAAAAAGTTGATCTTAAAGTTCTAGTTGAAAAGAGAATTGAAAATACAAATTACCTTGTAAGGGAATGTGATGGAATCAATGCTCTCCCTTAATAAACACATAAATTGACAATGGCAGCTTCGTCCGCTTTATTTGGCAATCAATATGCAGCTACAAGACCACCATCAGAATATACTAGTACTACTACTCTTTTGCCTTCAATGGGATAATATATGGTTTTGTTTTGGTTTGAAAAAACATGTGTTCATTTTATTTCGAATTGTGAATTCTAATGATCACAGATGAACAAGTGATAAAGCCAGAATTTATTTTGATTCAGTTATGGAAGGAGAGAAGCATGCAAGTACTGAAATCCCAGTAAAGGAAGCTGTTGAGGTCTCCGACCTTGTTAGTGTAAGACCATATTTCTGTTTTCTGCATTTTTATTTGCAGTTATAATATGTTCACTTTTTCATTTATTTGAACTCAGTTTCCTTGCACACTAACTTTAAAATCACCATTTCTGGTTCATTTTATACATTATTTCCATAAAAAGTTCAAGTTATTCTCGGTTGAATCTGGCATATTTGTTTTCCCATTTTACTGAAGGCAATTTAGTCTCTTAATTGAGCTTTTACACCACTTAAGTTCACATATTTGAGGCTGAGCAACCCTTTCTAATGGTTATGGCATAATGCATTATCGGCCTCTAATGGCGATGTACAACAGGTAGGAAAGGAAGGGAGCAAGGAAGATGAAGAAACCTCCTTGGATGGAGAATTCATTAAAGTAGAGAAGGAAGCAGTTCAAGCGATCACAGAAAGGAGCGTAAGCAGTTCAAGCAGGGAACTGCTTGAAGCCCAAGAAAAGATGAAGGAACTCGAGCTTGAACTGGAAAGAGTGAGTGAAGCATTAAAGCATTCTGAATCAGAAAATACCAAACTGAAGGATGAAGCTTTGCTTGCAAAGGGGAAGTCGGATGAAGTGGGAAAGAAGTACGATGAGCTTGATCTCAGTCATAAAAAATTGCAGGAGCAGATCATTGAAGCTGAACATAGATACAGTTCTCAGCTAACCAATTTGCAAGAGGCATTGCAAGCTCAAGAGGCGAAACAGAAGGAACTCACTGAAGTGAAAGAAGCATTTGATGGTCTCAACATTGAGATTGAGAACTCAAGAAAGAGGATGCAAGAGTTGGAGCAGGATCTGCAGAGTTCAGCGGAAGAGGCACGGAAGTTTGAAGAATTGCATAAACAAAGCGGCTTGCATGCCGAGTCTGAGACACGAAGGGTTTCGGAGTTTGAGAGATTGCTTGAAACTGCAAACATTAGTGCAAAAGAAATGGAAGATCAAATGGCTTCTCTCAAGAAAGAAGTCAAGAGCCTGTATGAAAAGGTTGCTGAAAATCAGAAGGTTAATGCAGCACTTCAAAGCACAACAGCTGAACTTTCTGCTGCTCAGGAGGAATTGACACTTTCTAAATCACTAGTGTTGGACTTGGAGCAAAGACTTGCTTCTAAGGAAGCTTTTATTAATGAATTGACTGAAGAGTTGGACTTGAAAAAAGCTTCAGAATCCAGGGTGAAGGAAAATATCTCAGATCTTGAGAATATTTTCGCCGCAACCAAAGAAGATCTTCAAGCAAAGGTTTCTGAGTTGGAAGATATCAGGTTGAAACTGGAGGAGGAAGTCAGAGCAAGCGAATTGGTCAAGGCAGAGCTGAACGACAAAGAAATTCAGGTCTCCGTTGTGCAGGAAGAGTTAAGTAAAGTGCTAAAAGAAAAAGAAGCTCTAGAGATAGCCATGTCGGATCTCGACAGCAATGCAGCAAGGTCAAAGGAGTTGTGCAGCGAACTCGATGAAAAATTGAAGCTTTCAAATGAAAATTTCTGTAAAACCGATTCTCTCTTGTCTCAGGCTCTATCTAATAATGAGGAGCTTGAACAGAAACTGAAATCTCTTGAAGATCTCCATAGTGAATCCGGAGCTGCCGCAGCAACTGCTTCACAAAAGAATCTCGAGCTGGAGGATATACTTAAGGCGTCAAATGAAGCAGCAGAAGATGCAAAATTGAAACTGAGGGAGCTCGAGGCACGTTTTATAGCAGCCGAGCAGCGGAATGTGGAGCTTGAACAACAGTTAAATTTGATAGAACTAAAAGGTTTTGAAGCTGAGAAAGAACTGAAGGAATCCTCAGGGAAAATATCCAAACTTACTACCAAATTGGGAGAGGTTGAGGAAGAAAAAGAACTTCTAAACAATCAAATTCAGGAATATCAGGAGAAGACAAGCCAGCTAGAATCAGCTTTAAATCAGTCAGCAATTAAAATCTCCGAGCTCACGGAGGAATTGAAGGTTGCTGCTGAGGGAAGTGCTCAACATGAAGACCGAGCTAACATGAGTCATCAGCGCAGCCTTGAGCTAGAGGATCTGTTCCAGACTTCCCATTCCAAACTAGAGGGAGCCGACAAAAAGGTCAATGAGTTGGAGCTGTTACTTGAAGCAGAGAAATACAGGATTCAAGAACTTGAAGAACAGATAAGCAAATTAGAAAAGAAATGTGGAGAGGCAGAGGCTGAGTCCACTAGATACTCCGATAAGATAACAGAACTTGCATGCGAACTTGAGGCATTCCAAGCTAGAACATCAAGCCTTGAAATTGCACTGCAAATGGCCAATGAGAAGGAGAAGGAATTGACAGATTTCTTGAATTTAGAAACAGATGAGAAGAAAAAGTTAGAAGAGACGTCCCGATGCTCCGGTGAAAAGCTTGCTGAAGCAGAAACTCTGGTGGAAATTCTGAGGGATGATTTAAATATGACACAACAGAAGTTGGAAAGCATTGAAAATGATCTTAAGGCTGCTGGTTTGAGAGAAAGCGAGGGAATGGAAAAGCTTAAAGCTGCTGAAGAGCAACTACAGCAACATCTAAGAGTATTAGAGCAAGCTAGTACAAGGAACTCGGAGCTTGAGTCATTACATGAATCTCTAGCAAGGGATTCAGAGGCTAAGCTCCGAGAAGCGATGGAAAACTTCACCACCAAGGATTCAGAGGCGAAATCGCTGTTTGATAAATTTAAATCGTTTGAAGATCAGATCAAGGTTTATGAAGAACAGGTTGCTCAAGCATCTGGACAGTCTGCAACTCTAAAAGAAGAATTGGATCAGAGTTTAACGAAGCTGGCCTCGTTGGAAAGCACAAATGAACAACTCCGAAAAGAGATGTTGGAAGTAAAAAATAAAGCTCTTCAATCCACCTCGGAGAATGAACTTCTTCTTCACACAAACATTCAACTCAAGGGCCGAGTTGACGAGCTTCAGGAATTGCTTAATTCAACTGTTTCTGAGAAGGAAGCAACTGCTCAAGAAATTGCTTCTCATACGTACACAATTAGAGAATTATCAGATCAGCATGCAAAGGCCTTGGAACTTCAAGCTGAAGCCGAATCCCGAATTGTGGAAGCAGAAGCACGTTTACATGAAGCTATTGAGAAACACACCAAGAAAGAATCAGAAGCCAATGACCTGATTGAAAAGTTGAAAGTGCTTGAAGGCCAAATTAAAATATATGAAGAACAAGCTCATGAAGCATCCGAAATTGCTGAATCTAGAAAAGTGGAGGTGGAAGAGACTCTTGTAAAATTAATGCAGTTGGAAAGCTTTGTTCAGGAGCTGCAAACCAAGTCATCTCACTTTGAAAACGAGAGTGGAGGGCTAGCTGGGGCGAATTTGAAGCTTAATCAGGAAATCGCCACATACAAGTCAAAACTCGGTGATATGGAGGCCAAACTGGCTGCTGCCCTGACAGAGAAGGATGAAACTGCTGAACAACTTCACTCTTCAAAGAAGGCTATAGAAGATTTAACTCAGCAGATAACTTCTGAAGGGCAAAGATTTCAATCTCAGGTTTGGATGAAAACTTTCCTAGCATCTTAATAAACAGAAGTGATGTTTTCCATTTTTGTAATAGAAGTACCCATGCATTGTTTTGTTTTTCGATGTTCCAGATTTCTTCACTAATGGAGGAGAATAATCTGCTCAATAAAACCCATCAGGATACAAAGAAGGAACTTCAATCTGTAATATTACAGCTTGAAGAGCAATTGAAAAAAGAAAAGGAAAACGAAAATTCTCTGATATTGGAGATTAGAAATCTCAAGGATGAGATCGCAGAGAGTTCCAGGATGCAAACTCGTGATAAAGAGCTTGAAGAACAGTTGGTGAGGCTTGAAACTCAACTGAAAGAAGAGGTACCGTACTCTGTTAATTAATAAGGAAACTGTCTTAAGTTTTTCCAAATTTGTCTGCAAATGATTAGTTCTAACCATTTGGTTTGTCACTTGTAGGTTAACAATCTAAGACTGGCTGAATTTACTTCAGAATTAGGACAGCATGCACAAAATCTTGGTGATGGAGATTCTATCAATTCACAAGTGCTTCAGTTTCAAAGAGATTTACAACTTGCCCTGCAAGCCATTAATCAACAGGTTAGACTAAATTTATTAAAAGATTATGCATCTTTGCAATCCTTTTTCTGTATAATGAATTTATAGTCTATACTAGTTTAATTGCTATTACTGTTTAATATCAAAAGCAATAATGAGATTTGAATTAAGATTTATCGTCATGACAAACAGAAAGAGGCAGATTCCCGGAAGATGTTGGAACGAGAAGCTGTTTTAAACCGTTGCCTTGAAGAGCTTGAAGCAAAAAAGGAAGAAGCACTGCTGCTTGACAAGAAGGTCAAAGAGTTGGAAGATAAACTGAAATTAGCTGAAGCTAAAGTGAAGGTCGGTTCATATTTTTAAATTATTCTTGGCTCTCAGCCGGTCATCTCATGTTTGCTTCGGCTCCTCAATTGGGCAGAGAAAGCCATGATAGAAAAGCTACGAAAAATGATAGCTAGATTTACATGCTCCTCGCACTATTAAAGATCTCCCTGGCTATATTTTTATGAAAATATGAAATTCGCTGCTTACTCCTAAATCACATGTTGCAGGGGGATGGCGGTTCAGCAGAATCAAAGGATAGAGTAGAGGTGAAATCCAGGGATAGTGATGGATTAAGTTTTACAGCACCATCAAGAAGGAAGAGCAAAAAGTTGGAAGCGGTTGCAAAGGAAGCTCCGTCCTCTTCTTCGTCGATCTCCCACACCGAGGCTTCTTCTCCCTTGACCACCTTAAAGTTCATACTGGGAGTAGCTTTGGTGTCGGTGATCGTCGGTGTTATTATAGGAAAGCGTTATTAGTTTAAGTTTTTGTGTTCAGCGCAGAATGAGAAGCTTAATATTGTGTGTGCTTTCTTTGTTGGTGGAGGAACTTGTTTCCATTCCTTCCGTTGCTTGTTTGTTAAAACATAAGCATGGTTGGCTTTGTATAATGTCATCATTCAAGTCTGTATTCTGATAGAAGTCCGCATGTTTCTCCATTTGTCATAGTTGATGAGACATGCTAACAGGACTTACTCAACTCCTTCGGGCAGATGTAACCCTGTTATCCTTGTTTTTTGATGTTGGCGATTCCCCTTCTTTTTCATCCTTATGCCTCAATTTTGCCCTCCAACAGGCCCTTTGCTCCATCATCAGGTGGTGCCGCTACCGTTGCTGCCGGCTTTGCTTTGGTTGGTGTGGAGAAAGCCTCTCGTCTATTCTTGTGAAGGAAGATGGGAAGAGGCAAGTAAATAGTCTCATTATTGCATACGGAACACATGTTACTTGTGCAACATTAGTTTCGTGTATTGCATGCAAAGTCGTGAATTAAATTTGTAGCAGCAAAACAAGTCACTTGTAAGTATTTCTTCAAGGAAGACCATAGCTCATGATAGGAAAATGCAAATTGCATCTGAAAAGACTCAAGAAAGTCTGTAGATTGCGTAGAAGAGCAAGACCTAAACAAAATCCGTTTAATACTCAACTTCATGAATGCCTATTTCCAAGTAAATAGTTGAATTAACTGAATCAAATTCTTATCCTAAGAAACAACAGATCATATTTCTTTTCTTACCTCCAAGACTCCAACAGATGCATCTAAATCCCAGAAATGCATGATCCAAGCAAAATCAGTATGAGACCTACTTTTGCTCAAGTAAAGAAACAGATGGCATTACCACTAGACGACCAACGCATTCAGTTACAAAAATGAAAAACAGATTACCATTCCTAAAACTATATTTTTGGCAATTTCAACCAAGAACATTGTAAATCATGACTGCCATAAGTAAAAATCCAACTTGCCTAGAGAGAATGAAAGAAAATGACCAAGTGAATCACGTATTTAGTCGGATTCTCGTTTTTCTTAATGTATATGCCCACAATCAAACACTAGCAAAACAGTTCCGCAGAGCAAAAACTAACACAAGAATCCAATGCTTGTTTTTCTAGAAAAAGGAATAAACCAACATAAACAAACCCTAAACCAAACTTCTACACTAGAAAACAGAAGACTATATGGATAAATTATTGTGCTAAACTACAGGTAACAAATCCCCAAAATTCAATATTATTCAATCTAAAAGTAGAACAGGAACAAAAACTGCATCTCAAGCTGAAGCACACCAATTTTCCAGGCATTGAAAATGTTCTAACTCAAAGATTCAATTATCATCTTTCATCAAATCTAAAGCCCTAAAGCAACCACGAATTTATATGAGAAATAAGTAAAATAACACGGCACCATATAACAAAATAACCCAGAAATATATCATAGAAACAGATTCAAATCCGTCCTCAAAATGAAAAATGTTTGAAGCACTAGGTTGAACATCAAACTTTCCTTTTTCAAGAAGAACAACACAATACCAAAAAGACACTCAAAACCTAAGCTTAGTAAAGAACCACCTGTTCTTTCCAGTCTTGAACCTCTCTTCAAACCTCTGTTTGGTTGCCTTGCAAGCAGCCACTTTCTTGTCTTTGGTCTGAAGTGCATCGACGGAAACCGCGTCTTTCAAGTCCACGTCGAGGGTGTAGCGCGTGGGCATCAGATGCTGATAATTGACGAGCTTGACGAAGCATTTGACGCGAGACTTCTTCGCTGTTTTCTTGGCTGAATCCTTGCGGATGACCTTGCTGGGGTACTTCTTTATCCCTGCAACCAAACAGTGGCCATAGGGGCGGTCACGGGTGCCTTCGTCGAAGGATTTCACGATCACCGCTTTGCGACCGGCGTATCGGCCTTGGAGGACGATCACGGCCTTGTTGGGTTTCAGAAACTTCACCATGGCGACGACGGCAGCAGCTGCTCCTCCGGTTCTCTCGAACGCAAAATCACCAAGTCGAGAAAGAAGAGAAAATTAAAATGAGGTATATATAGTATGAAGTAGTGAAACCCTAACATTTTTTTTTTGTATTCTAGCTAGGTTTCAGTGGGCTTTGAGCCTGGACTTTTTATGGGTTTCTTATCGATCAACTTCAAAGGGTCGGGTCACAATCCAATTAAAAATTTAAAATATTCAAATAACATAAAAAATATAAAAATTAATAAAATATTTAAAAATAATGTTAAAATATTACTAAAAATAAAAACTATTTAAAAATATGTTTAAGATCAAAATAAAGATTATTTTCTCGAAACAAAATTTATATAGTTACACGTAGGTACATGTATGATTAGCTAAATCAAGTAAATAATTGTGAATTAGTTTTTCTTTCATTGTATATATATTTTCACCATAGTATCTAAAAACGGTGATTAGGCTCAGGATGAGTCTACCACGTGCGACGAACATTGATGAACACCACTAACGATGAACACCGATGAACACCATTAAATTTTTTTAAATCTTAAAAATTTAAAGGACTAAAATTATAATTATAATTATCTTTTAAAAAAATAAAAATCAAATTTAAAAATTACTTTATATTATTTTTTTAATAAATTAAAATCAAATATTCCTAATTTTCTTAAAACCTAACAAAAAAAATAAAAATTAATTTTATAATTTTATAATTGATTTGAATCAAAAACACTCAAATCTCTTAAACCTAAACCTAACAAATTCATCCCCTCATCCTATTTCCAGCCGGCGCCGCCTCACCCCGTCGCCGCCTCCACCCCCCGCCGTTAGCACCGTTACCGGTGTCGTTAGTGTGTCGGCCGGCCGTTTGTCGTTTCCAGCCGGCATCGCGATTTGCAGCGTGCTTTTTGCTGCCGTCTGCCGTGCTTCTTGCTGCCGTCCGCCGTGCCTCTTGCTGCCGTCCCCGTCCGCCGTCGAGCCCGTCTCCAGTGCCGGCCGCCGTCATCACCAAGGTATGTTTATTTTCCCCCAATTTTGAAATTCGAAATTGGGAACCCTAATCCCAATTAATTTTTCCCTAATTGAACTCTAATTCCTAATTAGATACCAATCAAACCATAATTTTAATTTACCCAATTTCGAATTGTAATTAGAAACCCTAATCCCCAATTAATTTACCCTAATTGAACCCTAATTTTCAAATTAGATCACAATCAAACCCTAATTTTAATTTTCCCAATTTTAAATTTCAATTAGGGTTTAGGAATGTTCTAAATTATTATAGGATGTTTTGTGAATTATTAAAAACATGGGAATGTTCTGAAAGTATGTATGAAGATTGCTTTGTGTATGTGTTTGTGTATTTAAACAAATGAAATTGTTATACATGCTTAAAGAACATTAATGGATTAAGTTTTTTTAATGTAATTTAGATTGTTTTGCTAAATTATTTTGCTGGTAGGATGTTTGTGTGAAACTATATGTGTTCATAGGTAGCTGAACAAATAAAGGTTGTTAGGAATTTTTTTTAATGAATGGTTATATTCCTTGTCATTTAGATCGAGGAAGGAGTGTGATTCGAGGGTTACCTTAGCTTAGAATTTACAGTGATTGTAGTTTAAAGCCTCGGAATAGATTAAAACTATTCCGAGCATTCTATTAAATTTAAATACATTGTTTGATAAGATGAAAGGCAATGTGATTAAGGATGTGATATCCCAATAAATAGCTGCGTTTATTATGTTTTGATAAGATAAGATAATCAAGTTAAAGCCGAAAACTGTGGACTGTTTTGATTTTATAACACATACTAGCTAGAAACTGTTTAAGTGCATAATTTAAATGCTGGAAAAATGAGTGCAGAATTTAAATACCGAAAACTGAGTTTTTTGGAAACGGAATTTTAATTGATAGAAACTACTTTTGTAATACAAAAGTTTGATGATGATTTAAGCAATGAAATATCGTTAAAAACTGGTTTAAGTCATTCACGAATTAATGGTGCAATAATAGTTTAAGCAAAGTAGTATACAAGAAGGATAGATTGAATGACTTAAGGATTTAATGAAAAGCCAATAAAGTTTGTAGATTAGTTGATTAAGCATGAATGGTAGCTTGAATAATAAATAAGATTTCAATTGAAGATTTATCGGGCGAAATAGATATGCCTTATTCGATGCCTATATACATATAAACATACTTAATTTGAGCCATTCATTTAGACAAGTAATTTGTTTGGTTTAATGCCTTGCTTTAGGTTGGATGTGTCCTTATCCAAGCTTAGTATTGCATGTATAAAATTAATGAACCTAGTAAAGGAAGTATTAATGTTTCTTGTATTAGTTACTTGAACTACCTCACTAAGAAATTATACTTACTCAACCCTCCACTTTTTTCCCCAATTATTAATCCTTAATTTAGTAATTAATTCCCAATTAATTTCTAATCCATAATTAATCCCCAAATAAACCCAATTTGAAGATGAAATAAGACTAAATGTTTGAATGACTAGTTGGTTATTAAGTTAAGATGGAATAAGACTAAATGTTTAGGTAAGTAACAAAGTTATGCCTCACGGAGTTATAAAATGAATAATAAGGTTTAGGACCTAAATAGTAGTGTTCGAAAGTTTGCTAGATGCTCAAGTTAAGTTGCTAAATTTGAAGGGTGTTTGAGAATTAGATAATTTGAATTTGTTACTTGACTCTTAAGTGTAATTAAAATGTACAAGGTTTAATAATAGAACACCTTTTAAGCATGATTTTTTTATGAAATCTCTTCTAATGGGTCCCTTAAAGAACAATAATTGATGAGGCACATTTGTTTGTATGACTTTTGAATCATGTGGGAATGTTTAATTTAAGTCTTGGACAAGTGAAGATATCCTAAGAATTGAGAGAGATTAAGTAACATGAAATTAGTCACATAAGTTGTCATGGAAAATAGTTTAGGGGCTGTTTTTGAATAATTAGAAGTTTCAAGGTTTAATTGAACTTGTTTAAATGTTGGAAAATTTGTTAAAAGTTGAGGGAAAGTTGAAGTTAATGATGGCTAAATTGAATTACTTGAATTAGAGTCAATGGAATTGTATAAGTGACTAATTGTCAAGATAAGTAAAACTGGACTGTTTTGGAATAAATGATAAATTGTGTACTTAAATGAACTTTTTAGGGACCAATCTTATTTTTTAAAAACAGGGTCAAATAGGGGATTTAAGGTTTTAAAGGACTAGATTCAATTAGTAAAGGTCTTAGGTGAATTAACCCCAAAAAGTGGACTAAAATGAGAACATGGCAGATTCGAATCTGTAAAATTGACTGACTCAATCGAATAAACTGCTTTTATCTATATAGGATAAAAATATGAGCCATATATGGTTAAATAGGTAATTGAATAAGCTTTACAACGGTATAAAGTAATCTAAATTCCGACTTACGGTTTAAAAGTTATGAGCGAAATACTACAAGGTCTTATGAATTTGGATTATAGATTAGACAAGAGATTTAAAAACTTTTCTGCTTGAATTTAGTAATGTTTATACGTATCCATTAACTGTGTTTTTCTTTTTACTGCAATGTTTGGGAAACAAATTTATCATCAATGTCTGTATTGTTTTGAGGAAGCCATTATCATGTTGGCCATGGCCTATGGTTTTTTGATGAAATGAGGGAAATGGTGAGTCTTTTGAACTTTGGGATGTCAAGGTGGGATTTTTATTTTTTGTTTAAATTGAAGAATAGAAGTAAGGGTTTTTCTTTTTTTTTTAATTTTTTGTGGAGATGGTGGTGGGTGTGATATTCTGCAGAATGCTATCTCATTCTTTGCCACACAAATGGAGGAGAGGCTATGGTGGTTTAATTTCATGTGTAGGAGAAAGTGAGCTTTGGATGGGCTAATGGGTCAAATAGAACTTTATAATTGACCCAGTTTTTCTTTTTGTTGCTTTCATAGTTGGATACATCAAATATTCAAAGGGCACACTCTATTTCTTTAAAACTAGAGGAGATTGTAGTTTTTAGTTTTTTTTTCTTCTTAAAAATGGTAAGAAAAAAATGATGTTTTTTTTTACAAATCTTAAATCTTTATCCTGATGGAGTTTACAACAATTTGTGCTGCAGATATAAAAGCTTCCCTAACTATTTTCATTTTCAACAAGATACATTTCCTATGAGAAAAAATAACATGAAATAGATTGAAACGACACTTACCTTCCAACTTAATGATGTAGTGGCAGTCTTATTATATGTAACCATTGTTGTTAGTATTGTTAGAATGTAGGTTAGTTAGTTATTCAAAAGTTTGTTAGTTTTGGCGGTACTTTCTTTGGCTATTTAATAGCTATTTCTTCATGTATCAAATGTATTGTGTATGAATGAAATATTCTTGATTCTATTCACTGTCATAAGTCCATATTTTCCTAATTACAATATTTAAAGAAAAATATTTTACCCACGGCAGTAAAAAGAAAAATTTGTTTTCCACAAGTGCTTTGTTGTTAGAGTGCTTATTAAAAAGTCAGAATTTAGGATACGTATAAACATTACTAAATTCATGATTACTGCAATGTTTATACGTATCCATTAACTGCGTTTTTTTTTTTGCGTTTGGGAGTACTTGTTAACTGAGAATATTTCTTGTTGTCTCTTAAAAAGTCTTTTGCTTTTCTTGTAGGTTCTCTTGGTGGCTAGGAGATTTTTCTGTAGAAACTTGTAAAGTATGTTTTATATATTCTTGTATTCTTTCTTCTCTGCCAATGTTTCAATTGGATGTATTAAATATGTTGCGCCATCCTTTTATTCATAAAATCTGCAATTTGTGTTAGTTGTTGTTCTGTTTATTAGAGTCTGCAAAGTTTCTTATTTTTTTAATAAAAAAACTTGTATATAATAAAGGGTTAAATTTTTAGTTATTAACCTTAGATCCTACATCATCAGCATAACAGTTATCCTTTGATGTACACCTGATTGAATACTGAATGGCTTGCTTTGTTTATGTTACATCTTCACTTTTACATATCACATTCTCAAGTTTTAGTTTGAATACTGAACGTATTAAATATGGCTTGCTTCGTTTATGTTACATCTTCACTTTTACATATCACATTCTCAACATTTGGAGTCTCCTTCTGCATCCTTAGTTCTCAGATTTTATTTGATGAGGTCATTTAGCCTCCTTGTTCAATGCTCCACATCATATTTATGAGCTGTGTTACTTTGAGTTTATTATAGAGATGGAGATGGACGCTTGTTTGCATTATTATCTAGGAGTCGGTTAAAGATGCAAAATACATTACACTATAATTTTAAGCCCAACAAAATAGTAGTCAATTATAATGTTGTTCTATGACGAGCATTATTTGCTTGGTTAAACTAGTGAGTTAACTATGAACCTATTTGATTTGTATTAAACTATGGGATAATTTTCTTACTTCATGAAATACACTTGTTTGTTTCGCTTGATTGTTTTACTGAGCACACGTTTATGAAGCTGTGTCTAGGGGATTGATTTAACTTTGATTTGGTGCATTGAATTTGATTAAGTTTTAGGAGTAATTTCATAGTATTTGAATGAACATAAGTTAAAGGGGTAACTTCATAGTTTTGATCTCATCACATACTTGTCGTATTTTGTCTCGCCCAATCGTTTTAAAATGATTTTAAAGTGGTAATTGTTTGAATATTATTATCTTAGTAATTATACTCATGTTTTGCAGGGAACAAGCTTAAGACTATGTCTTCAAGGGGAAAGCAAATCTACGATCCTGGTAAGTTAAAATGCATTATGTTTTCTAACATTGACCACACGTTTTTTAGTCAACCACAACACATTCCCTATTGTAATAATATATTTTTTATTTTTTGTAAATGACATAATTATTAGAGATAGTAGATAATCAAGATACCGAAATTGAAGATTGCTACAACAGTGAACCAGATTATGAAACTTATGCTGAAGAAGAACAATTTGAAAAACATATAGATGATGAGAAGACAATTGATAATTTCATTGACGAGAATATATGGGACAAAATTGGGAAAGAATTACAAGAATACGATGAGAATGATATGAATATGCTGAAGTGGAAGACTTTAGATGATTGTATTGAGTTTTACTATACCTATGCAAAAGTGAAGGGTTTTGGAGTTCGAATGAGTCAGTCAGTGAAAAGTCGCAGTGGTGGTCACATAGTTTCAAAGAAACTGGTGTGCCGTAAAGAGGGATATAGAGAGGAAAGGTGGGTTAACTTGCCAAACAGAAAACGTGACCAAAGGCCGATCAGCAGAGTTGGATGCGGAGCATTTATTAGATTTAAATTTGACGAACGGTATCAATATTGGAAAGTTTTTAAATTTTGTGCAGAACATAACCATGAGATGGTTCAGCCGACACAAGTTACTTTTATTAGGTATGTAATTAATTAATAAGTAAATTGTTACATACTAACTTCTAGTTTATATATATATATATATATGTTTAATGTTATGTTAATGTTTTATTTTGTAGGTCATTCCGGAAGATTAACGAGTTAGACGGAATTAAGATTAAGAGCATGCATAACTCTGGAATTGCTCCAAGTAAAATTATACGAAATCTCGAGAATGAAGCTGGTTCACTTGGGAATGTTGGATTTCTTTCGAAGGATTTGTACAATTATCTATATAGAATCAAACGAGAAGAAGTGCAAGATGGTGATGCTGAAACGGTGATGGCGTATTTATATGGAAAGCAAGAATCTGATCCATTTTTTTGTGAAGCACACGAGAGATGAATTCGGAAACCTAGAGAAGTTGTTCTGGTGTGATGGTGTATCACGTGCCGACTATAAAGAATTTGGCCATGTACTTGCATTTGATACGACTTACAAGTGCAATGCATACAACAAGCCATTTGTTGTTTTGGTTGGTGTGAATCATCATCGCAACACAGTGCCATTTGGATGTGCATTGATTACAAATGAGAAAGAGGATACCTATGTGTGGGTGTTAGAACAGTTGATAGAAGCCGGGGATGGCTACAAACCACTTACTGTTATTACTGATAGAGATAAGGCCATGGCAAATGCTATTTCTCAAGTTTTACCTGAGGCAAAACATAGATTGTGTTTATGGCATATTATGAGGAACGTGCAGTCTAATGCCCAACACAGTTTTCTCGATGGGTTTTTGAGATGCGCTGACAAGTGTAGAACGCCATCCGATTTTGAAATGGCTTGGAAAGAATTAGTAGACAAACACAAAGTTGAAGGAAGAAAATGGGTGCAAGAATTGTACGAAGTTAAAGAAAAATGGGCAGAAGCATATTTGCAAGGATATTTTTATGCAGGTAACATTTTATAAACTTTATTTGTATTTTATATTATATTGTATTTAACTAAATTATTAAATATTTGGTGTGCAGCAATGAGGACTACTCAACGGTGTGAGTCAATGAATAGAACACTGAAAACTTGATTAGACAGAAAGGTAATGTTGTATCGATTTGTTGAGAACTATCATAAACAACTGAATGCTCTAAGATGGGAGGAAAATCATCAAGACTACAAAACAATGGATGAACAACCGTATTGTGATGGTGTGTTGGGAACTTTAAAACGTAATGCATCCCAAGTATATACGAGAAATGCTTTTGCTACACTCTGCAAAGAAATATCTTATGAGGGTTATTATTTAGTTAAAAATAAAGAAGTACAGAATGAGTGCACGTGTTATTGGTTAGAGCATGTTAAAAAGGAGAAGATGTATCTAGTACTTAAAGTTACCACACATAATACCATGTACTGTTGTTGCATGAAGTTAGAGTCTGTTGGATTTCCATGTCGTCATATGTTTGCCGTGTTGAAATATTAAAAGGCAAAAGAAATACCTCAAGGATGTATAATGAAACGATGGACTATTTATGCGAAGAAAGATGTTGGATTACAACAAAAGAATGTAGATGTCGAAGACAATAATCCAACAACAATTCAAGCCATGTATTCCACTCTAGCCTCTTATTGTATGACTATATGTCACCGTGCATCACAGACATTTAAAACTTTCAATGAGGTTAAAGATCAATTTGCAAAAATGAGTCTCAAATTTCAAGCGGTGAAAGTGGGATATAAAAAAAGAATCAGTAAAAGTGGAGAGGTTCTTAGAATTGGCGATCCTATAGTCCTTGAAACGGGAAGAGAAAAACCCAAGAGAAATAAACGTCAAGCTTCATCGTCCAACCGAACACATGTTTTATATGATGATAACGCCAGTTTGGGCTTTCATGAAACCTCTAAACCTTCTCCGAACAAGCCTTCTGATCAGGATACGAGGCATAGTGATGCAGCTCAAATATCAAAATTAGCTGAATATATGCCTGACACATACAAAAAAGACGACATTTCTGAGGTAATTAAATTTGAAATATGATAATAATAATTACTCTTTGTTGTTATGCATAACGATACTAATTTTTGTGCAGGTTGCATATACCAATGAATTGAAAAATATGGAAAAAGATCCAACTGTTTTGGATTGGCAACCAAATAAGGATTGGTAGTGTGCGGCTTTATCCAATAATTACTCCCTCCGTCCCAGTAAAACTGTCACATGTTGACATTTTTCTGGTAAAAAATTTTCAACTTTGACTATAATTTATTTAAATATTTTAATTAATTAAAAATTATAAAAAAATATATTTAAAAACTAGTTGATTCAAGGTTTTTAAAATATATTTTTTCATATTTTTATCATTAATAAATTTTAAATTATAAGAGGTCAAAGTTGAAAAAATTTAACCTAAAAAAGTCAACATGTGACAGTTTTAATGGGACAGAGGGAGTATATTTTTTGCTCTTGTAAGTTGAGAAGTATTTTCTAAGTGATTTATTGACTTAAAAATTATTTATTAATTTCTTTGTTGTTTGTGATTATTAATGTTAATTTTTACATTTTTTTCTCATGATGAACATGATTAAGTCTGAGCGTTTCAAAGTAATTACTGCATAATGGATGAAGGTCGCGGTTGTCATTCTTTTCTGCGTCTATTGATATATTTAGTTTAGTAATGTTATTCTAGCTATACATAAATGAAATAGTAGTTATATACTACACACATATTGTTAATCTTTCAGATTGTACGAAGTTGATTTTATACATATTTTACTTTTATCTTACTTATAATTACATTATTTTGTGATTTTATTCTTATTGTTCCAATTCAGTAGAGATTTAAGTTTATAGTAATTAGTCAAATACGAATCCATATTTGTATATATAAATTAGTCTAGAGTATTAGTATATGATTGTTAAAAAATAAGATGTTTTAGAAAAATTGTTTTTGTAATCAGTAATTTTATTTGTGTCTTTTAACTTAATTTTATTATTGTTTTTAAAAGTTAAACCTGGGAGATAAGATGCACCTAAAGATAGTCTTAATAAGGCTACACTGGACAATTCTACAACAATAAGTAAAAGCTTAAGAATAACTTAATTAGATGTTATTGTAATCAAAATTTTATTTGTGTGTTTTTTTGTAATGTAGATTACTTAATTTAATGAAAGAGGTTAATTCATTAGTAACTTTAGAAGATATAATAGTAAAGCGAAACCTTTCTTCTACACATAAATATTTTTCAACACGTGTTGTAGAAAAAATTACGATTTAAAAAATATAGGGTTCAATTTAGGTTTAAAGAATTAAGATTTATAGTTTTGGTTTTAGGTTGATGATTTAGGGTTAAATTATTTTATATAAAAATAGTGTTAAATTGAAATATTTAAAATAGAATATTTAATAACTACTTTAAATCATTTTTTCTTTTAAATCATATCGAATATTTAAAATAGAATATTTAATATTTTCATATTTAAAATAGAATATTTAAAGTTGTTATTAAATAATCGATGTGATTTAAATATGAAAATATGAAATATTCTATTTTAAAAATATTTTATTTAAAAGAAAAAATGATTTAAAATATTCGTTTTTTACTTTTAGGGCCAAATTGAAAGAATTCGTAAATAACGAGGACTAAATTTATTGAATTGTTTCGAATTAGGACTAAATTGATTGAATGTGTAAATATGAATGACTAAATATGTTATTACACCAAATTTTATAACAACCACTTAACGGGATTTAACGTCTAGTTACTTACCATTTAGTTATAAAACATAAAATTTAATTGCTATTTTGTGATTTTTAAAAGTTTGGTTATCATTTTGTTTTTTTTACCAAACTTCAGTGACCGTCTGTGTACTTTACACTTAAATTTTTCTCCAAAAAGAATATAGGCTTAATACAACTTTTTTCCCCCTAAAGTATACTCAATTTTCCAACTTGCCCTCTAAACTTCATTTTGCCCACTTTTTCCCCTTAAACAATTCGCCGTTACCCATTTTCCCCATTTCGTTACTCTTTTCCGTTATTATTAATAATATTATTTTATTAAAATGTTAATATTTAATAAAAATAAATAAAAATAAATATTTTAATACTAAATTAATAATTTTTTAGATTCGAATTCCAATTAAATTTTAATTATTAATTCTAATTTCACTATATTTGAATTATAGTTTTTGAGTAAAATTTAAATTATATTCAAATCATGTTCGTATTATATTCGAATCATATTCAAATTATATTTGAATCATCTTCTAATTATATTCGTATTATTAATTAGAATTTTGCTATATTCGAAATATATTTTTTGAGCAAAATTCAAATTATATTAGAATTATATTTGAGCCATGTCTATATTATATTCGAATCATATTCAAATTATTTTCGAAATATAATTTGAATATGATATTTCGAATGTATTTTGAATATGATTCGAATATAATATGAACATGATTCGAATATAATTCTAATATAATTACATGTTTTTCAACTATTATATTCGAATTATGTTCATAGTATATTCGAATCATGTTTAACATGTAATTATATTCGAATCATGTTTAACAGGTAATTATATTCGTATTATGTTCATATTATATCCGAATCATATTAAAATTATTTTCGAAATATAATTTGAATATGATATTTCGAATGTAATTTGAATATGATTCGAATATAATTCTAATATAATTACATGTTTTTTGAACTATTATATTTGAATCATGTTTAACAGGTAATTATATTCGAATCATGTTTGACAGGTAATTATATTCGAATCATGTTTAACAGGTAATTATATTCGTATCATGTTTAACAAGTAATTATATTCGTATCATGTTCGTATTATATTCGAATCATATTCAAATTATATTCTAAATATTATTCGAATATAATACGAGCATGATTTGAATATAATACGAACATGATACGAATATAATTACCTGTTAAACATGATTCGAATATAATTTGAATATGATTCAAATATAATAGTTGAAAAAACATGTAATTATATTAGAATTATATTCGAATCATGTTCATATTATATTCGAATCATATTCAAATTACATTCGAAATATCATATTCAAATTATATTTTGAAAATAATTTTAATATGATTCGAATATAATATAGACATGGTTCAAATATAATTCTAATATAATTTGAATTTTGCTCAAAAAATATATTTCGAATATAGCAAAATTCGAATTAATAATTCGAATATAATTAGAAGATTATTCAAATATAATTTAAATATGATTTGAATAATATACGAACATGATTCAAATATAATTTAAATTTTACTCAAAAACTATAATTCAAATATAGTGAAATTAGAATTAATAATTAGAATTTAATTGGAATTCGAATCTAAAAAATTACTAATTTAGTATTAAAATATTTTTTTATTTATTTTTATTAAATATTAACATTTTAATAAAATAATATTATTAATAATAACAAATAATAGACTAAATTATAAAAATTAGAAACAAATAGGGGTCATTTAAGGTAAAAAATAATTACTTAGCACGTGAAGAAAATAAATGAAAGATAAAAAGGAGGGAAGGATGTGAACCACCCACAAACTAGTATAATAACATTCAAAATTATAAAGTAAAATTGAGAAAAAAATATGATGTAACTATAAATTCTACTTAAATATTACAAATTGTCATGTGCTATTTCAGCTCCCATTACCACATTTCTTTTCTCAACTTCAAAAATCTTGTGTAAACAGTTCACGACGATTGAAAAGATCAACTTCATTGTGGTTGCTTGTAACAAGTTTGTAGAACTAATGTTTTGATATAATAATTGAAAAATGTTTTGGACTAAGTTGAAAAGAATTTAAAACTTGGTTTTAAGTCCAAACAACTTGAATTTATGTTTGAGGTATTTTAAGAGGTTTTTGGCAAAGATTTTTCATGTTTTTAACAGCCAAACTTGTGTTTTCACGTCACCAGTATCGATACGGTTGTACCGGTATCGATACCTTTTTGGCCCAATTTGGCCACTGTCAAAACCCGTATCGATACGAGGGTTTAGCGTATCGATACGGAGTGGGGTCGTTTTGATACGCCACGTCAGCGTACCGATCCCATTTCAACTACCCCAACGGCTATTTCCCAACGGCCATTTAAATATCAAGCCGTATCGATACCGTTCCACGTGTATCGATACCCTATGCTGGCAAAAGCCCAACGGCTATTTCCTCAAGAAGGCCGTATCGATACCGTTCCACGAGTATCGATACTGGTAGCTGCAGAACAGCATTAATGAAGGGAAATAAAGTCCTCAACGGCTCCAATTCATCCCCAACGGCTAGTAACGGCTACAAACTCAATTGGGAGTATAAAAGGGACCTCCAAGCATCAAGAGAAGGCTAATGCTCATATTGTCAAACATCAATTGATCAAGAAAATGTCTTAGCACTTAAATTGTCAATTCTTGTATAGACAAACACTAGTGAGCCAAAATTGTTAAATTTGCTCAAGTGTTTTAGGTTTTGGGTGAGTGCTTCATTGTGCAAACAAACACCTATTAGAGGGTTTAAGTTTGCTTTCTTGTTTCTCTTTGTAAAAGAGGGTTTTGATCAAGGCTTTGGGTAGAAGCTTGATCGGTTGTAAGGGTTTCCTCCTAATCCTAGAAAAGGGGACGAATCAATTAGTGGATTGATTGTGAAATCCTTAGTGGGAAGCTAAGGTAGTGGATGTAGGTGCTTGTTAGAAGGCCGAACCACTATAAATCATTGTGTCTTTAATCTTTCTAGCTTCCACAACCCTTCCACCCAAAAATCCACCTCTCCACCACTTGGTGAGCATAATTGGTTGATCGAATCGAGCACCACACAACTCAACAATTGGTATCAGAGCTTGGCTCAATCGGTGAGGATTAACATCCTATTGAGAAGATCCGGCAAGCTCGATCACTATTTCATCAACCGGCTCAAATGGCGCAATCCATCGACAAACCGCCTTTTTTCGACGGAGACCACTATGCCCATTGGAAGACAAAGATGAAGTTCTTCATCAAATCAAAAGATTACAAGCTATGGGATGTAGTTGAAGATGGCCCGTTCGTGCCTAAAAGAAATAAAGCGGAGTGGAGTGCCGACGATCGCAAGAAGATGGAGCTAAATTGCAAAGCCTTGCACATCTTGTTTTGTGCATTTGGTCCATCCATCTATGAGAAGATGTCTTCTTGTGAGAGTGCCAAGGAGGTATGGGACAAGCTTGAAGTCACATACGAGGGGACAAATGAAGTCAAGGAGACCAAGATTGGGCTCCTAACCTTGGAGTATGAGAACTTCAAAATGGATCCGGAAGAGAACATCGAGAAGATGTTTGATAGGTTCTCCACCATCACCAACGGTCTTAAAGGTTTTGGAGAAGCCATCCCGGAAGAAAAGCTTGTTCGAAAGCTCATCTACTCACTTCCCGAGTCTTGGGACTCAAAGAGGACCGCCATCATCGAAGCCAAAAATTTGAAGACTTTGAAGCTTGATGAACTCATGGGGTCACTCCTTACTCATCAAATCATGAAGAAGAACAAAGAGGATGAGAAGAAGAGGGAAGAAATTAGAGCTATGGGAGAGAAGAAAATCAAAGGGCTTGGCATCAATGCAAGTGCCATGGCTCTCAAATCCTCCACTTGCCATCATGTTTACACAAGTGAAGAGGAGGATGAAGATGAAGAGATAGTTCATCTCTTCAAGAAGTGTGCCCCTTTCATGAAGAAAGCTTTGAGAGAGCTTGAACGAGAACCTAAAAGAAAGGAGAGGGCAAGCACTTCAAGCCATAAGAAGAAGGCACATGTGGCTACTTGGAGTGATGAGGACTCCACCGACGATGAACAAGCCAACCTTTGCCTTATGGCCATCGAAGAAGATTCAAGGGTAACTTCTAATTCATCTACTTCATGTTCTTACACTTTTGATGAATTACAAGATGCCTATGATGAATTGGTTTTAGATTTTAAAAGCCACATTTTGAAAAACAATAAATTGATTTCAAAGTTAAAAATTCAAAATGATTTGATTTCTAAAACCAAACTTGAACTTGAAGCAAAACTTGAAGAATTTGAACTAAAATGTCTTGATTTACAAAAATTGCTTCAAAACGTTCAAGTAGAAAAAGATTTGATTTCCAAAGAGCTTGAAAAGAAAAACAATTTTGGAAAATCAAATTTTTATGTTAGACAATCTAGTGCCCCTAGATTTGTGAATGGAAAATGTTTTCGAAGTGTTTGGGTCCCAAAAGGACTAACCACTTCAACTAAAAAGGATGAAATTGAAAAATGGATTCCTAAGGGGACTAAATTTTGTGCAACTAACGTTTATGGATCCAAAGCAATTTGGATACCAAAAATTACTTGATTGTCTATTGTAGGTGTGATGGAGATGTTCAACAAGTCAAACATTGAGGGGGAGCTCCATACACACAAGAAAGAACACTTGAAGAAGGAAGGCTTCACATCCTCCCTTGGGTTCAAGTGTTGGTAAAATTTTCTAGTTGTTTTTGATTTTATTAGTCTTATTTTTTAGTTTATTCAACTAGATGATCATATTTGATGGACTAACTCTTTTGATGATGCTTTGAGTAAGGGGGAGCAAATTTTAAACCAAATTCTTATTTATGTCAAAACTTTTTACCTCTATTGTTATTATGAACTTAATGTCTTAAATTCTTTTTGATATAACAAAAAGGGGGAGAAATGATTTGAAAAATTGAATTTTCAAATGAATAAGGGGGAGCTTTATTTGATTTCACATCTTAAATCTCTTATTCACATTTTTAAAGTTAAAGGGGGAGTATCCCAAACAATTTTTCAAGTTAGTTTTATTATATCAAAAAGGGGGAGATTGTAGAACTAATGTTTTGATATAATAATTGAAAAATGTTTTGGACTAAGTTGAAAAGAATTTAAAACTTGGTTTTAAGTCCAAACAACTTGAATTTATGTTTGAGGTATTTTAAGAGGTTTTTGGCAAAGATTTTTCATGTTTTAAACAGCCAAACTTGTGTTTTCACGTCACCAGTATCGATACGGTTGTACTGGTATCGATACCTTTTTGGCCCAGTTTGGCCACTGTCAAAACCCGTATCGATACGAGGGTTTAGCGTATCGATACGGAGTGGGGTCGTTTCGATACGCCACGTCAACGTACCGATCCCATTTCAACTACCCCAACGGCTATTTCCCAACGGCCATTTAAATATCAAGCCGTATCGATACCGTTCCACGTGTATCGATACCCTATGCTGGCAAAAGCCCAACGGCTATTTCCTCAAGAAGGCCGTATCGATACCGTTCCACGAGTATCGATACTGGTAGCTGCAGAACAACATTAATGAAGGGAAATAAAGTCCTCAACGGCTCCAATTCATCCCCAACGGCTAGTAACGGCTACAAACTCAATTGGGAGTATAAAAGGGACCTCCAAGCATCAAGAGAAGGCTAATGCTCATATTGTCAAACATCAATTGATCAAGAAAATGTCTTAGCACTTAAATTGTCAATTCTTGTATAGACAAACACTAGTGAGCCAAAATTGTTAAATTTGCTCAAGTGTTTTAGGTTTTGGGTGAGTGCTTCATTGTGCAAACAAACACCTATTAGAGGGTTTAAGTTTGCTTTCTTGTTTCTCTTTGTAAAAGAGGGTTTTGATCAAGGCTTTGGGTAGAAGCTTGATCGGTTGTAAGGGTTTCCTCCTAATCCTAGAAAAGGGGACGAATCAATTAGTGGATTGATTGTGAAATCCTTAGTGGGAAGCTAAGGTAGTGGATGTAGGTGCTTGTTAGAAGGCCGAACCACTATAAATCATTGTGTCTTTAATCTTTCTAGCTTCCACAACCCTTCCACCCAAAAATCCACCTCTCCACCATTTGGTGAGCATAATTGGTTGATCGAATTGAGCACCACACAACTCAACAAAGTTTTGCCAAAATTTTTAGTCGTTCAACTCTCATTTGTTGCGTCTACATAATAAATATATCGTGTTATTCAATATCATACAATAGCTAAACAAAGTTGCATGGTATACTTTACCGTGAAAGTAATCATCGACCAATCACTTTTATTATCGGCTTCTATATACTTCAACATGTACATGCCACAGTCATTCCTAAACTCAATATAAATAAATTAATCTGTAAAGAAAAAATTTCAGAGATATCTTAAAAATAACTTTTATTTTTAATTTAAATTACGTACCAATTTGGTTGTTTCGGTAATTCAATACAATTGATTGGAAATTTTATAGCATTTTCAAAAAATCTGCCCAAATGAACATGACCCTCATACTTAAGTGGAACTTTATTCAACTGTTATAATAAATTAAACAAAAATAAAAAAATTAATAGTTAAAAACTATACGAATTCTAGTAGTTATTATAAATAAGTAAAGAACTTACTATATTTTCTGCGATCTTTTTACGAACTTCATTTACGCCAAGAGAGTCCAACATGTAATTTTGCTCATCCACAACATTAACAACTAATAAAAACCAATGTCTGCCTTCTTCATCATGTAAAGGCACATATACCTGCAAAATCATGAGTTAAAAATCACTATCAACTGCGTACAAGCAAACAACAAACTATAAATATACCTGTTCAACATTACTACAATCAACAGGTATAAAGTCATCTATCCATCGGGTATGAAATTTAAACAAGCTGTCATTTATTTTTGACTTCTTATCATCTGTGAACTCTTCTATCAAAATCTGCAACAAACATAACATTTCAAAATGTCATGAAATCATGAACTGAAAATAATATGATTCTAAAGCCATAAATTGTTTTTTACCTGAATAGAAAGAGGTAGATATAACTTCTTGGGCATAGGCTCTTGTCTCAAGTACAAATCGTACACATAGATATCGATAAACTATTAAATATTTCAAAACAATAAAAACACTTGTATTAGTAACAGACAAAAGAACAAATATTGATTATGTAAAAAATTTAATCTATATTACCCAATTAGATAACCGTTTATCTGGAAAAACAGTACAAGCATTGCCAACGTCCAAAAAATTATTCCTGGCCATGTAAACAACGTTGGATTTATTTTTCCAAGTAGCAACATTCGCACAAATTCTGCGTTCTTCAAGCGTTAAATACTTCAAGTATTGCTTGTACACATTACTTATCTTAGCAGAATTTTGGCAAGCTTTTGCTAAGCTATCATCTATCTCATATTTATCCTGCATGAAAAATATTTAACTCTTAATAATGATAATAACACGAAAAATTATATGTTGATATTAAAATATATGTTTATAGTTACACCTTTCTTCTTTTCAACTTCCTTTGAGCTTCTGCAAATAAATCT
Source organism: Hibiscus tridactylites (assembly GCA_958450335.1). Lineage (NCBI taxonomy): Eukaryota > Viridiplantae > Streptophyta > Magnoliopsida > Malvales > Malvaceae > Hibiscus > Hibiscus tridactylites. Next base: position 56,409,757 of record OY288287.1, on the reverse strand, counting down.
TGCAATTTTGGTTCAGTCTCAAAGTCACAAAGCTTGTTTTTTTTCCAACCTGCACAATCACAGAGTAATTGATCATATATTCAACTCCAATGAAATATTTAACACAATTTCTTTCAAATTCCCTACTAAAAAATAATATTTTTCAACATTTTGTACCTTAATTTTTTCAGAAGAATCATCATTTGGTATTTCTCCAATATCATGAAACTTTGTAATTTTTTCCTGTATGTACATATCATACTGTAAATATTACTTTTATGCAAGCAAATAATATCAAACTTTAAGATGAAATATAACCAATAAATAAATATTTATACATACCATTGAATTCACTTTAAAAGTTCGAGCTCTTTTTTTCGATGTCATATCTTTCGACTTCAGATCATCAGTAAAATCAGAACGTGCAGTCGAACATTTCATACTCTTTTTTTGTTGAGAGTTTTTACTCTTTGACGAAGCCTTACCATTTGACATTTTAGGGGCCACTTTTTTAATCATTGGAGTTTCCTTCAACGTAACTAATTGACTAGGAAACCGATGACTAAATTCAAAGTTAAAAACCTCGTTAGGAATTTTTGGGAGACCATCAGTGTCAGCCTTGATGTTGTCTTCAGAATTACCTTCAAATTTTGTTTTACCAATAGATTGTAATAAGGGAGAGGAATAATTAAGATCACCATTCATAAATGGAGACAGACTCGGCTTTTTAATATGACTATCACTCTCTTCCTTCAATGATGCGACACTTGATCCCTCTTCCTTGTGTGGTATATTTTCTAAACCCTCATCTTTCAAAGGCTCGCTATGTAAACTAGTCTCCTCTAATATGCAAGCATCTTCTTTTAATGATGGACCATGTATACCTTCTCCTTTTAAGGAATCACTATCTTGAATTAAACTTTTAATATTACTCGCTGTTAATATGGTCACTAATTTTTCAAATTGACCATATAGTTTTTCAAATTGAACATTCAGTTTAACAAATTCCATCTCAATATTTTGTACCGAATGAATTAGTGGCGTGAACCTATAATCACTCTGATTAGGAGTTCTTATCTTTTCCTCATGTACATCTGCAACTTTTTCCTATATGTACATAAAATAAATAAATAATTCAACAATAATCTAAAATAAAATATAACGACAAAAATATCACTCAACACTATTACTAACATTCTATTTAATGTAAATGAATATACCTCATTGTTTGTCTTCTCCGAATTCATGTTGATACAACGCTTACACTCTATCTTAACTTGTTTTGAAGGAGTTAAATTTAGATCCATCATCTACGTTAAAAAGAAAAAAAAAATAAAGATTGCATACATTTAAAACAAATTAATGGCTCATAACTTCAACTAAATTCAAGCAGAAAAGTTTTTAAATTCTTTGTCTAATCTATAATCCAAATTCATAAGACCTTGTAGTATTTCGCTCATAACTTTTAAACCGTAAGTCGAAATTTAGATTACTTTATACCGTTGTAAAGCTTATTCAATTACCTATTCAACCATATATGGCTCATATTTTTATCCTATATAGATAAAAGCAGTTTATTCGATTGAGTCAGTCAGTTTTACAGATTCGAATCTGCCATGTTCTCATTTTAGTTCACTTTTTGGGGTTAATTCACCTAAGACCTTTACTAATTGAATCTAGTCCTTTAAAACCTTAAATCCCCTATCTGTCCCATGTTTTTACAAAATAAGATTGGTCCCTGAAAAGTTCATTTAAGTACACAATTTATCATTTATTCCAAAACAGTCCAGTTTTACTTATCTTGAATATTAGTCACTTATACAATTCCATTGACTCTAATTCAAGTAATTCAATTTAGCCATCATTAACTTCAACTTTCCCTCAACTTTTAACAAATTTTCCAGCATTTAAACAAGTTCAATTAAACCTTGAAACTTCTAATTATTCAAAAACAGCCCCTAAACTATTTTCCATGACAACTTATGTGACTAATTTCATGTTACTTAATCTCTCTCAATTCTTAGGATATTTTCACTTGTCCAAGACTTAAATTAAACATTCCCACATGAATCAAAAGTCATACAAACAAATATGCCTCATCAATTATTGTTCTTTAAGGGACCCATTAGAAGAGATTTCATAAATCCAAAAGCAAAGAAGAAGATGAGATTATGAAAAGAATATGGCCTCAGGAATCTAGAAAAGTGAAACAAAAGGATCTAGTCGCCATCCAACTAAAAGATAATGTAACTATCTCATTTCCACTACTATTCAAGCCATGTTGGTGATTAAATACTTTCTTGTTTTAATAAGAAAGTAACTAGATTCTTCTTTATTGGAATGTAAATTTTAAGGTTGAGATTAACTTAAAATTCATTCAATTTCACACATGGATAAACAAGCAATACAAAATACAACTTTCATAAAAAAATCATGCTTAAAAGGTGTTCTATTATTAAACCTTGTACATTTTAATTACACTTAAGAGTCAAGTAACAAATTCAAATTATCTAATTCTCAAACACCCTTCAAATTTAGTAACTTAACTTGAGCATCTAGCAAACTTTCGAACACTACTATTTAGGTCCTAAACTTTATTATTCATTTTATAACTCCGTGAGGCATAACTTTGTTACTTACCTAAACATTTAGTCTTATTCCATCTTAACTTAACAACCAACTAGTCATTCAAACATTTAGTCTTATTCCATCTTCAAATTGGGTTTATTTGGAGATTAATTATGGATTAGGAATTAATTACTAAATTAAGGATTAATAATTGGGGATTAGGCATTAATAATTGGGGAAAAAAGTGGAGGGTTGAGTAAGTATAATTTCTTAGTGAGGTAGTTCAAGTAACTAATACAAGAAACATTAATACTTCCTTCACTAGGTTCATTAATTTTATACATGCAATACAAAGCTTGGATAAGGACACATCTAACCTAAGACAAGGCATTAAACCAAACAAATTACTTGCCTAAATGAATGGCTCAAATTAAGTATGTTCATATGTATATAGACATCGAATAAGGCATATCTATTTCGCCCGATAAATCTTCAATTGAAATCTTATTTATTATTCAAGCTACCATTCATGCTTCATCAACTAATTTACAAACTTTCTTGGCTTTTCACTAAATCCTTAAGTCATTCAATCTATCCTTCTTGTATACTACTTTGCTTAAACTATTATTGCACCATTAATTCGTGAATGACTTAAACCAGTTTTTAACCATATCTCATTACTTAAAACATCATCAAACTTTTGTATTACAAAAGTAGTTTCTAACAATTTATACTTGTATATACATATGATCAAAACAGTGCAAAAAAATTATGTAAATATATTCATATGATCAAAACAGTCCATTGTACTTGTATACCTATGTTTTTTTTTTATCAAAAACAGTCCACTTAGGCATTCAAATATACAAAACAGTCTACTTCACATATTTATACTTGTATATACATTCAAACAATCTCAATTATAAGCCCACACATTTATATGATCATAACAGTCGACATATAAACAATCATATATTTCAAAACGGCACAATTTTAATACAATTCTGCTCTATTCCTTAAACTGCATTTCAACACAGTTTTTAAACTTAAAGTCTGTTCATTATTAATCAAAATCTGCACTGTCTTTATACACTATTCAAACTGCACTGTTAGACACCAAACTGCACTTATTTTAGACTCAATTCTACACAGTTTTAGACTTATAAATTCTGCACTGTTTTAAGCTACAAATCTGCACAGTTTTAAACTACAAAATTGCAATGTTTTAATCTACAAACTGCACCTTTTAACACTTTAAACAATATATATTCTAAACTGTTCTTAGGACATTCTAAAGACTGTTTTTATTAAATTCAAGACTGCATTATTGGTTCTAATTTATACAACTACAAAACAGTCATGTTTTAGTTCAATCTATTCATTATTAATTTACATTTTCACTTTTGTGTACTGAAGGTTATTCATTATAGGTTTGTTTTTTGCTCTGACCATTTATTTTTCTTGAAATACTCGAGTTCTATACCCATGTTTGACACGGTTGGATATGGGTAGGGAAATATGTTATATAAATGAAAGAACTTCAAAAATTTGAAACATATTTGTGTCAGACACGTATCTAATACAGTTTATAGGCTACACTTCTGCAACCTCTAATGTCTAATCCGTTAGTGGCACGTTCTCCTGTTTTCTCCTTAAGTAATAAGCAGAAAATGTAATCCTAGGATGAATTAAGTTCTTTTCCCTACTAAACCTTTGAAGGGTTGTATATAGTTATCCTATGCTGTTCAAAATATGATGCTACTTTTTATAAATAGTGGTTCATCCCCTGGCATAAAGAGGTGAATGATTAAATGGACTGTTTTACGTGCTTTGGTGTTGAATTGGATGCTTGCTTCTTAATGTTCATTTAACTTGTGTTTTCCATGTTGCAGACAAGAAGAATGAGTACTACAAGAAAATGAGGGAAGAGCTGAAGCTGGTGGACAAGGAAGACAAGCTTCTAGAGCGGCAACGGCTTAGGGAGAATTGAATGAAGAGAAAGATGAAGTTGAAGAAATGGCAAAGGGAGGATGAGGACGAGGATATTTCGAGCTCAGAAGGAGAGCCAGATGCAAACAATAAACGGAAAAGGTCAAAAATATACTTCCATAGTGATAGCGATGATGGTGAAAAGGAAGAAAGTAAGGGTATTCGGCGGGCATCAATGCAGATTTCATTTTTGTGGCAGAACAAGAACAACTTGGGAAACCATATGAATCTAATTGGCATCAATGCAAATTTCATTCGGCGGGCATCAAGTTATTGAACTCAATGCACTGATAAAATTTATGGAAAACCATATGAATCTAATTGGGAATTAGGAATTAGGGTTACTAATTTCAATTCGAAATTGGGAATTAGGGCATACCTTGATGATGACGGCGGCCGGCACTGGAGATGGGCTCGACGGCGGACGGGGACGGCAGCAAGAATCACGGCGGACGACAGCAAGAAGCACGGCGGACGGCAGCAAGAAGGACGCTGCAGATCGCGACGCCGGCTAGAAACGGCAAACGGAAAACGGCCGGCCGACGCACTAACGACACCGGTGGTGCTGACGGCGGGGGCGGAGGCGGGGAAAGGGTGAGCCGACGTCGGCTGGGTATTGGATGAAGGGTTGAATATTTTAGATTTAGGTTTAGGTTTAGGAGATTTGGGTGTTTTTGATTCAAATCTATTATAAAATTATAAAAACTGATTTTTATTTTTGGTTAGGGTGTAGGAAAATTAAGAATATTTAATTTTAATTTATTAAAAAAATAATATAAAGTAATTTTTAAATTTGATTTTTATTTTTTTAAAAGATAATTTTAATTATAATTTTAGTCCTTTAGATTTTTAAGATTTAAAAAAAAATTAATGGTGTTCATCTGTGTTCATCGTTAGTGGTGTTCATCAATGTTCGTCGCCCGTTGTAGAATTTTTCTTAGGCCGATTGAAATAAAAGATGAGAAATTTCAAAAGATGCATTTTTAATGTTGTAAGACCAAACATTTAATTAAGTAATATGCAACAAATTCGAATAGAAAGTAGGGAATGAATGAACCAAATGAATAACCTAATTTTGAATGTCAATTATTACCGTATTGATTTTCTTTATGATGGTTGAGAGAAAGAAAATAGCTTAATTTTGAGAAAAATTTTCAACATTTTTAATATTTTATAAATATTTTTGAATTTTAATTTTTGAATTATATAATTTATTATTTTGTAACTTATGGTTTTTAATTTTATAACTTGTACTTACTTTTATATTTTTTAATAATGTTTTTAGTAATATTTTGATATTATTTTTTAATTTTTTATTATTTTTTGTTATTTAAGTATTTTAATATTTTTTAAATTCGTTTTTTTGTGTAAAAATAAATCTTACCCTCGTACTCAACCAGAAAATTAATTTTGTCCTCGAATTCGGTAAGAAAATTTAATTTTGCCCCTGTGCCACGTGCCCACATCATCTTCACACATCAACATAATTGACCATCACATTAGCGTCGTTGTAACACCCTTGACTCGGATGTCACATTTGGGCCTCAAGCCCAAACCATAAAATTCATCGAACTGGGTTTAGTCCAAAAGCTATTTCTCAAAAACATTTAAAGCCAATAGTTGAAATATAGATAAATACTCAAAATAGTACAAAAGAGCTCCAATTTAAATTTTAAACATTTGAACATACGATTCGATTAATACAATTTCAAAAATAAGAATTACACGTAAGGTCCTATGAATACACAACCTACTAAACACAAGTATCGTACTCTGAAAACACCACATGCTGGAAGCCCGTACTGACAGTGCTCTCGATCCCACGATCCGACGATCAACCTACGCACGAAAACAACGATTTTGAGTGCTGAGCTTACAAAGCTCAGTGGTACACATCTACTTTACTATACTTCATGTTAATCATAAAACATAAGCATGCAAGCTAGTACGAACAATAAGAATAGATAAATAAATATGTAGCGCTACCACTAATCGCCTAAACACATTCTCTCAACATAGCAAAACATCATACATAGCCCATAAGGTCCAACCATACTTGAGATCTCACCAGATCATTCGAGCTAAAGCCCACAAGTCATAACCACAAACCTAGTGTGAGGCCCAGTGCCACACAGCTTCAGGAACATACACTTTGAGTGAGGTCTGCTGTCACACAGCTTCAGGAACGTACACTCTTTGGGTGAGACGTGCCACACAACTTCGGAACGTACACCCATGCTCGGAATCTCTCGTCGAGCATCTTCGATGAGACCTGATGCCACACAGTTTCAGGAACTTACATACAGTATCTATAACCATGGTGTTGCAACACTTTCTCATAGGGTATCCGAATCCCATCAAACAAGGTAACTCAACCAATCTAGTGACCAAACAACACACATCATGGATATGATTACTACACCACATACAACATTTACATGATTACCAATCTCTATGATTTCTATCAATTACCAAACCATCCTTTAAGTTTACTAACTTGTTAATACATCATGAAAGTGTATATTAATCATCCTCATTTATTATTTTTAGTAACCCATATTATCCCATTGTCATCTCACGTTAATTTCTTTCTTATTATTATTATTATTATTATTATTGTTGTTGTTGTTGTTGTTGTTGTTGTTGTTGTTGTTGTTGTTGTTGTTGTTGTTGTTGTTTTTGTTGTTGTTGTTGTTGTTATTATTATTATTATAATCATTCCGTTCAGTGGGTATCGGTACTCGAACACGAGTATCGATGCGGTACTTTGGGTACTAATACTTATACGCGTACTGATATAAATATTACTTATTAGAAATTCTAGATTTCCTCAAATACCAGTACGGGTCAACCCGTACTTACGGACCCCAATCACATACCGATATGGCTAAAGCTCGTACCAATACCTTATTCACGGGTTCGTACCATTTTCTCGAATTACGATATTACCACGCTTTATTCAATCCCTAAAGCTTATGAAAGTCATTTAAGTTAGTTTACTAACACATTCACCCAATTAATATTAATTACCAGCTCTATAATCATTTAATCGAGTATTTATCAGTATTATCCCTTAAGCACGGTTTCCATCTAATTACGTCAATTCATTTGAACAAGCATACAAAACACCACAATTAATCAACCAATCAATCATCAAATAATCATACGAGCATCTCAAATAACCCTAACCGGTCTCTAAAATCTCTATGAGTCTCATCATATTCGCAACATCATCATGCATCTCATAAATATATCAAATCTCATGATATCGGTCTCACAACATGCTTATTCATCGACTACCTATTTTGCTAACACTAACAAGCAAAGTAATCACATTTATGATGCTCATGAAGCAATAGGAGTTCGAGGTGCACTAACCTTAAGCCAATATCGCTAAAATCCTCATTTGAGCTTCCCGAATATTCCACTTGATCTAATATCCGATCCTGAATAATCCTCGTATATCAATTAATACCATTAAGTATCACTTAATCACATACTTTAATGAATTAAAAAGTGTCAAATGCGTAAAAATAGCTTACTGGGTAAAATTTTGGCAAAACAGACTGCGCCAATGAACTCAGAATGTCGAGAAACTCCTGTGTAGGGTTAAGGGTGTACATTTCGGATATCCGATCCGAAATTTTTGGATAGGTATTTTAGTAATTCGTATCCGATCCGAAAAAACCGGATACCTGATTTTCGGATATCCGAAAATTTGGATCAGATATTCGGATATTCGAATATCTAAAATTATGAGTTAATTTAATTATTTTTTGAATTTGGCGGTCTTATCCATGAACATTTTAGGTTTTCGAATATAAAAATCAACAAATTATTGAGTATAACAAGATTTGTATCCATAAAAAATTCAATTTTTCATATATAACAAGTAAAAGTATCGAATATAACAAGATTCATATCTATAAAAATGAAATTTTCAAATATCGGATAATCGAATATCTGATCCCAATGTAAAATCACTATCTGTATCCGATCCGAAATTTTCGGATATCCAATCTGAATTATCCGAAAAATAAAAAAGGATCGGATATATGAAATTTTAGATCGGATCAACGAATAAACGGATCGGATTTTTTTGCACACCCCTAGGTAAGGTCCCCCGGAAAAAGTCAACAATGGTCAACGACGACGAGACTCGGCTCGAAGGGTCGGCTTGCTGGACCAACTCGGCCCACGGCTTGGGTCGGCTTGGCAGGCCGGCTTGGCCCATCCGACTGGTTATAATAGCCCAACTCATTCGGGCGTCGCCCACGCGTAGGCGACAACGCGTGTGGCATGTACGGCGGCTTCCGATGGCCGGACGATGACAACGAAAGCTAGATCAACTTTTCCGATGCCAATAAACACGATGGTGGCCTTCGTTCTTTGTTTTGAGCACTCAAACCTCCTCAACTCAACGACCCAAAACTTCCTCTCTCTCTCTCACCCCCTCCGACAGTGACTCTGGTGATGGTGTCGCTGGTACTGGTGAACTCGTCTCGACGAGATGAACACAATGACGGTGAAAGTATTGACAACGAACGGCCGAATCTCCGTAGATTGAAGTTTAAAGAGGAATAGAGAAAAGGATGAAAAAGGGGAGAGAGAAAGGGATATAAAATCTGATTTTCTTCCCTCGCTTTCTCACCACTATAACTCAAATATCCTCTTCAAAAACATCATGATAAAATTGCATCTTAAGCCCCCCAACCTTCCATATTTTCACAAAATGATCATTAATCATCTTTAAATTAAATCATTAACTTTAAAATTCTAAACCCGAATTTTAAATCCAAAACTCAAATCCGGGTCGTTACAGTCGTTGACCACCATGCCATCACTGTAACGATCAACGTGTTTTCTTCAGTCAAAGGACAACTATGATCCAATTGAACTAGTTTAGGGGTTAATTTGATAAAAAATAATAGGGACGAAATTGATAAATTGAGACTACTACATGGACAAAAGTAACAATATACCAATACATACAATAGCGAAGGATAACTATTAATGATTTTTAAAAAAATGGATACTACTTGCAAATTAAGGGTGTGTTTAGTTCCAGAGAATGCAAACCATTTTCATTTTCTTGGAAAACAGAAAATGATTAAGAAAACACATTTGGTTGCAAAATTTGAAAATGATTTATAAAAAATGAAAACAAAAATGAGTGCAATTTTGAAAACATACTATTTTCACTAAAACGGTTTTAGAAAAGTAAAGAAATGAAAACAAAGTTTTTAAATTTTAACTCTATTTAATCTGAGTTCGAATCCTTCTAATATCAATTTTAAAACTTTGCTTCGTTTAATCATATTTTATTTTTATTATAATAATATTGTTCTAATAATTATATTTTAATTCAATTTTTAATGAGTAATAATTTGTTTATTTTTATATTGAAAAACTAGATACCAAACACATTTTCACTATTTTCATTTTTGAAAACAAGTTTTCATTTTTATTAACCAAATGTGTTTTCTAGTTTTTGGAAAACTAAAAATGAAAACTATTTTTTGAAAATAAAAATAGAAAATATTTTCTAGGACCAAATGTACCCTAAATATCTCAACAAGACAGAGAAGGTAACTAGGTAAGATGTAGCAGTAAAGCAAAGGGTACAACAACAACAACAACAGTGGGACGTAATCAGACTACCTCATCTCACAGCTAATGTTAACCAAACAACAGTAAAACTCGAAAGCTTTGCTTGATACGAAAGATGGAAAAGAAACAAAGAATTAATTAATTACATAGTTAAAATTTAAAGTAAAAAAATAGTTATTAATTTTGATCATTTAATTAACTTATTTTTCATCCTTCTATTTTTCTATTTTTTATAGCAAGCAAGACCAAAAGAAGTTTTCAAAAGTTGTGCAAGAAGAAGACTACATCAAAATTGTACATTCATTCATTCAAAGTTGTAACATACTTCCACTTGTACTGAAGTCTCACAACAGAGCAGCAACTCCCATGATAATTAAATACCCTTAGCATTACTGTGTCTGTAAATATTGCCCCTTCAAACCAGACTCATGTAGTAAAATACACATCGCCTGGCTTCTGCCCTCCCACCGCCCACCATTCCGCAATCCATCAAGCGTAACTCCGGCATTTGCACACTAACATGCTCCTTTCTTAACCTCTCGCTGATTCAAAGTTTATTTGGCAAGCATGGGAACTGGATCAATCCATTAAAAGCTTCATTTGTGTGAGCAAGACTAGCACAACGCATTTCTCGCCTTATAGCATCTGAATCAATTATTTTTTTATGTTGGCTTCAGGTAACAAGAGAGCAATTTTAATTGTTTAGGTTGATGATATTATCTTTATAGGGATGACTGTGATGAAATAAAGAATTTTAAAAAATCACTATGAATTAAATTCGAGACAAAAAGATCTAGGAAGTCTTAGATACTTCTTGGGTATGGAGGTGGAGAAGTCTATAGCTAACATTATTATAAATCAGAGGAAATACAACCTTAATTTATTTTTAGAAATTAGAATGTTAGGGTGCAAGCCAGCGAAAACACTTATAAAATTAAATTTAAAATTTCGAAAAAGATGAGCTGGGAGATCTTGTCAACAAAGAACAATATTAGAGACTTGTTGAGAAATTAATCTACTTGTCCCTCACAAAAGTACAAATTGTGTTCTCGGAAATCATTATTAGTCAAAACATGAGTGATCCAAGAAAATAACATCTTGAAGATAGCAGAATCCCAAGATATCTAAAATTGACTCTTGGTCATGGTTTGATATTAAAGAAAAGTAAAGATATTTACTGGTTCTAATTGTGTTGGAGAGTTGATTGACATAAGATCAACTAACGAATATTGTTCATTTGTGTGAGGCAATTTAGCTACGTGGAAGAGCAAGAAACATTCGGAAGTTTCAATGAGTAGTACAGAAGCTAAGCATATAGCTTTGAATTTGGAAATATGTGAAAGAATTTAGCTACAAAGGTTACTTGAGATTCAAATATTAATAAGAGTTTCAGTTACAGAGTAATAGTCAATCAGCTATTAGCATGATCAAAAATTTAGTTTATCATGATAAAATAAAATATATAGAGATTGATTAACATTTTATTTTAGAAATGGCCAATAATAGGGTAGTTAAATTAAATTTTGCTCGGAGCCAATTAGCTAATGTTCCTATCAAAGCACTATCAAAAATTAATTTCGAAAAATTCACATCCAAATTGGGAATCTACATTGTCTACTCCCCAACTTAAGGGGGTATATATTAAAATTATGTATTAGATAGAATTATCCTATCCGATGTAAATCCTATTAGATAAGTAGTTTAAATATATTTAAATTAACGCTAAGTCCTCTTAAGTGTAGATAAAGGTTATCTCTAGAATTAGATTAACCGTGTATTTCGAATATAGTGAATGAGAAGAAGTCTTACTTCTCTTTACCATATCACTATTATCTATGATAAGTTTGGGTAGAATATTATCGTATACAAGGTGGAGCTTAAAATTTATTTAAGAGCTGTCATTTTTAACGGTATATAAGAAGGATTAATTATTTATAAAAAGATGTCATTTTATTTATAAAAAAATTTCAATTTTTTTTGAGGTGTCATGATACACCACATTCTACAAGGTGACTCTGCCCATGATCATATACATGGTTTAGCTCGGTGGTTAAGTGCGGCTACCTTCGAGTCTTATAACATCTCACTTTTTTCAAATAACTTTCTTAATAGGATGGTAATATATGTCACCATATTATTGGACCAATGGTGATACATGTCATCATCTTATTGGTCTAAATAAAATTATTTAAAAGAAAATTACACATCTAACATTAATTAGTTGAAGAATTGAAATACAAGAAATGTCTTAATTAATATTATTTTTATATATTAAATTGGATGAGTCTACCATGTGCGACGAACATCGACGAACACCACTAATAATGAATACCATTGAACACCATTAAATTAAGTAATAAAGATTTAAAATTTCAAGGACCCATCGTACAATTAATAATTATTTTTAAAAATTCAATTAAATTATTTTTTTAACAAGGGTAAACTATATATTTAGTACCTCACTTATTTTTGTGTTTCTATTGAACCCTCATTATTTAAATATCATTTCAATTTTACTCTATTCTTTATAAAAAAATAATTTAACCCTTAACCCTCAACCTAAAACCCTAAAATATTAAACATATACCCTAAACCATATACCATTAAAAATAATTTCACCATTATCGATTCAATTCGCTTCAATGAATTGTTGAATTCTCCTAAAAAAATTCTATTAAATTATTTTTTACATATATCAAAATTAATTAAACTCAAATCTCATAGAATTAACACTATCATCTTATTTGAGATGAAAAGGCAATCACAATTAATAAAGAAAAGTCGTTAATAAAGAAAAGTCGCACCAATTTTGATTGTTTTTTAAGGATTTTTTTATTTGTTTGTTTGATTGGTTAGCTTCTATTTTGCGGCGATACATTAATAAAGAAAAGTCGTTAACCATTCAAATTAAATATGGACTAAATGCTTTCTGATTTTGCTAATGGCTATTGAATTAATTATGATTAATTGTGATGGCCTCTTCATCTCAAATAAGATGATAGTGTTAATTCTTGGAGATTTGAGTTTAATTAATTTTGGTATATATAAAAAATAATTTAATTGAATTTATTAAAGAGAATTCAATAATTCATTGAATTGAATTGAATCGATGATGGTGAAATTATTTTTAAAGGTATATGGTTTAATGTATAGGTTTAAGAGTTTAAGGTTTAATAGTTTAGGGTTTTAGGTTGAGGGTTAAGGGTTAAGCGTTAAATTATTTTTTTTATAAAGAATAGGGTCAAATTGAAATAATATTTAAATAATGAGGGTTCAATAGAAATACAAAAATAAGTGAGGTATTAAATATATAGTTTACCCTTATTAAAAATAATTATTAATTATATGATGGGTCCTTAAAATTTTAATTTTTTATTAATTAATTTAATGATGTTCAACGGTGTTCAGCATTAGTGGTGTTCGTTAGTGTTTGTCGCACGTCGTAGAATTTTCGTATTAAATTATACCAAAAAATCAGAAATTGTAAGTTTCCCGTATCTTACACCAAAGATCAAGTTGCCGTCCATCGGGGATTCCAAATCCATACCGCCCCCACGTTGTTGCAGCATCAAGAATAATACTCTAGCTAACTACTTTTTATTAAATATTAATATTATTATTTTATATGAACAAACATTAAAGTCTAACACAATCTCTTGAAGATCTGTCAACACAACTTAGAATAAGTGGTTAAAATTTTTTGTTGACATCCATTCTTCTAAGTCTTGGGTTATAGTTCTAATAAGAGTCATTCTTCCTTCCCTTTTGCTAAACAATAATTGTTCAAAAAAATCTGTTTCAAAAACTAAAATTTCAAATGAATTGAAATCCAAGCTATTATTTCTCAAAAAGAAAAAATGTTTTCTCTTGGAACGGCTTCCACTTGTATCTTCCTTCATTGCTGCATATTCTATTTATAAAACATGAACTCTAAAACTTTATTTGAGTTTCATACTAGGCATTAGTTTCATTTACTAATTCAAGCTGATGTAGCCGTTGTAAACAACTTTATAAAAAAGTAGTAGATTGAAAAATTAAAAAAAGGCTACAAAGATAACGGACATTAGCACGCCATGACCGTTTGGCGGCAATTTATAGTTTTGTATTCAGTGTTGACGTTAAAGTTGTTACATCATAATATCAACTTTCTAATTCAGCCGTTATAGAATCACAAGAAAACAAGACAGAGAATGAGCCGATGTTAGACGATTTTTTTTTTTATTTTCTCATTAATTGGACCCACAAATTCACTTATATATCATTGCATTGTTCAAGTATACAAATATATTATATAAAAATTATCTTTTTTTATAATAAGAATTAGAATGGTTCAAACTCGATATATAATTGTTTATACAGAAGGTTTTGGTCTTGTAAAAGTGCAAGCCTGTTGTGAACTTCCTTTAATTTTAACAATATTCTGTGCCAAATGCCAATGCCATATGTATTACTCATTTTCCCCTTTTTCTAACGGACAAAAAATTACCTTTATCTTTTTCTGTGTTCTTTCTATGCTCCAACACTAAAAAATTAAACTCTAAACCTTAAATTCTAATTCTAAACTCTAAAAATACAATTTACCCTTATTTCCCTAAAATATAATTTTAAACATAAATCCTAAATTTAATTTTTTAATGCGGGCATAGAAAGAACACCGAAAAAGAGGAGATGATTTCTATTTATTGTCTAACAATTTGTATTATATAAATTTAAGCATTGGAATTGTATAAATTTGTATTGAATTACAGTTAGGATGATAGCATCCAATCCTATTCGTGGTGTGTGGTGTATCCTCCTAAAACCAGCAATAAAATAGGGTAGGCCAGCCTGCCTGTGCCAGCAAACGCCTTTCTTTTCAAGAAACCAAAGTGAATCCGATTCCACATCTCTCTCTCATATATATATATATATATATACACACACCCACACACATTCATTAAGCATCTGTTTTTACATATTTCGAATCGAAACAACTGAGAGGGGAAGAGGGAGCGAATCAGAGGATTCCGTGGGTTCGAAATGAAGAAAAGGGAGAGGTTTTGGGACAGGTGGAAGCTCCCATTGGCATCAGCATTGAAGTGGAAGAAACCCATAGATTTGCAGGCGAAGATAGTGGACAATTTGGTATTCAGACTTCTTTACGTCGTGGAGGCCATCGTTCTCGTCTCCACTCTCTGCTTCTTCTATCTTTGCTGCGGCTGCCACTTTTGATCTTTCTTCCTTCTTCTTTTTTTATTAAAAATTTAACCTACATATGAATGATGATGATTGTAAGGTGACCATATAATTCTATTTCTATTCATTTTTTTGTAAGGAATAAGACTAGAGTGTGTCACAACTTGATTTGTTTGAATTCTTGTTAGCATCATTGAGGAAAGATGCATGGTTTCCTAGGAGATAAATAACCCAGATTATTGTTCTGCTATCAACTAATGTTCTGTATTCTAGTTTATTTAATTTGTTGATAATTAATAACAACTTTACATTTGTTATAACATTCAAACAAAACTTAAATAAAATTCGATCATTACTATTCTAATTTTTTCGATTACAATTTTCTCCTAATTTTACCTCCATTCTTATTATAAAAAAATATTCATCACCAAAAAATAAAAAAAATAGTAAAAGAAAAGGTTTTAACTTGTAAGGTCCGACAGGCCGGGTGGTGGCAAGTCTGTAATTGTCCAAGTGAAAAGCCGGCATACTCCTAGGCATGCAACGGGTCAGTATTGGGTGGGTTAGAACTTCACCCGCACCATCATCCGTATCCCAAATCGTCACCCAATTCACTCACCACCCGCTTGATCATTGACTAAAATCCGTCCCACTCATAAACTGCGGATGAGGCATGTGGATCGAATCATAAATGAATTTTATTATTAGAAAATTATAGTTAAAAATACGTGGTAAAATTTTACTAAAAATATTTAATATTTAATACACTAAAGTCAACTATTATTTAAATTATAAATTTTCAAATAATCTTATATACAACAGAACCTATATAAACAAAATTCTCATTTCTAAATCTAAAGTTCAAAATATTTTTTAAAATTAATAATATATCGATGGATGGGGCGAGTGACGGATCGGATGGTGGGTTGAAAATTTTTCACCCGAATTCAACACCCGTTCCATCCGCCACCCACTTTAAACGGATCAAATTCACGTTTTATCCAATAAATGCTTCATTTAGTTGGATTGGGTGGATCAGGTAGGCCACCCTCCATAAGTAATTGTCGGCCCTACATACTCCAGGCAACTTGGAAGAGGCACAAGTTTATTGGTGCAGTCTGTGGATAAGATTACTGATGCATCATCGGAAAATTTTATAATAAAAGCATCAAAATAAAATTAATTTGAAGTCGATTATGTGAAATATATTCAAATTACATAAACTTTAATAAAAACATTATAATTTTGTAAATTGTTAAATTACGTTACATATTACATTAAATTACTAATTTATTACAACATTAACAAAATGATGCATATTGATTTATTTTATTTTATGTAGCCATAAGATGTTCATATTAGGTTGGAATGCCAACGATGGCACAAGTGGAGAAGCTCTTCAATTGTAAACTGAACAACCAGGAAAAAAAGGTATGCAGCCGAAAGTGGGTTACTGACAATGGAATTTACTATGCTAAAAGCAAATGATTATGATAATGTTAAGTGTATCAAAGAATCATGAGCAGAGTCAACAACACATGCATTCCCAGCTAATTTCATTAGGGTTTTGAAATCTCAACACAGAGTAAAGGATTTGGGGGAAAACGAGAGAGAAAAGGATATAAATGAAACGGTAAAACTAAACTTGTATTAATCAAATGATAAGAGTGTTATTTATACATGAGAGAAAACAAGATTAAAATAAAGAAAATAAAGAATTAATCCTACTCCTATTTTAACAGTCCATAACTAACTTAGAATTTTAGGCTCGAGAGCTCGGCTCGGACAATTTTATTATAAAAGATGATGCCTCGTTAAAAAACCATTTCATAACCAACGTTGAACGAAATTTAATGTCGGGAAAGGGGAAAAGAGTGCCCAAAAATAGATTAATCCAAATAACCAATAAATATTCTTACAATACAAACAGATAATCAAAGAAAATACAAAATCAAATTAACAACAACCAACTAAGAAAATGAAACCACAAACATGCATCGGTCTTCATAAAACAAACAATCTCCAACAACAATCCATTAGTTACTTCTGCCTTCCATTATCCTAGTCCAAGCTCCAAGCACTCTATTCTTTGTTCTTCTCTCGATTATAAAGTCGTTAAACAATACCAACGTCCATTTAAAGACAAATCAATGTTTCAAAAATACTCTCGAATTGCTTCTTTTTTAATGTCTTTGATTATTAAAATTTGAGACATTATAATGACCTTTTCAAAATAAACTACCTACTCTATTTCTATTTCTTGCAGATAATTGAGAAATAATTTAATATTTCATGGTCAAAAGCAGTAGAATAAAAGCCTTCCAATTATCATTAAAATATAAAATATTAATTAAATTAAAATCTAAATGCGATTCAAATAGATTTTATTAGATTAATTAATCATACTCTCATTTCACTAAACAAAACTTGAAAAATTTAAATCTAATGGTTACAACTGGAACTTACTATTATGCAAAAATAAATTACAAAACATCATAAAATTTTAGTAACAGACCTAAAAAGCAGGCAAATTGATTTCCTTCGATGATTTTTATCAATTTTTTGTAAAAAAAATCATAAAACCATTAGCTAAAAATAAATTTTAAAAAACTTGAAAAAAGTGTACACATACATAACTAATCCTTGCTTTGTTATTTCTCTTCAATCTATGGAGAGATCGACACTAATCTTCTGAGCAAATTAACATTTGCATGGTTTTCAGGATTTAATGATGATCTATAAGGATCAATTACACAACTTTCAGCACTAAATGTGGCCTCTGAAGTCACAGTCTGTAGTAATGGAAACACCTAAAACATCCATGGCCAATCGTGACAAAATATGAATCTTCTAGCCTTTCCCTTCCACCACAATAAAGCATCAAACTTACTCTCTTGAGGAATATAACACCCTTCCTCAAAAATATAAATCAACTTTCGATTACCTATTCTATGTCAATTCCTCACTTCTCACGGCTTGCAAAATTTTCAATAATCCTGGAGTGCTTCCCGTTCCTCGACCACAAACATTTTTACTAGTTCTACATTCACTCATTTGCTCCATTAGAGGAGGAGAATACAAAATCACATACTCATCATAAAGTTCATACAAAATTTCTCTAACTTTATGCATATTCTCCCTAACCACATCACGAGAAAACATTTTTGGAAATGTAATCTCAATAACCTTTATTTTTAATCGAGGGTCCAACACTGCACCTATAGCCATAAGTAGATTATATTCACCCCATATTTATCAAACCTTTCTTTCATGTGTGTCACCATGCCTTTAACAAAATCATCAGAAGACTTAGAACTAGCATCCAACAACAATTTAATTATGTAAATCTCACTAAGAAATAAATTAAAAGTGGGATAGTCAGATCTTGAAATAACATTTGTAGTATCATAGAACACTTTCAAGATTTCAAGCAATTTTTCAATTTTACCCCAATCTTCTAAACTAGGACAATAAACATATTCTCTATCTTCCAAAACAAGTCTAGTAAATACCTTTTTAACTTGATTGTGCAAGCAAGCATCTCATAAGTAGAATTCCATCAAGTCTTACATTCCAAAACCAATCTCCTCACCTTGAGTTGTATTGTTGAGCAAGTTTAGCAAACTTCTTCAATCATTGTTCACTTCCATTTAGATAATCAACTGTATCATGAATATTCTTGGTGATGCTTTTGACTTGTTTGAGATCATACTGAACCATAATGTTTAAAATGTGGGCACAACATCGAACATGAAATAATTTGCCACCACAAATCAACCTCTTAGTGAAAAAATGTCTTTCATGATTTTTATGCAAGAATCATTTGCAGAGGCATTATCCACGGAATCTGTGAATACCTACAAAAAATATAATATTGATTAGTGTTAATTTGATAATAGGTCAATATGCGTAAAAGATTAAAAGTAACTTACTTTGTTCTCAATGTCCCACTCCTAAAAGCATTTGAAAGTACAATTAGTTATGTCTTTGTCTTTCAGAGGAGGAGGTATGTGGACAAAATTCAACACTCACTTTTAAAGTTTTCAATCATGGTCAACAAAATGAGCCATAAGAACCATGTATTCTATCTTTTGATGTTTGGAGTGTCATAAGTCAGTGGTCAAAGAAATTCTGTTCACATTCTTCAACTTTTCCTTCAACTTATTATTCTCAACCCTATAAACTTTGAAAGAATCATTTCTGATAGTATGGCGTGGCACACTTTTCTATTGTGGTATAATTTCCATCTTCAACATCATATTAAAGCCTTCTTCTTCAACAATAGAAAAATCATGCTCGTGCATAACAATCCAATATGCAATTCTTTCTCTCATTTTTAACGAATCAAACTTACCATAATCCAGAGCACTAACAAATTAAGAACTTGGAGAACACGTAGTTAAAAGGTTGACCAACTTTTGTTGACGTATGTGCACTTTTCTTTGTGTACATTTATCTGAATGATGCTTTAAATGACTTGTAGAACCACCTCTAGAAACAATTAGAAGAGTCTTACAATACACACAAGCCACTTTCCAAACTTTAGAGTTTCCTGCACGTTGAGGTTCCCTAAATTCCTTCCAAACAATATATTTTTTTGCTCTCTTAAAAGGATATGATTTGGATTCATCTTCAGTATTACGAACCTCGCTATTATTGGTGGCATTAGTTTGGAGAACATGCACTTCTGAATTTTTTAGATCAATTTCATCTTCATTCATCTCATCTGCATCATCCAAATTTACCTCAAATTCATCTGCAATAAGAGTTGAATGCCATATGATGTTCCCAATCCAATAGTAGACATTTCTAAATTACAAATAAAAAATAAAGATTAACTATATAAAATAATTTAAAATAAAAATTAAGCATAAAATGGAAAGAAGGAAATATAAAATGAAATAACAGTTTCAAAATAAAAAAATGATCTAATGATGAATTTGAAATCCATATTCTTATACTGTTCAAATACTGTTGAGTGGATCAATGGATTGATCAAAGCCAAGGGGGGGGGGGTGAATTGGGTTTTTAAAATTTTGGAGTGAAAGTGGAATAACTAAAAATGAAAAAAAGACAATTTAGAGTGGTTCAAGTTCCAAATGAACTCTACATCCACTACCTTAGCTCCCACTAAGGATTTCTCAACAATTCCACTAATTGCTCTTCCCCTTTTCTAGGCTTAGGAGGTAACCTTTACAATACCGATCAATTTTCTACCCAAAATTGACCAAACCCTCACAAGGATACAAAGAAGAAGTTGAAGGCAATAGAAATATCTCACAATACAAATTTGCCCCCTTTTGATACAAGCACTCAACCAAAATTGGAAAACAAGATAAGATTTTCACACAACACAATTTTGGATTTTACAAGAATAAGAAATTAGGCACTTTGAGCTTGGATTTTTGTATGGATGTTTCTCTTGGATGCAATAGTTGTTGCTGGTCTTCAATAGGCTTGATTTTATACCTTCTCCATTAATTCTAGCCGTTTGGGTGGTTAGGGAATTGATTATAGCTGTTGGAACCCTCTCTTTCCACCATAAATGCACTTCTACAGCCTACTGTATCGATACATGTCTCAAAACAGAAAGAGCCATTGCACAAATATAAGAGGGCCGTATCGATGCGTGTGTAGGCGTATCGATACGGGTTAGGGAAGCGTTTCGATACGGGAAAGACCGTATCGATGCAATTTTCTCACAAAGCTCACTAGAAGAATCCGTATCGATACGAGTAAGAGCGTATCGGTACCAGTTAACCAACTCTTTAAAAAAAATTTACCTACCAACTGACGTCCAATGGTCAAAAACATTTAAGGCTTCTGAATTTAAAATTCCTTTTAAACAGTATCGATACAGGTGAGACCGTATCGGTACGCCATTCAAACTCCATCTGATTTTATAGAGAGAGTGTATCGATATAGATGCAATCTGTTTCGATACCCTGTTCGATACGATAAGTGACGTATCGAAACATATTTCTCCAGTGGCCAAGTTTGTAAAAAAGGTATCGATACGACAAGGAGCGTATTTGATTTGAAACCTTAGAAAATATTTTGGAGTTTGAGTTTTTCAAACTAGAGTAAAGCCTTTTTGATTTGAAACCTTTTGAGGGACTTAAAAATTTATTTCAAGTTTTTAATTTAGTCCTTAAAGCACTTTGTTATATCAAAATCAAACATATGTTTTACAATCTCTCCCTTTTTGATCTAACAAAACCAAAGCTTAAATTTTTTAAGTCTTTTGGAAAAACTTTTGGAAAACAACTCCCCCTTAATATAGGCTAGGTAAATTTTAAGTTCAAATTTTAAGTGAGCTTGTTCCCTCTCCCCCTTTTTATTAGATCAAAAATTAAGAGACATAGGCTAAAAGCATAATAAATAACCAAACAACATATAATAGATAAACATTAAGTTCATAAATAAAGAAACATCAAAATAAAATCCAAACAATAATCAAAGCATAGGTTTGAAAAGGTAAACTTAATCCTAAGAACATAATTCAAAGTGCATAACTAGAAATCCTAAATGACATGAATGGAATGCAAAGATAAATCTACTACTCATCTCCATCACCATCTTCATCGTCATCATCATTCCTCCTAGATTGACGCCACTCATCATGAAAAGCCGTGAGAGATATGTTCATCGAATTATGCTCGACCTCAATAGATGAGATACGCTTCTCCACATTTGTCATACGATCTTCTAGGCTTGTGAAGCGTGTGTCTATGGCGGAAAACCTCGAATTCATGACTTGATTCATAGAAGCAATCTCTGTGCGTAAGCCCGTGAATTGTTCATTGAGAAAAGTCATAAGAGAATCCATGGAAGGTGGGGGAGGAGCTTGAGGATTGGCAATCTCTTCGAGAATCGCATCGCTAGGAAGCTCGGAGATACGAAGCCAACTACCATTGAAATAATGAAACTTCCCCCTAGAAAGAGATCACTTATCAATGGGATCAGTAAGGGGTGTAGGATAGTTGTGAGAGCAATCAATCTCCTTTTGAGTGAAGAAATAGCTCAAGGCGGTTCCATAGATGAATGAAGCGACAAGAGTTGTATGACGATGTTGCACGAGAAAGACAATCTCCGCTAACATGATGCGAGCAAGGTTAGGTTGTTGTCTTTGGCGAAAGCACCGAATCCAAAAGTCATTAACTTAGCGGATGGTTGAGTATTTTCCTCCTGAAGGCCTGAACCACCAAGTGATCATCAAGTGTAGGATGTGGTCTTGAGCATTTAGAACGGTTACGGAACCCCCCAAGATATGTCCAAGATAATTATCATCTTCGATACCCTCATCCTCAAACTTAAAAACAACACAAAGATATAGAACATCTACGATAATCTTTTTGCCCATGAGATAGGAGTTAACGACAACAATATTACCCGAGGGATCGACAACACACTTGGCATTAGCATAAAATATCAAAACCAAATTGTGAAAGAAAAATCCCGGAATTTGTATAAAATCCATGAACTTCCATTCTTGGAGCAAAGGCAAATAGACAAACTTGAAGCGCTCCGAATTAAGAAAAGGAACGGAAATTACCCTCTCCGGACGAATCTTATAGTTTTGAAAAGATCGGAAGTAGGTGAGTTCTCCGAGAGTTCTAAAGCACCGCTGATAAATAAGAGTTAAGTTAGGACGAGTGCCATCACCGGGATTGGATCCTTCACCAACTTTGCTTGTAGTACGCGCTCTCTTTTTGGGTGCCATTGTCTAGAAAAATCAATTAAAACAATGTGTGTATGCATTAATATTCACATTCAATCCCATGTAAATCAATAATCAAGGTTTAAAAGAATTTTTTTGAAATACAAAACAAAAACAAAAAAGGTTTGATAAAATTTGTTTTTGAAAAACAAAACAAAACAAAACCAAAGAATTCAAAAACAAAAATTATAAAGAAAATAAAAAGAAAAAGATTTTTATACCTTGATATTGAGATAGGAAGGAATGGATGGAGATTTTGCACCAAATTGATGGAGAGCCTTAAGTCTTGGCTTGATTTTTGAAAAACCCTCAAGAGATTTTAAGTTTTGTGGTGAAAATATGAGGGATTGAGAGGCTTTTTATAGAGGAAAATCGGCTAGGGTTTTGAAAATTTAGTTTTGGTAAAAGTGAAACTTTTCTAATGCCATTAAGTAGTTGTCTGCGCATTCGAGTATCGATACGCCAAAGGGTGTATCGATACGGGGGTAAAATGGTAATTCCCTGGAAATGCGTGTCAAGGGACCGTATCAAAACAAATGACATCCGTATCAAAATGTTCACAACTCGTATCGAAACGGGTTTAACCGTATCGATACTCGTAAGAGAGAAAATACAGTCTGGTCAAATAATGAAGTACTCGTATTGATACGCATAAGGCCGTATCGATACTCTATGCCCAAAAATGCATTTTTGGCTTTTAGAACAACCAAAGGCTCGACTTTAATATCTCCTAAATGAATGCAATTGATGAATGAGCAAGTCTAAGCATATACTAATAGAAGCATACTCCCATAGCTATAAGCATGGTTTCTATCAAGATCAACAACACATAAACATGCATTTTCACAAATTCAAGCAATTTTAACCTCAAAAGAGTCCTAAAGGGTCAAGATAGGCTAGTTAGACCTAGTTCTCTCCTAAGGGACCAAAAACGCTCTTTGTCTAGAGGTTTGGTAAAAATGTTTGCTAGTTGGTTCAAGGTGTCAACATACTCTATAACAACATCTTGCTTAAGGACATGATCTCTAATGAAATGATACCTTATTTCTATATGTTTGGTTCTAGAGTGTTGGATGTGATTTTTGGTGAGACAAATTGCACTAGTGTTATCACACTTAAGGGGTATGATTTCTACTTTAACTCCATAATCTAAGAGTTATTGCTTCATCCAAAGGACTTGAGCATAACATCTCTCTAAGGATATGTACTCGACTTCGGTGGTAGATAGAGCTACACTATTTTGTTTCTTAGAGAACCAAGATATGAGCATACTACCTAAGAATTGGCAAGTGCCGGAAGTACGTTTCCTATCAATTTTACAACCCCCATAATCCACATCCGAATAAGCATGAAGGTTAAAGGTTGAGTCTCTAGGGTACCAAAGACCTAAACAATGAGCATCTCTAAGGTACCTAAAGATCCTTTTAACAGCTATAAGGTGAGACTCTCTAGGAATAGCTTGAAACCTAGCACACAAGCAAACACTATATAATATATCCGGTCTACTTGCGGTAAGCTAAAGCAAAGATCCAATCATAGAGTGATAAAACTTAGAGTCAACACACTTACCTCCTTCATTTTTGTCAAGCTTTGTAGATAAGCTCATTGGTGTAGCTTGAGGCTTTGCTTGCTCCAAGCCAAACTTCTTGAGCATATCTTTCACGTACTTTTCTTGATTTATGAAGGTGCCATCCCTTCTTTGTTTGATTCGGAGTCCCAAAAAGTATGAGAGCTCACCCATCATGCTCATCTCGAACCCACCTTGCATTAACTTAGTAAACTCTTTGCAATGGCACTCATTAGTAGATCCAAAAATAATATCGTCAACATATATTTTCACTACTAAGATGTCATTTTTATATCTTTTTATGAAAAGTGTAGTGTCCACCTTACTTTTTTCAATTAAAAAGTTTGAAAGTCTTTCATACCAAGCTCTAGGAGCTTGTTTTAAACCATAAAAGGGCTTTGGTTAACTTAAAAACATGATTTGAAAATTTTGTATCCTCAAAACCCAGTGGTTGTTCTACATACAATTCTTCATTTATAAAACCATTTAAAA
The DNA here is from genome assembly GCA_958450335.1 of Hibiscus tridactylites. NCBI lineage: Eukaryota > Viridiplantae > Streptophyta > Magnoliopsida > Malvales > Malvaceae > Hibiscus > Hibiscus tridactylites. The sequence goes on along the minus strand of OY288287.1, from coordinate 56,384,657 downwards.
ATGCATTTTCACATCCATTTGAAAAAGCTCGAAATTATGATAACATGCATATGCAAGCAACATCCTAATAGCTTCCATTCTAGCTACGGGTGCATATGTTTCATCAAAGTCTATTCCCTCTTTTTGAGTGTAACCTTGAGCAACTAGTCTAGCTTTGTTTCTTACAATGTTATCACTCTCATCTAATTTATTCCTAAATACCCATTTAGTTCCTATAGTAGATTGATTACCAGGCCTTTCAACTGATGTTCATACATTACTTCTCTCAAATTGGTTTAACTCTTCTTGCATAGCCATAATCCAAAAATAATCTTTTAATGCTTCTTTAATGTTCTTAGGCTCAATGCATGAGATAAAAGCAACATGATTCATGAGTTTGAGAGAAGATCTAGTAGTTACCCCTTTGGATGGATCACCCAAGATTTCACCACCTTTGACATAGTTGTACTCCCTAGGGCAGCTCACTTCCTTTTCCTCAAGAGCCAAGTCCTTCAAGGCTTCAAGAGGTGGATCTTGTGCATCTTCTTCTTTAGTTTGAATCTCATCCTCCTTTGAAGTTTGTCCTCCATCAAAGGCATCAAAGATTCCTACATCATCATCATCACAAGATTCTTTCCTCGGAAGGAGGTTATCATCGAAAACATGTATAGATTCCTCTATAACTAAAGTTCTTTTGTTATACACAAGATAAGCTTTAGAGTTTAAAGAGTAACCTAGAAAAATAGCTTCATCACTTTTTACATCGAATTTACCTCAATTGTCTTTTCCATTATTTAAAACAAAACACTTGCAACCAAAAGGATGAAAATAACTAATGTTAGGCTTTTTCGATTTTAAAATCTCATAAGGAGTTTTATTTAAAATAGGCCTAATCATTACTCGGTTTATAATATATCAAGCGGTGTTAGTGACTTCCACCCAAAAATATTTAGGTAAATTTTTTTCACAAAGCATGGTTCTAGCCATTTCTTGTAAAGTCCTATTTTTCCTCTCAACTACCCCATTTTGTTGAGGAGTTCGAGGTGTCGAAAAATTATGGCTAATGCCATTTTCATTTAAAAACTCTTCAAAACCTAGATTTTGAAACTCGATTCCATGATCACTTCTAATGTGAGAAATCTTAAGCTCAAGATCATTTTGAGTTATTTTTGAAAATGTGATGAAGTTTTCTAAAGCCACATCCTTGGTGCTTAAAACGAGAACCCAAGTATATCTAGAGTAATCATCAACAAGTACAAAGGCATATGATTTTCCACGCAAGCTAGTAGTCCTAATTGGCCCAAATAGATCCATATGAATTAATTGTAAACATCTACTAGTAGAGACATCATTAATGAATTTAAAGAATGATTTATGTTGTTTACCCTTAGAGCATGCATCACATATTTTATCATTTGAGAACTTAATCTTGGGTAAACCTCTAACTAGATTTAGGGAAACTAATTTTACTAAAACACTAATGCTAGCATGTCCTAGTTTCCTATGCCATAACCATGCATCATTTTCATTTTGAGCAACAAAACATGCATGGGATGTATGAATGTCATCTAAATGCACCATATATATGTTTCCTATGCGATGACCAATGATCATAGTTTTATTAGATTTAATGTCAACAATTTTACATCCATTTTTATCAAATAAGACATTAAACCCTTTATCGCACAATTGACTAATGCTCAATAAATTATGCTTTAGATCATTGACATACAACACATTTTCAATGAGTATAGTAGAGCGATTACCTATGGAGCCAATACCTTCAATGTGGCCTTTGGAGTTGTCACCAAATGTCACTACTCCTCCACTTTTGGCTTTAAATCCATGAATCGACTCTTGTCTCCGATCATGTGCCTCGAGCATACACTATCAAGGTACCATAAGTTTTGGCTTTGTGCTTTGGCCTTGTATAGATTTGACAAGTTCCTTAGGAACTCATACACTTATAATTCTTTTAGTTTTATTATGCCTATAGGAGCCACTTTGTTTGTAGTTTAAGTTCTTTCTCTTAGGTTGGTTATTTCTAGATGATTCACCTATTTCATTTTTCAAGGTACCAACACTTTTTGAAAGACTTTTTGAGCTCATTGAGCTCATCTAACACCTTTTGGTGTTCAATGTTACACTGAGAAATAAGATTATTTAAATCTACATTTTCATTTTGAAAGAATTTAAGTTCATCTTGTAGGCCTAAAATCTTCTTCTCAAATTCCAAGTTAGTTTGAGAAATTAAATCATTTTTAGCATGCAAGTCCGAAATGACATTTTTATTTTTCAAAACGGACTCCTTATACTTCTCAACTAACTCTTCATACACCTCTTGTAACTCATCATATGCTTCATGCAATTCATTATATGTAAAATCAAAAGTAGATGATTAGAGGTTACCATAGAAGAATCCTCCTCAAGAGCCATGAGGCAAAGATTGGCCACTTCTTGTTCCTCACCCTCAAATGATTCCTCATCACTCCAAGTAGCAAGCTTTGCTTTGAGCTTCTTCTTCTTCTCAAAGCTCTTCTTCTTGAGTTGAGGACACTCAGAACGAATATGACCCGGTTTCTTGCACTCATAGCATATGATCGGATCCTTTTCTTCTTATTTGTTCTTGGTCTTGAAGTCCATATTTCTTTGAAATTTTCTACCCCGGTTGGACCTCAGAAACCGTGAGAATCTTTTGGCTATCATAGCCAACTCTTCAAGATCTTCCTCCTCACTAGAAGTGCTCTCCTCATGTAAAGAAGCTTTGAGAGCCACTCCTAGCTTCTTCTTTTTGTCTGCCTCAAGCTTCTCCACTCTTCTTTCTTCTTTTCATTTTCCCTTCCTTGCTTCATTATTTCATGAGTTAGGAGAGAACCAACTAGCTCATCAAGCTTTAACGTCTTCAAGTTCTTTGCCTCGATGATAGCGGTTCTTTTCCCATCCCAAGACTCCGGAATGATCTCTCCAAAACCCTTTAGCCCATTGACGATGGATGAGAAACGATCAAACATCTTTGATACGGTTTCTTCGGGCTCCATCTTGAAATTTTCATAACTAAGATTGAGAATTCCAATCTTTGTTTCCTTCACATCGCTTGTCCCTTCATAGGTTGTCTCAAGTGTATCCCACACTTCTTTAGAACTTTCGATGGAAGAAACTTTGGAGTAGACATTCGGTCCAAAGGCACAAAATAGCATGTGAAGAGCCTTGTCGTTGATTTGAATATTCTTTCGATTATCTTCACTCATTTATATTTTCCTTTTTGGCACAAGTCTTCCTTCATCGTCTCTCTTCATCGGAATGATGGGACCATCCTCTATAGCATCCCAAATAATATAATCACTAGACTTTATGAAGAGACACATCCGGTTCTTCCAAAAAGGATAGTTGTCACCGTTGAAGAAAGGCGATTTGGTGACCGATTGAGACTCGTACATGCTAGAGTCGGAGGTAGATGTCATGGCTTGCTTTGTAGATGATCACACTCTTTTTAGAATATCCTCTTACGATTGTTAATCCTTCAAAGAGGTAGACTCTGATACCAATTGTTGAGTGGATCAATGTATTGATCAAAGCCAAGAGGGGGTGAATTGGGTTTTTGAAATTTTGGAGTGAAAGTGAAATAACTAAAAATGAAGAACAAGGAAATTTAGAGTGGTTCAAGTTCCAAATGAACTCTACATCCACTACCTTAGCTCTCACTAAGGATTTCTCAACAATTCCACTAATTGCTCTTCCCCTTTTCTAGGCTTAGGAGGTAACCTTTACAATACTGGTCAATTTTCTACTCAAAATTGACCAAACCCTCACAAGGATACAAAGAAGAAGTTGAAGGCAATATAAATATCTCACAATACAAATTTGCCCCTTTTGATACAAGAACTCAACTCGAATTGGAATACAAGATAAGATTTTCACACAACACAATTTTGGATTTTACAAGAATAAGAAATTAGGCACTTTGAGCTTTGGATTTTGTATGGATGTTTCTCTTGGATGCAATAGTTGTTGCTGGTCTTCAATAGGTTTGATTTTATACCTTCTTCATTAATTCTAGCCGTTTGGGTGGTTAGAGAATTGATTATAGCTGGTGGAGCCCTCTCTTTCCACCATAAATGCACTTCTGCAACCTACCATATCGGTACGCGGGGAGCCGTATCGATACCTGTCTCAAAACTGAAAGAGCCGTTGCACAAATATAAGAGGGGCATATCGATGCGTGTGTAGGCGTATAGGTACGGGTTAGGGAAGCGTTTCGATACGGGCAAGATCGTATTGATGCAATTTTCTCACAAAGCTCACAAGAAGAATCCGTATCGATACGAGTAAGAGCGTATCAGTACGGGTTAACCAACTCTTTAAAATTTTGTTACCTAGCAACTGACGCCCAATGGTCAAAAACATTTAAGGCTTCTGAATTTAAATTTTTTTAAACAATATTGATACGGGTGAGACCGTATCAGTACGCCATTCAAACTCCATCTGATTTTATAGAGAGGGCGTATCGATTTAGATGCAATCTATTTCGATACCCTGTTTTGATACGGTAAGGGACGTAACGAAACGGATTTCTCCAGTGGTCAAGTTTGTAAAAAAAGTATTGATACGGCAAGTAGCGTATCGATACACATAGACGATTTTCAGTAGTTTGGCATTGAAACACTTAGAAAATATTTTGGAGTTTGAGTTTTTCAAACTAGAGTAAAGCCTTGTTGATTTGAAACCTTTTGAAGGACTTAAAAATTTATTTCAAGTTTTTAATTTAGTCCTTAAAGCACTTTGTTATATCAAAATCAAACATAGGTTTTACAAATACATAATTACACTAAATTATAAAAAAATTCATACATAATGCATGCATTTCATTCCCATAAACTATATAGCTACTGAAATCCAAATTTCAAAATCATGTTTCCAAACATTTCATAGAAGACACCTTTAATATATCATGATATTGTTATCCATTTACATCCAAATTTCTTTTACCTGATGTAGGGATTATTAGCTTTGAAGAAGGTTGCCCAGCTTTTGAAGCATGGTCGCAAGGAAAACCAAAGTGTAATTCTCTTATTTCTAACTCGATTGGTTCAAGTTGGACATGCTAATTTAATTTTTTAATGATTGAACACTAATTTAATTTAGAATAAATATTAAACATAGTTAATAAATAACAAAAGAAAATGTATTGGACAGGCTATTAATATCTATCAACCGGAACATGCACCAAAATATCACAAACATTAAACATAGTTAATAAATAACAAAAGAGAATGTGATTTTGTCAATCAACATTTTTTTTCAAAAAAAAATTGAATTTCTAGAAAATATGGGAATTTACTGCAATTACAAGTAGAAGAAAAATATTACCTTTTAATTTGGAAAGTATAGGGTTAATGGCCCTCAAACTATAATGAACCTTTTAATCTACTACTTAGAACTGTGATGTATGAATCGTCTCTTCCCAAAAAATTTTTTTTTGGATAAATTCTATTCTCAAGCAATAACATGACTTTGAAGTAAGTAAAGATGCTTTAACACAAGGACGAACCTGGTGGTGGACGGGTGGGCTATTGAACGATGCTACCGTTGGCTGATGTCCAGTCACCGGTGGAAGCTTCAAGGTGGTCGACTGCGTGAAATCTTTCTGTCGGAGGGAGATGAAGTGAGAAAGGGGGAAATGAAATTTGGGTAGCTAGAGTTTTGTGGTTAATTTTTTAGGATAACATCATTGCAGCACACGAGAAATGAGTTGTGGGTTTTGTGTTTTAATTTATTTATTTATTTATTTGTAGTTTTATAAATTTATTTTAGTTGATATTTAGTAAAATTGTTTTTAGTGGATTTATTTACCCCGATTTTATTTTATTTCTTTTTTTTACTAAATAAATTACTTTTAGTGCATATATATAATTATTCCAAGCATGTTTACGAGCTTTTTGAGTCTAGCTTGGGTCGGCTCGGCTTGACTTGTTTAGGTCTCGAGCTGAGCTTTGACTGAGCTTTTTGAGTCTAGCTTTGTCACCCCTACCCACACATTTAAATGAACTAAATCAAAAATAGAATGAGAGGAAGAAGAGCTAGTAGGAAAAAAAGTCTTCTTTGTTTTATAACATGACATATATCACATTCAAAAGGAAAGCCACAAGGAATTTCTTAATTCAAAGAAGTAAAATGCCTCATCCTTTGTTTAGATGGATGACCTAATCTAATGTGCCACAAATTTAAAGCAGAAACAGAAGTACAAGAAACATTACAGAGGGCAGACTCAGTCAAAACATTTGATTCCTGAACATCAAGCTGATACAATCCATTGATCACCTTAGCTAAACCAATTATCCTCCATAATCTGGTGTCCTGTATACAACAGTAAAAGATGAGAAAAATATAGAAATATCACTGCACTTAGTTAGTCGGAAAACATAAATAAGATTGAAATTAAACAAAAGTAAATATAACAAATTATATAAGGTTAAACCATATTGAATTTTCCAGTTCCTGAATGAAGAACTTTTACTACTTGATCATTTGGTAACTTTACAAATTTATTTTTAATTTGATGAAATTCTCTGAAAAAACTTAAAGAAGTGACAATATGGCCCGTTGCTTCTGAATCAATGTTCCAAAGAGTAACTAGATCTTGATTTTGAGAAAAGGATCAAGGCAAAATAGTACATGTTGGTGTAAAATTGCAAGAGGATGCAAGCATCACTTTGGATGATGGAGCAAAGGATGTAGAGGATTGAGCAACATAATCCCTCCCACGCAGCATAGTCAAAATGCTATCATATTGTTCTTTAGTAAAGCAAAGAGATGGAGCACTATCCTTTGAAACAAAATCTTGATCAAGAGAAGTAAAAGAACCAGTTTGATTAGCCGACCAATATTACCCCTTTACTAAATTTTTTTCTAGTAGATGGGGCCTTAGTATCCTGCTTATCCCAATTCTTTCCAAAATTCCTATCAACCATTAAAATATTAGAATCGTGACCCAAAGTAGATGCAACAGTGCGTTCATGCTGAACAACGATATCAAAGATTTCATTAATGGCATGTAATGGCTTCATCATCATAATTAGTGATTTCAGAATTGAGAAGTTATCATTAAGCCCCCTAAGAAACCCAATGGCAAAATCTTACAGCCTATATTTCATGGCCAAACAAGAACAAGAAGACAGAGACCTCAAATTACAAATTTTATCCCAAAAAATCTTCAACTGGGTATGAAAAGAAGTAATCGAAAGGGTACCTTGATGCAGATGATAAAAATCATACATTAAATTGTATAAACAAACCAAATCATCTTGGTTAAAACGATCGAGGAAGTTCGTCCAGAGCCCATAAGTAGTGTCTAACCAAAGGACGCTCTAAGAAATATCGGGGTGAATTGCACGTTGCAACCAGGAAAGAACCAAATTATTACATTTCACCCACGCCGAATACCGTGAATCGTCTTCACTGGGTTCTTTGATAGAACCATCAACAAAGAAAAATTTGTTCTATGATATCAAGGTCATCTTCATTGAGCGCACCCAACTGTGATAGTTAACGTCGCCGAGCAACGCCAAGGTAAGAACGAGAGTAGGATTCTCGTTTGGATGAATATAAAATTCATCAGACAAATCATCAATCTTGTAGACCCAATCGGATTCCAGAGAGCGAGAACCAGAGGGAAAATTTTCTTCTGATACCATATTAGGGTTTTAGAATCTCAACAAAGAGTAAATGATTTGGGGAAAAATTAGAGAGAAAGGGAAGTAGATGAAACGATAAAATTAACTTTTATTAATCAAATAATAAGAGTGTTATTTATACATAAGAGGAAAATAAGATTAAAATAAAGAAAATAAAGAATTAATCCTAATCCTATTTTAAAAGTCCATAACTAACTAATTAACCTAACCAACTAACAGTTAAATTCTATTAAATTTCAGCAACAGATCAATTTATGATCTCACTTTCAACCTTCAACACGCCTATTCTAACTTTTTTTTTTTGACTAAACACATTCTAACTCTTATTACGATCCGAGCAAGCACGTTTGATCGATTGGCCAAACTGCTCATCTTTGTTCCCTCAAACTCTCTAAGGTCATAGGTTTTAGACCCACTAGGAGCACCCCCTTCCCCCTCTAGATAGGACTATATTAAAATTAGAATTTGTAAAAAAAAAAACTCGATCCCAATTTCTCTACCTCCTGATGTTAGATAAGCTGAGAACTCCAATCCACTCAATCTTTGACAAGATACTTTTTTTGAAAACCTTAACCCACTGAATGAAAAGACTAGAAAAAATGCTTCGATGATGCTAACAATGACTGTCAAGAAAGGGACTCAAAAGCTTTGTGAAGATCTATCTTTAAAGCACAACGAGGAGACAAATTCTTCTTGACATAACCTTTGACCAACTCTTGATCCATAAATATGTTAGAGATGACTCTCTTGTATGAAAGAACTCTCAATAGGAGATACTCTCAAAAAGATACTTTTAAAACATAGTTCTGGAAGATACTTGGTTAATGTTAGCCATGATCTTTGTAATAATTTTGTAAACAATAGAACAACAAACTATAAGTATATAGTGTAACAGACCAAACTTTCGAGTCAACGTTTGAACGTTGATATGGGCTTAAGTATGTTAGTCCATTGGGTTATTAGACCTTTTTGGATGAATTTGGGCTTGGATGGCTACTGAAGCGCATATTTGTGAAAAAGGATGAAAAATTAAATATTTGAAGGACAATTAACTCATCTTTTGGGGAATGACTGACCATTCGGTCCATTACTTCAATTTTGGGCGGTATATCACATAGGAGAGGGGATAGGTCACTCACTCTCCGCCATTGTCTTCCCAACTTACTCTTCCTTGCCACTTTCAACTTTGAATCTTGAGTTAAATCCTCTCTTGCTAGCTTCACGATCTCTAAATTATGGCTTCGAATAGAGATTTCTATCTTCATAATTGGTGTGGGAAACCTCATTTGAGGTTTTGAAGATTTCTATCTTCAAGTTAGTTCTATAAATCATTTAAGCTTTTACTTATGTTATATTTCATTTTTTGGCTTAAGGTGTAAAAAACCCTTAAAAATTTTAAAGTAAAAAATCAATTAAGTCATTGAACCAATAAATTGAATCAATTAAGTTATTTGACTAAACTTGAACATTAAATATTGGCAGTTTTTCTTTAAATATTACTACCACATGATACACTAGTTCTATCATGCGACATTTTCAAATTTTAAAGTTTTTTTTTTTATAGAATTTTTAGGACATTTAAAGATTTTTTTAAGAATGTCAAGTGGCAAAATTGTGCCACGATGCGATGTACCTATTGATCTAAAAAAACATGTTAGGCTCAACTGTTAATGTTGGTCAAAAGACTTAATTGATTCAATTTATTGGTTCAGTGACTTAATTGAGTGCAAAAAATGTTCAAAGACTTATTTTTTTTAAAGTTCGAGGGCATTTTACACCCTTAAATTTTCTTCTCATTAATTGAAGTGAAAGAGATTGGAGAACAATTTAACGCTAGAGGCAAAAAGAAAGTGAATGATAACAAAGTAGGTGATTCAATTGGTATTTTTTAATGGTCTAAAGGTGATTACAAGGTAGTATATGTTAATACATATTCTTAACTATTTGACAATATGCATACACCTTGTAGACAAAGCGATTCAATTAGTGTTTTGTGCTAAGCTATTATCTCCTAACCTTATTGTGCTTCTTACCTTTTATGAACACAATGCTTGCTTGTTAGTTATTGTGCATGTTAAATGTTATTCATGAGTTTGATGATCAAATGTTCAATTATCAACTATGACAATTTATTTGGGATGAGGAAATATTATTATTTGCTTATATAAAATAATGCTGTGAAATGGTTATACAATGAGAAAGGTAATTAAATTAAAAATAAAGTAAAAGATTACAAATAAAAAATTGCAAAATAAATTACAATGTTCTTTCAATTTTATTTATTTTGATAGCAAATTTTTATTTTTAACTATCACTATATCATTGATCTTATAATTGTTTATCATGTATCGTGTTGCATACACGTTTGAAATTAATAAATATTAGATTTTTTTGTACTCACGATGTGGTTGAAAAATATTTTATATAAAAGTTCATTTATAAAAATTTATTCAACGAATATCATAAGCATAATGATAAAGGGTTTAAATATAGATCTACAAATCTCATGTTTGATCATTAGGTAGTGGTTTTTTTAATTGTTTTATTTAAAGAAGATATAAAATTATAAATTAAGAGTGAAAAGGTATAATAGCAAAAACCATCAAATTTTTCTTATTTTTTCAATTGCTACCTCAACGATGAGGGTTTTTTTTCAACTATAAGTGAATTTGAAGTCAACTTTAATTCCAATATATTTTCCAAGTTTTGGTTGAATAAAATCTAAGTTGTTGGCTAATGATGTCTTGGCTTAATGGTGAGTTATGAAGTTTTGGGAAAGTTGAGATCCTTGGTTTGATTCTCATCATACGTACGTATTTATGTATGGGTTTGAGTCAAGTTTTACGTTAATTTAAGTTTCATCATGTGTATATTATTTCTAGATTATTCTAATCTAAGTTTGATTAAATTTTAGTCATCAGTCTAATTATACGTTGTAATAATTGATTTAATTATAATTATTCGATTGTAATATTATGGTTGTTCTTATAGTTGCATTTCTTGTAACGCCCCGAGTTTAGGGCCGGGAGATAATCAGATTAGTCAAGCCGGGTTAGGTTAAATTTAAATTGGAGAAAAACTATTTTTAACACACCTAAAGTGTTTTAAAAGAGAAAAGGGCAAAAAGGAGATTTTGTAATTCTAAAAAAGGTTTTTTTGAAAAGCTATCATCTTCTCCAACTTGTTTTTCACGTTCAAAAACCTCTCCTAACCCCATTTTACTATTCCATTGCCCCAAGCTCTCAATCCAAGTGATTTCTTCAAGGTAATTGATGTCTTAACTTGGTTTCATCTTTCTTGAGTCATAAATGTTGAGATTTTTGCAAAACCTATGGTTTAAACATGTTTTGATTTTTAAAGTTTGGCTTGAAATGAAAGGAAGTTTATGGGTTTTCATTTGGGTTGACTATGACTGAGTTTGAGTGTGTTTTTAACTTTGTTTTATTTCTAAAATAACATAAAAAGGATGGGTTGTTATGGGAAACCCGAAATGGGTATTGTGGGTGATTTTGGGAGTTGAAAATCTTGAGTTTTTGGATGGGTTTTGGGTCTAAATGACAGCTGAAGGTTTGATAGCCTTGGGCTGATGTTTAGGGATGTTAAAAGGTAGATTTTTTATGGTAAATTTGTTGGGTGTGGCTGCAAGTAGTTTGGGACTAAATTGATATGTATCGGGTGAAATTTGGGGCTTGAACCGATGTGTGTTGTTGCAAGATTGTTGAGTTCCGGGTTTTTGCTGTGTTTGTGAGTGTATTAGTGTTCTAATGTTCAGTTTTGGGTTGCTTAAAACAAAGGAATCCGATTCAGGCTTCGTGGACGGAAATTCGGGTAGTTCAGATGTTTGATTCGACATCTTGGACATCGTTTGTGTGTTGGCTGGTGAGTGGATCGATTTTAAAAGCATTAACGTGGTTAAGGGAATGTTTTGGGAGTTTGGATTGAGCTTGAAAAGCCAATCCAAGCTCAAGAGTAAGTTTTAATGGTTTTAAGAAATTAAATCGTGTTTTATGTTTCTTCAATGCATGGTGAACATGTTATATTGTTATGTATTGAATTGCTTTGTTGCACATGTTGAAATGTGGGACTTGTGTTTATATTTGCATTGTGAGTACATGCTTTGCATGGAAGTTTGGATATGGTTAGTGGTTCAAGCATCGACAATGTGTGTGGTTGTGAATGAGTATATTGACACGTGTTGAGTTGTTACCGGATATAATTGATCGATCAATAGGATTAGAGTGCATTCGAGGTGAAAGTCGCACGTGGCCTTAGTGATGTTAGATTCCACTAAGGAGGAGTACGATGATGTGAGATCCCACCGAAAATTATGTTTTTACTAGACGAGTGAGTACGGTGATGTGAGATTCCACCGAAAGTGTCTGGTGGGTTTGAGAAACTATCCGCATATCCGAGTAAAAACGATTAATGTCAATATACCCATGTTGCTTTAATTCTCATGTTAAGCATGTTGTTGATCTCTTCTTTTATGCTTATGCATTGTCAGTTACTTTGCTTGCGTTATGAGAATGAGCATGTGGTAAGCCTATGGCTTGTGATTACATTTAGTAAATGCACGTGAAGGTAAATGCATATTGTTATGTGTACAAGCATGTGTAGATGATTTGGAAATGGTTTTGGTTTTCAAGCAAACTAATTTTTAAAAACTGCATTGTTGTAGCTACCGTTTTTAGCACCGCTCACTAAGCTTAAACGCTTACGCTCTCTTTTCCAGCAATGCAGGCTCTTAGACCTACGGAGCAACTCAGAGAAAAATGGAGAATCCAAGGGAGTTTGGTTTGCTCAAGTATAAATTTAGACTTCAATAATTAGTATTAAGCAATGGGATAGGACCTTTATGTTTTGAGGTGTTGTTGGCATGCCTCTTGCTTTAGACAAGTTTGCTTAGTTGTTTTGGGCTTGTATTGCCCTATGCCTTGATGGTTTATGCTTTTGTTTAGCTTTTGGCTATGTTGATGAATGCTATGTATGCTTGCTACCTTTAAGAATCTTGTCTTGTTGGTTGTTGCATCGTTATGTGTTTATTTTGCTTTATATGAATATCTATGGATGCCTTGAGTCATATATGTGTTTGTATGTTGCTTAAACGTTTGTTAAATGCCTCAAGTGTTGAGTCATTTGTGCTTTTAACAGCTAAAACCTGTTTTGCAGGGCAGGGTGTATCGATACGCTCAAGGGCGGTATCGATATGGTCCCTTGTTTAGGGCAAGGCGTACCGGTACACGGGTGTGTATCGATACCCAATATGCTTTTTGGAAATCTGAGAAATTGACGAGATTTTGGCGTATCGGCACGAGTCCCGAGTGTATCGGTACGGTCTTCGTAGTTAACCAAGGGAAGCTGACCATTAAGGGCGTATCGATACCGGCCTTGAGGGTATCGATACGGTTTTCCTAGGTTTGACTTGGGGTGTTGACCAAGTACATGCGCACCGATATGGTCCTTTAGCGTATCGATACGACCTGTTGTAAAATTTGAAATGGGTTATCTTAATTGTCTATTTTGCTTGTTTTGTATCCATGTATGTTTTCCATTGCGTGTGCCCTCACATAGGATATAATTAATGCATCTAGACAAGATAACTTTAAAAGAAATTTTCTAGGGTTGCTAATCGGAGTGGAGCCTTAACGAGTTTCGCTTCAGTTTTCCCAGTGTAACCTATTCGATGCGGTCTGGCGGGTAAGCCGGGTCGAGGGGGTTACATTTATTGGTATCAGAGCCTAGGTTTCACCTAGGTTCGTTGAGTTTCCGCAAGGCGAAAGGTAAGTGAGGTAAGTTTTATAGTGTAAGCTTGTTGATTGTGATTGCATGGTGATTGTAAGCATGCTTGTGGCTATCTTTGTGTTGGTTGAGAAATAGTTAAAGGCACCCATTGCTAGCATACTATTATTGTAAGTGATTTTAAGTTTAAGGACTTGAGCACCTTAGACCTTGTTCCTTGCTGACCCCAAATCATTTCACTTGTTGTGTTTGTTGTTTAGCTTTGCATCTGTTAGCATGGTGAGATCGAGATGAAGGCTAAGAATGGATAATCTGAGGGTTGAGCAGATTGAGAATGTTGAGGATGTGCGAGGAGAGAACTTGCCTCCTCCTCCGGGGGGTGGAGTGAATGTTGAGGGTGTTGGACCCCAGGCTGGTCAGGGACATACATGTATTGATGTGAATCCGTTGATTTAGGCTATAGCCGGGGCTATTCAGACAGCTTTAGCGGGTGTTCGGGTTGCGGAACTGCCTCAGGATGCAGGTTCTAGTTTTACCGTTAGAGAAACGTCGTAACTTGGGCGGGGTTGAGTTCCGTGGGTTGTCACCCGAGGGTTTAGAGGCATGGTTTGAGAGCACAATTCGTATTTTGAGTTAGATGGAGTGTTCTAAAGCGCATAAGCTAGGTTGCATTGTCTCTTTGCTTCAGAGGGATGCCTACACTTGGTGGACTACTATCACTACGGGTATGCTAGAAGCCGAGGTTACTTGGGAGTTCTTCAGGACTGCTTTCCGTAAGAAGTACCTAGGTCCTCGATGCCTAGATGAGAAGAAGAGGGAGTTCATGGCTCTCGTTCAGGGTAGCTTGACCGTGTCTGACTATGAGGTGCAGTTCGTACGTCTGAGTCTGTATGCTTCTGAGTTAGTTCCCACTAAAGAGGATCATTGTGAACGTTTCCATTATGGGTTGGTTTAGGAGGTGTAGACCTACATGTTGGATTCCGACTATACAAATTTTAATGTGTTGGTCGCTAGGGCCAAGGACATCGAACAGTCTTTGGGACTTGTAGATCGCAAAGATTGATCTAGTTCAGGAAAGAGGACTGCTGAATGGGACAGGTATCGTGCCAAGATGCACAAGAATAGGAAACCTTATCATGATCATCGACGCGGAGGTGGTAATCCGGGGCGAGGCCATCACAGCCAAGAGACTGAGAACTGTACTCTCGAGTGAAACAAGTGTGGTAGACGTCATTACGGTGAGTGTTGGGGCACTTATGGCTCTTGTTGGAACTACGAGTCTAGGGCACACTTGAAGAGCGATTTTCCACATCCGTCTAGGGATGGACAAGCTCCTGCACGAGCTGTCGAACAGCAGAGAGGCTGTGGGCGCGATCGAGGTAACTTTCAGCCTAGGAATGACGGTCAGAGGAATGTAGCTCATGTGTTAGCACTTCAGTCCGAGAGAGGTGGGCCAGCTAGGGTGTATCCACATCGTGAGGAAAAGAATGACACTGATGTGATTGCAGGTAATTTCTCATTAAAGTCTTTGACTTTGCTTTCCTTGATTGATTCTGATTCTACGCATTCGTACATATTGAGTGAGCATGCAAGATTGCTAGATATTCCGGTTGAGATATTAGATGTGGGTATGAATGTCACTAGTTTTTTTGGCGAGATAGTTGTGGTTAGAAAGATGTACAAAAGATGTCTTTTGATGGTTCGGGGTCATGTTTTTCCCGTGGATATGATGGAATTGTCATTTTATGGTTTTGATGTAATATTAGGCATGGACTGGCTTGTAGAGCATAAAGCTAGGCTAGATTTTGAGACAAAGCGGGTGTCCTTGAGACTTTTAGAGGATCACGAGGTAGTAATAGTGGGCGAGAACGTTAAGTTCTTGTCCAATATAGTTTCAGCCTTAGAGGCTCAGAAGTTATTAAATGTGGGTTGTCAGGCGTACCTAGCCTGTGTTATGAATCCGAATATTGATGAGGTGCGACCGCAAGACATTAGGACAGTTTGTGACTTTCCAAGTGTATTCCCAGAAGAATTGTTTGGTTTGCCTCCAGATAGAGATGTAGAGTTTGCTATTAAGATATATTCAGATTCAGCTCCAGTATCGATTACACCGTACCGAATGGCTCCTAAAGAAATGAAGGAGTTGAAGACACAACTTTAGGAATTGATAGACTGAGGGTTCATTCGTCCGAGTACATCACCTTGGGGTGCACCGGTGTTGTTTGTGAAGAAGAAATATGGCAGTTTGAGAATATGTATCGATTATCGACAGTTGAATAAGTTGACAGTGAAGAACAAATATCTGTTGCCAAGGATTGATGACTTGTTTGATCAGTTGAGAGGTGCTTTAGTGTTCTCGAAGATAGATTTGAGATCCGGATATTATCAGTTGAAAGTAAGAGATCAAGATGTACCGAAGACAGCTTTGCGCACTCGTTACGGGCACTACGAATTCTTAGTGATGCCCTTTGGTTTGACTAATGCACCAGCAACTTTTATGGACATGATGAATATAGTGTTTCACAAGTACTTGGTGCAGTTTGTGGTAGTGTTCATTAATGATATTTTAGTGTACTCTCGTACCGAGGAAGATCATGATCGACATTTGTGTTTGGTGTTGCAGAAATCGTTAGACAATCAGTTGTATGCCAAGTTAAGCAAGTGTGAGTTTTGGATTAGGGAAGTAATCTTCTTAGGTCATATTGTATCAACCGAGGGAATCCGAGTGGATCCCAAGAAGGTTGAGGCAGTTGTGGATTGGAAACCACCGAAGACAGTGACCGAAGTTCGTAGTTTCTTAGGTTTGGCCGGTTACTATAGACGTTTTGTTGAGGGTTTCTCAAAGGTTGCAACACCTTTGACTAAATTACTACATAAGGATGTTCGCTTTGAGTGGACTGATGCAAGACAACAAGAATTTGAGAAATTGAAAGAAGCCTTAACCGAAGCTCCTGTTTTGATTCATCCCGTGTCAGGGAAAGAGTTTGTAGTCTTCAGTGATGTGTTGTATGTTGGCTTAGGTTATATGCTTATGCAAGAAGGAAGAGTAGTGGCCTATGCGTCTAGGCAGTTGAAGACTCATGAGCGTAATTACCATACGCATGACATAGAATTGGCTGTAGTGGTTTTCGCTTTGAAAGTTTGGAGACATTACTTGCATGGTGAGAAATGCATAGTGTATACGGGTCACAAGAGTCTGAAGTATATAATGACACAAAAAGATTTGAATCTTAGACATCGTAGGTGGCTAGAGTTACTTAAGGACTACGACCTCACGATTGAGTACCACCCACGTAAAGCCAATGTAGTGGCTGATGCTTTGAGTAGAAAGGTAGTAGTGGAATTGTGAGCTATGTTTGCTAGATTGAGTTTGTCTAAAGATGGTGGTTTAGTGGCCAAGTTGCAAGTTAAACCTTCGTTGCTTCATGTTGCGTGTAAAAGTGTTTATCGCAATGTAGTGCAAGTGTACACGACGCAAGTAGTAAAGTGATACGTAAGTATCGGATATCGTCTCCACAGGGACTGAGCTAATAGCTTCAACCTTAGTTTTCTGCACGAAGGGGAAAAGAAAGAGTTTAATAGTTTGTCACGAAATAATAAAGAAGATTGAAAATAAAAGAGTAAAATATTCAGGGTAAAGAATAGGCTGGTATTGATCTGCTCCGTAGTGCATGTGTTGCAATATCTAAGACTTCTCTGTTCTGTTGTAGCGCCTGTCGAGGCAGCACCTGCTGTGACATCCGTCTGTTGTTGTCGCGGCTGCGAACACACAACTCAGCACTTCAAGCTTGGCAAGAATCCCTGCTATGCCCTGGCCTATCCCTAGGTCCAAGTTTGTCGATGAACACGTCTTTGATGATACCTCCCGACGTGAATCAAAGGATGAACACCGATGTTGTTGAATTCTTCCTTAGACACTTAACCTCGTCCTATCCCTAGGTCCGAGATAGTTCAACCATAAACTGGAGAACCCGTACTTATTCCTTTCGTATACTTAACTCTTCCGATATTAAGTAAATGTGTAATCTCACAATGCTCTCCCGATACTCTTGCAAGATGTTGAAAAACCAGAATAAGCAAACTTGAAGTCTATTTTATTGAACAAAAGAAAATCCTAAAACAATGCAATCCTTGCAACTACTTTACAGAATCAGCCCTTAGCCCTAGGGGAAGTTTAGAACATGATGAGAAGGGAAAATGACTAGGGTTTAGGGGAGAAGGCTAGAGAGTAAGATATCCTTCCCTAGGTCGAATTACATGCCTTTATATAGGCCTTGGGTTCAAGTTTTCTAATATGGCAAGAATACAAGTTTAAACTAAAATACAACTCTATTATAGACTAAATCTTTAGAGCATATATCTTTAATTCGTCCTCCTTCTTGCTTGGATTATTTTTCCTTGAACTTTGGGCTTGGCCTTCATTCTGATCTAGGGCTCAGAAAAATATAAGGGTGCTCTACGACAGACCGACTTAAATTCCTCTTTCTGTTGAGGTCCACTTCACTTCTTCCCTTCACCATTGTTGTCGTCCTTGGTTGCCACGGCAGCGGCCATGGCAGCATCGTCCTTCTCGTATGCAGTCCAGTTCCAGCTCTGCTTCTTCACTGCCCAGCGTCTACTTCTCCACTGCCCTCCATCTGTTACAACAGCTACCTGCAAAAGCAACCAATTTCAGTAGAAATTGTGCCATTTGATATAATTGTGATGTATAATTGAAATCTATCCTAAATGCAATGAATTATGCTTGAATGCAACAGAAATATGAGTTAAATAGAGGGTAAAATATAGAACTTTTACACACTTAACACACCCCCAAACTCAAGTTTTTGCTTGCCCTCAAGCAATTCGGGCCTAAAAAAGAAATATAATTTTTTTTGGCTTAAAACAATGAACTTTTCCTTACCTACCATTCATTCCCTATTGTGAGCAACACTTTGTTGGATAATTCATGATTCATCCGGAACCTTGCTATAATTCTCGTGTAGTGTGTGCATGCTTGTGAACAATTATATGCCAAGACTCCCTTAGTTTACTAGAATAGCTAAGCTTCTAACTTGAATTTTTATGCCAATTTTCATCTTTTTGGAGGCAATTCTTAGGCTCCTTTAGTTTTTATTTAGACTCGATTCTATTTTCTCAAGCTTAAGTTTGACTAGAGCCAGATTCGGGCACCTCTAGCTAACTTCCTAGACCCGGTTTCGGACACCTCTAGGTGTATTGAGTCTATTTTTCTTAACTTGTTTTCCTAGAGCCAATGTTAGGCACCTCTAGGGGCAACTCAAGTGTTAAGCTTTCTAATCTAGTTTACTAGCAGAGTTCTAGACAATATAAAAGTCACAAATGGTGTTTAAGATTTAGAACTATAGTAAGGCTCTAAACTGCTCTTAAAACTATTATAAAGGCACTGCCACGGCAGAGGCTGTCACGGCAGGTAAGTTCAGTTCAAAGACTTAAGCCAATTTTTTAAGGCAAAAATAAACTAAATAAAAGACATAATTTTTTTAAATTTAAAGACACTTCATTAATGGAGGGATGCCACCCCCAAACTCAAGGGTTGCATTGCCCTCAATGCAAATGACAGAATGAAAAAAAGAAAAATAAATAAAAACTACATCACAAATATAACAAAATGGCAGACAACAAATATAAGAAAAGAAACTTAAATTTTCAAGCGCTGTCGTCGTCGCTGCTGCTACTACTACTGATTTGAATCTGCCACCGGGCAGTGACTTTCCTTGTCGGTGCCGGCAGATGGATGGGAGAGGTAGAGGTGTTCTTGTTTTTGGCTTCCCTTGGAGGTTGAATGCGGGTAGGGGAGATATGGGGTTGTTTCTCCAATACCTGAACCTCCTCGGAGCTGCTGTTGTCGTTGCTACTGCTGCTGCTGCTGCTGGCAGATTTTCCTTGGTCGAATGGATCGACTCTGGAGCATGGTTTCTGTCGTTTCACTGGGGTGAACTCCTTGGACAGGTTCCTCTTGACAGAGGGCTCGTCATCGGATGCCCCCCAAATTTCGGAGGAAGAGAAGCCAACTATATATCTGTCAAGGTCGGACATGGGCTCTTTTCTCTTTGTTCCTCTGGCAGATGTTGTGACAGTATGGCTGCCGCCTGCAGCTGTTGTGGTCGGGGTCGGGGTGGACGCGGCAGATGGTGTTTTCGGTGTGGCAGCAGGGGTAAGGGTATGGGCAGGTGTGGGGCAGCAAAATAATGGTCGGGGAAGGTAGGGAACAGTACATCATGAAAATTAAGATTAGTTTTAATGAAGTGTACCATTGCTGTGGTGAAGTCCCGAATGAAACTCATCAGGCCCAGCTACTGTTCTTCCATTTTCTACAGGGCAACAAGGATTTGTGTGGAGGAGTTTGCTGCGGTGGGCTGCCTGTGTTATGTGGCGGCAGGCTCGATTTGGGTGGGCTCTGTCGGCTCACCTACCTAGGCAGTGGGGTCGAAGGACAACAAGGGTGTGGCAGCTTTGAGTTCCATCAGACTGAGGATGTTCCTTTCTGTCCATCCTTTTCCTTGAACTCTCAAATCCTCGGCAGCTTCAGGTACATTGTGGCCACGGCAGAGGGCTGTTATGAGGTAGGGGAAGACGAGTGGTCCCGATGGCCGGTACGCGCAATCCAGAATTCCCTCCCGAGCGTATCTACCAACGCTAATAGGCCTCTCATTTAGAATTGAATGGATGAAGGCTAACCTTGGTTGGTCTACCGTTGTGTTGTGCGAGGAGGGCATAATCCTCTTCTTGATGAATGCGTTCCAAAGCTTGGCTTCCGGAGTGAGTTGAACTCGTTTTACCGTCCTTGGATGTTTAGGATCGGTATTCCACTCGGTTCCTTCGTCTGTGAGTTCTGCCATAACAACGTCATAATCGGCCGACTCCAAGCTTTCCATAAATCTCTGGTGGCCGTCTTCCTTTCTCCCAACATAGAGGGTGTTGATGTATTCAGGCTCAAAAGGTACCTCATTTCCTCGAACCGCTACTGCTGTCGCCTCCCTACTGTCGATGGGAGCATAAAATTCTCGGACTAGAGTTACGTTCATTTCCTCCGGCTGCTCAGCAAACATCTGCCACTGCAGGGCTCTGATCTTGCGGGCTATGAACGGTTGTAGCCCAAGATTCTCCGCTCTGGTGCTGTAAATGAAGCCTTTTCTCCTCCCACATATCTCTGACCTAGAAGGAGCTAGGAGTGGATGCTGCTGGGGCAGATCCTGAGGCAACACTACGACAGGTATTTCCAGTACTCTTATTGCACAAATTGTAGAAAAGAAAATGAAGCAAATGAAATTCTAGAAGAAACAAGTAGAGAGAGTAAAAGTGAGTGAAAAATGAATAGTAAAACGGGGTTTATATAGAGGAGGAGTTTTCTGCCCGTTGGAGCTGTAATGGCAGGCGCGAATAACGGGGCCAGCTGTTACGCAGTTTCTGACGCGTCTGTCACGCGTTTCCGTGTCTGCTGCGCGTCTGATACGCGTTTGCGTGTCTGTCGCGACAGCGTGTTGACATGCTGGATTTTTCGCGTCTGTCGCGGTAGCTGTAACGGCAGGCTCCTAGTTTGGGCTTTTGGGGCTGATGAAAAGATGGTGGGCTGAATTCACTTCTCCTCTTCTCCTTGTCTCCTTTATTTCCTAAAAATAATAAAAAAAAAACTTTAGTTTCTAAAAATAAAATAATTCTAATTACCTAATATATAAATAAATAATAAATATTAATAAAAATAAAAATAGGTTAAATTAGGGATGCCAGGAGGGGCATCTCCTAAAGTAACCACTTCCTGCATTCTTGGGGCTTCAGTCCCCTGATAATGCTTCAATCTTTGTTCGTTGACTTTAAATTGGTGCCCGTCTTTTAAAGATCTGATTGTGATGACACCATGAGGAAAAACTTGCACCACTTGGAATGGGCTGGACCACCTAGATTTCATCTTCCCTGGGAAGAGTTTCAACCTAGAGTTGAACAACAACAAAAGCTGCCCTGGGCAGAACTGTCGTGGCAGCAGCTTCTTGTCATGCCACTTCTTTGTCTTGTCTTTGTAAATCCTTGCGTTGTCATAGGCCAATGCTCGAATTTCTTCTATCTCATTCAAATCAAGTAGCCTTTTCTATCATGCTTTTTTCAAGTCCATATTCACTGCCTTATGGCCTAGTATGCTCTGTGCTCAATCTCGACAAGTAAATGACATGTTTTTCCATAAATCAGCCGGTAGGGTGACATTCCCAATGGAGTTTTGAACGTTGTTCTGTAGGCCCATAATGCATCATTGAGGTGTAGAGACCAGTCCTTCCGAGTTGGCTTAACCATCTTTACAAGAATGTTCTTAACCTCTCTGTTCGATATTTCAGCCTGTCCATTGGTCTGAGGGTGATATGCTGTTGCGATTCGATGTTTTACACCATATTTTTAAGGCAGCAGCTATAAACCTATTATCGAAATGCCTCCCTTCATTACTGATGATAGCCTTAGGGATGCCAAATATGGAAAATATGTTTTTATGCAAAAACCTCTAAACCGTCTTGGCATCATTTTTCTGAGTAGCGATCGCTTCAACCCATTTGGACACATAGTCCACTGCCAGGAGGATGTATAAGTTCCAACATGATACCGGGAATGGTCCCATAAAATCAATTCCCCAAACGTCGAAGATCTCGACTTCAAGAATGTTTTGCAGCGACATCTCATGTCTTCTTGAGATATTTCCAGTCCGTTGACATTTTTCACAGTTTTTGTAGAATGCCTAGGCATCCTTGAACAATGACGGCCAATAAAATCCTGACTGCAAAACCTTGGCAGCAATTTTATTACCGCCTAAGTGTCCTCCATAATGTGAAGCATGGCAGTGATGAAGCACAGCTTCCTATTCATCCTATGGTACGCACCTCCTGATAACCTGATCTGCACAATATTTGAAAAGAAGAGGTTCGTCCCAATAATAATGATTAACATCATTTTGGAACCTCTTCCTAGCTTGATAGTTAAGGTCAGGAAGAGTTATTCCGCTAACTAAATAATTAATGAAATCAGCATACCAGGGGAGTTCAGAAAACTTACCTACTGTCGTGGCTGTCGCGGCAGTGCTTATGGCAGCGAATAACTGCTCATCAGGGAAGGTCTCTAGTATGTGTGTCTCGTCTATTGGGAGACTATTTCCCTTATCTAATATTGACAAGTGATCTGCAACTTGGTTTTCTGTCCCCTTTTTGTCCTTGATCTCAAGGTCGAACTCTTGCAGTAGCAGAATCCAACGTATCAGTCTAGGCTTTGCATCCTTTTTGGTGAACATATACTTCAATGCAGAGTGGTTTGTGTAGACTATGACCTTCGTTCCAAGTATGTATGAACGAAACTTGTCAACCGAGAACACCACAGCTAAAAGTTCTTTCTCCGTTGTGGTGTAGTTTACTTGGGCGTTGTTCAATGTTTTGTTGGCATAGTATATAACATGGAAGTGCTTGTCCTTCCTCTGCCCGAGTGCTGCCCCAACAACATAGTCACTAGCATCACACATGATCTCAAATGGTAGTTTCCAATCTGGTGGCTATACTATCGGGGATGTTACCAGCTTTTCTTTCAGAACTTTGAATGCCTCAGTACATTCAGTGTTGAATTTGAAGGGACGGTTCTGCTCCAGAAGATGGCACAAGGGTTTCGTGATCTTCGAAAAGTTTGCGATAAATCTATGATAAAACCCAGCATGCCCTAAGAAACTCCTAATTTCATTGCCTGTGGTGGGTGGCGGCAGCTTTTCAATTACCTCGATCTTAGCTCTGTCGACTTCTATGCCGCGACAGCTTACTTTATGGCCTGGGACTATCCCTTCATCCACCATGAAGTGGTATTTCTCCCAGTTCAATACCAAGTTTGCTTTCTCGCATCTCTCGAGCACTTTCTGTAAGTTGCTTAGGCAGCTCTCAAAGGTATCTCCAAAGGCAGAGAAATCATCCATGAATATCTCCAGGAAATCCTCCACCATGTCAGAGAATATTGCCATCATACACCTCTGAAAGGTTGCTGGTGCATTACAAAGTCCAAATGGCATTCTCCGAAAAGCGTAAGTATCGTATGGTCAAGTGAACGTCGTCTTCTCTTGATCCTCTGGTGCGATGGCTATTTGGTTATAACCTGAGTATCCATCAAGAAAACATTAGTAAGGCTTTCCTGCTAATCTATCAAGCATTTGATCAATAAAAGGCAGAGGAAAGTGGTCCTTCCGGGTGGCTTTGTTAAGCTTCCGGTAGTCCATACAAACCCTCCAACCGGTCACAGTCCTGGTTGGGATTAACTCGTTTTTTTCGTTGGTTACCACGGTTATTCCTCCTTTCTTAGGAACGCACTGCACTGGACTCACCCATTTGCTATCCGAGATGGCATAAATTATTCTAGCATCTAGCCATTTGACAATCTCCTTACGAACCACCTCTCGCATAGCATCATTTAGACGTCTCTGGGCATCAATGGTCGGCTTGTGATCATCCTCTAAGAGGATTTTATGCATGCATAGTGTCGGGCTGATGCCTTGGATATAAGCTATCGTCCATTCAATAGCCCTTTTGTGCTGCTGCAACATCCCTATCAGCTGTTGTTCCTGTTCCTGCATCAACTTGGAAGAGATGATTACGGGAAACGTATCATTTAATCCAAGAAAAACATATTTAAGCTGCCCTGGCAGGGGCTTAAGATCTAGAACATGTGGCTCTACAATTGATGGCTTTTGGACTATATGTTCATTCGAGGTATAGTTTAAGGGCTCGAATAACTTACCTGAACGATTACCTATCCAGTTTACCTCCTCATGATCTTCAATATCAGATATGTCAGAGTCTGAGAAGCTGCTGTCATCGTCGCTGCCGTGACAGTCTTCTAAATGGCTGCTGGGGCAGTGGCCAATTTTGATGTCATGGCAGTCCGACCTGATGCAGGGTTGGTCAAGGATAACTTCAGTGATGGCCTTGCATTCTTCTTCTACATCAGCATGTTTTATTGCTTGGAGAACATTCAGCTTGATCTCTTGATTGTTCACTCTCATAGTGAGTTCTCCTTTTTCCACATCAATCAGTGATCTTCTTGTGGCTAAGAAGGGTCGCCCAAGGATGATTGGTGCATTCTCATCTGCTTCACAATCTAAGACAAGAAAGTCAGCAAGAAAAATAAATTTATCCACTCTTACAAAAAATATCTTCAATTATCCCTTCTGGATGAACGTAAGAGCGGTCTGCCAACTGCAGTACGACTGTTGTGGGTCGAGCTTTTCCAATACCTAACCTCTGTAACACGGATTTGGGCATTAAGTTTATACTCGCACCTAGATCACAAAGTGCCTTACCCACCAAGTTATCTCCGATTATGCACGGTATTGTGAAGCTCCCAGGATCCTTCTTTTTCTGGGGTGGATGCTTGTGCAGAATAGTCATGCATCCCTCTGTCATTTTAACCATTTCAAATTCCCCCAGTCTGGATTTCTTCGACATGACATCCTTGAGAAATTTGGCATAACCAGGCATCTCCTTTATAGCATCTAACAGCGGAATGTTGATGTGGACCTGGTTAAAAATATCATAGATCTTCTTAAGCTGGGATTCCTGTTTCAATTTCTGTAACCGCTGAGGAAAAGGGGGTGGAGGACGATAATCTGCAATGCGTCCTTCCCACTGCATTCAGATCTGAGGAGGCTTAGGTTCTTCATCTTTCTCCTCTGTCCCTTCTGCTGTCGTGACAAGTTCATCGGCAGCAGGCTGTTTGTCGTCTGCTGGGGTAGCGTTCTCGGCAGTCGATTTCAGGGCTAGTTCCTTAATTGATTCAGCTTCCTTCTCTGGCCCTGGTAATTTCTTCCTACTCTTTGTCGTGATGGCTTTACACTGCTCATGTGTGGGTTGTCTAGCGTTTTCAGTATCGCTAGGAAATCCTCCATTCTGCCTCGATTTATTATGCTGGGAAACCTGACCCATCTGTGTCTACAGTGATTTCAGAGTAGCTTCATGGTTAGTCATCTGCATCTCTGTTTTATCCATGAATGACTTAGTCTTCTTGACGAAGTGATTCATGTTCTCAATGTAAGTTCCTGTTTGAGACATAAACGTAGCCAAGGTCTGCTCCAGTATACTAGTCGTGGCAGCTGGTGGTTGTTGCTGCTGTTGTTGCGGTTGTTGCCGAGTCAGTAATCTAGGTCCCCCTGGTTGTGAGTATTATGTGCTTGAGGATTCAAGGCATTGTTAGGGTTGCTCCAAGAGAACCTGGGATCCTTTCTCCAGTTGGGATTGTAGTTGTTGGAATTGTAGTTCTATTTGTTGTAGTTCCCAACGTACATCCCTTCCTCTAACTGTAGTGGATAATCTTCCGCACTGTGATTCGCATCACAAGTTTCACATACCTCTTCAGCGGAGTAGACATGTTGTGAATCTTTCTTTAAGAGCTTTTCTACTACTTTTGTGAGATATGCCACCTGTGTTTTTAGGGAACTATCGGCCTCATAATCTTTCACAGCTAGTACTCGTTTACCCCGTCTTCTTGCTGTAGGAAATTGTTCCTCGTTCTTTGCCAGGTTTTTCAATACTACCATTTCTTCATCTGGATCTTTATCCAACAACAATCCATTCGCTGCTGAATCAATTCTTATACGAGTCTGTAAGTTGGCAGCATTATAAAACTTAATTACCTGGTTCCAAACGGGGAATCCATGCATCGGGCAGTTCCTCAGTAGAGTGGTAAATCTGTCCCATGCCTCGTGCATTGGCTCGTCATCTTCCTGTTGAAAAGTGGCAATTTTGTTACGTAATCGCTCAGATAAATGTGAAGGATTAAAACGAGACAAAAATTCACGAGTTAAATCTGCTCAAGCTCGTATTGAACCCGGAGTTAGTTTATTCCACCAAGTTTTCGCCCTGTCCCTCAATGAATGAGGAAATAACCGAAGCTTCAGTATCTCCGGATTTACTCTTGGTAGTCTAAACGAACCACAGTATCTCCGGATTTACTCCTGGTAGCAGCACCACTAAATTGGCCAGCATTATTAATCATGCTGAACATGACATGTTTCAGCTCGAAATTTTCAGCTTCCACGTCTGGCAGGGTGGTTTCTAGTTCCACATGATCATTGATCATGTAGTCTCGGCATGACCGGCGTGCGGCAGCGGCAGGAGGATCGGCAGGTTGTCCATTCCTTCCATCTCCGACAGGATCTTCAGGACCCTGGGGATTCCCTTGGTTGTTCATGACCTCTAACTGTTCTTCAAGGTATTCGTTTCTGGCTAATACGAGTCGGAGTCAGTTCCTAAGATTGCACGAGCGTTCGATTTCAGGATCTATCTAATACTCAGGTTCCTTTCCTCGTCTCGATCTGCGCACAAACAGAAAACCTTGTGAAAAGCACAGGTTGAACAATCCAAGAAAGAGTAGTAAAAATAAAAAGAAAGTGCAGTAAAAGGGTAGGGTAAAGATATGTTTCCAGTCCCCGGCAACGTCGCCAAAAACTTGTTGCGTGTAAAAGTGTCTATCGCAATGTAGTGCAAGTGTACACGACGCAAGTGGTAAAGTGATACGTAAGTATCGGATATCGTCTCCACAGGAACTGGGCTAATAGCTTCAACCTTAGTTTTCTGCACGAAGGGGAAAAGAAAGAGTTTAATAGTTTGTCACGAAATAATAAAGAAGATTGAAAATAAAAGAGTAAAATATTCAAGGTAAAGAATAGGTCGGTATTGATCTGCTCCGTAGTGCAGGTGTTGCAATATCTAAGACTTCTCTGTTCTGTTGTAGCGCCTGTCGCGGTAGCACCTGCTGCGGCAGCCGTCTGTTGTTGTCGCGGCAGCGAACACATAACTCAGCACTTCAAGCTTGGCAAGAATCCCTGCTATGCCCTGGCCTATCCCTAGGTCCAAGTCTATCGATGAACACGTCTTTGATGATACCTCCCGGCGTGAATCGAAGGATGAACACCGATGTTGTTGAATTCTTCCTTAGCCACTTAACCTCGTCCTATCCCTAGGTCCGAGATAGTTCAACCATAAACTGGAGAACCCGTACTTATTCCTTTCGTATACTTAACTCTCCCGATATTAAGTAAAAGTGTAATCTCACAATGCTCTCCTGATACTCTTGCAAGATGTTGAAAAACCAGAATAAGCAAACTTGAAGTCTATTTTATTGAACAAAAGAAAATCCTAAAACAATGCAATCCTTGCAACTACTTTACAGAATCAACCCTTAGCCCTAGGGGAAGTTTAGAACATGATGAGAAGGGAAAACGACTAGGGTTTAGGAGAGAAGGCTAGAGAGTAAGATATCCTTCCCTAGGTCGAATTACATGCCTTTATATAGGCCTTGGGTTCAAGTTTTCTAATATGGCAAGAATACAAGTTTAAACTAAAATAAAACTCTATTAGAGATTAAATCTTCAGAGCATATATCTTTAATTCGTCCTTCCTTCTTGCTTGGATTATTCTTCCTTGAACTTTAGGCTTGGCCTTCATTCTGATCTAGGGCTCAGAAAAATATAAGGGTGCTCCACGACAGACCGGCTTAAATTCCTCTTTCTGTCGAGGTCCACTTCACTTTTTCCCTTCACCATTGATGTCGTCCTTGGCTGCCACGACAGCGGCCGTGGCAGCATCGTCCTTCTCGTCTGCAGTCCAGTTCCTGCGTATGCTTCTCCACTGCCCTGCGTCTGCTTCTCCACTGCCCTCCATCTGTTACAGCAGCTACCTGCAAAAGCAACCAATTTCAGTAGAAACTGTGCCATTTGATATAATTGTGATGTATAATTGAAATCTATCCTAAATGCAATGAATTATGCTTGAATGCAGCAGAAATATGGGTTAAATAAGGGGTAAAATATAGAACTTTTACACACTCAGCACTTCAGTTGTTTAGAGAGAAACAGTTGCAAGATAGATCATTAGCATCTCATGTACAAGACATAGTAGAGGGTAAACCGACATATTTCTGTTTTAGTAGTGATGGAGTCTTGTGTTTCAAGAGTAGAGTAGTTGTTCCGGAAGATGTAGACTTGAGACGCACCATCCTAACTGAAGCTCACAGTAGTCCATTTGCTATGTATCCGGGAAGTACGAAAATGTATCGCGACTTGAAAAATGAGTATTTCTTGGTTGGTTTGAAGAAAGATGTTGCCGAGTTTGTGAGTAAGTGCATGGTTTGTTAGTGAGTTAAAGCCGAGCACCAGTTTCCTTCAAGTTTGTTACAACTGTTGAGAATTCTTGAGTGGAAGTGAGAGAGAATCGCCATGGATTTCGTATCGGGTTTTCCATTGACACCTTCTAAGAAGAATTCGGTTTGGGTAATTGTTTATCTTCTTACGAAATGTGCGCACTTTTTGGCCGTTCACACTTCTTATACTTTAGATAAGTTGGCCGATTTGTATATAAGTGAGATAGTGAGATTGCATGGTGTACCGAAATCTATAGTGTCAGACAGAGATATGAGGTTCACGGTCAGATTTTGGGAGAGTTTGCATAGTGCTTTGGGTACTCAACTGAATTTCAGCACTTTATATCATCCTCAGACCGATGGTTAATTAGAGAGAGTCATACAAGTGTTGGAAGACATGTTGAGATGTTGCATTATTGAATTTTAGGGTTCGTGGGAGAAGCATCTACAGTTAGTAGAGTTTGCGTATAATAACAGTTATCAAGCGAGCATACAAATGTCACCTTACGAAGCTCTGTATGGTAGAAAATGTAGAACACATGTTTGTTGGGCCGAAGCGGGACACAAATTGATACCTTTGCCTGATATGCTTAAGGGTACTACCGAGAAAGTACAGTTGATTTGTGACCGTTTGAAGGCAGCTTCAGATAGACAGAAATCTTATGCAGATTTGAAAAGAAGAGAAATAGAGTATGCCATGGGCGACAAAGTGTTCTTGAAAGTCTAACCTTGGAAAAAGGTGATGAAGTTTGGTAGGAAAGGTAGTTAAGCCCGAGATTCATAGGTCTGTATGAGATAGTTGAGAGAGTTGGTCCCGTTGCCTATAGATTGAAATTGCCGACCGAACTAGAGAAGATTCACAACGTGTTTCATGTCTCGACGCTTCGGAGGTATAGATCAGATCCGTCACATGTTATGCCAGTTGAGGAGATAGAATTGAATCCGGATTTGACATGCGATGAAGAATTAGTTGAGATTTTGGCTTCGGACAACAAAGTGTTGCAAGAAGGACCATTGAGTTGGTTAAGGTTAAATGGCGACACCGAGGAGTGGAAGAAGCCACTTGGGAGAGGAAGGATGACATGATAAAGCAGCTTTCGCATCTCTTTCCGCCAAGTAAATTTTGGGGACGAAATTCCTTAAGTGGGAGAGAGTTATAACGCCCCGAGTTTAGGGCCGGGAGATAATCAGATTAGTCAAGCCGAGTCTGGTTAAGTTTAAATTGGAGAAAAACTATTTTTAACACACCTAAAGTGTTTTAAAAGAGAAAGGGGCAAAAAGGAGATTTTGTAATTGTAAAAAGGGTTTTTGAAAAATTATCATCTTCTCCAACTTGTTTTTCACGTTCAAAAACCTCCCATAACCCCATTTTACTATTCCATTGCCCCAAGCTCTCAATCCAAGTGATTTCTTCAAAGTAATTGATGACTTAACTTGGTTTCATCTTCCTTGAGTCATAAATGTTGAGATTTTTGCAAAACCTATGATTTAAACATGTTTTGATTTTTAAAGTTTGGTTTGAAATGAAAGGAAGTTTATGGGTTTTCGTTTGAGTTGAATATGGTTGAGTTTGAGTGTGTTTTTAACTTTGTTTTATTTCTAAAATAACATAAAAAGGATAGATTGTTATGGGAAACCCGAAATAGGTATTGTGGGTGATTTTAGGAGTTGAAAATCTTGAGTTTTTGGATGGGTTTTAGGTATAAATGACAAATGAAGGTTTAATAGCTTTGAGCTAATATTTAGGGATGTTAAAAGGTAGATTTTTATGGTAAATTCGTTGGGTGTGGCTTCAAGTAGTTTGGGACTGAATTGATATGTATCGGGTGAAATTTGGGGCTTGAATCGATGTGTGTTGTTGCAAGATTGTTGAGTTCCGGGTTTTTATTGTGTTTATTAGTGTAGTAGTGTTCTAATGTTCAGTTTTGGGTTGCTTAAAACAGAGGAATCAGATTCGGGCTTCATGGACGGAAATCCAGGTAGTTCGGAGGCTTGATTCGGCATCTTGGACATCGTTTATGTGTTGGCTGGTGAGTGGATCGATTTTACAAGCCTTAACGTGGTTAAGGCAATGTTTTGGGAGTTTTAGTGGTTTAAGCAATTAAATCGTGTTTTACGTTTTCTCAATGCATGATGAACATGTTATATTGTTATGTGTTGAATTGCTTTGTTGCACATGTTAAGATGTGAGACTTGTGTTTATATTTGCATTGTGAGTACATGCTTTGCATGGAAGTTTGGACATGGTAAGTGGTTCAAGCATCGGTAATGCTTGTGGTTGTGAATGAGTATATTGACACATGTTGAGTTGTTACCGAATATAATTGATCGATCCATATGATTAGAGTGCAATCGAGGTGAAAGTCGCGTGTGGCCTTAGTGATGTTAGATTCCATTTGAGGAGGAGTACGATGATGTGAGATTCCACAGAAGTTGTGTTTTTACTAGACGAGTGAGTACGGTGATGTGAGATTCCACTAGAAGTGTCTAGTGGGTTTGAGAAACTATCCACATATCCGAGTAAAAATGATGAATGTCAATATACCCATGATGTTTTAATTCTCATGTTAAGCATGTTGTTCATCTCTTCTTTTATGCTTATGCATTGTCGGTTACTTTGCTTGTGTTGTGAGAATGAGCATGTGGTAAGCCTATGGCTTGTGGTTGCATTCGGTAAATGCACGTGAAGGTAAATGCATGTTGTTATGTGTTCAAGCATGTGGAGATGATTTGGAAATTGTTTTGGTTTTCAAGCAAACTAATGTTTTAAAACTGCATTGTTGTAGCTACCGTTTTAAGCACCGCTCACTAAGCTTAAACGCTTACGCTCTCTTTTCCAACAATGCATGCCCTTAGACCTACGAAGCAACTCGGGGAACAAGGGAGAATCCAAGGGAGTTTTGTTTGCTCAAGTATGAATTTAGACTTCAATAATTAGTATTAAGCAATAGGATAGGATCTTTATGTTTTGAGGTGTTGTTGGCATGTCTCTTGCTTTAGACAAGTTTTCTTAGTTGTTTTGGGCTTGTATTGCCCTATGCCTTGATGGTTTATGCGTTTGTATAGCTTTTGGCTATGTTGGTGAATGTTATGTATGCTTGCTACCTTTAAGAATCTTGTCTTGTTGGTTGATACATCGTTATGTGTTTATTTTGCTTTATATGTATATCCATGGATGCCTTGAGTCATATGTGTGTTTGTATGTTGCTTAAACGTTTGTTAAATGCCTCAAGTGTTGATTCCATTGTGCTTTTAACAGCTAAAACCTGTTTTGCAGGGCAGGGCGTATCGATACGCTCAAGGGCGGTATCGATACGGTCCTTTGTTTTAGGCAATGCGTACCGGTACGCGGGGGCGTATTGATACCCAATATGCTCTCTAGAAATCTGAGAAATTGACGAGATTTTAGCTTATCGGTACGGGTCTCGTGTGTATCGGTATGATCTTCGTAGTTGACCAAGGGAAGCTGATCGTTAAGGGCGTATCGATACTAGCCTTGAGGGTATCGATACGGTTTCCCTAGGTTTTACTTGGGGTGTTGACCAAGTACATGCGTACTGATACAGTCCTTTAGCATATCGATACAACCTATTGTAAAATTTGAAAGGGGTTATCTTAATTGTCTATTTTGCTTGTTTTGTATCTATGTGTGTTTTCCGCTGCGTGTCCCCTCACATAGGATATAATTAATTCATCTAGACAAGATAACTTTAAAAGAAATTTTTTATGGTTGCTAATCGGAGTGGAGCTTGAACAAGTTTCGCTTCGG
Organism: Hibiscus tridactylites; assembly: GCA_958450335.1. Lineage (NCBI taxonomy): Eukaryota > Viridiplantae > Streptophyta > Magnoliopsida > Malvales > Malvaceae > Hibiscus > Hibiscus tridactylites. The sequence goes on along the minus strand of OY288287.1, from coordinate 56,352,320 downwards.
TTTTCCCCATGTAACACATTTGATCCGGTCTGGCGGCTAGGTCGGGTCGAGGAGGTTACATTTCTAACACTTTTAATATATATATATATATATCATTTCTTTTAATGAAGAAATTAAATTAAACGTGAATGAATCGGTATCCTAATTTTTATTTTCAAATAAGAATTAACATGTCTTATTGCCAAAAAGGGAAAAAAAATACATCATTATAATTTTTTTGACAAATCTTGATTCTAATCCTATCTAGAGGAAAGGGAAGGGGATCTAAGAGTAGAGATATAAAAAGTTGAATCAACCTAAAAACCTGACTGAAACCTGCTCGAGTCAGAACCTAGTTTGACCCGAAATCGATCTGTAACCGACTGTTGTTTACCCGAACCCGAGTTGGACCTAATATTGTAGTAACCGGACTCGACCTGCATCTGACTAAGAACGACCCGAACCCGAATTGAACATGTTACTGTGGACCTGAAACTCGACTGAAACGAACTCGAACCTAAGATTGACCTGGCAGATAACCGATATTACCTAACTTAATCAACTTGAGATCCGATTTTACCGGACATGTTTTGAACTCGGCCTGTTAATTGACCCGACTTGTTTTGAACCCAACCTGTTGTTGACTTGAACTGATATTGAACTTGCTTGATATTTACCTTTAATATGGTAAAATGAAGTATTTGAAAAATTATGAATTTATTATATTATAATATCGTAAACTAATTTGCACCTTTTAAATTATTAATTTTTGTATTTAAAATCTTTTTGTTAAATAATTCAATCATTTACTATTAATTTATTAAATTATATACAAGAATATAATCAATTTAAAGCGTTGATAAATGTAAACTGTTAATTTTTTAAATCAATTTAAAGTATAAAATAATCTTTTTGTTATATATATAATCATTTAAAAAATATCAAAAAAACAAAAAAAATATTTATGTTTTCCTTTAACCAAATCAACTTGACACTAAATACTAAGTATATATATTCATTTGCCTTTTTTTCTTATTAGCTTGACTAAATTTTATTGGGGAAGATTGAAAATTAGTTGTTGAGTTGATAAAAACCAAATGTTAGAAGGTTAACCGTTTCAATGTTTTAAATTCATAGTTGTAATTATAATACCGTAATTTTTAATTATTTTACACAAATTTATGCTGTTGATAAAGGTGAAAATGAAGTAAACTTAAAAAATAAAGTATATTAATTTAAGTCATGTTTTGGAGGGAATTGGATTGGAGAGAAAGTTGACCAAATTCCTTTGTTATGAAACATGGCCGGCGTGAACTGGATTGGAGGGAAAGTTCCCGCAATTTTTTAGGTTTATGGGAAAATGGCGCATTATGCCCTTCCTTGTTTAGACACTTTTCATTTAAGTCGTGTTTTCACTTTTAAATTTTAGTTTAGTTCAATTAGTTCCTAGAATAGTTGATCATTTTTATTTTTCCTTTAAGATTAGGTTCTTTTAATTAGTTCCTTAGTTAATTAGTTAGTTAGTAAGCCCATAAAATTCACACAGTTTAGTTTAACCATGCTTAATGTAGGATTTTTTATTAAGTGTTTCAATGGAATTTTAATTTGTTAAATTTGACCATTAAATTTGGATCTTAATTAAAATTATTATTGTTTGAGGTTATGAGATTAGTTTATGGGTTGAGGTTTGGGTTTAAGGGTAAATGTGTTAAGTTGAGTGTTTGGGGTTATGAGATTAGTTTAGAGATTAGGAGAGTATGCCTGCACTCTAATTATTAGTGATTTTAAGATTTAGGTGTTGAGGTTCGGAGGTTATCGGTAAATGTGTCAAAAGGAATGTTTGGGGTAATAGGATGGGTTTAGAGATGCATGGGTTCACGTTTGAGGTTTAGGGGTAAATGTGTCTAGTTGATTGTTTGAGGTTATGAGATTAGTTTAGGGATTTAGGGGTTGTGGTTATGGGATTGGGCTTGCACTTTAATTATTAGTGAATAATGCTTGTAAGATTTAGGGGTTCTAGTTTAGGGATTAGAGGTAAATGTGTCAAGTGGGGTGTTTTTGGGTAATGGGATTAGTTTAGGGATTAGGGGATTAGGCTTGTACTCTAATTATTAGTAAATAGTACTTCTAAGATTTATGGCTTCATGTTTGGGGTTTAGGGGTAAATGTTTTAAGTGAAATGTTTGGGGTAATGAGATTAGTTTAAGGATTTAGTGGTTGAGTTAGAGGTTTAGGGGTATAAATAATACATGTTTAAGTTGATTGTTTGGAATTTGGGCTACGAGATTAGTTTAGGGATTTGAGGATTAGGCTTGTACTTTAATTATCAGTGATGGTAAGATTTAGGGGTTGAGGTTATGGGTAAATGTGTCAACTTGAGTGTTTGGTGTTATAGGATTAGATTAGGGATTTGAGGTTTATTTCTGTTCAAATTAGTCCCTAATTTTTAACCGAATTAACCCCCAATTTATTTTAAAATTTTATAATATAGTCCAATATTTTAAATATGAAGATATTTTTGTTCATTATAGTTCATATCCCTAAAACTTTATTTTTAGCTGATATTGACTCATATATATATTTGTGGTAATTTAGTTGAATAATATTTTTGTTTATTCTAGTCCCTACAATTTAATTTTTATTCAAATTTGCCCTATATTGATTTATATTTTTGGAAATTTAGTCCAATTTATTCTAGTCCCTAAAATTTAATTTTTATTCCAAATTAACCTTTTTTGTAATTTTGTCCAAAGTTAAAGAAAAGAACAACAACAACCTCCATTTTTAGCTCAAATCCCAAGGGACGGTACCCAATACCCAACCAATTCCAATTCCAAACGCCCAACGGCCAATTCCCATCTTTCAATTTCAAATGAAATCGAGTAAACAATTAAGTTAACCAATGGAGGGGAAAATTGTTGCGTGTAAAATAGTCTATCGCAATGGTAGTGCAAGTGTACACGACGCAAGTAGTAAAGTGATACGAAGTATCGGATATCGTCTCCACAGGGATTGGGCTAATGACTTCACCTTGATTTACTGCACGAAGTAAAGGAAATATTTTAGAAAGTTGTCACGAATAATAAAGTAAAAACGTAAATAAAAGGATTGAATTATCAAGATAGAAAGAATGGGCCGGTATTGAATTGCTCGGTAGCGCAGGTATTGAATTGCTTAGGATCTCCAGTTCTGTCGTCGCTCCCGTCGTCGACAGCACCTGTCGCGGCGGCTGTCCGTTGGCAGTTGCGACAGCAGACACACCAACTCCGTACTTCAAGCTTGGCAAGAATCCCAGATTTGCCTTGCCCTATCCCTAGGCACAAGTCTGTCGATGAACACGTCTTTGATGATACCTCCCGGCGTGAATCGAAGGATGAACACCGATGTGTATGAATTCTTCCTTAGCCACTTAACCTCGCCTTATCCCTAAGCACGAGATGGTTCAACTATAAACTAGAGAACGCGCTTTTATCTCTTTCGTATACTTAACTCTCCCGATGCTAAGTAAATAGATAACCTCACAATGCTCTCCCGATGCTCTTGCAAGATATTAAAACCAAGATAAAAGAACTTGAAGTTATTTTATTGAACTTGAAAAATCCTAAAACAAAGCAACCCTTGCAACTACTTTACAAAACAACCCGTAGCCCTAGGGGGAATTTAGAACATGTCGGTGACGGGTGGACGGCAGGGGTTTTGGTTTTCGGTTATGGGGTAATCGGTTATGCCCTAGGTTTAATCTATGCCCTTTATATAAGCTTTGGGCTCAAGTTATCTAAGGTAACAAGGATTACAACTTTAATTAAAAGTAAGATTCTAATAAAGACTAAATCTCTAAAGTCTCCTACTTTCCAGCCGCATCCCTATTTTGTGGGAATTTCTTTCCTTGAGCTTTGGCTTGACATATCTTTTGATCCGGGGCTTGGAAAATTATTTGGCTTCCACACGACAGACGAGCAGATTTTTCTCTATCTATCGAGGTCCACTTCACTTTTCCTCTTCAATGATCTGCTGTCACCATGCTGGCACGACAGGTCCATGACAGGTTCGTCTTCTTCAGCTGCTTGTCCAGTTCAGCTCTCCTGCTTATCTGCCCTGCGCCTGCCTTCATTGTCAACCATGGCAGTTACCTGCAAAATACACCATCTTTTAGTAGAATCCGTGCCTTTTATATAATTGTGATGTTTTATTGAAAACTAACCTAAATGCAATGCAATGATGCTTGAATGCAGCAGAAATATGGGTTAAAAAGGGTGTAAATAATAGAACTTTTACACACTCAACACACCCCCAAACTCAAGTTTTTGCTTGTCCTCAAGCAATCAAGACCTAAAAGAAAAATGAAAATTTTTGTGTTGGCCTTTAAACAGTGAACTGTCCCTTACCTGTCGCTCATTCTCTATGGCAGCAGCATCCTGTCGGAAAGATTAGGATCTGTCCGGAATCTCCCTATAGCTCTCGTGCAGTGTGTGCATGCTTGTGAACAGTTATATGCTAAGACTCTCTTAGTTTCACTAGAATATTCAACTTCTTAACTCGAAATTTTTTATGCCAAAGTTTATTTTTTTTAGAAGGCACATTTTCATGCTTCTTTTTCTTCTATTTTCAAGCTAAAATTTTCTAGAGCCAGTTTTGGGCACCTCTAGTTAGCTTCCTAGAGCCGGTTTCGGGCACCTCTAGGTTTTTGATTTTCTTTTGCTAAACTTCTTTTCCTAGAGCCAGTGTTAGGCACCTCTAAGGGCTATCCAAGTTCTAAGCTTCCTATTCTAGTTTGGCTAAAAGAAATCTAAGCAATATAACAGTCACAAAAGTGTTTAAGTTTTCAGAACTATAGAAAGGCTCTAAACTTTTCCTTAACCTGTCCTAAAGATGCTGCCACGACAGAGCCGTCATGACAGGTAAGTTAACTTCACAGTTTTAAGCCAACAGTTTAATTTTTTTTGATTTTTTTTTAGAAAAATAAGTAAATAAAAAGACACAACAATTAATCAAAAGATGTGCTAAAGACTCCATTAAATATGGAGGGTTGCCACCCCCAAACTCGAGGGTTGCATTGCCCTCAATGCAAAATGACATAAAAGCAAATAAAGAAAAACAAGATAAATAAAAGTACATCACAAATATATAAGGGCAGGCAGCAATAAGAGGAGAAAAAGAAATAAAAACTTAAATTTTATTCGCTGTCCTCGCTGCTGCTGCTGACGCGGATCTGATGTCGGCGTCTGCGTTGTGGAGGTGGCTGGGCAGGTTCCGGAGCAGGTTGATCAACAGGTTCATCAGCCTGTTGAGGGGCAGGGTCTTCCTCCGGTTGGGGGACAGGGTGGTCAGCAGGTTGAAGGGCAGGTGGCTCCACTAGCCTGACATCGGAACTGCTGCTGCTGTCCCAGCTGCTGGTCATGATGGCTTTGGACAGCCTTCTCTTGTTGGCCACATGCTTAATACGTTTTACCCGCGTGAAGGCGCTGTCCAAATTCCTCCGGACAAGAGGGTTGTCATCAGTGGCAGCTCGCTTGGTTCCTCGAGGGGAGGTGTCTGCCGGTGGGCTGCCGGCTGCCGTCGGGAAGGTGTGGAGGAGGCAGATTCTCTGTGGGGAGAGACAGGTGGTGTGGGAGTGGGGGAGGGGATATTGAAATAATGGGCTGGGAAGGTGGGAAAAATGACATCCGGAAAATGTAAAGTATTGGTAATGAAATTTACCGTTGCATTGGAGAAGTCACGGATGAAAGTCATCAAACCCATCTGGCGCTCCTCTATCCTCAAGACGGCAGCAAGGATGTGGGCGTTCTGATCTGCCGGAGCGGTGTTGGTGGCAGCTTCTGGGGCAGGTTCGGTGGTAGGCTCATCATCAGACTCAGCAGGAGGGGCGTTTGGATCGAAGGCGTTGAGGGGCGATACGACGATGATCTCCATGAGGCTGGAGATGTTGCTGTCTGTCCAGCCGCTGCCCTTCTTGATTTTGTCTGAAGGGTCCTCCGGTACGGCAGCGCAGCGGCAGAGGGCAGTGATGGTGAAGGGCAGGCAGAGTCGTGAGTCTGATCGGAAAGCACAATCGAGAATGCTGTCCCGCATGTACCTGCCCACATTGATGGGCCTGTCATGCATGATAGAGTGGATGAGGGCCAACCGTTGTCTGTTGACTGTCGTATGGTGGGACGAGGGCAGGATACGCTTTTTGATAAAAGCGTTCCATAGTTTTGCCTCAGGGAGTAGCTGCCCCCTATTGACAGAGTGGGGGTTCTTCTTACTTGTGCTCCATGTCGTTCCCGCTTCTGTCAACTCCCTCATGACAGCATCATGGCCGGCAGCGTCGAGGGTGTCCCAAAATTGTTGATGAGCATCATCATTGGGGCCAAAGAAGAGGCCGAATACATGTTTGATGCTGCTGGCGGTGAAAGGAACTGTCACTCCTCGGACGGTGACAGATGTCGCCGTCTTGCTTTCGATCGCCGCATAAAATTCCCTGACCAGAGTGTCATTAAGTTCTGCCGGCTGCTCGGCAAAGTCTTCCCAAAGTTGTGCTGTTATGGCCTTCATAATGAACGGCCGGAGTCCCATATGGGGGGCATCTCTATTATAGATGAAGCTCCGTTCCTCCCATAGTTCCTTTTTAGCGAACGGGGATGCTGCTGCTGAAGAAGAAGCGGCAGCAGCGTTCTGACGGGTTTGTCGTGAAGACATTTTGGTTGCAAGGGCTGAAAAAGAAAGAAAATAGATAAAACTAGAAGAGAATAGCAAGAGAGAAAATCAGAAGTGATGAAAAATGAAAAGGAGAAGGGGTTTATATAGCGGTCGAGGAGCTACCCATTTAATGCCACAACGGCAGGCGGGAATAACGGGGCGGCAGATTGAATGTAGCGTGTCTGACGCGTCTGACGTGCATTAATGCGTCTGCTGTGCGTCTGCCGCACGCTTCTTCGTCTGTTGTGCGTCTGTTGACAGCCTGTCAAATCCATCTGCGCCGGCAGCCGAAACGACAGGTTACTATAAATGGGCTTTATAGGGCTGGTGGATGAGCGGTGGGCTTGGGCCACTTCGTCTTTCTCACTTGCCTCCTTTATTTCCTAAAAACTGAAATTAAAAACAAAACATTATTCGAAGAAAATAAATCTAATTCCTAATAAATAATAATAATAAAAATAAAAATAAAAATATAAAATTAGGTTAAATTAGGGATGCCTTGTGGGGCATCACCTAAAGTAACCACTTCCTGTATTCCTGGGGCTTCAGTCCCTTGATAGTGCTTGAGGCGTTGTCCATTAACTTTGAATTGGTGCCCGTCCTTTATTGATTGAATTGTAATGGCACCATGGGGAAAAACTTGAACTACTTGGAACGGGCCAGACCATCTAGATTTGAGCTTCCCTGGAAAGAGTTTCAACCTAGAATTAAACAACAACACAAGCTGCCCTGGGCAGAACTGTCGTGGCAGCAACTTCTTGTCATGCCACTTCTTAGTTTTTTCCTTGTAAATCCTTGCATTGTCCTAGGCCATTGTCCGTATTTCATCGATCTCATTCAAATCTAACAGCCTTTTCTGGCCTGCCTTGTCCAAGTCCATGTTTACTGCCTTGATCGCCCAATATGCCTTGTGCTCAATCTCGACAGGCAGGTGACAGGTTTTCCCATAAATCAAACGGTATGGAGACATGCCCAATGGAGTCTTGAAAGCTGTTCTGTATGCCCATAGTGCATCATTCAGAAGCAAAGACCAATCTTTCCTAGTTGGTTTAACCATTTTTTCAAGAATGTTCTTCACTTCCCTATTGGATATCTCAGCCTGTCCATTGGTCTGTGGGTGGTATGCTGTCGCGATCCTGTGCTTGACACCATATTTTCTTAAGGCGGCAGCAATTACTTTGTTGTCAAAATGTCTCCCTTCATCACTGATAATCGCCCTAGGGATGCCAAATCTAGAAAAGATGTTTTTGTGCAAAAACTTTTGGACCGTTTTGGCATCATTCTTTTGAGTTGCGATTGCTTCTACCCACTTGGAGACATAATCCACTGCTAGGAGGATGTAAAGATTTCCACATGAAGATGGAAAAGGTCCCATAAAATCAATCCCCCAAACGTCGAAGATTTCGACTTTTAAAATATTTTGCAGTGGCATCTCGTTTCTCCTCGAGATGTTACCTGTCCGCTGGCACCTGTCGCAGTTTTTGTAAAATTCCTGTGCGTCCTTATACAGTGTCGGCCAGTAGAACCCTGACTGCAGCACCTTGGCAGCAGTTTTATTGCCTCCTAAGTGTCCTCCATATTGTGAAGCATGACAGTGATGGAGAATGTCTTCTTGTTCTTCTTGTGGTATACATCTCCTTATAACCTGATCTGCGCACATTTTGAAAAGAAGAGGTTCGTCCCAATAATAATGTTTAACATCATTTTGAAACCTCTTCCTGGCTTGATAAGTAAGATCAGAAGGTAATATTCCATTAACTATAAAATTAACGAAATCAGCATACCAGGGAAGGTTAGAAGACTTACCTGCCGCCATGGCTGTCGCGACAGCTATTGCGGCAGCAAAGAGCTGCTCATCTGGGAAGGTCTCAAGTATGTGTGTCTCATCAATGGGTAGACTCTGTCCCATCTCCAACCTCGACAAGTGATCTGCCACCTGATTTTCTGTCCCCTTTTTATCTTTTATCTCAAGGTTGAATTCTTGTAATAGTAAGATCCACCGTATCAACCTTGGCTTTGCATCCTTTTTTGCAAATAAATACTTGAGGGCAGAGTGGTCGGTGTGTATTATAACCTTCGTTCCAAGTATGTAAGAACGAAACTTGTCGATGGAGAACACCACAGCTAACAGCTCCTTTTCTGTGGTGGTATAATTCACTTGGGCATCATTCAATGTTTTGCTGGCATAATATATGACATGAAACAGCCTGTCCTTGCGCTGCCCAAGTGCTGCCCCGACAGCATAGTCACTAGCGTCACACATAATCTCAAACGGTTGTGTCCAGTCTGGTGGCTGTACTATGGGGGCTGTCACTAGCTTTTCCTTCAGAACCTTGAATGCTTCAGTACATTCTTCATTAAAATCAAAGGGTCGGTTCTGCTCTAAGAGATGACATAGGGGTTTCGTGATTTTTGAGAAATTGGCAATGAATCTCCTATAAAAACCAGCATGCCCTAGAAAACTTCTAATGCCCTTGACTGTTGTTGGCGGCGGCAGCTTCTCTATGACTTCAATCTTTGCCCTGTCGACTTCTATACCACGGCAGCTAATCTTATGGCCTAGGACTATCCCTTCATCCACCATAAAATGGCATTTTTCCCAATTAAGAACAAGATTAGCTTTTTCACATCTTTCAAGTACCTTTTGAAGGTTGCCGAGGCAGCTCTCAAAATCGTCTCCAAAGACGGAAAAATCATCCATGAAGATCTCGAGGAAGTCTTCTACCATGTCGGAGAATATTGCCATCATGCACCTTTGGAAGGTGGCAGGTGCGTTACAGAGGTCGAACGGCATCCTCCTAAATGCGTATGTTCCGTAGGGGCATGTGAAAGTCGTTTTCTCTTGGTCCTCCGGTGTAATAGCAATTTGGTTATAACCTGAGTAACCATCAAGAAAACAATAGTAAGGTTTACCCGCTAATCTGTCAAGCATTTGATCAATAAAGGGTAACGGAAAGTGGTCCTTTCGGGTAGCTTTGTTAAGCTTCCGATAGTCCATACAAACCCTCCAACCGGTTACCGTCCTGGTTGGGATTAACTCGTTGTTTTCGTTGGTTATCACGGTCATGCCTCCTTTCTTGGGAACACATTGCACCGGGCTTACCCATTTGCTGTCGGAGATGGCGTAAATAATACCAGCATCTAACCATTTAATTATTTCTTTACGCACTACCTCCTTCATTGCAAGGTTTAACCGCCTTTGGGCATCAATAGTCGGCTTATGATCTTCCTCTAGGAGGATTTTGTGCATACAGATTGCCGGACTAATGCCCTGAATGTCTGCTATCGTCCATCCTATCGCCCTTTTATGCTGCCTCAGCATGTCGATCAGCTGTCGTTCCTGTTCCTGCGGCAGCTTAGCAGAGATGATTACGGGCAGTGTGTCATCACAACCAAGATAAGCATATTTAAGCTGCCCTGGCAGGGGCTTAAGTTCTAAGACAGGTGGTTCAACAGTAGAGGGCTTTTGGATTAAATGGTTATCCGAAGTGTAATTCAAAGGTTCGAATAACTTACCTGGACGATGGTCTAACCAGCTTACCTCCTCATGACCTTCAGTATCAGATGTATCGGATTCAGAGGAGTTGCTGTCATCGGTGCTGCCGTCGTTGCTGTCGTCGTCACTGTCATGACAGGCTTGTAGGTGGCTGTCGCAACAGTGACCAAATTTTATATCTCGGCAGCCCGTCCTGATGCAGGGTTGATCAAAGGTCACCTCAATGATGGCCTTGCATTCCTCGTCCACATCGGCATGTTTCATTGCTTGGAGAACATTCAACTTAATTTCTTGATCGTTCACGCGCATGGTGAGTTCTCCTTTCTCCACATCAATCAATGATCTTCCCGTGGCTAAGAAGGGTCGCCCAAGGATGACTGGTGCGTTCTCATCTGCCTCACAATCTAAAATAAGAAAGTCAGTAGGAAAAATAAGTTTATCCACTCTTACCAAGATATCTTCAATTTTTCCCTCGGGGTGAACGTAAGAGCGGTCGGCTAGCTGTAGGGTAACTGTCGTGGGCCGCGCCTTGCCAATACCTAGTTTCTGAAAAACAGATTTGGGCATTAGATTAACACTAGCACCAAGATCACAAAGTGCCTTACCCACAAATTTATCGCCGATTACGCAAGGTATGAGGAAGCTCCCTGGATCCTTCTTTTTCTGGGGTGGTTGCCGATGAAGAATACTCATGCAACCTTCTTGCATCCTTACCGTTTCAAATTCCCCAAGTTTAGATTTTTTAGACATGACATCCTTGAGAAATTTAGCATAACCGGGCATCTCCCTAACAGCATCTAATAACGGAATGTTAATATGAACCTGTTTAAAAATATCATAAATTTTTTTGAGTTGAGATTCATGCTTAGCTTGCTGTATCCGTTGTGGAAAAGGTGGTGGGGGACGATAATCAGCAATGCGTCCTTCCCACTGCATACGAATCTGAGGACGATAATCTTCCTTTTTCTCCTCTGTCGCTTCTACTGTCGTGACAGGCTCATCGGCAGCAGTCTGTTTGTCACCTGTCGGGGCAGCTTCCTCGGCAGGTTCCTTTTCTGTATCAACTTCTTTTTCCGGCCCTGGTAGCTTTTTCCCACTCCTAGTAGTAATCGCCTTACATTGCTCATGTGGGGACGGTCTAGCATTTTCAGTATTGCTAGGGAAACCTCCATTCTGCCTTGGTTTAATATGCTGTGACACCTGACCCATTTGTGTCTCTAGAGATTTCAAGGTGGCCTCATGGTTTGTCATTCTCATCTTAGTTTCATCCATAAAATTTTCCGTCTTCTTGACAAACTGATTAATATTATCCATATACGTGCCAGTTTGAGACATAAAGGTGGCCAGAGTCTGCTCCAATACACTACTCGTAGCAGGTGGTGGCTGCTGTTGTTGCTGAGGCGGCAGGTTCTGCGGCAGGTTCTGCGGCTGCAGTTGCTGTCGCGTCAACAATCTAGGACCCCCCTGATTCTGATTATATGCTTGCGGATTTAGGGCATTGTTAGGGTTACTCCAGGAAAATTTGGGATCTTTCCTCCAATTAGGGTTGTAGTTGTTGGAATTGTAGTTCGGCTTGTAATTTCCAACATATTTTCCCTCTTCTATATTTATAGGGCATTCTTCACTACTATGATTTCCTTCACAAGTAGCGCAAATTTCCTCGACAGCAAATCCGCGTAAGTCCTCTTCACTCAATAAGTGTTTCATGGCTTTAGTGAGGAATGCTACCTGTGATTTCATAGTGCTGTCGGCCTCATAATCCTTGACAGCAAGTACCCGTTTACCCCCTCTTCTAGCTGTCGGAAACTGCTCCTCATTCTTGGATAGATTTTTTAGAACTTGCAATGCCTCGTCTGGATCTTTATCCAATAATAGTCCATTTGCTGCAGAATCAATACGAATGTGAGTTTGTAAGTTAGCAGCATTATAAAACTTAGTTACCTGATTCCAGACGGGGAATCCATGCATTGGGCAGTTCCGTAGAAGAGTAGTAAATCTGTCCCAGGCCTCGTGCATCGGTTCGTCATCTTCCTGTTGAAAAGTAGCAATTTCGTTACGTAATCGCTCAGATAGATGCGAAGGATTAAAACGAGATAAAAATTCACGAGTTAGATCTGCCCAAGTCATAATAGAACCCGGTGTAAGTTTATTCCACCAAGTTTTAGCTCTGTCCCTCAATGAATGGGGGAATAACCGAAGCCTCAGTATCTCCGGACTAACTCCTGGTAGCCTAAACGAACCACAGATCTCCTGGAACGTTTTGAGATGCTCTCTAGCATCTTCTGTTGCAGAGCCACTAAACTGCCCGACGTTGTTGATCATACTAAACATGACAGGCTTAAGCTCGAAGTTGTCAACATCAATATCCGGCAGCGTGGTCTCCAGCTCTACATGATCGTTCAGCATGTAGTCGCGACATGACCGTCGTCCACCTGCCCCAGGCGGGTCACCGACAGGCGGTATGTCTCCTCCAGCAGGCTGGTTACGGGCCATCTGCTCTAGCTGTTCTTCAAGGTATTCGTTCCTGTCTAAAAGGTGGCGAATCTGTTTCTTGAGATTGAATGATCGTTCGATTTCCGGATCTAACTTATACTCAGGATCTTCGCCTCTTTTCGATCTGCGCATAAACAAGAGAACCTTGTGAAAAGCAAGAGTTGAAAACACAAAATAAAAATTAAAGAAAAACTAAAAACGAAAACAAAAATAAAAATAAAAACAAAAAGTGCGATAAAAGAAAGATGTAGTTATGTTGCCAATCCCCGGCAACGGCGCCAAAAACTTGTTGCGTGTAAAATAGTCTATCGCAATGGTAGTGCAAGTGTACACGACGCAAGTAGTAAAGTGATACGAAGTATCGGATATCGTCTCCACAGGGATTGGGCTAATGACTTCACCTTGATTTACTGCACGAAGTAAAGGAAATATTTTAGAAAGTTGTCACGAATAATAAAGTAAAAACGTAAATAAAAGGATTGAATTATCAAGATAGAAAGAATGGGCCGGTATTGAATTGCTCGGTAGCGCAGGTATTGAATTGCTTAGGATCTCCAGTTCTGTCGTCGCTCCCGTCGTCGACAGCACCTGTCGCGGCGGCTGTCCGTTGGCAGTTGCGGCAGCAGACACACCAACTCCGTACTTCAAGCTTGGCAAGAATCCCAGATTTGCCTTGCCCTATCCCTAGGCACAAGTCTGTCGATGAACACGTCTTTGATGATACCTCTCGGCGTGAATCGAAGGATGAACACCGATGTGTATGAATTCTTCCTTAGCCACTTAACCTCGCCTTATCCCTAAGCACGAGATAGTTCAACTATAAACTAGAGAACGCGCTTTTATCTCTTTCGTATACTTAACTCTCCCGATGCTAAGTAAATAGATAACCTCACAATGCTCTCCCGATGCTCTTGCAAGATATTAAAACCAAGATAAAAGAACTTGAAGTTATTTTATTGAACTTGAAAAATCCTAAAACAAAGCAACCCTTGCAACTACTTTACAAAACAACCCATAGCCCTAGGGGGAATTTAGAACATGTCGGTGACGGGTGGACGGCAGGGGTTTTGGTTTTCGGTTATGGGGTAATCGGTTATGCCCTAGGTTTAATCTATGCCCTTTATATAAGCTTTAGGCTCAAGTTATCTAAGGTAACAAGGATTACAACTTTAATTAAAAGTAAGATTCTAATAAAGACTAAATCTCTAAAGTCTCCTACTTTCCAGCCGCATCCCTATTTTGTGGGAATTTCTTTCCTTGAGCTTTGGCTTGACATATCTTTTGATCCGGGGCTTGGAAAATTATTTGGCTTCCACACGACAGACGAGCAGATTTTTCTCTATCTATCGAGGTCCACTTCACTTTTCCTCTTCAATGATCTGCTGCCACCATGCTGGCACGACAGGTCCATGACAGGTTCGTCTTCTTCAGCTGCTTGTCCAGTTCAGCTCTCCTGCTTATCTGCCCTGCGCCTGCCTTCATTGTCAACCATGGCAGTTACCTGCAAAATACACCATCTTTTAGTAGAATCCGTGCCTTTTATATAATTGTGATGTTTTATTGAAAACTAACCTAAATGCAATGCAATGATGCTTGAATGCAGCAGAAATATGGGTTAAAAAGGGTGTAAATAATAGAACTTTTACACACTCAACACACCCCCAAACTCAAGTTTTTGCTTGTCCTCAAGCAATCAAGACCTAAAAGAAAAATGAAAATTTTTGTGTTGGCCTTTAAACAGTGAACTGTCCCTTACCTGTCGCTCATTCTCTATGGCAGCAGCATCCTGTCGGAAAGATTAGGATCTGTCCGGAATCTCCCTATAGCTCTCGTGCAGTGTGTGCATGCTTGTGAACAGTTATATGCTAAGACTCTCTTAGTTTCACTAGAATATTCAACTTCTTAACTCGAAATTTTTTATGCCAAAGTTTATTTTTTTTAGAAGGCACATTTTCATGCTTCTTTTTCTTCTATTTTCAAGCTAAAATTTTCTAGAGCCAGTTTTGGGCACCTCTAGTTAGCTTCCTAGAGCCAGTTTCGGGCACCTCTAGGTTTTTGATTTTCTTTTGCTAAACTTCTTTTCCTAGAGCCAGTGTTAGGCACCTCTAGGGGCTATCCAAGTTCTAAGCTTCCTATTCTAGTTTGGCTAAAAGAAATCTAAGCAATATAACAGTCACAAAAGTGTTTAAGTTTTCAGAACTATAGAAAGGCTCTAAACTTTTCCTTAACCTGTCCTAAAGATGCTGCCACGACAGAGCCGTCATGACAGGTAAGTTAACTTCACAGTTTTAAGCCAACAGTTTAATTTTTTTTATTTTTTTTTAGAAAAATAAGTAAATAAAAAGACACAACAATTAATCAAAAGATGTGCTAAAGACTCCATTAAATATGGAGGGTTGCCACCCCCAAACTCGAGGGTTGCATTGCCCTCAATGCAAAATGACATAAAAGCAAATAAAGAAAAACAAGATAAATAAAAGTACATCACAAATATATAAGGGCAGGCAGCAATAAGAGGAGAAAAAGAAATAAAAACTTAAATTTTATTCGTTGTCCTCGCTGCTGCTGCTGACGCGGATCTGATGTCGGCGTCTGCGTTGTGGAGGTGGCTGGGCAGGTTCCGGAGCAGGTTGATCAACAGGTTCATCAGCCTGTTGAGGGGCAGGGTCTTCCTCCGGTTGGGGGACAGGGTGGTCAGCAGGTTGAAGGGCAGGTGGCTCCACTAGCCTGACATCGGAACTGCTGCTGCTGTCCCAGCTGCTGGTCATGATGGCTTTGGACAGCCTTCTCTTGTTGGCCACATGCTTAATACGTTTTACCCGCGTGAAGGCGCTGTCCAAATTCCTCCGGACAAGAGGGCTGTCATCAGTGGCAGCTCGCTTGGTTCCTCGAGGGGAGGTGTCTGTCGGTGGGCTGCCGGCTGCCGTCGGGGAAGGTGTGGAGGAGGCAGATTCTCCGTGGGGAGAGACAGGTGGTGTGGGAGTGGGGGAGGGGATATTGAAATAATGGGCTGGGAAGGTGGGAAAAATGACATCCGGAAAATGTAAAGTATTGTTAATGAAATTTACCGTTGCATTGGAGAAGTCACGGATGAAAGTCATCAAACCCATCTGGCGCTCCTCTATCCTCAAGACGGCAGCAAGGATGTGGGCGTTCTGATCTGCCGGAGCGGTGTTGGTGGCAGCTTCTGGGGCAGGTTCGGTGGCAGGCTCATCATCAGACTCAGCGGATTCGATTCTCATCGAGACACTATAATCCGAGTCGAGTTTTTTCAAAGCTTTGAAACTGTTTATTCTAACAACGATAGTCGTGGTTGGTTAAACCAGAAAACTAGAATCTAAAAATTGATTTTAGATTATCGGTTTACCAGAGAGAAAAACAAGTTACAACGGTTGGGCCTTGTAGACTGTAACCGACATGTATCCGGAGTGGAAATTTTCTTTTTCAATGATCATTTTGAATTGAAGCGGAGTAAAAGCCTGAGGCTAGTTAAATTCATTAATTTATTTTTACCATATTTATTTCTGCAGTCACTTTTACTTAATCTACAATTTTCAATCAAAACCCCATGTTCACTAAATTACCATACAACAGTCAGAATCAGAACAACCATATATCAGAGACTCCTTAGTCCATGTGGACCGACTCCTTCTCTATACTACACTTTTTCTATATTTATTATGAGATAAAGGATATTTATTTGACAATTCATGATGCTTGCGAAATTGACGTCGTTGTCGGAGAACTCGACAAAGTTACTAATATAGTTGTTTTTTATTTATGACCAGAAAAAATCCAGGCAATCTAGTAGATTTTGTACTGGAGATTGAAGCATTAGCCCGAAGACTACACGCACAAACACTTCGAGAAAAATAGCAATAACGAAGACATCGACCACAACGATTTTAACAAGACCTAGAAATATCCTCCGAAGCTGAAATATACTTTGAGTACACTAGTTGCGAACAGACTTCAATGGCAGACTAAGACCAAACCATCCGCCAACTTGTCGCAGCACCAGACGATCAACAACCCTTGTGCATTACATTCCTGAATGGTGAAATACCTTTCGTACTCAAGACGGGTTTGATTCATCTTCTACCAACTTTTCAAGGCTTGCCCAGTGAAATTCCTCACAAGCACCTCAAAGAATTTCATATGATTTGTTTGAGTACAAAACCATATGGAGTATCTGAAGACCAAATAAAACTTGGCGTTTTTCCATTTTTCTTTAGTTGATATTTCCAAGGATTGGTTATTTGATTTACCTTCAAATTTTGTTAAAACTTGGACTGATATGACGCGACTTTTTCTTGACAGGTTTTTTCTTGCGAAAAAGGCAAGCGAATTATGGCAGAACATCCTCAGTATCCGACAAAAGGATATCAAGTCACTATATGACTATTGGGAGAGATTTAAGAAGTTATGCGCACACTGCCCCTAACATGGGCTCTCAGAACAAACGCTACTCCATTACTTTTACTAGGGGCTAACCCCAATAGAAATGAAGATGACTGATGCAGCGAGTGGAGGGGCGCTTGTGAACATGACCCCAACAGCGGCAAGAACTCTGATCTCTACGATAGCCGCTATCTCCCAGTAATTTTGCCCTTCTAGTGAACCCTCTCGATGAGTTCGTGAGGTAAGTACAGATTCCTTAGAGAATAAAATTGACAATCTAGCTGAAATAGTTCAATCCTTTGTTACAGAGAAAAGAAAAGCAGCTAGACTTTGTGGTATATGCACGAGCCCAAAACATCCAACGGATTGATGTCCGATGATACTAGAGGAGGATGTTGCAAAAGCAAATTCCGTAGGTAATTTCCCCGGACCTCCCCAAAGACAATACAATCTCAATGCTAATACATACAACCTGAGATGAAAAGATCATCTGAACTTTAATTATGCACAAAACCAGAGACCAAACCAAGCTTATAAACCACATGCACCACACCAATATCAACCACAAAAGTCATCATTGGAGTCAATTATTGAAAGGTTGGCGTTATCCCAAGAAAAATTTCAACTAAAGACAGAAGCACAGTTTGAAGCAATTGACAAACATATAAGTCAATTGACGTTAGCGGTGAGTCGTTTAGAATCCAAAGAGAAGATGCCATCGCACACCGAGGCGAATCCATGAGATAATGTTAGCGCAATCACTCTTATAAGTGGCATTGTTGCCACACTACTAGTCCCTAAAAATGTTTCCGTAGAACCCCAGAAGAAAGATGAATAAGAGTCCCGGAAAGGGAAATGGGTTGTTGACGTAGAAACCTAGAAGAAGAAGAAGAAGAAAGCACCATCTCCCGTCGAGAAATGTATGTCCGATTCGCCCTCTAAAGCCTCTTTTTATGCTAATCTGCCTTCTTTTCCTTCAAGGTTGGTTAAACGCGACAAACAAGGTAAAGAGAAGGAATCTTGGATGTATTTCGAAAAGTGGAAATTAACATTCCACTTCTAGAAGTAATAAAAAAGGTACATCGATACGCCAAATTCCTGAAGGATTTGTGCACTAATAAAAGACGGCTTTGACATTCCCTGAAAGATTGGTAATGTTGGTATAAAACGTGCAATGTGCCATTTAGGGGCTTCTATTAACATTATGCCCCTTTCTCTATATAACTCACTGTCTGCTGAGCCTTTGAACGATACTAAGGTAACTATACAGCTATCTGACCGATCCGTAATATACCTGGAAGGACTCCTCGAGAATGTTCTAGTAAAGGTAAATGACCTCACCTTTCTGGCAGATTTCTATGTAATAGACATGGAAAATGATCGGTCCAAAAATTCTTTAGAGATTCTTCTCGGTTGTCCCTTTCTAAGCAAACCACATACGAAAATTGATGTAAGAAGCGGAATTCTTACAGTGGATTTCGATGGTGAGGTTGTTAAATTCTATGTTTACAAAGCAATGAGATACCCTGATAATGTCGCTAGTATTAATTTCATTGATATTATTGATCCTACCGTTGAAGAGTCTTTCGAGCCTAACCTTGTTGATGATTTGTGTAGTGAATTAGAGGACTTTGAAGGGGAAAATCAAGGAGTTTGAGAAAAGAATCTATTGATTATGATTCAAACCTTACTCCGTTTAAGTCTAAACCCTTACTTTCCATTTTTCAGGCACCGAATGTTGAATCGAAACCACCGCCTGAACATTTTAAGTGCTTGTTTTTAGCAAAGGAGCTATCTTGTCAGCGATTAAATTATACAAGCTTTCAAAGATGAAAAAGATCCGAAGAAATGCCTACATTAATACTCGAACCTACAAGAAGAAAACAAAAAAACTCCATAATCACATAATTAATCTTAAAGAAATTCTCAATCGGATAAAGCGCATGATTTGGAAGAAGTATTTGTTGCAGAACTTTAGTATGAACCAGGTCATCGAGAGTAACGATGTTAAATTAAGCGATGAATGGGAGGCAACCCATTTTTACTTTATTCTTTTCAGCAAAAGTTACTCTATTTTTTATTTGATTTTTATTTTCGTTATCTTAGTTTTTTTATGTATTTTATTTGTTTCCTTTACGTTTTCAGGTACCCAAGTATTATTCGTTGAACGTTAATCGACTTCAGAAGCAAAATTATTGATCGAATATGGAAAACATTCGTCCCTTTGGAGCAGTATGATCACCCGAATAGTAGCTGAGAATCCATTGTTCGTCATTTAATTAAACGACACGCGTTAGCTAAACTCATAGGCAAGCGGCACACGTTAGCATTTCCTAACTCCTTAAACTAATTATGTCGCCTCTTATCACTCTCCCACCAAAATTATTAAAGTGAATATTCTCACCCAATTAATCGACCACATGTCCTTATTCTTTCACTCTTTTTCTTTTTTTAAACCCCCACCCTATCTCCCATATTTACTTTTCAAAACTATTTGGTCGGTCAGATAAAAGTTTATCCTTATCTGTGTACAAACCAAAATTGCTCAACCTTTTTTTCTTTTTTTATTCTAACCCAACCACGTGCTAAATTAAACAACCCTAGTCCCCAATTAATTTTCTCAGCCTCATACTCCCACCCAACCTCAAACTTTATCACATTCATCCATTCTTCCACGATGGTGAGAAAAAAAACAACAAGAGGATCGAGACAGTTCATCCAAGTACCCAGCGACTCTGATTTCATGGTCGTGGTCGTGGCCGACACTAAATAGAGGAGTATTTATGTTCTCATTACATTACATTTTGGAACAAAATGACTTAAGTGAGGGGGTGGAATTAAATTAACTCTTGCTTATGCTTTGTGATTAAAATTGAGCTATTTCTTGGTTAGAATTGTTGATAATCTTGGTTTCCAATCTCTTGTTTGATTTAATTTCTTTGTGTTTCTTTGTGAACTCAATCTCGTTCTTGTTGAATTTAGGATGTAAGATAGCATGGCATGACTAATGGGTGTAAATTTTTCTTGGTAATTTCATAAATTTGTTGATTGAATTGAATGCATGACATAGTTCAATAAACCTTTCATGTGAGTTTTGAGCTTAATGGGCATATCTTTTATTCTTGCTCTTTGTTTCAATTGCGTGTGCCAAATTAATCGATTGCACTCTAGAACTTGTAACTCGATGCTTGTTGAGACTACACATTTTGGTTATGATGCTTTAATGTGATAGAGGCATTAGGATTGAAACAATTTCTCTTCACAAACAAAATAACCTGCCCTTTTTATTTATTTTCCCTTAGTGAACCATTTTTGAGCTTTATCATTTTCTTTGTTCACCATATTTTTAAACCCAAACCGATTTTATTTTCATCTTTTAGAATCAAACAAAACAATCCAGAAAATTACATTGTTTGAATGAGCAGAAAAGTACAGTGCAGAAAAAAAACACAGTTTGGCTCGAACAGCAAAAAAAATGAATAAAGCTTGTTTGATTTTTGCTTCCTTTTGGAAAAATTCTTTGGAATAGTTTTTCTCTTTGTCTTGAATTTTTGAAACACCATTTTCGGCCTTTATCCTACCCGAACCTTAGCCTCGTTACAACCTATTTTAAAGTATTTTTTATTTTTGCATCATTTTCATATTAAGTAGTGGAGATTAGATTTAGTTACAAGCCTATGGTAATGATTTGATTAGTTTAGGCTTTAGCAATTCTTTCACCCGAAACACTTGAGCGAAATGAGTGAACCAATGTGAGGAGCTAAGTCTTGTATTCTTTGAAATTGGGAGACAATTGAAATACCTTGGTAGATTTACACTTAATTGATTATGCCTTGCTTGATTGATCTTTGAATTTCAACATTTACTTGATTTAGTTTACTTAAGAAATCTTAGAAATTTTATGAAATTGGAGTTGGCAACTTAAGGTTTCTAGCATGATAATTGAGAAATGCTTGAGGACAAGCATTGAATAAGAGAGGAGGAATTTGATGAGTGATTTAAATAGTTATTATCTTGTTGTTAATTACTCCTTATTTGTTGGTTTAGGTAGTTAATTTGGGTGCTTTCCCTTATTTTCTATGTAGGACATTGAATTCTAGAAACTGTGCTAAAAGAGGCTGAATTCTGCAGTTTTTGTTTTATGAATTCGTGGTTGGATTAGTGGGCATGAAAAGGCTGACTGGACGACACGTCAATAGCTTCTTGAAGATGATGTCAGCAACGTCGGATAGCTTATCATCCTTGATTTAGATAACTTATCAGCCGAGATTTAAATTTAAACTTGAGATTTATCTTTTGTATTTAATTTGAATATTTTAGGATTTTTCTTTTATCACTTTAGGTTATTTTAGGGTTTTTAGAATACTATAAAGACTCCCTTTGGGGTGAACTCAAAAATCATCTATTTTTCTTTGCTTGTTTTTACTCTTGAGTTCTATAAAAATTCCTTTTCTATTAGCCAAGGGCTTAAAAGCGAAGGGCTTAAAATTTTGTTTTTCTATTTTATTTCAAAAAAATACTAAGTATGATTTCTTCCATAATAATGCTTAGCTAAATTTTCTATTAGCCAAGGGCTTAAAAGCGAAGCTTCAATTCACGTTGTGAGAATAAAAGGTACTTAACAAACTTCGTTTTACATTCTTGATTTTTTTGAAAACTTAGATCGGCAATAGGCCTTTCTATCAAAATCTTTTCGCTTTCACTTCAAAAAGTTAGCGTTGATTTGATTATAGTTGAGATTTATAGTGGGAGGAAGATTCGATGATAGTCGTGGTTTCAACTTTCTATGAACACACTTAGCGACGGATTCGCTAAGGGAAAATTGAGAGCGAATTCGATTCTCATCGAGACACTATAATCTGAGTCGGGTTTTTCTAGAGCTTTGAAACTGTTTTATTCTAACGACGATAGTCGTTGTTGGTTAAACCAAAAAATTGGAATCTAAAAATTGATTTTAGATTATCGGTTTACCAGAGAGAAAAAACAAGTTACAATGGTTGGGCCTTGTAGACTGTAACTGGCATGTATCCGGAGTGGAAAATTTCTTTTTCAATGATCATTTTGAATTGAAGCGGAGTAAAAGCCTAAGGCTAGTTAAATTCATTGATTTATTTTTACCATATTTATTTCTGCAGTCACTTTTACTTAATTTACAATTTTCAATCAAAACCCTCTATTCACTAAATTACATTGCAACAATCAGAATCAGAACAACCGTATATCAGAGACTTCTTAGTCCTTGTGGACCGACTCCTTCTCTATACTACGATTTTTCCATATTTATTCTGAGATAAAGGATATTTATTCAACAATTCACGGCGCTTGCCACAAGTATCTTGTTTTCCTGATGGTGTCACTACCGTCATATAACGATCGTTGTTGTGGTTGTATACCGGTATTTAAATATCTATCTCCAATAGCAAGTAATGAAAAAATTAAATTTTAAGAGTAGGTCCATTGTAACAAGTATTGAAAAATTGGGCCCTAATAACAAGTATTTAAAAAAATTAAGACTATATCCAATAAGAAATATTGAAATAAATTAAGGACCTAATAACAAGTACTAGAAAAAATTGAATATTACGAATAGACTCCTAATAATAAATATTGAAAAAAACTTATCCCTTATAACAAGTATTAAAAAACTGGGCCTCTACCGTCATATAATGGTCGTTGTTGTTGTATACTGCTATTTAAATCTCTATCTCTAATAGCAACTAATGAAAAAAATTAAATCTTAAGAGTAGGTCTATAGTAACAACTATTGGGAAAAAATTGGGCCCTAAAAACAAGTATTGAAATTTTTTTAAGACTATATCCATTATAACAAATATTGAAAAAAATGAAGGACCTAATAACAAGTATTAAAAAAATTGAATATTAAGAGTAGACCCCTAATAATAAATATTGGAAAAAACTTATCCCCTATTAACAAGTATTAAAAAATGAGACCATAATGACAAGTATTAGAAAAAAATGAATCTTTAATAATAAATATAAGTATTAAAAAAATATAATATTTAGTTTTTCCAAATGATGGGCCCTGGGCGGGCGCCCTTGTTGCCCTTGCCCAGGGCCTGGCCTGGCCCGAGGAGTGCTGAGCTCAACTTGGCTCTTTAAGAATTTGAACCGAGTTCGAACTCGAGTCGATTCCAATCAAATTGAGTGTTGACCAAACTTGACTGAGTTGCACTCGAGTAGCTCGTGATTTGTCTCGTCTCATTTACAATTCTATTAATAATGATAGTATTATCATCATCATCAGTTCATCATCATCATTCAATAACATACATTTTAGTTCACTTTAATTTTAAAAATTAAAAAAAGTAATATATTATATTTTCGAGTAGCTCACGAGCTTTTTGAATTGAGTACCGAGTAGATCGGCTTAGTTCGTTAAGAACTCGAGCCAAGTTCAAGCTCGAGTCGAGTGTTGGCCGAATTTTGACCAACTCGAGCTCTAGTAACTTGTGGTCTGTCTCGTCTCATTTAGAGCCCCAGGCCAACCAGCCAAATGTGCTTGCTTCATTAAAAATTTGAAAATCAATGCAACAACTGCACTATGCTCTTATTCTTTTATAATTATCATCAATACTCAAGAACGGACGCAAGACTTTATGTTAGGGGGAGATCCTGTAAATTTATAGGGGATGAACTTATAACATTTTAGGGGGTAAAAATATATTTTCAATAGAGAATACATAGAAAATTTCTAAATCATATACAAATTTCAAACTTTTAAAGGGTGACAGCCTCTAGCCCCATACTGTCCATTCCCTCCAATACTACATCGTATCAAAATCAATAAATTAATAAAAAAACAAATATACAATAAAACATAATAAATATTATTGGAGTATGCTCAATGACCGATCATGAGATGGTTATAAAAGACATACTTATTTTATCTTATTTTATTAAGTTATTATTATGATTTCAGTCTTATTCTGTGCGTTTATAAATAAATCGAATTATAATAAAGTCCTTAGAATAGTGGGCATGGACAACAATAATATATTAAGACTAATATATAGTTGATTGATGACAAAAGTGTTGTCATTGACATGGATGTCAAAATCAATACATAAGTATGTGTTAGAGAACGACATACTGGGTTGACTCGCTATGAGCATGTTTCTTGGATTATTATGTGACAATCACAACATTGCTCATAGTGATAACTACATGTATGGCCCTCAGACTTGAAATCATCATTATTTCAACATTGTGAGTGACATATTTTGATACAATCAAATGTGTGACGTAATCGACTACACTATAAAGACTGATATTGGATATGTTGCAATCTATGTAGCAGAATATAGTTGATCAAGATAGAATTTGTCCCTCCTACATAATAGGAGTAATATCTAGGCCACTTGATTGAGTGAGACTATAAATGCATGACCATGCTCTAATAAATTAATATGAGATATCATAGTTATTCGTGTATAATGGTGTACTCAAGATATCAAGAAATATAAGATGAACTATACAAGTGTAACTATTCCATGACTTGCGTCTGGTCTAGATATAAGGACAAAATGATGTAATACATGAAAAGAGTTAATCACGAAAAAGGTAAAGTCGAACCAAGACTTCATGTAACTTAGGTAGCAATGATGTATTGCTAGATGTCACTCATTGCTTGTAAAATTAGAATTGTTCTAGATATTACTACTAATGTTACATGAACCTACAAGGGTCACACCCTATGATTGAAATGAATAAATATCAACTAGATAACATGTGTACAAACTTGTGCACAAAATAAATAAATCGAAATTATTATGATTATTGTAATTATAGATAATCTCGTGTGTGTATATATATTAATACTAGATAATTATTGTAATTATCAAATGCTATTAATATATATATATATATATATATATATATATCTAAAGAAACTCGATCGAAGTAGAATCAAATTCTACATATTTAATTATATCAGTTAAATATATTGTATATTTAAATAAGGATTTTTATCTAATACACTGGCGGTGGAAACTTTTAGTTTCCACAAGCACCTTTGTTTTAGGGTTTAGGGGCTTAGTTTAGGGTATATAATTTATGGGTTTAGGTGTGATGGTTAGGGTTAGGATTTAGGATTTAGAGGTTAGGTTTAAGGTTTAGGGTAATATGTTGAGGATTTATATTTTGAACATATAAACCCTAAAGTATAACCCTAAACACTAAATTCTATTCACAGTCCCTAAATTTCAAACTACTAAACCTAAACCCCTAAATTTTGCACCCTAAACTAAGGCGCTTGTGGAAACTTTTAGTTTTCATCGCTAGTGTATCAAATAATTCGAATTTAATTAGAATTAGGGGTTTGAATGCTATATAAAGGCATAAGTTCTTGCATCCAAATATATGCTTTTTGCGAAAAACCTCTCTAACAGATAAAGAAGAGAAAGTATTGTTCGTTTTGTTCAGTGGACTGCGTAGAGGTCGGAACGCTATTGTGATGACTTGAATTCGATATCGTGCTGGAAGAATTGAATTCTCCTAACTCCTTGCGGTTTTTTCAGATTTAATTAAGGTAATGTTTCATCCTTTTCACCCCGGATTCGTTCCTCGTACATGGATCACTGGTGAAATACACCAAATAATTTTTCCACGGCGTCATAGTGTGTATTGGCGTTTCCCAACAAATATACCGAAGGATTCGATGGGGGTAAGCTTGGTTAGAGGTGAAAAACAATAAGAAAATGGTTTGTTGGCATCAATTGATTTAGCTTGGATAGCTATCCTTGGGAGACTGCCTATTAAGGACGTACTCATCTCTTGGGTATGCTGGTTGATACTGCTTGTGTCATGTGTGAAAATGCTAATGAGACCATGAATTATCTTTCATTTGGGTGTTGTTTTGCCAAGCTGGTTTGGAAGAATGCTTTGAGTTGTTGTGTTGATAGGGAAGTATTTTTATGGGATGTAAAATTCGATGGGCAGTGAAATATTTCAACGAAAAATCTTTGATTGCTTTGATATTGAGATTAGCTTGGAGTGCATTTCTTTACTTTGATTGGAAAGAGAGAAATCATAGAATTTTTTGTTCTGGTTCTTCTACTTCTCATGATATTTTTTTTGTATACGGAATGTTATATATATATATATATATGAGATTGAGTGGGGAGAGTATGCACACGAGAGAATAGACTTACAATTATGTCGTAGTTGGGGTTTAATTATATAGATTGGGGGTTGATAGCTTGTGCTTGTTTGTAAATGTTGGATGTTTTTCGGAGGAGCTTTGCTGCAGAGGCGGTTCAAAGTTTTATAGAATTTTGTACAGTTTATTAGAACGAGGCACTTTAATTTATAATCCCAAAAATATATAATATTTTTAAAAGATATTTTTATGTTAATAAAAAATATATTATGCGGCCCTCTTTAAAATCATTTTTTATTTTAATTTATTAAACTATTTTTTTATTTTTTCTCAATAAACATATAATTCAACTTATTTAAAGTCTGTGCGATCATTCACCTCGCACATGTTCAAAACTCTCACTGCAGTTTGGGTAATAAAAACAATTATCCAAAAAAAACATAATAAATATATCTGTTTATGGATCAAATTAAGTTTGAATTGGGCTTAAATAGAGTACCAATTCTCTTTGCCATTATACAAGCCCGACTTATCTCAAAATATTGACACAACTTTTCGGCCGATCCCGATTTGAATAGAAAGATAGATTTTTGGGCCTGATCCGATCGACAATATATATATTATGATTGAATAATTTTTTTTAGATAATAGGTATGATTACAATCACAATCACAATATAATATCTAAATAACAACGATTCAAATTAATCATAACAATGCGTGATATAATTATAATATATCTAAATAAGGCTTATTTCTAACGATTTTAAATTAAAATAAATCTAGACTGCTCTCACCTTTTTGTGAATGGTCTGAATAAATATTTATTATATTTATAATATAAATATATGATATTATTTATAATGATCATAAATAAAGAATAAAATATTTGGGTTTAGAGGTTGATATTTGTGTTTAAGACTTAGTTGCATTAGAATAAATGTTAAATATATAATATTATTTATTAGAAAAATTCTTCCACGATCGATGAACACTGCTGAACACCACTAACGATGGACATCGCTAAATACTATTAAATTGATTAATAAAGACCAAAAATTTTAAGGACTCAACATATAATTATAAATTATTTCAAATAAAATTTTAATTAAATTATTTTCTATAGATATATTATATTTTTAAATTTTTTAAATAATTGGATAAATACAAAATTTAATCAATTTAAAAAATAAAAACACTAAACTCAAAACCTTAAACTCTAAACTTAAAACCCTAAATCCTAAACCTAAACCCTTAAACTTTAAACCTAAAACCCTAAACCATAAATTCTACCCATAAATGCTTCTAATTCATTCCATTTCATCTGAGAGCAAAGTCTATTCCTTTCCCATGTGTCTAGTTGAGAAGTCCCAAAAATATTTGGAGAACACTAACCTTAAGTCCTTGGACAACAAGTGCATCTCTAGCTCGATTTTCAACACCCGCCACACGTTTTAATGTCTCTAGAACTAGAATGTTTTCACCTTGCCATCCAATAGCTTTCATTAGAAGGGGAACAACCTGCGTTGTTCCAACACTAGTGGCTGCCATGGCTTCAGCACATATTGTGCTAGCATCAAGTTGATGCAAAACACGCAAACAATAAGGTGAACACATTTAGGGTTTATGATTTACAATTTAAGGTTTAGGGTTTATATTTTTTAAATTGACTGATTGATATTTGATCTAATTATTTTTAAAAAATAAAAATATAATATATATGAAAAATAATTTAATTAAAATTTTATTTTAAATAATTTATAATTATATGTTTAGTCCTTGAGATTTTTTATCTTTATTAATCAATTTAATGATATTCAGCGATGTTCGTCGTTAGTGGTGTTTAGCGGTGTTCGTCGAGCGTGGTAGACTCGCCCTATATATATATATGAAAATTCTACAACGGGCGACGAATATTGATGAACACCACTAACGATAAACACCGATGAACACCATTAATTTAAAAAAAAATTTAAAAATCTAAAGGACTAAAATTATAATTAAAATTATCTCTTAAAAAAATAAAAAAATAAATTTAATAGTTACTTTATAATATTTTTTAATAGGTTAGAATCAAATATAACCAATTTTTCTAAACCCAAACAAAATTAATCTCTTAAAAAAGTAGAAATCAGTTTATAATTTTTTAATAGATTAGAATTAATAATATGAGAATGTATTTTTAAGGTACAAAATTATAATTCTACTATATGATACAATTAAAATTTAATATTTAATAATTTTTCTTAAAAATATCAATCATTTTGTTTGTAAGCATTGAATAGCTAATTAAGTTTAAATCTGTAAATAAATAATTTTGATGTTTTATGATTTTTGTGTATTTCAAAGATTTAATATTAATGCAGAAATCAATATGAAATATATATTTCAAAGATTTCAGAGGTCTCTTCCGTGATTCAACAGGTGCTTCCATCTCGGGTTATTTTAAAAAAAGTTGAGTTTGTCGACGTGCTTCAAGCAGAACTCTAGGCCATTTTCACCGACCTTGAATTAATTTTGAATTTTGGTTTCGAGCGTATAATTGTTAAACTTGATTCTAATATATTAAAAAAATTATAAACTGATTTCTATTTTTTTAAGAGATTGATTTTGTTAGGGTTTAGGAGAATTGGGTATATTTAATTCTAACCTATTAAAAAATATTATAAAGTAATTATTAAATTTGATTTTCATTTTTTTAAGAGATAATTTTAATTATAATTTTAGTCCTTTAAATTTTTAAAATTAAAAAAAAAATTAATAGTGTTCATCGGTGTTCATCAATGTTCGTCGCACGTGGTAGACTCATCCATATATATATATTGAATAGTCATCGAAGCAATTGGTATAGCGATAAAAAAAAAAGTTTTGTGCTGCTTTTACATCTGATTAAGTTAAGCTTTAAATTTAAATCTGTACAACTCTTACCGTTTAGATGTTTATATGTACTCGAACAACGTAGATTTTTAAATTTTTGTCCAAAGCTTGATGCATTTTAAAATAATTATTTTATGTTATTTGACCCATTTTTTAATGTTTTTTCTTTCAAATTCTTTTAAATTTCAAATTCAACCTCAAATTAGAGGAACGAAAAGTCTAAATATAAACTTGGAAATTTCATTATAATTTTTTTTGAAACTTAACACGTTGTATGAAATATTTTAATAATAACAATATAAACCAACGAGCTAAACCCTAAATAAACCCGGACTCAATTTAGTGGGTTAAATTATCCCTTCTAATCCAAGACAGCCACAGCCAAATTTGAGGATCTTGATTTGACATGAAATTGAGACGACACGTGGACTTTGAAAACCACATTCTCCTGTTTAAATCTTCTTCTCGTTTTAAAACATCAGGAAACGCATGCAAAAGACACCCGTAAACAATGATCCAGTCAAAATTTAAAGTTGAAGGACAAAAGATAAATGTTTGAATGTATAGAACAAATTCATAAAAAACTTATTTTTTCTAAAAATAAGGTTATACTCCCTCTGTCCCACTAAAACTGTCATATGTTGAATTTTTTTGGGTCAAATTTTTTCAACTTTGACCTCTTATAATTTAAAATTTATTATTGATAAAAATATGAAAAAATATATTTTAAAAACCTTGAATCAACTAATTTTTAAATATATTTTTTATAATTTTTAATTAATTAAAATATTTAAATAAATTATAGTCAAAGTTAAAAAAAATTGACCAAAAAAATGTCAACATGTGACAGTTTTAGTGGGACAGGGGAATATATAAATAACTTAACGGCCCAACAAAACTTCATGTTTAATCAACTATTATGAGCAATTATATACTATAATTTAAGCACCAAAATAAATGATGGTATAATTTTTTTGAATAGTCTAAAGATTATTATAATGTAATATATGTTCATACATGTTCTTAAATTTTTAATAATGTACACACTTTACAGATAAAACGATTGAACACGAATCTTTTAAGATGAACATTATACAATGAATAAATACACTAAATAATAAATTCATTTGATAACATAGATTCAATAGCCATTTATAAAACAATGACGAGTTTAATCGTTAACCCTAGGTTTGATATTTAATTTGTTATTTATTTTAATTATGGTGACAATTCCTTCATAAATTACATGGATTTGATGTGAAGGAATAGAAAGCAGAAGACGACAATCCTTCAATAGTAGACAGCGTGCCATCAATGCCCTCCCACCGTTTATATTATATACACCCTTCATATAATTTCCTATTTCTTTAAATAAATTATTAAATCTTAAACTAAGCATTAATTTTAATTAATTTATACCTTTAAATAACCCTCTAAAATTCTCTTTCAATAGACCACCGTGTGAATACTAGCCCTTGCACGTTTTCTCTCTATCATACTGTGAAAATGATGGACAGTGAAAGAAAATAATTAAACATTGTTTAATTAATTAATATAGGTTGGTGGGTGGACAAGGATTCCTATTATCAAATTCAATTAACAGAAAAACATCGTCATCACCCTATCTTTATCATTCATTTCACGTAATCGTCATTTCTTCTGTTTCTTTATGTTTTTAAAATGAATGTAAAATTCCATATATAAGGTCCTGGGAAGCTCCGCTACAGCTCAGAAATCCAAGTATATAGTTAAACAAAGCCTTGGAATTATGGGGAAGAAGATATTAAGCCAAGCGAAGGCGAAAATACCTAAGACCAGCTGTAGCCAAAAGAAGCCATTCAACAGTTTGATTAAGGTGTTGCGGCCCAAGGTTTACATCATCGACAGCCCCAGTTTCAAAACCCTTGTTCAAGAGCTCACAGGCAATGCAACTGTTTCATCCCCTTCTTCTTCTTCGACGTCGTCGTCTTCTTCTTCTTCTTTGTCTTTACCCCGAGTTCCCGAGAACTCGGTGCCTGTTATCGAGGTCGAAGATGATTATGGGAACCCTGAAAGTAGCATGGAATCGTCCTTTGATGCATCGGTGGAGTCATTCCGGGTGTGCGACGATTTAGCTTTGCCTTTCGATGACACGAATCCGCCTGAATATGGTGTATATGGGGATCTTCAGGCGTTTTTACAGCTTGATCATGTGGACGAGCAATGTTTTGGTTCTTTCAATAATGTATATTCTGAAATTCAGCAGGAGGTGAGCATCTATGACTATGAGTTATCTGGACTTATATGAATGCTACTAGCTTCATTGGTTTCCTATGGTTTATGTTGTAAAAAGAGATATTTTTGTTCGATGTGAATATAGATATTTGTTTATATAGATTGTATATGAGATATATCAGAGGGGTACTGTATTTATTTGTTTATTTTCCATTTCCATGTACCTTCTTATGCATAGAGAAATAGTTTCTCATACTTTTCGTTTGTATTTCTTGCCCTTTTGTAAATACAGATGAATGGGTGAAAAATTATAAGGCTTGAATATGTATATGCATATGCATATGTATATATAATGAGGGTATTTTTATTGAAGAAACTGATTAGTTGTTCAAATTTAGTATGCAATAAAGACATAAGAATCGAATCGATATGCATATATTAGCATAAGGAATAAGTGACTTATTAGCATGAGAATCGATATTAGATTCGAAAGGTCAGAGCTGTAACGGACTTTTTCCGATATCGAATTGAGGTTTACACTTGGTTAA
This sequence comes from Hibiscus tridactylites, assembly GCA_958450335.1. Taxonomy (NCBI): domain Eukaryota; kingdom Viridiplantae; phylum Streptophyta; class Magnoliopsida; order Malvales; family Malvaceae; genus Hibiscus; species Hibiscus tridactylites. Next base: position 56,320,517 of record OY288287.1, on the reverse strand, counting down.
CTAATATACTTTTAAGGAATAAGGGATCAAATTGTAAAGCAACAAAGACATGAGAATCAATATGCATATATTAGCATTTAACAAGCACTTAAAAGTTAAACATAGCATAAAATATAGAGGATTATTGAAACCTCAGTGAGTGTTTTGAAACTCTCCAGTCTCCGTATAGCATTAAGACTCGAACACTAGTCTCAAAATTTTTTTTTATTGGATAATTTGAGTATCGAAATTTAAATATGAGTATTAAAACTCCAAAACCTACTAAATTTACGGCATCAAAACTTAAGCCAAGGTCTTCAAAACTCTCAGCTTAGTATCGAAACTCCTTTTGTAGTTCGAAACTCTGAGTAGAATCTCAGTATTTTCACTTTCAAAACTCTTTGAATCATATTCAAAACATCCCTACAAACAAAACCAACATGTCAATGCATAAATCCACATCTAAAACACAATCATCACTATCACTTGTTTAATATGTCATGGCATTCATTAACAAAGATATCGTGCATAAACTATAAGGATTTATATCCAATGCACTGGCGGTAAAAACTTTTAGTTTCCACAAGCCTCTTAGTTTTAGGGGTTTAATGATTCAATTTATGGTGTAGGGTTTAGGGGTTTAAGTGTAAAGATTTAGAATTTAAGGATTAGGGTTAGGATTTAGAGTTTAGAGGTTAAGGTTTAGGTTGTAGGGTAATATGATGAGAATTTAAGGTTTAATCTATGAACCCTAAATTCTAACCTTAAACACTAAATTATATTCACAATCCCTAAATTCTAAATTACTAAACATAAACCCCTAAACTCCATACCTTAAACTGAATCTCTAAACCCTAAAACAAAGACACCTGTGGAAACTAAAAATTTCAAGTGCAAGTGTATCAAATAATTATCTAAACTATAATATTACTATTTTATCTCGCAATTTTACCTAAGCATCAAACCATATAAGACAATGAACTTTTATGCATGAATGCTAACTGAATGCAAACATAATAAAAAACACTTATAAAGCATAGGAACCAAGCAGAAGTCATACTTTAAGGGCATAATTACAAAATCAAAGCATCAGAATTGTGGTTAAGTAAAATGCATCACAACTACGAGGTAGGTCCGACTCATCCTATATACATGCCACCGACACTAAGATTTCTCAAAAGGATCTTTTACATAGTCAAAAATTGACTTGTAACTTGGAAACAATGTGATTCTATTTACGAAAGTTGCATATTTACTACAAAGAAGAGTGAATTTCGAAAATCTCAATAAAATAGTCGTGATAAGAAAACATATAAACATATATCACAACAACTACACAAACATATTATATCAACTTGACAATGCATTATATTACGGTAAACTAATTAAATAGCCACCTTACTTTGTAAAAAGTAGCGATACGACCACATTATTATTTTTCGAAGTAATTAAACCACCAAACTATTTAAATGGTATCAATTTGACCACTAGCTGTTAGAGACTAACGGCAGGGTGACGTGGCCAGTTAAAAAAAGTGTATAATTGCATATTTAATCCCTACTATTTATACATTCTTTCAATTTAGTCATACTTTTAAATTAATAAAATAAATAAATTATTTAATTAAGTGGTGACACGTGTCAACACCTTATTGGATGACTTTAATTATTTATATTTAATTTTTATTAATTTATTTTCCTCCTCCAATCAGGTGGTGACACGTGTCACCACCTGTTTGAAGGAGAAAAACAAAATTCAAGCTATTGCTTGAGAAGGGATTTGAACCTGGGTGTTCAAGGAAAAAAGGCAACAGCTTAGCCACTACACCAGGCACATCTTTATGCTTTAATTTTTCAAATTAAATATATGTGCCTTACATTTTCTACACACATTCTTTTAATTTAACATATATAATCATCGAATTAATTTCACATATATAACCTCAAATCTTAAACTTTAAACCCTGAACACTAAACATATATATTTTAAATTAATTTCACATATATAAACCTTAAACCCTAACCCTAGACCCTAAATATTTCAAATTAATTTAACATATATAAACCTTAAACCCTAAACCCTAAATATTTCAAATTAATTTAACATATATAATCATCGAATTAATTTCACATATATAACCCTAAACCTTAAACCCTAAATCCTAAACCCTAGATATTTTAAATTAATTTCACATATATAAACCTTAAACCCTAACCCTAGACTCTAAATATTTCAGATTAATTTCACATATATAAACCCTAAACACTAAACCCTAAATATTTTAAATTAATTTGAAATGTTTAGGGTTTAGGGTTTATATATATGAAATTAATTTGAAATATTTATTGTGAAATTAATTTGAAATATTTAGGGTTTAGGGTTTAAGGTTTATATATTTTAAATTAATTTGAAATATGTAGTTTGAAATTAATTTGAAATATTTAGGGTTTAGGGTTTAAGGTTTATATATTTTAAATTAATTTGAAATATATAGTTTGAAATTAATTTGAAATATTTAGGGTTTAGGGTTATAAATTAGTGAACTTAATGTTTAGGGTTTGAGCTTTAAGGTTATAGATGTAAAAACTAAGAAGGGATATATAAAAAGTCGGGTGATTTGAAACACAAAGATGTGCTTGGTGCAGTGGCTAAGCCACTGCCTTTTTTCCTTGAACACCCAGGTTCGAATTCCTTCTCAAGCAAAAGCTTGAATTTTATTTTTCTCCTCCAATCAGGTGGTGACATGTGTCACCACTTAATTAAATAATTTATTTATTTTATTAATTTAAAAGTAGGAATAAATTGAAAGAATGTGTAAATAACAGAGATTAAATATGCAATTATACCCTTTTTTTAACTGGTCACGTCACCCTGCTTTTAGTTTCTAATGACTAGTGGTCAAATTGATACCATTTAAATAGTTTGATGGTTTAATTGCTTCGAAAAAATGTAATGTGGTCATGTCGCTACTTTTTACAAAGTAGGGTGGCCATTTAAGTAGTTTACCCATTATATTAATGCATATCATTGTGAAACATAACGCGGTAGTTCATTATTGACACATTCAAATTCTTATGGAAAATACATATTTATAGTAGTTCGTTTAACTTTAGCCCAATTGTTATTTATGACCTCATCGTCAAGATAAAGAATATCGTCATATATCACTAAGCCTGGATAAGATTTTAAGGCTTTTTTATGGATTGGGTGGAAAAGTGGAAGAGAGGGAAGAAAGAAGAGAAAACTCAAAAAAAATTAAAGCTTGATTGGTAGAGTGGAAAATTGGAAGGAAAAAAAATAGGAAGGGTAATTTTCCATGCTCTTATACAAATAGTTTTCTCTCCAAAATTACGTGAAAAATAAAAATGAAAAGTAAAAGCTATCGTACTTTAATAACAAAATTAACAAATTATATTTAAAAATTTCTAATTTTACTTTCATCATATTTATAATTAATTTTTATAATTCAATTCAATATTTATATTATGATTTTATTTATTCAGTTTAGTACCTGGAAATTTTATTTATTCTAAAATTTACCCTTATTTCTTTTTAATTTTATTATTAAATTTAATATTATTGATATAATAATATTTTTTCACTTTAGTCCATAAAATATTTATTTAATCCAAAATTGACCCCTATTTGTTTCTATTTTTATATTTTAACTGATATTTTTACTATGATTTTTTTTTCAATTTAATCCCTCAAAATTTATTTATTTTAAAATTGACCTCTATTTATTTCTATTTTATAATTTAGTCAAATATCTTATAATTTCAAACTTAATATTGGACTCAATTATAAAAAATTAAAAATACATACGAGTCAATTTTGAATTAAAGAAAAATTTTAGGGATTAAAAAATAAACTATATTAAAAATGTTAGATTAAATTGTAAAAATTAGAAACAAATAAGGTCAATTTAAAATTAAATAAAAATTGTAGGGACTAAATTCAATAAAAATAATTATATTAAAAATATTACACTAAATTATAAAAAATAAAAATAAATTATAATTTTCGAAGTTAATTTTTCTTCCTCTTACTTTTTCATTGTACTGAGTAATAGAGAGGAAAGAGATTTATTTTCCTTCTAATTTTTTATTTTCTCTCAACCAAGTACACCGAAAGAAAATATATATATTATATTTTTCCATTTTTTTCACCACTTCAATTTTGTATCCTTCCAACTTTTTTTTTCTCACTATTAAGCAAAGCCTAAATTTTTTTAAGTACATCAAATATCCCTCCAGTGACGAAACTGTTAAAGGGTGGGAATGGGCCATGCCCTCCAACCCCAATTTTTTTTAATCTTTGTTATGTATAAAATGTTTAAAGAATAATTTAATTATAAATTTATCCTTTTTACTTTTTAAATATTTATGTTTGTCCTTCAACTTTTAATTCTAGTTATGTCCCCGCATCCCTCCATCGTGTCTAGGTAATATAACATTCTCGTAAAAGCACTAAAGATCTTACGACATGTTTACTACATCTCAAACCATGCTAAGAACCAATAACTCATTTTAAACAAAGTATATTGATCAAAACTTATAGAAGATTATCAAATTTACTTATTCACGAGTCATATATCAAAATGTATGCATCATTAATGTAATTTTTTACATTACAGAACGATTCAAAGTATAACAAAGCATGGGCGGATCTTGGTATAACAAGTTGAGCGGGTTAATTTAAAATTTTTAAAAGTTTTAGAAGCGTAAACTAAAATTTTTAAAAATTTTGAGGTTTAATGATAAATTTTAAAAAATTTAAAAGGGAACTTAATTAAAAATATTTAAAGAAATAAAAAGTTAATGTGAATTTTAAATTTTTAAGTGAATCAAATTAAAATTTTCCAATTTTTGGGAGGGCTAAATTAATAGTGTTCAAAAACTTGAAGGGTCAAATACAAAATGATAATTTTTTTTTTTTTTTTTGGGGGGGGGGGGGGGGTGCAGGGCACCGTACGCCCCTGTAAGTATATAAAACTTCATATTGAAACCAGAACACATACCTGAAATGGTATGATAATAGCTTGATAACTCTATGCGGATCTAAACTTAGGCATTTACACACATTTATCCATAAAGCCCTATATATTATCTTATATACTGTCGGTAAAAAATAAAATTTTCAGAAGCGGAGTTATTTAGGGGTTTAAGGTTTTAATTTAGAGTTTAGAGGTTAAAGGTTTTTGTTGTAAGGTTTATAATTTAAGATTTATGGTTAGAATTTAGGGGTTAAAGTTTGTGGTTAAATTTTCAGGATTTTAAAGTTAGAAATTTAAATTTTAAGTTTAGGCTTGATAATAAGCATGCTTTTTGTAAATTTTTTCTTCTTTTACACTAATAATGTATCAAATATTAATTCATACATCTAAACAAGTACAACAAGCAAATATCAAAGCACAAACAATTTTATTTATTTCTTTATTCAAGGATTCAAGTGACACAAACTTTATTTCTTTTGTTGAGTTTTGACTATAGAGAAAAACAAGGGGGAGAAGATGAAGGTTGAAGGTGAATTTTCGGTGTTGGTATCTTAAGGAAGCTAGGCTAAAAACAATGAAAAACAATGATATTAACCTCCTTTTTAGACAAGAATTTCAATGGCACATTTCCATTCACACCACTAAAATGATCATTTAGGTCTAATTATCAATTAAGGCCCTCTAACTTTCAATACTTTTCACTCGATTAATCAATATTGCTATTCAGTTTCCAATTTAATTTTCGGAAGATACCTTTAAGACACTGGTCAATAAAAAATGGGGTTTGAATCTCAAATATCTCATCAATAAAATATCTAATAATTTTTTTTATCGATCGTTATGGACAAATTTTTGGTACTTGAATTAAGGATTTTACATTTTTCCTTAATTATCTGAATAATTGCAAATATTGAACTATTATCTTCGAATTTATGATTTTACCAAAGCAATTTCATTAAAGAAATTTGCTTATTTCAGCTTGTTTACTTAAAAAGTAAGAACTCAAACGTGTTTTTCATGGCTCAAATCAGATTGAATTTTGATAGTTTTGTATCGAAAAATATGAGACAGATTATAACGATAACACCATAGGATTTAGATACGAAAAACATTATGGACTTGGGATAGAGTGGCACCATGGCCAATTTTTTCCAAGATCTCACGTGTCAATAAATTGGGGACTAAGCTTACACTTTCGATCGAAACAAATAATTTCTTTTGAAATATAATAAAGAGCCTCGTTAAAAACCTCTTTCAAATTTTACCAACCTAATCTCTAATAAAAGAGTCGAGTTGCGAATAGAGAAAAAGAGTGCCCCTAAACATTTATTAATAACCGTAAACAAGAACCTTACAAAAAAAAAAAGTTTCCAAATTCTATACCCGACTGTTACAATTATCAAAATGATCTGGACCTAAGCTTACATCTCTCAAAGTAAAAGGACAAACACAAAATTAAAAGCAGTTTCTAACATCCACTTACCAGAGTTAGAAACCTTCAAAAATAGTATTTGTGACAAACATAATTCGGCCATGCAGCCAAAAGCTCATTAGAATGGAGCTAGAACATTTGGATATTTTATCTAAAAAATCTATTTTAAATAGTTATTTAAAAAATAATCCACAATCAAAGTTATTTAGAAAAATAACGTCAAATCGTCTACGTAAGATGAACCTTATTTTCTATAGAAAACGAGTTTCATGTTAAAAAATATGAAAAATTAATTTTTTTACCAACTTATTCAACACGAAAAACGCGTTTTTGTAAAAATTGAAGTTGGAAACTCACTTTCAATTTCGTCTTACATGGACGATTTAAGAATTAGTTTTCTAAATAATATTGGTTTGGGGTATTTTTCTAAATAACTATTTAAAATGAGTTTTTTTAAGATAAAAATACCATAACGATTTCCACCCATTGCGTGAACAATTTTCGGATTAATCAGATCGTTGAAACATATACATAAGCCCAATAAATGATTAATTTAAGAACCAAACCTCAACAATCTCCAATCAATTATTTTTAGTTAATTTTTAAAAATTATTTTTTTACGAGGATAACAAATAGATTTAAGGATAAAGTATACAAATAGCCACCAAATTTTTAGGGCGCTTTTATTTTTGTCACTGAATTATTAAATTTTTTATTGAAGTCATCCAACTTTTATTTCAGTTTAATTTTGATCCCTCGTGTTACCTTCCGTTAGAAAATGATGACATGGCCTATTAGTTTTCTTTAGCCTTAATAAAATAATATATTTTATGAGTCTCACTACTAATTAAATCATCCATGTGAACCTTGTCTTTTTTCTTTTTCTTTTTCTTCAAATCTCTGTAACTTTTTTTTTAAAGATGTAATGTTACATTCTTTCTTTTTCTTCTTTTAAAAAAGTAAATCAATGTAGCAATGAAATGATTAGAGATGTCGGTAATGGAGAATAAGAAAATGTTCGTGGTGCAAGAGCCAGTCGTTGCAGCTTCTCGCGCCATGCTAATTTTGGTGAATGCTCTCTAATTTAATAAACATCTTTTTAACTATATATCTATCTTGTTAATTTCATGTCAATCTTGACTTTATTTGATTTGATTACTAATCCCTAATATCTTGTTGTTTGGTTATCAATGATCTGAATTAGGGGAAGCTTAGGGTTTTTGTTTATATTTATTTTTTCTGAATCGTCTAGGTTTTAATCGTTTTTAATTATCTTAAATTTCTTACATGGGATTCTTTCAATTTTTGGTTTCATTATTGAGGGTAGTTGGTTACTATCTGGTTACAATCCTTGGTGTAGCTGAAGAGGAATCAAATTTGAATGTTCTAAATTTTAGGAGATGCTTTGGACAATGTACTATATATATATATTATTTTCTAGAAATTTATGTCCTTTTGACTAAGTCATAGCAAACACTGCTGGAATTTCTGAAACTCAGTTTATAAGCTATTATCGAATGTATGATCTGTACATATATAATAAAGTGGGTATATTCTATGTTTGGTACTAATGTGGTTGAACCGTTGAAGAATGATGTCTCATAATCAAAAGAATGGTGGTAAATTGTAAATGTGGTTTTTGGGAAGCAATAGTTGGTTTCTCCCCTCTTTGAGCTCATACATCTTTAAAAACAAAATATGCAGGTTTCTTGCTACTAGTTGTTGTAAGGCCATTTTAGATTCCTTGTAATCATCAAAGGAAGTACCTCAGCCTGCTTTAAAAGATGTAAGTTTAGCACTTAGCAATATGGGTCCTTTCTAAAGTCTTTACGATAAGTTTTTGTGAGAAATTTTGGGATTGTTTTCCTGCTTTAAAAAAAGTTACAAAAATTTGGAGAAGAAAAAAAAACATAAGGTTCACGTGAATGGTTTAATTAGTACTAGGACTCAGAAAATATATTATTTATTAAAATAAGGAAAGCTAACGGTCACATCATTATTTTCTAACAGAAAAAAACTAAAATAAACCAAAATAAGTGGGACCAAAGAAATATTCAATGACCTCAATGAAAAAAAACTAAAATAAAAATTGGATGACCTCAATAAAAATTTTAAAAATTCAGTGACTAAAACGAAAGCGCTCTAAATATCTGATGACTATCTGTGTACTTTATCCTAGATTTAAAATGGTCCACGAAATTAGTTAACTTTAAGTGGGATTAAAGAAATATTTTGTCTAAAAAAATTCGACTAAACACTAATCCATAAAGAAATATTTACCCGCCGCCGCCCCCGCTCCCCTCCCCCTCGAAATCTTATTTCTGCAAGTCAACCGAAATGAAAATTTGAAATCACTTGTTTACTCTCCCAAATTCATCTTTGTTAGGGTTTCCAAATTCAAAAGCTGCGAAATTCCGTTGTCTGAGTTACCCGTTAATCCAAATTTGTAAATCGCCAGTCTCATTCTCAATTTCTCATCTTCCATCATGACAGATTCTTCAAGGTCACGTTTACGTTTCTTTCAAGTCTGTAGAAAGGCGTTTGGCTGCATTCCACGAAAATCGCATTCCACACTTCCAGAGGAACTCTCACTTCGTCAATTTTCACTAGCGCAGATCAAAGCTGATACTGGCAACTTCGATAAAGGCTTCCTTATCGGTACAAGTCATTTTGGATCTGTATATAAAGGGATCATAGATGATGAGGCCATTACTGTTGCTATCAGGCGCATGAAACTTGGTCTTAATTTTTTCCGAACTGAACTGCTCTTACTTTGCCAGATGAATCACTTAAATGTTGAATCCCTAATTGGATTCTGCGATGAAAAGGGGGAAACAATCCTTGTTTATGAATACTTGTTCAATGGGTCGCTCTACAAGTGTCTCTATGGTAATGGTATCAATGGTAATCCACTTTCTTGGGAAAAAAGGCTAGAAATTTGCATTGGTGCAGCTCGCGGATTACATTATCTTCATACTGGAGCCAAGTATGTAGTAATGCACCGTTATGTCACCAGCCACACTGTTCTTTTAGATCATGAATTGGTTCCTAAGCTTTCTGGTTTCTTTGTGTCCAAGTTAGGGCCTCTTAGCATGTCAAAAGATTTGATTAAAAAGGAGGCACCAGTTGTGGGTGCTTATGGATACCTGGATCCAGAATATCAGCGCACCAACTATCTGTCGGAAAAAATCGATGTCTATTCATTCGGTGTTGTGTTACTCGAAGTAATTTGTGATCAAACGAAATTCTCTCAGATGACTGATGGGGTAAGATATCTTGCTGAGAGAGCAACTTTGTGCTTCAGGAATGGGACCCTTGGTCAAAACATCGATCCATATTTGGAGGGGAAGATAACCCCAGAGTGTTTCGACAAATTTGTGGAGATCGCTATGTGTTGTATCTCTGATAGGGGAGATGAAAGACCATCCATGGGAGAAGTGGAGGTGGCTTTAGAGTTTGCATTGGAACTGCAAAAGAAATCAAACTCCGAAATGACAAGTATATAATTCCTCGTGGTGAGTTCAATTGTGAAGATGTAATATTCTGAAACTGATAGAATAACGATTGAGGATTGGGTAGCCATTGAAGAATGAAGGTATACAACATATATGCATTTTTAGTTGTAGTCTGTTGTCTGTAACTATACAATGTTCTGTTTGTTTAATGGAAAGTTTCTTCTTCTGCTGCTATTGAAGATCTTACTCATATGTTGGTATGCCATTTCTAGATTTGTTAATAGAATTATTGCCCTTTAACATTCGCAATGTATAGGCCAACTTTCTTCTCAAATTACAGGACTTTTGTGCACTCCTCAAGGAACGGAATGGGCGAATGTGTTCACCAAGCAATTTTGCTGCAACTTGCTTTCTTTTATTCTCCTTGCCTGCATTACTCTCTTCGGGGTCGGTATCACTATTATTCACATATGGGCAAGGCACTCAGTTTTTCAAAATCTCACAGAAGCCTTCTCCCTGTATATATGGCCTAACCAATTCTTTAGTCCTAATGAGTTATTCATGATTACAGCATTTAACTCTGGCCTGAGGTTCAGTGGTTGAAGGAAGCATCGAATTTACCCAGCTTCATATTTCTTAAGCTGATAGCTAGTGAAATAGAAGGTAATGTACACAAACAAATGATCATTTAACTCTATATCCCTTCTTTATCCAATACTTTTCCCGCTAGTAAAGCAAGGCCTGGCACAATTAATGACCTGCAATACATACATTGCCTTTAACTGATTGTTTTTTATTGCCCCCAATGCTCCTTAATCTTACAAAGCCCTTCAAGCTTCCCCAAGCTAAGAAACCGGAGGTCATCTTTGATATCCCTTCTTCTTTCAGTCCATCAGGGGTACTACACATCTGCTGAAACTAATTTTAAATGCTATACTATTGCTCATCTAAATTAATAGCTGTGTATGCTAAACGCTATGCCTGTTGTTGTAATATTCTGTTACTTGACATTTTTATGATTCTCTCTAAATATAGCTGATGTATATGCCAACCAAACCAAGGGGAGTCCCTCAAACATTGTTTTAGAAGATAAAACAGTAAGAGCAAATATTAAAACGTGAATGGGGATGAAAAATACATTATAAAACTCCCTCTCTTTTTTACCTTCTTAAATTATACAGCGTTTCCCACAAATCCATCATTGAAGGTGTTTTGAGCTTTTCATGGAACTAGAGAGGTGAGAAAGAAGAAGCCTGTCTTGGTGAAACTAGGATGAGAGAACAACTTTACAAAGTTTCAAATTTGGTAATGGAAGAAAGAGGAAGGAGAAGAGAAAATGAGGAAGGTTGAGACATGACTAGAGCTCAAAAAAACCAAAATATTAATATTTTTTGATAAATTTTAGATTGGGTTTTTACAACCAGCATCCAAACTTGCCAAAAAAAAAAAAACCACTAACCTAAAATGTTATAAAAAAAAACATGTCAAAAGTGTCGAGAAAAAAAAAATCAATTTTATTTCCAAATGGGTCTAATTCTTATCCACTTGAACCTAATATTTTGGCCCAATACTCTTAACTCAGCCCAAAACTTAGCTACCTTTATCCGAGTCAATATATAAATAGTAACCTAAACTTTAGGTCGTTACATTTGCAATGCATATGTAAATGGAAAAATTAAAATCGAGAATTATTTTGTATCTATTTTAATAATTGTTTTATAAAAACTTTTAATCCATAATTTATTTTCAACTGATGTGTTTTAAGATGTTGGAAATTTTGTTCAATAGAATTATTGGAACACAAAGTTAAATAATTAGTAAACCATCGATAATGTATTATTAAATTAATTTTAAAAATAAATATTATAAATTAATAATGTATACTATAGCAGTATTTGACAATATTTTGTAATCATTTAATGACATATGGTAAATTTTATAATTATAATATCATCCAACTTTTTTTTGACAAACTCTAATTTTAATTCTAATTCTAATTTTACCTAGAGGGGAGGGGTAGGGAAAGGGGAGGCTCTAAGAGGGAAGAAAGGGTTTATTTCTAGTGGGTCTAGAACACATGACCTAAGGAAATATGTGAAAATAAAGATGAACAATTTAAACAACCCACCAAATGTGCTTGCTCTAATACCATCTAACTTTACAATCACTATTGGATGATATTTTTATATTAAAATTTGTAACTATATAAAAATAACATATAATTGAATCATTAATTAAAATTTTATTATAAAAATAGAACATTTAAATTTAAATAACCCACGTGCAAATAAAAATAAAAAAATAAAATGAAGAATACTATGTATTTATATTGATATTTCAATTTATTTTTTATATTTATTTATCTCTTGAGTTTACATTTAAAATTTTATATCGATACAACTTTATATTAATAACATTCCAATATGTTTTTCCTGTTCTAAGGGGGAGAGAAGAAAATGGATAAGGTTTTGTTGTAGTTGACTCATTTTTTCAACATCATATTCTTAAAAGTTAGTATTATTTAAGTGGGTTGATAACACGAGACAAAATGATGAAATGTATAGTTTATATTGACTTAGGCTATGACTGATGTGGTAAAGAGAGTTCATGATATAAGTTCTCTTTGGATTTGGATATGGAAATAGAATGAAGAGTAACTATCATTACAGGGTGAAAATCATCTGCATTCTTATCGTGCCTCATTATATGCCCCTTCAATAATTGATTGACACATGTAATAAAATTTTTTACCCCAAATTATCGAAACTTTGACGTTATTTGGCCGTTTGCCTTTTATTTTAGGTTTGCTTGTTTTTAGTTTATTTCTCTCGTTTGCCCCTGCCAAATAAATCCTCTGAAGCTGCTGCCAAATCAATCTAAAGCTGTTGACCCAAACTTTCATAGCTTCTGCCATATTCGGTGAGTTTTTTTATTTATTCAAAAGTCTGTGAAACTTACAAATCAAAATTTTATGGTTAGTTATGTTCTTGTTTTGTTGTAACTTTTTTATTTTTGAATTTACTTATTCTCTTTAAAATATTTAATTATTTTTATTTTAGGTTATGGATGAACCAACGATTAAAAGTCCATCGCACAAAGACTAGAGTAATTACTTGCGTACTAGAAAAACAGAAATGATGAAAATTTGCATGACAAAATTATTCCTAGAGTTGGCGTGAAATTTAATACAGAATCAGATACTTATGATTTTTATAACAAGTATGCCAATACGGTAGGATTTAGTATCTGAAGAAGAAAAGGGCATAAAGATGATTATGGTCACTGGAAAGACGGAGTTTTTTGTTATTCTTGTCAAGGTACTCGATTAAAGGATAAACGTGATGATTATGTAAAGTACCATCGTCCAGAAACAAGATTTGATTGCTTAGCTATATTAAAAGTTCCGTGATGATTATGTCAAGTTACTGAATTCGTTGCAGATCATACTCATGCATTGGCTTCTCCTTCTAAGCGTATGTTTCTAAGATTTCATAGGAGAATTAATCTTGCACAAGTTGCGGAACTTGAAATTGATGATCGCTCGGGACTAGCACCAAAAGAAAGTGTTGAATTTTTAGCTCGAAAAGTTGGTGGGATCGAGAATCTTGGTTTTATTCCTGAAAACTACAGTAATTACTTGCGTATTAGAAGAACATAAGCGATGAAAATTGGAGATGCCGGTGGGGTATTGGAGTATCTACAAAATATGCAACATGATGATCCGATATTTCTTATGCCATTCAAGTTAATCTTGATGACTTCATAACAAATATTTTCTAGACCGATGGTAGAATGCAACCAGATTATGAATCTTTTGGAGACGTGGTATGTTTTGATACAACATATAGAAAGAATAAAGAGGGTAGACCTCTAGCATTATTTGTTGGTGTTAACCATCATAAGTAAAGTGTTATCTTTGGTGCAACTTTATTTTATGATGAAATATGTGATACATTTATTTGGTTATTTGATTCCTTTTTGAAAGCAATGTTAGAGAAAAAACCAATTACGATTGTTACGGGTCAAGATGCTGCAATGGCGAAAGCGTTTGTTTCATAGTGGCCTAAAACATGTCATCGATTATGTATGTGGCATATTATCAAAATGCAGCTAAGCATCTTAGTGATGTGTTTGAGAGATTTGGTAGCTTTACTAAAGATTTTAGTAGTTGCGTTTATGATCACGATGAAGAGGAAGATTTTCTAAATCTATGAGATCAAATGCTTGCAACGTACAATCTAAGGGACAACAGTTGGTTCAAGAAACAATTTGAATTGAGAAAGAAATGGGCTTTAATTTATGGAAGACAAATATTTTGTGCAGATATGTCCACTGCTCAAAGAAGTGAGAGTATAAATAGCCAAGTAAAGATGTATATTGGTTATAATTATGATTTACTACGTTTCTTTCACCACTTTGAAAGATTATTGGCTGATAGACGCTACGAAGAATTGAAAGCTGATTACAAAGACAATCAAAGTAAGCCACATGTCCCTTATCCCGTAGAGATATTGAAACATGCCGCAGATGTGTATACTTTAACATTATTTAAAGTTTTTTCGAAAGAAGTATAGCTTACTTGGGACTGTGAGATGCACAATATTGAAAGTACAGGGACTATTAGCAGTTATAAAGTCATTCCTTTAGGAAAGTTTCGTCATTATACTGTTATATTTGACTCATCAAGTTTCGCAATCAGTTGTAGTTGCAAAAAATTTTATGTGCTCATGCTTGGAAGGTGCTCTTATTTTAAAATTTCAAACGAATTTCAAATCAATACATTTTGAAAAGATGGACGAAAGAAGCTAAGATTGAAATTATTAACTCCATAAATTCTTCCATATCTACTAGATCAAATGATCCCAAAGTAGATGTTAGAACTCGTTATAAAATTCTACTTAGATGGTATTCCCATTTAGCGGCACGAGCTGCAATGAGTGAGCAAACATTTGATATTGCTACAAATGATGGAGAAAAGATATTAAGAAAAGTTGAGACAACTTTGAAGCAATTATCGATTGAAGAATCATTGAACACATGTGGGAAAAAGAATTTTTCAGTTGATGCAAGCGAAAAAGATGAGGGCAATGAGAAAAACATTAAAAGCATCAAGTGTAAATCTAGAAGAAAAGGAGATGGATCATCAATTCGACTAAAAAGTACTTTGAAAATGCTACAAGAAAAAGAAATCGTCGAAATACTAAATCAATAAAGACTTTGCGAGAAGAAAATGTATGAATGATAAATTTTTAATTACTTTATATATTGCTCTTCACTATTTTTTAATATTTTAGTTTTTTAATATAATATTTTACTAGCTACTTTTTATGATAAGTTATATATATACATATATTATTTTGTTTATTTACTTTAATTTTTTAAGCATAATGAACTAGTGATATTAATTATATATTTCAATATTTTACAGCAATTTCAAGTCAACGGTGATCAATTAAATTTGAACGTTTTGAATTCATGTGGTCAATTTACATCTAAATGCACACAAGTAATTTAAGTTTTATGATAAAAATTTGACTTATACAAAGATTATTATCAGTTTTATAGTTTTCTATTTTTTGTGTATTAATAAGCAACAATGGGATTCTAATTTGGACATGAACACCATGAATCAATCTACAATCACAAATATGGTGGATTTATTACAGGTAATGTTTATAATGTGTAAAACCTATGTTTGATTTTGATATAACAAAGTATTTTAAGGATTAAATTGAAAACTTGAAAATGATTTTTAAGTCCCTCAAAGGTTTCAAATCAACAAGGCTTTAAGTCCAGTTTAAAAAACTCAAACTCCAAAATATTTACTAAGTGTTCCAAGGCCAAACTATTAAAAATCGTTTATGCGTATCGATACGCCCCTTACCGTATCGATACCTTTTTTGCAAACTTGGTCACTAGAGAGATTCATTTCGATACGCCCCTTTCCGTATCGAAACATGGTATCGAAACGGATTGCATCCGTATCGATACGCTCTCTCTAGAAAAACACTCTGAGTTTGAATAGCGTACTGATACGGTGTCCTCCGTATCAATACGGATTTAATGGAATTTTAAATTAGAAAGCCTTAAATGTTTTTGACTGTTGGTGTTAGTTGTTAGGTAGCAGATTTTTAAAGTGTTGGTTGTCCCGTACCGATACGCTCTTTGCCGTATCGATACGGATTCTTCCAGTGAGCATTGTGGAAATAATTACGTCGATACGATGTCCTCCGTATCGAAACTGATCCCTATCCCGTACCGATACGCTTACACGCGTATTGATACGCCCCTCTTGTAATTGTGCAACGACTCTTTCTGTTTTGAGACAGGTATCGATACACCTTCCCGTGTACCGATACGGTAGGCTACAGAAGTGCATTTATGGTGCAAAGAGAGGGTCCCAACAGCTATAATCAATACCCTAACCACCCAAATGGCTAGAATTAATAGAGAAGGTATAAAATGAAGCCAATTGAAGACTAGCAACAATTTTTGCATCCAAAAGAAACATCCTTACAAAAATCCAAGCTCAAAGTGCGTAATTTCTCATTTCTTGTAAAATCCCAAATTGTGTTGTTTTTAATTCAGATATTGTATTCCAATTTGGGTTGAGTGATTGTATTTAAAGGGGAAAACTTGTATTGGGAGATATTTTTCTTGCCTTAAATTCTTCTTTGTATCCTTGTGAGGGTTTGGTCAAATTTTGGGTAGAAAATTTGACCGGTATTGTAAAGGTTACCTTCTAAGCCTTGAAAAGGGGAAGAGCAATTAGTGGATTGTTGGAAAATCCTTAGTGGTAGCTAAGGTAGTGGATGTAGAGTTCATTTGAAACTTGTACCACACTAAATTGCCTTGTTCTCTATTTTTAGTCATTCCACTTTCTCAAACAAATTTTAAAAACCCAATTCACCCCCTCTTGGCTTTGATCAATCCATTGATCCACTCAACAATTGGTGTTAGAGCCTACCTCTCTGAAGGATTAACCACCACAAGAGGAGTTCCTAGGAAGAGTGTGATCAACTACAAAGCAAGCCATGGCATCTACCTCCGGATCTAGCATGTACAATTCTCAATCGACCACCAAACCTCATTTCTTCAACGGTGATAACTATTCTTTTTGGAAGAACCGGATGTGTCTCTTTATTAAATCCAATGATTATCTTGTTTGGGATGTTATTGAATATGGTCCCACTATTCCGATGAAGAGAGACGATGGACGAAGACTTGTGACAAAAAGGAAGAATGAAATGAGTGAAGAAGATAGAAAGAAGATTCAAATCAACGACAAGGCTCTTCACATATTATTTTGCTCGTTTGGTCCCGATATCTACTCCAAAGTTTCCTCCATCGAAAGTGCTAAGGAAGTGTGGGATACACTTGAGATTACATATGAAGGAACGAGTGATGTGAATGAGACAAAGATTGGAATTCTCAATCTTAGCTATGAGAATTTCAAAATAGAGCCCGACGAAACTGTTTCAAAGATGTTCGATCGTTTCTCAACAATCGTCAATGGGCTAAAGGGTTTTGGAAAGATAATCCCAAAAGACAAACTAGTCTGGAAGCTACTCTACTCACTTCCTGAGTCTTGGGATGGGAAAAGAACCGCCATCATCGAGGTAAAGAATTTGAAGACACTTAAGCTTGATGAGCTAGTTGGTTCTCTCCTAACTCATGAGATCATGAAGCAAGGAAGGGAAGATGAAAGGAAGGAATAAGAGAGAAGAGTGGAGAAGCTTGAGGAAGATAAGAAAAAGAAGCTATGAGTTCTCAAAGCTTCTCTACATGAGGAGAGTACTTCTAGTGAGGAGGAAGACCTAGAAGAATTGGCTATGATAGCCAAAAGATTCTCACGGTTTATGAGGTCCAACCGGGGTAGAAAAATTTAAAGAAAAATGGACTTCAAGACCAAAAACAAAGAATAAGAAAATGATCCGATCATATGCTATTAGTGCAAGAAACCGGGTCATATTCGTTTCAAGTGTCCTCAACTCAAGAATAAGGGCTTTGAGAAGAAGAAGAAGCTCAAAGCTAAGCTTGCTACTTGGAGTGATGAGGAGTCATCTGAGGATGAGGAACAAGAAGTGGCCAACCTTTACCTCAAGGATCTTGAGGAGGATTCTTCTATGGTAACCTCTAACTCATCTACTTTTGATTTTACATTTTATGAATTGCATGATGCTTATGATGAGTTACAAGATGTGTATGATGAGTTAGTTGAGAAGTATAAGGAGTCCGTTCTAAAAAATAGAAAAATCATTTCGGAATTAAATGCTAAAAATGGCTTACTTTCTCAAGCTAACTTAAAATTTGAGAAAAAGATTTTAGGTCTACAAGATGAACTTGAATTCTTTCAAAATGAAAATGTAGATTTAAATAATCTTATTTCTCAATGTAACATAGAACACCAAAAGGTGTTAGATGAGCTTAATAAGCTTAAGGAGTCTTTCAAGAGTGTTGGTAATGTGAAAATGAAATAGGTGAATCATCTAGAACAAACCAACCTAAGAGAAAGACCTATAACTACAAACAAAGTGGCTCCTATAGGCATAATAGAACTAAAAGAATTAGAAGTGTATGAGTTCCTAAGAAACTTGTCAAATCTAATAATGTTGATGCCATGTCACCTTGGATCCCTAAGGGAACCAAGCTTTTGGGAGCTAACACTCGTGGACCCAAAATGATTTGGGTACCAAAAATCAAAGCTTAATCTCTTTGTTTGTAGGGGGAGCATTGCTACAAGGCCAAATAAAATAATGTTATGTTTAATGTTATGTTTGATAAAGGGTTTAATGTTAATTGTGTGATAAAGGGTTTACTGTTATGTTTGATAAAAATGGGTGTAAAGTTGTTGACATTAAATCAAATAAAATAATGCTCATTGGTCATCGCATAGGTAACATATATATGGTGCATCTAGATGACATTCATTCATCCCATGCATGTTTTGTTGCACAAAATGAAAATGATGCATGGCTATGACATAGGAAACTAGGACATGCTAGCATTAGTGTTTTAGAAAAATTAGTTTCCCTTAATCTAGTTAGAGGTTTACCCAAGATTAAGTTCTCAAATGATAAAATATGTGATGCATGCTCTAAGGGTAAACAACATAGATCATCATTTAAATCCATTAATGATGTCTCTACTAGTAGATGTTTATAATTGATTCATATGGATCTTTTTGGGCCTATTAGAACTATGAGCTTGGGTGGTAAATCATATGCTTTTGTACTTGTTGATGACTATTCTAGGTTTACTTGGGTTCTATTCTTAAGTACAAAAGATGATGCTTTAGAAAAATTCATCACATTTTCTAAAATAACTCAAAATGATCTTGAACTTAAAATTTCTCACATTAGAAGTGATCATGGAACTGAATTTCAAAATCTAGGTTTTGAAGAATTTTTAAATGAAAATGGGATTAACCATAATTTTTCCGCACCTCGCACTCCTCAACAAAATGGGGTAGTTGAGAGGAAAAATCGAACATTAGAAGAAATGGCTAGAACCATGCTTTGTGAAAATAATTTACCTAAATATTTTTGGGCGGAAGCCACAAATACCGCTTGCTATATTATAAATCGAGTAATGATTAGGCCAATTTTGAAGAAAACACCTTATGAGATTTTAAAATCTAAAAAGCCTAACATTAGCTATTTTCATCCATTTGGTTGCAAGTGTTTTGTTTTAAATAATGGAAAAGACAACTTAGGTAAATTTGATGCTAAAAGTGATGAAGCCATTTTCTTAGGGTACTCTTTAAACTCTAAAGCCTATCATGTATTTAATAAAATAACTTTAGTAGTAGAAGAGTCTATTCATGTTGTTTTCGATGATAACCTTCTTCCAATGAAGGAATCTTGTGATGATGATGATGTAGGAATCCTTGATGCCTTTGATGGAGGACAAACTTCAAAGGAGGATGAGATTCCAACTAAAGAAGAAGATACACAAGATCCACCTCTTGAAGCCTTGCAGGACTTGGCTCTTGAGGAAAAGAAAGTGAGCTACCCAAGGGAGTACAACTATGTCAAAGGTGGTGAAATCTTGGGTGATCTATCCAAGGGGGTAACTACTAGATCTTCTCTCAAACTCATGAATCATGTTGCTTTTATCTCATGCATTGAGCCTAAGAATATTAAAGAAGCATTAAAAGATGATTTTTGGATTATGGCTATGCAAGAAGAGTTAAATCAATTTGAGAGGAGTAATGTATGGACATTAGTTGAAAGGCCTAGTAATCAATCTACTATAGGAACTAAATGAGTATTTAGGAATAAACTAGATGAGAGTGGTAACATTGTGAGAAACAAAGTTGGACTAGTTGCTCAAGGTTACACTCAAGAAGAGGGAATTGATTTTGATGAAACCTATGCACCCGTAGCTAGAATGGAAGCTATTAGAATGTTGCTTGCATATGCATGTTATCATGATTTCAAGCTTTTTCAAATGGATGTAAAAAGCACATTTTAAATGGTTTTATAAATGAAGAAGTGTATGTGGAACAACCACCAGGTTTTGAGGATTCAAAATTTCCAAATCATGTTTTTAAGCTAACCAAAGCACTTTATGGTTTAAAACAAGCTCCTAGAGCTTGGTATGAAAGACTTTCAAACTTTTTTATTGAAAAAGGTTTTGAAAAAGGTAAGGTGGACACTACACTTTTCATAAAAAGGTATAAAAATGACATCTTAGTAGTACAAATATATGTTGATGATATTATTTTTGGATCTACTAATGAATGTCATTGCAAAGAGTTTGCTAAGTTAATGCAAGGTGAATTCGAGATGAGCATGATGGGGGGAGCTCTCATTCTTCTTGGGACTCCAAATCAAACAAAGGAAGGATGACACCTTCATAAATCAAGCAAAGTACGTGAAAGATATGGTCAAGAAGTTTTGCTTGGAGAATGCAAAGCCTCAAGCCACACCAATGATCTCATCTACAAAGCTTGACAAAGATGAATGAGGTAAGTGTGTTGACTCTAAGCTTTATCGCTCTATGATTGGATCTTTGCTTTACCTTACCCCAAGTAGATCAGATATATTGTTTAGTGTTTGCTTGTGTGCTAGGTTTCAAGCTAGTCCTAGAGAGTCTCACCTTATAGCCGTTAAAAGAATCTTTAGGTACCTTAGGGATACTTCTTGTTTAGGTCTTTGGTACCCTAGAGACTCAACCTTCAACCTTCATGCTTATTCGGATGCGGATTATGGGGGATGTAAAATTGATAGGAAAAGTACTTCAGGAACATGTCAATTCTGAGGTAGTATGCTCATATCTTGGTTCTCTAAGAAACAAAATAGTGTAGCTCTATCTACCACCGAAGTTGAGTATATATCCTTAGGGAGTTGTTGTGCTCAAGTCCTTTGGATGAAGCAACAACTCTTAGATTATGGAATTAAAGTAGAAACCATACCCCTTAAGTGTGACAACACTAGTGCTATATGCTTAACCAAAAATCCCATACAACACTCTAGAACCAAACATATAGAAATAAAACATCATTTCATTAGAGATCATGTCCTTAAGGAAGATGTTGTTATAGAGTACGTTAACACCTTGAACCAACTAGCGGAAATTTTTACCAAACCTCTAGACAAAGAGCGTTTTTGGTCCCTTAGGAGAGAGTTAGGTCTAACTAGCCTTCCTTGACCCTTTAGGACCCTTTTTGAGGTTAAAATTTCTTGATTTTGTGAAAATACATGTTTATGTGTTGTTGATCTTGATAGAAACTGTGCTTATAGATAGGAGGAGTATGCTTCTGTTAAAATATGCTTAGAACTGCTCATTCATCAATTGCATTCATTTAGGAGGTGTTAAAGTCGAGCCTTTGGTTGTTCTAAAAGCCAAAAATGCATTTCTGGGGATATGATATCGATACGGACTAATGCGTATCGATACACGTACTGTATTAGTTTACCAGACTGCATTTTCTCTCTGGAGGGTATCGATACGATTAAACTTGTTTTGATACGATATGTGAGCGTTTCGATACGGACCTTTGAAACGCGTTTCCAGGAAATTACCATTTTACCCACGTATCGATACACCCTTTGGCGTATCGATACTCGATTGCGCAGACAGCTTCTTAATGGCATTTAAAGAGTTTCACTTTTACCAAAATTGAATTTTCAAAACCCTAGCCGTTTTTACTCTATAAAAAGCCTCTCAATCCCTCATATTTTCACCACACAACTCAAAATCTTTTGAGGGTTTTTCAACATCAAGCCAAGCTTTTCAAGCTTTCCATCAATTTGGTGCAAGTTCCTCTTCCATTCCTCTCTATCAATACCAAGGTATACAATTCTTTTTCTTTGATTTTCGTTTCAAATTCTTCTTGTTTTATTTTGCTTTCTCAAAAACAAACTTTATCAAACCTTTTTGCTTTTGATTTGTCTTTCAAAAAAAATTTTGACACCTTGATTATTGCTTTTCCATGGGTTGAATGTGAAAAATAATGCATACACTTGTTTTGATCAATTTCTCTAGTCAATGGCACCCAAAAAGAGAGCGCGTACTAGCGAAGTCGGTGAAGCTTCCAATCCCGAAGATGGTACTCGCCCAAACCTCACTCTTATCTATCAAAAGTGCTTTAGGACTAACGGAGAACTCACTTATTTCTGAGACTTTCAAAACTATAAAATCCGTCCGGGGAGGGTAATTTATGTTCCTTTTCTCAACTCGGAGCGCTTCAAATTTGAATACTTACCTTTTCTCCAAGAATGGAAATTTATGGATTTTATTTAAATTCCCGACTTTTTCTATCGTAATTTGGTTTTGATTTTCTATGCTAATGCCAAGTGTGTTTCCAATCAAGCGGGTGTAGTTACGATTGTTAACTCTTATCTAATGGGTAAAAAGATCACCATAGATGTTCAATCTATTTGTGATGTCTTTAAGTAAGAGGATGAGGGTCTAGATGATGAGAATTCTCTTGGCCATGTCTTGAAAGGTTCTGTGACCGCTCTCAATGCTCAAGATCAAATCCTACACTTGATGTTTCTTGGTGTTTTAGGCCTTCGGAAGGAAAGTATTCAACTATCCGCCAAGTTGATGACTTTTGGATTCGGTGCTTCAGCCAAAAACAACAACCAAACCTTGCTCGCATCATGTTTGCGGAGATTGTCTATCTCGTGTAACACCGCCATACTACTCTTGTCACTTCATTTACATATGGGACGACTTTGAGTTACTTCTTCACCCAAAAAGAGATTGATTGCTCTCACGACTACCCGATACCCCTCACTGATCCCATTGACAAGATATCTCTTTCTAGGGGGAAGTTTCATTACTTCAATGGTAGTTGGCTTCGTCTCTCCGAGCTCCCTAGCGATGCGATTCCGGAAGAAATTGCCAATCCTCAAGCCGCTCAAGCTCCTCCTCCACCTTCCATGGATGCCCTTATGACCTTTCTCAACGAACAATTCACGGGCTTACGTATGAAGATTGCTTCCATGGATCAAGTGATGAATTCGGGGTTTGCCGTTATAGACACATGCTTCACAAGCCTTGAAGATCGTGTGAAAAATGTGGAGACGCGTCTCACTTCTCTTGAAGGCGGCCACAACTCGATAAACATATCTCTTACCGCTTTTCATGATGAGTGGCGTCAATCTAGGAGGAATGGTGATGCAAATGACGAGGATGGTGAAGATGATGAAGATGGCGATGGAGAAGAGTAGTAGATTTTCTTTGCATTCCATTCATGTCATTTAGGATATCTATTTATGCACTTTCAATTATGTTTTTAGGATTAAGTTTCCATTTTAAAACCTATGCTTTGATTATTGTTATTTGGATTTTATTTTGATGTTTCCTTTGTTATGAACTTCATGTTTATCTATATTATGTTGCTTGGTTATTATTTATGCCTTTTGCCTATCTATGTCTCTTATTTTTGATCTAACAAAAAGGGGGAGAGGGAACAAGCTCACTTAAAATTTTTAACCTAAATTTTACCTAGCAAACATTAAGGGGGAGTTGTTTTTCCAAAGTTTTTCAAAGTCTTAAAAATTTCAAGTTTTTGGTTTTGTTATATCAAAAAGGGGGAGATTGTAAAACTTATGTTTGATTTTAATATAACAAAGTATTTTAAGGATTAAATTGAAAACTTGAAAATGATTTTTAAGTCCCTCAAAGGTTTCAAATCAATAAGGCTTTAACTCTAGTTTGAAGAACTCAAACTCCAAAATATTTACTAAGTGTTCCAAGGCCAAACTATTGAAAATCGTTTATGTGTATCGATACGCCCCTTGCCGTATCGATACCTTTTTTGCAAACTTGGCCACTAGAGAGATTCATTTCGATACGCCCCTTTCTGTATCGAAATAGGGTATCGAAACGGATTGTATCCGTATCGATACGCTCTCTCTAGAAAAACACTCTAAGATTGAATAGCGTACCGATACGGTGTCCTCAGTATCGATACAGATTTAATGGAATTTTAAATTCGAAAGACTTAAATGTTTTTGACCATTGGTGTCAGTTGTTAGGTAACATATTTTTAAAGTGTTGGTTGTCCCGTACCGATACGCTCTTTGCGGTATCAATACGGATTCTTCTCGTGAGCTTAGTGGAAATAATTGCATCGATACGGTGTCCTCCGTATCGAAACAGATCCCTATCCCGTATCGATACGCTTACACGCGTATCGATACGCCCCTCTTGTAATTGTGCAACGACCCTTTCTGTTTTGAGACAGGTATCGATACGCCTTCCCGTGTACCGATACGGTAGGCTGCAGAAGTGCATTTATGGTGGAAAGAGAGGGTCCCAACGGCTATAAACAATACCCTAACCACCCAAACGGCTAGAATTAATGAAGAAGGTATAAAATGAAGCCAATTGAAGACTAGCAACAATTTTTGCATCCAAAAGAAACATCCTTACAAAAATCCAAGCTCAAAGTGCCTAAATTCTCATTTCTTGTAAAATCTCAAATTGTGTTGTGCTTAATTCTGATATTGTATTCCAATTTGGGTTGAGTGATTGTATTTAAAGGGACAAACTTGTATTGAGAGATATTTTTCTTGCCTTAAATTCTTCTTTGTATCCTTGTGAGGGCTTGGTCAAATTTTGGGTAGAAAATTTGACCGGTATTGTAAAGGTTACCTCCTAAGCCTTGAAAAGAGGAAGATCAGTTAGTGGATTGTTGGAAAATCCTTAGTGGTAGCTAAGGTAGTGGATGTATAGTTCATTTGGAACTTGAACCACTCTAAGTTGCCTTGTTCTCTATTTTTAGTCATTCCACTTTCTCCAACAAATTTTAAAAACCCAATTCACCCCCTCTTGGCTTTGATCAATCCATTGATCCACTCAACATAATGTAATAAACAAATGCAATTCTATTTTATTTTGATTGTGATACTCACTTATGTACCTTTTTAATATTCCAAGGCTCAAATACCACAAGCGCAATTCTTACAAAGAGGAAATTTGGAAGAAAATCAAAAGAACATATGCAATACTTGACTTCAAATATTGGTGGAACGCAAGATTTGAGTATCGTACATTTATCTTTTAAAAGATTAATAATTTATTCAAATTTAGCTAGTTTACTTTGTTAGGATAGAAGGCTAGTTGCTACATTACTAAGAGCTTTTTTTAAACTTTTGTTGAATTTGTGAATTGTTGAATTTGTGGGATCTTATGATAAATAATCATGATGGTTGTTATTAGTTATATGTTTCTAATAATTTAATTGTTCATAGATAAAATTTTAAAAATTTTTACTCGCTTAGCAACAAACATACTTTACTTAGAAAAGTATGAAAAACAACATAATTAAGCTTCAACGGAATGAAAGTACAATTATCGAGTTGGGATATGTTTTTTAAAATACCAAGTTAAAAAAAAATTAACAAATTCGGGACCAAATAAAATATAACTAATGAATCACCATTTCATAAGATCAAACTACTCCATAAACTAATGAATCTAGAACAATAAAGTTTATTCTTATTGAAATTGCAGGATACAAAATTAAATCTTGAAACAGAATAAATTAGAAGATTAAGCTCAATTGTTTCGTAATTATCTGCAACTTTACGAATTTAACAACCCATTAAAGTTGATGCACTCAAACAATGTCTTTGCTGTCATTTTCCTATCGAATCTCCAAATGTAATTCAACCCTATTGGCAGCTCAGTAATGGTTGCTTCAGTCTTTTCTTTGTTTGCAAAGAAGAGAGTTTACAAAAGGAGACTCGTTTTTGGACAACAAATTCTGATGCTCAAAGTTCTCTTCACTTTGACATTTGATCATGTTGTGTGCCAATGGAGATACCCAACCCAAGATGCTTCCCAAAGCTCTTCTCCGTTCTTCGGCAAGCATTGGATCACTCACCGAGAACCCTACTCCTTTTAGTGTACCCCTTAGAATGATCAAATTCGCATAATGTAATGTAATGCTAACGCTGCCACACCTTACTTACTTGGCGGAGGCTTAAGAAGCTTTGAGTTTGACTAGAAAAACATGACTGCCATATTTTTCTTTTCTTCCTGTTTTGAACAACTCTTCAGCGGGCCTGATACAAAGTTGAAAGCCTCAGTGTTTTCAGTTGGACGAACCATTGCAGAAGCTGAAAAACTTTGAAGTACAAAAAGGGATACCCAAACCCCAAAACAAGCTTCATCATTTCCAAAATGGTGAAGATAATCTAACAAGCATGGAAACAACCGTATCAAAACTTTTGCTCAATAAAGATATTTTTTTGTTCAAATACGAACATAATTCATATGTCCTTTTCTTGTGCTATAAAGAGTGATGTGCTATGTATCAAGTCCGAGGATCATATACAACCAATTACATTCGATCTAGCTACCAACTTTGAAATTTAAATACATTGTACCATTTCACTTATTCAATGTGATATGAAAAAACATTGAATAATGAGAGGAAAATACTACCTTATGTGACGAGAATGGTGAATAGACTTGACCATACTAGTCTTGAACATAATTGTTTGCAAACACATAATCGAGCTTGTTTCAACACTCATTCTAAAGCCCATACATGTTCATCATGTTAAGCAGTGCTTCACCTTCAAAGACTCCTAGCAATGTGAGAAGGTCATATTGCAGCATTACAGATACGACTCAAAGCGTACTGAAACCCCCAAAATTCAAATTAACAAAAATAAAATTTAATCTATATTCACTTAAAATTTCACCCAAAACAACAAAAAATAACTAAAATTTCAAGAGTTTTAGGTTATACTCTTTAAAGTTATCAACAGAACAATAATAAATTTACTATTAAAAAAATAGACTTTTGATGCTAAGCATTTTAACATTTTCAACTCTTCAATTTTATCAACAAAACAAGACAAACTTTAATATTAAAAAAACCCAAAAATGACAAAAATTGAGTCGACAAATTATATCATTTTTAAGATTAATAGAGGATAATGTAAACTAAACACAAAAAACCATCTAAATAAAAAGGCCATTCATACCTTAGTGGTTAAAGATTAGTTTATGTTCCTTCGATTTTCACCATAGCACCTCATAATCTTTTACCTTAAAGTGAACACTATTTTACCATCCTCCTTAATCGAGCAGTAAGGCATCATCTTGGCCCCAAGATCTTGCTTTAAACTTTAATAATAAAACTTTAACCTCATTTCCCAAAAAATGGTAGTGAAATTTTAGAAGCCAACAAGAACAAGTTAAAAAATCTGAGATGAAACTTCATTTCCTCCCATTTTTTTAAAAAACCGATTTGAATCTCCATTTTCCCCAAAAACAAAGTTGTGTGTTCTTTTGTAAAAGGGGCATGCGAGAGAAATAAACTAAAAACAAGCAAACCTAAAATAAAAGGCAAACGACCAAATAACGTCAAAGTTTCGTTAATTTTTTGGTAAAATTTTTTAATACACGTGTCAATCAATTATTGAAAGGGCATATAAGGAGGCACAATAAAGAGACAGATGATTTTCACCCATCATTACAAGTCTTCATTACAAGTCTTATTGTGGTTTAAAATCCAACCCTTTCAAACAAGGAAATCCAAAAAGTAGAAGAGAAAAGAAAATAAATCTCAATTGTTATATTAAGTGATGGATGGATCAAATCATCGTCCCTTATTTTCTTATCCATTATTGCCCCCATACAAGTTTAATTTCATCATTTATAAGTTTGACTTTCATAATTCACAAGCATATGAATGATGATAATTCTTATATTGGAAAGTAATGAATTTGATTTCTCAGCAGTTGATTCCTGGTGCATATTGTCTTGCTCTGTAGGGGTAGGGCCTTACAGGCTCACGGCGCAGAACCGGTTCTTGCTTTTGTAACCGTAACTGCAACCATTTGTCTTGAAACAGATAAACAAACACGATCACACAGATCTCCGCAGTCAAAACTATGGTGCAAAGCTTTGTGCTTGCCGATGTCTTTTCATGCAATGCTCCCAATCCAGTGTAAATGTTGATTACACCTAAAATAGACACCGCAGTCCCCAGTAACCAATGTCCAAAATACCATGCACTTCTGGCCTTGGATCCCCTGTACACAAAACACCATATTATATCCGAAGGTTTACCGGTACGACTAGGTAATCAATTGATTGGCTTACCTGCATGAACGTAGAGCGGCGGTCAAAGCCTGCACCCATATGATACCATATAAAGCTACCCCTAGTCTCTGGTGATAATTGTTGAAAGAGTTGTTAAAGTTTTTGATGGACATGAGTGCTCCTGCTGTGACCAGAAGTACAGAAAGTATCTGCTTTCAACATAAATTAACTGTTTAATGCATTGTACCAATACTGATAGTGGAATGATAGGAATCCACTACACATTATTGTCAAACCAGGAAACGTCTTATCTTTCTGTTTTGTTATCATTATAAAAGTGAAAAGGGTTATCCAAACTAAGCTTGCCTGTGAAACTGCATGAACATAGAAAAGAACTTGATGCCTCGTCGTCCCGCATTCTTCTCTATTTGTTGACATTCTGATAGCAATTATCCCGACAGGCACCAGAAACCCCATTGATACCCAAAGGATAATTCCATGTACTGCAATCTCAAACATCACTTTACGACTCACCTGTGTATACACCACAACCAGAAGAAAAAAAAAGATGAAGCAGCAGACACGGCATTAATGGAAAGCCTCTAAGTTAAGAGCATGAATATACAGTACCTTAGGAATGTTCTCTTCATTGTTTGTAGGGCTGCCAATGGATTCCACGTGTTCTTGTGATGAGCTGACAAATGGTAGAACGTTTGTGATTATAAGAGCTATAGACATGGCGGAAAAGAACTGTTTCCCGGCCAAGACTTGCATTATTTTCTTCAACTAGTGAAAGATGAAGGACAAAGAACAGACTGGGAAATCCTCTCTTATGCTGACAGTGAAGCCTGGATTATAAGTTTGTGAGCGGACAAATACAGCGTAGGAGAAGGGTGAAAAGTGTCGTCAATGTTGTAATGATAAGCTGACTTCAAAAAGGAAAAAAGGTGGGGAATGGGAATAGATTGCAACTTCGAAATTCTACCGTGTGGGGGTTCACTTCTAGAACATTACTATTATTATTATAATCGGTCATGATTCGGACAGGTTTACCATGAATGCATAATGTTACTATTACACCGACTGCAATGTCGAGAAGATAACCATTGTGTCAAATCTCATCGGTTAAGGTTACCGTAATTCAACCGAGCTGTTAGAAGGTCAGGATATGTGCATAATGAAATGAGGAAAACTGATATGGTTTGGATGGTTGCTTACAAATTCCAAAAGCAAAGAGTAAATTAGCTTTTGCATATAGTTTCAGATTCATCATTAACTTGATAGTTTTTGCATAATGAAACCGGTTGTGTTAGATTGTGGCCCTCTTCATTCATTATTATTTGGACCTATATTGTTGGTTGTGTGCTTATATTTGTAAACAATACCTTCCGTGGAATATCTCTTCATTCTTATAGTCATAAAGTAGTAAGTTGTGAATTGTTGGTAAATGTAGATATATTTAATTTTCAAAAAAAAATGTAGATATATTTAATCTTAATTATAACTAATTAATTTCATCTAAGGTTAAGCAGGCAATGGTTGATTAATTAGAGCTAAACAAAAAAACACCCAAGATTATTAGATATGCGCCGTTCTAATGGATCTTATTTGTGCTTCTCTTCATACATGCATACCATGCTCGCACAAGGACACCATTTTGTATTTCTTTCTTTGGGTTTTGCTTAAAAGATTTTTAAACATTATATTCTAAACAGTTTTTGTGGTGTATGAATGTTTATACTTCCACGTGATAATAAAAATGTTGGAAAAATTCGATAATTTTAGAACTTTGAATGAGAAATTGATTTAAACGTTGCTGAGGAAAATGTAGAACCAATTGTTGGTTCGTAAATGTGTAGACGTGCACGACGTGGGTAATGAAAATGTCTGAACTGGTCTGGTCCGACCCAAATTTGAAATGAATTTTCCTCAAATAAGAGCATATATTTGCCAAATTTTATCTTGGAATTAAATGGGTAAATATTGAAAGTCACCTTTAATTCAAATAGTAATTGTGGAAATTGCTCTATAGAAGAATCAATTGATTCTCAATATTAAATGCTCCATTAGGTCAAATGACACTCCTATAAATAGGGGAATGCGAGGTTACGGTTCGTTGATCACTGTAGACATGCTACGTCTGTGCTCATTATGTTGTTGTAAGACGCCCGACGTTTCTCAAGCACCATAGGAGCGGGCGAAATCTGTCTTAAGGAAACTGCGTTCATGCAGACCTAAACGCGTTTCCTTTCGTTTTTCGTTTCAAATCGGTTTGATTTACATAAAAAAGTTCAAACAAAACCTTAGACCTAAGTTGTGAGCCTCGTTAAAAACCTTCCTAGTTCTAAATGGAGGAAAAGAGTACAACACAACTAGGTATAAAACAACCACAACCCAAACAACAACCATTCAAAGAACAACGAAAGCTGCTATCAAAATCTCAAACCTATATATCATATAAAAACTCAACTCCTTGATTGTTCGGACCTGAAACAGCCAGCATGAGCAAGCAGCTCTTGTCAACCAAACCTTCCAATGCTAGATGGTCTGCCATCCCTTTACTACCCTTGGGGTCAAACACACACAAACCAGCCCGAAACTATTTAAAACATTGATTCAACAGAAGGCTCGCCTAAGGTGCCAAAACTCTGCTATAAAACACAATCAGATCTGATTACACGCTATGGATTTATCTACTTTCAAAAGACACTTTCTAACCACAAATGCATAAGGGTCAAAGAATACAAAGACAAATGCCATAAACTCCAAATTTGAAGCCCTCATTAGCGTACAATAGTAAACTCTAGGGAAAGCTTGCAGCAACAACACAACGCCCCTCCTCACCAGCAACCAAAATCCCTCACACATACAACTAAGACTTAAAAATATTCATGATGCATTGGTATTATGAAAAAATCTATGCAACCAGACCCTAATAAACCACTAGTGTCAATACCAAAGTAAATATCTCCTTAACCAAAAATGCACTATACTGACCCTTATACTAACTCAACTTTCAGTACATCACTTTAAACTAAACAACATTCCTTAAGCTAAAAGTATTCTTCCCAAGTTATTATCAATCATACACAAGCATCAATTCCAAACAACACCAAACCAGCCCTACTTAAAGAATTTAGAACATAAACAACTGCTCAACGAAACTCAAAAGTTCCTCGAAAAGAAAAACTCACCATGGCTCTCTAAAGGAAAAAGAGAAAACCTTGTAGGACTACAAAACCTCCCAAATTAACGGTAGCTCCCGATCATCGAATCAATACCACTATCGTAAGCTCAAACCCCATACTTTCCAAACGCGATAACACCATGTTTTCGAATTCTTGCCAAATCTTGCTCCTGACAACAACATCTAACTTCTCCTTTTTTTTCACTGCCAAATTTGCCATAAGACCTGATTGGAAATTCATGCATCCTCTTCTCTTTATTCATTTTTAGCAACAAAGGATACTCTCCCTACTATCCAATTCGACTGAAGAAACTCATTCAATAAAACAAAAAGTAACTCTCAACATTACCTTGATGTTGTTGCTATTATCTAATTTAAATTTGTTCATGTCCTAAATTTTTAGTATCCCACATGATCGTCTTGACGCCTTCGACATCTTGTATCCAAATACAACATCATACCACAATCTCCAATCTCATTTTCGCTAAATTCTACCTTCATTTTTTTAAAATAAAAAATCATCTCTACCTTGCGGTCTTGTATAATCTTCCTCTCATTTGACACCTTCATCTACAACCCAAGCCTCTTACAATCCATGATAAGCTCCTCATTCTGTTTCAAACGGCCGTCGTTGCCTTTACATTTGGTTTCCCCTATTCGACTGTTCCAATTCTACTAGTCGAGCTATTTCACCCACAACTTCTTGTTCATCACCATGGAACTCAATGCCTAGATCTTTCCCCATACTTAGTGTTTTCTTAGCTTCAATCGTATAGTTATCAAATCTTGCTTGCAAATCCGAGTCTGAAAATGATCTTCCTTGTAACCCCCTCGTCCCGGTCTGGACGTCTGACCGGTCCGAGTAGGCTACACAGTAAAACCGAAGCGAAACTCGTTAAGGCTCCCATTCGGTTAGCAACCCTATTTCTTTTTTTTCTTTATCTTTTCTAGATGCCTTTATTAACTCCTATGTGATAGGACACACAGCGAACAAACACGGATTCAAAACCCACAAGACATGCAACTAAATAGCCCAAATTTTCCTTTTTAAGCAGGCCGTATCGATACACCTACAGAGGGTATCGATACACCTTGACCAAGGTCAACCCTCTCAGTCAACTTAGGGAAGACCGTATCGATACAACCCTTGAGCGTATTGATACGCCCCTCTCGGTCAACATTTCGAGGTCAATAGGATGGAACCGTACCAATACGCCTCAACACCGTATCGGTACGCCCTAAACTCACCAACTACTCTGAATTCCACAGAGTTGAGACCGTATCGATACACCCTGGTGTATCGATACGCCCAGCCTGACTTGAATTCTAGAGAGTTGAGACCGTATCGATACACCCCCGTGTATCGATACGCCCAGCCTAAACTGAGGCCTGCAGGCAAAATCGTATCGATACGGCCCTTAGGCGTATCGATACGCCCTGTACTGCAAGTCTCCAAAATCAGAAAAAACAACACAAGACTCGAACCTAGATGCAATTCAAGACCTCCCTAGACACATCCCAACATTCATACCACATCTATTAACCACAATCTAGACATACAAGGCACCCAATATGGACGAACATCATTCAACCAAGGAATTCACATAATCATTCAAAGAAGGCATGCATAGCATGCATGAGTTTCATGCCTTAGCCAACAAACACAAAACATTCATATAAGGCAATCAAAACAGGGTTTACAAATCCTTCAACATAAGGCATTAACAACATAAAGCCAACACAAAGGAGTCTAGATACACGCTCCTAAAAACACGTAGCATTTCCCATTGCTAAACTACTACATTATTTAATAAACCATACTTGAGCGAGCCAACACACGCTTGGACGCCCTTTTCTTGCTCCTTACTAACTCCAAGCTAATAATCTGCATTGCCGGATAAAGGAGAGCGTAAGCATAAAGCTTAGTGAGCGGAGCTCTAAAACATAACAACGACAATGCAGGGTTCAAAGCTTTCTTTAAAAGTAAAGTCCAACACATACAAGTTCAACCACAAGTCAACAATATAGATATTTATCATGGCATCACACTTCATGGTATGCAAAAGCATAACCAAAACACACACAGTGGGACTACACATCACCGTTTCGACTAGTAGTTTTCCAATGGGACTACACATCAAAGTACTCTTCTACTAGTCACTACCGGTGGGACTACACATCACCGGAGTCTTATACCATTCGCTACCGGCGGAACTACACATCACCGGAGCAACAACAACCATAACCTGAGGTTCGACACCAACCATGCAACACGATCTACAATCACCATCATGCGACATGTACTCACTATATCATGCACAACAAAATCAAGTTGTAACAAAATCCACAACTAGGCACCAACTTACTACTTACAAACTTACCAACCACAATGGTCTTACTCGCCATTTCCGTGCACAACCTACACCAACTTACACATATCTCACAAGGCATATCAACAACACCATTGATACCATCATACATGATCAACGACATAATAATAAGAAACATGCTTCCTCCCAAAGTATTTAAATTTCATGCATAACAAATCGTCACCACATGTAATGAAAACAAACGGTAAAAGGGAAAATTAAAGAGGCGGTTCACATCCACTTACTCTTTGAGTTTGAATTACTTTTCACGCCCATTCCAAACCCCTTTTCAAAATCATCTTTGAACCAAAACGATACTTGAAAACATTTTCACATCCACATGCTTGAAACAACCTTTGAAATTCAAGTTAAAACATTAACCACTCCCCTTACTTCCTTAAGCAAATCAAGCAAAGCCGACTCAAGCCTCCATGACTTCCGAAATCGACCCCGAAGCTTTACCAACGCAAATCCTTGCTTCTAATAATCCCAACACAAGTAATTTAACCTCAAATCATTCCAAAAAACAATGTAGCAACCCGGAACACAACCCAAGCACAAAACACATGTTTTTCGAGCCAAGAACAACCCCATAATGCCATTCCCGAGCAGCCCTTATGCTCAGCCGAAAACCATTGATTCCAACTCTTTTAACACACCTAAAGCTTCCAAAACAACCCTAACTATCATACAACCATCAGCTCTCACTTTCCACTTAAAACAACCCTAAAACTCACTTCTAAACCCTCCTAAAACCCCACTTAAACCCAAAAACGAATTTCTTAATAAAATCAAGTAAAAATCACATATGTTGGACCATTCAGGCAACGAATAACACACATAATAATAAGAATTTAAAAGCTTCAACATTGGACAACAAAGTTGAGATTTTTAACTTAAAAGTTCAAAACTCAAAACACAAAACAATGAGTTTTATGAAAAACTAAATGCATGGAGAGAAAGTGGAAGGTGAGGACATTTCAAAAGTGTCATTACCTTTTAAAAATCATTAAGGATGAAGGATGGAGGAGATGGAATATAAGCTTCAATGGTGGGAAGGGTTTCACGTTGGTTTTTGTTTGGGAGGTAGAAGATGACACAAATTTGGGTGTTTTGAAATTAAAGGGTTTTTATTTTACAAGGCCACGTATTTACGAAACTGCCATTAATGAAATGGCTATTGGGTTTTGGTTTAAAAATTGGGTCCAACATCTTCGTTTTATTTGCAAACAAAACCCGAACTATTATTTTATTTATTTAAATTATAAAACCGAACCCGAAATAACATTAAAACATTATTTTTACCCGACACCCAAACCCGGGTGTTACAACTCTCCCCTACTTAAGGAAATTTCGTCCCCAAAATTTATCAGACAAGAAGAGCCACTGAAACATGCTCCTCCACACTTTCTCTCTCACCACAACATACTCACCAACTCGGTAGACTCACCACACAACATTAGTTATCTGATGCCAAGATCTCAACGGGTCCTTTAAGGCATGTCAATTTTAAACTCAACTCAACCTCTTCAACCACATAACTCGGGACAATTCTGACCCACACTTCCGGATCATAGATACACAAAACACATTATGAATTCCCTTTTTAACTCTGGTGGTAACCGCAACAGATAAACAACAGAACTAGCCCGATTCACAATCTCATACGGTACCATTTGAATACTTGACCAACAAATTTTTCTGACTGATCATCTGACTTCAACAGGTAACCAAACACTACGCAGGCGCCTTCAAAAATCTAGTTGAAATCTCGAATTTCTACTGGCCACTATCGAATACAAGACACTGTACAACTCACACTCTTGCTAAGGCACAACTCCGCCATCTTACACAAGGTACAAGTAACGTGAACATGTATAAAGGACCACATACAGTGCAACTAACATTGATTACTCAACTAAGTTCTCACAGAGGAAATCGAAGGTGAATCAGACACAAAATCTCTTGAATCTATTACCCACTTTCAATACGAACCTTCCACGGATGTAACAAACTAGAAGAAAACTGATGTTTGGTCTTGACACGCTGGCAAATTACACACTTACTTTCATACTGAACCACATCATCCATCCACTCAATCCAGAAGTACTCGTCTTCAACCCTCAATACGTCTTCATACTACTCTGATGCAATGCAAATGAACTGCCGTGTGCTTCGGCCAAAACAATACGTCTCAAAACACTATGTCAATCGGCACAACTATTCTGTCTCTAAAATGCAAAACTCCCTCATCCCTGAAACTGTATTCTGAAGGTCTTCCTTCCACTAATTCTTGCACGTGAGGTGCCAAGAATCTGTCTTGCAACGGTTTCTCTTTAAGTATTCTGACTCAATGTAGGCTCAACCTGAAACTCGGCCAAAGAAACACTATCATTTGATAAACTGAATCCGGCAAATACAGCTCGCAACTCAACTACTAATCTAACAACAAATATAACTCGGAACATCGGTTGCTACGTTAACTCTCTTCGGATGGTACTCAATCTTGAGATTACAGTCTTCAAGCAGTTCTATCACTTTATGCTATTCAAGTTTCAACCCTTCCTAAGTCGTCTAATATTTCAAGTTCTGATGATAAGTGTACATATACTATGCATTCTTTACTATACATGCTTTGTCTCTAAGTCTTCGGAGTAGATACAACTGAAATTAACTCTATGTCTTGTGTTGGATAATTCTTTTCAAGGTCCTTCAACTATCTCGATGAATAGGCCACAATCTTCTGTCTTGCATAAGCACACAACCTAACCCAACATGTAACACATCACCATGGTTCACAAATTCTTTCCCTGATATGGGCTGGACCAAGGTCGAAGCTTTCATCAAAGTTTCTCTTAGTTTCTCAAGGGCTCATTGTCTCACGTCTAACCACACAAACTGAACATTCTTCTGTAACAATCTGTAAAAGGACCAGCTATCTTCAAAAGTTCATTTACAAACCTTCGATGGTAACAGTGCTAGACCTAGGAACTATAGATACATGTCACATTCTTCAATTTCTTCCAACTCACATCTTCGTCTGACTACTTAAGGTTTATTCTAACACACTCGGCTGATCTACATGTCCTAGGAGGACATCTTCCTAGACTCGAAGTTCACGTTTGCTCAACTTGGAATACAACTTATTTTCTAATAGAGTCTACATCACTAACTCCAAAGCTTGTCATGGTCTTCTTCGGTGTGTGAATATACCCATGTATCATCTAAGAGAGTTACTACAAACTGATCAAGGAGCTCAAGAAGTATTCTGCTCAACATCTCTATAAAAGTGGCTAACACACTAGTCAAACAAAACGACATAACCCAAAACTCGAAGTCATCATATCCTGCCCCGAAAAGCTGTCTTCGGTACATCAACTTCTCTCACTTCCAACAGGTAGAAATCAGATCTCAAATTAATCTTGAAAAGACTGAAGCACCCCTCAACCGATCAACAAACCACTGATGCTCGGAAAAAGGACACTAATGGTTCACTGTCAATTGTTTCAACCATCTGAAATCTAAACACATTCTCATATTGTCATCTCCCTTCTTCACAATTTCCACTGTTGTACTCTAAGATGACGTACTAAGCCTAATAAATCTAAGGTCTAACAAATCTCGTAGTTGATTCTTCAACACTCTTAATTTTGTCGGGAATCATAAGATACTGAGCAACAAAACATGAGCAAACTCAGAGACGGTCTCAAAAACAAACTCTCCTTCCCTAACAGGAGACAATCCGTGCAATTCTTCCAAACACCTCTAGGATAAACACAACCTATTCTAACATTCTGCGTTCTAATCCTCATTCAAAAATCAAATCCATCACCTTGCTAGGCAAGCCTGTCAACCAAACTCAATCAATCTTTGACCTCTAAAGCTGGATCAACATTAGATACAAAATCCACATTGCCACCTACCATTACAATCTCATAGTCATCCATAAGCTTTAAGGAAACTCTCATTGTCTCAAGGTCTACCCTAACTCTATGTTCTACAAGTCAATTCATGCACCATTTCACATCAAAACCGAAAAAGGAAATTCCATCGCATCTATTAGAAACACGTGCCCCTGAACCATCAACGGACACCCCTTGTACATCCTTCCGACCACAATCGTATCCTCGAAAGAGCTAGTAACACTAACACCTACCACTAGTACCTCACAAGGTAGATTCAACAACTTCGCATGCTCACTCAAAATACATGGACGCGTAGATCCAGAATCAATCAGAAAAATAAGCTCAATGACCGTATCAGGAATTACTTGCTATAACATCGACATCATTCCGAAGTCAACTTTTAGGTCTTCACTTCTTTTACCAACTCATATCAAGATCAGTCACATTGTTCTCTCTCAACAGAAACCAGCTCATATGCATGTTGACCCAAACATATAAACTGCACTCCAAACTCTGGTACGGTCATACTGCCATGAACTAAAGCGATGAACTCTCTCAACATTCACATCCTCTAAAACCTTAGATTCATGTTTACCAGCTCTAGGCCCACGTCTCAGCCTCAAACTTACCAAAGACAACAATACAACAATAAACAAAACACACAAGCAAGAATATTTATGGTTAGCAAGAGCAAGGGTCCAAGGTGCTCAAGTATATTCCTTCACAAAAAATCTTTTCAAATAAGTAATAGTAGCAATGGGAACTCGACACTACGCCTCAACACAACCATCATGCTAACACATACTTTCAAACACCGTACTAACAAGCAAACATCAAGCATACATGGCAAAACATTCACTGAGGCATAACAACACAACACTTCAAACTTACCTCACTTACCTACCCGAGGTCTAGGAAACCTCAGACTCTAATACCACTAAATGTAACCCCCTCGTCCCGGTCTAAACGGCTGACCGGTCCGAGTAGGCTACACGGGGAAAACCGAAGCGAAACCCATTAAGGCTCCCCTTCGGTTAGCAACCCTATTTCTTTATTTTTTCTTTATCTTTTCTAGATGCCTTTATCAACTCCTATGTGATAGGACACGCAACGAACAAACACGGATTCAAAACCCACAAGACATGCAACTAAACAGCCCAATTTTTCCTTTTTAAGCAGGCCGTATTGATACACCTACAGAGGGTATCGATACGCCTTGACCAAGGTCAACCCTCTCAGTCAACTCAGGGAAGACCATATCGATACAACCCTTGAGCGTATCGATAAGCCCCTTTCGGTCAACATTTTGAGGTCAACGAGATGGAAGCATACCGATACCCCTCAACCCCGTATCGTTACGCCCTAAACTCACCAACTCCTCTGAATTCCAGAGAGTTGAGATTGTATCGATACACCCCCGTGTATCGATACGCCCAGCCTAAACTGAGGCCTGCAGGCAAAACCGTATCGATATGGCCCTTAGGCGTATCGATACGCCCTGCACTACAAGTCCCCAAAATCAGCAAAAACAACACAAGACTCTAACCTAGATGCAATTCAAGACCTCCCTAGACACATCCCAGCATTCATACCACATCTATTAACCACAATCTAGACATACAAGGCACCCAACATGGACGAACATCATTCAACCAAGGAATTCAAATAATCATTCAAAGAAGGCATGCATAGCATGCATGAGTTTCATTCCTTAGCCAACAAACACAAAACATTCATATAAGGCAATCTAAACAGGGTTTACAAATTCTTCAACATAAGGCATTAACAACATAAAGCCAACACAAAAGAGTCTAGATACACGCTCCTAAAACACGTAACATTTCCCATTGCTAAACTACTACATTATTTATTAAACCATACTTGAGCGAGCTAACATACGCTTGGATGCCCTTTTCTTGCTCCTTGCTAAATCCAAGCTAATAATCAGCATTGTCGGAAAAAGGAGAGCGTAAGCATAAAGCTTAGTGAGCGAAGCTCTAAAACATAACAACGACAATGCAGGGTTCAAAGCTTTCTTTAAAAGTAAAGGCCAACACATACAAGTTCAACCACAAGTCAACAATATAGATATTTATCATGGCATCAAACTTCATGGTATGCACGAGCATAACCAAAACACACACGGTGGGATTACACATCACCGTTTCGACAAGTAGTTTTCAAATGGGACTACACATCAAATTACTCTTCTACTAGTCACTACCGGTGGGACTACACATCACCAGAGTCTTATACCATTCGCTACCGGCGGGACTACACATCACCGGAGCAACGACAACCATCACGTGAGGTTCGACACCAACCATGCAACACGATATGCAATCACCATCATGCGACATTTACTCACTATATCATGCACAACAAAATCAAGTTGTAACAAAATCCACAACTAGGCACCAACTTACTACTTACAAACTTACCAACCACAATGGTCTTACTCACCATTTCCGTGCACAACCTGCACCAACTTACACATATCTCACAAGGCATATCAAAAACACCATTGATACCATCATACATGATCAACGACATAATAATAAGCAACATGCTTCCTCCCAAAGTATTTAAATTTCATGTATAACAAATCGTCACCACATGTAATGAAAACAAACGGTAAAAGGGAAAAATTAAAGAGGTGATTCACATCCACTTACTCTTTGAGTTTGAATTACTTTTCACGCCCATTCCAAACCCCTTTTCAAAATCATCTTTGAACCAAAACGATACTTGAAAACATTTTCACATCCACATGCTTGAACCAACCTTTGAAAATCAAGTTAAAACATTAATCACTCACCTTACTTCCTTAAGAAAATCAAGCAAAGCCGACTCAAGCCTCCATGACTTCCGAAATCGATCCCGAAGCTTTACCAACGCAAGTCCTTGCTTCTAATCATCCTAACACAAGTAAATTAACCTCAAATCAGTCCACAAAACAATGTAGCAACCCGAAACACAACCCAAGCACAAAACACATGTTTTTCGAGCCAAGAACAACCCCATATTGCCATTCCCGAGCAGCCTTTATGCACAGCCGAAAACCATTGATTCCAACTCTTTTAACACACCTAATAGCTTCCAAAACAACCCCTAACTATCATACAACCATCAGCCCTCATTTTCCACTTAAAACAGCCCTAAAACTCACTTCTAAACCCTCCTAAAACCCCACTTAAACCCAAATACGAATTTCTTAATAAAATCAAGTAAAAATCATATATGTTGGACCATTCGGACTACGAATAACACACATAATAATAAGAATTTAAAAGCTTCAACATTGGACAACAAAGTTGGGATTTTTAACTTAAAAGTTCAAAACTCAAAACACAAAACAATGGGTTTTATGAAAAACTAAATACATGGAGAGAAAGAGGAAGGCGAGGACAGCTCAAAAGTGTCATTACCTTTTAAAAATCATCAAGGATGAAGGATGGGGGAGATGTAATAGAAGCTTCAATGGTGGGAGGGGTTTCACGTTGGTTTTTGTTTGGGAGGTAGAAGATGACACAAATTTGGGTGTTTTGAAATTAAAGGGTTTTTATTTTACAAGGTCATGTATTTACGAATCTGCCATTAATTAAATGGCTATTGGGTTTTGGTTTAAAAATTGGGTCCAACACCTTTGTTTTATTTGCAAATAAAACCCGAACCATTATTTTATTTATTTAAATTATAAAACCGAACCCGAAATAACATTAAAACATTATTTTCACCCGACCTCCAAACCCCAGGTGTTACAACTCTCCCCTACTTAAGGAAATTTCGTCCCCAAAATTTATCAGACAAGAAGAGCCATTAAAACATGCTCCTCCACACTTTCTCTCTCACCACAACATACTCACCAACTCGATAGACTCACCACACAACATTAGTTATCTGATGCCAAGATCTCAACGGGTCCTTCAAGGCATGTCAATTTTAAACTCAACTCAACCACTTCAACCACATAACACGGGACAATTCTGACCCACACTTTCGGATCATAGATACACAAGACACATTATGATTTAATTCAAGACCCCAACTTTTTAGCCTTTCATTTACTGTTTTACTCGAACACACCGTGGCCGTTGTGCATATTAAGCATTTGCTCAATTTCCAGAGTGCTTCTCCACGTGACTCTGTATTCTTTTACAATTTTGAATATATCTGATGCCGCTTTCACCTCGATCCTCTGAGTGTTCATGTTGCATATTGTGGCATTCAAGACGAACATAATTTATGGTTTTGGATTGTGTCTATGTGCTCAATTTTGTATTGTTCGTTTAAATAATAATATTTTATCTTATTATTTATTCTTGGATTAAAGCCATTTTTCTAACAATCTTAAAATAAAATCCTTTTTTAAGATTTAATTCAAGACGAACATGACACCAAAGATTTCCCGAGAAAGATCAAAGTAACTCGGCAAAAGAACGTGGATTTGAAATCATGTTACCACCTTCTTCATCAAGTACTTTTACAATGAGGCAAAAGGTATAATTTTATATGTTTGCAATTATTTTCTACCTATGCCTACAAGTTGAATGTTGCAAAAGGAACCAACTTTGGTTTTATTCACAATTACATGGAAAGAAAGTTGAATCAGGTAACACTTCATAAAGCTTGCCTTCTTAATTACTGCACAGATTGGCAATTAAGCTTTTTAATGCTTAATATTTTTTTTTTGTGATTGCTTTAATGTCGTTAATGCATTATTGTTGGGTTTTTATTATTATAAATGCAATATATGCTTTAACGTTATGTGTCGTTTTTGTGTGTGAAAAAAATAGGTTTGCATGGTGTTATTATGGTAATATCCATGTAAACATTATTTATGGTTTTATTATAATAATATCCATGGTGCTATTACTTTATAATTTTTCGGCCTTAATAATTATTTTTATCAAATGTGATAATAATTATTAATTGTATTTTTGGAAATATTTTGGATTTTTATTCTTGTACTAATAATTTCCTTTGAGAAATTTTATAGAGACAAACATAATATCCATGTGAAATCGTGATTTGTTTTGGAAACAAGGATCTTGTAAATAATTCGTTTCGGGATTAATTTCCGTCGTTTTAACAGCTTTACTTGATCTTCCAAACAATAATCAATGAATTAAAATCAAAGGATTAATTCCTTTTGATTTCTGTTGGTTAAACAAAATCAAGTTGGATTGATATCTTTGTTGTTTAACATAAGATATAATGAAAATAAATTACTAAATTTATTTCTTCATTAGAATGTTGCATTGATTCTAATTTTGGAAAATAAGATAAATCATTTGATTTATTTTCAAAAGAATTTTGTATGATTCTAACATTGCGGAGGAAAATAAATCATCGAATTTATTTCCATGAGAATCTTGTATGATTCTAACATTGCGAGGAAAAGAACTTCCTTAACATTGTGGGGAAAGGGACTTCCTTAAACATAAGAGAATGAAACCCATAAACTGTGATTGAAAGACAATTTGAAAGTGCATGTCTAGGGTTGGTTCTTTGAGAGACTTGATATTTAAGCGTGCCTAGTGCACCATTTCTCTTTCATAAGTTACCTACATGGTGCACTGTTTATTATTGTTCTTTCTATTAAGACTGTGTGAACATTTGTTTTGGGATTTAGTTTACTAAATCTATGTCGCCTAACAAAGTTAGAAATTATGTTTCTGTTTCTGATTTTAGTCTCTGACTAAATTCCTGATGTTTAACAGATTCATAATACTATGGT
Organism: Hibiscus tridactylites; assembly: GCA_958450335.1. Lineage (NCBI taxonomy): Eukaryota > Viridiplantae > Streptophyta > Magnoliopsida > Malvales > Malvaceae > Hibiscus > Hibiscus tridactylites. The sequence goes on along the minus strand of OY288287.1, from coordinate 56,276,932 downwards.
TTTGGATTGTGTCTATGTGACACAATGGAAAAATCAATGAAACTCATTGGAAAGAATTTCAAACGCGGCAACAAAATATGTTGCATATTTGATCATGATAAACTTGGTCAAATATTTGAATGATGATCCTCCTATGATTACAGATGATAAGGTAAATATTGTTACCACCTTCAAATGTTACTAAGGTAAATATTGTTAGACAAATATTACCATGGAAAACATAGTGGAAGTAAAAAATGACTTCAAACCGTAAATTAGGTAGTGTGTTCAAGAAATAAAATTTCATGGGAAATGCTTCAATTTCCATAAGATGGGGAACAAGTCTTCACACTATAGACTTCCAAATGAGGACAATGTTATTGGCATACCAATTGATATGGCAACATATTGGTTGAAGGAATGCATTTATTACCTTCATTGACAATAACAAGAAAATAATGTTATGTGCATTTGCTTAAAAACAAAGATTAAGCTATAGAAAAAATTGTTCTCTATGAGCATATGTTGAAACCCATACTTAATTAAAAGATTAAAATGGAGAGAAGCTTTATATGATTAACGTTGGTACTATAATGTGACTAACATGTGGGGGGAGCTGTTCTATAAGCTAATTACCTTTTAAATTAGGTTCCCCATAATTAAAGAGATAAGACACCATATGAGTTATGGAAGGTAATTAAACCTTCCTACAACTACTTGTAAATGTGGGGGTGTCTTGCAAAGGTAATGACCTCATTACTGAAGCAAATGGAAATAGAAATGGTGGATTGTATTGGCTATATGAAACATAGCAATGCATATTAGTTTCTTGTTTGCGAATCAAAGAACCATGAGATTCACAAGAATATGATAATAGAATCAAAGAATGTCTCATTCTTTGAAAATATATTTCCTTGTATAACTAAAGAAGGTGATCCAAGTTCAACGAAATGAACTTTAGAGACTATCAGTGAAGATAGTCTAGATGTACAACAAAAGGTTGAAACTACCATATTGTCATAATGACAAATAAGTGTGACAAATGTGTGCATGTTAAACCTACCGACATTAGGATATATGATCCTATGTTGATGACATACTCATTGTTATATGTAACAAAGAAATGGTAAAACGTACTAAAGACATGTTAAATTCAAGATTAAAAGATATGAGACTAGATGATATGATTTTCGGCATCCAAATCAAACATTCACTTGAAGGTCTCATATTGACTTAGTCACACTATGTGGACAAATTCTTGAGAAATTTAACAAGGATGATTCTGGTATAGCTAGAACTCTAATAGACACGAGCCAAGATATGTCCAAGAATAAAGGACATAATGTTAACAAAGTGGAATATGCAAGGGTCATAGGCAGTCTAATGTACCTCATGAACTGCACTAGACTAGATATTGCTTTTATTGTGAGAAACTTAAGTAAATTCACAACCAATCCAGGTGAAAATCACTGGAAAGTGATTGTGAGGGTACTGAGATATCTTTGATGTACTCAGAATTAAGGATTACATTGTTCCAGAGATTCTGCTGTCCTAGAAGGATACTCTGATGCTAGTTGAATATCTTATATTCAAGATATCAATGACACAAATGGATGGAAATGTCTAAGACAAATGGTTATAACCACATCCATAATGGAATATGAGTTTGTAGTTCTAGACAAGTCTAGAGAAGAAGTCAAATGGCTTCAAAAATTTCTTGGAGGATATTTCTGAACGACCAAAGCCAATACCCACAATGTGCATACTTTGTGATGACCAAGAGAAAATTGGTAGAGCATAGAGCTTTGTGTATAATGGTAAGTTGAGACATATGCATCGTCGACATAATACCATTAGACAATTGATCTCAAATGAAGTTATCTCTATTGATTTTGTGAAATCAAAGGATAACATTACAGATCCACTAACCAAAGGGTTAAATCGAGATCAAGTTGAGAAAACATCGAAAAGAATGAGACTAAAGCCCAGGAAAATTTATGGTGCTATGTAAAGGAAAACCCTACCTAGTTGACTCGAGATCCCAAGATCTAGGTTCAAAGGGACAACCTAATTGCATATACATGTGCAGTCACTGTAGGGGTTCTTATCCCCAAGTCTATTCCTATGATATAAACAGTGATCAAAGTGGTTTAGGCTAAGCAATGCTTTTAATGACCATTTTGTGCTTTGGTGAGTCAAGCAACATAAGCCGCCTATGTGAGAGTGAAGTGGGGCCACTTCAAGGAGATTATTGGGGCATAGTTCTCTCAAACTCATGCAGAACCAGGGAGATATTCACAACCATATGAACATAACCATGAGAACTAAAAACCTCGTCAGGGAGGTAGTTGTGTGAGGTATATCATCGTTTACACAAACGACAGATAGTTCAAGGACACCACGTCTATTGATCTGCCGGTAAAGTAAATATACTTTCACAATGGAAGGTTCAATGGTGTACACCTACCTATCCTATGCAGCTATCAATCGTAGAATCTATCACCATATCGAGTCAAAATGTTTTTGATTAGATCAATTTCATTCATATGGGGGATTGTTGAAAAAATTCGATAATTTTGGAGCTTTGAATGAGAAATTGATTCAAACGTTGCTGAGGAAAATGTTGAACCAATTGTTGGTTCGTAAATGTGCGGACATGCTCGACGTGGGTAACGCAAATGTCTGAACTGGTCTAGTCTTTCGTGGGATTGCAAATATTTTGACCTAAATTTGAAATGAATTTTTCCTCAAATAAGAGCATATATTTGCCAAATTTTATCTTGGAATTAAAAAAGTAAACATTGAAAGTTACCTTTAATTCATATAGTAATTTTAGAAATTGTTCTATAGAAGAATCAATTGATTCTCAATATTAAATGCTCCATTAGGTCAAATTTCCACTTATACCCTCATGAAACTCCTATAAATATGGAGTAAACCTTTTAGGTTTTACACAACTCAAAAAACCACATAAATTTTGTATTGTTTTACTATGTGGATTTTACAAGTGGTTTTCGGTGATAGGAGAAGGCAAGGTTACGGTTCGTTGATCACTGCAGACGTGCTACTGTTGTGCTCATTATGTTGTTGTATCCTGGGAGATAGACGTCTGACGTTTCTCAAGCACCATAGAAGCAGGCGAATTTGTCTTAAGGAAACTGCGTTCGTGCGGGCCTCAACATGTTTCCTTTGGTTTTTCGTTTCAAATCGGTTTGATTTACATATTGTTGTATCATCAGTAATTTTGTACTATTCGTTTAAATAATAATATTTTATCTTATTATTTATTATTAGATTAATGTCATTTTTCTAACCTAACTATATGAAAGCAATATTCAATTTGCAGAAGCCCAGCCTGCTGAAATTTGTACACATAATAGACTTAATTTTTGATCCATTAAGAACCAAAACATAGTTTTTATTTTGATCCTATTTAATTTTATTTACGTATTGATTTTAATGTCATTTAAGTTATTTTTAAAAAGTCTTACAAATTTAGACTAAGAACTTGTTTGGCAATTAGCATATAGCTGATAGCGGATTACATTAGTTGATAGCTTATTTCATTAGTTAATATGACTAGCGGATTGTATTAGTTGATTGTATAAAAGTGTTTGATAAAATTAATTGACAACTGATAGCGGTTTGATTATTTAAACAAGCAAAATAACATATAAGGACATGATTATATTTGATACTTGTTTGAATAGTTTATTAGTTATCAATATTTTTTTTATCTATTAATATTAATTAGATTATGAAAAAAATATTTTTTTTGAATTGAAATAAGTCCTAAACATAAGAACTATATACGCTCGCCACGAAAATTAGGAGGTCCATTGACATCACGCTTGAGCAAAGACTGAATGGTCGTAGGGGCTTGCGAAAACAACTTAAGTTGGTAAGGCGTAGATGTTGCAATCTTCAACATTGCATCGGCCACTTGATTGCACTTACGAGGGATCCAAATGAATTCATTGTACCAAGCTCGATTGCACAAGTTGTTAATAGCACTAACAAGCGAGGAGGTACGAGACATGGAAACGGAAAGTGCAAGATCTAAAAAATAATTTTTTAATCTAACATTAGCAAGTGTATTTGAATTATCTATATATTAATTTATTTTTAGGGTAAATTACTCCAATGACCACCGAACTTTAGGGTCGTACCTATTTTGACCACCAAACTATCGAACTCGTTAATCAGACCACCAAACTTATTAAATTGACTTATTTTGACCATTGCCGTTAAAAAACTAACGAGCGGTGACAGAGGGGTGACGTGGCAGTTAACGGAAATCTGTAAAATTACACATTTAGTCTATATTATTTACCTATTATATCAATTTGGTCCAATTTTAATTTAATTAATTAAAATTAATCACCCAATCGGGTGAAGACATGTGTCATCGCCCGACTGGACCATTTATTTTAATTTTTAATTTATTTTTATTTAATATTTAAAATATTTTTCTCTCCAACCAGGTGGTGACACGTTAAAGGAAAATTGAAAAGGAAGGATGAGTTTGGCATGGATTAAACCTACATCATCCAGGTTAAAAACCCTATGTGTTTGCCACTGCTCCAACCCATCTTTAGTGCAACGAATTACATCATTTAATATATATATATATATAATATAATATAAGACAGTAAATGCTAGTAAATAAAAAAGTAAAAATGGTTGAAAGGGGACTCAAACTTAGATTACGAAAAAGAAAAAAATCAAATATTTTAAATCAAAATTACTTTTCTTTTAAATCGAATATTTTTTAAAATTTAATATTTAATAACTTTTAGATTTAAATTAAATCGAATGTTTGTGTGATTATACACATCCCAAGTGATCTAAGTTCGAGTACCCTTTCAACCATTTTTACTTTTTTATTCCCTAGCATTTACTGTCTTATAGATATTTATATATTAAATGGTGCAATTCATTGCAATGAAGATGTGTTGGAGCAGTGGCAAACACGTTTAAATTTTGGACCAAATTAATATAATAGGTAAATAATAGGGATTAAATTTGTAATTTTACAAACTTCACTTAACTACCACGTCACCACTTCGTTAGTTTTTTAACGGCGGTGGTCAAAATAGGCCAATTTAATAAGTTTGATGGTCTGATTGACGAGTTCGATAGTTCAGTGGTCAAAATAGATACGCCTCTAAAGTTCGATGGCCATTGCCACATCACCACTGCACTATTTGGGGATACCTATTTTGACCACCGAACTAGGAAACTCGTCAATCAGACCCTCAAACTTATTAAATTGACCTATTTTGACCACCGCTATTAAAAAACTAACGAATGAGTGGCGTAGCAATAAATTGAAATTTGTAAAATTGCACAGTTGGACCCTATTATTTTCCTATTATATCAATTTGGTCCTTATTTTAATTTAATTAAATAAAATTAATTAACCAATTAGATGACGACACATGTCATCATCCAATTAGATAAATTTACTCAAATTTTAATTTAATATTTATCAACCTGAGACCAATGGGTATTATACTCACACCTTTACCACTGCACCGACTTACTCTTAGTGATATAAAATGCACTCTTTTATATACGTATCTTAATGAAGTAAATGTTAGGAAAAAAGTAAAAATGGTTGAAAGGTGACTTGAACCTAAATCACTTGGGATGTGTAAATCGCACAAACCACCAAATCAAATCAAGTAATTAATTAAAACTGAAAACATTTTAAATATGTTTAAAGTAGTTATTAAAGCAAGATTTAAAATGAAAATAGATGTATTGTTTTTTATTTTTAAATTAAATCAAATATTTAAAGTAGTTATTAAATATTTGATTTAATTGAAATATGAAAAATATTAAATATTCGATTTAAAAAATATTCGATTTAAAAGAAAATAAATTCGATTTAAAAGAAAATAAATTCGATTTAAAATATTTAAATATATTTTTTTTCATATTTAAATTAAATCAAATATTTATTAAAATAATAAAAATTCAACTTACAATATTCGATTTAAAAGAAAATAAAATTTTAAATCAATTTTTTCTTGTAAATCGAATATTTTTTAAATCGAATATTTAATATTATTCCAAAATTTTACCTCACTAGAGATAATATAGCATTACAGGAACCCAACACACATTAAAATTCAAAAATATCCAAGACTTATCAAAAATTATATATAGAAACAGGAAGAACAACAAAAAAAAATATTATACGTGGAGTGACAGATGATTTTACAATAAACAACATGTATAGTTATGTACCACTAATTATGTGTACCGTTATGTACCATTAACTATTTTAATTACTTTTGAAACATAGGGACTGAAAGCGTTATTATCTCTTTTTAGAATAAAATTTAAAAAACAATTTTTATATTATTTTTTCAGATTTTTTCTTTTCGGGTAAACTACACAAATGATAATTGAACTTTGGTCAATTATTCAATTTGATAACCAAACTTCCAATTGTTGTAACCATTAAACTTTTAGTTTTACTCTAATTTGGCCACTAACCCGTTAACAACAGTTAAAAGGGTGACATGACAGTTAAAATATAATAACACATTTAGTCCTTCATGTTTCCACATTCAAACAATTTTGTCCTAATTTGAAAATTTAATTTAACCTTCATTATTTACACATTATTTCAATTTAGTCATATTTTTAATTAAAATAATTTAATCTTAAAATTAAAACCTTAAACCCTAAACCTTAAAAATATGTGATGAGAGCAATGCGGTTGAAGATGATTCCGGAAGTGATGGATATTTATGTGAGGTTTTGAAATATTATAAAATTCCTTAAAAGTCTCCAGTCAGCTTTCTTTTGAGGGCATAAAGGGTTTCTCATATTGATGTTTAAATTTATTGCTCAATACTCGAGCTGTTCGTATTTGGATAAAAATGAAACTGGGAGTGATCGAGATGGTGAGATTGTATAGTGTTTCGAGAGTCAAAGATTGGTTTATTTTGAGATTTTTAAGGGTTTATGGTTTAAGAGTTTAGTTGTTAATGGTTAAAGATTTAAAGTTTTAATTTTAGGGTTAAATTATTTTTAATTAAAAATAAGATCAAATTGAAATAATGTGTAAATAATGAGGGTTAAATTTATTAATTTTCTCGAATTAAGACTAAATTGTATGTATGTGAAAACATGAAGGACTAAATGTTTATTATACAAAATATTTTAACTGTCACGTCACATTTTTAACTTTGTTAACGGATCAGTGACCAATTTGAAGCAAAACTAAAAGTTTAATAATAGCTTAAAACAATTGAAAATTTAGCTACCAAATTGAATAATTTATCAAAGTTTAGTTATTATTTGTGTACTTTATGCAAAAAGAAAATATCTGAAAAAGTAATATAAAAATTGTTTTTTAATTTTATTCTCAAAAGGAATAATTGCGCTTTAAGTTTTCATAGTTTCAAAAGTTATTAAAACAGTTAATAGTGCACATCGGTACATATGATTAGTAATATATATCGGTACATAGCGTTTACTCTAAAAAAATTTATAGAGTGACGGTCTTAATTTACTTAGTACATCTTAAAAGTCTTGAATACAGATACATTCAAGTACAATTATCTCTAAAATAAAAGTTGGGTGATTATAAATAATTTGAAGTAGCGTATTAAATTTCTAATAATAAAATTATGAATTAAATGCTTTTGGGCTTCGGCTCTAATTAAACCCTAACTGAAATAGGAAGTTTTAGGTGAGACGCCTTAAAATGAGGCGCAACTAAAATTTTTACAAAAATTGTATGAATTTCGGTATTGATTTTTTTCGATATATACCGAATTTCTTACAAAAAGTTTAAATTTTTTGAAAGTGTAAGAATTTTGGTATATACCCAATTTCTTAAAAAAAGTGTAAGAATTTCGGTGTATATCGAAAAGTCGATACCGAAATTCTTACAAAAATCGTAAGAATTTCGGTTGCACATCTTTTTAGCCTCATTTTAAGGCCCCACGTTAATTGAAATGGGATATTGGTTGTTGCATGAATTGGGACCATTAAAGTTCAACATCATTGGATATAACTCAAACATTTAAAAGGTTATGTGTAATTTATTAAAATAAAACATTTAATTTATAATTAAAAAAAATCTTAATGGTCTTTAATTTGAAAGTAAAAAAAATAAAAAAATTTGGCTACAATAAGATTTTCTCTTTCCTCATGAATAAATATGACTCTTCAGATTCTATATATTTTGTTTTCTTTTAGTCTTGAGCCTGTATATATTACCAATGACATCTGGCAATGGAGAGCAGCATGAGCGATCGCTCAAGGCCCTACTTTCCACCTTTATTTTTTTTAGTTGTATTTATGGTGTTTCTAAACAATAAAATAATATGATGGATCATATCTTCTAGTACAGTAACATTTTCGCTTTCCTCATGAATAAAAATGGGACTCTTCAGATTCTATATATTTTATTTCCTTTTAATCTTGCGCCCGTATATATTACCAATGACGTCTGGCAATGTGGAGCATCATGAGCAATTGCTCAGGGCCCTACCTTCCACCTTTATTTTTTTAGTTGTATTTATGGTGTTTAATAAGTGCCCAAAATTTCTATGTTTTACCCCTTTTACATGGCAATTATGGCTTAACCTACACTCATTCGAGTGGTATTAGGGCCTTATATGCATTAATTACATTGCCTTTACCTTTAATCCTGATATTTGATTTATTTAATGAAAAGATATTGTTTTAATGCATGTTTGGTATTTGCGTAAATTTACCCACTGTCGGGGCAGGTGATGCCGAGCGGGCAATGAAAAAAATGAGAGATGGTGCAGAACGAGCTCGAGACAGACCCAGATTAAGCTAAGCCTAAGATGACAACTTCTACTGACGGAAGCTGAATTACAAAGAGGAAGCCTTATGGAGTAGCTCCAGTGACCGACCCCTGCCGAGGCAGAGATATTCTCTACTGAGGCAGTGCACAGACCAACCTGCCGGAGGGCAAAACATGCAAAGTGATAGCCGATTTGAAGAGCATAAAACCCTGGATTTTTCTACATACTTTGCATAAAAATCGAAGCATTGGAAGATGACGAAAGCATGAAATGAAGGTTGAAGATGAAATTTGGCCAAAGTGGATAAAGGCATTAAAATTAAAGAGATTTATCTCTTTAATGAAGACAAGTCCAAGTCCAAGTCCAACTTAACTTCCTCTCAAAGAAGGATTTTGCCTTACTCCTCTTCCTATTTAAGCAAGGCTTGACGCACATATTAAGATATTGGATATCGAGACTGAGAAGTCGAGAGCTTGAGATTATAGTTTAGTCGTGTGTTTTCCATGTCCATTATGTTCTAAACTTTCTTAGGGTTAGGATTATTTTGCTTAGTAGTTGTGAGAAAACAATTGTACTTTGTTTAAGTTTTTAATGCAATTTAGTTCAAGGTTTGTTTATTCTTGGCATTGAATTTATTCTTGCAATCTCATCGAGAGAGAGTATTGTGAGGTTATCTATTTGTTTAGCATCAAGAGAGTTAGACTCACGAAATGAATAAGCATGGTTTTCATCTCGAAGCGTGAGATTGGTTGGTGTTTAACTTTGGTTTACGTCGAGAGGTATTATCAAGGCCCATTCATCAGCACGGTTTCGACTTAGAGATAAGGAGGAGCTATCAAAGAACGCTTTGTCAAACCTTGACATTATCTGCCACCAGATAGAGATTGCCGAGGCAGCACATCTTATTGTCGTGGCAGGAATGAAGGACACTACCGAGGCAGTTTGGTGATCATTGCATTTAGAGACCGAGACAAGTCAATTGGATTCCACTCTACAACGCAATCTAATCCGGCCATTCTCTCATCTTGATTTCTTATTTGCTTTACTTTATGATTCTTAGTTTAGCTAAAATCTAAAACCCCTTTACTTGTGTTTTTACTTTTACTTTTTCTTTTTCAGTACGAGAAGATAATTGAAGGAAGTCATCCGAATCCCTGTGGAGACGATACTCTGGTACTTATCATTATATTACTGACAAAGCTGATTTGGTTCCCTAAACACATCTCTAAGCAATCTATTATCTCTTGGATGATTATATTGAACAAGGTTCCCACCAGAGATAGACTCCTCCAATGGGGACTCGACGTAGAGGTTAGGTGTGTTTTTTGCGAGACAGCAGGGGAAAGTAGAAATCACCTGTTCTTGGAGTGTACCTATTTGATCGCTCTTTGGAGGAAAATAACGGCCACGTGCAGATTGCACTACCATCACCAATCATGGGAAAGTTTCCTTCACTGGGCCGCTGCTAACTAGAGGGGTAAATCCCTACTTACCCTAACGTTAAAATTGGCTTGGACAAGATTTTTGTACAACATTTAGAAAGAGCGCAATGCTAGAGTGCTTAGAGGAATCAGTCAGTCCAGCAGCGTTCTTTTTGATAGCTCAAAATTTACCATTGGTATACGCTTGTATAGACACAAAATATATAGGAGCGATAGCGCAAATAGAAAGCTTTGTATAAATTGGGGAATTAATTGATCCCCTATTGATGACTCTTTATTATGTAGCAGTTCGCTGCTTACACAGATAAATACAACATACCATTTATCCAAAAAAAGTAAAAGTAATTTGTTCACTAAATTTTAATAACGTTTACTTAGTTTATTAGTGAAATATTAAATTAATTGTTTAAATTAATAGAACATATTTTCGTTCTATAAGAATATTTTTGAGTTTTGTGTAGGGTACCGAAAATATATGAGAAAACTTTGTATATTACATATGTCCAAAACTATCATTAATCATTAAAATCAACATTCCACTCAAGGTTGTATTATATTTGAACTCAGATAACATGAACAATCATAACTATTTTCTAACATTTGTTGGCGTCTAACGCGTTAGCTAGCATCGCCTTTCCAACCCATAATCATTAGCTTCAAAGAAAACTATAATGCACTTTAAAGCGGGTAAGAAATTGAAATTCTAAAATAATGTTGTTGAAAGCAAATAAAGATAGTGTTGTATTTTGATACACAAAATGTGTAAAAAAATTATATAATCTATCTATAAAATTTAAAATTTAAACCCCAAATCTTAATAACCTAAAACTTAAACTTCAAACTTTAAACCTTAAACTTCAAACTTTAACTATAAATTTAAATTCTACACCCTACAAACTAAACCTCTAAACCCTAAACCCTAAGATTGAAGGGCTTGTGTAAACTAAAATTTACACAAACTTGTGTATCAAAGTATTTTAAAGATAAAGATGGAAATCCTCTGCCCCTTTTCGGTGCCCCTACTTATCCCCTACGCTCAAAATTAGATTTAGAGTTTAGGGTTTAGGGTTTTAGGTTAGAGTTTATGGTCAGGGCTTAGGGAATTTAGGGTAGGGTGTATTTATTAGGGTATAAGATGTAGGTTTTAGGATTTAGAATTTAGGGTTAGGACTTAAAATTTAATTTTGTAGTGTTTTTTTAGTGTTGGGGCATAAATAGGGGCATCGAAAAGGGACAGAGAATTTTTATCCTAAAAATAACACTTTAACTTAATTCTAAAAATTAGGAAATATCCTTCTATTGATTAACATTGCAAAATATGATGCGATTAAATTATTAAAAATAATTTAAATACAATTAGAGTTATCTCGACATTTTCGAGATTCTGAACGAAAACTTAAAAATAGAACAACCACTTACTTACAAGATTATCACTTAAGAAATTATTGAAGTTATAAAATTAAAAGTGAAGACCTTGAGCAGAAGATCATGTTGCTTCTCTTTTGAAACGGCCTTGAATATGATACAATAAAAAAGAAATACATTAACATAACATAAATAAACGAATACATTGAAGTTTATATAATAAAAGTATATATAAAATACTTTAAACTTAAATATAACATAAAAATATACATAAATAAATGAGTTATTAGATCATACAACCAAGGGTGGAGGGACTAAGTCCCCAACGCCAAATTTATTTATTTTTACCTTTAGTACATATTTTTTTTAAATGGATCAATTTTATAATTCTCTTCCTCACTTTTTAAATATTGGGTAAACTACTCCAAGGGGCACTCAATTATAGGTCGCGATCTTTTTTATCATCCAATTAAAAAAATTTAAAATTGGACCACCCAACTATTTAAATAGACCTATTTTGACCAACAACCGTTAAAATCTAACAGAATGATGACGTGGTCGTTAAGTAAAATTTACACATTTGATCCTTGTTGGTTTTTTATTATATCAACTTAGTCCTAATTTAAATTTTAATTTAAATAAATAATAAAATTAATTAACCAATCAGGTGACGACACATGTCATCTCCTGATTGGATGATTTTATTCTAATTTTTTATTTAATTTAATATATAATATATTTATTTTTCTCTAATCAGATGGTGACACGTGTCACAATCTGGTGGAAGGAAAATATAAAAATAAGGAATGCTTGGCGTGGGTTTTAAACCCATAACCTTATATGGGAAAACCTCATGCTTTTACCACTACACAAACTCACTCTTTGTGAAATGGATTGCACCATTTAATATATATCTTATAATGCAATAAATGATAGGGAATAAAGAAATAAAAACTGGTTGCAAGAGGACTCGAATCTAAATCACTTGAGATGTGTAAAATCATACAAACCACTTAACCGATTCAAATAATTAATTTAAATACGAACATATTTTAAATATAAAATACAAATATATTTAAAATATATTTAAAATACGAACATATTTAAAATATGAATATATTTAAATACGGATATATTTAAATATGAATATATTTTAAATATGTCCGTATTTTAAATATGTTCATATTTAAATTAATTATTTGAACCGGTTAAGTGGTTTGTATGGTTATACACATCCCAAGTGATTTAGAATCGAGTCCCCTTGCAACCATTTTTTATTTCTTTATTTCCTAGTATTTATTGCATTATAAGATATATATTTAAATTAATTATTTGAATCGGTTAAGTGGTTTGTATGGTTATACACATCCCAAGTGATTTAGAATCGAGTCCCCTTGCAACCATTTTTTATTTCTTTATTTCCTAGTATTTATTGCATTATAAGATATATATTTAAATTAATTATTTGAACCGGTTAAGTGGTTTGTATGGTTATACACATCCCAAGTGATTTAGAATTGAGTCCCCTTGCAACAATTTTTTATTTCTTTTTCCTAATATTTACTGCATTATAAGATATATATTAAATGATGCAATCCATATCACAAAGAGTGGGTTGGTGTAGTGGTAAAGGCATGGGGTTTTCCCTTAAGAGGTTGTGGGTTTAAATCCCACGCCAAGCACTCTTCATTCTTATATTTTCCTTCCACTAGATGGTGACATGTCACCATATGATTGGAGGAAAATAAATATATTAAATATTAAATTAAATAAAAATTAGATTAAAATCATCAAATCGGGTGATGACACATGTCGTCACCTAATTGGTTAAAATTAATTTTATTATTTATTTAAATTAAAATAAAATTAGGACTAAATTGATATAGTAAAGAACTAACAAGGACCAAATGTATAATTATACAAATTTTACTTAACAACCACGTCACCTTTCCATTAAATTTTAACGGCTGGTGGTCAAAATAGATCTATTTAAATAGTTGAATGGTCGAATTTTAAATTTTTTTAGTTGGGTAGTCAAAACTGGTCGCGACTCATAATTAGGTAGTTATTAGAGTAGTTTACCCTTAAATATTTATATTTGCTCCAAACCTCAATACAATGATTTCTGAACCTTTTTCCCATTGAGGAATTGTCATTGAATCTTAATCAGGTGCAGTGTCGTTTCTTTCAATTGATTGGAGGTCTCTAGCTACATCAATTATTCTCTAAAAAAGAATTTCTAAATTTCTGCAATGAATCATCATAGTTTATAACTAATAAAAGGAAATTAATAGTATCCCGACAAATGAGTTGATGGATTGTCTTGTTAGATTCATTAGTGGGTTGAATTAATCAGAGATTTGAAAGGTGGTTTAACCCAACCCCCTTCAATTATTAACTAAACTCTACCTTGTTAGTGTTTACAAGTCAATCACCTAGATGATGGCTCGTATGTAAGTTAATCTAAATCCATTAGAATCCAAAAATTACTTGAAAGTTATGAACAAAATATATGGTATTTAATTTTAGACACCAATATAACCTATATATTGTTATAGATATTATTTACATATTATTTTTTTAACTTTTTTTAAAGAAAAGATTATACCTAAATCAAAATAAAATTTTATATCAAAGTGTTTGAATTCAAAATAATCAGAAATTTGTTCAGAAAAAAATAATAATCAGAAGTTAACTTTGATTTTTTTATTGGGATGTCAAAATAACCTGAATTTGTCAAGCTTAAATCCGATCTAACTCTATATGAACAATTTGGAATTTATTTTTTAAGTTTGGGATGGATGAGACCGGACATGTTTTCTATAAATATTTCCAGGTTCAAATTAAGGTCGGCCTTAGATCAAAGTTGTAACACCCATAAAAATGTTAAGATAAAATGAAGAAAAAAAATAAAATAAAAGGGAGAATGTAGTCAAGGGGTTTCAAAACCCGTGGCCTTATCTTTTGGTGCAAAAACTTAGCCATAGAGACTAAGGCAATTCTTAGTCAAGGCATGGCTCGATCCTGATCTGCCAAACCAGAACAAACCTAACTCGATAACCGACCCATCTCGAACTGTCTGCCCGACCCACTAAACTGGTCTGAGTCAAACCGTTCGAGTCAACTCAGTGAGTCAACTCAATTGACCAGTTGACCGCTGATGTTAGCGTTGACTTTGATCGTTGACTATTGACTTCATCTTTGACCTGTTGACCATTGACTTTGACTAAAAAGTCAAATTTCTGAAAACTCCTATTATATATTTTTTGACATCCCGAGTTTGTTTTTTGAAGTCTGTTTCGCAAAATTCTAACCCGAAGGTCTCTGAATCTGACAGTGAACTCGAGCATGCTTGTGTATGTAATTATTCAGTTAAGAGCAATGTGAATAAGGACGAAATTTGGAATTTTGTGTAATTGAAGGTTTTCACGGTTCCTTGTATCCGAGATGTTGAGGGACGTCAAATTCAGGTTCGAAAGTGATCGAATAGAGTATCATGGATCAACCGATGTAGCTCGGAGATGAGGTAATACATTTCTACCTCTTGTATGCTTTATGAACATGTTGATATTCAGTTAATGCATTCATAAATATGATGAGGAGTACTGTTAATTATGCTTAAGTCAAATCAGATATGAAAATGAGTATGATAATCCAGATAAGATTGGAATACTCGAATGAGAAGGTTAATAAATTGGAAGGATCTAGAGTTCAGTAAATAATTAATAAGGTGCTTAATCTCCAAACCTGATTAATAATGTCAAATGATTAAACGTCAAAAATATTTTGACATGAAATTACAAAAATGCCAATAATAATGACTAAAATACCCCTAGAATTGAAAGCGATCTAGAAATCTACCCTAGATCTGGTAAAACGACCCGACTCGTTTGAAAACCCCCGAATTACTTAGAAATTTATGGTAACAAGATTTAAGCCTTCGTGATTGTTAAGTGCTTGGTTTACTTGAATTTTGAATAAATCTTCGAAGATAGATTTACGAAAAGCTATTCGTCGTCTGAATTAATCAAGTGGCTCAAAACACTGAATTGATTAAAATGAATAAAAGGATTGGAAATACTGTTGTAATCACTAATTTTGTCCCGGTTCTTAATTTTATTTCTTTTATGATTTTCGGGCTTGTATTGGGCTAAAATAATAATAACAAAAAAAGGAAAAGAAAAGAAAAAAGCAAAAAGAATATATATATATACGAATATGTATCATGTTACTACTATCATTATTATATTGACATTACTATGTCATTATTATTATCATTATCAGTATATTATCTATTATTATTTATTATCTACTAGGTTTATCAGCGTTATCACCCACTATTATTTGTTACTTATTATTTTTAATACCATGATTCATTATTGCCTTTATTATTAACATGTCTGCGTTACTATTGTTATTGGTTATTATTATTATTTTCGTTATATTATTATTATCATATTATATTATTACTAATATTATTTCTTTGTTGCTATTATTATTGTTATTATTATTATTATAACATGAGTAAGATAAATGAACAAACTTAAATAAATAAATAAATAAATAAAGGCCCAAATATTATTAATAACAATCCATTTACATTAAAGGCCCAACAAAAAAACAACAAACAAATGCGAAGTCAACTATCAGAACTCAGAGCAGTACAAGTGATAGCCACTTTGTCTCATTTCAGTTTTGGCATTGTAAACACTCGGGTATAAAAACCCAACCCCAACACATTGTAACGCCCGACGATTATAAAAAAATCAATAAAAAACAAAGAATTTCAGAAGGTATTTCTTCTTTCAAATTCAATCTTGCATGCAAAAAAAAAAATTAAAGAAAAAAGAAAAGAGAGGGAGAGAGTTTTACCTCCAGGAGACCCAGTCACCACGACCCCGCTATTTTCGGTGATAAGCCGCCCGAGCGTTGGCTCCGACGAGGGTGAATCGGAAATCAAGGGCTCGCTTTTTTAAAAAAAACAAACACAAAAAGGGCTTTTTTTATTTCGATCTCGACTATCCAAAAGATGGTTTTTTTAAGGATTTCTGAAACAAAATTCAGAGCAAAACGGAGGAGGCCTTCGTTTCTGGTATTGGTTACCGGAAACTAGTGGTCGCTGGCGGAACCCTAGGGTTTCTGTATTTTCTGAAACGGGGAAATGAGGGAGAGGGTTTCTAAGTTTTTAAGAAAAATGCCAAAAGTCTTTCGAGAGGCACAAAATGGGTATTTTATAACATTTTAAGATTTTTAAAATGGTTAAATCGCTTCTGTGGCCCCTCCGCATTCTAAATTTGCCCCGTAATAGCTTCTGTGTTTTTAAATCTCGTCCTTGATCCCTCCAGTTTCTTAACATTTGCAATTTCACCCTAATTTTCATTCTAATCGATGTCCGGGTGGTCAAATCACCGTTTTGGTCCTCGGGGCTTTCCGCGTATTTTCAATTGGGTCCTATATTTACTTTTTAATCTTTTCTTTTGATGGTATTATTACCACCTTGGCCCCTATCAATATATATTTTTAATCTTTGACTTTGCATTTTGTTTTTGTTATATTATACTCATGTTTTTATGCTTTTTGCCATTTTACTTACATTTGTTCAATGTGAATATATAATTTGTGGGGTATGTATGTTATTTTTATATATATAGGTTCGTATGCTCTTTTAATATTAATCTTGTTTAAATTTTTTTAATGTGTGGTTTCATTGTGCGTAAATTCGTGACTTAAATGTGCACATAGCTTAGCTTCTTTCATGTCATTCGAATATATTTTAGCATGCCTTTTCTTAACTTGTCATTATAATTATAGCACGCACGGTCTCGGTTTCTGCGTGGGAACGATATTCCGAAGGCTCGGATATCGACTTTAGATTAGATTAAATCTTGTATTCATTGCATTTGATTTTCCTTTTTCTTTAAAATCTAAAATCGTTTTCAAAAAAATGCGATGTCCTTTTATTCGGAAACGAACGAGGCCAATACCAGTCGTAGTGGTGGTGGTTCGGACGTTCATTTTCGAATATTAGGATTTTCGAAATTTACTCGCGTATATAACCAACTCTCGGTTAAAATTGTTACTTTAATTCGTAAAATTTAATTTTATTTAAGCGGTAAAGTTTTGGTACCAATTTTGGGCACGTCAAGGTTGCTAACCCTTCCTCGCGTGTAACCGACTCCCGAACCCTTTTGAATCTCTGGTTTCTATTTCCGGTGTCCGGTGACCGGTGGAGACTCCATCTATTTTTTAAAACCCTTTTTAAATTCCCCTATTTTAATTTTTTTTATAAAAAAAACTCCTAATATTTCTCCAAACAATTTTTCTAAAATCCATTTCTACCCCTCAATTTCCAAAATTCCTTTTTAACCCCTATTTCAACATTTTTAAAATATCATTTCCTCCCCACCATACTTACACCAAATATACCTATACATACATACACCTATATATATAAGTGTTTTTCAAAAAAATAGTCGCTACAACTGTTAAGGTTAAATTAATAGGAATGGTTGTACTGACCAAAAAGGCTGAAGTTTCCTCAGTCACCAAAATGTCTAAGTAAACTGGAATGACGGCTAAACCCACAGGTTCTAGAATGAATGAATTTTTTGAAAATATCAGAAGTACCGTAATGACTGAAACACCCTTGCTATCGAAGTGTCCGAAATACCCTCAAATACTAAAATGACTAAAAACACCTCTAAGACTTGTAATAAGAAATATCAATAAAGTTAAACGAGCGTGATGGCTCTAAAAGTTGTATTACATGACTCATGGTTGTTGGTCACTTCTAATACTAAGGTAATATTGAAAGAATGTTGTATGAAGGCATGCTCGATTTATTTGGAGAAAGTACATTGTTAATTATAAGAATAAATTGTTGTTCTAAAAGGTATATTTGATGTTAAGGATTGAGTTTGTGTGATATGTACATGTCCGAATACCTGGTAAGTGGCACGATAATGTAAACTGTTCATTTTTAGTGGACATGGAGGATGGATAAGCAATTAGAAGTCTTGGATGCAAATGTCTATAATGCCCTATGTGATATAAAGCTCGACTCATGTACGACAGTCACTCATGGTACTACTATAGTACATGGAAAATACTGTATGGATACATGTTCACTTTCTCGTAACATGTCAAGTGATTAATTGGTGAATATGATCTACTTTGTCATACCTTGTAGTCAGTTCTGAGAAACGAATACTTTAGGTGTACCGGCTGAATGGAAAACACTATAATGATGGGTTTCGATTAGTACAAAGGAGCTTGGAAACCTGATGAGAAACTAGAATTTCAGAGTTCAGTAGATCATTGTTTATACCTTGTTAGTTTAAAGTACAAAATTGCCGATGAATATCAAAATGACTAGAATACCCTTATGAGAAAAATAGATTGGAACATTCATGATATGTTTAAATCCCTAAATAAGTTCGATATATATGAAATATTTATTGATCTTGATCTTCTAAGAATTTCAAAATATATCCTAATACACTTGAATTCCTGCATAATCACGATATATCATAGTTTTAGAATGACTTTGAAGTATAACTCTTGAAATCTTGGATGAAGTCGATATTTACAGGGCTCCTTTGAATAAGGTTCTTGAATTCTGGAATTAGACTAGAAGGGACTATAGTTCAGTGTTTTCCTTCTACTTTTAATAAGGACGTCAAAGAGATAATTTGGAATCATCCGGTGTATTTCAAGCATGCTTGAAAAATCTTCTTAAGTGGAATCTAAGTCTATTCCTTCTATTCTATACTGATCAAGTTATCTGAAGCAAAAATATGACTTATAGTTTATGATATCTGATATCAGTATACCCGATTCACGTGTCTTGATATTCTAGTTCCACTGATTACCCATATGCATGTATCTTAGATTCTTGACATAATGCTGCTAATTACTGAGATGATTGTTACCGTTCAAAATTATTTTACAGGGTACTGAATATTGACTTAAGATTGTAGGCTAAACCCTGATCAAGCTGGTAAGTCTTCCCGTATTCGGTTCCTACAATTCGGCTAGGGTCCGCCTATATTTGGTTCCTAGCTTCTGCTAGGGTAATTTTGCTCGGACCTAAGGTATCCCCTTATGATGGTACCTACGCCCAATGAGCCTAGGTTAATGCCTTTATAGATGCACCCCATAACTACAAATTGGAGTACAATTGGAGGGTAGATAAGAAATTAAAATGAACCATAATTGGAACAAGTTGTTACCCGGAACACCATAACGGTTTTATGCTCTATCATATACATGTTTTACCTTATACTTGCATGTGCTAATATCATCATTTGGTAGTTCTATATTATTGAGCTTTTCCAAGCTCACTTTGTTTTTACCATCGTAGGTTTATTAAAAATATGTATCATTGTATAGTGACAGACATTTGTGTCTGGAGTTCTCTCGGCGCTGCTTTGGAGTACAGTACTGATACAGTTAGTGGGAATGTATGTCATGTATAGTTTAATGATAGTGTCTGTAAAACGTTTTCTGAAATTACTATTATATGTTTAAATGATTTCATGAAATGGGTATTTTAAACAAAGGTTAACGTTACAATTTAATAAGTGTTTTAAGGAAAGATGTTTTTATATGGATTTTTACCGTGGGTCACTCTTGTGACCCTAATGTGACATCTTAGGATTCGTGGTAACACATAAGCATGTCTAGGGAGTTACAGAAGTCATATATACCGTCCAACCTTGATAAATTTATCAAATGGTAAATTACCCTTCTTTTAAATTTTTAACTATCTAATTAGTTATTCTTGATTTTTATAATACTTTTTGAAAAGGGATTTTATCTAACTTATATAGGTGCACTCGAATCGCGAGCTACTGTGCTTATTCCGTCTATGTTGCTATAGGCGACTACAATAGACTTGGCAAACTCGGACGGTAACTGCCGATGGGATCTGAGATAGCCTCTGCTGCCGGTGGAGACGCTGTTGTACATTGTTGCGGTTCCAGCACCTTGCAGTGCTATCTCAGACGACTGCATCGGCGGGCAGGTATATGCTGAATTGCTGATCACTGTTTTCCATTAAATCAGCTTATAAAATCCGCTGCCCCCTGTATTTGGTCTGTTTGATATAGTTTGGAAATATATAAGTAAGTATAGAGGGATTCAACGCATTAAAACTTTTTTGTGGCTAGTTTGTTGCGAGAAGGATATGACTAATGCAGAACGCGTCCGAAGGCATTTTACTTTTGATGCTAGCTGTCCAATTTGTGCGAATTCATTTGAGGATATTAGTTATTTACTTCGAACTTGTCGTTGGCATTAATGGTTTGGATTAGTCTTGTGAAGCAAGACAAGCTAGCTGAATTGTTATCCATTTATGTTTGTGAGTGGCTTCAGATTAATCTATCGTTGCCGCGTTATTTTATGAAAGATGGCCAAAATTGGGAGTTATTATTTGGCGCAGTCTTGTGGAACATATGGTTGTTCCGAGCTACATCAGCTTATCGGTGAAGGTTTTAGCGCGTTCAGCCAAGCATGTTGAGTCGTTGATGTCGGTTAGGCAGCCGGTGTTGTGGGAACATCACCTCAAGGATGGTACAAACTTAATTCAGATGGATCAAAAGGAGGTGGTGATGGTCGCACTTCTTGTGGATGGCTCATTAGGGACGAGTTTGGTAGTTGGAGGATATGGTATACTAAATATATTGGTATATGCTCAGTTGTGGATTCGGAATTATGGGGGATTCTTCTTGGTTTACGGCTTGCTTGGAGTTTGTGTATCACTAATGTGGTCGTGGAAGTTGATAGCTAGGATTAGGGATGGTAACGGGCCGAATCGAAACTAGATTCAGTTGGACCCAAATCCAGACTCATTTTCACATCTTGGATACAGACCCGCCCCGGATTTGCAGGTCTAGAAAATTGGGACCCATATCCAATGAATTCGGGTCCAAAACGGGTCTGTTAAAAAAACGACAATTCGACCTTTTTAAACGTAATAAAACTGTCATTGACTAATTTCACATCACATCTCCAATGGAGGAAAGATTAATTTTAATACAACTAGTAACAAAATAAAAAACGATAAATTAAAGTCTAAAAAAAACTCCAACACAATTACACAAATGTCTTTTGAATAACACAAACATCAAAAAATATAAATTATGAAACATTTCATTATCGCAAGCCGAGTACTGCACTTTAAAACCTATTATGTCATTTATATACATATATATATATATATATATATATTAAAACCTATTATGTCATTTATGTATATTTTAAAATTCAATGGTGGCTTTTTCTTATAAACGGGTAAACGGGTCCAAGTCTAAATCTTAGTGTCAGATCCGAACCTAGATTTGTACTTTAATCAAAGGATCCAAATTCAGCTCGGATTTTTTGGGTCCAAAATTTTAGGATCTAAACCCTATAAAACGGATCTGGATCAACGGATTCGGGTCGGGTCCAGGATCGATTGCCATCCCTAGCTTGGATGCACTTGGGTTAGTTCAAGTTAAAGATTGTCGAAAGAGTTTGCCGGGATTAGCATTGCATATTTTGGAATTATGCAAGCGAAATTGAAGTGTTACCTTTCAGCATATTCGACGTGATGATAATATGGCTGCAGATCGCTTGGCGAAGTTAGCTCCGGCTGAGGATTTAAATATCTGCATCTTTTACGTTCCACCTTAAGAGGTGCTTAACTTCTTATGAGTTTAGTTTAGTTTTGAGTTTTTGTTGTTTGTGGGTTTTCCACTGCGTTTTATTTGAATTTTGTTTATTATCGTATGTGCTTTTTTTCCTCCATTTAGGCCTACAGAAGTTTATAACCAAGCATACGATAATATTTTTCCTTTTCATAAAAAAAATATAATAAGAAAAGTTTGTTATGTTTTAGGTCAAGTCAGATTACATAAAAGTTGAAAAAAATTATATCCTTTGAGATCAAGTTCAAAATAAAATTTTAAATAAAATCACATCCAAAATGAGGTTGGGATGAGAGTGTAAAAATAGAATCCAGATTGAGGCAAACAAAAACCATCCCACTTTATCGTGGTATCATCTCTAACCTTGAATTAGCCCTAAGCCATTGGCTTTTGCTACCATTACGCCGGATTTCATTTTTCTTTTCTACAGATTTCAGGAAATAATTAGTTCATCGTAATTTCAAAATGTAGGGGTGTAGCTCATACGGTAGAGTGCTTACTTTGCATGCGAGTATTTTGGATATCCAGTCCTAATAAAAACGAACATTTTGTAGAAATTAAAATTTTTAACTTTTGAAGAAAAATTGAGTTCCAAACAATCGATCTGTGTGCTTGACATTACTTTTGTGTTTAGCGGTCTAATAGTCATTTTAAAAAGCATTTTCAAAAGAGCCGGATAAGTCAGATATATAGGAAAGAAAAATCGACAATAATGATCAAATTGCAATAAACAAGGATGATTTGAGGGATAGCGTAGGCCATATGGACACGACATGAGCTCAATTGATAGAATAACGTCTATCAGGTTTTTGATCGATAAGAGCTTCAACCACATGAATATGGTAATTGTAGAGGAGGCACTATCCTAATTATACACACAATAATAATCTTGTGCACGCACAAGTAAAAAAAATAGTTTTTAAATATATTAATGTGATTACATGGTATTATTTATTATTTAATTTTAGTTATTTGGAAAAGTATACATTATGTGTAAACAAGCTATTCGAACTTAGTTCTCTTAGAGATAACTAGGCTCCTTTTTCCATTGGGACCACTAAATGTATAGTAAACTCGTGGATAATATGAGTGAGAAATTAGAAATATTTTTTTGAATAGTGTTAAGGTGATTACAAGTTATTATCAATTCATTTTTTTATTTATATGATAAGGCACACACCTTGCAGACAAAGCTGATTGAACTCTAATCTCTTAAGATGAACATCATCATCTTTTCCACCAGAATCACAAGTTGGGTTCGAGATTAAAAATACTTAAAACATTACAAATATCTTATATTTATTATATAATTACTAAGAAATACTTAAAATATTTAAGTACGAAAATAACTACTCAAAAGTCTATTTTAGAAGCAATAAACTTGTTAATTTGATAAATAAGATTCAACACTAGTTATCTTAATAACATGGGTTAAAAATGAAAAAAAAAATCGCTGATAAAGCTTGGGGGTGAAAAAACTAATATAGATATTCAGTTGATCTTGTGTGAAAAAGAAAACATGCACTAGATCTATTAATTGGTGAAGTGGCAAAAAATTTCTATATGGTCTTATTTTTTAAGTTTGAATTTTAATATTAATCTTTTTTTTTAAAAATAAAACGGTACCGCCTTGGAATATTTATTAAATAAATAAAAGAAAACAAAACGTTCAGATGCAATAAAAGAAAGCAAGACAGACGACTGGGGTTTATCTTCCCAAAGCCGTGTGAAAAAAGTAAAAAAAATAAAGCTTGAAACCACTCCGGGCGATCCAACTTTTTCGATTCCACAACAGAAAACCTTGAAGCTCTCGATCGGAGAAGCAAAAGAGGGGAAAAGATAAATGTAGAAACCCCAGTTTGAAAAAGAAGATCCACAGCCATCCCCTACGGAGGATCCAGATGTCGTCGATCGGCATCCACCGCGAGGAGAACCGTCGCCGGCGCGTCTTCTATCCAAAAAAGATCTTCATGGGCTCTTCTTCCGCAATCCGCCATTGCATATGCAGATAGGTTACCGCTCCGGCCGACAAAAGCGAACTCACACCGTCTAAATCGTCTGGAAATGTCTTTGGCTTCTGCTATCAACGGTCGAACCATCGACATGTCATCCGTCGGGGATCGTAGCTTCTCGATGATGGTCCGACTATCTCCTTCAACAGAAATTTCTTGAAAACCCAGATCCGCCGTAAAACGAAGCCCCTGTACACAGGCCACCGCCTCTGCTTCAAAGACCGAATGGATCCCAACATTTGCCTGGTGAGACGATCCTAAAACTTGCCCTAGGTTATTTCTTAAGATAATCCCTGACCAGGATTTGTTCTCATTTGCACAGTAGCTGGCGTCGAAGTTGAGTTTGACGAAGGGCTCAGAAGGTGGAGACCAGAAGTCACCAGCTCGTGTATGCGGATGAGACATCGAAGACGACACCATCTGCAGTTCAGCACAATATCCCCTGATAAAAGTCACCACTGTAAGGGCCTCTTGACTTACACCCTCATGAATTAACTTATTTCGTGCAAACCATAAGCTCTAAACTGTGACTATTACTTCGATATGTCTGGATTTGTGCACGTTCCGAAACACCCACACTAACCACGTAGAAAAAAGTAGAGTATGTTGCTGAGGCCATTGAAATTGTTGTAATCCCCAGACATTCTTAGCAAAAGGACAACCGAGAGTCACATGAATCACATCCTCAGTTGTGGCAAAACATCTCGGGCAAGAGCTTGAAGATGCTACTCTTTTAATACATAGGTTATGCATAGTAGGAACATAATTCATGATGAATTTCCATACTGTAATCTTAACTTTAGAAGGATATTTCAAATTCCATAAAGTTTTAAATAGAAATTTGAAATATGCATCATAAATCTGATTACTTAAAAGTAAGCGATAGGCACTTCGAACCGAGTAGATACCTGATAGTTCACATCCCCAAACACGAATATCATCCTGCTTCACGGCTGAGAGACGAATAGACAATATATCGCTCACATCATTCGCATTAAAAGTTCTTCGGATCAGCGGTTCGTTCCACTGGCGGTGATCTTCATTGATTAGGTCAGCCACAATTCGAAGCTCCGACACTGATGGGGAGGAAACCAAACGGGGAGGAAAGCCCAGAAGCCAGAAATCGTTCCATATGGAGACCGATCGTCCAGCATCAACCCTCCAAACAAGGCCCATTTCCAGTGTTCGCTTGGAGGCCCAAATGCTTCACCAAATATACGATGGATTTGACCCAACCCGAGAGTTCATAAAGTCCACCGTAGGAAAATATTTGGCTTTCAAAATTCGGGCCACTAGGGATGTTGGGTTGGTTAATATTCTCCAACCCTGTTTTGCCAACAATGCTACGTTAAACTTCCCCATATCACGAAACCCCATCCCACCATCTTCCTTAGGGACACATAGCTCACTCCATGAACACCAGTGAATGCCTCTTTTATCTGTTTTCTTCTGCCACCAATATTTTGCAAACTTAGCCTGTAACTCCTGACATAGAGTTTTAGGCAAAAGAAAAACCGACATTGCATAAAGTGGTAGATCTTGAAGGACAACCTTTATATATACTTCCTTACACCCCATAGAGAGTAGTTTGGGCGACCATGTAGATAAACTCTTCGAACACTTCTCAGCCAAGAACATAAGTGAACGTTTTTTTATCTCGACCTACCATAGATGGTAAGCCTAAGTACTTATCAAGGGAAGTTTGAGTTTGGACAGCCAAGACACGATAGACATCATCTTTATTTGCATCAATAACATTAGAACTGAAATAACCGAAGATTTTGAGAAGTTGATACACTGACCCGAGCAACGAGAGTACAAATCCAATAAATTCTTTAGCTGCACCGCTCCCTCTGCCGTTGCCTCTCCAAAAGTTATGCTGTCGTCTGCAAATAGTAAGTGAGAAATTAGCGGAGCCCCTCGAGCAATCTGAGCCCCCCTTAATGATCCCCTTGATATAGCACCACGTAACAAGGCAGAAAGATCCTCACTGCATAGGAAAAAAAGATAGGGACTGAGGGGATCTCCTTGTCGGAGTCCCCTAGTAGGTTCAAAATACTCACTTATGCCCCCATTAATAACTACAGCATAATTGACCGTATTGATGCACTTAGAGATGATAGAAATCCACTGTTCTTCAAAGCCAAATTTCCTCATAATAGTTTCTATGAAAGGTCACTCAACCATATCGTATGCCTTACTCATGTCGAGTTTAAGAGCAAAAGAACCCCTCTTTCTCGTTCGCCAATTCTTAAAACAATGGAGAACCTCATACGCAGCTATGATGTTATCTGATATAAGGCGTCCCGGGAGAAAAGCACATTGGGCTTCGTCAATACACACCGAGAGAGCTTGCTGGAAACGATTAGCAAGGACCTTCGCGACGATCTTGTATAAGACGTTGCTAATGGGGCGAAATTGAAACATGTTGGTCGGGTCATTTACCTTAGGCACAAGAACTGTAAAACCTATGTTTGATTTTGATATAATTAAATCCTTAAGGATCATTTTGTAAAACTTAAAATTATTTTAAGTCCCTTAATAAGTTTTTAAAACACCAACACTTTGAAACTGATTTATAAAACTCAAACTCCAAATATTTTCTAAGTGTTCCAAGGCAAAACCATTGAAAATCGTCCAGGCGTATCGATACAGCACCAAGCGTATCGATACCATTTTACCAAACTTGGTTACTGTCGGAACCAGTATCGATACCCCAAACCCTCGTATCGATACTGCCCTGTGTTAAAATTCAAAGAGTTTGAATATCGTACCAATACGGCAAACCCTCGTATCGATACGACCCTTATAATTTTCAAAAGTTAAGTCGGTTTAAAAATATGACCGTTGGTGTCAGTTGGTTGGTAACCGAACTTTGAAAGTTCGTTGACCCGTATCGATACGCCAAACCCTCGTACAGATACGGTTGTGGACAGTGAGCTAAGTTCAGAAAATAGTATCGATACGGCCCTTGCCGTTTCGATACCCAGTACCGATACGCTTACGTGCGTATCGATACCCCTTATTAAATGCACACAACGGCTCTTTCTTTTCTGAGACAAGTACCGATACTCCTTCCCGCGTACCGATACCGGTAGCTGCAGAAGTGCATTAATGGTGGTAAGAGAGGGTTCCAACGGCTCCTTTTATGTTCCCAACCACCCAAACGGCTAGAAATCAATGAGGAGGTATAAAAGACACATCCAAAAGCTACAACAACAACTATTGATCTTCACGAAAACACTTATTCATCAAATCCAAGCAATTGTGCCAAAATTCATGTTTGTCTAGAAATCCCAATTGTAATCTTCATTCATACTTTGTCAAATTGGGTTGAGTGCTTGTATTGGGGCTATCATTTGTATTGAGAGATACCTTATTAGCCTTCAAATTTCTTTGTTTACTTGTGTGAGGATTGGGTTGATTTTTGAGTAGAAAAATCAACCGAAATTGTAAAGGGTTGCCTCCTTGTCCTAGAAAAGGGGAAGAGCAATTTAGTGGAATTGTTGCAAATCCTTAGTGAAGCTAAGGTAGTGGATGTAGAGTTCATTTGGAACTTGAACCACTCTAAATCTCTTGTCCATCATTTTTAATTTGCAAATTTCCACCACAAAGCTTTAATTTTCCAATTCACCCCCCTCTTGGTCAATTTCGATCTTGCGATCCACTCAACAATTGGTATCAGAGCTTAACTCTTTGAGGATTAACAACCACAAGAGGAGATCCTTGGAAGAGTGTGATCATCAAAATATCAAGAGATGGCTTCAACCTCCGGTTTCGGCATGTACGAGTCACAATCGACCACAAAGCCTCCATTCTTCAACGGTGATAACTATTCTTTTTGGAAGAATAGAATGCGTCTATTCATCAAGTCAAATGACTATCTTGTGTGGGATGTCATTGAGGATGGGCCATACATTCCATTGAAGCAAAACGGTGAAGGCAAGATGGTGTTGAAGAAGAAAGTAGAAATGAGTGAAGAGGAGAGGAAAAAGATTCAAGTAAATGATAAAGCTCTGCACATGCTATTTTGTGCTTTCGGTCCGGACATCTACTCAAAGGTCTCATCAATTGAAAGTGCCAAGGAAGTGTGGGACACTCTTGAGACCACTTATGAAGGCACCAATGATGTTAAAAAAACTAAGATTGGGATTCTCAATCTTAGCTATGAAAATTTCAAGATGGAGCCCGATGAGACGGTGTCAAAGATGTTTGATCGATTCTCCACGATTGTCAATGGTCTAAAGGGCTTTGGAGAGATCATACCGGAAGACAAGCTTGTCCGGAAGCTACTCTATTCACTTCCCGAGTCTTGGGATGGGAAGAGAACCGCTATCATCGAAGCAAAGAACTTGAAGACATTGAAGCTTGATGAGCTTGTGGGTTCTCTCCTTACTCATGAGATCATGAAGCAAGGAAGGGAAGATGAGAAGAAGAAAGAAGAGAAAAGGGTAGAGAAGCTTGAGGTTGAGAAGAAAAAGAAGATGGGAATAGCTCTCAAGGCTAAAGCTTCACAACATGATGAGAGCTCATCTTGTGAGGAGGATGAACTTGAAGAATTGGCTATGATAGCCAAACGGTTCTCACGCTTCATGAGGTCCAACCGGGGAAGAAAAATCCAAAGGAAGATGGACCTCAAAGGCAAGAACAAAGAAGAAGGAAAGGATCCTATCATTTGCTTTGAGTGCAAACAACCCGGCCACATCCGTTCGGAATGCCCTCAACTCAAGAAGAAGGGCTTTGAGAAGAAGAAGAGACTCAAAGCCAAACTTTTTACTTGGAGTGATGAGGAGTCATCGGAGGATGACGAACAAGAAGTGGCTAATCTTTGCCTCATGGCACTTGAGGAAGATTCCTCCTTGGTAACCTCTAACTCATCTACTTTAGATTTTTCATATGAAGAATTAAATGATGCATATGATGAGTTACAAGAGGTATATGATGAATTAGTTGAGAAGTATAAGGAGTCGGTCATTAGGAATAAAAAGATTATTCTAGAACTAAATGAGAAAAATGACTCACTTACTCAAGCTAATTCCAAACATGAGAAAAAGATTTTAGGATTAAAAGATGAACTTAAATTTTTTTCAAGATGAAAATGTTGATCTTAATAATCTTTTGTCTCAATGTAATTGTGAACACCAAAAGGTGTTGGGTGAACTAAATGAGCTCAAGAAGTCTTTAAAAAATGTTGGTAGTGTCAAGCTTGAAGTAGGAGAATCATCTAGAACACACCAACCTAAGAAAAAGACTAACTACTACAAACAAAGTAGCTATCCTAGACATAGTAGAGCTAAAAGAATTAGAAGTGTATGGGTTCCTAAGGAACTTGTCAAATCTAATAATATTATTGCTATGTCATCTTGGATTCCTAAGGGAACCAAGGTTTTGGGAGCTAACACTCATGGACCCAAATGATTTGGGTACCAAAAACCAAAGTTTAATATCTTTGTTTGTAGGGGGAGCATTGCTACAAGGCCAATGCACAAAGTCAAAACTCATGGTACCTTGATAGTGGATGCTCGAGGCACATGACCGGAGACAAGAGTCGATTCAGGGATCTAAAGCCAAAAAGTGGAGGAGTAGTAACATTTGGTGACAACTCCAAAGGCCACATTAAAGGTATTGGCTCCATAGGTAATCACTCTAACATTCTCATTGAAAATGTCTTATATGTCGATGGTCTTAAACACAATTTATTGAGCATAAGTCAATTGTGTGATAAAGGATTTAATGTTTTATTTGATAAAAATGGATGCAAAATTGTAGACATTAAATCTAATAATATTATGCTCATAGGTCATCGCATAGGAAACATATACATGGTGCATTTAGATGACATACATACATCTCATGCATGTTTAGTTGCTCAAAATGAAAATGATGCATGGTTGTGGCATAGGAAGCTAAGACATGCTAGCATAAGTGTTTTGGAAAAACTAGTCTCTCTAAATCTAGTTAGAGGTTTGCCCAAAATAAAATTTTCAAATGACAAAATTTGTGATGCATGCTCAAAGGGTAAACAACATAGGTCTTCCTTTAAATCCATTAATGATGTTTCTACTAGTAGATGCTTACAATTAATTCACATGGATTTATTTGGGCCAATTAGGACTATGAGCTTGGGTGGTAAGTCTTATGCTTTTGTGCTAGTTGATGATTTTTCTAGATTTACTTGGGTTCTCTTTTTAAGTACTAAAGATGAGGCTTTAGAAAAATTCATCACATTTTCAAAATTAACCCAAAATGATCTTGAGCTTAAAATTTCTCATATTAGAAGTGATCATGGAACCGAGTTTCAAAATTTAGGGTTTGAAGATTTTTTAAATGAAAATGGTATTAGCCATAATTTTTTGGCTCCTCGAACTCCTCAACAAAATGGGGTAGTTGAGAGGAAAAATAGAACTTTACAAGAAATGGCTAGAACTATGCTTTGTGAAAACAATTTACCTAAATATTTTTTGGCGGAAGCCACAAACACCGCTTGTTATATTGTAAATCGAGTAATGATTAGGCCAATTTTAAAGAAAACACCTTATGAGATTTTAAAATCAAAAAAGCCTAACATTAGTTATTTTCACCCTTTTGGGTGCAAGTGTTTTGTTTTAAATAATGGAAAAGATAACTTAGGTAAATTTGATGCAAAAAGTGATGAAGCCATTTTTATAGGTTACTCTTTAACCTCTAAAGCCTATCGAGTATTTAACAAAAGAACTTTAGTAGTTGTAGAATCTATTCATGTTGTATTCGATGATAACCTCCTTCCTAGGAAGGATTCTTGTGATGATGATGATGTAGGGATCATAAATGCCTTTGATGGAGGTCAAACTTCAAAGGAGGATGAGATTCCAACAAAGGAAGAGGACTCACAAGATCCACCTCTTGAAGCCTTGAAGGACTTGGCCATGAGGAAAAGGAAGTGAGCTACCCAAGGGAGTTGAACTATGTCAAAGATGGTGGAATCTTGGGTGATCCATCCAAGGGGGTAACCACTCGTTCTTCTCTTAGATTAATGAACCATGTTGCATTTATCTCATGCATAGAGCCTAAAAATATAAAAGAAGCATTGAAAGATGACTTTTGGATTATGGCTATGCAAGAAGAGTTAAATCAATTTGAGAGAAGTAATGTATGGACATTAGTTGATAGGCCTAGTAATCAATCTACAATAGGAACTAAATTGGTCTTTAGGAACAAACTAGATGAGAGTGGTAACATTGTGAGAAATAAAGCTAGACTTGTAGCACAAGGTTACACTCAAGAAGAGGGAATAGATTTTGATGAAACCTATGCACCCGTAGCTAGAATGGAAGCCATTAGGATGTTGCTTGCATATGCATGTTATCATAATTTCAAGCTTTTTCAAATGGATGTTAAAAGCGCATTTTTAAATGGTTTTATAAATGAAGAAGTGTATGTGGAACAACCACCGGGTTTTGAAGATTCAAAATTTCCAAATCATGTTTTCAAACTTACCAAAGCTCTCTATGGTTTAAAACAAGCTCCTAGAGCTTGGTATGAAAGGCTTTCAAATTTTTTGATTGAAAAAGGATTTGAAAAAGGTAAGGTGGACACTACACTCTTTATAAAAATGTATAAAAATGACATCTTGGTAGTTCAAATTTATGTTGATGATATTATTTTTGGTTCTACTAATGAATGTCATTGTCAAGAGTTTGCTAAGTTAATGCAAGGTGAATTTGAGATGAGCATGATGGGGGAGCTCTAATTCTTTTTGGGACTCCAAATCAAGCAAAAGAAGGATGGCACCTTCATCAACCAAGCAAAATACATAAAGGATATGCTCAATAAGTTTTGCTTGGAGAATGCAAAGCCTCAAGACACTCCTATGAGCTCATCTACAAAGCTTGACAAAGATGAAGGAGGTAAGTGTGTTGACTCTAAGCTTTATCGTTCTATGATTGGATCTTTGCTTTACCTTACCGCAAGTAGATCGAATATCTTGTTTAGTGTTTGCTTGTGTGCTAGGTTTCAAGATAGTCATAGAGAGTCTCACCTTATAGCCGTTAAGAGAATTTTTAGATACCTTAGAGACACTCCTTGTTTAGGTCTTTGGTATCCTAGAGACTCTACCTTCAACCTTCATGCTTACTCGGATGCGGATTATGGGGGTTGCAAAATTGATAGGAAAAGTACTTCGGGAACTTGCCAATTCTTAGGTAGTATGCTCATATCTTGGTTCTCTAAGAAACAAAATAGTGTAGCCTTATCTACCACCGAAGCCGAGTACATATCCTTAGGGAGTTGTTGTGCTCAAGTCCTTTGGATGAAGCAACAACTCTTAGATTATGGAATTAAAGTTGAAACCATACCCCTAAAATGTGACAACACTAGTGCTATTTGTTTAACAAAAAATCCCATCCAACACTCTAGAACCAAACATATAGAAATAAGGCATCATTTCATTAAAGATCATGTCCTTAAGGAAGATGTGGTTATAGAGTATGTAGACACCTTGAATCAATTAGCAGACATATTTACAAAAACCTTAGACAAAGAGCGTTTTTGGTCCCTTAGGAGAGAGT
This sequence comes from Hibiscus tridactylites, assembly GCA_958450335.1. Lineage (NCBI taxonomy): Eukaryota > Viridiplantae > Streptophyta > Magnoliopsida > Malvales > Malvaceae > Hibiscus > Hibiscus tridactylites. The sequence continues at coordinate 56,244,099 of OY288287.1, read as the reverse complement.
TAGGTCTAGCTAGCCTATCTTGACCTTTTTGGACCTCTTTTGTGCTTAAATATGCTTGATCTTGTGAAATGCCATGTTTGTTTGCTTAGACTCCCAATTTCTTCCATGCCTATAGTTAGGGGGAGTATGATTCTGTTAAAATATGCTTAGAATTGCTCATACATCATTTGCATACTCATAGGAGAGGTTAGGTTCGAGCCTTTGGTTGTTCTTTGAACCAAATATGCATTTCTGGGCATACAATATCGATACTAATCTACGCGTATCGATACCTGTTCTTCATTTTGTTTCCCAGAATTCTCTTCGCTTCACGCGTATCGATACGATTCATCCCGTATCGATACGGGTCGTTTCGATACGGACCCCTCCGTTTCGATACGACTTTTCCAACGGGCATTTTTGCAAAAAGACATCTATATCCCCGTATCGATACTCCAGCGGGCGTATCGATACTCCTCTGCACTGATGGCATTAATTAAGCTTTTAATGTATTCAACTTTTACCCAAATTCAAACTTTTCAAAACCTAATTAACCCTAGCCGTTTTTGCATATAAAAAGGCCCTTCCTCCTTCATGTTTTTCACATCTCAACTCAAACCTAAAAGAGTTTTTGAATCAAGCAAGGCTTTGTGCTCTCTTTCTCATCTTTGTGCTAGTTTTCTTCAAATCTTCAAGTTTCTATCAAGGTAATCTCCTTCTTTCTCTCTTTCAATTCTTTTTGTTTTAATTTTTTTTAACAAACTTTGTTTTTCTTCAAAATTTTTCTTGAAATTTTCTTTTCAAAATTTCTCTTAATTTTTTTTTAAAATTCTTTTCACCTTGATTTTTACTCAAATTGAAGAAATCTCCTTTGCTTATTTTCTCTTTTAGATCATGGCACAAAAAGAACCATCGAGGAAGCGACCAAGGGCTAATCAAGCCGGTGATTCCTCCATCATGGGAGAAATTGCTCGTCCAAACTATTCCATTATCTATGATCAATGTTTTCCCGGCAATTCGGGTCTCGCTCACTTTCGTCAATATGAGAATTACAAGATCCGTGCCGAAAGGGTAATATCTATCCCTTTTTCTCAATTCGGAGCGTTTCAAGTTTGAATACCTCCCCTTGCTTCATCGTTGGAATTTCATGGATTTTATCTCTATTCCCGGTTTTTACTATCGTCTCTTGGTTTTGATTTTCTATGCTAATGCAAGATGTATTAGTCGTAATGGGGAAGTTGTTGCTATTAGCTCTTATCTTATGGGGAAGAAAATAATCCTTGATGTCAAGTCTATTTGTGATGTCTTTAAGTTGGATGATGAAGGCCTTGATGATGAGCATGGTATGGGGCATGTTCTTAGTGGTTCTGTCACCGCCCTTAATGCTCATGATCGGATCCTACATTTGATGGTGTCGTGGTGGTTTCGTCCTTACGGAGGAAAATATTCCACCATCCGTCAAGTGGATGATTTTTGGATTTGGTGCTTCCGTGAAGCCAAGCGACCAAATCTAGCTCGACTCATGTTCGCGGAGATCGTCTACCTCGTTCAAAATCGTAACACTCCTCATGTCACCTCCTGCACATACGATACGGCTTTGAGCTATTTTTTTGTTAAAAAGGATATTGATTGCTCTTATGACTATCCAACTACTCTCACCGATCCCATTGATGAGCGATCTCTTGCTCGGGCAAAATTCTCTTATGTTAATGGTGAATGGATACGTCTTGCCGAGTTACCACCGGAAGCCGCCGCCATGTTTGAAGAGGCTCAAGCTCCTCAAGCTCCTCAAGTCCAACAACCCAATATGGATGCTCTCATGACCTATCTCAATGAGCAATTTACCGGGTTGCGCACGGACATGAATACTCGTCTCACTTCCATGGAAACTACTTTTGACACTAGGATGACGGGTATGGAGAATCGCCTCACATCTCTTGAGAGCGGGCACAATTCCTTGAATATTTCCATTGCCGCTTTCCATGATGAATGGCGTAATAGCATGCGCACTAATGAGCCTTTAGGACTTGATGATGAAGATGATGAAGACGAAGAAGACGATGCTTAGACGTTTTCCCTTGTTTGTCATGCATATCATTTAGGATTTTATATTTTTATGCACCTATGTTTTATGCTTCTTAGGATTAAGGTTGTTTTAGGATTAAAACCAATGCTTTGATTTCTATTTTGCCTTTGTTTGGATTTTAAGTATGTTGCTTTAATGAATAATATCTATGTTGCTTATTATACCTTTGATTTCTTTATGCACTTAATTGTCTCAAAGATTTTTTGATCTAACAAAAAGGGGGAGAAGAAACTAGCTCACACTTTAAAATATTTTGATTTTAATTCAAAGGTTACCAAGCTTATATTAAGGGGGAGTTAACTTTATAAAGGTTTTTCAAAAATTTTAAGTTTTAGTTTTGTTATATCAAAAATGGGGAGATTGTAAAACCTATGTTTGATTTTGATATAATTAAATCCTTAAGGATCATTTTGTAAAACTTAAAATTATTTTAAGTCCCTTAATAAGTTTTTAAAACACCAACACTTTGAAACTGATTTATAAAACTCAAACTCCAAATATTTTCTAAGTGTTCCAAGGCAAAACCATTGAAAATCGTCCAGGCGTATCGATACAGCACCAACCATATCGATACCATTTTACCAAACTTGGTTACTGTTGGAACCAGTATCGATACCCCAAACCCTCGTATCGATACTGCCCTGTGTTAAAATTCAAAGAGTTTGAATATCGTACCGATACGGAAAACCCTTGTATCGATACGACCCTTATAATTTTCAAAAGTTAAGTCGGTTTAAAAATATGACCGTTGGTGTCAGTTGGTTGGTAACCGAACTTTAAAAGTTCGTTGACCCGTATCGATACGCCAAACCCTCGTACCGATACGGTTGTGGACAGTGAGCTAAGTTCAGAAAATAGTATCGATACGGCCCTTGCCGTTTCGATACCCAATACCGATACGCTTACGTGCGTATCGATACCCCTTATTAAATGCACACAACGGCTCTTTCTTTCTGAGACAGGTACCGATACTCCTTCCCGCGTACCGATACCGGTAGCTGCAGAAGTGCATTAATGGTGGTAAGAGAGGGTTCCAACGGCTCCATTTATGTTCCCAACCACCCAAACGGCTAGAAATCAATGAGGAGGTATAAAAGACACATCCAAAAGCTACATCAACAACTATTGATCTTCAAGAAAACACTTATTCATCAAATCCAAGCAATTGTGCCAAATTCATATTTGTCTAGAAATCCCAATTGTAATCTTCATTCATACTTTGTCAAATTGGGTTGAGTGCTTGTATTGGGGCTATCATTTGTATTGAGAGATACCTTATTAGCCTTCAAATTTCTTTGTTCACTTGTGTGAGGATTGGGTTGATTTTTGGGTAGAAAAATCAACCGAAATTGTAAAGGGTTGCCTCCTTGTCCTAGAAAAGGGGAAAAGCAATTTAGTGGAATTGTTGCAAATCCTTAGTGAAGCTAAGGTAGTGGATGTAGAGTTCATTTGGAACTTGAACCACTCTAAATCTCTTGTCCATCATTTTTAATTTGCAAATTTCCACCACAAAGCTTTAATTTTCCAATTCACCCCCCCTCTTGGTCAATTTCGATCTTGTGATCCACTCAACAAGAACAATATGAGTAGAGTTGATTTCCGAAATGTCCTGCAAGCCCAGAATAACATCTATGCAATAATCAACAACCTCCTTTCCAACTATATGCCAAAACCTTTGATAGAAGACAGCCCCAATTCCATCCTTATCCGATGTTTTCAAGGCACCCATGGATCGAACTGCAGTTAAAACCTCGTCACGGGAAAAGGGACGCAGTAAGGACCTATTCATCTATGTGGAAACGCACACTTCAATATCAGCAAGTATAACAGAAGGATCATCAACACCCTTCGCCATATAGAGAGTTTTGAAATAATCAACAGCTTCTATAAAAATGCCCTCATCAGAATCTATATTCTCATCGATCGCACCACGTAATCTCCGAATTCTGTTACGGTTCCGTCGTTGGGAAGCAAAATTATGGAAAAAACTCGTATTACGATCCCTATTATTGAGCCAATTCGCACGAGCCCTTTGTTCCCAATACATCTCTTCCCTGTCAGCCTCAAGGTTCAGAGCAATTTTAGTGTCAAGAATTTCCCCAATAACCTTATCCGAAGGGTGTAACTCAGACAATTCCTTGAGCCTCGTTTTCAGATCGGTAATTGTGATCCTCTTTTCTTTTCGTAATTTTCTGAACCAAATATTTAAACCTTCACCAACCTGTCAAAGACGCGATGGGACAGATCCAACAGACTCGGACCAGAGGCGAGAAACTTCCTGTTCGCATGAATCCTCGATCAACCACGCGGCCTCAAATCGGAAATGTTCGAACTGTTTTTGATTAGAAACCGCAGTGTGTGTATTGAGTAATAGAGGACAATGATCAGATATTGTGTGAGGAAGGTGTTCCAAGTCGAAGTGAGCAAAGAGAGACCACCATGGGTCATTTGCAACCCCTCTGTCCAACCTTTCCCTAATGTTGTTGCTTGATAAACGACCCCATTCCCATGTATACCAAGGACCACGAAAGCCTACATCTTTAAGAGAACAATCTTCTAAGGCAGAACGGAAACTGTCCATTTGGGAAGAACTACGTAAGCGGCCACCAGATTTTTTAGAAGCAAACATCAGTTTGTTGAAATCTCCCATAACCATCCAGGGAAAACCGAGTAAATCATTAAGTTGCCGAAGCAAGTTCCAGGAGGCAGCTCTGTTTTCTACCTCTAGAGCACCGTAAAAACCAGTAAACCTCCAAGAAAGCCCATATGTATCTTCTTCGAAAACTACATCAATGTGACGTACGGAAAAAGACCGAAGAGTAACCTTACAAGAAGATTTGCAAGCCAAGGACAAACCACCACTACGACCTCGAGAATTAACATCTACACCAAATTGATAACCAAGACTCTTCCTTATTTTCTCCATCTGGGCACCCTGTAATTTTGTTTCAATCAGAAAAATTACAGTTGGATTAACGTCTCATAGAAGATTTCGGAGACGTCCAACAGTCCGAGACTGGCCCAAGCCCCGGACATTCCAACTTAGGATTTTCATTGGGCCCGGCTGGCCCGTTGAATAGGGCCTGCCGATAGACTAGTAGACTGCTCAGTCGAATCTGTTAATGAAACCACCGAACCAGCAATTAAGGCACGTTTTCTTTTAACACCTTCCGTTAAAGAATCTTCAATATCTTCCTCTGCAGATACCATTTGAATATCTCCAAAATTAACCTGACCTTCCTTTTGAATTTCGGAGACAATAACTGATGGACTCAGCAACTGCTGATTTCTCGCCTTACCATCATCAACCCCATGTAAGCCTTGATTCCCTCCCAAATATGGGCTCATTAATTTACCCTTATCCACACCAGGTCTAGGGGAATGAGAAAGGGCCTGATTATCAGCAAATTTATTGCTAATATCCCGCCCGAATTGCCTCCCTTCCTCCCGAAGCCACCGGCTCGTGAAATTCGCCGCCGACCGTCGTGAAACTGCCCGCAGGCTGAGATCCCATCCAAAAACTATCTCCTCTTTCGGAACAGTCAACCTGACTGGACAGAAACTTTCTCCGTGACCCAAATTTCCACACACAAAACAGAAAAGGGAGAGTTTCTCATATTCGAAACGAACGTAGTGAGAGCTCCCATTTTTCAGAACAAACTTCTTCCGTCTTTTGATAGGTTTGCGAGTGTCTAAACTGACCCTTATACGAAGAGTACCTTTGTAACCCAGATGAGATGCCTCCGAATCGTAATCGATGTAGTTACCGATGAAATTACCCAATTGCTGCGCTACTTTTTCAGAGACATAACCAAGGGGGATTTCATGTGCTAGGACCTAGAAATAAGCATTAAAAAGAGGAACTTGCTGCGGATCCTCCCCTGACTGCAGACGGTGAGTTAATAATAGGTGTGTATTGAAATTCCACGGTCCACCGGCTTCTATACGATCAATATCAACACTGTGGAAAAATCGAAAAAGGAACCGCTCATTTCCCAGATCAGTAATAGAGACTCCTCCTAAAGGCCGCCATAAATTTGCAAGCGTCATTCTCATGGATTGAAAATGAACAACATTGGAAGTCAGAAAACGACCAACCAAACAGAGATCATAAGAAATGTTGGACTGCTGATCTCCTTCCTCGAACGCCACTTCCAGATCCTCATCATCCTCAATTGAGATCCCGGCCAAATCATCTTCCACTTGAGTCGCCATTAGAGAAAGAAAAAACCAAGGAACGTGTCAGAAAACAGAGATTTACGTGCTAAAAAGCAGAGTTGTGCGTGCCAAAAGGCAGAGAGTTGCATGCTAAGAAGCAGAGAAATACTTTGGGTATCAATTTTAATATTAATCTTGAGAATAATAATACTCTGATAAAAATATAGATATACATCCACTTATACAAAATTCATGAAATCCAATTAAAACAGGTTTCATACAAAATATTGGGCCTTAGAGCTTTAATTTTATTAAACGGGTTTGTGTTACTACATAGACCCATATCAAAGTATATGTCCAAATTTTTAATTTGAACCAGACGATATTGAAAAAACTGGATTTATTGAAATAGTTTAAATTTGAGGGTTAAAGCACGGTTTAATTTTTTATTAAATCGTGAGTTATTATATTTTCAAAACAAATACTAAAATTTTAAAAAATATAAAATATGACAATATAGACATTCTTAACTAATAGACTAATGGATTAATATTTGATACACTGCCAGTATAAAAAAAGTTTACACAAGCATGCCTATTTTCAAGCTTAAATTTAAAACCTAAAATTCTAACCTTAAAACCTTAAAAATCTAACCCCAAGCCCTAAACCTCAAACCCTACATTCTAACAATAAATCTTAAATTCAAAATCATACCACCTAAATCCCTAACCTCTAAACCCTAAACTAAACCCCTAAATAAACTCGCTTGTGGAAACTTTATTTTCCACCGCCAGTGTATAAGATATTAATCCTAGATTAATTAATAGATCTTAAATCACGGTTTAGTTCTTCCCGAAATTATAATCTTTTTACCGAATTATATTTTAAAGTTTTTAGACATTCTTTTCTTTACTTCTAAAATGTTATTTTATCATCAGTTAGGAAAAAATTGTTAATAAGAGTTTCACATACAACTCTTCACCGACCGACTTTAATGAAAAACATGTTACTGATATTAAATTGACTAGTCATAATTTTATTAGTTGTTGAAATGACATGTCAACTTCATATACTAATTTCACAATATTTCTTGCAATTCTAAAATTTAAATTGATTTAAAATTTGAGAAAATGTCAAGTTTAAGTAGGGTGAGCGTCCGATCGAGTTAAGTCGAGTCAAAAAAATTTTTGTTATTCGAGTTGATGCGACATATTTTACAAATCAAATTTATTTGAAATTTTTTCCGATTCTAGTTGAGTTTTCGAGTTCCTGTGCAAATTTAATTGTAATTATTTATCATGTTATATTATATTTTGATTCCAATTTAAACAACTTTCACTAATCATATAAGATATTTTTTTTCATATGTGGCATATATTTCTTCATTTTTTTTATATCGGTATATATATAAAAAATTGAGGGATTCGAGTCGAACTTAAAAATTAATCTACTAATTACTAAAATTTTTGAGTTATTCGAATTTCCATTTTACAACTCAAATTTTATTTGAAATTTTTTCGAGTCGAGATTATAAAATTTCAATTCGAGTCAAGACAAGTTGAGTTTTTTTTTTGTCTCGAGTCAAGTCGAAAAATTCAATTTTTTCGAGTCGAGTTTTTCTCACCTCTAAGTTTAAGAGCTAATTTATATATTAAGTCTAGATTTTATTTTATTTTTCAACAAAAAAAATAATATAATGAATGAAGTGGACAGGTAAAAAAATTAATGCTTAATGCATTATAGAAAAACAAATTTTAAAAAATCGAAGAAAAATACTTTTTAATATATATATATATATATATTTTTTCGGTAGAAATTATACCAAAAATTTTGAAATATTATATATGTTAGGATATTTTTTAAAGAAAGGCGAGCCTCATTAAAAACCTCTCTAAAGTTACACGTGGTCAAGAGGCCCTAGGTGAGCACCTAAGGGGCAAATAGTACCCAAATATATTAACGTGGCTGAGAATTAATCTCATTTGTTACAAGAGTGCAAGTAATCGAGATAATCCGAAGCGAAGTACGTGGATGACATAGTCCGTAAAGACCTAGAGGCAAGAGTGTGGGCAACATTGTTCACCACCCTAGGAACAAAACAAATACTAAAGATATATGCATCAACAAGCAGAAGATGAGCATGTTCAATAAACGAGCTCAGAATAGACAAAATAGTACATTGCCGATTAATTTTATTAGTCACAATGGTCGAGTTCGTCTCAATGACCAAATTAGACCAGTCACGATCATGACCAAAGAGAATGCCACCAAGGACCGCATGTGCTTCAACCGAAGCAGCATCCACACAGCTGCCCAAAGGGAGTAAGCCCTCCTATGATCGCACTGATAGCGCCGCGTGCCACAAAACCCAGCAGCCTTGGTGAGAGAATCAAAAGCCCCATAAGTGTTAATCTTCATAGACCCAGCCCGGGGGGGTTGCCATTGTGGGTGAGCAAGGGTAGGTTTGTCTGTCGGCTGTGAGGTGGATCTGGTTGATGTAGCCACTGCATAGTCTCGTAAGATGCCCTGGGAATTGAGAATCGTGAGCCAAGGGGTCTAGAGCCGATAATTATGGACCTAATCATTGCGCATATTCCATAGGTTCCAAAGAACCGTAAGCAACAAAGAAAATGATTGAAGCGATAAATATGCAGCCCTTTCCTCAAGTCAATATAAAACTGAGGATGTATTACTAGAGATGAAAGAACTCGACATACATGCCATACGGAGGGCCTCGTTGGTACCAGGGCAGTCACGTAATGCATGAATCTTTGTTTCCTGGTCCATGCGGCAAAAAGGGCAGAGTCCAGGGGCGAGATTTGCCACCTCGAGTCTATGGCCAATCAGAAGAGCATCGTGACTGATATGTCAACCAAAGGAACGAATTTTCGTAAGAACCAGTAACTTGGATATGACTTTCCAGATACGTGAAGGTCTATTAATTGAGGATGGTGATCGTTGTAGGTACGAATATCCAGATCGCACCGTGTATATGCTTGAGTCATGATTGCTCCACAAAAGCGAATCATGTAGATCATTAATAATCGAAAAGCTAAGGACGATGTTGGCATCATCTGAGTCAAAGTATTAACGAACTTTCATTTTATCCCATCTAGGTTTCCCAAGTAACATAAATTTGCGGCAACGAATAGGGAGCTCATCGTGATCCTCGTATTCACCGTACATATTGATTGTAGACGCGTCTCCCCAGTTATTAGAGTAGACTCGTATTTTACTATCCACCTTGGCCTCCTAAAGAACCCAAAGTGAAGTTTCATCATGGCCCGGTGAATACCTTTCCATGCAAAGGAAGCCCTCATATTAGTCGCAGACTCCAAGATATCCCAAAGGGAAAGTATTTCGCCTTGTAAATCTCATCAAGCAAAGAATTAGGTTTAGTTATGAGGCGCCAAATTTTTTTTCCTGGAAGGGAAATATTGAAGAGATACGTGTCCCAAAAGCCAATGCCTCTTACAGATTTAGGTGAAAAATAGTGTCCTAAGGAATCAGAGGCCAACCTCGTTTGTTGTTTTCCTCAGACCACCAGTAACGCCGGATAGACTTAGTCATATTATTGATAAGGTTTTGGGGAAGAAGGTAACATGACATCACATATTGAGGCAATGATTGGACCAAAGACTTAATGAAAACCTCTCGACCACTGAATGAGAGAAGATGTTTGTCCCAATTAGACATACGTGAGTTCACCTTGTCACGTGCAAACCCTAAGGATGCAATTTTATTTTTCCCAATTAAAAGGGGAACATCGAGATAAATCCCCAGGTTATCCACTTCTCGGACACGAAGGATGTCATGGATCGCCTGTTTGTGTTCAGGGGAAGTGTGAGGGCTAAAGAAAATGGTTGATTTTTCAAAGTTAACTGCCTGACAAGAGGAAGAGGCATAAAGTTGAAGGGCATTTTTAAGATGGGAAGCCTCTTTATTATTGTTCTGGATGAAAATCATGCAATAATCAGCGAAAAGCAGATGATTTACCCAGGGACCATGACGAATGACATAAAGGCTCGGGAGCCGACCTGCCTGTTGCTCGGTGAGGAGAGTTTCCGATAGGCCTTGTGTGCAAAAAAGAAATAAGAAGGGAGAAAGATGGTCTTCCTATCTTAATCCTCGTTGGGGGTAGAACACCAAGGAAAGAGAACCGTTTACTCTAGCAGTATAGGAAATAGTTGTGATGTAACACATAATAATATAAGCCCAAGAAGCAGTGAAGGCCAACTTAAGCATAACCTACTGAAGGAAAGACCATTCCACACGGTCAAACGCTTTTTTCATGTCTAATTTAAGTGCAATGCCTTGAAAGGGACCTGACCCCCCTGTATTGAGGAAGTGCACCAGTTCATGGACGACAAGGATAATGTCTGTGATATTCCTCCCCATCATAAAAGCATCATGTGTGTTGCTGATACAGAAGGGAATTATGACCTTCATGATATTTACTAGCACTTTAGCAACTATTTTATAAATTACGGTGCATAGACAAATAGACCGTAATTGTCTCATACTAGTTGGTTCAACAACTTTTGGAATCATGACTAAACTGTACGATTGACCGTAGTCTTGTCTGTATCCCGGGATAGCAGGTCCAGGCACAGATTAATAACATCTTGTCTTATTGTGTCTCAATGTTGACGATAGACCCCATGAGCTTTCCTTGTGTTAATATCCTGAAAAGCGTGAAAGATTTCTTCCACAGTGAAACGCCTAGTAAAAGCCTCATTCATCTCAAGAGTAATGGCAAGGGCGATGTTGTCGAGAATTATGAGAGAGATATTTGGATCAAAAGAGGTGAAAAGACCTTGGAAATAATCAGCGACAATTCTCACAATATCTTCCACAATTTCCCGCCAAACATTAGAGTGGTCAAACAAACCTCTAATTTTATTTTTCTTATGCTGACCATTCGCACGGGCATGGAAGAATGAGGTATTCTTATCTCATTGAGTGAGCCAAGTGATGCGCCAGCGTTGAGCCTAATACGCTTCCTAAGTATCAAGAAGGCAACGAAGTTCAGATTTAGTCGCTAGGAAAGTCTCATCGTCAATAGTGGAAAGACGTTGATGAAGGCAAGAATTAATTTGGGTTAACAATGCGACATGTGGAGGAGCTATGCTGATATGCTTGCAAGTCCTTTAGGCAAGAACCAACAGCTTGTATTTTATCTACAACCGAACTAGGAGTGGCTGACCAAGTTGTTTGAAATATGGATACGCAATCAGAGTCATGCGCCCAACAACTCTTAAAATGAAAATGATCTTTACCAGGCATAAGGCGATCAGTAAAAGCTTGGTCGGTTTCCATAAGGATAAGATAGTGGTCAGAATCCGCGTGATATTCAGAAGTTGCTCGATAATTAGAGTGTATATTTAGCCAAGCCGTATTGGCAACAAAACGATCGAGCCGTTCATAAACAGACGTAGTTCGAGGTCCAGATTTGGTTCAAGTGAACCAGCCTTTGGCGGGTTTGCAATCAAAGAGATTGTTACGGGATAAACAGTCCCTAAAATTGTCAATTTGTGATCGAGCGCGACGACACCCACCGTGTTTCTCGTTGTTGGATAAAATTTCATTCATGTGTTCTCTAACCAGCCAAGCGAGAGGCGAAGAGAAGCTCAAAATATCTATTAAGTCCCAAATTTTAGTTTTAGCATTTGTTTCAGCATAGTCATATATCCCAGGAAAGTGAAAATGGTCATTAGCAGAATGGACAATAACATCAATATGATGCACGGAGTACGAAATCAAATCGACATTTATTTTTTCATTCCAGAATAGCTTAAGTCCAGAACAACCTTGACTTGTATCTAAAATAATACAACCATATATCCCAAGTTTTAGTTTTGGCATTTGTTTCAGCATATCCATATGTCCCAAAAAAGTGAAAAATGATCATTAGCATAATGGACAATAACATCAATATGATGCGCGTAGTACGAAATCAAATCGACATTTATTTTTTTCATTCCAAATTAGCATAAGTCCAGAAAAATCCTGACTTGTATCTACAATAATACAACCAGTCATATTAAGAGAAAATTTTATTCTATCACTATGGTTTTTATTGAGACGAGTTTCACTTAGAAAGAGTAAATCAGGCTGAAATCTATTGACAACCCGTCCTAAAGCCTGAACTGTCTGAGGCTTACCAAGGCCCTGACAGTTCTAACACAAAATTTTTATTTTTCACGCTGGGGTTGAACATCAACCTCCGCTGAAAAGTTTTTTCGTTGCTCATCACAATTATGTTGTAATTAAAGTTCACCCGAAAATGGCAAGACAACATTAAAGTTGATTGTAATTTCATTTGATTTCTAGAAGGAATTTTAACGAAGGTAGTAATATGTGAGAATCTAGAGAGATAGACATTTGAAAATAAATGTGCAATTAAAATATAGGTAAGGTTCAAAATAATCATGTAGTGAAATGTAAAGATGGACCATAAATTTAGAAAGAAATTAGATTTATCTCTAAGGGAGGCAATTAAGATGATTTTAATAAATAAAAAAGGAGCAAATCCTCCTTTAATTGAGTTGTAGCCTAAATTAAGAAGAGAGAAGACAAAATTAAAATATTTTGAGGTGGACAAAATTAAAAGAGGTAATTAAGGAAGAAACAATAGGGGTTTAAAAGGAAAGCAACTCAAAAAGTGATAATTATGGTAAATTTAAATATGCTTAAGAGGGTTATAAATCATGAGTAAATTATTTTAAAAATGGGTAGCAATACAAATGATTCCAATCTAAGATAATAATCTAGAATTATAGTATTAATTAAGGATGATGTAGCTCCAATTGAGTCAATTAAGGAGACAATAATGATGATGGGAAAATGGGTAATAAAAGGAAAAATAATGTTGAGTAAAAGGATATTGAATATGAATGAATTGCAATTCGAATATTAGTGTAAGGGTGCGTTTGGTTCACGGAATGTAAGATTACCTTTGGGAATAAGATTTTCGGAATTTAACATTACTTAACACATTACTAGGAATGTTACATTACATTGTTTGGTTATTGTGCAGGAATGTAAGATTACTGTGTTTGGTTGGAGGTATATAAGGTTATTTGGAAGTAAAATTTACTAAATTGTCCAATGTTATATTTTCTTTTTAACACGTTAAACTTTCAATATTAACTTAAAAATACATGCACAAAAATTAATAGAACTATTTTTACCGTATCTAAAATTTTTAAAAATTATATATTTATCATATTTAATATAATTATTATATTTACTATTCTTTAAAAAAACCCAACAAGTGGCCTCAGTGGAAAAATAGATGATGTTCGTCCTAAAAGACCTGGATTCAATCACTTTGTCTATACTACTTTGTAATCACCTTTAGACTATTAAAAAATTATTTTATATTTACTTGCCCTCGTTATCCTCTATTAAAATATTTTTGTGAATTTTTAAATGCTAGACATCTAATAGGTTTAATTTTTAATTTTTTATTACTTGTGACATGTCAAGCAAATTAAAGTAAATAATAAAATAAATCTAAAAGTTGTATAATACTGATAAGAATTTATATTATAAGTTTAACCTACTAAAATATTTTATAAAATCATAAACATAAGAATAAAATTAAAAACATCAACTCTAAACTTATTAATTTTTAAGCAATATGCTATCGCAGCATATAACCTATAAACATCATAAATATAATATTAATAAAAATACATTAAATATTAAAATAATATTTAAATATTTGTAGGACCATTTAAATATTTAATTAATTTACACCACATTAATTTAATCATCTAATTAAATTTTATAAAGGATCTATATGAACAAAATCTATTAACTTAGGGGCAATATGGTCCAAAGGGGAGGGAATTGACAAATACCTAAGAAATTCAAGGGAATCATATTCCCACCCTTTAATGAAAAAATGCTACTTTTGGGAATGCAAAATTACTCTTTGAAGGGAATGCTCTCCAACCAAACGTGGGTATGTGATTCCAGAAAAGATCATTCCCTCAGGTAATAATCTTTTCCACGAACCAAACGTCCCCTAAGAATAAATATAAATTATTTCACATGTTGTCAGTTAATAAAAAAATAAATATGATTAAAAAAGAAATAATTCCCTCATAATGTAAATTGGAAACTGACTCATTTATGGTAGTAACGTTTATTTTCAAATTTGGAGAACCGCTAATTAGGTAAAGTTGTCAAGCCAAAGTTAGATTTTTTTTGAATATGCTGGTGTGATGCAAGGGTAGCATCTGTTCAACTTTCTTTTAGCCTTTTTTAACGAAGGTACACACAACATGCAATACTGGTGCTCGATTCCGGGTTCTAAGGGATGATAAACATCAACCTTTGCCACCAGGACACAAGGGGATGAGCAAGCCAAAAAATAAAGAAATTAGATGTAAATCAAATGTAAATAAAAATAAAGGTTAACTATTGAAATAGTCACTTATGTTTACTCCCGGTAAAGAATTGGTCATCGATTTTGAAAAAAATCAGTAAGGTCACTTACGTTTTTGGGGCGTAAATTTTTTGCCACTCAGCCGTTTGCTGCCGTTAAACATTGACAGCTTGCTGAACTGACAGCAAAAAAATAAGGGTAAACTACTGCAATGGCCACTAAAATTTGTCCCATGTACATTTTTGTTCTCCAATTTTAAAAAATAGACATTATAGTCACTAGTAAAAAAGGTTTCTTTATAATTTCATCCTTAAATTTTTAAAAATTTATTTTTCAACCATAAAACTTTACAATCAATTAGTACAATAATATTATAAAGGCTTAAATCAAAATAGGTGCCCAAAGTATACCCTTCATGAATTTTAGGTGCCTAAATTGCTCCTATTTAATAACTAAACTTTTAAATTGCTCCTATTTTTTTCACTCTGGATCATTTTATTATTATTATTATAACATGACATGTCATTTATTATTATTATTGTTGTTATTATTATTATTAAATTAAAAAATTAAAATTAAAAAAAATAAAACTATTATTATTATTTTTAAATTAAAAATATTTAAAAATATATATTTTTTTTATATCCAAACCTTAAATTACAACTCCACCCTCCTTTACCCCCACCCTATTTTCTCGTTCATCTCTGTCATTGTCAGAAATAAAGACGCCATTACTGTCGGACCTTCTCCTTCCATTTTGTCAACTCTTCGTTAAAGCCAAATCCTCTATTGTTCTTCGATATTTTTCGTTGCTATTTCGTACACCTCAATTTTAACACACTCCCATTTTCAATTAACTAGTAAAAATTTAAATTTTAATGTAACCAAAAGCTTTTCAATTTCTAACCATTTTTGTCACTTGAAATTCTTGGGAAAAGAGTAAATTAATTGTCAATTTCTCCAATGCCTTGGCTTTTTAAATGTTCAAATTGTCTTCTCTCCAATGTCACCCAAATTCTTGTTGATGATGTAGAAAAACAATTTATGTAAAAATAAAACTTCTTCAAGATTTCAGATTTATGAAACCCTATACAAATAAGCTATTCTCCCATAATACTGCATTGTTTACTTGTAGTTTAGAGAAAATGTTGAATTTTTCAATCAAATTTATCAAGAAAGTTTTAGAAAATAACAACGAAGACTTGTTCAAGGTTTTAAGTAGATGTAATGGTTTTATTGCTAGGGATTACTTGCTAAAGTTGACGAGAAACATTGAGTATTTGAAAAGCTACAAAATTGTTGAGTAACATAGATGAACGGTGAAGGTGAAGAGGGTAGAGTTGTAACTTAAGTTTTAGAAAATAATAAAAATGGTTTTATTTTATTTTTAAATTATTTTTAATTGATTAATAATAATAAATGACATGTCATGTTATCATAATAATAGAATAATCCAGAGTGAAAATAGGAGCAATTTAAAATTTTAGTTATTAAATATGATCAATTTGGGCACTTAAAATTCAAAAAGAGTATAATTTAGGCACATATTTTTCATTTAAGCCTTTAAATTATTATTGTACTAATTGATTGCAAAGTTTTAGGGGTGAAAAATGAATTTTTAAAAATTTAAGGGTGAAATTATGAAGAAACTTTTTCAGTGGTGACCATAATGTTTATTTTTTAAAACCGAAGAGCAAAAATGTACATAGGATAAGCTTTAGTGGCCGTTGCAGAAGTTTACCCTTATTTTTTCATTGTCAGGACAACAAGCTGTGAATGTTTAATGACAACAAACGGATGAGTGAGCAAAAGTTTACGCCCCGAAAACGTAAGTGACCTTACTAGTCGTTTTTCAAAATCCATGTCCAACTATATACTGGGGGGAAACATAAGTGACTATTCCAGTAGTCAACCCTAAAAATAATTCCAATCTAAGGTATGCACCCACAATTGAATTAAATCTAAAAAAAGATAAATCCAATTAGATTTTAGTATATAAAATCAAAATTAATTTTTCGAGGGCGATGATAACGTTTGAAGTTATGTGGAAAGTTAATTTGAGGTTATTTATGTTGTAAAAGAAATAAAGTTACTTAGTATATTTTAAAGAATCTTACATTTCTTTTAAAAAGCACTTAATTGTGGTTTATTGACCTACAGAATATACTTGATGGCTTGACCTATATAAGTGTGAAGTGGGGCTGCTTCTATGAGATTTTTGACAAAGTCTCTAGAGCACTTATGAAAATCCAGGCACGCGCATGGCCTATTAGCGCACAACCGCGACAAAGAGCAAGAATAAAGATAATGTGACTAATGAGAATGATAGCTTACGTATTGAGCTTTTAGTTCATAGAAATGTGTTTCACCAAACACTCAGTAAGTTATGTTTCATTTTTCTAAATTCTGGTTCATAGTCCAAAAAGACGCCAGAATGAATACATTATGTCAAGATACTAAGCTAAAACTTTTTTTCTTTTTATCATTCTTTGAAATATGTGGGAGATTATTGTAAAAAATAAAGTTACTTAGTATATTTCAAAGAATCCCACATTTCTTTTAAAAAAACACTTAACTTGGATTTAAATATAAAGACTTGATATTGGGCTTGTAAGAGAAAAATATAATGGTGGTCATGCGCACACAGACTTTAGCCAAGTATTTTAATAGGTCAATTTTCTCATGTGCGTGAACTAGAGGTCCAATTTATCTATTTATTTTTTGTCATTTAATTTTAATTTATTTAAATTATTTTTAAGTGATTTTTAACCACTCATTTCAAAATCTTTAATTTCAACCATTCATTTTAAATTTGAAAGAATATTTAATTTTAACCATTCATTTTAAATTTGAAAGAATATTTAATTTTAACCATTCATTTTCCTTTATGATAGATTTGCCCTTGATTACTTACTATTTTGAATACCTTTTTGGGAATACATGGTAATATAAATACCATGTTCACTTGCTTTCCAAATCACCAAATTAAAAGTAACTTTCTCTATTTTCTCATTCTTATCATTTATCCTTGTTCTTTTTGTCTCCTGCACTACAGAAGGGTCTGTTGAATCCTAGAAGGTACGCATTATTGCGAAATATCCTTAAGGAAAGTGTCTTGTGCGCGCCTTATACATTTTTGTTTCATCTTCTTTTTCTCATAATTGCCATTATTTTATAACAATCTTAAGGATATTCAAATGGCCAACTACACCCTATAAACAACTATCCCTACCGAGTCCAACCAAAATACTTCTAGAGATCCAACAAACAATAACACTCGTGTACCCGAAACCGTTCAAGTCATACCCAATGCCACTTTTGCCAAACCCTTTCCAGATATCTCCAAGATCGAAGTCTTTGATAGAGAAAACTTCAAGAGATGACAAGAACGTGTCTACTCTGTCTTAGACATGCATGGAGTTGCCTTTGCGCTGACAGAATGTTTGTCGTCTACAGCTTCAAAAAAACAAATAGAATGTTGGATCCATGCCAACAAGGTATGTAGGCACACCGTAATTTCCACTTTATCGAATGGACTTTTTGATGTTTTTTGTCCGTACAAGAAATCAAAAGAGATTTGGGATAACATGATTCTGAAATACACCGTCGAAGATGTTGGTAAACAAAAATTTATCATCGGAAAGTTTTATCGGTGGGAGATGACTGAAGATGTAGAGGTTAAGGTTCAGCTCAATGAATATCACAAATTGCTCAAGGACCTAAAGTCAGAGAACATCACTTTGTCAAAAGAGTTTGTTGACGGATTATTGATTGAAAAGCTACCCTCATCTTGGAATGACTACAAACAACAACTCAAACACAAACACAAACAATTCTCATTGAAGAAACTCATCACTCACATCATCATAGAGGAAACCAATCGAAAGGAGGTAATGAACGCCAAAAAAGTGAGTTTATAACGAGAGCCAATCTCATCGAAGGAAATGCCAGAAGAGGTATGGGCTACATACATAACTCAAGGTTTAAAAATCATGCTATGCCTAAGTCTAATAGTTCTAGAAATAATGTTATACCTAGAAATCATGCCATGCCTAAGTTTAATAACACTAACTTCAAAAAAAGAAAATTGTTGCTATGTTTGTGGAAAGCCAGGGCATTATACACGCCAATGTAGACATCGAAAGGGGAGACATGAAAATCCTGCTCAGTCAAATGTCAATTTGGTTGAGAAATATGAAAGTATTGCTGCGGTTGTCTCTCAAGAAAACATTGTCACAAACATGACTGAATGGGTCATAGATTCTGGTGCCACTCGGCACATATGTGGCAATAGAAATGTGTTTATCTTCTATACTCCAGTAAAGGAAAGGGAAGAATTAGTTTATCTGGTGATTCTCGAACTACAAGTGTGCTTGGAAAAGACAAGGTTATGTTGAAACTCACATCTGGGAAAACTCATGCCTTAAGTGATGTATTTTATGTCTTTGATATTCAAACCAACCTAGTATCGGTTGTGCTGTTAGGAAAAGCTGGAATAAAAATTTCATTTGAATATGATAAGGTTATATTGACCAAGAGCAAGAACTTTGTGGGTAAGGGATATTGTAAGAATGGCTTGTTTGTACTAAATGTTTCTGAAATAATGAATGCGAATGCTAGCTCTTCTTCTTACTTGATTGATTCGTATGATTTATGGCATGTTAGATTAGGACATCTGAATGCTTCATATCTAAAAAATATGCAATTTCTTGGCTTAATCTCTAGCACTAATAATTCTCTACAAAAATGAGAAACTTGTGTTGAAGTTAAACAAACTAAGAATTTTTGTGCTCCTACACATAGAGAAATAGAACTTTTAAATCTTATTCATACTGATTTAGGAGACTTAAAACAAACAATCACTAGAGGTGGTAAAAGATATTATGTCACATTTATTGATGATTTTTCAAGATATACTAAAATTTACCTTCTTAGGAATAAAGATGAAGACTTTCAAATGTTTCTTAAATATAAAGCAGAAGTAGAAAATCAATTGAATAAAAAGATTAAAAGGGTTAGGTCAGATAGAGGAGGTGAATATATTACTCTTAATGACTATAGCGAAAAAGAAGGCATAATACATGAACTCACTCCTCCTTATTCACTTGAGTCTAATGGAGTAGCAGAAAGGAAAAATAGAACATTAAAAGAAATGATGAATTGTATGCTTGTTTCCTCTAATGCTTATGAAAATCTTTGGGGTCTATTCTTTTCGCATGTCATTTACAAAATTGAATCCCTCATAAGAAAACTGGTAAAACACCCTATGGATTGTGGAAAGGTTATTCACCTAATTTGAAATACTTAAAAGTATGGGGGTGTCTTGCAAAAGTTAAGCTTCCTGGCCCTAAGAAAAGAAAATTTTGTTCTAAAACTTCTGATTGCATGTTCATTGGTTATGTTGAACATAGTGCTGCATATAGATTTCTTGTTTTGAGAAGTGATATACTTGAAAAGAATACAATTGTTGAGACGAAAAATACTGAAATTTTTGAACATGTTTTTCCCTTAAAAATTATCTTATTTCACATGCACCTATTATTCAAATTAATTGTGAATATAATAAATTTAGAAGATCTAAACGACCTAGAACTTAAAAATCCTTTGGAAGTGAGTTTTACACATACTTAGTTGAAAATGATCTAGTAACATTTACTGATGCAATTTCTTCATCTGATGCTCCTTTTTAGAAAGAAGCCATTAAAACTAAACTTGATTCAATTTTACAAAATAAAACTTGAGAATTAGTTAATTTACCACTCGGAGCAAAACCTATTGGTTGCAAATGGATTTTCAAAAAGAAATTTTATCTTGATGGTTCTATAGAAAAATACAAAGCTAGATTGGTTGCAAAGGGTTTTTTTCAAAACAAAACATCGATTATTTTGATACATTTGCTCTAGTTACTAGAATTTCTTCCATTTAAATTTTGATTGCTTTAGCATCTATACATAAACTTTTTATTCATCAAATGGATGTTAAAAGTGCTTTTTAAATGGTGACTTAGAAGAAGAAATTTACATGGAACAACCCGAAAGATGTATTGTGTCGGGTCATGAATGTAAAGTATGTAAAATTCTCAAATCTTTGTATGGTTTGAAAAAAAACCTAAACAATGGCATGAAAAGTTTGATCAAGTATTAATGAGTGATGGTTTTTCTTCTATTGATGTCGATAAATGTGTTTATACTAAACTAGTTGATATTTTCACCATTTTTTAAAAGAAAAATAACTAAGTAAAAGACACAAAATTTAACTAAGATGTACTCCATTAATATGGAGGGTTGCCACCCCCAAACTCGAGGGTTGCATTGCCCTCAATGCAAATGACAAAATAAAAATTAAAACATATGAAGGCAGTACATCACAAAATATATATGCCATGCAGCAATAATAAGATAAGAAACTTAAATTTAGGCGCTGTCTTCGTTGCTGCTGCTGAGGCGGATTTGGCGGCGGGTTCTGGTTCTCGGGGTGGGCTGGGGTGGTTGCTGTACAACCTAAATATCAGAGCTGCTGCCGCTTCTGTCACTGCTGCTGCTGGCCTTTGGCAGAGTTTTCTTATCTTTCATTCGTTTCTGCCTCTTTACCGGTGAAAACTCCTTTGACAGATTCCTCTGAATAGAGGGTTCATCGTCACTGTCTGCCCAGACAGAGGAGGAGGAGGAGAACCCAACAACAAAGGCAACAAGGTCATCCGATGGCACTGGTCGCTTTGTTCCTCGAGCAGATGGTTCGGCATGAGTGCTGCCGATTGCTGTCGGGACAGGCGATGGTATGGAGGCGGCATATGGTGTTTGTGGGGGTAGCAGCATATGTAGGTGTGTGGACAGGGGTGGTGACAGTGAAGTAATGGGCAGGGAAGGTGGGGAAAACAACATCAGGGAAATTTAAAGTATGTTTAAT
The DNA here is from genome assembly GCA_958450335.1 of Hibiscus tridactylites. Classification (NCBI taxonomy): domain Eukaryota; kingdom Viridiplantae; phylum Streptophyta; class Magnoliopsida; order Malvales; family Malvaceae; genus Hibiscus; species Hibiscus tridactylites. The sequence goes on along the minus strand of OY288287.1, from coordinate 56,222,572 downwards.
AAAATTTACCGTAGAGGCGGTGAAGTCCCTGATGAATGTCATGAGGCCCAACTGTCTTTCCTTCATCTTTTGAATGGCAGCTAGGATCTGATTGGAGGAGTCTGTCGGAGCAGCTGCTGCGGCGGCAGATGCAGGATTTGGCTGCTCTGATGATTCAGCTGTGGCGGCAGTGGGGTTGAATGATAATAGAGGGGTGGCCACGGTCAACTCCATGAGGCTGAGGATATTCTTTTCTGTCCAACCCCGTCCTTTGACTATTAAATCGGTGTGGGCTTCCAGCATGTTATGGCCGCGGTAGAGTGACGTGATGAGGTAGGGGAGGAAAAGGAGGCCCGTCGGTCGATGTGCACTTTCCAAAATACTCTCTCGAATATAACTACCCACATTAATGGGCCGTTCATTTAAAATAGAGTCTATTAAGGCTAACCTTTGCTGGTCAACGGTTGTATGGTGTGACGACGGCATGATCCTCTTTTTGATGAAGGCATTTCAGAGTTTTGCCTCCGGTAGTAGCTGACTCCGCTTCACCGTGTGTGGATTTTTCTGGCTGGTATTCCATTCGGTTCCCTTTGCCGTCAGTTCTGCCATGATAACGGCATAGGCATCATCGTCCAAGGTGTCGAGGAACTGCTGGTGTGCATCATCGTTGTGGCCTATGTAGAGGCCATATAAGGAGTTGATGTGCTCGACTGTAAACGGTACTTCTCTCCCTCTAACACTCACTGATGTCGCTGTTTTCCTGCTGATGGCAGCATAAAATTCTCTCACCAGCGTCTCGTTCATCTCCTCTGGTTGCTCCGCAAAAGTTTGCCATAATATAGCTCTAATCTTCCTGGCTATGAAAGGCTTAAGGCCCAGATTCTTTGCCTTTGGTGTATAGATGAAACCTCGTTCTTCCCATATGTCTCTAGTTGCAAAGGACTGTGGGGGAGTTGCTGCCGGCGAGGAAGTAGAGGCAGCACTGCGTCGGGTTTTTCTGGAAGACATATTAGTGCAAGGGTTGTGAAAAGTAAATGAAAGCAAATGAAAACTAAAGGGGGAGAGCAAGTAAAAAAGGCAGAAGTGAGTGAAAATGAAAATAAAACGGGGTTTTATAGAAGAGGAATTGCTGCCCGTTGAAGCTGTAACGGCAGACGCGAATAACGGGGCGGCTGTTGAGCTTTAGCGTGTGTGACGCGTCTGACACAAGTTTCTGCATCTGTTACGCGTCTATCACACGTTTCCGCGTCTGTCGTGACAGTATGGTGACAGCCTATATTTTCCGCGTCTGTCACAGCAGTTGTAACGACAGGCTTCAATATTGGGCTTTGTTGGGCTGATGGATGAATGGTGGGCTGAGTTCACTTCTCCTGTTCTTCTTGGCTCCTTTATTTCCTAAAAACAATAAACATAAAAACATTATTCGAATAAAATAAACCTTATTTCCTAATAAATAATAAATAAAAATAAAAATAAATAAAAATAAAATTTAGGTTAAATTAGGGATGACAGGTGGGGCATCTCCTAAGGTAACCACTTCCTGCATTCCTGGGGCTTCAGTCCCCTGATAATGCTTGAGTCGCTGTCCGTTGACTTTGAATTGGTGCCCGTCTTTTAATGATCGGATTGTGATGGCACCATGGGGAAACACTTGTACGACTTGGAATGGGCTAGACCATCTAGATTTCAGTTTCCCTAGGAAAAGTTTCAGTCTAGAATTGAACAACAATACAAGCTGCCCTGGGCAGAACTGTCGTGGCAGCAACTTCCTATCATTCCACTTCTTAGTTTTCTCCTTGTAGATTCTTGCATTGTCGTAGGCCATTGTCCGTATTTCTTCAATTTCGTTCAGATCTAACAGCCTTTTCTGTCCTGCCCTGTCCAAGTCCATATTCACTGCCTTGATTGCCTAGTATGTTCTGTGCTCTATCTCGACAGGTAGATGACATGTTTTCCCATAAATCAGTCGGTACGGAGACATGCCCATTGGAGTCTTAAAAGCTGTCCTATATGCCCATAAGGCATCATTGAGAAGTAAATACCAGTCTTTCCTAGTTGGCTTAACCATCTTCTCAAGAATGTTCTTAACTTCCCTATTGGATATCTCAGCTTGTCCATTGGTCTGTGGGTGATATGATGTCACGATCCGATGCTTGACACCATATTTCTTCAAGGCGGCAACAATAACCCTATTGTCAAAATGTCTCCCTTCATCACTGATAATCGCCTTAGGGATGCCAAACCTAGAAAATATGTTTTTGTGTAAAAACTTTTGGACTGTCTTGGCATCATTCTTTTGAGTGGCGATAGCTTCAACCCACTTAAAGACATAATCTACTGCCAGGAGGATGTATAGATTCCCACATGAAGATGGAAAAGGTTCCATAAAATCAATCCCCCAAACGTCGAAGATCTCGACTTCTAGAATGTTCTGCAGTGGCATCTCGTTTCTCCTTGAGATGCTTCCTGTCTTTTGGCACCTGTCACAGCTCTTGTAGAAGATTTGTGCATCTTTATACAATGACGACCAGTAAAATCCCGACTGCAGCACCTTGGCAGCAGTTTTGTTGCCTCCTAAGTGACTTCCATACTGTGAAGCATGGCAGTGATGAAGAATGTCTTCTTGCTCTTCTTGTGGTACACACCTCCTTATAACCTGATCTGCACATATTTTGAAAAGAAGAGGTTCGTCCCAATAATAATGCTTAACATCATTTTGGAACCTCTTCCTGGCTTGATAATTGAGGTCAGAAGGAATTATTCCGCTAACTATAAAATTAACGAAATCAGCATACCAGGGGAGTTCAGAAGGCTTACCTGCCGCCATGGCTATCGCGGCAGTGATTGCGGCAGCAAAGAGCTGCTCGTCTGGGAAGGTCTCCAGTATGTCTGTCTCATCTTTTGGTAGACTTTGTCCCTTCTCCAACCTTGACAAGTGATCTGCCACCTGATTTTCTGTCCCTTTTTTGTCCTTGATTTCAAGGTCGAATTCTTGCAATAGCAGGATCCACCGTATCAATCTAGGCTTTTCATCCTTTTTCGCGAACAAATACTTCAGGGCAGAGTGGTCTTTGTGCACTATTACCTTCGTTCCAAGTATGTAAGAACGAAACTTGTCAATGGAGAACACTACAGCTAGTAACTCCTTCTCTGTGGTGGTGTAGTTCACTTGGGCGTCATTCAATGTCTTGCTGGCATAATATATGACATGAAATAACTTGTCTCTCCGCTGCCCAATTGCTGCCCCGACAGCATAGTCACTAGCATCACACATAATCTCAAATGGCTGTGTCCAGTCTGGTGGTTGTACTATTGGGGCTGTTACCAGTTTTTCCTTCAGAACCTTGAATGCCTCAGTACATTCATCATTAAAGTCAAAGGGTCGGTTCTGCTCTAAAAGATGGCATAGGGGCTTGGTGATTTTTGAGAAATTTGCAATGAATCTCCGGTAAAAACCAGCATGTCCCAAGAAACTTCTAATACCCTTGACTGTGGTTGGCGGCGACAGCTTTTCGATCACTTCTATCTTTGCCATGTCGACTTCTATCCCACGACAGCTAATCTTATGGCCAAGGACTATCCCTTCATCCACCATAAAGTGGCATTTTCCCAATTTAAAATTAGGTTTGCTTTTTCACATCTTTCAAGTACCTTTTGTAGATTGCCTAGGCAGCTCTCAAAATCGTCTCCAAAGACTGAAAAATCATCCATAAAAATCTCAAGGAAGTCCTCCACCATATCGGAGAATATGGCCATCATGCATCTTTGGAAGGTGGCGGGTGCATTGCATAGCCCAAACGGCATCCTCCTAAAAGCATACGTTCCGTAGGGGCATGTGAAAGTCATCTTTTCTTGATCCTCCGTTGCGATAGCGATTTGATTATAACCTGAATAACCATCAAGAAAACAATAGTAAGGTTTACCCGCTAATCTATCAAGCATTTGATCAATAAAGGGTAAAGGGAAGTGGTCCTTTCGGGTATCTTTTTTAAGCTTCCGATAGTCCATACAAACCCTCCAACTGGTCACAGTCCTGGTTGGGATTAACTCATTGTTTTCGTTGGTCACCACGGTCATTCCTCCTTTCTTTGGAACGCATTGTACCGGGCTCACCCATTTGCTGTCGGAGATGGCGTAAATAATACCAGCATCTAACCATTTGATTATCTCTTTACGCACCACCTCTTTCATCGCATGGTTTAGCCGCCTTTGGGCATCTATAGTCGGCTTATGATCTTCCTCTAAAAGGATTTTGTGCATGCATAACGCCGGACTAATGCCTTGAATATCGGCTATCGTCCATCCAATTGCCTTTTTGTGCTGCCGCAGCATCCTTATTAGCTGTCGTTCCTGTTCCTGCGACAGCTTAGAAGAGATGATTACGGGCAATGTATCATTTGAACCAAGAAAAACATATTTTAGCTGCCCTGGCAGGGGCTTCAGTTCTAAAACAGGGGGCTCAACAGTAGATGTCTTTTGGATTGCATGGTTATCCGAAGTATAATTTAAAGGTTCGAATAACTTACCTGGACGATTACCTATCCAGTTTACCTCCTCCTGATCTTCAGTATCAGATGTATCGGATTCAGAGGAGCTGTTGTCGTCGGTGCTATCATGACAGTCCTGTAGGTGGCTGCCGCGGCAATGACCAATTTTTATGTCGTGACAGCCCGACCTGATGCAGGGTTGATCAAGGGTAACTTCAGTGATATCCTTGCATTCCTCGTCTGCATCAGCATGCTTCATAGCTTAGAGAACATTCAACTTAATCTCTTGATCGTTTACTCTCATGGTGAGTTCTCCTTTTTCCACATCAATCAGTGATCTTCCCGTGGCTAAGAAGGGTCGCCCAAGGATGATTGGTGCGTTTTCATCTGCTTCACAATCTAAAACAAGAGTCAGCAGGAAATATAAATTTATCCACTCTTACCAGAATATCTTCGATTTTTCCTTCCGGATGAACGTAAGAGCGGTCTGCCAGCTACAGAATTACTGTCGTGGGCCGCGCCTTTCCAATACCTAATTTCTGAAAAACAGATTTTGGCATTAAATTAATACTAGCACCAAGATCACAAAGTGCCTTACCCACATATTTATCTCCGATTACACAAGGTATGATGAAACTTCCTGGATCCTTCTTTTTCTGGGGTGGCTGCCTATGAAGAATACTCATGCAACCTTCTGTCATCTTTACCGTTTCAAATTCCCCAAGTTTAGATTTCTTTGACATGACATCCTTGAGAAATTTGGCATAACCTGGCATCTATCTAACGGCATCTAACAGCGGAATATTAATATGAACCTGCTTAAAAATATCATAAATCTTTTTGAGCTGAGATTCTTGCTTCGCTTGTTGTAACCGTTGAGGAAAATGCGGTGTGGGACGATAATCAACAATACGTCCTTCCCACTGCATACGAATCTGAGGAGGCTTGGGTTCATCGTTTTTCTCCTCTGTCGCTTCTGCTGTCGTGACAGGCTCATCGGCAGCAGTCTGTTTGTTACCTGTCGGGGCAGCTTCCTCGACAGGTCTGTTCAAGGCTGATTTCCTTACTGTTTCCGCTTCCTTTTCTGGCCCTGGTAATTTCTTCCCACTCCTAGTAGTAATAGCCTTACATTGCTCATGTGTGGGCTGCCTAGCATTTTCAGTATTACTAGGGAATCCTCCAGTCTGCCTTGGCTTAATATGCTGGGAAACCTGACCCATTTGTGTCTCCAAAGATTTCAGAGTAGCTTCATGATTCGTCATCCGCATCTCTGTTTTATCCCTGAATGTCTCTGTTTTCTTGACAAACTGATTCATATTCTCAATATAAGTACTTGTCTGAGACATAAAAGTAGCCAGAGTCTATTCCAGTATACTGTTTGTGGCAGCTGGTGGCTATTGTTGCTGTTGTTGCGGTGGCAGTTGTTGTCGCGTCAGCAATCTAGGACCTCCCTGATTCTGATTGTGTGCTTGGGGATTCAGGGCATTATTAGGATTACTCCAAGAAAATTTGGGATTTTTTCTCCAGTTGGGATTATGGTTGTTGGAATTGAAATTCGGCTTGTAGTTTCCAACATACTTCCCTTCTTCTAACTGTATATGACACTCATCCGCACTATGATTTCCCTCACAGATTTCGCATACCTCCTCAACAGCAAATCCATGTTGTGCATCATCATTCAATAGCTTTTTCATTGCTTTAGTAAGGAATGCTACATGTGATTTCATCGTGCTGTCAGCCTCATAATCCATGACAGCTAGTACCCGTTTACCCCCTCTTCTTGCTGTCGGAAACTGCTCCTCATTCTTAGCCAGATTTTTCACTACTTGCATTGCCTCGTCCGGGTCTTTTTCCAATAATAATCCGTTTGCTGCTGAATCAATTCGAATACAAGTTTGTAAGTTGGCAGCATTATAAAACTTAGTTACCTGATTCCAGACGGGGAATCCATGCATTGGGCAGTTCCGTAGAAGAGTAGTAAATCTGTCCTAGGCCTCGTGCATCGGCTCGTCATCTTCCTGTTGAAAAGTAGCAATTTCATTACGTAATCGCTCAGATAAATGTGACGGATTAAAACAAGATAAAAATTCACGAGATAAATTTTCCCAAGTTCTAATTGAACCTGGCATAAGTTTATTCCACCAAGTTTTTGCTCTGTCCCTCAATGAATGGGGAAATAAGCGAAGCCTCAGTATCTCCGGATTAACTCCTGGCAGTCTAAACGAACCACAGATTTCCTAGAACGTTTTTAGATGCTCCCTAGCATCCTCGGTAACAGCACCACTGAATTGACCGACATTGTTGATCATACTAAACATAACATGTTTCAGCTCGAAGTTGTCAACATCAATGTCCGGCAGCGTGGTTTCCAGTTCTACATGATCGTTCAACATGTAGTCACGACAGGACCATCGTCCGACAGCAGCATCAGGGTTGCCGGCAGGCGGTATAATATCGCCGACAGGTGGGTCGTTTCCATTGTGGGCCATCGTCTCTAACTGTTCCTCAAGGTACTCGTTCTTGGCTAGTAAGTGACGAAGTTGTTTCTTGAGGTTGAAGGATCGTTCGATTTCCGGATCTAATTGATACTCAGCATCTTTACCTCGATTCGATCTGCGCATAAACAAGAAACCTTGTGAAAAGCAAGAGTTGAATGCACCAAAGAAAAACAGAAAAATAAAAATAAAAATAAAAATAAAAACGAAAAGTGCAGTAAAAGAAAAGGTAGAGTTATGTTGCCAATCCCCGGCAACGACGCCAAAAACTTGTTGCGTGTAAAAGAGTCTATCGCAATGGTAGTGCAAATATACATGACGCAAGTAGTAAAGTGATACGAAGTATCGGATATCGTCTCCACAGGGATTGGGCTAATAGCTTCACCTTAATTCACTGCACGAAAGTAAATAAAATATTTGAGAAAGTTTTCAGGAGAATAATAAAGTAAACGAAAATAAAAGAGTAAAGATATCAAGATAGAGAGAATCGGCTAGTATTGAATTGCTCAGTAGTGCAGGTATTGCAGAGTTTAGGAAATCCAGTTCTGTCGTCGCGCCCGTCGCGACAGCAGTCCGTTGATTGTCGCGGCAGCAAACACTCAACTCAGTACTTCAAGTTTGGCAAGAATCCCAGATGTGCCTTGGCCTATCCCTAGGTCCAAGTCTGTCGATGATCACGTCTTTGATGATACCTCCCGGCGTGAATCGAAGGATGAACACTGATGTGTATGAATTCTTCTTTAGCCACTTAACCTCGTCCTATCCCTAGGCCCGAGATAGTTCAACTATAAACTAGAGAACTTGCTCTTATTTCTTTCGTATACTTAACTCTCCCGATGCTAAGTAAATAGATAACCTCACAATGCTCTCCCGATGCTCTTGCAAGATGTTAATAACCAAAATAAGAGAATTTGAAGTTTATTTTATTGAACTGAAAATTCCTAAAACAAAACAACCCTTGCAACTACTTTACAAATCAACATGTGGCCCTAGGGGGAATTTAGAACATTATGTGGGAAGAAAAACGACTAGAGTTTGGGAAGAAGGCTAGGGTAATCGGTTATGCCCTCTAGGTTAAAATACATGCCCTTATATAAGCTTTGGGCTCAAGTTATCTAAAATAGCAAGAATACAACTTTTAATAAAAGTATGATTCTAATAAAGACTAAATCTTCAAGGAATCTACTTTCCAGCCGTCATCTTCTTGCTTGGGATTTTCTCTCCTTGAACTTTGGGCCTGACATATCTTTTGATCTAGGGCTTGGAAAAATATAAGGTTTTCACACGACAGACGGGTTGAATTTTCTCTATCTGTCGAGGTCCACTTTGCTTCTTCTCCTCAAAACTGATGTCGTCCTCTGCTGTCACGGCAGCAACCATGGCAACATCGTCCTCTTTGACTGCTTGTCCAGTTCAGCTCTTCTGCTTCACTGCCCCGCGCCTGCCCTTTCCGTCTGCTACGGCAGCAACCTGCAAAAACAACCATTTTTAGTAGAATCTGTGCCTTTTAATATATTTGTGATGTTTTGTTGTAAACTAACCTAAATGCAATGAATAATGCTTGAATGCATCAGAAATATGGGTTAAAAAGGGTGTAAATAATAGAACTTTTACACACTCAACAAGTACGCTTAGGGTTAATGTGCATCTAGACAAGATTAAAAAGAAAAAAAGAGGGTCGTTAATCAAGGTTGACCTTCGGGTTGACTTTGGTTTTCCCCGTGTAATCTTCGTAGTTCGGGTCAACCGTCTAGGCCGGGCTAAGGGGGTTACATTTGGTGGTATCAGAGCTGAGTTCTTGAGTATACGAGAATGGTTATGTGGGTGATGTATGTGTGATAGCATGATATGTCTTTGAAATGAGAGTGTGTTGTGTGAATTGTAAAGTATGTTGCAATTGTGTTGTTATGCTATGTGGACGCATGTTAGAGGAACCCGTTGCCATATCAAAACTAATGAAAGGAATTGTTTTTGAAAAATGAGCTTGAGTGCTTGGATTACTTACCTTGTTGAGCCTAATTATGTTTATTGCATTTGTGTCAGTGTATTGTAGTTTCTTGTAAAATGGGGCCTCGTAGAGAGACGAGAATTAATACACGAGCTATGGCTCAGAACGAGAATGAGGACAATGCTGATAATGTTGTGGATATACCTCCTCCCCATGGTGGTGGACCACCCGGCGGTGGTGGTGCTGGAGGTGATGGAGCTGGTGTTGGTGCTGGGGTCGCTGGACCTGATGGTGTGCAGGGGCAAGCTACTCCTGACATGACAGTTTTGATGCAGGCTACTGCTGGAGCGTTTCAGGCAGCAGTAGCTGGAGCTCACGGAGCTGCGCAGCAGGGAGATGCTGGTGTGAGATTACCTTTGGAACGTCTTCGCAGTCTGGGAGGGACTGAGTTCAGAGGTTTATCTCATGAGGGTTCTGAATCCTGGTTGGAAAGCACCAAGAGAATATTGGGACAAATGAACTGCAATGATGTGCAGAAGTTGGGTTGTGTAGTATCACTGTTACATGATGATTCGTATACTTGGCGGACGACCACTGTCTTCGGAATAGAGGAAGTTGATGTGACTTGGACGTTCTTTCTGAACGCGTTCAAGCGAAAGTATCTAGGTGTGCGATACCTGGATAAGAAGAAAAGAGAATTCATGTCTCTTGTGCAAGGAAGTATGTCGGTGGCTGAGTATGAGATCCAGTTTGTCCGCCTTAGCCAGTATGCACCTGAGCTTATCCCTGATGAGCGGGAGAGGTGTGAGCGTTTTCGGTATGGTTTGATGTCGGATGTGAAGACCTTTATGCTTGCAGCTGAGTATACAGATTTTGATGTGCTGGTGAGCAGGGCAAAGGACATTGAGCAGAACCTGGGTTTGTCTTCTAGAAGTGTTGGTTCTAGATCGGGCAAAAGAGCTGCTGAGTATAGTTCCGGTGGTGGACGGAACAAGAGAGGACGAGATAAGAGGTATCAGTCTTCTGCTAGGCGTGGTAATGGAGGGCGTGGTGCGCCTGTTCAAGGAGACAAGATGAGAGCTGATCAGAACACGTGCTGGGCGTGTGGATCGCGTGGTCATTTGAGGTGTGATTGTCCTCAAGTAGCGAGGGAGGTTTAGGCTCATGTTGCAGTGACCAATAATTTGTGCTGGAATTGTGGTTCGGCAGACCACATGAAGAGGGAGTGTCCTTTGTTGGCCGGTGGTGTTCAGGGATGTGCTCTTGGGGTTGTTGCACCACAGAGAGGTCGTGGGCGCGGCCGTGGTAACTTCTAGCGCAGAGATGATGGTGGGAGGAATGTGGCGCATGTGGTGGCTGTCCAACCTGAGGGTGGTGGCCAGGCTCGAGTGTATGCTTAGCAAGAGGGGAGAAATGACACGAATGTGATCACATGTACCTTTACTTTGCAATCCTTGTCATTACTTTCCTTGATGGATTCTGGATCTACACACTCATACATATTGCGTGAACATGCTCAATTGCTTGGTTTGCCTGTTGAGTCTTTGGATGTTGGTATGTGTGTAACTAGTTCCTTTGGTGAGACCCTTGTGACACGGAAGTTGTATAGAAGATGTCCCTTGGTTGTGCAAAATCATGTTTTTCATGTTGATCTCATGGAATTTCCATTCTATGGTTTTGATGTAATCCTTGGTATGGATTGGCTGGTTGAACATCGAGTTGTGGTGGATTTTGAGAACAAGCGAGTTTCGTTAAAGCTTGCGGATGATTATGAGGTAGTGGTGGTTGGTTAGAATGTGAAATTTCTTGCCAATGTGGTGTCTACATTGGAAGCGAGCCGGATGCTGAGACAAGGGTGTAAATCTTATCTGGCCTTTGTGATGAATCCTAGCTCTAAGGAGTTGTGGGTTCAAGATATCAGGACTGTGTGAGAGTTTCCTTGTGTGTTTCCGGATGAGTTACCTGGATTGCCTCCTAATCGAGAGGTGGAGTTTGGAATTGAGTTGTATGAAAACACAACTCCAGTGTCCATTACTCCTTATCGAATGGCACCTAAGGAGTTGAAGGAGCTGAAAACGCAACTTCAGGAGATGCTTGATCGTGGTTTCATTCGGCCGAGTGTGTCACCTTGGGGTGCACCGATATTGTTTGTGAAGAAAAAGGATGGCACTATGAGAATGTGCATCGATTATCGTCAGTTGAACAAGTTGACTATCAAGAATCGATATCCTTTACCGAGGATTGATGATCTTTTTGATCAATTTCGGGGAGCGGCAGTGTTCTCTAAGATTGACTTAAGGTCAGGGTATTACCAGGTCAAGGTGAAGGATGTGGATGTGCCAAAGACAGCCTTCAGAACGAGGTATGGGCATTATGTGTTCCTTGTGATGTCGTTTGGTTTGACGAATGCTCCTGGAGCTTTTTATGGACATAATGAATAGAGTGTTCCATGAATGAATGTAGACCTTGGTTAGAAGGTTGAACCACTATAAATCTTTGTGTTCTTTATATTTTAGCTTCCACAACCCTTCCAACCAAAAATCCACCTCTCCAGCACTTGGTGAGCTAAATCGGTTGAACGAATCGAGCTTGTAACCCCCTTAACCCGGGCTAGACGGTTGACCCGAATTAAGAAGTTTACACGGGGAAAACCAAAGTCAACCCGAAAGTCAACCTTGATTAACGACCCTTTTTTTTCTTTTTAAACTTATCTAAATGCATATTAACCCTAGGTGAACACCTGTGACAAACATACTCGAAAACCACATCAATCAGATAACATTTAGGGACTGAATTGCACAACATACAAATTTAGGGACCAAAATGCAAAATTCTGAAAATTATAAGGACTTAACCAACTTCTGACTTACCATTATGCAATTAGTCATGTTTCATGCTTCTCTGCCAAAATTCAACCCAAACAGACATCTCAAACTCATTCAATTGCGTAAACCAAGTTCAGGACCAAAACGCAAAGATTTCAACACATATAACCGTCAATTTCAGTGCCCAACGGTCGGGTGTTTCGGAACAGGGATGATCCGTTCCGAAACGCGGGACCGTTCCGAAACAAGTTCCGAAATAGGGCTTGGCAGTGGCAAAACCGTTCCGGAACGGCTCTACCCGTTTCGAAACGCCCAGGCCATTTCAGGCCCTCTGTTCCGAAACGGTAGCACCTGTTCCGAAACGTGCTGCCCAGATTGTAGAAATTTTACTGGTTAAATGCACAATTGGCCCATCAAACACATTCCAAAGGCAACCAAATCATACCAGCAAGTCATTCAACACTCAATGAACTTATTAGCATCAACCAATCTCAATCATAACTTCTATTTAAGAAAAACCCAATTCTATAGGCATGCATCCTATATAGAAAACCATATAACCACCAAAACTTCAAACCAAGGACCAAAAAGCCATTTACAAGTCTCATCATCACCAAATGCATAAAACCAACTTAGGGAGTCCAAAACATCTCCCAAAACAACAATTTAGGTTCCCATTGCCAAATGCCAAAAGCTAAACAAGTTATGAAAATTGTCACCATACATGAGCTTAAGCTTCCACTTAGATTCTTGACCACCTTGCTGCCCCTTTAAGCACTTCAATGCTCTGCATTATTGGTTTAAGAAAGAGAGAGCGTAAGCACATAGCTTAGTGAGGAAAGCTCAATTAAAACATCACAATAATGCATTGACAAAAACTCCTTTTCAAAACCTTTAGTTCAAACATCATTTGAATCATGCACATATGTATGTAAACCAAGCATTTCATGCTTCAAATCATTAACATGTCATATTGGCTTTCAAGTGATAATCCATAACCTTTCTCAACTCAAAACACAAACGACAATCGGATACGCGGATTACAAGCGTTGTCCCTTACGCTTCATACACACTACCAATATCAAGGTGGAGCAAATGGTACAATCACAACCCCTCAACACCCGTGATGGAGACTATGGTACAATCACAACCCCTCCACATCACTCATTGGTAGTTGTATAACATCACTAACGAGATCACGGGACATACAACACAAGATCCACACATGGACTTTAAACCACCATTGTGATCTTACCATACACAAGGTCCACACATGGACTTTTAACCACCATTGTGACCTTAAAACAAGAACCACCGATGGACTTTTAACCACCATGTTGTTCTTAACCATCTCGTTAGTGTACTTGGATGGAGCATGGTACAATCACAACCCCTCGACATCCAAGGCGACTTTATTCACGGTGCACCCAATCCTATAGCCGGCTAACTATATCTGATTCAAGTACTTTAAAACCAACGCATCACTTGCCAATATACATCATTTAACATCATTAATTCATTGTTTTAAAGCATTGAACAAAGCCATTAAATCCACATGCATCACTATGCATTGAAATCACATTTATCAATGAAAAACCAAGGATCTCTTACCTTGAGCATCCTTCAACACATGGCTTATAAAACCAGCAATAAACATGCTAAAATATGCTTTCAAAAACGAATTAAAACATACAAACAAATCACTTTGCATTCAACCATCTCATGGCTCATCAACAAGAGAGTTTTTCCGAAAACTTACTCTTGAGCTTAGCTAAGTTGTTTAGACTTTAACTAAGCTCCCAAACCTTCAAAACATTGGTTTCAAAGCTGAAAACCAAACTTCACTCACCGATTCCGTTTCGCAAGCTTGCCGAAACACCAATCAAGTTTCCGGATCAACACCACAAGGATCCGAAGATGTCTCCCCTGTTTTAAACACATCAAAGCAGAGGATTAATGCATCATCATGCATTAATATCTTCAACCAAAACACCTAAACTCGCTGCTCTCATCAACACTCACATTTCGACTACCAAACTCAACCGAAATCACATCCAAACATCTCTACAACACTACCCAGCCAAGATCCATCAATTCCAATCATTCACAAACCTCAATTAACATCCAAAAAGGATCTTATCACGTCCTTATACCTCCAGCTATAGCAGAACATCAAGATCACCCCAAAACCATCACTAACTCAAGCCAAAACTTAGGAAAATCAACCTATTCGAGATTGCATTGATTAAACCTCAATTTCACATCAATTATACATCCAAAATCATTAAAAAGACATATCAAAACAGTACCCAATCAATTTACACGAATTTCATCAAAATTAAACCAAATCTTGCATTTTAAAGCCAAGATCAAGAACACAACTATAAAACCTTTAATAAAACTCAAATTAAGGATTGAGAACTTGGGAATTTCAGTAAAGAACTGAGTATTTAGAGGATAAGGACGTTCATGCCTTTAAATGTGAGTTTCTCCTTAATTGGAACCAAGATTCTTGAAAATTCAATAAGCAAATGCTAAGGTTTTGATGTAGAATTGATTAGAGATCAAATGAAGATTGAAATCTCATCTTTAGAGGTCAAAATCAGAGGGAAATTTGCTGGAGAAAAGTGTTTGGGTTGAGAGAAAAGTTGAGAGAAAGAAATGGAAATTTTTGAAGAAAGTTAGTTTTGAGAACAAAATATCTTTTTCCCTCCTTTTACCTTTAATTAAAAACCATTAATAAATTGTTTAATATTAAGAAAAATCTGGAGAAAACTCTTCTTGGGTAAATTAGCTCCTTAAAGATTCAAAGTTTCAATCCTTTTAAAAAAGTCACCAAGTTTTCAAAAATTACATTTTAGTCACTAACCCAAAATGTCACACTTCCAAACCTCATTTTGTAAAATTGATTTCACCATTCTCTTATATATAATAAAAGAGAATTTTAAGATATTTTTCCATATTTTTAATGCAACCCGAACTAGGCTTTCCTAAGAAATCACCTTTTTATATTCGAACCGCAATCCGACCGGTCCGGTCCAAACCCAAAACTTCTAAGCCCAAAATTGGGATGTTACAACTCTCCCCTCCTTAAGAAATTTCGTCCTCGAAATTTACCTGAAGGAAAGAGGTACGGAAACTGCTTCAACATGTCATCCTTCCGCTCCCACGTGGCTTCTTCAACACCACGATGCTTCCACAACACCTTTACCAACTCAATGGTCTTGCCTCAAAGAACCTTACTATCTGAATCCAGAATCTTCACCGGTTCCTCATCATAGGTCAAATCCGGATTCAGTTGCACTTCTTCTACATGCATCACATGTGAAGGATCCGATCTATACTTCCGAAGCATAGAAACATGAAACACATCATGAATCTTCTCCAACTCTTGCGGCAACCTCAACTTGTACGCAACATGACCCACACGCTCAATCACCTCGTATGGCCCAATGTACCTAGGGCTCAACTTACCCTTTCGGCCAAACCTCATCACCTTTTTCCAAGGCGAAACCTTCAAAAACACACAGTCACCCACCGCATACTCAATCTCCTTACGCTTCAAATCCGCGTAAGACTTTTGCCGATCAGAAGCTGCCTTCAAGCGCTCACAAATGAGCTTCACCTTCTCGGTGGTCCCTTTTAACAAAGCTGGCATCGAAACCAACTTCTAACCCGTTTCAGCCCAACAAAGAGGAGTCCTACACTTCCTCCCGTACAAAGCTTCATAAGGTGCCATTTGAATACTTGCCTGATAACTATTATTATAGGCAAACTCCACCAGAGGCAAATGTTTCTCCCAAGAGCCCTGAAACTCAATCACACAGCACCTCAACATATCCTCCAAAACCTGGATAACACGCTCGGACTGTCCATCCGACTGCGGATGATAAGATGTACTGAAGTTCAACCGTGTACCCAAAGCCTGATGCAAACACTGCCAGAAACGCGATGTAAACCTCGGATCCCTATCCGACACAATCAACTTAGGCACACCATGCAACAGCACAATCTCAGCAATGTACAACTCCGCAAGCTTATCCAAAGTGTACGTAGTATGCACAGGCAAGAAATACGCACACTTCGTCAAGCGATCCACAATCACCCACACCGAATTCTTCTTCGATGGCGACAAAGGCAAACCAGATACAAAATCCATGGTAATCCTTTCCCACTTCCATTCAGGAATCCTCAACGGTTGCAACAACCCTGAAGGAAACTGATGTTCAGCCTTAACTCGCTGACACACCATGCACTTGCTTACAAACTCAGCAACATCTTTCTTTAAACCCACCCAATAGTACTCATCACGAAGATCACGATACATCTTAGTACTACCAGGGTGCATAGCAAAAGGACTACTATGACCTTCAGTCAGAATAGCACGCCTCAACTCAGCATCATTGGGCACTACTATCCGACCCCCAAAACATAACACTCCATCATCATTAAAACAGAACTCCGAAGGCCTATCCTCCGCAATATCATGAACATGCGGTACCAAGGAATCATCCAACAACTGCTTTTCCTTAATCAACTGAACCAAAGATGGTTTCACTTGCAATTCAGCCACAAGACCACCATCACGCGAAAAACTCAAACTGGCAAACATAGCCCTCAACTCAACAGCTACCTTCCTACTCAAGGCATCCGCTACAACATTAGCTTTACCCGGATGATACTCAATCGTCAAATCATAATCCTTGAGCAACTCCACCCAACGTCGTTGCCTAAGATTCAACTCCTTCTGAGACATCAGATACTTCAAACTCTTGTGATCCGTGTACACAGTACACTTCTCACCATATAGGTAAATGTCTCCAGATTTTCAAAGCAAAGACCACTGCAGCCAGCTCAATATCATGCGTAGGATAATTGCGCTCATGCACCTTCAACTGCCATGATGCATAAGCCACCACCTTACCCTCTTGCATTAACACACATCCCAAACCAACGTAGGACGCATCACTATATACCACAAACTCTCTTTCCCTGATTCAGGTTGAACCAAGATAGGAGCTTGCGTCAAAGCTGCCTTAAGCTTCTCAAAAGCCTGCTGTCTCGCTTCCGTCCACTCATACTTAACATCCTTCTGCAACAACTTCGTCAAAGGTGCAGCAATCTTCGAAAACCCATTCACGAATCTCCGATAGTATCCTGCCAAACCAAGGAAACTACGGACTTCATGAACAAACTTAGGAGGCTTCCAATTCATCACTGCCTCAATCTTCTGAGGATCAACACGAATCCCTTCAGCAGAAACTACATGACCAAGAAACACCACTTCTCTAAGCCAGAACTCACACTTGCTTAGCTTGGCATAAAGCTGATTCTCCAACAAAGCTTGCAACACAATTCTCAGATGCCCTTCATGCTCCTCCTTAGTACGCGAGTACACGAGGATATCATCAATGAACACCACAACAAACTTATCCAAGAATTCATGAAATACTCGATTCATCATGTCCATGAAAGCTGCAGGAGCATTCGTCAAACCAAACGGCATCACAAGGAACTCATAATGCCCATACCTCGTCCTGAAAGCTGTCTTTGGCACATCCACATCCTTCAACTTCAACTGATAATACCCTGACCTTAAGTCAATCTTAGAGAACACAGCTGCTCCCCGAAATTGATCAAAAAGATCATCAATTCTCGGCAATGGATACTGATTCTTGATAGTCAACTTGTTAAGCTGACGATAATCAATGCACATTCTCATAGTGCCATCCTTCTTCTTCACAAACAAGACCGGTGCACCCCAAGGTGACACACTCGGCCGAATGAAACCACGATCAAGCAACTCTTGCAGTTGCGTCTTCAGCTCTTTCAACTCCTTAGGTGTCATTCGATAAGGGGTAATGGACACTGGAGTCGTGTTTTCATACAACTCAATCCCAAACTCCACTTCACGATTAGGAGGCAATCCAGGCAACTCCTCAGGAAACACACCAGGAAACTCTCACACAGTCCTGATATCTTGCACACGCAACTCCTTAGAGCTAGGATTCATCACAAAAGCTAGATAAGCTTCACAACCTTGCCTCAGCATCCGGCTCGCCTCCAATGTAGACACCACATTGGCAAGAAACTTCACATTCTCACCAACCACAACTACCTCATAATCATCCGCAAGTTTCAACGAAACTCGCTTATTCTCACAATCTACCACAGCTCGATGCTCAACAAGCCAATCCATACCAAGGATAACATCAAAACCATAGAAAGGCAATTCCATAAGATCAACATGAAAAACATGATCTTGCACAACCAAAGGACATCTTCTATAAAGCTTTCGAGTCACAACAGTCTCACCAAAAGAACTAGTGACACGCATACCAACATCCAAAGACTCAACAGGCAACCCAAGCAATTCAGCATGCTCACGCAATATGTATGAGTGTGTAGATCCAGAATCAATCAAGGAAAGTAATGACAAGGATTGCAAAGTGAAAGTACCTGCGATCACATCAGTGTCATTCCTCCCCTCCCTCTGAGCATACACCCTGGCCTAGCCACCACCCTCAGGATGAACAGCTACAACATGAGCCACATTCCCTCCACCATCCTCTCTACGCTGGAAGTTACCACGGCCGCGCCCACGACCTCTCTGTGGTGCAACAACTCAAGGTGGACGTCCTTGGCCACCTCCGGCCAACAGAGGACACTCCCTCTTCATGTGATTCGTTGATCCACAGTTCCAGCATGAGTTACCAGCCGTCACAGCAGGAGCCTGCACCTCCCTCGCCGCTCGAGGACAATCACGCCTCAAATGACCACGCGACCCACATGTCCAACATGTGTTCGGATCCGCTCTTGCCTTGTCTCCCTGAGTAGGCGCACCTTGCCCACCACCACCTCGCTTAACTGAAGACTGATACTTCCGATCACGTCCCCTCTTGTTCCGTCCACCACCGGAACTATACTCAGCAACTCGCTTACCAACACTAGAACCAACACTTCTAGAAGATAAACTCAAATTCATCTTAATATCCTTTGCTCTACCAACCAACACATCAAAATCATTATACTCAGCAGCCAGCATATAAGTCTTTACTTCCGTCACCAAACCATAGCGGAAACGTTCACACCTCTCTCGCTCGTCAGGAACAAGCTCAGGTGCGTACTGACTGAGTCGGACGAACTGAACCTCGTACTCAGCTACAGACATGCTCCCTTGAGTAAGAGACATGAATTCCCTTTTCTTCTCATCCAGGTATCGCATACCCAGATACCTTCTCTTGAAAATGTTCTGAAAGAACGTCCATGTCACATCAGCATCCGCCATCCCAGAGATAGTGGTTGTCCACCAATTGTATACATCGTCCTGCAACAACGATACCACACAACCCAGCTTCTGCACATCAGTGCAATTCATTTGCCCCAAGATTCTCTTGGTACTTTCCAACCAAGACTCAGAACCTTCAGCAGACAAACCCCTGAACTCAGTCCCTCCCAGACTGCACAAACGCTCCAAAGGTAGTCTAGCATTAGCATCTCCCTGATGCCCAGCTCCTTGAGCTCCAGCTATTGCCGCTCGAAAAGCTCCAGCAATGGCTTGTACCAGCATTGTCATGTCAGGAACAGCTTGCCCCTGACCGGCTTCAGGTCCAGCGACCCCAGCACCAGCAGCAGCTCCCTCACCCCCAGCACCACCACCACCAGGCGGAGGAGGTAAATCCATAATGTTTTCAGCATTCTCCTCATTCTCGTTTTGAGCCATAGCTCGAGTATTAATCCTCGTTTCTCTACGAGGTGCCATTCACTAAACAATGCAATAACAAAGTCAAGCCCAGCAAGGTAAGCAATCCAAGTACTCAAGCTCATTTCCCAATAAAATCAAATCATTTCATTAGCTTTGATTTGGCAATGGGTCCCTCTAACATGCTTCACCACAGCACACATCACAATAGCAGCATACTTACAATTCACACAACATACTTTCCATCAACAAGCATACATAGCATTCATGCACTCATCACCCACATAACCATTCCCAAATACTCGAGAACTCAGCTCTGATACCACCAAATGTAACCCCCTTAACCCGGGCTAGACGGTTGACCCGAATTAAGAAGTTTACACGGGGAAAACCAAAGTCAACCCGAAAGTCAACCTTGATTAACGACCCTTTTTTTCTTTTTAAACTTATCTAAATGCATATTAACCCTAGGTGAACACCTGAGACAAACATACTCGAAAACCACAGCAATCAGATAACATTTAGGGACTCAATTGCACAACATACAAATTTAGGGACCAAAATGCAAATTCTGAAAATTATAAGGACTTAACCAACTTCTGAGTTACCATTATGCAATTAGTCATGTTTCATGCTTCTCTACCAAAATTCAACCCAAACGGACATCTCAAACTCATTCAATTGCGTAAACCAAGTTCAGGACCAAAACGCAAAGATTTCAACACATATAACCGTCAATTTCAGTGCCCAACGGTCGGGTGTTTCGGAACAGGGATGATCCGTTCAGAAACGCGGGACCGTTCCGAAACAAGTTCCGGAACAGGGCTTGGCAGTGGCAAAACCGTTCCGGAACGGCTCTACCCGTTTCGAAACGCCCAGGCCATTTCAGGCCCTCTGTTCCGAAACGGTAGCACCTGTTCCGAAACGTGCTGCCCAGATTGCAGAAATTTTGCTGGTTAAATGCACAATTGACCCATCAAACACATTCCAAAGGCAACTAAATCATACCAGCAAGTCATTCAACACTCAATGAACTTATTAGCATCAACCAAACTCAATCATAACTTCTATTTAAGAAAAACCCAATTCTATAGGCATGCATCCTATATAGAAAACCATATAACCACCAAAACTTCAAACCAAGGACCAAAAAGCCATTTACAAGTCTTATCATCACCAAATGCATAAAACCAACTTAGGGAGTCCAAAACATCTCCCAAAACAACAATTTAGGTTCCCATTGCCAAATGCCAAAAGCTAAACAAGTTATGAAAATTGTCACCATACATGAGCTTAAGCTTCCACTTAGATTCTTGACCACCTTGCTGCCCCTTTAAGCACTTCAATGCTCTGCATTATTGGTTTAAGAAAGAGAGAGCGTAAGCACATAGCTTAGTGAGGAAAGCTCAATTAAAACATCACAATAATGCATTGACAAAAACTCTTTTTCAAAACCTTTAGTTCAAACATCATTTGAATCATGCACATATGTATGTAAACCAAGCATTTCATGCTTCAAATCATTAACATGTCATATTGGCTTTCAAGTGATAATCCATAACCTTTCTCAACTCAAAACTCAAACGACAATCGGATACGCGGATTACAAGCGTTGTCCCTTACGCTTCATACACACTACCAATATCAAGGTGGAGCAAATGGTACAATCACAACCCCTCAACACCCGTGATAGAGACTATGGTACAATCACAACCCCTCCACATCACTCATTGGTAGTTGTATAACATCACTAACGAGATCACGGGACATACAACACAAGATCCACACATGGACTTTAAACCACCATTGTGATCTTACCATACACAAGGTCCACACATGGACTTTTAACCACCATTATGACCTTAACAATACACAAGGTCCACACATGGACTTTTAACCACCATTGTGACCTTAAAACAAGAACCACCCATGGACTTTTAACCACCATGTTGTTCTTAACCATCTCGTTAGTGTACTTGGATGGAACATGGTACAATCACAACCCCTCGATATCCAAGGCGACTTTATTCACGGTGCACCCAATCCTATAGCCGGCTAACTATATCCGATTCAAGTACTTTAAAACCAACGCATCACTTGCCAATATACATCATTTAACATCATTAATTCACTGTTTTAAAGCATTTAACAAAGCCATTAAATCCACATGCATCACTATGCATTGAAATCACATTTATCAATGAAAAATCAAGGATCTCTTACCTTGAGCATCCTTCAACACATGGCTTATAAAACCAGCAATAAACATGCTAAAATATGCTTTCAAAAACAGAATTAAAACATGCAAACAAATCACTTTGCATTCAACCATCTCATGGCTCATCAACAAGAGAGTTTTTCCGAAAACTTACTCTTGAGCTTAGCTAAGTTGTTTAGACTTTAACTAAGCTCCCAAACCTTCAAAACATTGGTTTCAAAGCTGAAAACCAAACTTCACTCACCGATTCCGTTTCGCAAGCTTGCCGAAACACCAATCAAGTTTCCGAATCAACACCACAAGGGTCCGAAGATGTCTCCCCTGTTTTAAACACATCAAAGCAGAGGATTAATGCATCATCATGCATTAATATCTTCAACCAAAACACCTAAACTCGCTGCTCTCATCAACACTCACATTTCGGCTACCAAACTCAACCGAAATCACATCCAAACATCTCTACAACACTACCCAGCCAAGATCCATCAATTCCAATCATTCACAAACCTCAATTAACATCCAAAAAGGATCTAATCACGTCATTATACCTCCAGCTATAGCAGAACATCAAGATCACCCCAAAAACCATCACTAACTCAAGCCAAAACTTAGGAAAATCAACCTATTCGAGATTGCATTGATTAAACCTCAATTTCACATCAATTATACATCCAATAATCATTAAAAAGACATCTCAAAACAGTACCCAATCAATTTACACGAATTTCATCAAAATTAAACCAAATCTTGCATTTTAAAGCCAATATCAAGAACACAACTATAAAACCTTTAATAAAACTCAAATTAAGGATTGAGAACTTGGGAATTTCAGTAAAGAACTGAGTATTTAGAGGAGAATGACGTTCATACCTCTAAATGTGAGTTTCTCCTTAATTGGAACCAAGATTCTTGAAAATTCAATAAGCAAATGCTAAGGTTTTGATGTAGAATTGATTAGAGATCAAATGAAGATTGAAATCTCATCTTTAGAGGTCAAAATCAGAGGGAAATTTGCTGGAGAAAAGTGTTTGGGTTGAGAGAAAAGTTGAGAGAAAGAAATGGAAATTTTTGAAGAAAGTTAGTTATGAAAACAAAATATCTTTTTCCCTCCTTTTACCTTTAATTAAAAACCATTAATAAATTGTTTAATATTAAGAAAAATCTGGATAAAACTCTTCTTGGGTAAATTAGCTCCTTAAAGATTCAAAGTTTTAATCTTTTTAAAATAGTCACCAAGTTTTCAAAAATTACATTTTAGTCACTAACCCAAAATGTCACACTTCCAAACCTCATTTTGTAAAATTGATTTCACCATTCTCTTATATATAATAAAATAGAATTTTAAGATATTTTTCCATTTTTTTAATGCAACCCGAACTAGGCTTTCCTAAGAAATCACCTTTTTATATTCGAACCGCAATTCGACCGGTCCGGTCCAAACCCAAAACTTCTAAGCCCAAAATTGGGATGTTACAGAGCTCCTCTCAACTCAACACACATGAACTGCCACGTCAGCACCATTAACTGACACGTCATCACTTTAACGGTCAACGTTGGTCAAGTGGTTAATTTGTTGCAATGTGCAAACTGGAGGACCTAATTGAACGCTTTTTGAACATGTGTCTCTTAGGATGAACATCATCTGCTTGTCTACTTAGACACTTGTTGGGTTCAAAAATAACATGAGTTTGAAAATGAAAAATTCGATGATAAAGCATGGGTGGCAATTGGGTCATTTGGTTCGGGTTCGGTTCGAGTCTTTTCGGTTCGGGTCATTTCGGGTCTATCTAGAATCGGTTTAGATTCGGTTCGGTCGGTTCGGTTCGGTTCGGGTCTAATTCGGGTTTGTGATGAGTCGGACCCGATTTGGGTATTGGATCGGGTCAAAATCGGATCGGTTGTTTTCCGGTCGGATCAATATCGGATCGGCCGCTTTCGGTTCGGGTCAAAATCGGGTTGTTCGGGTCGCTTTCAGTTCATGTCAAAATCGGGTCGTTCAGGTCGGGTCCACATTTGAATTTTTAGGTCAATTCGGTTTGAGTTGGGTTTAGGGTTTGAGGTTTAGTATTTATGGTTTAGTTTAGAGTTATTGGTGTATGAGATTAATTTGGATTCAACTTGTTAATCTATGCATTTGAATTTGATTAAATATTTAAATCAAAGCTTCATGTATTCATATCAAAATTTTGTTTATAATTATATTAAATCAAAGTTTATTATATGTAATAATAATAATAATAATAATAATAATAATAATAATAATAATAATAATAATAATAATAATAATAATAATAATAATAATAATAATGTTTGAAATGAATTAATATATTAAACTTAGGATCTAATTGAGCTTACTAAAATCTAGAAGCATAAATCACTGGCATAATTAAAATAATTCTAAAACTAAATGTGAAATTTCAATTAAATTAATCTAAATTGAAACTCAATTAAATTAAGAAAAAGAGAAAGACAATTGGTAAAAATAAAGAGGAAAAGGATAAAATTTTGGAGGGAAATAAGCCATCAATTTTTTAAGCTAGATTGAAAAAAAGAAAAAGAAAAAGACAATTGGTAAAAATAGAGAGGGAAACGACAAAATTTTGAAGGGAAATAAGCCATCAATTATTTAAGCTAGAGATTAATTACTTTTTAGGTCATGTTGCATTTAAAATGTTACATTTTAGTACTAATATTAAACTTTAAGTTTTAGTTTAATTTAATTTAGTCACAAGTATCCTCACGGTTTATACTTCGGATATAGAAATTTCCTCCCCGTTGTGATATTTAGTCTCTAAAAATGTACTTTTAGTCAAAATTAACTAATCTTTGTAATTTAGTCTATTAATTTAATATAATGATATTTTTGTTCATTTTAATTTCTAAGATTTAATTTTTAGCCAAAATTGACCCCTATTTATTTATATGATATAATGAAATTGGTCATTAGACTCTCAAATTTCTCCACTTCCAAATTGTCAATTTAGTCCACAATTTCAGTTTTATGCTATATATTTTATGGTGAAATTATAAAATTGGTCACCAAGCTCTCAAATTTCTCTACTTTCAAATCGTCAAGATGTTCTCTAATTCCAGTTTTAGCTATATTTTATGGTAAGATTGTAAAAATTGTCTCTAATTTCAGTTTATGGTTTAGACCTTAGTGTTAATGGTTTAGGGTTATAGATTTTAGATTAATTTCTATGGCTTAAGGTTTATTGTTTAGGATTTATGGTTTAAGATTAAATATTGGGAGAGAAAAATAGTACATTAAAATTCTAAATTTAAAAATTAGTAGAGACAAAAGTTTTATTTAATTAATATTTAAACGTAAAATGACATAAAATGTTATTATACCACAACTTTGACAAGAGTAACGGTCTCTTCCATGGTATAGTACAAAAAGATAATAAAACATACTTCATTTTATTATTTATTATATTGTTAAAAATAAATAATATTAAAAATAAATTATTCATTTATTTTACCTTAATTTTCGGGTTAAAATCGGGTCGATATTTGGTTCAGCTTTCTGTTCGGGTAGCATTCGGTTTGGGTCTATTTCGGTTCAACAAAAAATTTCGGTTCGGTTTTGGTTCAGTTCGATTTATTTCGGGTTTCTGATCATGTTCGGGTCAAAATTAGGTCTCGGTTCGGATTTCGGGTCAAATTTTCTACGTCTAATTACAAACGACACATATCAAAGTATAAATCTAAAATTTTAATTTAAACTAGACGAGATTCGATTAAAAAACTGAATTTACTGAAATAGTTTTAATTTGAGGGCTAAAAGCACAATTTATCTCTAAATTATATTTTTTCCTAATTATCTTTTAAAAAATTTAGACAATTTTTAAATTTGAAAACATTGATTGAATTGTCTTATTGTTTTATCATGGGTTCGCAGCAGAGAGATCAGCTAGTCGTTTTGGAAGAGGGAGGAGTTGTTTCCAACTGGAGTTCGTGGCTGGGAGAGCAGCTCGCCGGCAGGGAAGCGGAAGGGAGTACTCTTACACGAGAGCCAGGGCTGGGAGAGTGCGTCGTCAGCAGGATACTCGTTATGGCAACTGGAGGCAAAAACAGAGGGCCGGCGTCACTGTGTTCGTCAACCATGTCAGCAAAAGGATCCATAGATCTACTTTGAAGGAAGCCTTTCAAGAGTACGGGAATGTTTTGGATGTGTATATAGCCTACAACAACCCTAGAAGAGCCAAGATGAGTTGCACTTTTGCATTTATCAGATTCTCTAACGTTTGGGAAGCAATGACGGCCGTGGAAATGGAAAAAATAGGCGTATGGATGGGTGTGTTATAAAGGTTTTTCTGGAAAAGTCTCAAACCAACTATAAAACTCCGCACCATGGCGAAGGAGGAAAACCAGGTGACCAACGGCCTGGGGGTAAGAAGAAATGGTCCATCAGATCGGATGATCGAACATACAAAGAAGCTTTGCTAAACACTGGTTATCAGAGGAACGTGGTAGAGAAAGAGAAACCTTCGCGTTTCATGGAGCCGAAAAGGGTTGAGGAGGGAGCATATCTCAAAGAGGGCTTCAACAACAGGTCGGAAGAAAACCGTTTCACAACGGAGGAGGGGGAAGAAGGCCCAGTGGCTGGTCAGTCTAGTGTGGTGGTGAGGATAGACCTTGAGCAAGATGAGCAAAAATGGCAAACAAACTCACTGGTTGGACAGATAGTTCCCATGTATGACGTCGATTTCGTCCAACAAATCCTCCGTTCCGAAGGATTCAAAGTGAACGTGCATGGACTGATAGGATTTTACGCTCTAATCAGTTTCATGGAGGAAGAACAAATGGAAATTTTTTGAGACCTAAGGGGTGCTTCGCTAAAGCAATGGTTCGTGGATGTGGATACACTAGATAATTTCTGCAACTCAGAAAAAATGTTAGTATGGATTTGCTTGGAAAGAGTCCCTCTCAGGGCTAGGAATGAAAAAGGGCTAAGGCAAATTGCGGCGTGCTGCGGAAGAGTAGTCAGACTGGATGAAGACACTTTAGCAAGGAGAAGGCTCGACATCGCAAGAATTTTAGTTGGCGTAAAGAGCTTATCTCAGATCCCTCACGTGGTAAACATTGAGTTGGAAAAAGAAATTTTCACCATCAAGGTCTCCATAGCAGAATTCGAGGATGAGAAACAGTGGTTGGATGAAGGTTTCGCGGTCGAAGGGGGCTCGGATCGCCGGAGTTCCCGCGATGTGGAGGGGAAGGAGATGAAGAGGCGCTAGAGAAAGCTCAGTCCCCAAAGTCGGCGGAAGCAAATTTTCAATAATCACAGCCGCAACGTTGGCACAAGTCCCAAGAGATTGTGTCACCTCTATTTCCTGGTATACAAAACCATGCATGCATGACAGATGACCTTGGCTGTCGTGGGGCCCGTTCGGATGTCGGGATACCCCTGTCGCAAGCAGCACATAATATTGAGTTAAGGCCCGCTGAAGCAGTAGAGTCGGTTGGGCCTAAAGTGTCTAATAAGTCCAGGTCCAGTGATGGGCTTATTGAAATCCCAATTCTAGAAGCCTCTGAGTCTTTCTCTAGCTCAGACCAAAGCTTGCCCATTGAACCTGTCTTCGACCCCTCTTCGGGGCTATTTTCTGTCAAAACCAAAACTTTCAAAGGGACCAAGTTCCAGCTTCACCCGCTACCCAATTTACAGGGAGTCGGAAAAAGGAACTTCAAAAGATCGCCGGGACATCCTAGCCCGGCTTCCAGAGCCATTGCTGCATTTCAGCCGGAGAAAA
Source organism: Hibiscus tridactylites (assembly GCA_958450335.1). Taxonomy (NCBI): domain Eukaryota; kingdom Viridiplantae; phylum Streptophyta; class Magnoliopsida; order Malvales; family Malvaceae; genus Hibiscus; species Hibiscus tridactylites. The sequence continues at coordinate 56,195,165 of OY288287.1, read as the reverse complement.
GTCAAGGCGCGTCATCAATGAGGAACTGTGCCAAAGTTGCATGCAGCGGATCGCAAATTAAATCGGGGGAGGCTCGAGATCCTGCGCCGTGCTCGGAAAAGGAGCTGCTGGACGAAGCCAGAGCTACTCTTGAAGTATGCCAAGCGGTGGGGCTTATTTTTGAGTCCGACAATGAAACTGTGCTGGGTAAATTGGTGGATATCGAAAGGAACGCAGCAGAAAGTTAGAGGAATAGTACCCTCGCGTCCTAAAGGTGTGTGAAGTCTTTCTATTGATGAATCAATCTCTACTGGTGACCTGGAACATAAGAGGGCTGGGAAGTTGGGAGAAAAAAGCTGCTGTGAGGAAACTAATTTCAAAATCAAAATGTAAAATCTTGCTTTTGCAAGAGACGAAACTAAGGAATGTGGATACGCAAACCTTAGCGCAAATTTGTGGGCGTCACTCGAGTTTCGCTTTTAAACAATCTGAGGCAATAGGAGCAGCATGAGGACTTATATCGTGCTGGGATCCTGGCTTCTTCTCACACGACAGGTGCGTTATCGACCGGAATTTCATTGCTATTATTGGTAAATTAGTGAGCTCAAATTTCAGCTGTGGTATCCTAAACGTGTATGGACCAAATGTGATAAGCGAAAGAAACGCCCTTTTTGAAAGATTGATTGCGGTGGTTTCTGAAATTAATTTACCTTTTGTGATTGCTGGGGATTTTAACATTGTGCGGAAGGCTGAAGAAAAAAGTGGGGCATGCTATAACAAAAAATCAATGGAAACTTTTTCTGATTTCATTGAAGGTCTAGAGTTATTGGATCTCCCTCTTAACGGAGGCACAGTTTCACTTGGTCAAATTATAGGGAGGTTCCAGCGCTCAGCAGGTTGGATAGGGTACTGATCTCGTCTGAGTTCGTAAGTATGTGGCCTGATCTAATACAAGTCCTGCTCCCGAGAAATATCTCGGACCACAACCTTGTTTGCCTGGTCTCGATGGGTGGGGAGAGAGGAGCAAAATACTTCAAGTGGTTCGACTACCTTGCTGATGATAAAGATTATGTGAAGCGTATTGAAAATGCATGTCGAAGTTTTAGCGGAGGCGAGATTGGGTCCTTGTTGCAATTGTGTAAAAGTGTATCCAAAGAATGGGTCAAAAATCAAGGCAAAGATGAGTCCAAGTCAGTGAGTTTCCTGGAGAAAAAATGTCACGAATTGGAACTACAGTTGGTGGGTGGACATAATAATATTGCGACAATGACGCAATTGCTATCGAGCAGGAAAAACTTATGGGAAGCCCTGAGAAGAGAAGAACGTGAATGGATACAAAAGTCAAGGGTCAAATGGGCAGCGGAGGGAGATCGAAATTCCAAATTCTTCCATATGTGTGCATCCTCAAGAAGAAGTGAGAACTTCATCGGCTGCATCAAAGTCGGGAAGAAAACCTATAGTAAGCCTGCCGAGGCTAGAAAAGCTATAGAGGTCCATTTCAAGAGTCTATACAACTACCCGAACACAATCTTAGTGGATGTCTCTCGTTGGGATTTAAACCACATCAGTCCTACCGAAGCTGCCAGATCATAAAGACCTTTCACCGAGGAGGAAATCTGGGCAGCTCTATCATCCGTGAGCTCTTCAAAAGCCTCTGGACCAGACGGGTTCAACATGGGGTTCATTAAAAAATTTTGGAATTCTTTGAAGAAAGGAGTTATGAAGTTCTTCGAGGAGTTCCATGAACGGAAAACCCAGGAGTTCGCTTTCAATCACTCCTTCATAGCTCTTATCCCAAAAAACAGAATGCAGCCTCTAACGAAGAGTATAGACCAATAAGTTTGGTGGGATGTATTTACAAGTTACTAGCCAAGGTGTTAGCTCTACGCTTGGGGGAAGTTGCACGTCAGATTATTGGTGAGAAACAGTTCGCGTTTTGCCCCGGAAAACAACTTATCGATTGTTCACTTATTGCTAATGAAGCAATTGATTACGTGAGGAAAAGCGGTATAGAATGAGTGGTTCTCAAGCTCGATTTCTACAAAGCCTACGACTCGTTGGATTGGAGTTATCTGTTGAACATTAAGAGAAAGATGGGGTTTGGTTTACTTTGGTGCAAGTGGATTCACACTTGCCTATCGACTGCATACGTCTCGGTATTGGTAAACGGAATTCCTACAGCACCTTTTGCAGTGGGGAGAGGGCTTAGACAAGGCTGCCCTATCTCGCCAATGCTGTTTAATATCGCAACGGAGGGACTCAGTTTTTTACTTCACAAAGCGAACTCTTCTAGTTTCTTTCAGGGTTTTGAAATTGGACGCGGAAGCTTAAATTTGTCCCACATTCAATTCGCGGACGACCTCATCGTTTTCAGTGGTGCGGGGTTTAATCAGATCAGAAATATTTTTAGAGTACTCAAAGGTTTTGAACTTGCGACTGGACTTAAAATCAACCGCAGAAAGTCAAAAATTATTGGTATAAATGCTGATCCGGAGGACATTAGTAGAGTGGCTTCGCTCTTAAACTGTCAAGTTGAAAATCTTCCGAGCAAATACCTCGGCCTGCCTTTAGGAGAGCCAAAAAAACAGCCTGAAAATATGGGATCCGATCGTGGAGAACTTTAAGAGAAAGCTAGGGTGTTGGAAGGCTAAGTTGTTATCAATGGGTGGCAGAATCGCCCTCATCAAATCAGTCCTGACAAGCTTACCAGTGTTCTACATGTCTCTTTTTCAAATGCCCGTGGCCGTTAATAAGACACTCACTAGCCTCATATCTAACTTTCTCTGGGGTGCCAAGGATAGCAGAATGATCCACTGGCTAAGCAAAGAGATGGTCATGAAACCAAAGAAGTGTGGAGGGTTAGGCATAGCTAACCTGGCGGAGAGAAATAGAGCACTGCTGAGCAAATGGGTCTGGAGATTCGAAGTCGAACAAGACAGCCTATGGCGTAAAGTGATCAATGCCAAGTATTCGGAAAAGGCGGATGCGCTAATCCCGAGGAAGGTATCAAATGGTAGGAAGTCCTGGGTTTGGAGAAATATTGTTTCCCCTCTAACCAATCCTAATAGCGTGGTCTCGCAAAATCTACACTTCTTGGTGGGGAACGGTAAGAAGATCCTTTTCTGGTCGGATGTCTGGGCAGGACCAGTTCCTCTCCAAGTTAGCTTCCCCTGAATTTTCAATTTGGCAATTGACAAGTCGGGTCCGATAGCTAACTTTGGCAGATTCACCAATGGCAAGTGGGTTTGGGAGGTAAAAATGCATAGGGCTCTCTTCGATTGGGAAAAATCAGTCTGGAACGAGTTCACCGCAATCTTAGAAGGAAGGGAACCGGGCAGGTTCCTCAATGATGGAGTACGCTGGAAAGCTGCTGCTAGTGGAGTCTTTAGCGTCAAAAACTACTGCGAACTACTCAGCGTTTGTGAAGGGCATGAAGATGTAGTGTGGTCACGTGTTTGGTCGAACTTTGTACCTCCTAAGATTGCAGCTTTCATGTGGAGGTTAGCTCACGGGAGACTCCCAACCATAAGCGAGCTGGCCAAGAGAGGGGTTGGTGCGATTCAATCACAGAACTGCCCTCTATGTCTCAAGGATGTCGAGACGGTAAACCACCTCTTTTGCGCTTGTGAGGTTAGTTGGAGAATTTTGTCGAGATGGATTCACACCTGAGGACTTTCCTTTGTCATCCCAGGAAATGTTAAAACTTTAATCCTAGCTTGGGGGGAAGTTAAAATTCCTCACATGGACATGGAAATTTGGAATTCGAGCCTGTCTTTTTTCTGCTGGTCCATATGGCTGCTCAAGAACGACAGAGTTTTTAAGGACTGCACAGTCGACGAACAATGGCTGTATAACAACATCCTAGCTAGATTCGGCTGGTGGTGCAAAACCAAATTCCCTGGGGCTCTCATCTCCTCGGACACCATTCTACAGGACCCGGTATTACTTAGATTTGTTAAAAATGGCAGTAAGTGTAGGGTGAGTTCCACATGGTCCAAACCTCCTGTTGGTACATTGAAATTCAATGTAGACGGTGCTGTAAATGGAGGGTTCGGTAAGGCAGGCATAGGAGGCATTTTGAGAGATTGGAATAACGTTACCTTGGCTATGTTCTCGAAAAGTGTTGGTATCACTGATTGCTCTACGGCAGAACTTCTCGCCATAAAGGAGGCTATCCACGTGTATAAATCGTTGGGCATAGTAGATAGCAATGTCCTAATCCTCGAGACTGATTCATCCATGTGTGCCGAATGGTTACGCAACATAAACAGGGCTCTGACGGTCTTCCTGGGTATCTTGAAAGAATGTTTAGAAGGGTCTTTGAACCTAAACTGGTCCATTGCGTGGACCCCCAGGGAAGCTAACTCCTCCGCTGACAAATTGGCCAGAAGTGGCATTTCGCGTGTGAAACTCCTGTGCTGGGTAAGAAACAGCTGTTGCTAGTGCAAGGTAGGTTCAGTGGAAAATGTACCAGTGGTGTTTGAGCTGTAAAGAAGCCAACGATGGCAAATGCAGGAAGCCTTCTGGTGGTTAGATTTTTGGTTTTATTTCACATGAGTTTGTATTCATTAGCAAGTGGCACTCTTTTTCCTCCACTTAGGCTTAGGGAGGTTTTTTAACGAGGCGCTTGCTAATGCACTTTTATTATCAATAAATATAATTTTCAAAAAAAATATGGTCTTATTGTTTTATCACTGCAATTTTTTATTATTAATTTTTTTAATCTTACTCAACTATTTCAAAAATATTTAAATTTTAAAATTAGAAGTTATTGAATGATATTGCTGAGTGTCTCATGACACTTTTAAAATTAGTTTTTCCTGTTTTATTTTATGTACTTCAGTTCTTAAATTTTATTTAGACTGAAATTAATTTTTATTTATTTCTAACTTAATTTATTACTATTTTATAATATTCAAATATATTTTATTTTTATTTAATATCGTGTTTTCCATGAGCCGCTACTGATTCGATGTCATCGCCTTGTTAGGGAGGTTCTTTCGTCTCGTGCTAGGACTACACTTGTGGGTCCTGGAGCTGGCTTGTTTCGGCAGGCTTGCGCACGTCGTTGGTCCCCCCTCAATCAAGATGGGTTAAATGAAACATAGATGGTTCGTTCGGTCCGACACTGGAGGAGCTACGTGTGGAGGTGTGATGCGTAATTAGGATGTGGTTTGGATTGTTGGCTTTGCAAAGAGCATTGGTATGTGTTCGATTATTGAGGCAGAGGTTTGGGGTGTATGTGAAGGCTTGTGTCTCGCCTGAGAGCTTGATATTCGACAGCTTTTGGTTGAGTCAGACTATGGTAATGCTATTTCTGTTCTACTGGATAGATCCACCTCTCAATGCAGCTTGTCTCTTATTTATCACATTTGGGATCTACTCGACCGGCAGTGGGAAGTTGTGCCAACAACGGTCTCATGTGAAAGAAATAAGGTGGCAGATGGTTTAGCTCGCTTTGCATGGAAGCTTCCTCTTGGGTTGCATGAGTTTATTGAATCACCGGATGTGGTTCAAGGCTTGGTTCAGTTAGATTTTCCTGATTAACACTTCGTTGTTCTGTTTAATTAGTTTTAAACGTTATTTAAATATTACCAGGGTACTTTTTTCCTCTATTTAGGTTTAGGGAGGATTTTTAACGAAACTCATGGTAATATTCCTTCTATTAATAAAAAATAGAAAAATAAGAATATGCATCCAAGTAGACTCAAATAAAGGCCTTTAGAAAATAAACATGAGACCTAATTCCATTTAGTTGAACTAAAAATATTTTTTTGAAAGGTAAATAGGTCTCATTAAAACCCCCATATAGACCTAAATAGGGGGAAAACAATGTCTAACTAATATTAATAAATTAACGAATTTCATGTCCCAACAGTTCTTACAAAACTTGGGAACAAAGTGCCCCAAGCCATACATACAAACCAGGCTTAAAAATCACTATGCTACCCGATGCCATCCTTAGCAAGCGCGTCAGTACAGGGATTACATCTACGGGAAATTAAACGCAACACAACGCCCTGGACCTCAATGGCCATCTTTAAGTCCCTAACTGTTTCACGGTACGCACATGGCGGATCAGAAATCCCATACAACCAGTCAAAAGCCGACTTGCAGTCCGTTTCAAGAATCAATCTAAGTTTACCCTTCCAAATTGAAGAGAGGAAGTAGTCAAGCCCAACTTTGATGACTAGCAGCTCCGCCAATGCTAGTGCAACAACTCCACACGATTCAAAAAATTGAAAAAGAACGGTTTTGCTAGCATCTCAACACACACCCCCAATACCACCTCTCGAATTGACACCCGACACAGCCCCATATACATTAAGTTTAGCCCAGCCTACAGGGGGAGGAACCCACCGTAACACTGGAGGGGACTTCTGTTTCGCTAAGCTAATGTCTATTGCTAAATAAGGGTCCGCCATTAGAGATTCTAAGGGGATATAACAGTCCGTATACTTACCTTTCACCTAGTACGTGATCCTGAATCTTACCAATTGTTCCACCTGCAATTGGTCTAGTATTTTGCCGTTAAAGATCATCTCATTCCGATAAAGCCAAAGGGTCCAGGTGATTGCGAATGGAATTAGAGACCACATCTTCCTCAAGTTGTGGGGGTAAACTCCTCCCCAAGCTTCTAGGAACTCCTTAGGATTGGCTTCAAAAACGCAACATACTCCCACTTTCGCACAAAAGTTGGACCAAATTTTCCAACTAAACACACATGTGAACAATACATAACTCACCGTCTCTGGAAATTGTTGGCAGAAAGTGCATAGTTGATCGGGAAAACACACCACACCTCGTCTACTCAATTCGACCTTTACCAGAATTTGACATTACACCGCAAGCCAAAGAAACAACTCCACTTTCAGTGGGGCAGTTCCAACCCAAACAAACTTACACCAAAAATTATTAGAAGGTATTACACCTACCAGCATCGTTTTGAGTGCCTTCACCGAAAATGCACAATCTCCCGACCCACCCCACCGGATCCAGTCATGGTTAAGACTCCCGGATTGAAAGCCTTCGAGACTTTCCATTAAATCATGCCATTGACTAGATTCCCAATCAAACAAATCCCCTCTCAAGTTGATTCGCCACCTCCAAAATCCATTTTCTTTTGTCCCAAATTCAGCAATTGTACCCTCATTGTTGCCGCATAGTGCAAAAATGCGTGGGAAACGATCCCTTAGGGTCGAGTCTCCAAGCCATACATCATTCCAAAAACAAATGCTCTTGCCATCGCCAACCTGTAAACATAGATTTGATCGCAAACAAATCCCCAACTCATCATTCTTAAAGAAAGATTTGAGTACACCATTCCAAATCCATGAAGACAATCTCGAAGACGAGTTTAACGGTATAAGACAACCCTTACTGCCCGGAATTTTGCAATCCAATACTTTCCTCCATAACCCTTATTGGTCGTTTCCATATTTCCGGCACCATTTCCCAAGTAATGCACGATTCACCATATTAAAATCAACTACTTCCAACCCTCCAAGACCTCTTGGTCGACAAATGTCACTTCTTTTCACCCAATGAATTTTCAATTTTTCCGATGAACCACCCCATAAAAAATTGGACATCAAGCTATTTAGTCGATTTAACACCGCCACTAGCATTTGAAATAGAGACAAATAGTAATTAGGTAAATTGCATAGAATTGATTTGATTAGTACTAACCTTCCTCCGAACGATAAAAACTTTGACTGCCACCCCTCTAGTCTCTTCTCAAACTTACTGACCACATGACCCCATAAAGCAATGGAATTTCTTCTAACCCCCAACGGGAGACCAAGATAGGTTGTGGGGAAACAATCCACTTGAAACCCCACAATTCTCGCCCAGCTACACAATGTTTCTTGTGCCACACTAATACCATAAACCTTGCCTTTAGACATATTTAATTTCAGATCCAAGGATAGTTCGAAAACTCTAAGAATCCGCATGACATTTTGAACTCCCCTACATGAAGCATTGTAGAAGATGAGCAAGTCATCAGCAAATTGCAGGTGTGAAATGTTGATTGACTTTCCTCCTCGACCCACTACACAACCGCTAAAGAGACCTCTCTCTACAACTTTGTTCAACATCAAATGTAAAGCTTCCCCAACTAAATTAAAGAGAAGCATGGATAATGAACACCCCTGACGCAGTCCACGGGAGATTGTGAATGAATAAGTTGGTACGCCATTAACAAGAATATAGATATGCAACGAAACATCCAACCACACCAAAGATCACTGATAATAAAACCCTAAACCCAAAGCCTTGATCAAACCCTCTTTTACAAAGAGATAATAAAAGCAAACACAAATCCCTCTAATAAGTGTTTGTTTGCACAATTAAAGCACTCACCCAAAACCTAAAACACTTGAGCAAATTTGACAATTTTGGCTCACTAGTGTTTGTCTATACAAGAATTGACAATTTAAGCACTAAGACAATATTTGATCATTTGTTGATTGACAATATGAGCATTAACCATATCTTGATGCTTGGAGGTCTCTTTTATACTCCTTGATGAGTTTATAGCCGTTACTAGCCGTTGGGGATGAATTGGAGCCGTTGAGGGCTTTATTTCCCACCATAAATGCAGTTCTGCTGCTACTCGTATCGAAACGCTCGAACCCGTTTCGATACGCTCTTTAAGTAGAAAGAGTAGTTGAGCATCCGTATCGAAACGTCATGGGCCATATCGAAACGCCCGTATCGAAACGCTAGGCACCGTATCGAAATGCTCTGCATTTAAAAGTTAGTTGGAAAATAGCCGTTGGGGTTTATGACCATTGTGGTTGATGCCACGTAGGCGTATCGAAACGGCATAGCCCGTTTCGAAACGCTGGGCAAAATTCACATCCAGGGAAGGCCCGTATCAAAACACTTTTGCTACTGAAATCCTCCGTATCGAAACACATAAGGGTGTTTCGAAACACATGGACGGTTTTGTGAGTTTGGCTTTTGAAAACATTTAAAACCCTTTGAAAAACATCCCTTAACATAGTTTCAAGTTATTTGGACTTTGGAAATAGTTTTGAATTCTTTTTAAATTAGTCCAAAATATTTTTCAATTATTATATCAAAACATTAGTTCTACACTAGCTCTGAAAATTCCTTTTACTTATCTAACTCCTCAATTTAGCGAGTTGTATGAAGAAGGATGATTCCCAACATTCGTGAAACTATCTGGAACAAAAGAACCATTACTAACATCCCTACCAGAAATATCATGAGTTGAGTCAGAAACCACAAAATCTACTTCCATGTTATCGATGTCCCCAATGTTTCTATTATCAGAATTGGCCCTAAGACTGTCCAAAATATGATCAGGACTATCCCTGTTGGAATTATGGCCTTTACATTCTGGTCCGCTCTCGAGTCTGGGCTCTACTACGGGGCGTGGTCCAGCCAACTCAAGCCCAACATGAGCTGATTGATTCACAAAGCCCTTTTCTATCGGAGACCTTTCAATGTCTTCCCTCACGTTCTCATTACCATATCGAGAGTCACCCACGTGTCTGTTATTCAAATCCATCTCGGTAGCCCCTCCATCATAGTCTTGGAAAAATAGTTATAAAAAACCGACAGCTTCCATTGAAAATGAACGCGCTCCACGCGCTCTCCATTCCTCCTTCATCCCCAAACCCCGTGTCCCTCAGGTGGTGTTGTGACCGGTCCGTGACGGTCATCTTGATCGGTTCCTTCATGGGCCGACGGTTACCGGGTCATTGGACGGCGACGCTGGCTGGTGGTTTGGACCAGCGGAACGGTGGATGGCCGGGATGGTCGGCGCAGGTGGGAGTCGTCCGTAAGCTCAGCTCAGAACTGGTTTTGACCCCGAGTGAGGATCCTCCCCGCTTCAGATCTGGTTTGGGCAGTCTATTTTTGGTGTACTGGTGGCGTGAGGCTCACAAACGAACCCCTTTGCCTAAGCCACCTTGGCCGGTGTCGATGTGGGAATCTCGGCGCTCGTATGGAGCCGCCGTGGCGAAACCTGGCGTTAGTTGCAAGCCATGATTGAGGATGGGTTCCGAGTTCTGTTGCGAAGCTCTTCGCTTCGCCGGAATTTGGGACGGCGGTCCAGTGGCTCCGACCAGGAGTGACTATGGGATTGAGCTGTCTTTGGAAAGGGCAAGATGGTCTTTTACCATCATGCCCAGACCTGCATGTTATGAATTGTCCTTCACCTGCCATGCTTTCCTCTTTCGGCTCAACATGTCCGGATATGGTGGGATTTGGCCTACTTCTTTCATGTTTAAGGATTATCTTACCGTACCTTTCGGATCTGGGGGAAGTTGTGGCCAACAGAGATTGGGTGAAGGTTCTGGCCAACAGAGTTTGGGTGTTTCAAGGAAAGCAGGCTTGGTCACTTCCTTTTCAAGTGTGGCGTTTGGAAATCTGAAGCAACTTTCATTTAGAAGCGGTGCCGTCGTTAAAATTGCGGATAACTCCGGTGAGGGTTATCCGCAGCAAGAATGATCCTTTCTCCTCCCGCTACCGACTTGTGGAAGGTGTGGTTGGTGGCGGTGTATTTGCTTCCTTGCCTCCGGTGCAATATTGCTGATGTTCATTGTCTCAGGTGTTGTTTCCCTGAGTTTCGGTCCTGGATGAGTGATTTTCCCGATATCGTGTTCCCAAGCTTCCTCTCAAAGCTCATGTCTAATATCGCCGTGATAAGGATCACAACCTATGATGTGAAAGCCTGCCTCTAGATAGAGCTCTCTGGTGGAGTTAGTCATGTTCCTGGTAGCAAAAGAATACGAGAGCGGGAAGTGGATCGCTCGTCCTTTCTGATGGACTGTGATGTTGGTTTGATGCGTCCCAGGGCTCTGCCGCTGGTTGCATGGTTTTGTTGCGCTCTTAGCGTTGATGGAGTTTTGTTATGTTTTAGCTTGTTTGTTCTTCTAAAGGCGTGGGCCTTGGTTGTTTTTCTTTGTTTCATGTTAGGTTGTAAGCATGGTTATCCATGTCTTTTATCGTGTTTTTCGTTCATCACCATGCCTTGGCTTCTTCGGGATGGTGGTCGGTATGGTGCACTTCGTGCCTTTTGCTCTTCGGCCTTGCATGGCCTTTGTTTGCTTTCTTGCTTGTTTTGTACGTCCCTTTCGGCTGTGGGGCTTGTTGGTTATCTTCTTGTTTGTAATTTTCTTTAATCGGAATGAAAGTCTATTTGATAAAAAAATCATAGTCTTGGAATTTGGACGAGTCAGAACCCTCCGCAGAAAATCGAGAACTGGGATGTCTAGCGGCGCCACTAAACGATTGAGCAGACGGCCGATCACCTACCAGATCGGGAACACTAGTATCACCACATGCATCGTCCCGAGAGCCGCCATTACCATCCCTACTCTTGGAAGCAGGACTGTCAGGCCAAACATCAGCAAAATTCCCGGCCTCATCAAACTGGTTATCATCCACAAGATCATCTTCAAAAGTCCCCACTTTGATGTTGATGCGGTGACAAGACCCTGCGGAAATAACCTTAACAAAATCTGGAATATCCATTAAACTAGTAACTCTAAGAGTCATCCTAGCCACGTCCAAACAATTTTTATTCATAGTGCATTCTTCGGTAGACTCAAACTTCCCCCATCTATTACACAATTCTTTGAAGAAATTCTCACACCAGCATCTCAACGGTACACCACTCAATTGAACTGCAGCAAACTGATAAGAAGCTTTCTCAATCATTAGTGGTGCTAGCTGATTGAACCAGAAAATCATGGCCTCTTTTTTACATTCCCAAGTCTCTCTCATCTCAACCTCGGAATTAAACCGTACTACGAACGAGTTACAGATTGAGTCCCATCTAATTATTCTGGCAATAATTCCTTCACAGTCGAAGGCTTGCTGTACTATCCCCACTTCATATGAACTCTTTAATATTCCGACCAAACAATAATTGAGCCATGCATAGCCTGTCGGATTTATGTTTACTCCAAAAATACTGTCATCATTACAGAAAACCTAGGTTATCTCCTGATTTGTAGCTTATTTGCTAGGAACATTGTCATCTTTATTGAGGTTGCGAAGTAAAGCATCCTTATATGAAAGATTATTAACCTTCACGCTGGCAGAACCAATATCGTAGTTCATGTTTAGGATACTTGGACTGCGATACACTAATGACACCCCCATCAACAAAGGTGTTGTTCAGATTCGCAATCGTTCGCTCCATATCTGATCTGCTAGCCACAAAAACGAAAGCAAAAGTTGACCTCCTATATTTGGCCTTCATGTTCACCTCTGGAATAAAAACCCTTAAAACCTTCCCATAATAACTAACTAGCTCCCTGAGTGTTGATCTAGATATCCTTTTATTGAGATTATCAATAAACACGATCCACTCCTTCGCCTGAGATCTCTCGCCGGAGACATCTGATCTTGCCGCTTCGCCTGCTTGTCCTCTCATAGTTTTGCTATACTCCTTTGTTTTAACTTTTATTTTCTAGATCAGCTAGTTGAACTAAAAATATATAATTGAAAAAAAATAATATTTAGTTTAAATTATGATTTTATTCTTATTTTAAAATATTAATTTTATAATATATTCTTATGAATATAATATATTTTATAATTATAAAAAACAGAATTTAGAGAAAGGTGTCATCCATATAAAAATACAAAGTTTTCGTTCAAAAAAAATGTCAAGTTGAGATCCATTGATTGGTTTAATGATTAAAGATACTTATATTATTTTATCAGTTCGAATTTCGGCATGAAAATTTAATGGTCATGTTTGGTAAACATAAGTTTGAATCAAAATTAGATGTTTGACTTAAAAGTAAATGTTTAGCCGGTCAAATCTGCTATTTTGAATCTTTGGTGAATAACAGATTGAAATAACAGATTAGGGTGAAATCTCTAATTTTAAAAAAATTGCTAATATGAGCTTTTTGAAATTAGAGATTTTAACATAAAAATTATAAAAACTTTTTGCCCTTAACAACTATAAAAATCTACAAATAACATAAATTTAACATTTTTCATTTTAATTTTTCACCTGAATATTTTCTTCGCCGCCTACTTTTGTCCAACCTCTTTTGAAGCATGGTTAAAGTCTTGTAATCTTTGGCTTTCCTACTTTGATGTCGAGTAAATCTCGTTTTTCTTGTAAATATTAATATGAGTATTTTTTTTTCTTTGACTAGTATTAAAATTTTTTAATGAAGCACATTATCAATTAAAAAAATTATTTTATGAAATATTGCACTCGTTTTTTTTTTCGGATCTATTGCACTTTAACAGTACCATTAAAAGTCGGACACACATGCCGACTTCACATTTTCCAGTTCGCTTCCTAGCGTGACAGAGTAGACTATCAGGCTGACTTTACAATATTTTAATAAAAGAATTTGAACTATAAGTCAGCATAAGTTCAATTCGACTCCATCTATTATTGTTCAAAGTGCAATAAATTTGTAAATAAAAAAGGGAGTGCAATACTTGGAAAAAAGGTATAGCTGCAATATTTAAGAAATTACACCCTTTGACAAGGTACACATACCTTACGGACAATGTTGTTTGAATTCGGGTCTCCTAAGATGAAGATCATCTTTTTGGGTAAAATTATAATACACAAGTTGTGTAAAAAAATATTTTACAAACACTAGACCCTAAACCATATACCCTAAATTCCAAACACTAACATTGAATTCTAAACCATAGACCTAAATTCTTAACCATGTACCTTAAATTCTAAACACTAACCTTGAATTATAAACCATAAACCTAACCCCTAAACTCTAAACTATATACCCTAAATTCCAAAATACTCACCTTGAATTATAAACCATAAACCTAACTATTAAGATTTAAACCTTAAACTAAACCCTTAAAACTAAAAGACTTGTGTAAAAGTTTAAACGGTCCATGTATCAAAGATTTTTCTTCTTTTTCTCTTTTTATGTGACCATTTGTTGGGTTCAAAACTATTACAAAAGAATTTTTTCCAAACCCCAAATTTTAAAATTGATGGCATTGTCGTCGTCGATGGCCTTGCCGGACCTCACCTCCACCGTCGCCGGCACCCCCCACCCATTTCTCCCAACCACCCATCGTCGCTAACCGGCGGGAAACGTGTCAATCAAACGTCGAAAGGTTGGAGTGTTTCACGTTCGTCGTCCGACCGACGCTCCTCCCGCCGGTTACTGGCAACGGGTGGGGGACTCCCACGACAGCGGTGGGAAGGTCCGGCAAGACTATCGACGACGATAATGACGACAATTTTGAATTTGAGTGTTTGAATTGAGGATTGTTTTGAAACTTTTGAAACTTTTTAAAATTTTTAAAAGTATTTTCTTTTTTCAGTTTTGTAGGAAAATTTTTAATAAAACAAAATAAAATAACATGTGCCAATAAAATAACACTTGCTTCAGACAAAAATGAATCATTGAGCACCTATTTCATTAAAAAGGAATTTCAAATTGAGATATAAGGATTGATTTAATGGTTAAAGATGTTTATATTGTTTCATCTATTCAAATACTGACATAAAAATGTTTCACAATGAGTAATAATGAAATCAAGTCAAGGTCAACAGTCAACATCAGAAATACCAACCAACTCCAAAGTTAATTCTCCCCAACTCCTTCGATGCTTGTTTGTCCGAGTCCACCATGGGAGATCCTCCACGTTTTCTCTCAAGTTTCTTCACTGTGTTTAAGAAAGAAAAAAGTAATACTAGAAAAAAGCAGACTACATTGCCAAATCCAGTTGCTCTTCCTGAAGAAATACACAACCAATTCTCTTTAGCCCAGATCAAAGCTGCAACCTACAACTTTAATCCAGATCTGATTCTTGGTGAAGGCGGTTTTGGAACTGTGTACAAAGGGTTTTTCAATGATGGGAAGTTGGTTGCTGCTGTTAAACGCATGAAACCGGAATCAGAAGCAGGTGCAGGTTTTAAAGAGTTCCAAACTGAACTGCTGATGCTCTGCCAGCTCCGCCACCACCATCTCGTACCTCTTGTAGGGTTTTGCTTTGATAAGGGCGAGATGATCCTTGTGTACGAATACATGAGAAACGGAACACTACCCGATCGTCTCTACGGTTCTGGATATGATCCTCTTCCATGGAAGCGGAGGCTGGAGATATGCATCGGAGCGGCTCGCGGATTACATTACCTTCACACCGGAGCAAAGCGATCAATAATTCACGGTACCCTTAAAAGTGGGCTTCTCCTTTTCGATGACAAATGGATTTGTAAGCTTTCCGATTTCCGGACTTCAAAACTGCGTCCCCGTAGCAATTGCAAGCCGAAAACTCGGGAAATACTAGATCCATTGGTGAAGGGTAATCTAGGTTATTTGGATCCAGAGTATTTGGAAACAGGGCAACTAGAGGAAAAATGCGATGTGTATTCATTTGGGGTTGTTTTGTTTGAAGTGGTGTGTGGTAGAAGGCCATTTGTGGAACATGATGGGGAGATGACTACTCTAGTTGATTTGGCCTCTCACTCGATTAAACACGGTTCCATGTATAGTATTATCGATCCATATTTGAAGGGGAGGATTGCGCCGGACTGCTTCAAGTTGTTCGTGGACATCGCCAGTTCCTGTACTCGTGTAGTCGGGGATTCACGGCCTGAGATGGGTGAAGTGGAGGCGATGCTAGAGCGTGCTTTGGAGCTGCAAGAGCAAGCAGATTCCAATCCTTATGGAGAATATATGCAAGAAGAAGCATCCATATTCCTCGCCACAAATCCAGTGTAGACAACTCTGAACAATGGATAGCGGTGACCTCGAATCGATTGCAAGTGATGAACTAGGCATCAAATCTATTGCAAGTGATGAACTGGGCGGCCGATCATCATCATAGTCCCTACACTATCTGGTATATAGGTCAGCATAACAATTGCTTCTTTGGTGTTCTACTGTCTTTACAATCTGCAGCTTCTTTGGGTTTGACTTATATAAACAACTTGTCTACATTTTTGTAACTTTTCAAAAGGCTAAGAGTAAAGAACAAAGGTAGATTAATTTGGTATCCCATATAAAAAAATCATTTTACTTGAGTGACAAGCTTTTGATCATTTAGATTTAAACTAAATCTCTCAAAGGCAGAGCAAATCAATGATCAACATCACCTAAAACCACCAAACACAACAATCTAACCACAATACATAATTGCATTTTTTTCAATCACTTGTATTAAATAAAAGATGATCCAATTTTCAGCAATCACATAATTGGGTCGGATCATGAGGATGGTCAAGAGCCATTATGTGATTCTTGAACGAAGACGCAGCTTCTTCCCTCTGTTCTAGTTGCCCCAGCTTGTCATATACAATGGCCATCAGGTGGAAAGCTTCAGCCATTAATTCATGATACTGAGGACCAAAACAAGTTCCATCCCATTAATAACAATGCCAATATTTGCTATGAATGCAAAAAGTAAACTTGCTGCTACTGTACCCATAATTGGATCATATGAATACCGCTTAACATTCAATGAAATGCATACGTTCTTGTTTCATTTCTCTCATTTTCAAGTAATTCTTATGTCTGTCAATGGCTAAGCCTAAGTGCCAGAATATGCTGACACTTGGAGACATAAATGTTGAGCATTCCAAAATGAACTCAACCAGAATCCAGACATTTCATTTTAGAAGTTGACTAACTTCCAAAGCTTGCAGCTCATCTGCAGCTTGCCTCAATGGATCTAGCACAAGCTCCGGATTATCAGGAACTGATAAGGAAACTCAACATGTTAGTGCAGTCGAGCAAGTAAATAACATTTCCAATTCAATCAAGCTTAACAAAAATAGGATGGAGGAAAGAGGAAAAAGGAAAAAACGGAAGGTGAGTTTCATCCGGTCCTAAAAGTTGGTGTCTTTTACAAAAAAGAACTCCATAGTCTGAAATCATAATTGTGTATTTGTTGAAATATTTGACCTTTTAACCACTCAGAACAGATGAATTACGTTTAGAGCTTTGTAGCATTATTTGATAAAAAAAATGTTACTTTTGACTGAGTCAAAGCCTGTTCTGAAAGAATATGAACTAAAACACTTCTAACAAGTTGTTTGCAGCTCAATTCAGAATGACCTATTAGCATACCTGCCGTTGACTAATACCTCTGACCAGAAGCAGTAGACAGGTGCCTTCGACTAATACCTAAACCATACGAGATAGTTGCAAAAATGACTATTCAGCTCTTTGTAAGCATATTCCCCATAAAAGTTGAAGAAACAACCTCATTCACATAGCCTTTACCAGCATCCTTTTCCATTGTTAAACCAGTCGAATCAAAACCATTTTATTTCCTTTTCATAATTTCAAATTCTATTGAATAATCCTTATTTTGTAACTGCATTTTTTAGGTTCATATAATGATCAAACAGCAATTATTCCACAGATCTAGAACACTCAACGCCAATCAAATTAATTCCAAATTTCCAAATACAGGAATTGGTGAAAAGTAAACAAGCCAAATACTTTTCATTATAACAAGTCATGAACTCAAGATATCCCTCTCATACATCCCAATCCTATGATATGGAAGAAGAGGAAGGAGGGAAAGAAAATTTTAGCACACTTGCTCTACTTTAAAAAAAAATGGTATAAATGCCATGAAGGGGATGATAAAAATAATACCTGAGAAGCTTGGATCAGAGAGATAACATTTTGCTTCTGTAATATAGGCCCGATCACAGAGTTCCAAACCTCCATGACCAAGAATCATTGGAAAAGCACCGTGTAACAGTGTTAATGCAGTCTTTGTATGACTGGATCCAAGTGAAAGCCATAACTCAGCCAGTGTAAGAGTTGCTGAGGCTCTAAGAAGATCCAAATTAAATGACTGACAATATGAAAGGCTTGCCAATGCATAGGGAAGGCCTACGGCAGCATTTCCTGATTTCTAGTGACACCAAATAAAGAAAATATCAACATTTCAACACTTTGAGGTCTAGTCTACAATCCAATAATCCATTTTTTCTTCCCCAAGGTACTCATCATGGACACATATAGCAAAGATAAGGATGGTATAAAACAATCTGTTGGTTTCTAGGGAAAGATGAGATATTAAATAAATACTTGTAGAATGTAGGGATGGTATGAGCACAAAATGATAGATACCTATGTTGGAAGAAAGGAAGACCAAATAATCAAAATTAATGCGACACGAAGAGGATTTCCTTAAAAGTATGGTGTTCTTCTCCTTAGTTTATAATTTTACTATAGATGGTTATTAGCTATACTACATCTCAAATCGCATGCATAACTTGTGAGAAAGGGGCCATGGTGGCCAGAGATGCAATGAATAATGATGGTTTGTGTGTGATTGGTGGTTAGAAATTTGTTGTTTGAAGAAGATGAACATGATATTTTTCAGAGAGAACAATGTATTTTATTGTATTTTCTTATTATTCTTAATTATCAAATGTATACAAAGTAAGCCTTTAAATAGACTAATATAGAGTTTTAATATAACTAAAACTATACTTTTATCTATAATTTAAATAATACTTATTCCTAATTTAAATAAGACTTCTAGTAAATCTAAACTACTTATTAGGAATAAATTCTAATTACACATTAAATAAAAACTCTAACTCTCCTCGTCAACTTACACTCCCCTCAAGCTCTAACACTTCATAACTTACATAACTGTCAAATGCATAGTCATACCATGTGAATTTCAGCAAGGAGAAGAAGAACAGCTGCACTTTCAACTTGAAGATTGAATTTGTAACACATGCAAAAAAGGGAGTGTGCCACAACAACTGCCTGCACAGATAATTGAAAATAAATGGAAATCCAAAAACAGGCAGAATATATTGGTGAGTATTAGAAATTAAGGACCTGATGAATGGCATTTTGTATTCTCCAGCATTGCTGACAACCTAAGTTGTCAAACTCTTGAAAAATACTTGATGGAAATCTCAAATCACTTGCATTCAATATTTTACAGACTCCAATTCTATTAACTCACAGGTTTCCGAAAGGCGAAATGTTGCATGATTTTGCATATGCATAACAATGAAACTTTTTGAGAACTAATATGCATCAGAAAGCCCATGCCCTGGAATCAGCTTATGTTTGCCTTCCTTTTCAAATTTATAGTAACTTTAAATCAAAGAATGATCAGATTGCATTATAATCCATCTCTTACTTATATTTTGGAAATAGAGCAACATAGCTCCACAAAAGAATGTTGTCTACATATCAAGTACAAACCTGGCTAAATTGCTTTGCTGCAAGCAATGTACGAGAATGACGAAGGCTTGCCTCTGTCTTCAGCTCCAAGTCAACAGCAGTGACAAATGATGCCAAAACTCCAAGCTCATCACATACTTGTTGGGCAAGCTTGAGATGTCCTCTAGTATCAATGAAAGCAATAAAAAACTTGCAATAAATATGGGAAGAGTGTTGCATATATAAATTTTACTATGCAACCTTACCGATGTAATGCACGCTCATGAGGTAATAACAACAGATATGCATATATGTTGAGGTATTTGAAGATAAACAGAAACTGTTCTGTTTATTAGAATACTGAGTAAAACTCACTCATACATAGGGTTACAACATTACATCCTTTTATAGCAAAGGACTTTGAATTGTATTAGGAGTCCTAACTATTAACTTCTAACTCTAGGTTTCGGTACATGACTTAAATAATAACTCTATTAATATAGTTTAACTACAAAAATACTTCTAATACGTCTAAACTTACAATGTAACCCTATGTATGAGTGAGTTTTAATTAGTATTCTAATAAATAGAACAGTTTTTGTTTATCTTCAAGGTATCAGTCTAAAATCGATCCAATCATAATTCCTTTCCTCTGATAAATTTCCTTCTTCCAATGGATAATTTGTCTTCCCCTAGAGGCTTCACCAAACAATAGATGGTACACCGACAACAACTGTTCAACAGATTCACTGGGAGCAGTGCAGGAAATCTGGCTTTTGCAGACAATGATGGTACACAGACAAACTCTTCATTGATTGCACTTCTTTCTACTACGATCACATCAGCATGGATTGTCGACTTTGGTGCTTCTGATCATATGACTGGTAACAAAGAATTATTTTTTCAATTTAAAAATTCCTTCTCTCAGAATTGTGTCAAATTAGCTGATGGTTCTTTCTTGGCAATTCAAGGCAGTGGTTCGGTATTTCTTACTGATGACTTGATCATTCACGATGTGCTTTTTGTGCCTAGTTTGAATTGTAATTTATTGTCAGTTCGCAAGCTATGCAAGGATTTAAATTGTGTTTTCTAGTTCACTGATTTTGAGTGTTTTTACAGGCACTGGACCTAAAAAGGAGGATTGGCAATGCTCGCTTGCAGAATGGTTTATATGTTCTTCATAGTACACGAAATCCTAAAGTTTCACCTTCTAAATTTTGTTTTAATTCCTTAGGACAATATGATGTTATGTTATGGCATTTTCAGGTTAGGCCACCCAAAATTTTCCTATCTTGAAAAAAAATTCCTCAATTATTTGTTAATCAAAAACCTTCTTCCTCTAAATGCCATATCTGTCCACTTGCGAAACAAACAAGAAAATCTTACTTATCGTCTACTTATAAACCCTCACGTCTTTTTTCTCTTATCCACAACGATGTTTGAGGTCCTTCTAAAGTGAAGAATATTATTGGTAGCAGATGGTTTGTGACCTTTATTGATGACTATAGTAGAACAACTTGGACTTATCTCTTGAAAGAAAAGTCTGAAGTGACTGGTGTGTTTGAGAGATTTTATAACATGGTTGAAACCCAATTTCAATCAAAAATTCAAACCTTTAAGTCTGATAATGGAGGGAAATTATTCACTAAGTCTTCAAGCGATTTTTTCAAGGAGAAAGAGATAGTTCATATAAGTTCTTGTGTTGATACTCCCCAACAGAATGGAGTAGCAGAAAGGAAGAATAGGCCTCTACTAGAGGTAACATGATCCTTATTGTTTGCCCATAATGTTCCTAAATATCTATGGGGAGAAGCCTTATTAACCTCTACATATCTTATTAATCGCATGCCTATTAGAGTTTTAAATTTTCAAACACCTAGAGATGTCATTTTATCTTATTTTCCTCAATTTAAACATTTGTCATCTACCCTTTCTTTGAATGTTTTTGGGTGTACGGTGTTTGTTAGAAACTTTAATCCTTCTAAGTCTAAACTTGATCCTAAGTATCTTAAATGTGTGTTAGTAAGATATTCTTCACGAAAGAAGGGCTACAAATGTTACCATCCACCTTCTCGATTTTTTTTTGCTTTTTGGACCTTGACTTTTTTGAACAAGAACCATATTTTCCAGCGGCTGCAACTTAGGGGGAGAATTTCGATGATTTTCAACCTTCTCACAAACAGGTTCCTTCTTCGTTACTTCTCATTTAATACCTCATACTCGTCCCTTATAATTGAGCCTCAAGCTTCTTTTTCTCCATTTAATGCTTTACCTATTTCCTCACCTACGATCCCATCTACACCCCATCCTTCTCCTACTGTCACGCCTGTAGGAACTCAAAATTTAACCAAATCTTCTTCGCAGACCCCTAAACAACTGCAGGTTTATACAAGAAAAAGAAGGACCATTCAAGAAACCATTCTGCAATCTGGTACTTGCCAAGAATTGGATTTTAGTCTAGTTGCTTGTGAAGACAGTAGAGGTAATGATTCTGCTAGTATTCCTTCTCATCTTCTTGAATTTGGCTACTTACCTATTGCTAACAGAAAAGGGGTGAGACAGTGTACTAAATATCTTATTCAGAGATATGCTGCTTATGGGAATTTAATGTCACCGTTTAAAGCTTTTACAGCATGTTTAGATGAAGAACAGATTCCTAAGACTATTGAGGAAGCTTTGTAGAATCTAAAATGGAAGAAAGTTATTGAAGAAGAAGTTGAGGCACTTGAAAAGAATTGTACATGGACCATTACAAACCTTCCCCAAGGTAAAAAGCTTGTTGGGTGTAAATGGGTGTTTGCCATTAAGTATAATTCAGATGACAGTATACAGAGATATAATGCCAGATTGGTTGCCAAGGGTTTTTCACAGACTTATGATATTGATTATAAAGAGACATTTGCTCTTGTTGTCAAATTAAATTCTGTTGGAGTTTTATTAAGTCTTGTTGTAAACTGTGATTGGAAATTACACCAACTTGACATTAAAAATTCTTTCCTTAATGGTAACCTTGAGAAAGAAGTCTATATGCAGATTCCTCCAAGGTTGGAGGGTGCCGAACAGAATCGGCAAGTTTGCAAGCTTGACAAGGCACTCTATGGCCTAAAACAGTCTCTAAGAGCATGGTTTGACATATTCACAAGGGTCATTTTGAAGAATGGGTACAAACAGTCCCTAGCAGATCATACCTTGTTCTCTAAGGTAACCTCATCGAACAAAAGGGTTATTCTTATCTTTTATGTGGATGATATAATCCTAACAGGTGATGATGAAGAAGAACTGAGTCGGTTAAAGGCACTATTGAGCAGAGAATTTGAAACCAAAGACCTAAGGAAACTCAGATACTTCATAGGCATGGAGGTAGCAAGGTCAAGCAAGGGATTAATCATCAACCAAAGAAAGCACGTTCTAGATTTACTCACAGAAACAAGGTTACTAGGATGCAAACCTGCAAATACACCCATGGAGGCAAGTTTAAAATTTAGCAAAGATGATCTCAGTCCGAAAGCAGATAAAGGTCTATATCAAAGACTAGTAGGTAAATTAATCTATCTATCACTAACAAGACCTGATATAGCCTTTACAGTGAACATTGTAAGTCAACACGTGACAGACCCAAGGCAGGAACATATGGAAGCAACAAAGAGAATTTTTCGATACTTGAAGGGTACACCTGGACATGATTTATTATTCAAGAAGAGTATTGATAAAACTGTTAAAGTTTTTACAAATGCAATATGGGCCAGTGAATTGACATATAGAAGGTCAACTAGTGGTTACTGCTATTTCGTGTGGGGTAATTTGGTGACTTGGAAAAGCAAAAAGCAAACCATGATCTCTAGAAGCAGTGCAGAAACAGAATATAGAGCGTTAGCCTTGGGAATGTGTGAAGGTATCTGGTTAGTAAAATTACTTAAAGAACTGGAATGATTCAAGAAGAAAATTTCTAGGTTTTTTGTGATAATCAGTCAACTATTCAGATTCCCAAGAATCCTATTCAACATGACATAACAAAACATGTTGAAATTGACAGACACTTCATAGCAGAGAAGTTGACAAGTGGAGTTGCCTCATTAGTGTATGTACCAGCTGAAGAACAAGTGGCTGATGTTTTCACAAAAGCTTTACCAAAAGCTTTTTTCGACAAGTTTTTATTCAAGCTGGGATTATATGACATATATTCTCCAGCTTGAGGGGGAGTGTAAGTTTTTATTCGTATTAGAAGTATTTTTGTAGTTATACTATACTAGTAGAGTTATTATTTAAGTTTTGTACTGAAACCTAGAGTTAGAAGTTAATAGTTAGTAGGACTCCTAATACAATTCAAAGTCCTTTGCTATAAAAGGATGTAATAGATGTAACCCTATGTATGAGTGAGTTTTACTCAGTATTCTAATAAACAGAACAATTTATGTTTATCTTCAGTATTGGCAAGAATGTGCACATAGTTGTTATCAAAAACTTCTATAGAAGCATAAGCATTTCAACCAAATCAGAATAATCAAATAGATTAATTCACCTCATTCTTTCTAACCATTTGACACTCATGATTATGTCTCATTGACAAGATGAACATGAGACAAACAGATCTAGATACCATATCCATGTATTCAGCCAAAAGCAAATAGTATCTAAAACCAGATATTTAACTAATATTTCAAGATGCAAATATAAGTAGGGAGCGAGCCTCAAATTTCAGTAAAATTGGAACCACATATACACAATCATCAATTTAAAAAATCAACATGTTTCAAGCAAAAAAGCAGAGTAGGAAAAACAAATACAGGAATGCAATGCCAATGGTGAGGCATTCAAACATTTTGTCTGACCTTCGTAACCTTTAAATACTGCCAGATGTTGGATAAGCTTCACATGCACTGATGTTGCATCAAATGAACTGGAATGTCCAAACATTTAGTAAACCTCAAGTTAAAAAAGACTCAGATACAGTAATATTGCAAATATTTATATATAGTGCCTATCCAAATGCTAGATTGGTCTGGCGTGATTATTACCTTGAAGCATCAGCAAAGCAAGCTGCATAAACCAAAGCATTCACCCGAGCAAGTGAAGCACTGACAGGTATATACAAGAAACATCAAGCAATCAGTAGTAACAAACAATTAAAAGATTATTTGAGCAACACCAGGAATGAAACACACAATCATATAATTCAAACATGTATCTTCCTGCTGAAGCCAATTGTACTGAGTGAGGCTACATCCTCTTCCTGTGTTCAGAAAATGCAAAAAGAGTGGGGGCAGGAACAATAAAGAGGTAATTAAATAAGACAAATGGTGAAGGAATAAAGAGCGATGAGGGTAGTAAATGCAAAGAGCAAATTCCTAATTTTAATGATCTTTCCAGAAGAAGATGTGATGAAGCAGAGAAAGGTGAAAAGAAATCATGAAACACCAAGACACCCAAAGGTTCATGCTAGCATCAAGAACACTGACAGTATTACCGAAAGGACCAGTAGAGTTACATCACCAGATAAACTTGTACTTGATAAACCATTGAAAGTTTTCAATTTTCTCAATGCATTCGTACACCATTTTAACAAC
This sequence comes from Hibiscus tridactylites, assembly GCA_958450335.1. Taxonomy (NCBI): domain Eukaryota; kingdom Viridiplantae; phylum Streptophyta; class Magnoliopsida; order Malvales; family Malvaceae; genus Hibiscus; species Hibiscus tridactylites. Next base: position 56,170,477 of record OY288287.1, on the reverse strand, counting down.
TTACTTAATGGAACATTTTCAAATAAGAAATTTTCAAAACGCTCTAAGTAGTTTCTAGATACTTAATGTAAGTAAATTGTATTCAAGGAAGAAAATATTATGCAATTATATTAACCTTATAGTATTTACTTCCATTACAAATGGTTTCCTTTTGAACTTTTTACCAATTGGAGATATTTACAAAATTACATATTTTATATATAAAAAAAATCAAACACAATTTTAATTTTCAATAGAATAACTTTTATATCTGAATTCAGTACTAAAAATTTTCAGAATAAAAAATATAGCAGTTAAATCTTAGGTATTAAATTTATTGAGTTTTTCAAACAGCATCTAAAACTATCACTTTTAGAAAATGAATCCCTTGATGTCAATTACTTGAAAAGTGTAAGTTATTCGAGAAGTGTTAGAGCTTAAGGGGAGTGTAAGGTGTTAGAGTTTTTATTTAATGTGTAATTAGAGTTTATTTCTAATCAGTAGTTTTGATTTACTATAAGTGTTATTTAAATTAAGAATAAATATTATTTAAATTAAAGATAAAACTATATATCAACCTATTTAAAGGCTTACTATGTATACATTTGATAATTAAGAATAATAAGAAAATACAGAGAAACACATTGTTCTCTCTGGAAAATATCTTGTTCATCTTCAAACAACAAACCCCTAACAATTGATCAAACACAAACCACCATTATTCATTGCATCTCCGGCCAGCATGGCCTCTTTCTCACATGATATCATGAGCCAACAACGGTATTGATGTTGTCACCAATGCTGCCATCACTTATCTAAAACAGATCAACGACGATCTAATTTTTTAGATGTACATCTTTTTTCTCTTCTGCCGCTGTCATTAGGCCACACTCGTTCTTTGGCTTCTCCTACCTTGGAATCTTACATCTTTGGTGAAATTTCTACTCATTTAATTTTGTTGTTTTATGGTTCTATCTTAGCCAATAAAAAAATAGATAAAAAGATTATAAAACTATACCAACACCGAGAATACCACCACACAACTCAACTCCTAAAAACAAAAAATTACCAAACCAACATCTCCCATAATAGAGTATGAAGGTAAATAAACAAGTTGATAAATATAAAATAACTTAAACATGGTTATGAAACAAGAAACACACAAATACTCGAATTGTCAGGCTGGGGTCAAGAATGAGAAGTCAAAGCATGATGATTTTAAGTCAAAAATATGTAACAAGTGCTTGTCAAATGTCACCTTCCATACATCTCCCATGCAGTAGCACGATGTAGATATGAAGAACCTACCAACTGCAGAACAGATCCAGGAATTGAACTTGGTTGTGTAAAGAATAGAAAAGGATTAGAATTGTTCCTAGAACCTTTATCTTGAGACATCACTAATGAACCCATGGGCTTTTGCAAGCTCTTAAGCCATGCAGTACTAAAAGCACCATCTGTTGTCATTGTAGAGCCTTCGCAACAGAAATCACTGATTAAGTGATAACCTGATCTTACTTCCTGCAAAGGTAATATATCATATGAAATAAAATGCAATTGCAGCAAATATACAAGAAATAAGCATGCCATAAACAATGCCATTTTACCTTGCAAACAATAACTGGGCATGTCCTGAGCTTCATAGAAGTCTTAGGACCAAATGACAGAAGAGGTCTCTGCACATACTGCATGTGACAATAAGAAGGTTAAATATCTTAAAACAACAACGAAAAAAAACTTTAGGAATATGTCAATGGAGTTTTGAATGTTGTTCTGTAGGCCCATAATGCATCATTGAGGTGTAGAGACCAGTCATTCCGAGTTGGCTTAACCATCTTTTCAATAATGTTATTGACCTCTCTGTTGGATATTCCAGCCTGTCCATTGGTCTAAGGGTGGTATGTTGTTGCGATCCGATGTTTGACACCATACTTTTTTAAGGCAACAGCTATAACCCTATTGTCAAAATGCCTCCCTTCATCACTGATGATCGCCTTGGGGATGCCAAATCTGGAAAATATGTTTTTATGCAAAAACCTCTGAACCGTCTTGGCATCGTTTTTCTGAGTAGCGATCGCTTCAACCCATTTGGACACATAGTCCACTACCAGGAGAATATATAAGTTCCCACATGAAGCTGGGAATGGTCCCATAAAATCAATCCCCCAAACATCGAAGATCTCGACTTCAAGAATGTTTTGCAGCGGCATCTCATGTCTTCTTGAGATATTTCCAGTCCGTTGACATTTGTCACAGTTTTTGTAGAATGTCTGGGCATCCTTGAATAGTGACAACCAATAGAATCTAGACTGCAAAACTTTGGCAGCAGTTTTGTTACCACCTAAGTGACCTTCATATTGTGAAGCATGGCAGTGATGAAGCACAACTTCCTGTTCATCATGTGGTACACATCTCCTGATAACTTGATCTGCACAATATTTGAAAAGAAGAGGTTCGTCCCAATAATAATGCTTAACATCATTTTGGAACCTCTTCCTAGCTTGATAGTTAAGGTCAGAAGGAGTTATTCCGCTAACTAAATAATTAATGGAATCAGCATACCAGGGGAGTTCATAAAACTTACCTGCCGCCATGGTTGTCGCGGCAGTGCTTGTGGTAGCGAATGACTGCTCGTCAAGGAAGGTCTCCAGTATGTGTGTCTCATCTATTGGGAGACTCTTTCCCTTTTCTAACCTTGACAAGTGATCTGCAACTTGAATCTTTGTCCTCTTTTTGTCCTTGATCTCAAGGTCGAACTCTTGCAGTAGCAGAATCCAACGTATCAGTCTAGGCTTCGCATCCTTTTTGGCGAATAGATACTTTAATGCAGAGTGGTCTTTGTGGACAATTACCTTTGTTCCAAGTATATATGAACGAAACTTGTCAATCGAGAACACCACAGCTAACAGTTCCTTCTCCGTTGTGGTGTAGCTTACTTAGGCGTCGTTCAGGGTTTTGTTGGCATAGTATATAACATGAAAGAGCTTGTCTTTCCTCTGCCCAAGTGCTGCCCCGACAGCATAGTCACTAGCATCACACATGATCTCAAATGGTAGTTTCCAATCTGGTGGCAGTACTATTGGGGCTGTTACCAGCTTTTCTTTCAGAACCTTGAATGCCTCAGCACATTCAGTGTTGAAGTCGAAGGGACGATTCTGCTCCAGAAGATGGCACAAGGGTTTGGTGATCTTCGAAAAGTTCGCGATAAACCTCCGATAAAAACCAGCATGCCCTAAGAAACTCCTGATTCCCTTGATTGTGGTGGGTGGTGGAAGCTTTTCAATTACCTCGATCTTAGCTTTGTCGACTTCTATGTCGCGGCAGCTTACTTTGTGGCCTAGGACTATCCCTTCATCCACCATGAAGTGACATTTCTCCCAGTTTAATACCAAGTTTACTTTCTCACATCTCTCGAGCACTTTCTGCAAGTTGCTTAGGCAGCTCTCAAAGTTATCTCCAAAGACAGAGAAATCATCCATGAATATCTCCAGGAAATCCTCCACCATGTCAGAAAAGATTGCCATCATACACCTCTGAAAGGTTGCTGGTGCATTACAAAGTCCAAATGGCATCCTCCGAAAAGCGTAAGTACCGTATGGGCAAGTGAACTTCGTCTTCTCTTGATCCTCTGGTGCGATGGCTATTTGGTTATAACCTGAGTATCCATCAAGAAAACAGTAGTAAGGCTTTCCCGCTAATCTATCAAGCATTTGATCAATAAAAGGCAGGGGAAAGTGGTCCTTCCGGGTAGCTTTGTTAAGCTTTTGGTGGTCCATACAAACCCTCCAACCGGTCACAGTCCTGGTTGGGATTAACTCGTTTTCTTCGTTGGTTACCACGGTTATTCCTCTTTTCTTAGGAACGTACTGCACTGGGCTCACCCACTTTCTATCCGAGATGGCATAAATTATTCCAGCATCTAGCCATTTGATGATCTCCTTACGAACCACCACTCGCATAGCATCGTTTAGACGTCTTTGGGCATCTATGGTCGGCTTGTGATCATCCTCTAAGAGGATTTTATGCATGCATAGTGCAGACTGATGCCTTGGATATCAGCTATCGTCCATTCAATAGCCTTTTTGTGCTGCTGCAGCATCCCTATTAGCTGTTGTTCCTGTTCCTGCATCAACTTGGAAGAGATGATTACGGGCAACGTATCATTTAAACCAAGAAAAACATATTTAAGCTGCCCTGGCAAGGGCTTAAGATCTAGAACAAGTGGCTCTATAGTTGATGGCTTTTGGACTATATGTTCATTTGAGGTATAGTTTAAGGGCTCAAATAACTTACCTGGACGATTGCCTATCCAGTTTACCTCCTCTTGATCTTCAGTATCAGATATATCAGATTCTGAGGAGCTGTTGTCATCGTCGCTGCCGTGACAGTCTTCTAAATGGCTGTTGGGTCAGTGGCCAATTTTGATGTCATGGCAGCCTGACCTGATGTAGGGTTGGTCAAGGATAACTTCAGTGATAGCCTTGCATTCTTCTTCTACATCAGCATGTTTTATTGTCTGGAGAACATTCAGCTTGATCTCTTGATCGTTCACTCTCATAGTGAGTTCTCCTCTTTCCACATCAATCAGTGATCTTCATGTGGCTAAGAAGGGTCGCCCCAAGATGATTGGTGCATTCTCATCTGCTTCACAATCTAAAACAAGAAAGTCAGCAGGAAAAATAAATTTATCCACTCTTACCAGAATATCTTCAATTTTCCCTTCTGGATGAACATAAGAGCGGTCTGCCAGCTGCAGTACAACTGTTGTGGGCCGAGCTTTTCCAATACCTAATTTCTGAAAAACAGATTTGGGCATTAAATTTATACTAGCACCAAGATCACAAAGTGCCTTACCCACAAATTTATCTCCGGTTATGCATGGTATGATGAAGCTCCCAAGATCCTTCTTCTTCTAGGTGGATGCTTGTGCAGAATACTCATGCATCCCTCTATCATTTTAACCGTTTCAAATTCCTCAAGTCTGGATTTCTTCGACATGGCATCCTTGAGAAATTTGGCATAATCAAGCATCTCCTTGATAGCATCTAACAGCGGAATGTTGATGTAGACCTGCTTAAAAATGTCGTAGATCTTCTTAAGCTGGGACTCGTGTTTCAATTTCTGTAACCGCTGAGGAAAAGGAGGTGGAGGACGATAATCGGCAATACGTCCTTCCCACTGCATTCGGATCTGAGGAGGCTTAGGTTCTTCATCTTTCTCCTTTGTCCCTTCTGCTGTCGTGACAGGTTCATCGGCAGCAGGCTGTTTGTCGTCTGCCGGGGCAGCGTTCTCGGCAGTCGACTCCAAGGCTGGATCCTTAACTGATTCAGCTTCCTTCTCTGGCCCTGGTAATTTCTTCCCACTCCTTGTCGTGATGGCTTTGCACTGCTCATGTGTGGGTTGTCTAGCGTTTTCTGTATCGCTAGGAAATCCTCCATTCTGCCTCGGTTTAATATGCTTGGAAACCTGACCCATCTGTGTCTCCAGTGATTTCAGAGTAGCTTCATTGTTGGTCATCCGCATCTCTATTTTATCCATGAATGACTCTGTCTTCTTGACGAAATGATTCATGTTCTCAATGTAAGTTCCTGTTTGGGACATGAACGTATCGAAGGTCTGCTCCAGTATACTAGTTGTGGCAGCTGGTGGTTGTTGCTGCTACTGTTTCGGTTGCTGTCGAGTCAGTAATCTAGCCCCCTGATTTTGAGTGTTCTGTGTTGGAGGATTCAATGCATTGTTAGGGTTTCTCCAAGAGAACTTGGGATCCTTTCTCCAATTGGGATTGTAGTTGTTGGAATTGTAGTTCTGTTTGTTGTAGTTTCCAACGTACATCCCTTCCTCTAACTGTAGTGGACAATCTTCCGAACTGTGATTTCCATCACAAGTTTCACATACCTCTTCAGCGAAGTAGACAGGTTGTGAATCTTTTTTCAAGAGCTTTTTCACTGCCTTTGTGAGATATGCCACTTGTGTTTTTAGAGAACAGTCGGCCTCATAATCTTTCACAGCTAGTACTCGTTTACCCCCTCTTCTTGTTGTAGGAAATTGTTCCTCATTCTTTGCCAGGTTTTTCAATACTACCATTTCGTCTTCTGGATCTTTGTCCAACAACAATCCATTTGCTGCTGAATCAATTCTTATACGAGTCTGTAAATTGGCAGCATTATAAAACTTAATTACCTGGTTCCAAACGGGGAATCCATGCATTGGGCAGTTCCTCAATAAGGTGGTAAATCTGTCACATGCCTCGTGCATTGGCTCATCATCTTCCTGTTGAAAAGTAGCAATTCTGTTACGTAATCGCTCAGATAAATGTGAAGAATTAAAACGAGACAAAAATTCACGAGTTAAATCTGCCCAAGTTCGTATTGAACCCAGCGTTAGTTTATTCCACCAAGTTTTCGCCTTGTCCCTCAATGAATGTGGAAATAACTGAAGCCTCAGTATCTCCGGATTAACTCTTGGTAGTCTAAACGAACCACAGATTTTCCGAAATGTCTCCAGATGCTCCCTAGCATCCTCTGTAGCAGCACCACTAAATTGGCCAGCGTTATTAATCATACTGAACATGAAAGGTTTTAGCTCAAAATTTTTAGCTTCTACGTCTGGCATGGTTGTTTCTAGTTCCACGTGATCATTGATCATGTAGTCTCGGCATGACCGGAGTGCGGCAACGGCAGGAGGATCGGCAGGTTATTCGTTCCTCCAATCTCCGGCAGGATCTTCAGAACCCTGGGGATTCCCTTGGTTATTCCTTCTTTCTTCGTGCCTTTCGTTCACCATTGCTTCTAATTGTTCCTCCAGGTATTCGTTTCTTTCTACAAGGAGGTGGATTCTTTTCTGGAGATTGCACGTACGTTTGATTTCAGGATCTAATTGGTGCTCAGGTTCTTTTTCTCGTTGAGATCTACGTATAAGCAAACAAAAGACCTTGTGAAAGGTACATGTTGAACAATCCAAGTAAAAACAGAAAAATAAAAGAAGTGCAGTAAAAGATAGGGTAAAGATATGTTGCCAGTCCCCAGCAACGATGCCAAAAACTTATTGCGTGTAAAAGTGTCAATCGCAATGTAGTGCAAGTGTACACGACGTAAGTAGTAAAGTGATACGTAAGTATCGGATATCGTCTCCACAGGGACTGGGCTAATAACTTCAACCTTAGTTTTCTGCACGAAGGGGAAAAGAAATAGTTTAAATGTTTGTCACGAGATAATAAAGAATACTGAAAATAAAAGAGTAAAGAATTCAGGATAGAGATAATGGGCCGGTATTGATTTGCTCAGTAGTGTAGGTGTTGCAAAGTCCAGAAATCTCTGTTTTGTCGTTGCGCCTGTCACGGCAGCGGTTTGTTGTTTGTCACGACAACGATCACACAACTCTGTACTTCAAGCTTGGCAAGAATCCCTGATGTGCCACTTAACCTAGGTCCAAGTCTGTCAATGAACACGTCTTTGATGATACCTCCCGGCGTGAATCGAAGGATGAACACCGAAGTTGTTGAATTCTTCCTTAGCCACTTAACCTCGTCCTATCCCTAGGTCCGAGATAGTTCAACCATAAACTGGAGAACCCGTACTTATTCCTTTCGTATACTTAACTCTCTCGATATTAAGTAAATGTGTAATCTCACAATGCTCTCCCGATACTCTTGTAAGATGTTGAAAACCAGAATAAGCAAACTTGAAGTCTATTTTATTGAACAGAAAAATTCTTAAAACAAATGCAATCCTTGCAACTACTTTACAGAATCAACCCTTAGCCCTAAGGGAAGTTTAGAACATGATGAGAAGGGAAAAACGACTAGGGTTTTGGGAAGAAGGCTAGAGAGTAAGATATCCTTCCCTAGGTCGAATTACATGCCTTTATATAGGCCTTGGGTTCAAGTTTTCTAATATGGCAAGAATACAAGTTTAATTTAAAGTACAACTCTATTAAAGACTACATCTTCAGAGCATATATCTTCAATTCTTCCTTCCTTCTTGCTTGGAGTTTCTTCCTTGAACTTTGGGCTTGGCCTTCTTTCTGATCTAGGGCTTGGAAAAATATAAGGGTGCTCCATGACAGACCGGCTTAATTTTCTCTTTCTGTTGAGGCCCACTTCACTTCTTCCTTCACCATTGCTGTCGTCCTTGGCTACCACGGCAGCTGTCATGGCAGCATCATCCTTTTCGTCTGCAGTCCAGTTCCAGCTCTGCTTCTTCACTGCCCAGCGTCTGCTTCTCCACTACCTTCCATCTGGTACAGCAGCTACCTGCAAAAGCAACCAATTTCAGTAGAAACTGTGCCATTTGATATAATTGTGATGTATAAATGAAATCTATCCTAAGTGCAATGAATTATGCTTGAATGTAGCAGAAATATGGGGTAAAATATAGAACTTTTACACACTCAACAAGCATGTTGTAGAAAATGGTTTTTGAGATAGAGTTTTAAAGTTGCATTGTTGCGTTGGTTTTTCTTAGAGCTTGCCCCACTAAGAAAATGTGCTTACGCTCTCTTTTACCAACAATACAGATAATTGAGACACTCTTGGGCAGAAAAGAGGCTAAGGATTTCCAAGGAATTGAAAAGCTCAAGTATGGTGATGTTTTACGTATACTTTAGTAATGATAATTGGCAATAGGGATTTATGGTTAGTTTTGGGAGATGTAATTTTGAACTCCTTGTGGTTGTTGCAAGTTTTTTTATGGTATTTGTGGTTTGTAAATGTCCTTTATGGTTTGGTTTGTTGTTTGTGACTTTCGTATGGTTTTCATGACTAGGAAGCATGTCTTTAGAACTTATGTATGTATGTTTGATGCTAAGTTTTGGATCGTACTTCGTAATATCTATCGTTGATGCTTAAACACGTTGTTAGTAAGTTGTGGTATGATCTGGAACATTTCCAGATATGTTTGGGTGTGAAAAACCAACAGATTTTGTAGTTGCAGGGATGAGCGTATCGAAACGCTCTTATCTATTTCGAAATGGTGGCCTGAAATGGTCACCAGGTTTCGGAACGGGTAGGAACGTTCTAGAACGCTTTGGTTACTGGAAAGCCATGTTTCGATACAGGTCTCGGAACGCACCCGAGTACTGAAACGGTCAACTCAGTTTCGATATGACCGTTTCGTTACAGGTCTCAGCGTTTCGAAACACCCAACCATTGGTCTGGATTTTGAACTGTTTCAGGTTCTTGTTTCTTACATTTTAGTCCCTGATGTTTATGTATGCAATTGAATGAGTTTGAAATGTTTGATTGAGTTGATATTTGACAGAGTGGCATGAAATAAGACTAATTGAATATTGGTAACCTTAAAATCTGCGAGGTCCTCGTAATTTAAAAAATTTACATTTTGGTCCCTAAATGTCTAATTTGTACAATTAAACCCCTAATTGAATTCCGATTGCTGTGCCTTTTCTTCCAATGATCTTGGGTGGTCACAGAGGATTAATATTGCATTTAGAAAAGATTAAAGAAAAAAAGGGTTGTCAATCAGAGTTAACTTTAACGAGTTGGCTTCAGTTTTCCCCGTGTAATCACCTCGGTTTGGGTCAACCGTCTAGACCGGGCTAAGGGGGTTACATTTGTTGGTATCAGAGCCAAGTTTGCGAATAATTGAGGCTTGGTAAGTGGTTAATGGGTGTGAATATGAATGGTAATGACTTTTTGTGAAGGCATGTTGTGTGATTGTTGGATATTCTAAGGAACCGCACATTTAACATGTGCTAATTGAGTTGGCACACAAAATTGAATGCACGGCCATAGTGCATTGCTGCCATATGATGGTTAATTTTTTTTAGTTTTAATTTTCAAATAATAAAATGCCAGCCACATGTTTGAATTAAAAACCACCCCATTGTATCTATATATTTGGCCGACTTTCACATGTACAAAGGTTAGACATTTGATGAATAAAAAATTGTGAGATTATTCTCTCAATTTCGGTTTTTCATCGAACTTTCTTTGGCATTTCAGATGTTTTTTGTTGTGTCAAATTTATTTGATACTTCAGGTTCCTAGATCGTTATCTAGTGGGTCCAAGTCCTCCGACGTAAATCATATTCGATTCGGGTTTGCTCAGTAGATTGTGCAGGTTCTTTCGAGCTTTCCGCCTTTAACGTTAGATAGATTCGATTCGGGTTTGCTCAGTAGATTGCGCAGTTTCTTTCAAGTTTAACGTTACCAAATTTCCGCTGAATTTTCAGCAACATTTCTGTCATTTTTTTACACCGAAACAGCCATGAACGCTTTTTGAAGCATTCGTCCTTTTCGTCGTCCAAATCTGTCCAGAAATTACCACAACATTTCCTTAAACAATGTCCACTTTTGTTTAAGGAGCAAAATAACAAGAAAATATAAAAAGGAAATAAAAAGAAAAATAGAAAAGGGTGTAGGAATTTCTGGACAGATTTGGACGACGAAAAGGACGAATGCTTCAAAGGGCGTTCATGGTTGTTTCGGTGTCCAAAAAATGACAGAAATGTTGCTGAAAATTCAGCGGAAATTTGGTAACGTTAAACTCTAAAGAACCTGCGCAATCTACTGAGCAAACCCGAATCGAATCTGTCTAACGTCAAAGGCGGAAAGCTTGAAAGAACCTGCACAATCTACTGAGCAAACCTGAATCGAATATGCTTTACGTCGGAGGACTTGGACCCACTAGATAGCGATCTAAGAACCCGTAGTATCAAATAAATTTGACACAACAAACAATGTCTGAAATTCCAAAGAAAGTTCGGTGAAAAAACCGAAATTGAGAGAATAATCTCACAAAATTTTTATTCATCAAATGTCTAACCTTTGTACATGTGAAAGTCGGCCAAATATATAGATACAATGGGGTGGTTTTTAATTCAAACATGTGGCTGACATTTTATTATTTGAAAATTAAAACTAAAAAAAATTAACCATCACATGGCAGCAATGCACTATGGCCGTGCATTCAATTTTGTGTGCCAACTCAATTAGCACATGTTAAATGTGCGGTTCCTTAGTATCAATCTTCAGCCATGCAATTGTAGTGGAGATGGCGCCAAAGTGGAGAACAAAGCACATGTTAAATGTGTCTTTGTTTGAAGTTCAAATGGAAAACCTCATTTGTTCTTATCCTTAGTGCTGCCGATACTTCAAAGGAGAAAAGGGAATAAGCACTCGGCAGCATGCATGGTTCATGCAAGGCACATGTATCATGTGTGACACTTGGCTTCTAAGGATTTCCCTTGATTTGATGCATGGTTCTGGCAATTGAGGTTTTAAATTGGTTCACATGCTTCACGCATACTAGCACATGTTTTTACACACTTGCACGTTAGGCTCCATCGGTCCATGCATGCAAAACATGTCCATCGGTTCATACATGCATTTCACTTCAAATTGGTCACGTATGCATCAGCTGCTCCTCTTACGTACCGACGCCAAAACATAACAAGCTTCCATCAAAGTAATGTAAACGTAATAAGCACTCGAAAACAAGTTGTAAACACTTATACACATTTGTGGTCTTATTCATCAACTCACAAACAAATAGAAACACTCCATAAGTAATATTAAACTAAGTCAAAATACACTTAACATATTATATACATACTTAAACACACATAATAAATAATATAAGTATAAGAAATGTTACACATCAGTATGTAACAAGTGAAAAAGAAAACTTCCCTGAAAGGTTGAAGTTGCATCGTTGGGTGGAATAATCGTGCTCACATCATCATAACAAGCTTCCATCAAAGTAATGTAAACGTAATAAGCACTCGAAAACAAGTTGTAAACACTTACAAACATTTGTGGTCTTATTCATCAACTCACAAACAAATAGAAACACTTTATAAGTAATATTAAACTAAGTCAAAATACACTTAACATATTATATACATACTTAAACACACATAATAAATAATATAAGTATAAGAAATGTTACACATCAGTATGTAACAAGTGAAAAAGAAAACTTCCCTGAAAGGTTGAAGTTGCATCGTTGGGTGGCATAATCGTGCTCACATCATCATAACAAGCTTCCATCAAAGTAATGTAAACGTAATAAGCACTCGAAAACAAGTTGTAAACACTTATAAACATTTGTGGCCTTATTCATCAAATCACAAACAAATAGAAACACTCCATAAGTAATATTAAACTAAGTCAAAATACACTTAACATATTATATACATACTTAAACACACATAATAAATAATATAAGTATAAGAAATGTTACACATCAGTATGTAACAAGTGAAAAAGAAAACTTCCCTGAAAGGTTGAAGTTGCATCGTTGGGTGGCATAATCGTGTTCACATCACTTTTTGTGAAGGCATGTTGTGTGATTGCTGGTTATTCTAGCTCTAATGAGATGTAATGCATGCAAGATGGTGGATTGAGATGAATTTGTGATGCAATGCTATGTTTGGGGTATAGTTGGGGATCCCATTTCCATATCATTACTATTAGAAACAATTGTTTTGAAAATGAACTTGAGTACTTGGATTCCTTGCCTTATATTGCCTAATTGAAATTTATTGCATTTTTTAGTTGCATTGTTTTAAAATGGGGCCACGTAAAGAGCTTAGAATAAATATGCGTATTGCGGCCGAAAATGAGAATGACGAGCATGTTGAGAATCTATCGCCTCCTCCTCCTGGTGGACCACCCGGTGGTGGTGGAGCAGGGGTCGGTGCTGCGGGAGCAGGAGTAGGGTTTGCTGGACCCGAGGGAGTACAAGGGCAAGCTGCTCCTGATATGACAATGTTAATACAAGCTATTGCTGGAGCTTTTCGAGCAGCAGTAGCTGGAGCTCATGTGGCTGCACCTCAGGCTGGTGCTGGTGCGAGTTTGCCTCTGGAGCGACTCCGTAGCCTGGGAAGGACTGAGTTTAGGGGGCTGACCCCTGAGGGTTCCAAGTCTTGGTTGGAGAGTACCAAGAGAATCCTTGGACAAATGAACTGCAATGATGTCCAGAAACTGGGGTGTATTGTATCTTTGTTGCATGGTGATGCCTATACGTGGTGGACGACCACAATTGCTGGCTTAGATGAGGTTGAGGTATCTTGGACGTTCTTTCTGAATGCGTTCAAGCGGAAGTACTTAGGAGTCTGCTATAGGATGAGAAAAAGAGGGAGTTCATGTCCCTAGTGTAAGGAATTATGTCGGTGGCGGAGTATGTGGTGCAATTTGTACGCCTTAGTCAGTATGCACCTGAGCTGATCCCTAGTGATCGAGAGAGATGCGAACGATTCAGATATGGGTTTGTGGCTGATGTGAAAACGTATATGCTCGCAGCAAACTACACTGATTTTGATGTCCCAGTCACTCGAGCTAAGGATATTGAGTTGAATCTCAGACTAGCCAGTCGGGCATGAGGGTCTAGCTCAGGAAAGCGACCTGCGGATCGTGATCTTGGAAGAGATTGGTTCAAGAGACCTAAGGATAGAAGTCACACACGGATGCGAGACGTGGGGGGGGTAACCCTGAAGGAGGCCAGCAAGGGCCAAATGCTTTCATACGGACATTTGAGTGTAATCGGTGTGGTAGGAGGCACATTGGTGAGTGCTTGGGAAACCTTGGTACGTGCTGGAATTGCGGTAATCGTGGACACATGAAAAAGGATTGTCTGCAGCCGATGAGAGAGGGCCAGGCTCCGGTGAGAGCAGCTGAGCCATAGAGAGGCCGTGGGCGTGGCTGTGGCAACTTTCAGCGCAAAGAAGAAGGTGCGAGAAATGTAGCACATGTGTGGCTGTTCAACCTAAAGGTGGTGGCCAGGCCAGAGTGTATGCCCATCGTGAAGGGAGGAATGACACGGACGTGATTGCAGGTACCTTTACTTTGCAGTCTTTGTCATTACTTTCTTTGATTGATTATGGATCTACACACTCGTACATATTGCATGAACGTGCCCAAATGCTTGGTTTTCCTGTTGAGTCTTTGGATGTGGGTATGCGTGTGACTATTTCTTTTGGTGAGACGGTTGTAACAAGGAGATTCTATAGGATATGTCCCTTAAAGGTGCAAGAGCATGTGTTTTTATTTGATCTTATGGAATTGCAATTTTATGCATTCGATGTAATCCTTGGTATGGATTGGCTTGTTGAGCATAGGGCCGTTGTTGATTTTGAAAATAAGCGAGTTTCGCTGAAACTTGCGGATGATTATGAAGTTGTTGTGGTGGGAGAAAATGTGAAATTCATGTCTAATGTGTTGTCGACGCTTGAAGCAAGCCGGATGTTGTGTCAGGGATGCGAGGCTTATCTAGCCTTTGTTATGAATCCTAGTACAAAGGAGGTTCGTGTACATGATATAAGGACCGTGTGTGAATTCCCTAGGGTGTTTCCAGAGGAACTACCTGGATTACTGCCTAGTCGGGAGGTTGAGTTCGGAATTGAGTTGTATGAGAACACAACTCCGGTGTCCATTGCTCCCTATCGCATGGCACCCAAGGAGTTAAAGGAGTTGAAGACGCAACTTCAAGAGTTGCTCGACCGAGGCTTTATTCGGCCTAATGTGTCACATTGGGGTGTACCAGTCTTGTTTGTTAAAAAGAAAGATGGCACGATGAGGATGTGCATTGATTATCGTCACCAATATAAGTTGAGTATCAAGAATAAGTATCCTTTACCGAGGATTGACGATCTTTTCGACCAGTTTCGAGGAGCGGATGTGTTCTCAAAGATAGATCTACGGTCAGGATATTATCAGTTGAAGGTTAAGGATGTGGATGTGCCGAAGACAGCTTTTCGAACGAGATATTGACATTATGAATTTCTAGTGATGACATTCGGATTGATGAATGCCCCTGCTACTTTCATGGATATGATGAACAAGGTGTTTCATGAATTCTTGGATAAGTTCATTGTGGTGTTCATCGATGATATCCTTGTATACTCTCGTACCGATGAGGAACATTTGAGGATCGTTTTGCAAGCGCTGTTAGAGAATCAGCTTTATGCTAAGCTGAGCAAGTGTGAGTTTTGGTTGAAGGAGGTTGTTTTTCTTGGCCATATGGTTTCGGCTGAAGGGATTCGTGTTGATCTCAGAAGATTGAGGCGATGGTGAATTGGAAGCCTCCTAGGTATGTTCATGAAGTTCGTAGTTTCCTTGGGTTGGCGGGTTACTACCGAAGGTTTGTGGATAGATTTTCTAAGATTGCTGCCCCTTTAACGAAGCTATTAAAAAGGATGTTAAGTTTAAGTGGACGGAAGCGAGGCAACAAGCCTTTGAGAAGCTAAAGGAATATTTGACACAAGCTACTATCTTGGTTCAATCTGAGTCAGGAAAGAGTTTGTGGTGTATAGTGACGCATCCTATTTTGGGTTGGGGTGTGTGCTGATGCAAGAATGTAGGGTGGTAGCTTATGCATCGCGATAGTTGAAAGTGCATGAGCGTAATTACCCTACGCATGACATTGAGTTGGCGGCAGTGGTTTTCGCTTTAAAAATTTGGAGACATTATCTATATGAGGAGAGGTGTATTGTGTACACGGATCATAAGAGTTTGAAGTACCTTATGTCTCAGAAGGAGTTGAATCTTAGGCAACGACGCTGGGTGGAGTTGCTTAAGGATTACGATCTAACGATCGAGTATCATCCGGGGAAGGCCAATGTTGTGGCCGATGCTTTGAGCAGAAAAGTGGTGGTAGAATTGAAGGCGGTGTTTGCTAGCTTGAGCATATCGCGAGATGGTGGTCTTGTTGCTGAGTTGCAAGTGAAACTATCTTTGGTTCAGTTGATAAAGGATAAACAGTTGCTGGATGATTCTCTGGTACCACATGTTCAGGACATCGTAGAAGGAAGGCCTTCAGATTTTTGTTTCAATGATGATGGAGTTTTATGTTTTGGGAGTCGGATAGTGGTGCCGGATGATGTGGAGTTAAGGCGCACTATTCTGACTGAAGCTCATAATAGTCCTTTCGCTATGCACCCTGGTAGTACAAAGATGTATCGTGATTTGAAATATGAGAACTATTGGGTGGGATTGACGAAGGATGTCGCTGAGTTTGTTAGCAAATGCATGGTTTGTCAATGGGTTAAGGCTGAACATCAAGTTTCTTCTGGGTTGTTGCATCCGTTGAGAATCCCAGAATGGATGTGGGAGAGGATTACTATGGACTTCGTGTCTGGTTTGCCGTTGTCACCATCGAAGAAGAATTCCGTTTGGGTGATTGTGGATCGCCTTACGGAGTGTGCACATTTCTTGCCTGTGCATACTACGTATACCTTGGATAAGCTTGCTGAGCTGTACATTTCTAAGATTGTGTGTTTGCATGGGGTGCCAAAATTTATAGTGTCGGATAGAGATCTGAGGTTCACAACAAGATTCTGGGAATGTTTACATCAAGCTTTGGGTACGCGGCTGAATTTCAGTACTTCCTATCATCCGCAAACGGATGGACAATCGGAGCGTGTTATCCAAGTGCTTGAGGATATGTTGAGGTGTTGCGTTATTGAGTTTCAAGGCTCTTGGGAGAAGCACTTGCCTTTGGTTGAGTTCGCTTATAATAACAGTTATCAGGCAAGTATCCAAATGGCACCTTATGAGGCTTTATACGGAAGGAAGTGTAGAACTCCCCTTTGTTGGGCTGAAACGGGACAAAAGTTGGTGTCGATGCCAGCTTTGTTGAAAGGTACCACCGAGAAGGTGAAACTCATTTGCGAGCGTTTGAAGGCAGTATCGGACCGCAAAAGTCTTACACGGATTTGAAGCGTAAGGAGATAGAGTTCGCAGTGGGCGAACGTGTGTTTTTGAAAGTTTCACCTTGTAAAAAGGTGATGAGATTTGGTCGGAAGGGCAAACTAAGTCCAAGGTTCATTGGACCATATGAGGTGATAGAACGTGTGGGTCATGTTGCTTACAAGCTGAGACTGTCTCAAGAGTTAGAAAAGATACATAATGTTAATTAAATCCAAACCTTTCAATTCTTTTCTAAGAATATTCATCCAGCTATCAATATCAGGATATAGAATGGCATATTTATACTTCAATGGCCACCATGAAGCCCTTATGGTGATACCATCAATGATGCTCTATCTCTATAATGATTCTTGCCACACAATTTAACGTATATCTTAAGCATAGCAAACAAATGATTATTCCAACAAAAGCATATAATTACAATCCAACAATGATATTTACGATTTATGAGGCAAGAAAGAAATACCTCAAAAGTCAAGAGGTTGAAATCAAGTATGCAATGGCGAAGAAACATCCCCAGGCTACTATTTGGGTCCAAAATAACCTGGTCATCGTCCATAACTCCCGAATCAAGTCCCCCAAGTGTTTCTACAAATAACAACAACAATAATAATGACAGTGGAAAGGAAGATGATAAAGTGATAAAAACAACAACAAAAAATAAACAAAAAGCTAACCTCGCAATTCATTAAAGAAATTGAACAGATCATCAAGTGATGATAACCGACTAGTTACGTGACTAGCTAACCAATCATCCATTAAACCACCAATATCCCTCAATTGGTTAATGAGCTGATCTAGCTTTGGCTCCAAAATGTCATCACATGACTGCAATTATGCAAACGGGGTGCATCCATTTAGTTCCAAAAGTACAAAAGCGAAGAATAGGGGAGGAAACGGTTGAAATACCTTGGTGAGAGCTAACAAATACAAGCCGAAGCGGTTGTGCTGAGAAACGGGGGAGAAAGGGAAAGGGGTGGAGATTTGAGAAGGAGAAGCATATGTATGAACCAAAATGCAGATTGAAACTTTGTGTGGAGTTATGGCAAAGGCACTTGGCGCTTTCACTGCCCCTGCCATTTCTAATAGACTTCCACAAATTTGTAACTCAGTTAGTAAGCGAGTGAGAGAGAAGATGTTTATTTCTGGGCATCCCCACACAAACACATGATCATTACCTGAACCCTCATGGTTCCATGATATAGGATAAATTGAATAAACAAGCTAAAGTTCAGATTAAGAAGTAAACAATCTTGAGGAGAAGAAGAAGGGAAAATAGAGATATTCAGAGAAGGAAGGGGATAGAGACAAAGAATACAAATTTCCATTCCATTTCATTCAATAAAACAAACTTAATACAATTTGGTATTTAAACTCATCCTAAACGCAAGACGGTGTCATTTGAAATAAAACTAAATTAATAAAACGTGTCGTTTCATTAAACTAAATACAGAGCATATCAAAATTTTCCATTTGAAAAAATCCTTGTCCTTAAGGATTAGAGAAGACAATATCGAAAATAGTAATTTTCTTATTAAATTTACAAGTAGTAAGAATATTGTTATATACACAACCTTATGTCTTATTTTAGGAAACTTTTATACTAGTAAAGAGACTAATTCTAGTAAAAGAATACAATCCCTTAGAGATAGGGATCCTAATTGATAAAATATTCACAAATCTTCTAAACTTAGGAAACAAATCTCTGACACTCCCCCTCAAGCTGGGGCATGGATGTCTTCCATTCTCAGCTTGCCTGTTAGCTTCTGAAAAATCCTTACCAAGTAAACCCTTGGTAAGTATGTCTGCAATTTGATTGTTAGTGGTTACATAAGGAGTACAAATTAAACCACTGTCAATTTTCTCTTTTATGAAATGTCTATCCACTTCAACTTGCTTTGTTCTGTCATGTTGAACTAGATTATGAGTAATATTGATTGTCGACTTGTTATTAGATTATAACTTCTTGGTCCATCCCACTTTACCTTCAAATCTTCTAAAATGATCTTCAGCCATAATAACTCACAAATTCCTAATGTCATAGCTCGAAATTCAACTTTTGTACTGTATCTAGCCACCACATTTTGTTTTTTGCTTGTCCAATAACCAAAATCCCTCCAAAAAAGGTGCAGTAACCTGAGGTTGATTTTCTATCAATTTTGGATCCCACATAGCCTGCATATGTGTATGCTTTCAGAGTCAAGTTTCCCCCTCCTCTAAACATAATTCCCTTTGCTTGGTGTACCCTTTAAGTACTGCAAGATTCGAATTACAACCCTTAGGTGTGATTCCTTAGGGTTGTGCATGAATTGGCTCACCACCCCAACAACATATGTTATGTTTGGTCTGGTGTGTGATAAATAAATAAGCCTTCCCACAAGTCTTTGAAATGAACTCATGTCAATTGATACACCACCCTCATTCGAGTCTCCAAGTTTATGATTGACTTCTATGGGTGTTTCTGCTGGTTTACTTCCCAATTTTCCAGTTTCCTTTAACAGATCCAACGTATACTTCTGTTGTGATATAAAAATTCCATGTTGTGAGTGTGCCACCTCAATACCAAGGAAGTATTTTAATCTTCCAAGTTTCTTCACTTCAATTCTTTTACAAGGCATTTATTCAAATTGATGCTCCCTTCTAAATCATTGCATGTAACTATTATATCGTCCACATACACCAGTTATATAGTTACTCCCCCTGAAGAAGAGTTTCACAAACAAGGTATGGTCACCTTGGCTCTGTTTGAAACCTTGACTTAACATTACTTTAGCAAATCTCCCAAACCAGGCTCTTGGAGACTGTTTTAGTCCATATAAAGCCTTTTTTAACTTGCAAACTGCATGTCCAGTAGTTGAAGTAAATCCAGGTAGAACATCAATGTACACCTCTTCTTCAAGATCACCATGCAAAAATGCATTTTTAATGTCATACTGCTGCAAATTCCATCCTTGATTGGATGCTAAGGAAAGTAGAACCCTCACTGTGTTCATCTTTGCAACAGGTGCAAATGTCTCAAGATAATCTATCCCATAGGTTTGAGAGTACCTCTTTGCCACCAATCTTACTTTGTACCTTTCCAAGGAACCATCTGACTTGTACTTTACAGTGAACACTCATCTGCATCCCACTGTTTTTTCCCTTCTGGCAACTTCACTAAATCCCAAGTCTTATTCTTCTTCAGTGCATCCATTTCCTCCTTCATAGTATTTTCCAGTCCTCATTCTCTGATGCCTCAACTACTATTTTAGGGATGACACTATTATTCAGGCTGGTAAGAAAGGTTCTATAATTGGGGGATAGGTTTTTGTAGGTCATAAAAAAGTATGAATGATGTTTAGTGGTGCAGGTTCTTTTTCCCTTTCTAATAGAAATCGGAAACTCAAACTCAAATTAGATTCAATATCATTATGTTCAAAAGAAGTTTCAGAATGTACCTCAAAATGTATGGGAATAGGAGCAGGAGCAGAAGAAGGGGATGATTGAATCTGCATAGGTGTCTTCCTCCTCGAATAAGTCCTTAGAGGACAAGCAGTATCCTGAACATTGGGCTGAGAAACATCATTGTTTGGTTAAAGAGTTTGAGGGTTATTAGGTTCTGCTTGTGGATAAGATGTAGTAGAAGTATAAGGAGTGGAAGAAGATGGGATGGATGGAGTATGGGGCAGGCTTATTTTCTACATAACACATAGGATTAGGAAGGTCAAAAAGAGGTTGTTGTTGAAGTAAAAAAAGTTATGTATCCTTATCTTCCCTAAAAGACATCTTCCCCTAAAGATAAGGAACAATGAAGTAACTCTCTTTTTCAACAAAAGTAACATCAGCAATAGTATAAAATTTTCTAGTAGGTGGATGGTAGCACTTGTAGCATTTTTGAGTGGAGGAATAACCAATGAAGATACACTGCACTGCCCTTGGATCAAGTTTACCTCGGTTTTAAGAATGAATGTGAAAAAAGGTAAAACACCCAAACACTCTCGGTTGAAGGTTAAGAGATAAATTGAAATGAGGAAAGAATTTTGCAAGGATTTGAATGGGACTTTTGGATTCAAGGACTTTAGTGGGTAGTCTATTCATCATATATGTAGCTGTTAAGACATCTTCCCCCTAGTATCTTTTTGGGACATTATTCTGAAATAAAAGGGGTCTAGTTATGGCAATAACATGTCCATTTTTCCTTTCTGCAGCCCCATTCTATTGGGGAGTGTTTACACACGATGACTCATGTAAAATTACTTTTTCTAAGAGATAAGGAGACATGATTTGGTTAAAATAATCTTTGACATTGTCTGATCTTATTCTCTTAATTTAAGCCTCAAACTAACTCTTTATCATGGTGTAGAAGTTTTTAAAGGTAGAGGCAACATCATATTTTTGTTTTAACAAGTATATCCAAGTAACTCTAGTATAATAATCTATAAAAGATACAAACCATCTAACTCCAGTTATGTTAGGAACAGTGGAGGGTCCCCAAACATCAATATGAATAAGATTGAAGGGGATGTTGGTCCTTTTATTATTTTCTGGAAAAGAGGAATGTTTATGTTTTGCAAGTTCACATACTTCACAATGAAATTCCTCAATATCTATGATTTTACATAAAGAAGGAAACATAGATTTTAGGAGTTTAAAGTGTGGATGACCAAGGTGAAGATGATGTAGCCAAATTTGGTCCCTATTGTTTGCAGAATTGGATAAAAAAGATGAAGGTTGAGTGTTCAAAACTCTAACTTATCCTCCAAGGTCCTCAAGGTAGTAGAGGCCATTTATCTCTCTAGCACGCCCAATCATCCTCTTCGTTTCTTGCTCCTGAAAAATACATTGTGTAGAATGAAACAAAACACTGCAATTAATATCCTTGACAAGTATTGGGATTGAAACAAGGCCGGTAAACAATCTTGGGACATGTATAACATTTTTAAGTAAGAAATTTTTACTAATGGCAACATCTCATTGACAAGCTACTGTTACCATAGTACCGTCATCAGCTGTGATTTTTCCTGTTGCTAGGACAGGGTGTGTAGGTGAGAAATTTAAGGGAAGAATTGGTCATATGATCGGTTGCTCCCAAGTCTATTACCCAGAAATTTTGGGTAGGTATGGAAGATTCCAAGGCATTAGAGTTTTGAGAAGAGAAAACAAGATTGCATGTACCTGCAGTTGATGGATTTTCTAAGGATTCCAGTAGTGTCTTCAATTTTTCTACTTCTTCTCAATTGAACTCAACAAACTGTTCATCAGATTCCTTAGCTACCTCTCTGGTTACAAAGGCTCTGCTCTACCCTCTTGCTGATGCTCCTTTCTTTGGGAAGTTTTTATTTGTTGACTGGGGCTTTCCATGTAACGTTTAGCACCTCTTTTAGTGTGCTGAGTTTTTTTGCAGTAGGTACACCATAAGGAATCCATATTTATTATCCTTGTTGTCTCATATCTACCTTTAAAATTTTCCAGACGTGTCGGTCCTTCAGAAACTGCCTTAGTCACTAAAGCTGAACTTTCTACTTGATTGTTTTCAATCACCATCACTCATCTTCTTCCTTCTTTAGCACGAACAATAGCAATAGCTTCATTTAACGAGGGCAGATCTTCTTTTCCTAAAATCTGAACCCTCACTGCATCAAATTCTATATTTAGTTCAGCAAGAAAGTCATAAATTCTATCCTTTTTGACACGCGTCGTATAGTGCCAAAAAAATATCCTTAAACTCAAATAAATAAGAATTAAAATAGTATAGCGAGAGTAAGGGTCGATCCACAGGGAATAGGAATTCTAACACCCTTTCGTTCTGACTTAGACCAAGAAACCTGTAAAAATAAAAGGGGGTTTTTAGAGAAGTGATTTGAGTAATAAATAAAAATAATAAGAACGGAAAATAAAAACTGAAAATGGATTATGGATTGAATTAGCCTCAAGCTACGCTTTGCCACGACATCCTCGATCACTGAAATTGATTTTTCTTCAACTTTCTTGCTGGTTACAGTCTACAAGGCTCAACCCTTGCAACTTACTTCTCTTGGGTAAATTCGAATCCCAGGGCAATCCTTGAAGTCAAGCTTTAATTGGTTAGCTACGGCAATCGATGCTAACTCAAATATGAGTTAGTGCTGGAGAAGCCCGTGCTCGGATAATCGTCTCGATGAGAATTGTTTCCGATTTTGACTCTCTTTAGTGGACCGCCACTAAGTTTGTTCTTAGGGAGTTGAATTGGCTACAAGCTTTTCCTCGTCCCCAACGATGGATCTAAACCACTTCAACCCGATGCGCGCTCTCGGAATGAAACAATTGAGATGGCTAAAGATTAGGTCGATTGCCTAATCAATTTTACAGAGAATCTAAAAAAGAGTTTTTGAAGGATTGAAGTACTTTTCTAATCTCACGAGTTTAGTCGGGTTTGACGTTGCTTTTGGCTAAAGGGGATTTAGTTAAGCATGGTTGGTGAAGAAACCATACTTAATTAAATAAAGAAAGAAATGGAGAAAATGGAAATGAAGAAAATAGAGAGCTTTTATTAAACTCAAGGAAGAAGATAACAATGAATAACTGATGATTTAATTCACCCCCAAAGTGGGGTATTTATAGTAGTTGAAAACCCTAAAAACCTAATATGATAAATCCCAAATTTAAATTAAATTACAAAAGATAAATATCCAAGTTTTGAATTTTAAAATAAAAATCCGGATGATAAGCTATCTGATAAGTGGACTGATAAGCTATATGCGTTGCTGACGTCAGCTTCTAGAAGATGCTGACGTGGCGCCCAGTCAGCATTCATGCCCTGGTTCATGCCCATGAATCTGCCCACGACTCCAGTATTTTCTGCAGCATTCCAACTTATTTCCAGCATTACGTAACCTGCACGAGAACAACATAAAAATAGCCCAATTAAGTCCTTCAAACATATATTCGATCAAAATAAGGACTAAAAACATAACCAAAATAAATACTTATCAAATTCCCCCTCACTTATCCGATGCTTGTCCTCAAGTATCTCAAAATTAAACAAACTTAAGTTCAAGTTTTCATCCTTAATTTCACGAATTCTCAAAGGTTTCAATATGATTAAGGATCTAAATATGAAAGAAAACTAAGGAGCAAAAATATATAAATGGCAAGATTAAGAATTTGAAGCAAAAAAGATATTCTAAAACCCTACTAACATCAATGATGCAAACCAAGTACCCTCACAAGGATTCGCTCATGTCACTCAAAGTGTTTAAGGGTAGAGAAAATTCACTTGAGCCAAAACTAATTAGAGCATTACCATAGGCTTTTGGTTAAATCTAATCTCCACTACTAACATGAATGTGATGCAAAAATCAAGATGTGTTAAAGAAGGGTTGTACTGGGGCTAAGGTAAGGGTAGGATAAAGGCTGAAAATAAGGGTTAAAATTCAAGACAAAAATCATTCCAAAAATATATTCGAAACTTCTTTTTTTTCTTTTTTTCGAACTAAAACTGTTTTACAGTGTATTTTTTTTCGAACTGCACTATTTTTTCTGCAGACTCGAACAATTTCCTGCACCTTCTTTTTATGCACTGCATATTCGAACAGTTCTGCACAGTTTTTTTTCTGCACAATATTTTTTCTGCTACTGGACTGCATTTATTCGAATATGTTTTATTCTTTTTTTGAAGACGATTTTTTCTTGAAAAGGGGACAAAAATAATGGAATTAAGAAAAAAAAGATTATGCTAAAATGTGGTGATTTTCAAGAAAAAGGCCAAGGCTCAAAAATTGTTTCAGTAGAGGAAATTAATTAAAGAGTATGCAATTTGTTTGGGAAGAGAAATGGTTAAAACCTAGTGCCTCTATCATATTTAAGCATCATATTCAATCAATGTAATCTCAAAAAGAATTTAAACACAAGTTCTAGAATGCAACTAATTTAGCTAGGCACACTCAAAGAAACAAAGAGCAAATATAATGCATGCTCATTAGGCTCAAAAACTCACAAATTTGTCTTGTGTACTTAGGTAAGCATCATGACAATTAATAGTGCAAGGAATGCCATAAAAAGGATTTAAAGGAAAAAATTTAATCATGTCACAATCTATCATGCAACTTAAAATTTCTAACAAGAGAGATACAAAATCATACAGAAACAATGAGACAATGTCAAACTAAGGATTTAAAAAGTAAATTAAATTAAATTAAATCAAGAAATCAAGAGAAACACCAAAATGGATAAGCAAGATAAAAAATTGATAAGCATATCTCCCTCCCCTCACTTAAATCATTTTGCCTCAAAATGAACATAAAATAAAATACAAAAGAGAGAGGGTGAAAATACTCCCCGATTGCAGAAGAGCATGTTTCGGTAGTGAGCTCCGAGTATAGTGTAGGGGCGGAGGCGAGCTTGCTCTCGACTTTGGACCATGGTGGTGGTAATGGTGGACGATCGGGTGATGAAGGTTAAAGATGAAGTGATAATGGCGGCTGCAGAATAAAGAAAAAATAAGGGAAAATTATGTTAATTTTTTTTAAAATAAAAGGGTAAAAAATTTGCAAAAGGATAATTTTATTTTAAAATTTTAGATATAGTTGATAAAGATATATATATATATATTAAAAAGATATATAAATATAGATTAATAATTTAAAAGATATATATATTATGATTTAAAATCAATAATAATAAAGATAAGGGTTAAATTTAAAAATAAATAAGATAATAGATAGATAAAGATATATATATATATATATATATTTAACTTACGTAAATTAAAAAAAATATTATAAATAATATATAATAAATTTAAATTAGTAATAATAACTATATTATTAGGAGGAAGTAAATAATAAATGCTAAAAAGAAAAGATAAAGGAAAAGTAGATGTGGGTTTTAAAAATAAGAAGAAGAAAAATAAGAAAAAATTCGAAACTGAAAATATCAAAATCAAGAAATAAATAAAATGGGTTGCCTCCCATCCAGCGCTTGTTTATCGTCATTAGCTCGACGACCTGGTTCAGACTACAGGCATTGCGACAAATACTTCTTCCAGTTCTTGCGCTTTATCCAACTGAGTATTTCCCAGGACATTCTCTAGCAATCCTTCCGGGTAAATTATGGATTTGTCCACCAGTTGTATGGTTACTTTTGTATCCTTCAAAGGCTTGGTCCTTCAATTTCGGCGGTAACCTTCGCTGAAAAACTGTCGATACGTGTTCTCCTAGATTAACTTTTTCAACTCCTATAAGACGACGTTTGTTAGTACATAAATCTTTCAAAAATTTAGCATACCTTGAGATTTTTCGGATTACGTCAAGGAGTGGGATATTGATTTCCACTTTTTGAAACATATCTAGGATCTCCTTTTCTTCAGCTTGTTTGTCTCTTTTCATTAATCTCGGCGGGAGGGGTGGTCGGACGGCATAAGGGGATGGTTCAGAGATCGGGTTTGGTGTATCTTTTTTATCGAGAGATATTGTCTTTTCTTTACCTTTTTTTTGAACGCCTTCTTCCGTGGCTTCTGGTTCGACGATGGTACCGCTTTGTAGAGTGATGGCATTCACACTCTATCTTGGATTGGGATCCGTTTGAGAAGGTAATTTCCCTTTGGATTCTAAGCGACTTACCGCTAACGTCAGTTGACTTATTTGTTTGTCAATTTCTTCAAAGTGAGCTTCGGTCCTTAGTTGAAATTTTTCTTGGGCTAGCGCTAACTTTTCAACAATTGACTCCAACGATGGCTTATGCGGTTGATATTGTTGTGTTGCAATTGGTTGATAAGCTTGATTTGGCCTCTGGTTTTGTGCGTAACCAAAGCTTGACTAGTTTCTCCAACCCTGATTATATGCATTTCCTATGGCGTTGGCTTGGGCGATATCATCTTCCTGAATCATCGGACAACAGTCTGTCGGATGTTCTGGACTGGTACAGATTCCACAAAGTCTAGTTGTTTTCCTCTTATCTACAACAAGAGTTTGCACTATTTCAGCTAATTTATCAATCTTATTTTCCAAAGAAACTGCACTTACCTCGCGAACCCTTCAAGATGGTTCGCTAGATTGATTGAATCTTTGCGAGTTGGCGGCCATGGTTGATATCAGTGTTTTAGCCGTTGTTGGTGTCATGTTGACTAGAGCTCTGCCACTTGCTGCATCTATTACTTTCATATCCATAGGCGTCAATCCTTTATAAAAATACTGGATGAGGGTTTGTTCCGACAATCCATGTTGTGGACAATTTGCACACAACTTTTTAAATCTCTCCCAGTATTCATATAAAGATTCAGCTTCTTTTTGTTGAATGCTCAGGATGCTGCATCTAATCTCGTTTGCTTTAGCTGCAGGGAAGAACCTATCAAGAAAAAGTTTAGCCATGTCAGTCCATGTTGTAACAGAATTAGGGGGTAAATTAAATAACCAATCTTTCGCTATATCAGCTAAGGAAAATGGAAAAGCTCTAAGTTTGATTTGGTCATCGGATACTCCCTGTGGCTTTGTGCTTAGACAAACCAAGTGAAATTCCTTCAAATGTTTGTGAGGATTTTTTGTTGGCAAGCCGTGAAAGGTAGGTAGGAGGTGGATTAAACCCGTTTTTAGCACGAACGGTGTTTCGCCATTCGGGAAGGTTATACACATCGATTGCTGGCCATCGGGCGTCGCATTTAGTTGGCGAATGGTTTGATTTTCGTCTCCCATTAGATCGGGCTCGTAATTCGACTTTGCTTCGGATGTGATTTCTAGATCGCACTCAAATCTTTGCTGGCGTCTTTTGTTTTTCTTTTTCCGAAGTGTTTGTGCGTTCAACTTTCTGGCTAGTGCTTCGATTTCCGGGATGAGTTCAAATTGTTCTCCCGGATTGCTCCTGGTCATAAATCAAATAAAATGATATTAGTACTTTGCCGTATTCCCCGGCAACGGCGCCAATTTTGACATGCGTCGTATAGTGCCAAAAATAAATCCTTAAACTCAAATAAATAAGAATTAAAATAGTATAGCGAGAGTAAGGGTCGATCCATAGGGAATAGGAATTCTAACACCCTTTCGTTCTGACTTAGACCAAGAAACCTGTAAAAATAAAAGGGGGTTTTAGAGAAGTGATTTGAGTAATAAAGAAAAATAATAAGAACAGAAAATAAATATTGAAATTGGATTGTGGATTGAATTAGCCTCAAGCTACGCTTTGCCACGACATCCTCGATCACTGAAATTGATTTTTCTTCAACTTTCTTGCCGGTTACAGTCTACAAGGCCCAACCCTTGCAACTTACTTCTCTTGGGTAAATTCGACACCCAGGGCAATCCTTGAAGTCAAGCTTTAATTGGTTAGCTACGGTAATCGATGCTAACTCAAATCTGAGTTAGTGCTCGGATAATCGTCTCGATGAGAATTTTTTCCGATTTTGACTCCCTTTAGTGGACCGCCACTAAGTTTGTTCTTAGGGAGTTGAATTGGCTACAAGCTCAAATTTTATTTTGAATTTTGAGTCGAGTTTATGAAATTATGAGTCGAGTATTTTCACATCAAACCAAAAAAATTAATTTTTTCGAGTCAAGTCAAGTTATTGGAATTTCTATTTTATAATTCAAACTTTATTTTGAATTTTTGAGTCGAGTATTTTCACATCAAACCTAAAAATTTAATTTTTTCGAATCAAGTCGAGTGTTGCACTCCCCTACATATAATTTTTAATTTTATCTGTGTTTGTCCCAACTCAGCGTCTGGATCGATATCAACTTTTGAACAATGTTGATTTCATTTCACGTCTACTACTCTACTTTCACGCCTAGCTTATGGGTTAGTATCTTTTGCTTTACACAGGATAAAACATCTATGCCATATGAACCAGTTTACAGCGATGCACAAGCAAGGTATATTTTTGTGATTAAATGGTTAGTGAATAGCACATTTTCTTTTTTATGTATATATAAATTATATACATATAATATGGCGGTATTCGAGATGGAAATTGGATGTGGTTTTATGGGTGATATTTACTGTAGCATTTCATGCTTGGGACAAACACGGATTAAAATTAAAAATTATATGTAGGGAAGTGCAACACTCGACTTGATTCAAAAAAATTAAAATTTTAGGTTTGATGTGAAAATACTCGACTCATAATTTTATAAGCTCGACTCAAAAATTCAAAATAAAGTTTGAATTATAAAATAGAAATTCCAATAACTCGACTTGACTCGAAAAAATTAAATTTTTTGGTTTGATGTGAAAATACTCGACTCATAATTTCATAAACTCGACTCAAAAATTCAAAATAAAGTTTGAATTATAAAATAGAAATTCCAATAACTCGAATTTTGTAGTAGTTAGTGGACTAAATTTTTAAGTTTGAGTTATTAAATAGGAGCAATTTGGGCACCTAAGTTTCAAAGGATATACTTTGGGCACCTATTTTTCATCTAAGCATTTATAATATTATTGTACTAATTGATTGTAAAGTTTTAAGTTTGAAAAATGAATTTTTAAAAATTTAAGGGTGAAATTATAAAGAAACATTTTTATTAGTGACTATAATGTTTAGTTTTTAAAATTGAGGAGAAAAAATGTACATGAGATAAATTTTAATGGCTATTGCAGTAATTTATCCTTATTTTTTCGTTAATTAATTCTGCCACATCAGCAATCCGTTAGGGGACTAACGGACTATAACGTCGGAGTGACTAAGTATTTACACATCGAAAACGTAGATGACCACTTATTGGTACTTTTCAAAAGTGGTGACTAAATATGTACAAACGGGAAACGAAAGTGACCCCTGCAGTAATTTACCCTTTAATAAAAAGGGTTTTTATTTTTCAAATGCTTGTAATTACCATAATGTCATTAATGAGAATAGTCATCTTCCACTGTTCCAAAATTCATGGAATTTTGAGTTTTCAAATTAAAATTGGATTCAACATAAAATATTTGTTTTGAAAACACAAAGCTCAAATAATGTTATTTTAATTATGAAACTAAAACCCGAAATATTATTTTAATATTATTTTCACCCGACTCCCAAACTCGGGTGTTACAAACCCCGTTTCAACCCATGGGTAGCTTCCATTACTTTGTAATCCTCAATCAAACCTTCACATATATGCTTACCCACTTTTACTTCCTCATCTCTTATAAGCATTTCGTCAAACACCTTCTCCGCATGCATAACGTCATTCTCCGAATTAATTTTCGGTGTAGCAGCTGGTACCAATGTTGTTGCAATCAACTCTTCTTCAACCCGTTCAACTAGCTCAAGAGTCGCCTCATCCGTTACCGACACGTCCAAAATTCCTTTTCGAGCTGCTCGATTGTCCCAAAACCACAACCTCATCAACAGGTGAAGCTAATTCCAACCCCGTCTGTTCCACCGGCGATTCGCCCACAATCCCATTGGATGAACCAACCTTACCACCAACGATTCAAGTAATGCACAGATCTCATGCAGCTCAGTACGAACATCACTGAACGTCGAACAAAGCTCTTGAACCATAGCCAAGATGTGTGGCTTCTGATACCTTTGATATAGTATAAACTAAATAAACAAGCTAAAGCTCAGATTAAGAAGTAAACAATCTGAAGAAGAAGGGGAAATAGAGATATTCAAAGAAGAAAGGGGATAGAGACAAAGAACACAATTTTTCATTTCAATTGATTCGATAAAAACAAACCTAATACAATTTGGGATTTAAACCCAATCCTAAACGCAAGACGACGTCGTTTAAAATAAATCTAAACTAATAAAATGTGTCACTTTATTAAACTAAAAATAGCGCATAACATTCCATTATCGCTAAAGAGTGCAGCCTTAAACCGAAATGCTTCACCACATTAACACTTAATTGAGGCGAGTACACCAGTGGTTTCAAACGACGAAAGAACCACCGGAAGTGGCGGTCAGTGGCGGCAGTGATGATGGCGCGATGTCTTTCGGTTCGCGTTCAAGAGGAAGTTAACCGGATAAAAAGAGAGGGGAGGAGGAGAGCATCATCTCGATTGTCCCGGTTCGTCTGACGAGCCACCAGAATAAAGATGGTGGCAGCGAAAGAAAGAAGCAGCGGCTTGGTCTTGCAGTTGAAAAAGAATTTGTTTTAGGTGATGAATATGCAAATAAGGACCCGATTTTGACTCATATGGTTCTCAACGATTCGCTCTAGATGCTGCTCCAAGTCCAACCCGTGAAGCGAGAACCACACCACCTCGGTCCAAGCGGCAAATCACAGTTCAAATGGCCTAATCTATAAGAGGGAATGAGGGATGGGGACGAGTCTGGTCTGTTTTTTTTCCGACCCGAACCCATCCTGAAAATAATTACCCTAAATTCGACTTGATCCGACTTCGTACTTTAAAAAACTCAACCAAAAAGTGTATATCAAACCCCACCCGATCTATAAAAAAATCAAGAGTAAAGTGTCAAAATGGTCACTAAACTTTGTTAAGAAAATAAAATGGTTACCAAACTTTCAAATATAACAAAATGACAATTAAATTTTGTGTTTTGTAACAAAATAGTAACTCGGCAGTTAAAGGTCATTAAATACTTAAGTGGCTGTTATAAAACTTTGAATAATAGCGCGTTTAGTCTTTCATATTTACACATTCAATCAATTTAGTTCTAATTCGAAAAAATTTAATAAATTTATCCTTTATTATTTTTACATTCTTTCAATTTAATACCACTTATAATTAAAAATAATATTAAATATTTAAATCTCCACTTCGTAACCGCGGTAAGAGAAAGATGCAGCAATGGATGTGCCTATAGTTTTCTCACACTCTCATATCTCATTGTTGGCCTTTATATAAGCAGTGTGCGCGGCGAATGGTTAAGCCATGAAGATGGTTAATTTATTAGCTTTTGCCATCTCCCGTCTGCCACTACCAATGATCGATCAACACACACCTTTCAGTTTGGCCTGTATATGGATGGACTGCTTATAGCCAACACCTTCACAATTTATGTTCTTCATTCTTATGATTATCCATGTATATCATCAACACACACTAATAACCTTTCCATGTCAGTGTCACCATATGTATATACACTACCATTCATCCATCTTGTATACATTTGTGTGATTATTTAAAAATAAATTATCGCGTGCCAACACGGCTACACGGATTGGTTTAATTAGTTGATTACTTGTTAATACTCTAGCAAGAGCTGAATTTCTGAGTGTCATCAGTGATCTCATTTAGCTTCTCATAAATTGATAAATGTTACCGTTTAGCCAGGTACTAAGTTAGCCGGAAAATGACTTAAAAATACCTTTTAATAAAATTATTATTAAATTTGTTATTTGTTGTTTTTATCTTTTCGTAGTATAACTAAAAATCATTATTTAATATTCGAATACGAGACTAAACGAATCCATTTAAAAATAAATTATCACTCCACCCGTAAATATTGGTTGAACAAATTTAACTAATATAATCTTTTACATAAAATATTTTTGTTCACTCACATCATAGGTACGACAAAATCTAATATATTCAATATATATCATACGATGATCTCGTATATATTTCTTTAATTACATAAAATAATGATATCTTTAAGAGTATAATATATCCTACCAGGACACACATAGGTTAGAATTTGCTTATTTAATATCGTTGGACGAAGAGATTAGTTCAAAAACAAGAAAGGTTTGTCCATGTTAGAAGAAAATGAGTTCTTTAGGACCAAATTGAAATAATGTGTAAATAATGAGGGTTAAAATTATTGATTTTTTTTAATTAAGACTAAATTTATTGAATGTGTAAATATAAAGGACCAATATGCTAATACAAAGTTTCATAACAATCACGGTAAGTATTTAACGGCCTTTAACGACCGAATTACCATTTTGTTACAAAACATAAAGTTCAATTGTCATTTTGTAACATTTGAAATTTTGGTTACTATTTTATTTTTAACAAAGTTCAGTGATCATTTTGGTACTTTACCCAAAAATCAATTTTAGGGATCTAATTGTAAAAATAAATTTTAGGGACCAAATAATAAATAAAATATCAAATTTAAGGACCTGATTATAAACAAAAATCAATTTAAGGACCAAATTACAACATATCCCTAAATATATATAAGAAAATTACACTATTAATCTCGTGTCGGATAATTTTTACCTTAAACTCGAACACGACCTCACCCTTAATAAAAATTTGACTCGAACTCGATATTTTTACAAAAAAAAATAATTGACTCGATCAAGTTGAAACCCAACCAGTCAGGTAATATGCTCATCCGTATCTATAACATTGCACTTAAGCTACTAAACCTTTGAGTAACTTTTCTTTTTGTTTGTTTACTTATTTATTTTTATATAGGTATAACATCAAAAAATGTTTCTAACATTTGATTGAATAATCACTTTAGTCTTTATTCCTTTTTAAAGCACTTTAACCCTTCAATGTTTCATTTTGGGTTAAAATAGCCTTTTGTGAATGAAAAATGTTAATCAACTCATGATAAAAAACTTGAAATGACTTGACAGAATGACACGTCAGTAGAAAAAATAATTTTATATTATATATAATTTTATAAAAAGTATTTTTTGACAGATGTGTCATTCTGTGAAGTCAGCACCGTTGTTTATATCCCAATGCTATGTCAGTGTGCTCAGCCATGTAAATTTGTCACGTCATTTATTGTTAGTTGAGTAACAATTTTTAGCTATGAATGGGTCATTTGGCCTAAAATGAAACGTTGAGCGTAAGTGGTTCACAAAAAAGAATATGGACCAAAGACTATCTACTCAAACGTTAGGGACATTTTTTGACATTATGGCTTCAAGCCCGTCCTTAAGATGGGCTATAAGGGAGATGGTCCAGGGCCCACTGTCCTTAATTATAAGTGTCTAACTTTAATAATTTAATTTTTCTCTAACATTTATTATTAGGGGCCAATTTTTTTCAATACTTATTGTAAGGAATTTACTATTAAAATTTATTTTTTCTAATACTTGTTATTAGGGCACCATTTTTTAATACTTGTTATAAAGGACCTATTTTGTTTTCAATATTTGTTATTAGGCCTACTCTTAAAATAAATTTTTTTCAATGATTGTTATCATGGGCCCAATTTTTTGCAATACTCGTTATTAGTGACCCAATTTTTTATAGGCATAATGCCAAATAATGCTTATAATGTTTGACTGAATAGTCACTTTGGCCCCTAATCTTTTTTTTTGAAGCAATTTATCCCTCAACGTTTCATTTTGGGTCAAAATACCCCCCTTTGAATGAAAACTGTTAGTCAATTGACGATAAACAACTTGAAATGACTTTGAAAAACGACACGTCAAAAGAAAAATATTTTATATTTTATACAATTTTTAAAATCATTTTTTGACTGATGTGTCATTTTGTAAAGTTAGTATATTTGCCTATATGACACTGCTATCGCAACGTGTAGTGCCATGTAGGCTTGCCACATCATTTCAAGTCATTTATCGTTGGTTGACTAACAATTTTTATCCGCAAAGGGGCCATTTTGACCCAAAATGAAACATTAAGGGTTAAATTGCTACAAGAAAAAGAATATGGGCGTAAATGAAAACGCAGTCAAACGTTAGGGGCATTTTTGGCATTATGCCTTTTTATAATATTTGTTATTAGAGGTCTACTCTTAAAATGCAATTTTTTTTTCAATATTTGTTACTAAGGGTCTAATTATTTTTTCGAAACTTGTTATTAGGGTCCAATTTTTCCAATATTTGTTATTAGGTACATACTATTAAAATTTAATATTTTTCCAATACTTGTTATTAGAGCCCAATTTTTTTCTAATGCTTATTTTTAGAGGTAGGGATGTTCAAATCCGGGTACCAGGACTTTCGGGTACCCAGTTCTTCGGGTATCATATTTGTTGGCCCATTTTTGAGCCCGTGATTATCGGGTACCGGATACCCGATTTACATTTTTTTTATTTTTTTAATTTTAAAAATTAAAAAATTATCACATATAAAACACATAAAATTTAAAGGTTTGTAATACTTAATCCAAATACCTTTAAAAATCACAATTTCTTCTAATATATTTACAACTCTAAATGATTACAATAATAGAAAAACTTAGAGTGATAACACATAATCCAAACCTATTTATAAACCATCAGCTTTTGTTCTAATATTTTTGCAACTCTAAATGTTGCTGGATTTTGCAGTGTTGAAACATTTATGCCTTAAAGGTGTTTAAAGGTGTTTGCAACTTTGATTTTCATATATTTCCGGGATAGGAAGAAAAAAAAAAACAAAGGAATATGGTATGAATCGATTATGCTAAAGCCTAAAGAAGAAACTTACACGGGGATGAAGAAGAAATATATTTTAATTTCAAATATATTCGGGTAACCGGGATATACTCGGCTACCCGAAAATTTAAGATTTTACGACCCGGCCCGACCTGGAAAATAGCGGGCCAGGTACCCGACCCGAGAAGTAAAAAAAATATTTAAAAAATCTGAATTTTTTTATCGGGTTGGCGGGTCAACGGGTCGAGTCATCCGACTTGGGTATTTTTGAACACCTCTAATTAGGGGCATACTCTTAAAATTCATTTTTTCAATACTTGTTATTAGGGGACTGATTTTTTAGTTCGCCCTTTGGCCACCAAAATTTCATGAATGGATAGAGCTTATATTGTAAAAGCATCAACCCAGATGTCACATTTAAGCCTCAAGCCTAAACCACAACTATAAAATTTCAACCTAATTCAGCCTAAAACACATTTCATTGTTCATAAAATCCATGAATTCAAATATTCCAAACATAGATAAGTATTTAAAACGTTACATTGGAGCTCCATTTGAAAATACAATTATAAAAGCATTCGACTTACGATTTAAATCCAAAATATGAGTTACAATACAAAACATAGGGTCATATGAATACATAGCCCAAATATATCTAAGTTCTGCACTATGAACAAGTCGATGTTGAAGTCCTACACCGATGGTGCTCCAATAATACACGAGCCAACCTACTAACATGCAAACAGAAACAACAATTCCGAACGTTGAGCTAAAGAAGCTCAGTGGATACACTTCCACTCAACCATGCTCATGCAAATCATAAATATGAGCATGTAGCGAAAGATGATATCATAGCAATACAATAAAAACATAGGGCATTACCTCTTGATAAGCTCTCAAATGTGATACTTTTTAATTGTTATTTTTTTTAGTTTTTAGGATTTCTTGCTACCTAATCCATTTCATTTTGCTATATTTTGTGCAAGGGACCTAATTCTGGAAAACATCAGCAAAAGAGGGCATTTCTGCAGTCTTTTTATTATTCTGATCATGACTGGCATCGTGGGCACGAAACTGGGCACGACGCGGCTGACGTAGCAGATGCGTGGCGACTTCTAGAAGCTTCTGGAACGTTCTGAGAGATCTTATCAACTTATCCGTTTAGATTATCTGCATTTAAATTTCAAAATATTTGAATTGTTTTATCTTTATTTTATTATTTTAAATTTTCTTATCTTTTATCTTTGTAAATCCAAGCCTATAAATACCACTCCTTGGTAAAGGCTTAGGCATCAATCAATTAGTTTTCACCTTCTAGCTTTGAGTTTTTTTTATCTTTGTAAACATTTTTCTAGTTTTAATTAAAAGTTCTTCTTTTTTTTCTTATTTTCTTTGTTTCGTTTATTTTATGTTATTTAATTATTTTTCCAAAACCAACAAGTTAAGCATGATAATCAATATCATGCTTAGCTAAATCTTTTAAGCCAAGAACCAGCCAAGTCAATTCGATTCGTGAGGATTGAACTTGCTTAAATTATTTTGGGAAATTATTTTTATCTTTCTGCTTAGATAGTTTGGCAATCGGCCTTACTAAAGGTTTTTAACCGTTTTTCAAATCAAAAAGAGCTCGTTGGTCTGGAATCGTTTAAAAACATAGTTGGGAGGAAGGATCGCCTGTGGCAAATTTCGACTTCCTGTGAACACTCTTAGCGGCGGTCCGCTAAGGAAAGATAAAATCAGAAGTGATTCTATTTTAGACAATTTCTGAGTCGGGTTTCTCCTACTTTTATTCTAAATATTTTAACGGCGATACACGTGGTTGATTTATTTAAGAACCATCTTTCGAAGATAGACTTGGGAGGATTGGTTACTCGAGAGAGAAACAAGTTACGACGGGTTGGGCCTCGTAGACTATAACCGACATGATCCCCGAAATAAAAATCTATTTCAGTGATCGAAAGAATTGAAGGAGCTGGTTCGAGGCTATTTCACATACTTGGTTTTTCTTATTATTTTTAATTCTTGCATTTTATTTTATTACTTCACTCAAAATCAAATAACTCCCCCAATTTTATTTAATTACTTTGTAGATATTCTTGGAAGTACTAATCGAAGCAGTCTTCAGTCAATAATTCCAGCTAATCTCCCTGCGGATCGACCCTCTTTCCCTATATCTATTTAATTTCTTTGTTCTATTATTTATTGAAAGAGGTTAATTTATTTATTTATTTTTGACCGGTTAAACGACGACTTGTCAAAATTGGTGCCGTTGGCAGGGAGATTTACTTTTGGCACTTTTAACTGATTTTGTTTTTTATGACCAGGAAAAACCCAGGTACTTTAGCTCCATACAACCCAGAAATCGAAGCAAGCGCTCGTATAAATCACGACGAAACACTTCGACGAAAGAAACAACAAACCACATGACGATCCGAACAGGAATCCACTTCTGAAACCACACAAATTGAAGAACCTACACTAGAACCAGAATCGATGGTAGATCAAACAATTCGAGAGCTGAACGCGGCCCCTACCGTGCAACAACCACTCTGCATCGCTTTTCCTCAAGGCGATACTCCTTTCCAGCTCAAAACGGGATTAATCCACTTACTCCCTACTTTTAATGGTCTCCCTTCTGAAAGCCCACACAAACACCTTGCCGAATTTCATATGGTGTGCAGCAGCATGAAACCACAAGAGATCTCGGAGGACCAAATAAAACTAAGGGCTTTTCCTTTTTCCTTTGTCAGAACGGCTAAAGAGTGGTTATTTTACTTACCTCCAAATTCAATTAATACATGGCCTAATCTCTCTCGTGTTTTTCTTGACAGATACTTCCCTGCGGAAAAAGCGACATAAATTAGGCGAAACATATTGGGAATCCAACAAATGCACGATGAATCACTATACGAATATTGAAAGAGATTCAAAAAGTTGTGTGCAAGTTGTCCGCAACATGGCTTATCCGAGCAAACACTCCTTCAATACCTATACGAAGGAATGTTACCAATGGACAAAAAGATAGTAGACGCAGCAAGCGGTGGCGCGCTCGTTAACATGACCCCTACTACAGCGAGAACATTAATCTCCACGATGGCTGCTAATTCGCAGCAATTTGGTTCTGCAAGTGAACCCAGCCGACAGGTTTAAACAATAAGCACAATTTCATTAGAGAATAAGATAGACAATTTAACTAATATTGTGTATTCTCTTGTTTCAGGGGAGATAGGAGCTGCTCAGGTATGCGGAATATACACTATGCCAGATCACGCAACCGACTTATGCCCATTGCTGCGGAATACATCTGGTGCCCAAGTTAACGCCATACACAACTTTCCCGGACCTCCCCAAAGACCCTATAACCC
This sequence comes from Hibiscus tridactylites, assembly GCA_958450335.1. Classification (NCBI taxonomy): domain Eukaryota; kingdom Viridiplantae; phylum Streptophyta; class Magnoliopsida; order Malvales; family Malvaceae; genus Hibiscus; species Hibiscus tridactylites. The sequence goes on along the minus strand of OY288287.1, from coordinate 56,132,268 downwards.
ACATAGCAATACATTCAATCCCGGTTGGAGAGATCACCCAAACTTGAGCTACGGTAATCAGAACCCGAATTACCAACCTAGGCAACAACCTCCCCACCAAAACCAAGCACCCCAAGAATCCTCGCTTGAGTCTATTGTTGAGAGATTGGCAGTTTCGCAGGAAATATTCCAAACCCAAACACAATCTCATCTCCAGCAAATCGACAAACAAATAAGCCAACTAGCTCAAGCCGTTAGCCGTCTAGAATCCCAGGGAAAGTTACCATCCCAAACCAACCCAAGGGAAAACGTTAGTGTGATAACTTTGCGTGGTGGAACAGTGATATTGCCTAAACCGCCCAAGCAAGATGAGCGAAAATCCGATGAACCAGGAAACTCTTCGGAAGACCAGAACGACAAGTCTCCTCCCACCGCAGGTAATGCCAAATCTAAAATTATTGTTTCTACTTACGAACTTGTTCCTCCTTTTCCAGGTAGATTGGTGAAACGAGATAAAAAGGAGGAAGAGGAGGAAATTTTGGATATATTCAAGAAGGTGGAAATTAATATTCCACTTCTTGATGTTATTCGGAAAGTGCCCAAATACGCAAGGTTTCTGAAGGACTTATGCACAAACCGAAGACGACTATTCGGAAATGAAAAAATTAACCTTGGTGAAAATATTTCGGCCATCTTTCAAAAGTCGTTGCCGCCAAAGTACAAGGACCAAGGTATGTTTGCGATTCCCTGTAAAATTGGGAATGTTGGGATAAAAAGAGTGATGTGCGATTTAGGCGCATCTATCAACGTCATGTCGTTAAGCGTTTACAACAAAATTTCGACTGAACCATTGAAAGAAACGCGAGTGACGGTTTAATTAGCCGATCGATCAGTCATCTACCCCGAGGGTGTACTAGAAAACGTGTTGGTACAAATAAAAAATCTTATTTTCCCTGCTGATTTTTATATTATTGACATGGAAAATGATCGCAGCAATAACGGATCCGAAATCTTGCTTGGCCGACCTTTCCTATCAACCGCGCATACAAAGATTGATGTCTGCGACGACATCTTTACTATGGAATTTGATGGGGAAGTAGTTAAATTTGATATGTATAAAGCTATGAAGTATCCTGATTCGGTCGCAAGTTTAAATTTCATTGGCATTATAGATCTGTTAGCTGATGATTTGATCGAAACTGATTTTTGTTATGACTTTTGTAGGGAATTCGCGGATCTCGATGATGAAAATATAGGCGAAATCTTTCAACTCTTTCTTCCCTTTCTGATTTTCAATTAATTCCAACTCGATCTAAACATTTTCCCTCAATTTTGCATGAACCAAAGTCGAAGTTAGATCAATTCAATTATATATTTTTAGGTGACAACCAAACTTTGCCAATCATCATCTTGAGTAAGTTGTCGCATCGGGAAGGAGGTAGAAGCTTAGTTGTTGCTTTGCGCACAAATTAAATATGAAGGAAGGCGTTAAAACGACAAGGGATGGACATCACCGTTTATTTGAAGAATTTTCTATTGAAGAACCAAAAATTTAGCAAAGGTCGTCGAGCTAAACGACGTTAAACAAAGCGCTAAATGGGAGGCAACCCATTCTTTTCATTTTCGTTAATTTTAATTTTCCTTTTTTTTTAATTTTCAGCTTTTATTTTTATTCTTTTTTCTTGCTTTCTTCCAGGCTTTCCACCACCGCTGGCCCATGCAACTCCCATCGTGCTCCTTCTCCTCGTTCACCGTCTCCCTCATTCCACTCTATGCCAACGGTGGACTCAATTTCATCACTCACGGGGAGTATCTTTTACCCTTATTTGTTCCTCATTTTCTTTATTTTTATTTTGAATTGGGGCAATTCATTTAAGTGAGGGGGAGGGTAGCAAAACCACTTGTCTTGCTTGTTTGATATATGTTTAACTTTGGTTTAACTTTGAGATGAAATTTTTCTTGACATTGCTTGATATCCAGCATGTTATAATTGTGATAGTGCATAGGAATATTTGAATGTTGACATTTTGATAATTAAATGGCATGAGTATAATGATAGTTTGACATCTCCTCTCAATCTGCCTTGATTATGATAATTGGATTTCTCACCTAGCTTAATCAACTTAGCTAATTTTGTGAGAATTTGAGCCTTGAGCATGTATCTTATTCTTTATGCTCGTTTTTTTCTTGCTTGAGAGTGTCATCTTGAATTTAGGAATCTAGAACTTGTGGCTTGTATGCGATTTGAGACTACACTAGAATGAGGTGCTTTAAGATGATTTAGGCATTAGGATTTAGCCATTCTCTCTCTTCCATAAAAAAACTTACCTTTTTCTCATCGCTTAGTGAACCCTCTTGAAGCCTTATATCCCATTTTTTTGGCTTAACCTTCAAACCTTGTTCTTCATTGACCAAACTTTTTGATTGATCAAATGCTAGAAACTATATTACTAGACAAATAAGGGGCTGCAATTCGAATAAGAGCGGATTTTTTCCAAAAAATGAATGAAAAAAAGGAAGCAATTGCTTCGAAAGAAGAAAAAAATGATGAAAAAATGAAAAAAAGAAAAGAAAAACAGTTTTGGAAAACTGAAAGAAAAAAATAAAAAAAAGAAAATGTTTGCTTGCCCATTTTAAGCTCCTCTTTTTTCTTCATTGTTTATTGTTTGAAATGTCTTGCATTGATCATCTTCTTTTGTTTATTTTCATTTCATCTTTCTACCCTTTTCTAAACCTACACTACACCTTGAACAAAAGACCTAATGATTTTTGCACCTCGATTCTAATAAAGTAGTGGAGAATTGAACTTGTTACAAGCTTATGGAAACCTTTGTTCATGCATGACTTAGAGTGTTTTTGCTTCACTTCTACCTTTAAACACTTTGAGTGCTCTTGAGTGTATCTTGGTGAGGATTAAGATTAGGTTAGGATTTCATTAATACTTGATAGGCAATTGAAAGAATGAAAGGTTGTTCTTTGCTTATGTCCACTTGGTTTGATTTGTGCCTCTTTCATGATATTTCTTTTGCACTAGAACTCTTATAATTATGCTTGATACTTGTGATGGCTTGCGAAATACATTACTGGGTTAATATCATTTTTCGGACATACTTGAGGACAAGTATGAGACAAGTGAGGGGGAATTTGATAAGCTCTCAAATGTGACACTTTTTAATTGTTATTTTTTTAGTTTTTAGGATTTCTTGCTACCTAATCCATTTCATTTTGCTATATTTTGTGCAAGAGACCTAATTATGGAAAACAGCAACAAAAGAGGCATTTCTGCAGTCTTTTTATTATTCTGATCATGACTGGCATCGTGGGCACGACACTGGGCACGACGCGGCTGACGTGGCAGATGCGTGGCGACTTCTAGAAGCTTCCGGAATGTTCTGAGAGATCTTATCAGCTTATCCGTTTAGATTATCTGCATTTAAATTTCAAAATATTTGAATTGTTTTATCTTTACTTTATTATTTTAAATTTTCTTATCTTTTTATCTTTGTAAATCCAAGCCTATTAATATCACTCCTTAGTAAAGGCTTAGGCATCAATCAATTAGTTTTCATCTTCTAGCTTTGAGTTTTTTTATCTTTGTAAACATTTTTCTAGTTTTAATTAAAAGTTCTTCTTTTTCCTTATTTTCTTTGTTTCGTTTATTTTATGTTATTTAATTATTTTTCCAAAACCAAGTTAAGCATGATAATCAATATCATGCTTAGCTAAATCTTTTAAGTCAAGAACCAGTCAAGTCAATTCGATTCGTGAGAATTGAACTTGCTTAAACTCTTTTGGGAAATCATTTTTATCTTTGTGCTTAGATAGTTTGGCAATCGGCCTTACTAAAGGTTTTTAACCGTTTTTCAAATAAAAAAGAGCTCGTTGGTCTGGAATCGTTTAAAAACATAGTTGGGAGGAAGGATCGGCCTGTGGCAAATTTTGACTTCCTGTGAACGCTCTCAGCGGCGATCCGCTAAGGAAAGATAAAATCAGAAGCGATTCTATTTTAGACAATTTCTGAGTCGGGTTTTTCCTACTTTTATTCTAAATATTTTAACGGTGATAGACGTGGTTGATTTATTTAAGAACCATCTTTCGAAGATAGACTTGGGAGGATTGGTTACTCGAAAGAGAAACAAGTTACAGCAAGTTGGGCCTCGTAGACTGTAACTGACATTATCCCCGAAATAAAAATCTATTTCAGTGATCAAAAGAATTGAAGGAGCTGGTTCGAGGCTATTTCACATAGTTGGTTTTTCTTATTATTTTTAATTCTTACATTTTATTTTATTACTTCACTCAAAATCAAATCACTCCCCCCATTTTATTTAATTACTTTGCAGATATTCCTGGAAGTACTAATCGAAGCAGTCTTCAGTCAATAATTCCAACTAATCTCCCTGGGGATCGACCCTCTTTCCTTATATCTATTTAATTTTTTTATTCTATTATTTATTGAAAGAGGTTAATTTATTTATTTATTTTTGACCGGTTAAACGACGACTTGTCACCTCTAGCCGTCTAAATACATAACAAACAACAAGGGTGCATTAATCTCACAAATCACATATGCGTCTTACCAAACAAACATGGAGTGAGGCTCGATGTCATACAACATCGGGAACGTACACTCTTACTCAGAATCTCTCATCGAGTATCTTCGCATGAGGCCCGATGTCACACAGCCTTGGGATCGTACATCCGACATCTCATCTCATGGTGTTGCAACACGCTATCTGAATATCCAGATCCCATCAACCAAGGTGACTCAACCAACAAGGTGTCCAAATACAACACACAACCTGGACACAACTACCATACGACACACAACATCACTCGATCCACCAAGGATTTATTAGGGTTGTTATTACAACAAGTCACCCAAGGTTTTACCAAGTTATTACACATTATGCTCGTATATGAGGGTTAAGTCTTGATTTCTCAGTTTTACAATTTATTTTACTATATTAGAAGCCCATTGAGCTATAGCCCTCGAATTAGCAGCTCTTCAAACTCAAACTCAACTTTTCGGGCATATTGCCCAGTGGGTGCCAGTAGTGGCCCTCGCGTACCGGTACGGTACCCTTGGGTACCGGTACTCACAGCGTACCAATACAATTGAGCTTACTAAAATTTCATCTAGCCTCTATATACCGGTACGAGTCGACCTGTATCGATATCGCTTTACTTGGCGTACCAATACTAGTTGAACACCGTACCAGTACCCCCTTCAAAGTTCATATTAATGAAATAATGTTCTTAAACCCTGAACACTAGAGTACCAGTACTAATTCCCTGTGTACCGGTACTGAAGCCCAAAATGGTTTCCTAGGCTCGGGAAATCACTTCCTAGCCCCTAAAACACAACCTTTAACCTTTTAATTTGATCCTACATCATATGGAAGTTATTAGGGTGGTTTGCTACGAGTTTTACTTGTTATCAACATGAATTTCGGATTATGCCATTAAAGGGTCTCTAAGCACCCAAGCAACCAAAACATCAAATCAAACAACAAAGCAATCAAATTTATGATGCTCATGAAGGCATATGAGCTGGAAAAGAAACCTCTAGCCAAGTTCCTCAACCCTTCCTCTTCCCAAGCTCCTTGGAAAATTCTCCCACCTCTTTCACTACACAAGAAGTTGTAAAACGTGTAACACCCCAATTTTGGGCTTAGAAGTTTTGGGTCTGAACCGGACCGGTTTAAATTTCGGTTCGAATATAAAAGGTGGTTTTTAGGGAAAGCCTAGTTCGGGATGCATTAAAAATATGGAAAAATGTTTAAAAATCCTCTTTTATTATATATAAGAGAGTGGTGAAATCAATTTTACAAAATGAGGTTTTGAAATGTGACATTTCAAGTTAGTGACTAAAATGTAATTTTTGAAAAGTTGGTGACTGTTTTTAAAGGATTGAAACTTTGAATCTTTAATGAGCTAATTTACCCAAGAAGAGTTCTCTCCAGATTTTTCTTAATATTAAACATTTATTAAATGATATTTAATAAAAGGAAAAAGGGGAAATAGATATTTTTGATTTCATAACTAACTTTTCTCAAATTTTTCCCACTTCATTTTCTCTCCATTTTCTCTCAGCCAAACACATTTCCCCAGCCGTTTTTCCTCTGATTTTAACATCTAAAGATGAGATTTCAATCTCTAATTGATCTCTAATCATTCTTACATCAAATCCTTATCATTTGCTTATTGAATTTTCAAGAATCTTGGCTTTAAACAAGGAGAAACTCACATTTAGAGGTATGAACGTCCTTCTCCTCTAAATACTCAGTTCTTTACTGAAATTCCCAAGTTCTCAATCCTTGATTTGAGTTTTATTAAAGGTTTTAATGATGTGTTCTTGATCTTGGCTTTAAATGCAAGATTTGGATTTAATTTTGAAAAATTCGTATTAAATGATTGGGCTCTGTTTTGAGATGTCTTTTTGATGTTTATTGGATGTATAAATGATGTGTAATTGAGGTTTAATCAATGCAATCCCGAATAGGTTGATTTTTCGAAGTTTTTGATTGAGTTAAGGGTGGTTTTGGGGGTGATTTTGAGGTTCTGCTATAGCTGGAGGTATAAGGACGTGACTAGATCCTTTTTGGATGTTAATTGATGTTTATGAATGTTTGGATTTGATGGATCTTGGCTGGGTAATGTTGTAAAGGTGTTTGGATGTGATTTCGGTTGTGTTTGGTAGCCGAAATGTGAGTGTTGATGAGAGCAGCGAGTTTAGGTGTCTTGGTTGAAGATATTGATGCATGATGATGCATTAATCCTCTGCTTTGATGTGGTTAAAACAGGGGAGGCATCTTCGGATCCTTGTGGTGTTGATCCGGAAGCTTGATTGGTGTTTCGGCAAGCTTGCGGAACGTAATCGGTGAGTGAAGTTTGGTTTTCAGCTTTGAAACCAATGTTTGAAGGTTATGGGAGCTTAGTTTAAGTCTAAACAACTTAGCTAAGCTCAAGAGTAAGTTTTCGGAAAAACTCTCTTGTTGATGAACCATGAGATGGTTGGATGCAATGTGGTTTATTTGCATGTTTTAAATTATGTTTTGAAAGCATATTTTAGCATGTTTAATGCTGGTTTTGTAAGCCATGTGTTGAAGGATGCTCAAGGTAAGAGAGCCTTGGTTTAACATTGATAAGTGTGGTTTTGATGCATAGTGATGCATGTTGATTTAATGACTTTGATAAATGCTTTAAAACAGTGGATTGATGGTGTTAAATGATGTATATTGGCAAGTGATGTGTTGGTTTTAAAGTACTTAAATCGTATATAGTTAGCCGGCTATAGGATTGGGTGCACCGTTAATAAAGTCGCCTTGGATGTTGAGGGGTTGTGATTGTACCGTAAACTCCATCCAAGTACACTAACGAGATGGTTAAGATCACCATGGTGGTTAAAAGTCCATGAGTGGATCTTGTGTTAAGGTCACAATGGTGGTTAAAAGTCCATATGTGGACCTTGTGTTGTGTGTCCCGTGTTCTCGTTAGTGATGTTATACAACTACCAATGAGTGATGTGGAGGGGTTGTGATTGTACCATAGTCTCCATCACGGGTGTTGAGGGGTTGTGATTGTACCGTATACTCCACCTTGATATTGGTAGTGTGTATGAAGCGTATGGGACAACGCTTGTAATCCGCGTATCTGATTGTGTATTGATTTGTAAAATGTTATGGATTATCACTTGTAAGCCAATATGACATGATGATGGATTGAAGCATGAGATGCTTGGTTTGTATGCATAAATGCATGATAAATGTTGTTTTGAAACTAAAGGCCTTAAAGAGGTGTTTTTACAAATGCATTATTGTGATGTTTTAATTGAGCATTCCTCACTAAGCTATGTGCTTACGCTCTTTATTTCTAAACCAATAATGCAGAGCATTGAAGTGCATAAAGGGCAGCAAGGAGGTCAAGGATCCAAGTGAAAGACTAAGCTCATGTATGGTGAATGTTTTCCTAACACTATTAGCTTTTGGCAATGGGAACCTAGATTGCATTTTTGGGAGATGTTTTGGACTCCCTAAGTTGGTTTAATGCCTTTGATGATGTTGGTACATGTAAATGGCCTTTTGGTATTTGGTTTGGTGTTTTGATGGTTGCATGATTTTCAATATAGGATGCATGCCTATAGAATTGGGTTTTTCCTTGAATGATGCCATGATTGAGATTAGTTGATGCTAATATGTCCTTTGGGTGTTTAATGACTTGTTGGTATAATTTGGATGTCATTAGAACATGTTTGATGGGTCAATTGCTTGATAAACCAGCAAAATTCTGCAATTCTGGGCAGCCCGTATCGGAACGGGTGCTACCGTTTCGGAACAGAGGGCCTGAAATGGCCTTAGCGTTTCGAAACAGGTAGAGCTGTTCCGAAACGGATTTGCCACTGCCAAGCCCTATTCCGCAACTCGTTTCGGAACGGTCCCGCGTTTCGGAACGGATTTTCCCCGTTTCGGAACACTCGACCGTTGGGCACTGAATCTGATGGTTAAATGTTTTGAAACTCTCACGTTTTGGTCCCAATCTTTGTATATGCAATTGGTTGAGTTTGAGATATCCGTTTGAGATGAAATTTCGCAGAGAAGCATGAAATAAGACTAATTTCATATTGGTAACTTTAAATTCGGTAAAGTCCTCACAATTTTCTGAATTTGCAATTTGGTCCCTAAATTTGTATGTTGTGCAATTGAGTCCCTAAATGTTTTCCGAATGCTGTGATTTTTGAGTATGTTCTTCTCAAGAATACACTTAGGGTTAATATGCATTTAGACAAGTTTAAAAAGAAAAAAAAAGGGTCGTTAATCAAGGTTGACTTTGGTTTTCCCCGTGTAATCTTCATAGTTCGGGTCAACCGTCTAGGTCGGGCTAAGGCTAACTTTGTTTTTAATTGGAAATGAGCTTGAGTACTTGGATTGCTTACCTTGCTGAGCCTGACTTTGTTTATTGCATTGTGATTGCATTGTTTAGTGAATGGGACCTCGTAGAGAGACAAGGATTAATACGCGAGCTATGGCTCAAAATGAGAACGAAGAGAATGTTGAAAATGTGGTGGATTTACCTCCTCCACCTGGTGGTGGTGGTACTGGGGGTGAAGGAGCTGGTGTTGCTGCTGGTGCTGGGGTCGCTGGACCTGAAGCTGGACAGGGGCAAGCTGCTCCTGACATGACAATGCTGATACAAGCTATTGCTGGAGCTTTTCGGGCGGCGGTAGCTGGAGCTCAAGGAGCTGGGCATCAAGGAGATGCCAATGCTAGACTACCTCTTGAACGTTTGCGCAGTCTGGAGGGACTGAGTTCAGGGGTTTGTCTGCTGAAGGTTCTGAGTCTTGGTTGGAAAGTACCAAGAGAATATTGGGACAAATGAATAGTAATGATGTGCAGAAGCTGGGCTGTGTAATATCATTGTTGCATGACGATGCGTATACCTGGTGGACAACCACTATCTCTGGAATGGAGGATGCTGATGTGACTTGGACGTTCTTTCTGAACGCGTTCAAGATGAGGTATCTGGGTGTGCGATACCTGGATGAAAAGAAAAGGGAATTCATGTCTCTCACTCAAGGGAGCATGTCTGTGGCTGAGTACGAGGTTCAGTTTGTCCGACTCAGTCAATACGCACCTGAGCTTGTTCCGATGAGCGCGAGAGGTGTGAACGTTTCCGTTATGGCTTGGTGACGGATGTGAAGACCTATATGCTGGCTGCTGAGTATACTGACTTTGATGTGCTGGTTGGTAGAGCAAAGGACATTGAGCTGAATTTGAGTCTATCTTCTAGAGGAGTTGGTTCTAGTGTGGGCAAGCGAGCTGCTGAGTATAGTTTCGGTGGCGAACGGAACAAGAGAGGACGTGATCGGAAGTATCAGTTTTCAGTTAGGCGTGGTGGTGGAGGCCAAGGTGCGCATGTTCAGGGGGATAAGGTGAGAGCTGATCCGAACACATGTTGGACATGTGGATCGCGTGGACATTTGAGGCGTGATTGTCCTCGAGCAGTGAGGGAGGTTCAGGCTCCTGTTGTGGTGACCGGTAATTCGTGTTGGAATTGTTGTTCGATAGATCACATGAGGAGGGAGTGTCCTCTTTTGGCCGGTGGTGGCCAGGGACGTGCTCCTGGAGTTGTTGCACCACAGAGAGGTCGTGGGCGTGGCCGTGGTAACTTCTAGCGCAGAGAGGATGCTGGAAGGAATGTAGGTCATGTTGTAGCTGTTCAACCTGAGGGTGGTGGCCAAGCTAGGGTGTATGCTCAGAGGGAGGGGAGGAATGACACGGATGTGATCGCAGGTACTTTCACTTTGCAATCCTTGTCATTACTTTCCTTGATTGATTCTGGATCTACACACTCATACATATTGCGTGAGCATGCTCAATTGCTTGGTTTGCCTGTTGAGTCTTTGGATGTTGGTATGCGTGTAACTAGTTCTTTTGGTGAGACTGTTGTGACTCGAAAGCTTTATAGAAGATGTCCCTTGGTTGTGCAAGACCATGTTTTTCATGTTGATCTTATTGAATTGCCTTTCTATGGTTTTGATGTAATCCTTGGTATGGATTGGCTTGTTGAGCATCGAGCGGTAGTAGATTTTGAGAATAAGCGAGTTTCGTTGAAGCTTGCAGATGATTATGAGGTAGTTGTGGTTGGTGAGAATGTGAAGTTTTTGCCAATGTGGTGTCTACATTGGTAGCGAGCCGGATGCTGAGGCAAGGTTGTGAAGCTTACCTAGCCTTGGTGATGAATCCTAGCTCTAAAGAGTTGCGTGTGTAAGATATCAGGACTGTGCGAGAGTTTCCTGGTGTGTTTCCGGAGGAGTTGCCTGGATTTCCTCCTAATCGCGAAGTGGAGTTTGGAATTGAGTTGTATGAAAACACAACTCCAGTGTCCATTACTCCTTATCGAATGGCACCTAAAGAGTTGAAAGAGCTGAAGACGCAACTTCAGGAGTTGCTTGATCGTGGTTTCATTCGGCCGAGTGTGTCACCTTGGGGTGCACCGGTCTTGTTTGTGAAGAAAAAGGATGGCGTTATGAGAATGTGCATTGATTACCATCAGCTTAACAAGTTGACTATCAAGAATCGGTATCCATTGCCGAGAATTGATGATCTTTTTGATCAATTTCGGGGAGCGGCTGTGTTCTCTAAAATTGACTTAAGGTCAGGGTATTACCAGTTAAAGGTGAAGGATGTGGATGTGCCAAAGACAGCTTTCAGAACGAGGTATGGGCATTATGAGTTTCTTGTGATGCCGTTTGGTTTGACGAATGCTCCTGCAGCTTTCATGGACATGATGAATAGAGTATTCCATGAATACTTGGATAAGTTTGTTGTGGTGTTCATTGATGATATCCTCGTGTACTCTCGTACTGAGGAAGAGCATGAAGGGCATTTGAGAATTGTGTTACAAGCTTTGTTGGAGAATCAGCTTTATGCCAAGCTGAGCAAGTGTGAGTTCTGGCTTAGAGAAGTTGTGTTCCTTGGTCATGTGGTTTCGGCGGAGGGGATTCGTGTTGATCCTCAAAAGATTGAGGCAGTGATGAATTGGAAGCCTCCTAAGTCTGTTCATGAAGTCCGTAGTTTTCCTGGGTTGGCAGGATACTATCGGAGGTTCGTGGATGGGTTTTCAAAGATTGCTGCACCTTTGACGAAGTTGTTGCAGAAGGATGTTAAGTATGAGTGGACGGAAGCGAGACAGAAGGCTTTTGAGAAGCTTAAGGCAGCTTTAACGCAAGCTCCTATCTTGGTTCAACCTGAATCGGGGAAAGAGTTTGTGGTGTATAGTGATGTGTCCTACGTTGGTTTAGGATGTGTGTTGATGCAAGAGGGTAAGGTGGTGGCTTATGCATCACGATAGCTGAAGGTGCATGAGCGCAATTATCCTACGCATGACATTGAGTTAGCTGCGGTGGTTTTTGCTTTGAAAATTTGGAGACATTACCTGTATGGTGAGAAGTGTACTGTGTACACGGACCACAAGAGTTTGAAGTATCTGATGTCTCAGAAAGAGTTGAATCTTAGGCAACGACATTGGGTGGAGTTGCTTAAGGATTATGATTTGACGATCGAGTACCATCCGGGTAAGGCTAATGTTGTAGCGGACGCCTTGAGTAGGAAGGTAGCTGTTGAGTTGAGGGCTATGTTTGCCAGTTTGAGTATTTCGCGTGATGGTGGTCTTGTGGCTGAGTTGCAAGTGAAACCATCCTTGGTTCAGTTGATTAAGGAAAAGCAGTTGTTGGATGATTCCTTGGTGCCTCATGTTCAGGATATTGCGGAGGGTAGGCCATCGGATTTCTGCTCTAATGATGATGGAGTTTTATGTTTTGGGAGTCGGATAATAGTTCCCAATGATGTTGATTTGAGGCGTGCTATTCTGACTGAAGGTTATAGTAGTCCTTTTTCTATGCACCCTGGTAGTACTAAGATGTACCGTGATCTTCATGATGAGTACTATTGGGTGGGTTTAAAGAAAGATGTTGCTGAGTTTGTAAGCAAGTGCATGGTATGTCAGCGAGTTAAGGCTGAGCATCAGTTTCCTTTAGGGTTGTTGCAACCGTTGAGGATTCCTGAGTGGAAGTGGGAAAGGATTACCATGGACTTTGTATCTGGTTTGCCCTTGTCGCCATCGAAGAAGAATTCGGTGTGGGTGATTTTGGATCGCCTGACAAAGTGTGCGCATTTCTTGCCTGTGCATACTACGTACACTTTGGACAAGCTTGCGGAGCTGTACGTTGCTGAGATTGTGCGGGTGCATGGTGTTCCAAAGTCGATTGTGTCGGATAGAGATCCGAGGTTTACATCGCGTTTCTGGCAGTGTTTGCACCAGGCTTTGGGTACACGGTTGAATTTCAGTACATCTTATCATCCACAGTCGGATGGACAGTCTGAGCGTGTTATCCAGGTGTTGGAGGATATGTTGAGGTGCTGTGTGATTGAGTTTCAGGGTTCTTGGGAGAAACATCTGCCTTTAGTGGAGTTTGCCTATAATAATAGTTACCAGGCAAGTATTCAAATGGCACCTTATGAAGCTTTGTACGGGAGGAAGTGTAGGACTCCTCTTTGTTGGGCTGAAACGGGTCAGAAGTTGGTTTCGATGCCAGCTTTGTTGAAAAGAACCACCGAGAAGGTGAAGCTCATTTGTGAGCGTTTGAAGGCAGCTTCTGATCGGCAAAAGTCTTACGCGGATTTGAAGCGTAAGGAGATTGAGTATGCGGTAGATGACCATGTGTTTTTAAAAGTTTCGCCTTGGAAAAAGGTGATGAGGTTTGGCCGAAAGGGTAAGTTGAGCCCTAGGTACATTGGACCATACGAGGTGATTGAGCGTGTGGGTCCTGTTGCGTACAAGTTGAGGTTACCGCAAGAGTTGGAAAAGATTCATGATGTGTTTCATGTTTCTATGCTTCGGAAGTATAGATCGGATCCTTCCCATGTGATGCCTGTGGAAGAAGTGGAATTGAATCCGGATTTGACCTATGATGAGGAACCGGTGAAGATTCTGGATTCGGATAGTAAAGTTCTTCGAGGCAAGACCATTGAGTTGGTAAAGGTGTTGTGGAAGCATCGTGGTGCTGAGGAAGCCACGTGGGAACGAAAGGATGACATGTTGAAGCAGTTTCCGTACCTCTTTCCTTCAGGTAAATTTCGAGGACAAAATTTCTTAAGGGGGGAGAGTTGTAACACCCCATATTTGGGCTTAGAAGTTTTGGGTCTGAACCGGACCGGTTTAAATTTCGGTTCGAATATAAAAGGTGGTTTTTAGGGAAAGCCTAGTTCGGGATGCATTAAAAATATGGAAAAATGTTTAAAAATCCTCTTTTATTATATATAAGAGAGTGGTGAAATCAATTTTACAAAATGAGGTTTTGAAATGTGACATTTCGAGTTAGTGACTAAAATGTAATTTTTGAAAAGTTGGTGACTGTTTTTAAAGGATTGAAACTTTGAATCTTTAAGGAGCTAATTTACCCAAGAAGAGTTTTCTCCAGATTTTTCTTAATATTAAACATTTATTAAATGATATTTAATAAAAGGAAAAAGGGGAAATATATATTTTTGATTTCATAACTAACTTTTCTAAAATTTTTCCCACTTCATTTTCTCTCCATTTTCTCTCAGCCAAACACATTTCCCCAGCCATTTTTCCTCTGATTTTAACATCTAAAGATGAGATTTCAATCTCTAGTTGATCTCTAATCATTCCTACATCAAATCCTTATCATTTGCTTATTGAATTTTCAAGAATCTTGGCTTTAAACAAGGAGAAACTCACATTTAGAGGTATGAACGTCCTTCTCCTCTAAATACTCAGTTCTTTACTGAAATTCCCAAGTTCTCAATCCTTGATTTGAGTTTTATTAAAGGTTTTAATGATGTGTTCTTGATCTTGGCTTTAAATGCAAGATTTAGAATTAATTTTGAAGAAATTCGTATTAAATGATTGGGCTCTGTTTTGAGATGTCTTTTTGATGTTTATTGGATGTATAAATGATGTGTAATTGAGATTTAATCAATGCAATCCCGAATAGGTTGATTTTCCTAAGTTTTTGATTGAGTTAATGGTGGTTTTTGGGGTGATTTTGAGGTTCTGCTATAGCTGGAGGTATAAGGACGTGATTAGATCCTTTTTGGATGTTAATTGATGTTTATGAATGTTTGGATTTGATGGATCTTGGCTGGGTAATGTTGTAGAGGTGTTTGGATGTGATTTCGGTTGTGTTTGGTAGCCGAAATGTGAGTGTTGATGAGAGCAGCGAGTTTAGGTGTCTTGGTTGAAGATATTGATGCATGATGATGCATTAATCCTCTGATTTGATGTGGTTAAAACAGGGGAGGCATCTTCGGATCCTTGTGGTGTTGATCCGGAAGCTTGATTGGTGTTTCGGCAAGCTTGCGGAACGGAATCGGTGAGTGAAGTTTGGTTTTCAGCTTTGAAACCAATGTTTGAAGGTTATGGGAGCTTATTTTAAGTCTAAACAACTTAGCTAAGCTCAAGAGTAAGTTTTCGGAAAAACTCTCTTGTTGATGAACCATGAGATGGTTGGATGCAATGTGGTTTATTTGCATGTTTTAAATTCTGTTTTGAAAGCATATTTTAGCATGTTTAATGCTGGTTTTGTAAGCCGTGTGTTGAAGGATGCTCAAGGTAAGAGATCCTTGGTTTAACATTGATAAGTGTGGTTTTGATGCATAGTGATGCATGTTGATTTAATGACTTTGATAAATGCTTTAAAACAGTGGATTGATGGTGTTAAATGATGTATATTGGCAAGTGATGTGTTGGTTTTAAAGTACTTGAATCGGATATAGTTAGCCGGCTATAGGATTGGGTGCACCGTGAATAAAGTCGCCTTGGATGTTGAGGGGTTGTGATTGTACCGTAAACTCCATCTAAGTACACTAACGAGATGGTTAAGATCACCATGGTGGTTAAAAGTCCATGAGTGGATCTTGTGTTAAGGTCACAATGGTGGTTAAAAGTCCATGTGTGGACCTTGTGTTGTGTGTCCCGTGTTCTCGTTAGTGATGTTATACAACTACCAATGAGTGATGTGGAGGGGTTGTGATTGTACCATAGTCTCCATCACGGGTGTTGAGGGGTTGTGATTGTACCGTATACTCCACCTTGATATTGGTAGTGTGTATGAAGCGTATGGGACAACGCTTGTAATCCGCGTATCTGATTGTGTCTTGATTTGTAAAATGTTATGGATTATCACTTGTAAGCCAATATGACATGATGATGGATTGAAGCATGAGATGCTTGGTTTGTATGCATAAATGCATGATAAATGTTGTTTTGAAACTAAAGGCCTTAAAGAGGTGTTTTTACAAATGCATTATTGTGATGTTTTAATTGAGCATTCCTCACTAAGCTATGTGCTTACGCTCTTTCTTTCTAAACCAATAATGCAGAGCATTGAAGTGCATAAAGGGCAGCAAGGAGGTCAAGGATCCAAGTGAAAGACTAAGCTCATGTATGGTGAATGTTTTCCTAACACTATTAGCTTTTGGCATTTGGCAATGGGAACCTAGATTGCATTTTTGGGAGATGTTTTGGACTCCCTAAGTTGGTTTAATGCCTTTGATGATGTTGGTACATGTAAATGGCCTTTTGGTATTTGGTTTGGTGTTTTGATGGTTGCATGATTTTTAATATAGGATGCATGCCTATAGAATTGGGTTTTTCCTTGAATGATGCCATGATTGAGATTAGTTGATGCTAATATGTCCTTTGGGTGTTTAATGACTTGCTGGTATAATTTGGATGTCATTAGAACATGTTTGATGGGTCAATTGCTTGATAAACCAGCAAAATTCTGCAATTCTGGGCAGCCCGTATCGGAACGGGTGCTACCGTTTCGGAACAGAGGGCCTGAAATGGCCTTAGTGTTTCGAAACAGGTAGAGCTGTTCCGAAACGGATTTGCCACTGCCAAGCCCTGTTCCGCAACTCGTTTCAGAACGGTCCCGCGTTTCGGAACGGATTTTCCCCGTTCCGGAACACTCAACCGTTGGGCACTGAATTTGATGGTTAAATGTTTTGAAACTCTCACGTTTTGGTCCCAATCTTTGTATATGCAATTGGTTGAGTTTGAGATATCCGTTTGAGATGAAATTTCGCGGAGAAGCATGAAATAAGACTAATTTCATATTGGTAACTTTAAATTCGGTAAAGTCCTCACAATTTTCTGAATTTGCAATTTGGTCCCTAAATTTGTATGTTGTGCAATTGAGTCCCTAAATGTTTTCCGAATGCTGTGATTTTTGAGTATGTTCTTCTCAAGAATACACTTAGGGTTAATATGCATTTAGACAAGTTTAAAAAGAAAAAAAGGGTCGTTAATCAAGGTTGACTTTCGGGTTGACTTTGGTTTTCCCCGTGTAATCTTCATAGTTCGGGTCAACCGTCTAGGCCGGGCTAAGGGGGTTACAAAACGAGTTACAACTTTGCAGGGGTTGAAAGGATAACTATAACATCTACCTAAGGCTGGAAGACGAGGTTAAATCTCCTTATAACCCAATTTCACCAAAACCTCCACAAAACTCATTGCTTTCACCTTTCACCATTTTTGACAAAACTTACCTTGAAATGTAGATCCTTTAATGTAGTTTCCAACTCTTTTAACATGAAATCCAAAAATTCAACTCAAAACCATAAAGATTGGACCTTTAACCTTTTGTTCTTGGGAGGGAGATGAGAATGAGAGATGGGCGAAAAGGAAGAAGACAAGGTGAAATCACCCATCTTACTTTTCTGTAGGGGAATTAAAATCAACCTTCCTCTTTTAAAAATGGGTTATTTACCCCTTCATCCTTCCACTATCTTCCTAAACACTCACAAGCCCATCAACAATATCCAAGCCCACAAAGGCTCTCAAAAGCCCAAACTCTTGGCCCAAAGCTCACGGCCCACAGTTTGGGTTTTAACTGACCCACAGATTCTAAAATCTGGATCGTTATATATATAGTCTTTTTTCTTGTTCATTTAACATACCTTTATAAGTATATGTTCATAGATATTCTTAACCCTTTGACAATGCACAAACACCTTACAGACATTGTGATTGAACCCGAGTCTCCTAGGATAAACATCCGTTTTTCCACTGAGAGCACTTGCTGTGTTCAATTACTTTCTTATTATTAATATATGTAAACACTTTTTTTAACATTTTAATCTATATATTTTTATCCTTTTAATTACTTTCTATTGAGTTGTGAGGAGCTCCGTTCAACCGATATGGCTCACCAAGTGGTGGAGAGGTGGATTTTTGGGTGGAAGAGTTGTGGAAGCTAAAAAGATAATTGACACAATGATTTATAGTGGTTCAAACTTCTAACCAATGTCTACATCCACTACCTTAGCTCCCCACTAAGGATTTCCAATCAATCCACTATTGATTCGTCCCATTTTCTAGGCTTAGAAGGAAACCCTTATACACCGATCAAGCTTTCTACCCAAAGCCTTGATCAAACCCTCTTTTACAAAGAGATAAATAAAGCAAACACAAATCCCTCTAATAGGTGTTTGTTTGCACAATTAAAGCTCTCACCCAAAACCTAAAACACTTGAGCAAATTTGACAATTTTGGCTCACTAGTGTTTGTCTATACAAGAATTGACAATTCAGGCACTAAGACAATATTTGATCATTTGTTGATTGACAATATGAGCACTAACCATATCTTGATGCTTGGAGGTCCCTTTTCTAGGCTTAGGAGGAAACCCTTATACACCGATCAAGCTTTCTACCCAAAGCCTTGATCAAACCCTCTTTTACAAAGAGATAAATAAAGCAAAAACAAATCCCTCTAATAGGTGTTTGTTTGCACAATTAAAGCTCTCACCCAAAACCTAAAACACTTGTGCAAATTTGACAATTTTGGCTCACTAGTGTTTGTCTATACAAGAATTGACAATTTAGGCACTAAGACAATATTTGATCATTTGTTGATCGACAATATGATCATTAACCATATCTTGATGCTTGGAGGTCCCTTTTATACTCTTTGATGAGTTTATAGCCGTTGCTAGCCGTTGGGGTTGATTTGGAGCCGTTGAGGACTTTAATTCCCACCATAAATGCACTTCTGCAGCTCACCGTTTCGAAACAGTCATGCCCGTTTCGAAACACCCTTTAAGTAGAAAGAGTCGTTACAGTCTAATGAAGCACCTATATCGGAACGCCCTTGGCCGTTTCGGAACACGTATCAAAACGCTTAGTCTCGTATCAAAATGACTTGCATTTAAATGTTAGTTGGGAAATAGTCGTTGGGGTTTATGACCGATGTGGTCGAAACCACGTAGGCGTATCGAAACGACATAGCCCGTTTCGAAACGCTACTCAAAAATCTCATCCATGGAAAGCCCGTTTCGATACTCGTATCGAAACATTTTTGCTACTGGAATCCTCCGTATCGAAACGCCTGGACGGTTTTGTGTAGTTTGGCCTTTGAAAACATGTAAAATCCTTTGAAAATGTCCCTAAACATAGTTTCAAGTTATTTGGACTTTGGAAATTGTTTTAAATACTTTTCAAATCAGTCCAAAACATTTTTCAATTATTATTTCAAAATATTAGTTCTACACTTTCTATTTTAACATTATTTTATCTATATTTTTAATGTTTTATTTATTTCTTTTCGAGATAACATGATTGTTTTTAAGGTACAAATTTTAGGCGACATGGGGTGTTCTAACATTCCTCACGTGTAACTAACTCTCGAACCTAACCATGACTCTGGTACATACGCATATCAAACTTATATGTTTTAGATAGTACCCAACTCAAAACGATCGATGACGAGCCTTTGAAGGCCCAACAATTTTCAGTCCTGACAAAAATTACTCAACATCAATATTTGTGTTATATAAAATGCACAAACTATGTTAAAAAATTATACAACTATTCTTTAAAAAATTAACCTTATATGTGATAAAGTTGTCTGTACCAAAACAAAAATAAAATAACAATTGGGTTAATTTTTTGTAAAAAAATTAATTCGGTGAAGTAATTTATAATCATGTTATTTTCCAAAAGGGAAAGAGTTGTGACTCATCTCTGTAATTTCAATCCTAGTTAAGGCCGCCCTTAAGTTATCGCTTGCCTTTTTGCTTTGTATTTTCGGTGAGTGTTAGCAGTTAGGTTTGAGTTAGTATTTTTGAAAAGTGTGACGTAAAAGTATTTTTAAAAAGTGTTTTTATAAGTATTTTTAAATTTTTGAGTTTGAAATTTAAGTGTTTAGTATTGTGGTTAAAAATGTTATTGAGAAGATAAATGATTATTTTAGACATAGTATTATATGTTAAAAAAATATTTAAATGATATCCAAATTCTTTAACGTTATAATATATGAACATATCAATTAAATGATTATAAAAATATAAAAATAGTTTTATTAATAAATAAATATTTTTTAACAGTTGTACATGTTCCATGAATATATATATATAATTTTTAAATTAAAAAAATAATTTACTAATCATTTAATAATATCTTCATAAAAAATTATAAGTTTATAAATTATAAATACACACAACATCGAATGAAGGTTAAAATTATAATTTAGCCCTAAAAATATTTTTACAACCTCAAAAGTTAAAATTTTAACTTTTCGTTTTGGTTAAAAAATATTTTTCAAAAGCAGTTTTTTTTTCTCAAAAAGTTATGTGTTTAATATTACTTATACCTTTAAAAGTGCTTTTAAAAAGTAATGGTGAAGAGACTTGTTTGATCATGTGTCTTTTTAGTATGGAGACCGAGCATGAAGGAGGTAGGTGAAAACCAAGATTTAAACACTGACATACTCTCATTGGAAGGAAATGGCGCATTCCTTGGTGGGGAAAATCATTTCTAACAAACCAACCATTAACCAAGACGGTAAGACCCTATCCAAGGTAAGTTCCAATGCTAAGGTCATAGAGCTGCCTACCATTGTAACCTACCAGCATGGTGAAGAGGAACGCGCCTCACGCGCGCCAAACTCTCCTCCCTCAAAGCTAATCGAGCCTCAGACAATCGATTTGATTCCCCGAAGCTGTCCCTTTTGCTTGGTCGCTACACAGGCGCTTTCATCGTCGTCGGGTGGCCAGTTGATTGTCTGCATCTTAGGGGACGACGTTGACTGGTGGTTTGCTCACAGGGCTTCGGCGGTGGAGTAACGAGGGAGGCTCGCGGTCGGGATGTGTCTGGCGTTGGTACCTTCTTCAGTTTTCCTTCGGTGACGGTTGACACTTTAACCGTTGCAGGGAGCTTTGCGGCCGCGGCGGAGAACGCTGATCTCGGAAGATGTCGTCCCCGCCCCTGGCCTTCTGCTTCCCTCCACTGCAACAACCCTTCCGATAACAGACATGTTGAAACTCTATTTTTCGTTGGTTGTCTTGGGGATCACATTTGTTATGGTTATGGACGAAGCTCTTCTCCGGGAAGAGAATGATTCGATCCCTGCGGGTTGAGGAGTGGACGGCATGCTGGTCGTGGGTGTTCTACTCCGGGGCCTTGTGTGTTCTTGGTGCTGATAGCCGGTAATCGATGTGTATCCATCTCCCTGGCGTTGCAAGCTGGTGGAAAACGAGGCATCCGACAACAAACGGTGTTGGTTTCGCAAAGAAGAAGGTTGGGTGAGGTTTCAGGTCATGGCGTTAGGCTCCACGACGGTTGTCGGACTGTCGGAGCGTGGTACGACTCTTCATCGGCAAACATAGTTTTGGTTCTTTTGGAGAATGCAATAGAGACATGGCCAAAATGGACTTGTTACCTCCTGCCAAGCATAGTCACTCAAGGGACCCACCTTTTCAGTTTTGGAAATTTCCTCACTCAATTTTCCGGTTTTGGTGGATCTGGGATTAGCTTTTCCCTTTTAAAGTCAAACAAATCCTCATTTTATGGGATTTGGAAGTATACAGATCCTTGGTGTTTAATTGGTCCCACCCGGCTGTTGACTTTGTCTCTAAACAAGCCCGAATTTTTATTTGATTGTAGCTTTGGATGAGACCCGGGAGGATTTACCGCTACAGAAAAGGCCCGATTATTATGACATCGCATGTTGGTCGATCACGCCTTTTGTCTTACTGTGATTTGGTTTCAGGACAGTTTTACCACAGTTGATGTGTTCCTATCCAACGTGTCGTGGCCACAACGTATGAGCTACGTTCTGCTTGCCTTGATAAGGCCCATCTCGTATAGAGTGGGAGCCTGTCTCCGAAGGGAGCTCTCATGCGTGTTTCGAGCGTATCTCTGTTGTCTCAAGCCCCGACTAATCGTGGACGGATCGTTGCTGTATCTGCCGAGTTTCGATATTTGTTTGAAGCTATCCCTGGTTGCACCACTGGACGCTACCTTTGTTTCAGCATCTCGTGTATGTTGGTTCTCTTCCGCTGTTTATGGTTCTGACGACAGCTTATGGCTTGTGGGTTTGCTTTTAGGTGTTTCAGGTCTTACATGGCTTTTTGCTTTGTTTTTTATTAGATGTTTTGTTGATCCCGTACGTGTACGAGATTCTTTGTCTTCTTTTCCTGTATTTTTCTTTTTGAAGTTAATGGAAGTTATGTTTAAAAAAACAGGTAAGTTCCAATGCTGTGAAGTGGAAAAAAATATTTTTCTAATCGTGGTATTGGATGCCCTCCCGTTGAAGTTAATGGGCTTTCATTTGATCTGGGTTGTTCCGCTGTAGTTTCAAGGTTGGACTCGGCAGACATGGAGCTCTATTTCCTTAGGCAGCAATAACCACCAAACTAAAACGGTTAATTTATAGGTTCTATTTTTTTGCGTAATCAGATGATAATTTTTAAATGTAATGTGTTTATCTCATTATAATTAACTAACATACCATAAACACCCGTTGCAGCAATCTCCCATGGTTTGACGGTTTCTGTTGATGAGAAGCAGTTTTGCTGTTACCTTATCTTTTCATGTCTTTATTCAACGAAATTAATATTGATAAAAGACTATATTCCTCGCGCAAAACAGAACCAACCAAGTCTTGCCAAAAACTATGCCTACTTTTGACAAGTCTTCCCTGACCCTGACTTGTATACATCACAGTATTACACTAGTGATAATTTGCGATATTTATGTTTTTAGTTAATCGGATTGTCAAATCGTCTCATTTTAATATTTGTATTCGAAAATGAAGACGCGTTAAATTGTCGTAAGTTGACCGGTAGAAAAGAAATCGACCCAGGAAGATGATGGGAAAGAGAGAATATTGTATCAAAATTCATAGAAATACACTACTTACGTGTTTATAATTTCTTCAAACATTTATCTGTTTTCCCTCCATTACAATGGAGTTCATAAGCAAAAACCTGTTAGTTCCATGTCTCTTCTTCTTCTTCTTCTTCATAGGATACCTTGCTGCCCCTGTTACCTCCGACACCCTGGTTACCCCTTACAACCCCATCGAAAACATTATAATCGACTGTGGTTCTTCCATCGACGGCCAATCTCTCGACCGCCGTTCTTGGGTCGGGGATGTCAATGGAAAATTCACCCCTTTAGACCAACTAAACAATACCAATAGGTCATCCACGGTTGCAACAGCAGCTATACAAAACTCAGTTGATAGTGTCCCCTACTCCACGGCCCGTCTTTCTCGCTCCGAATTCACCTATTCGATTCCGTTAACCGCCGGTCAGAAGTTCATTCGCTTCTACTTCTATCCGGTATCATATCCAGGCTTTGACGACCCTTCTAATAAAGCTTTCTTCTCCGTCAAAGCAGGTCCTTATACCCTTCTCAAGAATTTCAGTGCTTTACTCCATGCGCAACGCCAAGTTACCCTGGTTAAAGAATTTTGCTTAAACGTGGATGAAAGCCAGAGGCTAAACTTAACCTTCACTCCAACTCCTGATATCTCTGATTCCTATGCTTTCATCAATGGAATCGAAGTTGTTTCCATGCGGACCAATCTGTATTATACAGCAGCCAGTGAAAATGGGGCGTCTTTTGTAGGCCAGGCCGAGGGAAGCTTGTTCACCGTAGGAAACAACACTGCCCTTGAGAGTGTGTATCGAGTCAACGTTGGTGGGCAACAAATCTCGCCGGGAGATGACACTGGGATGTTCCGGAGCTGGTCAACTGACGACGCCAGCTATTTGACAATAGCGAATCCAAGTGCTCTTCCTGTTAATACCACTGTTAATCTCACCTTCAGCACTTCTACACCATCGTTCTCGGCTCCAAGGGAGGTTTATGTCACTGCCAGAACCATGGGACTGAACAAGACTGTCAATGAGAACTACAATCTCACATGGGATTTCCTTGTTGATTCTGGGTTCAATTACTTTGTCAGGTTACATTTTTGTGAGTTTCAGATAGAGATAACGGAACAAGGTGACAGAGTCTTCCAGATCTTCTTGGCTAATTTAACTGCAGAAACTCAAGCAGACGTTATTGTCTGGAGTACTGGAAATGGGTTCCCGGTGTTTAGGGATTATGTTGTGGCAATCGGAAGAAGAGGGAATCAAAAGCAACAAAGTCTCTCGGTTGCTTTGCATCCTACTCCGGCATGGAGGACAAGTTACTCTGATGCAATCTTGAATGGGCTAGAAATCTTCAAATTGAGCAATAATATGGATCTTGCCGGACCTAATCCGGATCCCATCATTATAAATCCTCCAGGGAATTCACCACCGGGATCAGCCAAGCCCAAGAACAGCAGCACAACAATAATTGGTATCGTGGCAGGTGTAATAGCGGGCCTCGTTCTTCTCTGCCTTGTTTGTTTCTTGGTTTTCAGGCAAAAGAGAATAATCAAAGATTCGGGTCCCAAGGACGGAGCTTCACGGTGGAGCCAGTTTTCGCATACAATCAAATCCACCAAGTCTACCAAGTCCCATGGCTCATCTCTACCCTCCGACCTTTGCCGCTACTTTACACTGGCTGAGATCAAAGGGGCAACCAACGACTTCGACAGCGTTTTCATTATTGGTGTCGGTGGTTTTGGTAACGTATACAAAGGGTTCATCGATGGCGGGGCAACCCCTGTGGCGATCAAAAGGCTGAACCCCGAGTCTCAACAAGGTGCTCACGAGTTCAAAACCGAGATCGAGATGCTCTCGCAGCTACGCCACCTACATTTGGTGTCGTTAATCGGATACTGCAACGACGACGGTGAGATGATCCTCATATACGATTATATGGCTCATGGAACACTTCGTGATCATCTCTACAACACCGAAAACCCTGCTCTCCCATGGAAACAACGTCTACAGATTTGCATCGGTGCCGCTCGTGGGTTGCAGTATCTCCACTCGGGTGCAAAACACATTATCATACATCGAGACGTCAAGACAACAAACATTCTGTTGGATGAGAAATGGGTGGCTAAAGTTTCGGATTTCGGCTTGTCTAGAATCGGCCCTACCAACATGTCCAAGGCACATGTTAGCACAGTGGTGAAAGGCAGCTTCGGGTATTTGGATCCAGAGTACTACCGTCGTCAACAGTTGACAGAGAAATCCGATGTATATTCATTTGGTGTGGTACTATGTGAAATATTATGCGCTAGGCCACCAATTAGTCGATCGGCAGATAAGGCACAGATAAGCTTAGCAGCATGGGCTCAACAATGCCACCGAACTGGAACTCTTTACAAAATCATTGATCCATTCCTGAGGGGTAAGATTGCAGATGAGTGTTTGAAAAAATTTGTCGAACTGACGATGAGTTGTCTGCATGACGAAGGAAGTGAAAGGCCCTCAATGGGCGACGTGGTGTGGGCACTAGAGTTTGCAGTACAATTGCAAGAAAGCGGCGAGACGAAGTTAAAACCTGTAATTGAAGGGGATTCCATAGAAACAGAATTTGATGGGGAGACCCCCTTTAAGGCATTCGAAGACGACAGTGGCGACGTTTTCAGTAGCCTCGGTGATCATGTACTCAACTCCAAGAGCACTAGCACTTTCAGTTTAACAACAAGTGATAGTTTTCTGAGCAAGGATTCTGAGAAACTCGTGTCTAAGGCAGTTTTCTCCGAGATTAGAGATCCGCAAGGACGATGATCAAACATCGGAACTGATAGCTAATAGTCATGTGAATTGTTGGTAAAGTATTAGAGTCTTTGTTCCGGTGTGTAGGATCAAACCATGGCAACTTCAACTTGAAACAGGCAGTGGACGATGAGCAAGTAAACGGTCCTTGTTGCATAGTATTTTTATTTGAAATCAAATAAAAATTTGTACTGTAACATCCGACCAAGTAAACGGTCCTACTTGCTTTCATAAGGGTGTTAATAATTGACTAATCGGTGGTTGTTGGAATAATGAAAGTGATAAAATCCAAAAAATGGATTCAATGATTGCAAACAAAAAACTCAGTAATTGTGTTGTCTTTCATATTCTTTTGCTTGAGCCATCAAGTTGCTCACTTCTTCCTGGTTAGTGTACCGGTGACTTTTCATAATTCTTAGGTTTATGGATTTGATTCTTTTGCTATCTTTTATGGATATTTTATTATAATAATGTTGATATCGAAGATACAACTCAAGGTTAACAAATTCATTATTGTTATTTGATATGCTTCAGGAGTTCACTGCAGATTCAGATTCACCGCTTATGCGTACCAGACCTACCATATCACCAAATGAATTCAAAGATAATAAGATTCAAAGGGAGCAACATAAGCTTCCGTTTAGGACCTCTATTTTTCACCTTTATAGTTTTAATAATTTTTTAAATGATATTTTTGTAAGTACGTAGTTGTACATTATTGTTTTAATTGTATTTAAGATGCTTTTGTATAAAACAATAAAAATGATGTGTTTGACAAAGTTTCATCATGTTTACATAATTTATTAATAAATATTAAATTAATTGTTCAAAGTAATATCATATACTTTTCTTCAATAGGAACCTATTTTTAAATTTTTACTTCCTGAAAAAGTTCGAGACGGATGTATTAATTAGGTTAAATATTTATTGGGGAAAAGACATTTGGGAGATAAAAGTTAACTCGAGTGCAGTTTTTTAAGAGGGGGAGAATTGATGAATAAGATTTACGGAGAAAAATTTTATGTTCTTTTCTGGTGTTCTTTTTGTGCCTCAGCACTAAAAAACACTAAAAAATTAAAAGGAAAACTATATATTTAGTACTCAGTTATGCCCCCGTTACTGTTTTGGTACCTCATCTATTATTTTTGGCAAAATGGTATCTACGTTACGTTTTTATTATGTTTTGGTACCTCAACCGTTAAAAGTTAAAGGAAATGGTGATGTGGCTTCAGTTAATAATCGTTTTAGTCCAAAAACTTATACAATCTATCAATTTTGTCTAAAATTCTATCAATTTAAACATTATTTTAATTTTTGGATTAAAATTGTAAATTCCGCAGTTTTCTTCTTCCAGTCAAACATAATTTACAATTTTACCCCAAAGTTAAGATGATGTTTTAAATTGATAGATTTTGGACTAAATTGATAATCTATATAAGTGTTTTGGACTAAAACTCTGATTATACCAAGTCACGTCACCATTTCCGTTAGTTTTTAACGGTCGAGTACCAAAACAGAACAAAAACATAACGTTAGGCATCATTTTGCCAAAAATAATAGTTTGAGTACCAAAACAGTAACACGGTATAACTGGGGTACTAAATATGTAGTTTTTCAGAAATTAAATTCTAAGCCATAACTCTAAATTCTAAATCCTAAACCCTACACCCTCAAAATACATCTTACCTTAAACCCTAACCATAAACACTAACCTTAAACCCTTAACCCAAACCCTAAGCCTAATTTTTAGCGTGGGGCATAAACATGGGCACCAAAATAGGTAGATGAATTCTATTCAAGATTGGACAAAAATCCTTTGTCCCTTTCCATTGCTCTTTTTTATGTCCCAATAGTAAAAACAATAAAATAAATATATTCTAAGCACTAAACCTAAATTTTAAATCATAAATCATACTCCCTACACCCTAAAAATACATCATACCCTAAAATTCCTAAACCCAAACCATAATCCTAGTTTTTAGTGTAAGGCATAAATAGGGCGCATAAAAGATAGAGGATTTCTATTCAAGATTGGATAAAAATCATCTGTCCCTTTTCAGTGCCCTTTTTGTGCCTCAACACTAAAAAATAAATTATAAGTCATAATCATAAATTCTAAATTCTCAACCCTACACCCTAAAAAATACACCATGCCCCAAATTCCCTAAACCCTAATCTTCACCTACCCCTTTAACTTATACCTCTGTTTGTAAATGCCTATTGTTTTTTACACATATTTAACCATATATTTTTAGGCTAAGCTACGTCACTCAAATATTAGTAAGGTTACATTTGAATCACCCAATTATTAAAAAAATATAATTGGATCACTCAATTAATATTCTAGTTACAATTGGGTCACTCTCCCATTTAAATGCAAACATACGTTAAAAATGTTGTCGTTTAAATGCAATCATATGTTAAATATGTTGTTATCGGGAAATACATTAGAGGTCACTCAATTATTAGTAAAGTTATAAACATGTCACTCAATTATTAAAACTTACAATTGAGTCACTTGGTTAAAATTTGGTTACAATGGGGTCACTATTCCGTTAAAATTCAAAAAGGATGTCTAACAATGATGACAATTTTAGTCCTCAAAACTTATATATCCTATCAATTTAGTCCTAATTCAAACTAGTTCAATAAATTTAATCCTTCATATTTAAAAAATATATCAATTAATAAAAATAGGGTAAACTACATTAGAGGTCACCCAATTATTAAAAATTACAATTGGGTCACTCAATAAATATTCTAGTTACAATTGGGTCATTCTCCCATTTAAATGCAAACAGACTTTAAAATGTTGTCATCGGGTAAGAAACATGTCACTCAATTATTAGTGAAATTATAAACAAGTCACTCAATTAAAATTTGGTTACAATCGAGTCACTCTTCCGTTAAAATTCAAACTGATATCTAACAAGGCTTGGAATAATGACTGCTTTAGTCCTTGAAACTTACATATAGTCATACTTCAATAAATTTAACATTCATATTTAAAAAATATGTCAATTAATTATATAATTAAATTATATAATAAAAGAATATTAGATATTAATGTAATGTGTAGAACCGGATTTTTGTCTGGGCTTATATATATATATATAATAATAATAAATAAATAAATAAATAAAATAGATAATAAAAGAAAACCCAAATATATTAGAGTCCAAATGTTTTACAAAGCCCGAAATATATACAAAAGGCCTAAAAATTATATAAGTCCCAAACGAAAAGCCAAAGACCCATTACAGTTGTTAATAACTCAGACCTAGCCCATTATAACTCACAAATAGCCCAACAAACACAAAAAGCCTCTCTATGTTTCTTTTTCCCGCTCAAATTTGAGCCCCAATGGACACGTGTCGATATGGCATTGGTCCCTTCTTTTTCACTCGGATCCCTATCGACCTGGAGCTAGCTGGCATCGCCAGCTGTGCAAAGATGACGTCACGTTTGACAGCGGGTATAAATACCTACGAAGAGATAGAAACGCATTAATTAAGACAGTAATAATTACACTAATAATCACCAAAAAAGAAAAACGAAAAGTCAGAAAGGTTGAGAGGTTACCTGAAGAGTCTAAGTCGATCGAGGAAGACAACCGAACAAAGAGACCTTGCCGGAAGCTCACCAGAACCACCGAAACACCGAACCAAGGTACTTTTCACCTTTGTTCCCTTCCATTATCCATTTTATTTGTTCGAAAACAATAAAAACAAGTTAAATTAAAAAAAAAACGAAGCATGATCTGTCTAAAAACCCAGATCTCAAGCATAAAACACACTTTAAACCAAAACTCAAACATAAATCAGATCCATAACACACATTAAAACCTAGATCTAGGATAATATAAAACAGATCTAAATCCTAAAGTCAGATCTAGTTCGAAGCTTAAAAAACATAAAAAAAAATAAATAAAATATAAAAAGAGGAGAGTTTGAGGGCTTATCTTGCTTTGTCGTTGCCGTAAATGCCGTCGGAGTGAGGGTTTGAGTGCGAGGACCGTTGTCGGAGTCGAAAATAGAGAAGAGAGGTCACTGGTTTCGGGTAGATAGCTTAGGATCGGGTCAAGTGGGGTGTTTTTGACGAAACAGGAGTCAGATCTAGGATTAGGGTTAAATAAATAAGCTTTTTGGGTAGAATTAGGGTTCCAGCGACGGCAGAGGCGGTGGTCGGAAAAGCCATAGTTGGCCGGAGAAGATGACCGGAGAAGGTCCGATCATCGGAGAAAGGTTGAAGAAGGATCGACGGTGGTCGGAACTTACAAAGGTACTGGAGAAGGTCCGGTCATCGGAAAGAGGAAGGAGGAGACCGGAGATGATATCCAGTGATCGATATCATCCCGGCGGCCTAGAAACACATCAGAGAAGTGTTAGGAAGTGAATGGGGATTAAAACAATGGTTTTTGAAAATTTCTTGTTATGATCTTAAAAAAAGGGGTTTTTAATCTTTAAAAAACAGATTTGGGGAGAATTTGGATGTTAGTGAGGATCAAACCAAGGAATTTCGAAGAGTTCTTGGTTTGTTCTTGAGAAAAAGGGTTTTTGATCTTTAAAAACAGTTTTGGGGAAGGTTTTTGGTGCTTGTGAAGATTGAACGAGTGAACTTTGAAGAACAAAGGATGAACAGAGGCAAAAGTAAGGGTTTTGATCGAAAAGGGTTTGGTTTTTTAAAGGTTTTCGGTGTTCGGATTCAGAGAATTTAGAGTGAGAGAGAGTTGAAGAGAGAGAGAGAGAACAGATCAAATGACCGTTCCAACTCGGCCTGGAGTTATTTGTACTGAGTTGGGACAACGTCGTTTTGAATGCCGGGTCACAGAGGATCCGCATGTTTTCACACAGGTGTGCATACGGGTCTGTGACCCGTTCGACTTAAAAATATTGGGTTTGGGTTTTTAATTCAACCGGGCCATGGTTTGGGTTTTGGCTAAGTAGGCCAAAGGGTTTTGGGCTCGGGTTAAACAGTTTGGGTTTTTTAATTCAAACGGGTCTGGGCTAGTCTTTTAAGGTTTTTAAACTTGGGTTCTTGGGTTTTGGTCTCATTATAGATCAATCCCTATTTGTTTGTAATCTGGTCACCTAAAATTTAATTTAATTCAATTTGGTCCCTTTTTAGAATTTAATTATTTTATTTAACTGCCTTAATTGTTTTAATTAATTTGAATGCTTGAATGTTTTTTAAAGCATCATACCATATATTGGACAATCAATCACATGCTAAAATATGATTAGAGCCATTAGTGTAGTTCGCTTAATCATAATTGAATAGGGAGATCATTGTAGTAAATAAGTGGAAATTTGAAACAATGTTAGACTACTCAATATTGGCTAGTGTCACAATGTAGAATGATGTTAACCAATGAGTATTCCGACAAAGGTTTCAAATTTTCACTTTAACTTAAAAATTGAAATAAATCGTTAATTAGGTAAATTTAAAAGTTAAGATATGGATAACGATTAGAGACATTTTAATTAGGAATGTTGTTACTTTCGGGCTTGTTAAAGAAAGTACCCAATATTATTTTGGGTGTTTTATTTTATGTCAAAAATTAATAATATTCATAGAATTTTAATTGAACTAATTAATGGAGCCTAATTATGGTACACTTAAAAATGACAAGACAATAATTAATCATGCATTAAACCTTTTGCGATGAGGTACATTTTTCGAATATAAGTTGAAGTGTCCTAATGTAATTGGATGTTTTATAATTATATTCGATCGAAATATATTTTCTTACAAAAGGATACTCTCATTTGGAATAAAATTCATTTTACAGTTAAAAGATTTAATTAAATCCAAATTAATGTTCGAAATGCCAAAATGCCACGTGTAATTAATAAAGTACCGATAACGGGAGTTTGTGGGGATGCTAACCCTTCCCTACACGTAACCGACTCTTGAATCCGAATTTTTCAAAAAGAATCTCTAGTGCGTTTTTATGGTGTACGGCCTACCAAAGTGGCCGGTGGCGACTCCAAAATGATTTTTCATCAAATAAAAGGGGATTTTGACTAAAAATGGAAAATTAAGATAAAATTGGCCAAAACCCTGATTTCCAAAATTTAAACATCAGGCTATTTTTTTATTCCAAACAATTAAAAAGCGGGGTTTTCAAAAAATAGTCGCGACAGCTTGGCGACTCCGCTGGGGACAAAATTGAGAGTCAGGCCTAATAATTAATTACACGTGGCATTTTGGCATTTCGAACATTAATCTGGATTTAATTTTTTTCTGAAAAAAACTGTTCGATGGATTTTAGAAAAAAAAATAGGGGTAGTTTTTGTGTATGCTATATCTGCCATTCATGCATAAACCCTAAACCCGAGTTTTTTCTACCATTAAGTGGGAGTAAGACAATATTTGTCGTGATGCTCTTCAGCTCCGAGTTCGGATTTTTATCTTCTTCCGGTATACTAACCTTACGCATCGTGGGGTCTACGCCTCCGTTGTAAGGGACCTATACTACCAAATCGATGTCTTGATGCCGCAGTAGGCAATAATGACAGTTCAGGAACCGAGAGTCTAGAACAAAGCCCACATTCTGTTTTAGAAGCCCACCCCATTAAAGCCAGACATGGACCTAGGACAAGTGCTGCCGGTTTAAATTCATTTCTCTGTTTATCTTGTTGCATTAAATATTGTCATTTTAATTCGAATGATTATTAATCTCGAAGTTTGTTTATTTGCCTTCAATATTAATTCGGGATACTAACACAAGTTTTTTGTTTTGTTTGTTGTTTGTTTGTTTTGTTTATTTTTTGTCATCAACTGCATTTTTATTTTTGACATCGAATTTGGAGTCAATCATATTTAGAAATACTCGATATGTCACGAGGATTTAAAGTAGGAGAGGATAACACTGCTATATGGATCTGGTCTGAGCAAACACAACACGAAAAGGGGGATAGCCTTAGAAGAGGAGAAATATCCAAGATGAAAGGATATGCAAAGCTAAACACTAATCAGGAGGCATGTTTATCAGATTTTAAACATATCTGGGATCAATGGGATAACGAGATGAAAACGTTATTTCGTGATGAATTCGGGGACATAGCTCTATTGCTGGAAATAATGGTCGATCAAGAGTTATTAAGGGCAATGGCGCAATTCTGGAATCCGGCCTATAACTGTTTCACCTTTGGGCAAGTAGATATGACACCGACATTGGAGGAATATGAGGTACTAATCAACTACCTGAAAATAGAAAGTGAGAAGATCTACACCAAGTCCCTTAATAGCACATGGCATTCAGGGTTTATCAAAAAGTTGGTAGCATTGACAGGAAGGACCAAGGAGTGGTGGGATCAAAGATTGGCCAAATATGACAGCACCGACCAAAATGAAGATAGGCAACGAGTTAATTGGAGAATTCTCAAATAGTTGGTGTTGGCAAGTAATGACGAACCGGTTAGAATGAGAAGCTTGTTTGCCTTGTGTATCTATGGCTTGGTAATCTTCCCAGAACCCGTGAGCATGTTGATTCATCGACTATTGGATTATTCAAACGACTGAGTAAATGCGTTAACCTGGTGCCGTCAATTCTGACAGAAACTTATAGGTCACTCACCAATTGCAAGAAGACGGGGGAAGCAAAATTCTGGGGGTGTGCACAACTATTAGAAATATGGTTCAGGGGTCACATATGAAATGCACCCTACAGAGGGGCTAGATACCTGGATACGTATTCATCGATCAGGGAACATCTAACTGATTGTGTCCTAGAAAAAAGAAAACTGAGAAACACTGGATTGAATATCTCAAAGACTTGAAGGATACATATATAGTATGGAAAGCTCCTTGGCTAAATATGGGTACAACCTTTCTATACCGGTGTGGAAACAGAGACTGGGTCCCGTTATCGAGAATTTGGGGAGGAACAGCCTATTGCCCATTGTTAGTCTCAAGACAATTCGGATCATGGCAGTTTGTGCCTGCCACTGCTGGAATGGCTAAGTTCGAATATGCTCACAAGACCAATGACTACAAGGGACTGATTCTGCAAACCTCAAAGGCTTGGGAAACACCAAGAAGGGTTCAGCCTTATCCAGGGTTTGAAGTAATGGCAAGGTATGACAAGTGGAGAGCTCAAAGAGTCAATGACACTACGTTTCAAGAAATGCCCCCCAAGAGCTGGAACTTCAACACGGGCAATCCAGGAGTCACCTTCGACTTTGAAGAAACTCAAACATGACCGAGAGCAAGATTTGAAATAGTATGAAAAAGGAGTCCATGACCTTAAGGAGGAATTAACAATGGCACAGTTGCAAGTAGAGATTCACAAAGGAAAGGAGAATGAGCTAATGGAGCAGAACAAGAAAGTGAATCAAGAATTAAAAGAGCTGCGGGAATTGCACAATTACTACAAAGCCAAACAAAAGGGTAAAACAAGCAAGATAATAAAGAATCTATCAGAGGAATCGGATGCAATGACCCGAGGTAGGGATGATTATAAAAAGATGTACGACAGAAAGACACGGTAAGCAACGAATCGAACGACAAAGCCAAGAAGAGGCTAGAAGAAGAACATGCTCGAAATTTCGACCTAACTAGCTAGGTGTCACAGCTTGAAGAATTAATCACCAAGTATCACAACGAGGATAAAGTCGAAGCAGAGATATAAAAACAAAGAATGCAAAAAAGAATAACTGAGTTAGAAAGCATTGTTCAAGACCTGAAGGACAAGTTGTCTAGATATGAAGAAGAAGTATTGGCAGATAGCGGAGCATGGAAGGATAAATATAAGGCATCTCGGCAAACGGTCTAGTGTCAAAACGATGAACTAGTGAGATTCAAAGCCCAATTCAGAAGCATCGCTTCGTATGTCCAAATCCTGTCAAGGCAAGCTACAAGCCTGTTGGAGCAACCCAACATTGAAGAGGAGCACGGGGAGGCTATTGTGCGTCGGTTGCACGAGTTAGTCAACCTAGGAGTTAGAGCTGACGTTTTTATGTAGCAAGTTTATACCCTCTATGTAATTAAATCTTCGGACGAATATGGTATTTCTAAGAAAGACTGGTTCCAAAATTTTATGTCCTTTTATTGCATTCATGCACTCATGCATACATGCACACATTTATTCATTTTGAAATATTATGTTAAATAAAGAATTTAATAAGAGAAAGGTTTAATGACAGAATCTGCTCTAAGCCGTAAACATTCCACATTCATACGGAACTCGCATGCGTTCACGATCCATGGCTTTTGAGGATCGGCTTGCCAATCTTGAAAATGAATGTGTGGAAATGCAGAATCGTTTCGACAGAATCGAACAATCAATTAAAGATTGCTTTACTCAAACCCAGACAGAAATCATCAATCAGTTGACTGCTCTATTGGGCCCTAAGGAATCTGGGAAGGCCAAAGTAGCCGAAAGAGCTTCCAACGAGGTGAATGATCAAGTAGAGAAAACATCCCACATCAGGATGCAGCCAGAAAAATCTTTAACAGCGAAGAAGGTCCATATCAACCTAGCCGGACCAACACCAAGTCACCCAGTACACATTGGTGCAAACTTTGAGAACGCTGAAGAGGTGCCAGACTTGAATGCTATTGATGAGATCGGAAAAATACGTGCTGAAATTGAGCGCAAGTACGAGGAGCACTGCAAAGCTCTAGAGATCGCTTGCTGGAACTAAAGAAAGCTAATGAGATGAGACCAGGAGCTGTTGAAATGAGCCTGGTAGCTGATTTAGTACTTCCTCCCAAGTTCAAAGCTCCAGACTTTGAGAAATACGATGAAACTTCTTGTCCCAAGGCCCATCTTACAATGTATTGTAGAAAGATGACCGCTTACCTGAAAGATGAAAAGTTGTTGATACACTACTTCCAAGACAGTCTAACTAGTTCAACTGCTCGCTGGTATACCCAACTAAGCCGGGAGAATATCTGATCCTGGAAGAACATGTCAGGAGCTTTTGTGGAGCACTATAAGCATGTCACAGAAATGATCCCGAGCTGGGTAATGTTGCAGAGGATGGAGCAAAGAAGTGATGAAACGCTCCGACAATATGCTCAGAGATGGAGAGATATTGCAGTGCAAGTACAACCCCCGCTAATGGAAAGTGAGATTGCTCATATGTTCGTACAGACTCTGAGAGGACCGCTCTGTGAAAGGCTTATCAGTAATGCCACCCAGAACTTTGTTGACATTGTGATGAAATGAGAGTTGATAGAAGCCGCAATAAAGAGCGGAAGAATTGAGGGTGGAGAGACTTCTCGCAGGAACTATAAGAGGAAAGATAACGATGTGAATAATGCAAACACTTATGAGGCACCGAAAAACGTGACCATTACATCACCCGGAACCTCAGCCGAAAACTCTCAAAACTCAAACAAGAGGGATTCTCGAGGATCGAGAAATGATAGAATGAACTTTACACCCATCCCAATGTCATATGTAGAATTATACTCTCAGTTGTATGAGGCGAATCTGGTTAGGCCATATCATCTGACACCTCTACAGTCTCCTTACCCTCCATGGTACAAAGCTGATGCTCACTGTGAATTCCATGCTGGAATATCGGGACATTCAATTGAAACATGCACATCGTTCAAGAAGGTGGTGCAGAATTTGATCAATACTGGGATATTGAAGTTTGATGAACCCAGTATTGCGGTTAATCCCCTTCCAAGTCATGGAGGATGCAAGGTGAACATGATAGAATAATATGATGAGGCAAAGAGGCGAAAGACTGATGTATCAGAGATTCAGTCTCCGTTAAGATGTGTGTTTGAATAATTATATAACGCCAAGATGATTGAAATTGGCATGCAAATTGAGATGAAAGTACCTGCTAAGATGTATTGTGAATATCATCAGGAATGTGATCATGAAATTCAGCATTGTCAGGAGTTTAGGGACCTGGTTCAAAAGATGATGGAGAACAAGAAAATTGAGTTCTTCGAGAAGGTTGGAACAAGGAAAGAGGTTGAGGTGTGCGCATCAGAAAGCTCTGGAGTAAAATATGGGGTGCACAAACCTTTGGTTGTATCTATCAAACCAAGGGCTCCAAGCACAAAGCCAGTAGTGACACTAAAAATAGTAATCTCAACTTCTGCTCCGTTTGCTTTCAAAAGCACCAATGCAGTCCCTTGGAATTACACAGCCAATGTGTCAATATCAGAAAAAGAGAAGTTGCAAGAGACAAAGTCAAATGAAGAAACAAAGAAAGAATCGGAGAAAGAAAAGCAGACGAATGCAGAGGCAGTAAACGAAGTAGGCCATTTCACTCGAAGTGGCAGATGTCACTCCTCGCCATAAGTGATGAAAGAAGCTGAGAAGGCTAAGGAAAAAGGTATATGCTGCTCCTGAAATGATTTTTGAGGAAGTCCCTGCTCCAAAAATAAATGAACCAGTGACGGAGAAGCAAGCCCGAGAATTTCTGAGGTTCTTAAAACACAATGAATACAATATAATGGAACAATTGAAGCGACAACATGCAAGGATTTCAGTTTTGGAGTTATTACTGAGTTCTGAAGGGCACCGAAATGCTTTAATGAAAGTGCTGAATCAAACGTTTGTGTCAAACAACATCTCAGTGGATAAGTTGGACAAAATTGTAAATCATATTGTTGCCAATAATTACATAACATTTACCAATGATGAAATTTTGGAAGGAGGAATGGGGTCAGCGAAAGCTTTGAATATCACCACGCATTGTAAAGGATATGTGCTGCCAGGTGTCCTAATTGACAATGGATCAGCTTTGAACATTATGCCAATAATGACTCTGCAAAGGTTGCCTATTGATGACTCACATATGAAGGCATCCCAGAACATTGTGTGAGCCTTTGATGGAACAATCCGAGATGTTCTTGGGAGGATAGAAGTACCATTGTTGATAGGACTGGTAGTTTACAATATCGACTTTGTGGTGATGGATACTAAGCCTACTTACAATTGCTTGCTTGGACGACCCTGGATTCACTCAGCAGGGGTAGTCCTAGACCTGGCAAACTTGACCCGAGACCCGAAACCCGAACTGAACTACCTGAACCCAAACCCAAACCGAAACTGAAAATTAACCCAAAATTGACCTGAAATCTGATCCGAAACCCGAAATAAACCGAACCGAAACTGAATCGAATTTAGTTGAACCGAATGGACCCGAACCGAATAGACCCAAACCGAATGGACCTGAACTGAATAGACCCGAACCGAATGGACCCGATTAATAGAAATAAAGAAAGATAAAATATGAACAGCCGCACAAGTCACTAAAATGTCAAATATATTGACTTTATAAAGTCTTATATAGGGTGTAAAAATCTGACCAACCTAAAAATTTGATTACAATCGACTGATCTCTCATTGAACCGAAAATAACCAAACCGAAATCAACCGAACCAAAAATAACCGACCTGAAATGACTCGAAACACAATAGACCCGAACTAAAATCGAACCGAACTGAAACTGAAACCGAATTTGAACCGAAAATATCAGACCCAAAATAACCGAAACCGAAATGACCCGAACCGAACCTGAACCGATTGACCCGTTTGCCACCTCTAGGAAGTCCCATCGTCTCTACACTAGAAACTCAAGTTTGTCATAGAGGGAAAGTTGGTTAGTGTTGGAGCGGAGGAAGACATCATTGCCTCTATAACAACTGATGTGCCTTATATCCAGACAGATGAGAATGCCTTGGACTGCTCTTTTCGGGCGCTGGAATTCGTGAATACTACCTTCGTGGCTGAGGGAAAGCCATTTCCACGGCCAAGACTGTCAAACTACACCAAGATGATTGTATGAGAGACACTTGGAAGGGGTGCGAAGAAAGGGAAGGGGCTTGGAAAACACCTACAGGGAAGTTTGCGACCAAGGCCCATTTTGATGAAGAAGGATCATTTCGGATTGGGATTTGCTCCTACTATAAAAGACCGATTGAGAGTATTAAAGAAGCAAAGGGAACAAAAGAAAGCTCACATGCAAGGAAATGAGACGTCCTCCCGCCTGGTCACATCTTTTGACATGACAAAGATTTTCAAATTGCGAGGGTTCACCAATGTTGAAAAGAAGCTAGAGGAAGTCAATCAAGAAACGATAAAACTACATGAAGAGGAAATCTTTGGCAATAATCTGGATGGGCTTTTTGTTGGTGGAATCTTTGAGGATGCTCGACCTGGCATATTTGAGAATGATCCGTCCCTGTGCCCCAGACGAGACATTGAAGAATTGGACAACTAAAGATACTTCCCTTGTAACCAATATTGAAAACAAAGTAAATACTGGGACCACCTTATACCTTTGCCCGCGGGTATAAGGGGATTATTTGTAAAGGGCCATTATACAATCATTTTAATAAAGATGCTTTCCATGCTGATTCACAAATGGCAAACGGATTTTTTATTTTTTGCATCCTTTTCAAAATATATTATTATTTTCTTTGCAGATCTTGAACTATCGAATGCATGAATGATCCTAAACCCAATCTTAGGGTAGGACCTGAAGAGCCAGTATGTCTAGCGGAAATCAATAAAGTTGAGGATGAACTAAAATGTGAAATCCCTGAAGAACTACTGAGGTTGGTGGAAAAAGAAGATAAACAAATCCTACTTCACAAAGAAGAATTAGAGATTCTCAATCTAGGAACAAAAGAAACCAAAAGAGAAGTGAAAATAGGGGCATCATTTTCGCCTAGAAAGAAGCAGGAATTAATTGATCTGCTGCGCAAGTTCAAAGATGTATTCACCTGGTCCTATCAATACATGACAGGATTGAACACTGACATAGTGGTACACAGATTTCCCATTAGACCTAAATGTAGACCGGTTCAACATAAACTTAGAAGGTTGAGGTCGGAAATGGTGATAAAGATAAAAGAAGAGGTAGAGAAACAGATCGATACTGGTTTCCTCGCGGTATCTCAGTATCAGGAATGGGTAGCTAATATAGTTCTTGTACCAAAGAAAGATGGGAAAGTACGAATGTGTATTGACTATAGGGACCTGAACCGGGCCAGTCCGAAAGATAATTTTCCTTTGCCACACATAGACATTCTGGTCGACAATACGTCAGGACATTCATGGTTTTCCTTTATGGATGGTTCTCATGATATAATCAGATAAAGATGAGTCCAGAAGATATGATCAAGACCACCTTTATAACCTTATGGGGCACCTATTGTTACAAGGTGATGCCCTTTGGACTAAAGAATGATGGGGCAACATACCAGCGGGCGATGATGACTTTGTTTCATGACATGATGCATAAAGAAGTCGAAGTGTATGTAGATGACATGATAGCCAAGTCCTATACTGAGGAGGAGCACATCCAAAATCTAAGAAAGTTATTCTTGAGATTGAGAAAGTACCAACTGAAACTCAATCCTAAAAAATGCACCTTTGGAGTAACATTTGGAAAACTTCTTGGGTTCGTTGTCAGTAGAAGGGGAATCGAGATAGACCCCAATAAAGTGAAGGCTATCCAGAACCTACTGCCACCCAGCTCACAGAAAGAAGTTCGGGGGTTCCATGGTAGATTGAATTATGTTTCTCGGTTCATATCACAATTAACCGATAAATGTGATCCAATCTTCAGGATGTTCAAAAAGAATAACCCTGGAGAATGGAATAAAGAGTGTCAAGAGGCATTTGACAAAATCAAGAAATATCTTACCAATGCTCCCATATTAGTAGCACCAGTTCCTGGTAGGCCACTAATCCTTTACCTGACGGTCTACGAGAACTCAATGGGCTGCATATTGGGGCAACATGATGACACAGGAAAGAAAGAAAGAGCCATCTATTACTTGAGCAAGAAGTTTACTGAATGCGAAGTGCGGTACCCATATATTCAAAAGCTATGTTGTGCTCTGGTTTGGGTAACCCGAAGGCTCAGACAATACATGTTATACCACACAACATGGTTGATCTCTCGTCTTGACCCATTAAAATTCATGATGGAAATACCAGCATTGACTGGAAGACTAGCACGTTGGCAAATGCTGTTGTCAGAGCTTGACATTTTGTATGTGAGTCAAAAGGCAATAAAAGGAAGTGCTATAGCAGATTTCCTAGCCAGTCGTGCAATGGAGGATTATGAACCCCTGAACTTTGATTTCCCAGATGAAGATGTGATGAATGTCTCCACGATAGAAGCCGGAATTCCAGAAAGAAAAACTTGGAAATTGTATTTTGATGGAGCGGTTAATGCCCTTGGATGGGGAATTGGAGCAATATTGATTTCACCAGATGATGTACATTACCCGTCCACAAGTAGGCTAGAATTTCTTTGTACCAATAACATGGTAGAATATGAAGCCTGTGTGATGGGCCTGCGACTTGCTATCGAAAGGAAAATAGAAAGTCTTAAAAGTGTATGGAGATTCGGCGTTGGTGATTTACCAACTTCGTGGAGAATGGGAAACAAAAGATATAAAATTGATTGAGTACCGAAAACTGATCCTGGAGCTAATAAAAGAGTTTGAGGAAATAACCTTTATATACATCCCCATGGAAGATAACCAAATGGCGGATGCCTTAGCTATGTTGGCTTTGGTATTCCTAGCAAACAGATAAGAAGATATGATGCCTATCCGAATGCAAAGCTATGAAACCTATGCTCATTGCTGCGGTATAGAGGAGGAAATTGATCAACATCCTTGGTACCATGATATTTTGCAATACCTAAAGTATCAGACTTATCCTCTGGGGGAAAATGATAATAAAAAAGAACTATCAGAAGAATGGCTTCAGGATATGTACTCGACAGGGAAATCTTATACAAAAGGAACAGAGATCAGATTTTGCTGAGATGTGTTGATGCCAACAAAGCAAAGACTATAATGGCAGAAGTGCATGACGGGATATGTGGCACACATGCAAATGGACTCTCAGTAGCTAGGAAGATCATGAGATATGGCTATTATTGGATGACCATGGAAGGAGATTGCATTGAATATGCAAAGAAGTGTCATAAGTGCCAGATATATGCCGACAAGATTAATTCTCCGCCAGTCCCTCTACATACCATGAACTCACCATGGCCTTTTGATGCTTAGGGAACGGATGTTATTGGACAAATTCATCCCAAATCTTTAAACGGACACTGTTTTATCCTTGTGGCAATAGATTATTTTACCAAGTGGGTGGAAACAGCTTCTTATGCTAATATCACAAGAACCATTGTCAGTAAGTTCCTGAAGAAAGAGATAATTTGCCGATACGGACTACCAAAAAGAATTGTTATTGAGAATGCTACAAACTTCAACAACAAAGTGATAATGGAAGTGTGTGAACAATTCAAGATCATTCACCATAATTCAGTAACTTATCGCCCAAAGATGAATGGGGCAGTGGAAGCGGCAACAAGAATATAAAGAAGATCATATCGAAGACAACAGAAACTTACAAAGACTGGCATAAGAAGTTACTGTTTGCCCTGTTTGCATATCAGACATCAATATAGACCTCGACCAGGGCAACGCCTTATTCCTTGGTTTATGGGACAAAGGCGGTGCTACCCATTGAAGTTGAGATTTAGTCACTCCGGGTATTGTCAGAAACAAAGTTAAATGATGCATAATGGCTGCAGGTTCGATTTGATCAATTAAACCTCATCGAGGAAAAGAGGTTGAGGGCAATTTGTCACAACCAAATGTATCAAAAGAGGATAATGCGGGCATATGATAAAAAGGTGCGTCTGAGAGAATTCCGAGAGGGGGATCTTGTGTTAAGAAAGGTCCTACAAATACACCGAGACGATCGCGGGAAATGGATGCCTAACTGGGAGGGGCCATATGTTATCAAGAAAGCCTTCTCCGGAGGATCATTAATACTGGCTGGAATGGATGGAAAAGAGCTTCATAAGCAGGTAAATTCGGATTCGATCAAAAAGTATTATCTTGAAGAATGCAAAAAGAGATTTAAAAAAAAGAAAAAAAAGAGAAAAAGCGGAGTGAAAACCCGAAAGGGCGCTCTCGCAAAAAAGGAAAATATTGTTGCGTGTAAAATAGTCTATCGCAATGGTAGTGCAAGTATACATGACGCAAGTAGTAAAGTGATACAAAATATCGGATATCGCCTCCACAGGGATTGGGCTAATAGCTTCACCTTAATTCACTGCACGAAAGTAAAGAAAATAATTGAGAAGTTATCACGAAATAATAAAGAGAACTTAAATAAAAGAGTAGAGATATCAAGATAGAGAGAATGGGCTGGTATTGAATTGCTCAGTAGTGCAGGTATTGCTAAGTCTCAGAACTCCAGTTCTGTCGTCGTCCCTGTCGCGGCAGCACCTATCGCAGCAGCAGTCTATTGCTTGTCGCGGCAGCAAACAATCAAATCAGTACTTCAAGTTTGGCAAGAATCCCAGATGTGCCTTGGCCTATCCCTAGGTCCAAGTCTGTCGATGATCACGTCTTTGATGATACCTCCCGGCGTGAATCGAAGGATGAACACCGATGTGGATGAATTCTTCTTTAGCCACTTAACCTCGTCCTATCCCTAGGTCCGAGATAGTTCAACTATAAGCTAGAGAACTTGCTCTTATTTCTTTCGTATACTTAACTCTCCCAATGCTAAGTAAATAGATAACCTCACAATGATCTCCCGATGCTCTTGCAAGATATTAATAACCAAAATAAGAGAACTTGAAGTTTAATTTATTGAACTGAAAATTCCTAAAACAAAACAACCCTTGCAACTACTTTACAAATCAACCCGTGGCCCTAGGGGAAATTTAGAACATGATGTGGGAAGAAAAACGACTAGAGTTTGGGAAGGAAGCTAGGGTAATCGGTTATGCCCTCCTAGGTTAAAATATATGCCCTTATATAAGCTTTGGGCTCAAGTTATCTAAAATAGCAAGAATACAACTTTAAATAAAAGTATGATTCTAATAAAGACTAAATCTTCAAGGAATCTACTTTCCAGACGTCATCTTTCTTGCTTGGGATTTTCTCTCCTTGAACTTTGGGCTTGACATTCCTTTTGATCTGGGGCTTGGAAAAATATGGGGTTTTCACACGACAGACGGGCTGAATTTTCTCTATCTGTCGAGGTCCACTTTGCTTCTTCTTCTCAAAACTGCTGTCGTTCTCTGCTGTCACGGCGGCAACCATGGCAGCATCATCCTTCTTGACTGCTCATCTAGTTCCAGCTCTTCTGCTTCACTGCCCAGCGCCTACCCATTCCGTCTGCTACAGCAGCAACCTGCAAAAACATCTATTTTTAGTAGAAACTGTTCCTTTTAATATATTTGTGATGTTTTGCTGTAAACTAACCTAAATGCAATGAATAGTGCTTGAATGCAGCAAAAATATGGGTTAAATAGGGTGTAAATAATAGAACTTTTACACACTCAACACACCCCCAAGCTCAAGTTTTTGCTTGCCCTTAAGCAACTAAGACCTAAAAGAAAAATGAAATATTTTTGTTTTGGCTTTCAAACAATGAACTTTTCCTTACCCGTCGTTCGTTGCCTGTGACGGCAGCAACCTGTCGGATAATTTAGAATCTGTCCGGAATCTCGCTATAGTCCTCGTGCAGTGTGTGCATGCTTGTGAACAGTTATATGCCAAAACTCTCTTAGTTTTACTAGAATATTTCAGCTCTTAACTCGAATTTTTATGCCAAAGTTTATCTTTTGAAGGCACTTTTTCATGCTCCTTTGAATTTTTTGTTTTGACTCGATTTCTCTATTTTTTTTAGCTAAAGTTTTACTAGAGCCAGTTTTAGGCACCTCTAGTTAACTTCCTAGAGCCAGTTTCGGGCACCTCTAGGGTTGTTGAGTCTCTTTTGCTAAACTTCTTTCCTAGAGCCAGTGTTA
This sequence comes from Hibiscus tridactylites, assembly GCA_958450335.1. Taxonomy (NCBI): domain Eukaryota; kingdom Viridiplantae; phylum Streptophyta; class Magnoliopsida; order Malvales; family Malvaceae; genus Hibiscus; species Hibiscus tridactylites. Next base: position 56,088,021 of record OY288287.1, on the reverse strand, counting down.
GGCACCTCTAGGGGCTATTCAAGTGCTAAGCTTCCTATTCTAGTTTGGCTAAAAGAAGTCTAAGCAGTATAACAGTCACAATGGTGTTTAAGTTTTCAGAACTATAGAAAGGCTCTAAACTTCTCCTAAAAACTATCCTAAAGTCACTGCCACGACAGAGCTGTCACGACAGGTAAGTTCAGTTCACAGTTTTCAGCCAAAGTTTTCAATATCTTCATCATTTTTTAAGACAAAAATAAACTAAGTAAAAGACACAAATTTTACCAACTAAGATGGACTCCATTACTGGAGGGATGTCACCCCCAAACTCGAGGGTTGCATTGCCCTCAATGCAAATGACAAAATAAAAAAAACAGATAAAAGCAGTACATCACAAAATATATAACAGGCAGCAATAATAAGATAAGAAACTTAAATTTTAATCGTTGTCTTCGCTGCTGCTGCTGAGTCTGATCTGATGGCGGGCTCTGGCTTTCGGGACGGGCTGGGGCACGGGGGAGGCAAAAGTGTTTTTGGCCTTGACCTCCTGTGGTGGCTGGACTCGGGTTGGGGAGATGTGGGGTGGTTGCTCCACAACCTGAACATCAGAGCTGCTGCTCTCACTGCTGCTGCTGGCCTTTGGCAATTTGTTTTTATCTGCCATCCGCTTCTGCCTCTTTACCGGTGAGAACTCCTTTGACAGATTCCTCTTAATAGAGGTTTCATCATCACTGGCTGCCCAAACAAAAGAGGAGGAGAACCCAGCAACAAAGGCAGCAAGGTCCTCCGATGCCATCGGACGTTTTGTTCCTCGGGCAGATGGTTCGGCATGGGTGCTGCCTGCTGCTGTAGGGGCAGGCGATGGTGTGGAGGTGGCAGATGGTGTTCGTGGGGTAGCAGCAGGTGTAGGAGTGTGGACAGGGGTAGTGACAGTAAAGTAATGGGCAGGAAAAGTAGGGAAAGCAGCATCAGGGAAATGTAAAGTATTTTGAATAAAAGTTACCGTAGAGGCGACAAAGTCCCTGATGAAGGTCATTAAGTCCAACTGTCTTTCCTCCAGCTTCTGAATGGCAGCTAGTATCTGGGTGGAGGAGTCTGTCAGTGTAGCTGCTGCGGCGGCAGGTTCAGTATTTTGCTGCTCTGTCGTTTTAGCTGTGGCGGCAGCGGGGTTGAATGATGACAGAGGGGTGGCCACGGTCAGCTCCATAAGGCTGAGGATATTCTTTTCCGTCCAACCTCGTCCTTTGACTACTAAATCAGTGCGTACTTCCGGCACGTTATGGCCACGGCAGAGCGAAGTGATGAGGTATGGGAGGAAAAGTAGGCCCGTCGGTCTATGTGCACATTCCAAAATGCTCTCTTGAATATAACTGCCCACATTAATGGGCCGTTCATGTAAGATAGAGTGTACCAATGCTAACCTCTACTGGTCGACGGTGGTATGGTGGGATGACGGCATGATCCTCTTTTTTATGAAGGCATTCCATAACTTTGCCTCCGGCAGCAGCTGGGTCCGCTTCACCGTCCGTGGATTTTTTCGGCTGGTATTCCATTGGGTTCCCTCATCAGTCAGATCTGCCATGACAGCGTCATAGGCAGCAGTGTCTAATGTGTTGAGGAACTGCTGGTGTGCATCGTCATTGTGGCTGATGTAGAGGCCATATAAGGAGTTGATGTACTCTGCTTGAAACGACAATTCTTTTCCTCGAACACTCACTGCCGTCGCGTTTTTCAATATTACTAGGGAATCCTCATTGGGTTCCCACACGTCTCTGGTAGCAAAGGATTGTGGGGGAGTTGCTGCTGGTGAGGAAGTAGAGGCAGCATTGCGTCGGGTTTTCCTAGAAGACATATTAGTGCAAGGGTTATGAAAAGTAAATGAAAGCAAATGAAAACTAAAAAGGGAGAGCAAGTAAGAAAGACAAAAGTGAGTGAAAATGAAAATGAAACGGGGTTATAGAGAAAAGGAATTGATGCCCGTTGAAGCTGTAACGGCAGGCGCGAATAACGGGGCCGGTTGTTGAGCTTTAGCGTGTCTGACGCGTCTGACACACGTTTCCGCGTCTGTTACGCGTCTGCGACGTGTTTCCGCGTCTGTCGCGGCAGCTGTAACGACAGGCTTCAATATTTGGGCTTTGTTGGGCTGATGGATGGATGGTGGGCTGAGTTCACTTCTCTTGTTCTTCTTGACTCCTTTATTTCCTAAAAACAATAAACATAAAAAAATTATTCGAATAAAATAAACCTTATTTCCTAATAATTAATAATAATAAAAATAAATAAAATTTAGGTTAAATTAGGGATGCCAGGTGGGGCATCTCCTAAGGTAACCATTTCCTGCATTCCTGGGGATTCAGTCCCATGATAATGCTTGAGGCGCTGTCCGTTAACTTTGAATTGGTACCCGTCTTTTAATGATCGAATTGTGATGGCACCATGGGGAAAAACCTGTACGACTTGGAATGGGCCAGACCATCTAGATTTCAGTTTCCCTGGGAAAAGTTTCAGTCTAGAATTGAACAACAATACAAGCTGCCCTGGGCAGAACTGTCGTGGCAGCAACTTTTTGTCATGCCACTTCTTCGTTTTATCCTTGTAGATTCTTGCATTGTCATAGGCCATTGTCCGGATTTCTTCAATTTCGTTCAGATCTAGCAGCCTTTTCTGCCCTGCCCTGTCCAAGTCCATATTCACTGCCTTTATTGCCCAGTATGCTCTGTGCTCTATCTCGACAGGTAGATGACATGTTTTCCCATAAATCAATCGGTACGGAGACATGCCCAATGGAGTTTTAAAAGCTGTCCTATATGCCCATAACGCATCATTGAGGAGTAAAGACCAGTCTTTCCTAGTTGGCTTAACCATCTTCTCAAGAATGTTCTTAACTTCCCTATTAGATATTTCAGCTTGTCCATTGGTTTGTGGGTGATATGATGTCGCGATCCGATGCTTGACACCATATTTCTTCAAGGCAGCAGCAATAACCCTGTTGTCGAAATGTCTCCCTTCATCACTGATAATCGTTTTAGGGATGCCAAATCTAGAAAAGATATTTTTGTGTAAAAACCATTGGACTGTCTTGGCATCATTCTTTTGAGTGGCGATAGCTTCAACCCACTTAGAGACATAATCTACTACCAGGAGGATGTATAGATTTCCACATGAAGATGGAAAAGGTCTCATAAAATCAATCCCCCAAACGTCGAAGATCTCGACTTCTAGAATGTTCTGCAGCGGCATCTCGTTTCTCCTTGAGATGTTTCCTGTCCTTTGGCACCTGTCACAGCTCTTGTAAAATATTTGTGCATCTTTATACAGTGACGGCCAGTAAAATCCTGACTGCAGCACCTTGGCAGCAGTTTTGTTGCCTCCTAAGTGACCTCCATACTGTGAAGCATGGCAGTGATGAAGAATGTCTTCTTGCTCTTCTTGTGGTACACACCTCCTTATAACCTGATCTGCACAAATTTTGAAAAGAAGAGGTTCGTCCCAATAATAATGCTTAACATCATTTTGTACATCTTCCTAGCTTGATAATTAAGATCAGAAGGAATTATTCCGCTAACTATGAAATTAACGAAATCAGCATACCAGGGGAGTTCAGAAGACTTACCTGCTGCCATGGCTGTCACGGCAGTGATTGCGGCAGCAAAGAGCTGCTCGTCTGGGAAGGTCTCCAATATGTTTGTCTCATCTGTTGGTAGACTCTATCCCTTCTCCAACCTTGACAAGTGATCTGCCACTTGATTTCCTGTCCCTTTTTTGTCCTTGATTTTAAGGTCGAATTCTTGCAATAGTAGGATCCACCGTATCAATCGAGGCTTTGCATCCTTTTTTGTGAACAAATACTTCAGGGTAGAATGGTCTGTGTGCACTATTACCTTCGTTCCAAGTATGTAAGAACGAAACTTGTCAATGGAGAACACCACAACTAATAACTCCTTTTCTGTGGTGGTGTAGTTCACTTGGGCGTCATTTAGTGTCTTGTTGGCATAGTATATGACATGAAATAATTTATCTCTCCGCTGCCCAAGTGCTGCCCTGACAGCATAGTCACTAGCATCACACATAATCTCAAATGGCTGTGTCCAGTCTGGTGGCTGTACTATTGGGGTTGTTACCAGTTTTTCCTTCAAAACCTTGAATGCTTCAGTACATTCATCATTAAAGTCAAAGACTCGGTTCTGCTCTAAAAGATGACATAGTGGCTTGGTGATTTTTGAGAAATTGGCAATGAATCTCCGATAAAAACCAGCATGTCCCAAGAAACTTCTAATACCCTTGACTGTGGTCGGCGGTGGCAGCTTTTCGATCACCTCTATCTTAGCCATGTCGACTTCTATCCCACGGCAGCTAATCTTATGGCCAAGGACTATCTCTTCATCCACCATATAGTGGCATTTTTCCCAATTCAAGACTAGGTTCGCTTTTACACATCTTTCAAGTACCTTTTGTAGATTGCCAAAGCAGCTCTCAAAATCGTCTCCAAAGACGGAAAAAGCATCCATAAAAATTTCAAGGAAGTCCTTCACCATATCGGAGAATATGGCCATCATGCACCTTTGGAAGGTGGCGGGTGCATTGCATAATCCAAACGGCATTTTCCTAAAAGCGTACGTTCCGTAGGGGCATGTGAAGGTCGTCTTTTCTTGATCTTCCGATGTGATAGCTATTTGATTATAACCTGAATAACCATCAAGAAAACAATGGTAAGGTTTACCCGCTAATTTATCAAGCATTTGATCAATAAAGGGTAAAGGAAAGTGGTCCTTTCGGGTAGCTTTGTTAAGCTTCCGATAGTCCATACAAACCCTCCAACCGGTCACAGTCCTAGTTGGGATTAACTCATTGTTTTCATTGGTTACCACGGTCATTCCTCCTTTCTTTGGAACGCATTGCACCGGGCTCACCCATTTGCTGTCGGAGATGGCGTAAATAATACCAGCATCTAACCATTTGATTATCTCTTTACACACCACCTCTTTCATTGCATGGTTTAGCCGCCTTTGAGCATCTATAGTCGGCTTATGATCTTCCTCTAACAGGATTTTATGCATGCATAACGCCGGACTAATGCCTTGAATATCAGCTATCGTCCATCCAATTGCCTTTTTGTGCTGCTGCAGCATCCCTATGAGCTGTTGTTCCTGTTCCTGCATCAACTTGGAAGAGATGATTACGGGCAACGTATCATTTGAACCAAGAAAAGCATATTTTAGCTGCCCTGGCAGGGGCTTCAGTTCTAAAACAGGGGGCTCAACAGTAGATGGCTTTTGGATTGCATGGTTATCTGAAGTATAATTTAAAGGTTCGAATAACTTACCTGGACGATCGCCTATCCAGTTTACCTCCTCCTGATCTTCAGTATCAGATGTATCGGATTCAGAGGAGTTGCTGTCGTCAGTGCTGTCGTGACGGTCTTGTAGGTGGCTACCGAGGCAGTGACCAATTTTGATGTCGTGACAGCCCGACCTGATGTAGGGTTGATCAAAGGTAACTTCAGTGATAACCTTACATTCCTCGTCTACATCATCTTGCTTCATAACTTGGAGAACATTCAACTTAATCTCTTGTTCGTTCACTCTCATAGTGAGTTCTCCTTTTTCCACATCAATCAGGGATCTTCCCGTGGCTAAGAAGGGTCGCCCAAGGATGATTGGTGCATTTTCGTCTGCTTCACAATCTAAAACAAGAAAGTCAGCAGGAAATATAAATTTATCCACTCTTACCAGAATATCTTCGATTTTTCCTTCCAGATGAACATAAGAGCGGTCTGCCAGCTGCAGAATTACTGTCGTGGGCCGCGCCTTTCCAATACCTAATTTCTGAAAAACAAATTTTGGCATTAAATTAATACTAGCACCAAGATCACAAAGTGCCTTACCCACATATTTATCTCTGATTACACAAGGTATGATGAAGCTCCCCGGATCCTTCTTTTTCTAGGTGGCTGCCGATGAAGAATACGCATGCATCCTTCTGTCATCTTTACCGTTTCAAATTCCCCAAGTTTAGATTTCTTTGACAGGATATCCTTGAGAAATTTGGCATAACCGGGCATCTCCCTAACGGCATCTAACAGCGGAATATTGATATGAATCTGCTTAAAAATATCATAAATCTTTTTGAGCTGAGATTCTTGCTTAGCTTGCTATAACCGTTGAGGAAAAGGAGGTGGGGGGCGATAATCAGCAATACGTCCTTCCCACTGCATACGAATCTGAGGAGGTTTGGGTTCATCATTTTTCTCCTTTGTCGCTTCTACTGTCGTAACAGGTTTATCGGCAGTAGTCTGTTTGTTAACTGTCGGGGCAGCTTCCTCGGCAGGTCTGTCCAAGGCTAGTTTTCTTACTGTTTCAGCTTCCTTTTTCGGCCCTGGTAATTTCTTCCCACTCCTAGTAGTAATGGCCTTACACTGCTCATGTATGGGCTGCCTAGCATTTTCAGTATTACTAGGGAATCCTCCAGTCTGCCTTGGCTTGATATGCTGGGAAACCTGACCCATTTGTGTCTCCAAAGATTTCAGAGTAGCTTCATGATTCGTCATCCGCATCTCTTTTTTATCCATAAATGTCTATGTTTTCTTGACAAACTGATTCATATTCTCAATATAAGTACATGTCTGAGACATAAAAGTAGCCAGAGTCTGTTCCAATATACTGTTCGTGGCAGCTGGTGGCTGTTGTTGCTGCTGTTGCGGCTGCAATTGCTGTCGAGTCAACAATCTAGGTCCTCCCTAATTCTGATTACTGTGTGCTTGAGGATTCAGGGCATTATTAGGATTACTCTAAGAAAACTTGGGATCCTTTCTCCATTTGGGATTATAGTTGTTGGAGTTGTAATTTGGCTTGTAGTTTCCAACATACTTTCCCTCTTCTAATTGTATAGGACACTCATCCGAACTATGATTTCCCTCACAAATTTCACATACCTTCTCAACAGCAAATCCATGTTGTGCATCATCATTCAATAGCTTTTTCATTGCTTTAGTAAGGAATGCTACCTGTGATTCCATCGTGTTGTCGGCCTCATAATCCTTGATAGCTAGTACCCGTTTACCCCCTCTTCTTGTTGTCGGAAACTACTCCTCATTCTTGGCCAGATTTTTCAATACTTACATTGCCTCATCTGGGTCTTTGTCCAATAATAGAACGTTTGCTGCTGAATCAATTCGAATACGAGTTTGTAAGTTGGCAGCATTATAAAACTTGGTTACCTGATTCCAGACGGGGAATCCATGCATTGGGCAGTTCCGTAGAAGAGTGGTAAATCTTTCCCAGGCCTCGTGCATCGGCTCGTCATCTTCCTGTTGAAAAGTAGCAATTTCATTACGTAATCGCTCAGATAAATGCGAAGGATTAAAACGAGATAAAAATTCACGAGATAAATCTGCCCAAGTTCTAATTGAACTCGACGCAAGTTTATTCCACCAAGTCTTTGCTCTGTCCCTCAATGAATGGGGAAATAACCGAAGCCTCAGTATCTCCGGATTAACTCCTGGCAGTCTAAACGAACCACAGATTTCCTGGAATGTTTTGAGATGCTCCCTAGCATCCTCTGTAATAGCACCACTGAATTGACCGGCATTGTTGATCATGCTAAACATAACAGGTTTCAGCTCGAAGTTGTCAACATCTATGTCCGGCAGCGTGGTTTCCAGTTCTACATGATCGTTCAACATGTAGTCACAACAGGACCGTCGTCCGGCAGCGGCAGCAGGGTTGCCGACAGGCGGTATAATATCTCCAACAGGCGGGTCGTTTCCATTGTGGGCCATCGTCTCTAATTGTTCCTCAAGGTACTCGTTCCTGGCTAGTAAGTGACGAAGTTGTTTCTTGAGATTGAATGAACGTTCGATTTCCGGATCTAATGGATTCTCAGGATCTTTACCTCGGTTCGATCTGCGCATAAACAAGAAACCTTGTGAAAAGCAAGAGTTGAATGCACCACAGAAAAATAGAAAAATAAAAACAAAAACAAAAACAAAAAGTGCAGTAAAAGAAAAGGTAGAGTTATGTTGTCAATCCCCGGCAACGGCGCCAAAAACTTGTTGCGTGTAAAATAGTCTATCGCAATGGTAGTGCAAGTATACACGACGCAAGTAGTAAAGTGATACAAAGTATCGGATATCGTCTCCACAGGGATTGGGCTAATAGCTTCACCTTAATTCACTGCACGAAAGTAAAGAAAATAATTGAGAAGTTGTCACGAAATAATAAAGAGAACTTAAATAAAAGAGTAGAGATATCAAGATAGAGAGAATGGGCTGGTATTGAATTGCTCAATAGTGCAGGTATTCTAAGTCTCGGAACTCCAGTTCTGTCGTCGTCCCTTTCGCGGCAGCACCTGTCGCGGCAGCAGTCTGTAGCTTGTCGCAGCAGCGAACAATCAATTCAGTACTTCAAGTTTGACAAGAATCTCAGATGTGCCTTGGCCTATCCCTAGGTCCAAGTCTATCGATGATCACGTCTTTGATGATACCTCCCGGCGTGAATCGGAGGATGAACACCGATGTGGATGAATTCTTCTTTAGCCACTTAACCTCGTCCTATCCCTAGGTCCGAGATAGTTCAACTACAAGCTAGAGAACTTGCTCTTATTTCTTTCGTATACTTAACTCTCCCGATGCTAAGTAAATAGATAACCTCACAATGCTCTCCTGATGCTCTTGCAAGATATTAATAACCAAAATAAGAGAACTTGAAGTTTAATTTATTGAACTGAAAATTCCTAAAACAAAACAACCCTTGCAACTACTTTACAAATCAACCCGTGGCCCTAGGGGAAATTTAGAACATGATGTGGGAAGAAAAACGACTAGAGTTTGGGAAGGAAGCTAGGGTAATCGGTTATGCCCTCCTAAGTTAAAATATATGCCCTTATATAAGCTTTGGGCTCAAGTTATCTAAAATAGCAAGAATACAACTTTAAATAAAAGTATGATTCTAATAAAGACTAAATCTTCAAGGAATCTACTTTCCAGCCGTCATCTTTCTTGCTTGGGATTTTCTCTCCTTGAACTTTGGGCTTGACATTCCTTTTGATCTGGGGCTTGGAAAAATATGGGGTTTTCACACGACAGACGGGCTGAATTTTCTCTATCTGTCGAGGTCCATTTTGCTTCTTCTCCTCAAAACTGCTGTCGTCCTCTGCTGTCACGGCGGCAACCATGGCAGCATCATCCTCCTTGACTGCTCATCTAGTTCCAGCTCTTCTGCTTCACTGCCCAGCGCCTGCCCATTCCGTCTGCTACAGTAGCAACCTGCAAAAACAGCTATTTTTAGTAGAAACTGTGCCTTTTAATATATTTGTGATGTTTTGCTGTAAACTAACCTAAATGCAATGAATAGTGCTTGAATGCAGCAGAAATATGGGTTAAATAGGGTGTAAATAATAGAACTTTTACACACTCAACAAATATCTATGGTGAAAACCCCAAGGGCGCCTTAGATAATAATAATAATAATAATAATAATAATAATAATAATAATAATAATAATAATAATAATAATAATAATAATAATAATAATGGGGGTTCAAGATGAAAACCCGCAAAGGGCGTCTTGAAACCAAAGGAGGATCTGAGTTGAAAACCTGAAAAGGAGGCTCATATAAGTGAAGTTAGGCATATGATAATCAAGACCTCTCGGACACCTGGTATTTCGGAAGGGGTTTCACATCGAAAGCGTTCCAGCAACATTTGAAGACCGCCGGACATGAGTGCAAGCTCATCCTTACTTCTGGTTGACATGGTGGTTGTATCCTTCATGCCTCGGATGCCCGAAGATCTGATTTTGTTTCTTGATTTTTGTTTTCCATGATTATTTCAAAATCTGTTGAATTCCAATTTATAAGCTTCAATAAAATTCATGAATTCACTTCCGAGCTTTCTTTTTTTATTCTAAAGCATCTTAAAATGGTTGATATAATGAAAAAGCAAATAATTTCCTGGTATTACTTTGTTTTAGAAATGTGGGTAGACCTTGTCACTCTAGGAAATGAAGAAGAGTGTACAAGATGAAGTAGTGCAAAATTGAAGGTTGATCATGAATGTCGCAATAGAGACTGTCACCCGAAGAACAATGATTTATCTATAATGAGATGATCAGAAATATGAGAACAAAGCATTACAAGGTTCATCTGAGTCAATTTTGCAGGTACTGAGAAGAGAAGTGTTTGTAGCTCAGTAGAAACTCACGGGTTCAACAAAGTTTCATCATTAATCGAAGCAGTATTTGGCTGATCAAAGCAAAACTTCCTTGACCATAATACTTTCAAAAGAAAAAGAGAAAAGAAAAAGAAAGAAAAATGGAGGTGAAAACCTGAAAAGGCGTCTTTCAAAAGAAAAAAAAGAGAAGAGAAAAAAGAAAAAAACTAAAGTGAAAACCCGAAAGGGCGCTTTGAGAAAAGCAAACTAAAGTGAAAACCCGAAAGGACGCTTTAGAGCAAAGGGCCAGAAACGCAGAAAGGAGGTTGCAATGGCGAAGTTCTGGTGTGGGGTGAAGTTAGACGAGGAGCATTCGGAAAGAGATCTAAATGAGTAAAGGCTGATTGGTGGATCTAAGTAAACCATGGTTCATGCATCATATAGGACATTAGGATCATGATAACCCGCATATTTCATTTGTTTTAACATGAAAATGATAAAGAATGATTCATAATGAGAAGAGTCCGCCCAGCGAAGAAGGATTCATAATGAGAAGAGTTCGCCCAGCAAAGAAGGATTCATAATGAGAAGAGTCTGCCCAACGAAGAAGGATTCATAATGAGAAGAGTCCGCCCAGCGAAGAAGGATTCATAATGAGAAGAGTTCGCCCAGAAAGGAAGAATTCGTTCGTTGAAGAATGGGGAAGTTCCAGATGAGAGGAGCTTGCTTATATAGTATCGCCGCAAAATGCAGACCAACGAAAGAGTGGGGAATGAAGAATTTCATAACAAGAAGAACAACTTCAGACCTCAGAAGATGGAGCATGCTATGGGGCAATGCTAGATTATCAAAGATTGAAGAATTTCATAATGAGAAGAACAACTTCAAACTTTGACGAGCGGATGATTCAGACAAAAACCTTGTCTTTTCAGTCTTTACTCTATTCTTGTTCCACAACAATGAGCAAAGAGGGGCAGCTGTAGAACCGGATTTTTGTTTGGGCTTGTATATATATATATAATAAATAAAGAAAATAGATAATAAAAGAAAACCCAAATATATTAGAGTCCAAATGTTTTACAAAGCTCGAAATGTATACAAAAGGCCCAAAAATAATATAAAGCCTGAACCAAAAGCCAAAGACCCATTACAGCTGTTAACAACTCAGACCCAGCCCATTACAACTCACAAATAGCCCAACAAACACAAAAAGCCTCTCTGTGTTTCTTTTTCCTGCTCAAATCTGAGCCCTAATGGACACATGTCGATATGGCATTGGTCCCTTCTTTTTCACTCAGATCCCTATCGACCTGGAGCTAGCTGGCATCACCATCCGTGCAAAGATGACGCCACGTCTAACAACGGGTATAAACACATGCGAAGAGAGAGAAATGCATTAATTAAGGTAGTAATAATTACACTAATAATTACTAAAAAAGAAAAACGAAAAGTCAGAAAGGTTGAAAGGTTACCTGAAGAGTCTGAGTCGATCGAGGAAGACAACCGGACAAAAAGACCTTGCCGGAAGCTCACCAAAACCACCGAAACACCGAACCGAGGTACTTTTTACCTTTGTTCCCTTCCTTTCTCCTTTTTACCTATTCGAAAACACTAAAAACAAGTTAAATCTAAAAAACGAAGCATAATCTGTCTAAAAAAACCAGATCTCAAGCATAAAACACACTTTAAACCAAAACTCAAACATAAATCAGATCCATAACACACATTAAAACCTAGATCTAGGATAAGATAAAACAGATCTAAATCCTAAAGTCAGATCTAGTTCGAAGCTTAAAAAACATAAAAAAATAAATAAAATATAAAAAGATGAGAGTTCAAGGGCTTATCTTGCTTTGTCGTTGCCGGAAATACCGTTGGAGTGAGGGTTTGAGTGCGAGGACTATTGTTAGAGTCAAAAATAGAGAGGAGAGGTCACTGGTTTCGGGTAGATAGCTTAGGATCGGGTGAAGCAGGGTGTTTCTGATGAAACGGGACTTAGATCTAGGATTAGGGTTAAAATGAGCTTTTTGGGTAGAATTATGGTTCCGACGACGGCGGAGATGGTGGTCGGAGTTGCACACGATGGTCGAAAAAGCCAGAGTTGGCCGGAGAAGGTCCGGTCATAGGAGAAAGGTTGAAGAAGGATCGACGGTGGTCGGAACTTACTAAGGTACTGGACAAGGTCCAATCATCGAAAAGAGGAAGGAGGAGACCGAAGATTATATCCGATGATCGATATCATCCTGGTGGCCAAGAAACACATCGGAGAAGTGTTAGGAGGTGAATGAGGATTAAAACAATGGTTTTTGAAAAGTTCTTGTTATGATCTTAAAAAAAGGGGTTTTTGATCTTTAAAAATAGGTTTGGGGAGAATTTGGATGTTTGTGAGGATCAAACCAAGGAATTTCGAAGGGTTCTTGGTTTGTTCTTGAGAAAAAAGGTTTTTGATCTTCAAAAATAGTTTTGGGGAAGGTTTTTGGTGTTTGTGAACTTTGAAGAACAAAGGATGAACAGAGGCAAAAGTAAGGGTTTTGATCGAAATGGTTTGGTTTTTTAAGGGTTTTCGGTGTTCGGATTCAGAGAATTTAGAGTGAGAGAGAGTTGAAGAGAGAGAGAATAAATCAAATGACCGTTCCAACTCGGCCTGGAGTTATTTGTACTAAGTTGGGACGGCATCGTTTTGAATGCCGGGTCACAGAGGATTTGCGTGTTTTCACACGGGTTTGGATACGGGTCTGTGACCCGTTCGACTTAAAAATATTGGGTTTGGGTTTTTAATTCAATCGAGCATGGTTTGGGTTTTGGCTAAGTAGGTCGAAGGGTTTTGGGCTCGGGTTAAACGATTTGGGTTTTTAATTCAAACGGGCCTGGGCTAGTCTTTTAAGGTTTTTAGACTTGGTTTCTTGGGTTTTGGTCTCTTTACAGATCAGTTCCTATTTGTTTGTAATTTGGTCACCTAAAATTCAATTTAATTCAATCTAGTCCCTTTTCAGAATTTAATTGTTTTACTTAATTATTTTATTTAATTGTCTTAATTGTTTTAATTAATTTGAATGCTTGAATGTTTTTTAAAGCATCATACCATATATTGGACAATTAATCACATGCTAAAATAGGATTAGAGTCATTAGTGTAGTTCACTTAATCATAATTGAATAGGGAGATCATTGTAGTAAATAGGTGGATATTTGAAACAATGTTAGACTACTCAATATTGGCTAGTATCACAATGTAGAGTGATGTTAACCAATGAGTATTCCGACAAAGGTTTCAATTTTTCACTTTAACTTAAAAATGGAAATAAATCATTAATTAGGTAAATTTAAAAGTTAAGATAGAGATAATGATTAGAGACATTTTAATTAAGAATGTTGTTACTTTTGAGCTTGTTAAAGAAAATGCCCAATATTATTTTGGGTGTTTTCTTTTATTTCCAAAATTAATAACATTCATAGAATTTTAATTGAACTAATTAATGGAGCCTAATTTGGGTACACTTAAAAATGATAAGACAATAATTAATCATGCATTAAACTTTTTGCGTTGAGTTACATTTTTCGAATATAAGTTGAAGTGTCCTAATGTAATTGGATGTTTCATAATTATATTCGATCGAAATATATTTTCTTACAAAAGGATACTCTCATTCGGAATAAAATTCATTTTACAGTTAAAAGATTTAATTAAATCCAAATTAATGTTCGAAATGCCAAAATGCCACGTGTAATTAATAAGGTACCGATAACGGGCGTTCGTAGGGGGTGCTAACCCTTCCCTACACGTAACCGACTCCTGAACTCGAATTTTTCAAAAAGAATCTCTGGTGCGTTTCTATGGTGTCCGGCCTTCCAAAGTGGCCGGTGGCGACTCCAAAATGATTTTTCATCAAAGAAAGGGGATTTTGACTAAAAATAGAAAATTAAGATAAAATTGGCCAAAACCCCGATTTTCAAAATTTAAACGTCTGGCTGGTTTTTTTATTCCAAATAATTAAAAAGCGGGATTTTAAAAAAAACGGTCGCGACATAATGAAAATATATTTGTCATCGCTTCGTGTATGCTTGTGTTTCATTGTATAAAAACAAGTTATGTGTCATGTTTTAAACATGGATAAAATATTTGTAGATTTTCATAATAATAAAAATTGTTTAACAATTAGCAAATTTGTAAATAAGAACAAAAGATTTAATTTTTTTGCAAAAATTATGCAACTTTTTAGTGAAAATACAAATACTAGCAGAGAATTTAAGAAATATATTTTATAATAAAAATTCAGTAATTTACGTGGTAACAGTAATTAAAATCTGAACTTTTGTAAAAAAAATGTGGTAGTAGTAACTAAAACTTGGAGGTTTTCATAAATAATTTTAAATATATTTAAATGAGTTTAATTTTAATGTAGATAATAATTACAGATCTAACATTAAAAATAATTATATATATATATAAATTTGTGTATTATATTAATTAATAATTCAAATAAAATACCCTAGTGTTAACGAGGATATATATATGTGATTTGGGGGAAGAAAAATGAATAAATTGATATATTTTTTCTATATGAAGGATTAAATTTATTGAAGTACAAAACAATCATTATATCAAGTCTTGTTAGATATATATTTGAATTTTAACAGAAGAGTGGCCAGATTGTAACCAAATTTTAATTGAGTGACATGTTTGTAACTTCACTAATAATTGAGTGACATACTTGTTACCCGACGACAACATTTTAAAGTCTGTTTGCATTTAAACGGGAGAGTGACTCAATTGTAACTAGAATATTTATTGAGTGATCCAATTGTAAATTTTTAATAATTGGGTGACCGATATATAATCTTACTAATAACTGAGTGGCCTTTAGTGTAGTTTACCCTATATTTTATTAACATTTTTTTTTTAATTTTAACGTTTAACAACAGTTACTGAGATTTACTGGATATCACAGGAAGGAAACATTTCGGCAGGCAGACTCTCTAAACAAGTTGACGTTGTGGTCACCCTCGATGTGTCACTGCCACCTTTACTGGAAAAGGATATTTCCGACTCACTCCCTTGTTTTGAACACTAGTTGCTTGCTTTCATCTTTTCAATTCAAAAAAGAAATAAAAACGACCGTTAGCTTTTTTTAATACCAGAAATTTATAGTTTGAATGGATAAAGAGGATTGCATCGGGCACTTACAAATCCTAAATTTTTTATACATTAAAATGTGAAAGTTTCATTAGAAATTGTAGTTGGAGTTCAAGAAACCGTTGAAAATGAAAGAATTCAAACCCAACATGATATGCGCTTCTTCTTTTTTTTTTTTTCCAATTCCAAGCATTTGCTTAATACTTTCAAGGGTCTTTGCCTGATTAATTGAAAAAAGAACAAATTTAATCTAGTTTCAAAGTTTTATTCTTGCTAATTATGGAGTGTGATTCTTTTTATAAAGAAAAAACTAATCGATTCACCAGAAGAATTTAGAAAGTTGAACACTAAGGGGTGTTTGGTTAAGGAAAAGATTTTTCCCATGGATAATAATCTTTTTTAGAATTTTATTCTCATGTTTGGTTTGTCATCATTCTCACCAACTCGAAAAAATTATTATAAAAAATAGTATTTTTTTGTCAACATTTCGGGAATGCCATTCCTACCCTTCCCTAAGGTATTTGTCGATTCCGGCCACTTTGGACAAAATTGCCCTTCAAATAATAAGTTTTTTTAATTGGATCTTTTGTAATATATTTAAATGATGTAAAATTTATTAAATAATTTTATTTGATATTAGTTTAATATTTAAATGGTTTTACACATATTTAAAAATTATTTAATATTTAAATAAAAGAAAAAAATCATGGCTATAAAAATTTTCGATAGAATATCTAAACATTCTATAATTTTTTTATAAAATTTTTGTAAGAAAATAAAATAGACACAACAAATTACAGGGAGAACCTTTGAGTTTATTGATATTATGTTCTATTTTCGTAGAAATCCTCTTAACTTAATGTTTCATGATACGATTATCATCTCATATTTATCATTTTTTCTTGACTTTAAGCAAATTTATTATTTATTTTATTATTTCAATCGTGCTTTAATATTAGTTTAATATTTAAACGTTGTTACCCATTAAATATTTATTTATTTGAATTTAATTATGAGAATTTTAATATTAATAGAAATATATATTTTCATATTGTTTATACTAATTATATTAGTAATATTTATATGATAAGTATAGTTGTATGATTCTTCAAGTAAATATTTTTAAATTGATATTGAAAGTTTAACTTGTTAAAAAAGAAAATATATCGAGATCCACTAATTAGCCTAGTGGCTAAATGATGCTCATATTGTCACATCTTGTATGGATTCGAATCCTGATATGGGAATTTAATCAAAAAAATATATCACAAGGACAATATAGTAAAATTTACTTCCATTTCTACCAAATAAACCAAATATGATAATCTAACATTCCCAGTAATGTTAATCTTTCTTTCCATGAACCAAACGCACTCTAATGTATACGATATGCCCTTGTTTTTTTGAATTTGGGAAAATAAAAATTTTCATGTAAACAAGGAGGACCCGGAGAGAATTTAAAGAGCTCAAATATTTTGGGTTTGAAATAAAAGACTATCACTGCTGCAAAAAAGACGTTTTAGGAAAACATATCAATTAAAAAAATAAAGTATGTTATATATGATAATTCTGCACCCGGAAATAACTCTCACCGTATCTGTACTCTATAACTTTAAAAATGATTTTCGGAGAATTCTCCTAGAACTTTGCAATATTAAAAACGATGAATCTGTAGACATACACAGTCTTAAAAACAGACACTATCATTATCAGGTGCTACAACATTCTATCTATGTAACTAAACTATAAAGTCTGATAATTATAAGTTGAGCATATCTCTGTCAGCCCGTCTATAAGATGTTACTAGGCTTGACACCATTCAATCACCAACAGTTTCAGGAATTATAAATACTCATGCAACAGCAGAGAAAAGGCAGACCGAATCAAGAGGGCAATACCCTCTCTTCTTTTTCTACTTCCTTAGTCCGACTACCATGATGTATGCAACTCTCCGCTCTAAATATATAGGGGGTGAGTATTAGCTGTTGTATCAAAGTGTATTAGCTGTTGCACCTAAGTTACCGTTGGAGTCTGTTATGCTTATAGAAAGTCTGTTATGAGTCAGTTATGAGTTTGTTACTCAAGTCTTTGTATCTAGTCCTCCTGTATAAATTCTAGCTTTGGCTGATGAATGAATCAAGGTTGTTCTTGAGATATTTTCCATTTCCTCGTGTATACTAACATGGTATCAGAAGTTTCTCAAATGGCTGAAGGATCCGCTGCAAAACCCTTCAAGAACAAAACCATTTTGATTCGGCTTGATGACTCCAATTATCTTCTTTGGCGTCAATAGGTTCTTTTCTCGATTGAGAGTCTTGCTTTGTTAGACCATATTGATGGTACTCTCAAAGTTCCCTCTCAATACGTTCTTGATACTAAGGGTTCCAAGAAGTTGAATCCAGAGTATGTTTCCTTTAGGCAGCAAGATAGTGCCTTATGCTCTTGGCTGTTGTCCTCGATTGGGTCTTCAATCTTACCTTCGTTGGTGAGTTGCAAGACTGCTTTGGATATCTGGGAACGAGTGCAACAGAATTTTTCGGTTTCGTCTACTACGAAATTGATGCATCTTCACTGCTCTTTGAAGACGCTGCGTAAACGAGACCAATCTATGAAGGAGTATTTGGCCCAGATACAGGCCATTTGTGACAGTCTTGCTGCTTGTGGTCACCCTCTCTCGGAGACGATGCACATTTCTGCCATCTTGTCAGGTCTACCGCCGGAGTATGAACCGGTGGTGGCCGTCATTACCTCAAGCCAGCAGCCGTATAAGATAGACGGGGTCTGCAATGTTCTTTTAGATACAGAGACGAGGCAGCAAGAATTTTTGACCCAATCTTTTTCGGTCAATATGGCTCGTGGCCCAAATCAGAGTGGTCCGTTTGTTTCTAGGGCAACACGGTCTTTTTCCAATAACCCTAACTTTTCTAATGGCCCTAATTTTTCTAATGGAGTTTCGTCTCACAATAGTGCTGTCAATTTCTCTCAACGGGTACAAGATTCTTCAAGGCTTGGTGCTGATAAAGGGTTTCGCCCTCAAGGAAGTTTTCCGGTGTACAATGGTGGTCGTTCTGGTTTTCGTGGACGAGGCAGAGGCTTTGGTGGACGGTCTCGACCTCAGTGTCAGATCTGTGGGCGGCTTGGGCATCTTGCCAATCGCTGCTTCTTTCGATTCGATCAGTCCTTTGATGGCGTGGTCAACTCGGCTAATAACTGTCACTATGGGGATGAAGTCGTTGAAGATCAAGGTTCTGATGAATTTTCGTTTGCTCTAGCGACGGTTGATCAAGGAGCTGTAGCAAATCTGGCGGCTATGTCCGACGAGTGTAATCTTTCTGGAAATCTGTCTGGTTTCAATGATGCGGCGTGGTACCCAGATTCCGGAGCCACAACGCATATTACTCCCGATGCAGGTGTTGTTTCTAACCCTAGAGTTTATTCTGGAACTGGTAAAGTTTCTGTGGCAAATGGGGTTACTGCTTCAATCTCTCAGATTGAAGTTTCTTCTTTGTATACAGATTTCAAACCTTTGTTTTTAAAAAATCTTTTACATGTTCCGTCTATTAAAAAGAATCTTTTATCGGTTTCTAAATTTACTAAGGATAATAATGTATCTATAGAATTTTTCCCTAATTTTTGTTCTGTGAAGGATTTGGCAACGCAGCAGGTGATTCTGCAAGGGGTACAAACTGAAGGGCTTTACAAATTGTCTTCTGAGCCTACTGCTGGTTTGGCGTTTAATTGCGTGTTACCATCTATTGTTGAATCTTCTGGTTCTAATTCTACTGGTTCTGATGATCTGTCTTGTACTAGGAAATCTATAGGTTGTACTTCTAGGATTTTGCCTTGTACTGATAAAGCTGTAGTTGGTGTTGTTTCTGAGATGAGTGATTCTAATGCTTTAGTTTGTAATGTTGTTAGTCTGAGTACCTTTGAGACTTGGCATAGAAGGTTAGGTCACCCTTCTGCTGAGACTCTGGTTAAACTCATGAAATCATGTAATGTTTCTATTGATATCAATAAAATGTTCTCTTGTGTTGCTTGCAAATTGGGAAAGAGTCACAAGTTACAGTTTCATAATTCTTCTATTGTTTATAGTGAACCTTTACAATTAGTTCAGATGGATTTGTGGGGACCTGCTCCTGTTGTGTCTAACAATTCATGTTATTATTTGAGTATTGTTGATGCTTGTTCCAGGTATACCTGGATTTATTTTCTTTCCAAGAAATCTGATGTTCATAATCTGGTTGTTTCTTTTCATAAACTTGCTGAACGTCAGCTTAGTTCTAAGCTTAAGACAATTCAAACTGATTGTGGCACTGAGTTTAAGTCATTAATACCATATTTTAGTCAGCAGGGGATTGTTTTTAGGAATTCTTGTCCTCATACCTCTGAACAGAACGGTATGGTTGAGCGAAAACACAGGCATATAGTGGAGCTTGGTCTTACTCTTATGGCTCAAGCTTCAGTACCTTTTAAATACTGGACTGATGCGTTTTATACGTCTGTTTTTCTTATCAACAGGTTTCCGACAAAGGTTCTAGGTGGTTTATCACCACATGAGAAACTGTTCAAGTGCAAACCTGATTATAGTTCTCTACGTGTTTTTGGAAGCCAGTGTTTTCCTCTAGTTCGAGCCTATAATCAGCACAAGCTACAATTCAGATCAAAACCCTGTGTTTTTTGGGTTACAGTGAGACTCAAAAAGGATATAAATGTCTCAGTGATGATGGAAGACTCTATGTTTCAAGGCACGTTCCATTCAATGAGGAAGTGTTCCCTTTTCAAGATAAGGATCGAGAGAAGTTCGTTTCTTCAAAACAAACTGTGACTACTGCAGGTCAAATTTCTTCTGCTCCAGCAAAGTTCTTTTGTCCAAAGATTAAGAGTAGTAGTGTTGCAGTTCAACAGTCTAGTGGTTCAGTTGATGTTTCTACTGATGTTACTTGTTCTCATGGTGGTTCTCGTTTTGATGCTACTGATTATGTTTCCCCATCTGCTGATACTTCAAGTTCTCTTAATTCTTCACGTCCTGTTTTGGCTCAAGTTCCTGTACAGTCGAGTATTGTTCCTATTACTAGTGTTTCTGATGCGATTGCTTCTACACAGTCTGTTCCTCCTCAGGCTAGTGTTAATCCCATTGAAAGTTCTACAGAGCCTGAGCCTGTTGCTGATAGATCAAGCATTGGTCCTGTTGCAAGCTCAAATTCTGATGGTTCTTCTACTGGGTCTCAATCTGATCAAGGTGGTGATGAAAGTGTTTCTGACTCTTCATCAGGTCGTGGTTCTAATCAAGGAAGGCACCATATGGTTACAAGGTCCAAAGCTGGGGTTTTCAAACCCAAAGTCTATAATGCTGAGGTTCTAAAATCTGATTCTGAAGAGCCTAAGAATGTACATGAGGCTATGAAGGTGTCTCACTGGAAAACAGCTGTGGAAAATGAAGTGACTGCATTGATAAAAAAGGGCACTTGGGATTTAGTTGAGTTGCCTAGTGATAGGGTTCCCATTGGCTGTAAGTGGTTGTTCAAGATAAAGAGAAATTCAGATGGGAGTATTTCTCGGTACAAAGCTCGCCTTGTAGCTAAAGGGTACTCTCAACAGGCTGGATTTGATTATACTGAGACTTATAGTCCAGTTGTTAAACCAGTAACAGTGCGTGTGATTCTTAGTTTAGCTCTTAGTAAAGGGTGGAGTCTTAGGCAGATTGATGTGGATAATGCATTTTTGAATGGTGATTTAACTGAAGAAGTGTACATGGAGCAGCCTCCTGGTTTTGAACAGCTTGGTGAAAATGGAGAGCTGTTAGTGTGTAAACTAAAGAAATCATTGTATGGTCTCAAACAAGCACCTCGTGCTTGGTTTGAAAAGTTCAGGAATTTCTTGGTAGATGATCTACACTTTACTGCATCTTTAGCTGATAGCTCACTTTATTTTAGAACATCTGAAGGTTGCAAATTATACATCATGGTGTATGTAGATGATGTAGTCATAACTGGAGATAATAATGTGGAAGTTGATGCTATTGTGAAAGAAATTAATTCGACATTCTCCTTAAAAGATCTGGGAAAGCTGAATTCCTTTCTTGGAATGACAGTTCACAGTGTTGATCAGGGAATCATTCTCAGTCAGAGGAAACACATTGTTGATCTTTTGGGGAAAACAAATATGCTTGAAGCCTCTCCAACTCCTACACCTATGGTTACATCACCCCCTCTCTCTTCAACTGATGGAGATCCATGTTCAGAAGCAAAGCTTTATAGACAAGTTGTTGGTACTTTGCAGCATGTTTGTACAACCAGGCCAGACATCCAATTTGCTGTTAATAAGGTAAGTCAATTCATGCAAACACCTTTGGATAAACATTGGAAAGCTGTAAGGAGGATTATTAAATACTTGAAAGGAACTATAGATCATGGGTTATTTTTTAGCTCACAGCCTACTTTGACTACTTTGAATGGATACTCTGATTCAGACTGGGGTTCTAGTTCTGATGACAGAAGATCCACTGCTGGATATTGCATGTTTCTTGGACAGAATTTAGTGTCTTGGAGTTCTAAGAAACAGGGGGTTGTTTCTAGATCCTCAACTGAGGCTGAGTTTAGAGGCCTTGCAAATGCAATGTGTGAGGCTATGTGGATTAAATCTCTGTTAAGTGAGATTGGTGTTCAGCTGAGTACAACTCCAGTCCTGTGGTGTGATAATACTAGTACTATAGCCCATTCTGCAAACCCTGTGCATCATGCCAAGTTAAAGCATGTTGAGTTGGATTTAAGCTTTGTAAGAGAGAAAGTTGTAGATGGGTCATTCAAGATCAATTATGTTCCAGCATTGAATCAGATAGCAGATGTTTTAACAAAGCCTTTATCAGCATCCTTTTTTGTTCATCTCAGGGAAAAGTTGAAAGTGTTTTCTGTGGATGAGATTCGTCTTCGAAGTATTACTAGTGAAGAGTTAGTTTGAATGTTTCTCTATGTTCTAAAAAGAGGAAAAAGAAGCAGAAAGTATGTCAGTGTGTTTCTGAAAGAGAGAGAAGATGGAAGTGTATTAGCTGATGTATCAAAGTTACCGTTGGAGTGTTATGTTTCTGAAAGAGAGAGAAGATGGAAGTGTATTAGCTGTTGTATCAAAGTGTATTAGCTGTTGCACCTAAGTTACCGTTGGAGTCTGTTATGCTTATAGAAAGTCTGTTATGAGTCAGTTATGAGTTTGTTACTCAAGTTTTTGTATCTAGTCCTCCTGTATAAATTCTAGCTTTGGCTGATGAATGAATCAAGGTTGTTCTTGAGATATTTTCCATTTCCTCGTGTATACTAACAGTGAGCCGCCTAAAATCGTCATCAACCACCTTAATCTTCCTCTCCAGCTTACTTGTCTAGTGTCTCATCATTTATGCATCAACAATTAGTGCAGTGAGCGTGAAGATCTTTCCAACTGAAAAAATCAATCATGACAGCTCTCCTGGGGCACTCCCAACACACCAAATCTTTGTGACCGATGACACTACTAGCCAAATCGACGACGATGAACTTCGGAAGCACCACATGCCACATACAAGTATTCCTTCTTGGATTTCGGCCAAGAGAAAGCAAAGAAGATGGGGTACCAACTTCCCGTCATACGCATTCGAAAGTCAAGCCGGAGGGCGACGAGATAATAATTTCTCGTTAGATCTGCTGGTGAGGATTTTAGTGAAAATTTGGGACAATAAGGCTACAATTGCGTCCTATCAAAGGAACCCACGAGCTCATCCCATCACCACGGGATGCCACTACGGTGGTCGTAATGAGAGCACCGGACCTCACATACTTTGTTCACCAACAATTTAGGTTGCACGTATGCGAGGTGTGACCCGGATAAAGTTTCAAGCCCCGAAACGCTGATGACAGAAATCTTGGGAGCGTCTTACACAGAAAACCCTTGAGCAATGGCAAACGAAGTTTGCAGCAAAGAGCAGGTGAGCAGTCGGACCTAACATGCATGAGAAGCGCCACCTGCCTTTCCTTTTCCTTTTCTTCGTTTTGTAGTAATTTACATCTATATAGGTGTCCGCCACTGTAGGTGGTTTATGGCTTGGACATCATCAATGTAAATGTAAAGCTCATGATAAAAGCTAATCTCCTCTACCTAGCTCTTGTAGTGTGCAGGTCAAAGGAATTATCGAGGCTCTTCGATTCTCTCAAAGGAGCTGATAAGCACAACCTCCAGGTACCAGGGGATAGCGTTACGAAGTTCATATGCATCCTAACAATTCAACATATGCCTACCAAGTTCTACTGGTTACTCAAAACTCCCCAGGAATGTGAAACATGCCCTAGTAAGATATACTTAAACTACTTTGTACAACTTTTTAATTTTTTTATTATTTTTGTGGGAGTTGTATCTCCAGCCGGTCATTATTTATTTTAAACAAAAATTATCTATCCTTTTTTTGTGTTTCTATTTTTATCTAAAAACCCAACTCTCAATTCCCAACTCTAATTTTTAAATCTTAAATTCTAAACCATAAACTTTAAAAATTAAACCATACACCCTATTTTTAAACATTAACACTAAACCATACAAACTTTTTTTAAAAACACTTTGGATATATACAAGGGCACCAAAGGAAATACACCAATGAGATTCCCAAAACAGCAAAAATCAGATGACTACTAATACTTGTTTTTTGCAAACTCCAAGACCAGAAACAGATGAAACGAAACACTTCTAAACTGATTTAAAAAAAAAACAACACACAACAATCATAATTTTATTATATATTAATTTCATAATTGTAAGATTCATTGATGGTTTATTGACGATTCCTTGATGAGAAAGAAAAAATAGGGATTTCGTTAGATTTGGGGATTTGATTCAGAGGTGAGAGATTGTTCGATGCAAAAGAAAAATAAATCCTAATTTTAATATATATATATATATATATATATATATATATTATTGGAGAAGATGATGATTGGGAAAATAAAATTATAGACTATAAATGACGGGAAAAATCTATAACGGGTGACGAACATTGATGAACACCACTAATGATGAACACCGATGAACACCATTAAATTAATTAATAAAGATTTGAAATTTCAAGGACCCATCAAATAATTAATAATTATTTTAAAATTTCAATTAAATTATTTTTTATATATATTAAAATTTTATTTTCTTAATAAGGGTAAACTATATATTTAGTACCTCACTTATTTTCGTATTTCTATTGAACCCTCATTATTTGAATATTATTTCAATTTGACCCTATTCTTTATAAAAAATAATGTAACCATTAACCATCAACCTAAAACCCTAAACTATTAAACCTTAAACCCTTAAACTCTTAAACATATACCCTAAACCATACTCTTAAAAATAATTTTATAAAAATTAGGGTTTAATTATTTTTTATGTCTCAACCGTGGATTTAATTTTTGTCAGCAGTTTATCGATGTTTATCTTGTTTTGTTGTTCTTAGAAATGGATTCGATTATTATATTGATGCCGACATCATTATTTGCTGATTACGACATCGAGAAAACAGAAACAATCCAGTTTACAAAAGTAAACTGAACCCATCAAATTTATACCGCTGCAAGGATGCTGCCCCCATGAATCCATGATGCAAGTGCAACTTATCGAACATGGCAGCATTAACACGAGGTGCAAGTGCAACCATAGTATTGCTTCGAACCTGCCATGTTGGGAACAGGAACTACAATCATAAGATGTCTGGTTTTGATAATACAATCAAAGATTTACCATGTCAAACAGGTTTTGATAATATATACATTGTTTAAAGGCTCCTTGACTTTTCACCGCTATGTGATGTGAGTAGAGATGAGCTATTTATGGTCTGTTGGTATTGTGAATTTGTGATGTTCTGCGTCTTCTTTGGTTGTTAGGCAGGCTGGACATTGTGTTGTATGCCTTTTCTCTCTTTTTAATTCAATAAAATTAAAAAACAAAACACTTTCCAAATGTTGCTTTAAAGTTGAAACTACATTATAAAATTGAAGTCGGGATTGTGCCCATTTGAACAACAAAGAAAGAAAGCATAAAGGGATAAAAAAACAGGAGACATTTGCTTCTAGTTTTGAAAGAATGGATAAATCAACCAACAGACACTACAACAAAACAGGCCTTTTGCGGCGTTTTTTAACCCTATAGCGGCGTTTTTTAGCGCCGCTAAAAACTCTCCCGGCGTTAAGAAAAACGCCGCCAAAAGCGCCGCGAGAAGCAGCGTCGCAATAGGTAGCAGCGTTTTTTTCGTATAAACGCCGCTATAGGTTTTGTTCTATCGCGGCGTTTTCATATACAAACGCCACAAAAAGTCAATGTTCTATAGCGGCGTTTGTATATTAAAACGCCGCTAATGTTATTCTATAGCAGCGTTTTGATACTAAAACGCCGCAAAAGGTGAATGTTCTATAGCGGCGTTTGTATATTAAAACGCCGGGATTGATGCTTCTCTAGCGGCGTTTGTATTCCTAAACGCCAGGATTGGCTGTTCTATGGAGGCGTTTTTCTTACAAACGCCACAATATGTTATGGATTTTTAGCGGCGTTTATCCTAGCAAACGCCGCTATACTCACTGCCTGTATAAAATACATTTTAAAATGTGAAATACCCAAATAACCTGTAATAAATCCAAACATAGCCATCATTTTCAAACTCCAACAATTAAGTAAACAGAACAATAACAAATTCAAAGTCCACAACATTAAAGTGAAATATAGTTCAAACGTTGAATTAAAATGTAGTCCAACACTTTCATTTGAATTCACACATAAATGAACTAAGATGGCGGATTCTTTGGTTGGTTCTGCCTTAACATCGCCATCATTTCTTCAAATTCTTGTTGAAGCTTTTGGTATGCTGCTTCTCTCTGAGCTTCTCTTGCTTCTCTCTTGGCTTCCCTTCTTGCTATCTCAGCTTCTCTCTCGGCTTCCCTTCTTGCTATCTCAGCTTCTCTTTCAGCTTCTTTCCTTGCTATCTCAGCTTCTCTCTCAGCTTCTTTCCTTTCTCTTTCAGCTTCTCTCTTAGCTTCTTTCCTTTCTCTTTCAGTTTCTCTCTCTTGTACGTCGGCTTGAAATTGAGATAATTGTTGTTTTAACCGATTAACTTCTGCTTGAGAAGATTGGCTCTGTGATGGCATGTACTGAGACGAGTTAGCCCCAAAATATTTTGTCGGGGTAACGAATGATCCGTGGCAACGAACCCGACCATATCTTTCAGGACCCAAGACGTCAACAATAACTTGATTTTCGATCTCTTCCATATTAACAGAACCATTAGTTGAAGCTGTAGCTTCATACTCGGTCTTTTTTTCTCTCAATTTCTCCTGACAATCAATTAAAAATTTTATACAATTAATATTAAATATAACATAATCAAAATTTTATGTCTAATTAACATACCATAATTTCTGCAGCTTCGGGAGTTATAGGAGATCCATCCTTTTTTGTGTGCGTAATGTCGAAGAGCTTTATCCGTCCAATGCTAGTGCCGGTTGTAATTTGCTACAAAGTATAGTAAAAATTAATACTAAACCTATAAAGTAATTCATTAAAAATTAATCAATAATTAAAAATAATAATACCTCGTCATTAGCTATACGAGCAAAACTCTTTGACCCGGCGGTGTGAGTAAACTTCTGTTTTTGTCTGCTAGCAACTCCAACGCGCTCTCGATCCTACAATTTAAAATTTGCATTATGTATAAAGTCAACATTATAATGACAATTTTTTAAAGTGCATTGATCATACCTCTCCTTTCGTTGAAGTCCAAAACCTTACTGCATCTTCCCATTGATATCGGAGAATTCCCGGCGGGATATTTTGCAGCTTCTCTTGAAGAGTGAGATCGTTCTTGAAATATGTCTTCTTCAAGAAACTCTTATTGTCTCTCCATTTTTACCCTAATGCATGCTTGACATAATCATCTGAGACTTCTAAAGAAAATTTATCCTACAAATGACACAATCAAAACAAATATAAATATTATTTTCAATTGTAATAGATTAACAATGACATTATTACCTTAATAAGTTCCAGAGCCTGATTTTTGTTACTATTCGGCATCTGACGCCATGACTCATAATTGATCGGCAAAATCGCAGAATTGCGTGCAACAATGCCTAAGTAACTGCCCAGAACACCTGCTTCTGCTCCAATGGGTTGGCCGACATCGTTTCTTGAAACTTTTACGCGTTCACCAGCGGGAAGTAATAAGGGGCAGTCTGCCGAAACGGACTATCCTCGTTTGTTACGGATCTAGGAGTGTTGTAGGCACGTTCCTGCAATAAAATCAACAAGGAAACAACAAAAATTATATGACATATTTATTTTAAATAGGGACTTAAAGATGAAAAAAAAATATAGAGTAATATGATAATTTTGGTGTTTTGGAAAGAACTTCAACGATGGTGAAGAAGGCTTCAAAAACGACCGATGTTGGAGACGCTAAACTCGAAAGAACCTGCACAATCTACTGAGCAAACCCGAATCGAATCTGTTTAACGTCGAAAGGACTTGGACCCGCTAAATAGCAATTTAGGAACCCGAAGTATCAAAGACAAACAAACAAGTTTGAGTGTCGAATAGTTCTAGAAAGAACCGAAAAGAGAAAATTCTCTCAAATATAATTTTTATTCAAAAAGTTGGTAACCTTTGTTTAATGAAATGATACAAATATATAGAAAGGGGAAGGTGTTAGCCGGCCTTCACTTGTGGCTATTAAGTAATCATTCAAAATTAAATTTGAATGAATAAACTTCCTAGGAGGCGGCATTTGTTTGTGGCCATACATTTGAAACTACAAGTGGCAATGCACATTTAACATGTGCAGAAAAACATTTGAAATTTCAAAGAACAATCTGCTTGTTCTTATCTTTAACTTTGCCGCACTAAAGGAGATACTATCTAAGGCACGTGAAGATTTAGAAGCCCCAAAGCCCTCACATGCGTAAATGGCATGGAACATGCAACGTCCGGATCAGCTTGGACCGTGTTTTGAACATTGCCGCGTGCTGAAATTCAAATGTCAATTGTTCGTATGTGGGCTGCACACATATATAGAAACAAATAAATATTATTCCAAACATATATATCATATTATATACATATTTAAATATACATAATAATTAATATAACCTAAACATGTCACATATCAATATGCAACACATTAAAAGGCTTACTATCTAAGGCACAAACATTATCAAATGATTCTGAAATGTTAGCACAAGTAAGGAAAAGAACTTCCCTGAAACGTTGCGCCCTAGATCGCGTAATTGGTCCTAACGGCAAGACCTCCGGATCAACATCAAGTGTAGTTGAAGATGTGCTCACATCATCCCCCCTTCTTGAAAAGAATTTGTCCTCAAATCTGTACAATTACCATAAGGGGTTAAGTCAGAAACATTAAATGTGGCACTTACATTGTATTCTCCGGGTAGATCTAACTTGTAGGCGTTTTCATTCACTTTCTCCAACACCTGAAAAGGACCATCTCCTCGCGGTAACAGCTTTAACTGCCTTTGGGCCGGAAATCTTTCCTTTCGGAAATGAACCCAAACCCAATCACCAACATCGAAGGTGACTCGCTTCCTTCCTTTGTTTGCTTGCTTTTCATACTGCTGAGTCCTTCGTTCTAGGTTCTCCTTAACCTGTTGATGCAACTTTTTCACATAATCAGCTTTGCTTTGACCATCCCTGTTCGTCACCTGTTCCTGTGGCAAAGGCAACAAATCTAGAGGCGTAATAGGATTAAAACCATAAACAACCTCAAATGGTGACATTTTAGTAGCAGAATGTACAACATGGTTATAAGCAAACTCAACATGTGGCAAACAATCTTCCCAAGTCCTAATATTCGTTTTAATGATGGAACAAAGTAAAGTAGATAAAACCTTGTTAACAACCTCAGTTTGTCCATCAGTCTGGGGATGGCAAGTAGTAGAAAACATGAGTTTCGTACCTAATTTACTCCAAAGAGTCCTCCAGAAGTGACTCAAAAACTTCACAATCCTGTCAGAAACAATCGACCTAGGAATACCATGTAAACGTACAACATCCCTAAAGAATAAGTTAGCCACATTAACAACATCATCAGTCTTATGGCAAGCAATAAAATGTGCCATTTTCGAGAACCTATCAACCACAACAAATATACTATCTCTACATGTCCTAGTTCGAGGCAATCCCAAAACAAAATCCATCGATATATCAGTCCAAGGGGAATCAGGAATAGGTAAAGGTAAGTACATACCATGTGGTGAAACCTTCGATTTCGCTTTTCTACAAGTCACACAACGTTCACAATACCTTTCAACATCTCTACGCATCTTCGGCCAAAACAAATGTTCTTTCAAGGTATGTAATGTCTTGGTGACTCCAAAATGACCCATCAATCCACCTTCGTGCGCCTCACGGATCAGTATGTCACGCATCGAACCCTATGGAATGCATATCATGTTTTCTTTGAAAAGATAACCATCATGCCTGTAAAATTTTCAATCTGCACCTTTCGAACAAGCATTAAACTTATCTCTAAAATCAGGATCATCAGGGTATAAATCACGAATATATGCAAAACCAATCAGATGTGAATCAAGATAACTCAAAAGTGCATACCTACGTGATAATGCATCAGCAACGACATTTTCTTTCCCTTTCTTGTAACGAATGACATAAGGAAAAGATTCTAAGAATTCAACCCATTTAGCATGTCGTTTATTCAATTTATGCTGACCTGTGATGTAACGTAAAGCCTCGTGGTCGGTGTGGATCACAAACTCCTTAGGCAACAAATAATGTTGCCATGTCTCCAATGCCCGAATCAGTGCATACATCTCTTTATCATAAACCGGATAGTTCAATGTAGCACCACTGAATTTCTCGCTAAAGTAAGCAATGGGCCTCTTTTCCTGCATCAAAACAGCACCTATACCAATTCCAGAAGCATCACATTCAATTTAAAACGTTTTATCAAAATCAGGTAATGCTAACACAGGTGCTCTAGTCAAACAATCTTTAATTTTCAAAAAGGCATCTTCTTGTTCCTTACCCCAAGAGAAGCTAGAATTCTTCTTAATAATACCAGTTAAGGGGGCGGTAATGGAACTGAAATTAGGAACAAACCGTCTATAAAAACTCGCTAAACCATGAAACGATCTAACTGAGTAATCGATGTCGGTCGTGGTCATTCCTGAATTGCCTTTATCTTCTCAGGATCAACTTCAACTCCCTGAGAACTAACAATGTAACCAAGAAATGTGAGTTTGTCAGTACAAAATACACACTTCTCCATGTTACCAAACAATCTTTATTCTCGCAAAACCTGCAGAACAGCTCGCAAATTTCCTACGTGATCTTGTAAAGACTTGCTATAGATCAAGATATCATCAAAATATACAACACAAAATTTACCAATGAAAGATCGTAGAACATGATTCATCAAACGCATAAAAGTACTAGGTGCATTAGTTAAACCAAAAGGCATTACTAACCATTCGTACAAACCTAGCTTTGTCTTGAAGGCTGTTTTCCACTCATCGCCTTCTCGCATGCGAATCTGATGATAGCCGCTCCTTAAGTCAATTTTGGAGAAGATGACGGCTCCGCAAAGCTCGTCCAATATGTCATCAAGTCTTGGAATGGGATGACGATACTTAATTGTGATCTGGTTCACAGCTCGACAATCTACGCACATCCTCCAAGAACCATATTTCTTCGGCACTAACAGCACCGGAACAGCACACGGACTCAAGCTCTCTCGAATGTAACCCTTGTCCATCAACTCAGTAATTTGCCTTTGAAGCTCTTTCGTCCCTTCAGGGTTGGTTCGATAAGCTGGCCGGTTCAGAATAGTAGCACCTGGAATGAAATCAATCTGGTGCTCAATGCCACGAAGAGGTGGCAATCCCTTTGGTGTTTCAGCTGGAAACACGTCCTCAAACTCCTGCAAAAGTGTCAAAATCGGTGAAGGTAGATCAGTAGGAAAATCTGTCAATAAACAATAATCTTTAAACATCAAAATAAGAACAGATTGTTGAGAGGAAAGACATTTCCTGATTTCGCTACTGCTCGCATACACGAACATCTTCTTCTTCTCTTTTGCAGTCTCTTTACTCTTTTTCAAGCTTGCCTGATCTTCAAACACTTGACTCGGTGTCAAAGGAGCCAAAGTGATCTTCTTACTTGCATGCATAAAAGAGTAACGATTTGTATAACCATCATGCATTGCCCTTTTATCATACTGCCAAGGGCGTCCCAATAGTAGGTGAGTAGCATCCATGGAAACAACATCACAAAAGACCTTGTCCTTGTAGTTTCCGATCGAAAATGGTACAATAGCCTGTTTGGTCACTTTAAGCTCGCCACCATCATTCAACCATTGTAACTTATATGGATGAGGATGCTTTGTCGTTTTTAGACCTAACTTTCAACCATCACTGAACTGGCAACATTAGTACAACTACCGCTATCAATAATCACAACACATACCTTGTCTTGCACCTTGCATCGTGTGTGAAAGATATTCTCACGCTGTAGATCATCCGGTACCTGTTGCACATTCAGATTTCTTTTAATAACCAAAAGTTCCATTACCTTACCAGATTCAGGAACCTCTAGGTTGGTCTCGTCTTCCTCTTCAGTAGGGACATCATGCACTTCCTCCTCGGAATCTGACTCAATCTCACCATCATCTCGCATCAACATAACCCTCCGGTTAGGACATTGACTAGCAACATGTCCTCTCCCAAGGCACTTGAAACACTGGATATCTCATGCTCGCTCTTGCACCACCACTTGATGCTTACCACGCCCATTATCAGCAATGGGGGCCTTTGGTTTGCTGGTTTCGCCTTGCTCACGAATCCGAAGTGGTTGTTGTGGTGCTTGCTTCCTGGAATTGTTAGGAGTATATAATGGGTTTGAAAAGGATTTAAAAGAAAGGTTACCTCGATTTGAAGACTTCATGCACTGCTGTCGTTCAATCTTTATTGCCATCTGCACCATGTCATCAACCTCGACATAATGCTGTAACTCAACAGCATTGGCAATCTCGGTGTTCAACCCTGCTAGAAAACGTGCCATGGTAGCTTCTCGATCTTCCTCGATATTCGCACGCATCATAGCCATTTCCATATCCTTGAAATAATCCTCAACACTCATATTTCCCTGTTTCAAATTTTGCAACTTTTGAAACAAATCACGATGATAGTGAATAGGAACAAACCTTTTACGCATTAGTCGCTTCATCTCGATCCATGTTGCAACTGGATCATCACCAGTACGTCTACGGCTAAGCAATAACTGGTCCCACCATATCAAGGCATAATCAACAAACTCTGTTGCTGCTAATCGAACCTTCTTCTGTTCCGAGTAATTATAACACTCGAAAATGTGCTCCACTTTGCTTTCCCAAGCCAAGTATGCATCAGGATCTGAACGTCCCTGAAAAGAAGGAATAGAAACCTTAATGTTATTCAAATTATCGTCTACCTGTTGCACACGTCCTTGTCTAGGAGTATGCTGCCTCGGTGACCGTTCGACTTCATTTTCGTTCAATACATCATTAACAGAGTTTGATCCTCCGTCAAACCTATCCATCCTCGACTGTAATGGCTCTAAAGCGGTAGCCACTACTCGTTGCATCATTCTCTCTAAGGCTTGCATTTGAGGAATCAGTGGATCCTGTTCAACCATGTGATCATCAGAACCTGCCATAATCAACAACAAAACAAACAAACAAAAGAAAACACTATTATAGGTTAGTAAAAAAAACAAACAAAAAGGACCTCACAGCACACTCAATCAAAGTCTCGCAGATGTCACTCCAAAGAATAGTGCACTCAAAAATTAACACTCAGCGCTCGTGTTTCACTCGGGAGAATACTTGAATGGCTCTTTTTGTCTCCCCTTCTGTTCTCACAACGCTCAATGCCTTTTTCCCTTACACTTTCTCGTAATCAGCTCTTTAAAGAACTAATCCAACGTCTCGAAACTTGTTACAACGGTGTTGGCTACAAGGAAACAACGGTTAAGGAAACAAAGAGAAAAAAAAGTGACACAAAAAGAAAGGAAATAAGACTAAAAATTAAAGAAAAGATGAAAAGGATAATGACACGAAAAAAAAGGAACCAAAAGATGAAAAATGAAGAGTTTAGAGAACCTTACTGCGAAGACGTGCTTACAACCTTCCTATTACCGAACAAACAAGCATAGTTCACTTCGGTTGATTTCCGAGCACATCAAAGTTACATAACAAACTCGTACAAATTTCATCATTTACAATAGGAACACAACAATAATAATACATACATATATAAACACTTTCGAATCTAAAATGTTTTTTTTATATTCGAATCTGTTTTTTTTAATCTGTTTTTTTTGTTCGAATCTGTTTTTTTTTCGAATCTATTTTTTTGTTCGAATCTGTTTTTTTTAATCTGTTTTTTATTCGAATCTGTTTTAGTTTTTTTTATTCGAAATTCTGTTTTTTTATATTCGAATGCTGATTTTTTTTTGTTTAATTCGAATGCTTTTTTTTCTTTTTTTATTGACTCGAATTTGCAGAAACTTACAACGAATCCAACAACCTAGGCTCTGATTACCACATAATAAGGGGCAGTCTACCGAAACGGACTATCCTCGTTTGTTACGGATCTAGGAGTGTTGTAGGCACGTTCCTGCAATAAAATCAACAAGGAAACAACAAAAATTATATGACATATTTATTTTAAATAGGGATTTAAAGATGAAAAAAAACTATAGAGTAATATGATAATTTTGGCGTTTTGGAAAGAACTTCAACGATGGTGAAGAAGGCTTCAAAAACGACCGATGTTGGAGACGCTAAACTCGAAAGAACCTGCACAATCTACTGAGCAAACCCGAATCGAATCTGTTTAACGTCGAAAGGACTTGGACCCGCTAAATAGCAATTTAGGAACCCGAAGTATCAAAGACAAACAAACAAGTTTGAGTGTCGAATAGTTCTAGAAAGAACCGAAAAGAGAAAATTCTCTCAAATATAATTTTTATTCAAAAAGTTGGTAACCTTTGTTTAATGAAATGATACAAATATATAGAAAGAGGAAGGTGTTAGCCGGCCTTCACTTGTGGCTATTAAGTAATCATTCAAAATTAAATTTGAATGAATAAACTTCCTAGGAGGCGGCATTTGTTTGTGGCCATACATTTGAAACTACAGTCTACAAGTGGCAATGCACATTTAACATGTGCAGAAAAACATTTGAAATTTCAAAGAACAATATGCTTGTTCTTATCTTTAACTTTGCCGCACTAAAGGAGATACTATCTAAGGCACGTGAAGATTTAGAAGCCCCAAAGCCCTCACATGCGTAAATGGCATGGAACATGCAACGTCCGGATCAGCTTGGACCGTGTTTTGAACATTGCCGCGTGCTGAAATTCAAATGCCAATTGTTCGTATGTGGGATGCACACATATATAGAAACAAATAAATATTATTCCAAACATATATATCATATTATATACATATTTAAATATACATAATAAGTAATATAACCTAAACATGTCACATATCAATATGCAACACATTAAAAGGCTTACTATCTAAGGCACAAACATTATCAAATGATTATGAAATGTTAGCACAAGTAAGGAAAAGAACTTCCCTGAAACGTTGCGCCCTAGATCGCGTAATTGGTCCTAACGGCAAGACCTCCGGATCAACATCAAGTGTAGTTGAAGATGTGCTCACATCAGGAAGATTGTACAAATCATTCAACGCCGTGCACCCTCTACTCTTACGAGTTCGACCATTTCCACATATATAAGAAATAATTCAATAAAATTTTTAAAATCAAGTCAATAATAACAAACAACTAGAATTTAAATAAAGTGTTGAACATTACCATCAATCTCTATATTTTCAACTATCTCCGGAACTGTCTCCGGAACTTGCGATGATCCAACACCAGACAAATCATCATCATTTGTTTCTTCCCCCTCTCTCGGTACTTGAATTATCCGCAGATCACTCAATTTCCTCCTAGGCATAGTATCTACAATAAACAAAAGACAGTTTTAGTAACTAGAGACAACAATACTATTATAAATTAATAAGTTAAGACATAAAACTTACTACATTATTATGCAATTAATTTTCATTAAAATCTTCATCCATGTCCTCTCGAACCCATTGGAATTGTGAACTAGAACTAGGGATTGTTCTATCTAGGTTTTGTGCTGCAAAAGGCAGAGTTTCTGATCTTATTTCAATGTCATCTCTATTTCCATCACCGATGTCTATCAAGTCTCTAGGAGTGTTACGGAGTACAACATACCAACCCTCTTTTGTTGGATCAGGGCAATAGAAAACTTGTTTGACTTGAGAAGGAAATACATATGGTTCGTCCATCAATTGGTGACCTGTGTGAATTAACCGAGAGAAGTTCACCATTGTAAAACCAAATTGATCTCTTCTAATGCCTCGAGCTGTATTTACATCGGCCCAGTCACAACGAAATAACACAACTTTCTGTTTGCCATAATAATCCAACACAATAATATCCGTAAGAATTCCATAATATTCTACATCTCCCACCACAGGATGATTGTCCCTAGCACTAGCATAACTTGTAGTTGAAGAAGTTACAACTACTCCACAATTTTGTGTCCTCCTTAATCTTTCTCGAGATTTCGTGTGGAACCTAAACCCGTTAATGAGGAAGGCATTAAACCCAGATAAATTTGCATAAGCGGGAAAATCATTAATAGTCCACAATAAAGCTGCACGCAAATTAAAGTTCTCCTTCTTCAACACATCATATGTTTCGACACCAACCCATAATTGTTTCAACTCCTCAATAAGAGGTTGCATGTAGATGTCAATATCATTCCCTGGACCTTTCTCACCTGGGATTATCATGGATAAAATAAATGATGATTGTTTCATGCAAATCCATGGAGGCAAATTGTAAGGAACAAGTATAACAGGCCAAGTATTGTATGAAGTACTCATGATTTTAAAGGGATTAAACCCATCAGATGCAAGACCGAGCCTAACATTGCGAGGATCTCCTGCAAAACTTGGAAATTTTTGGTCAAATGTCTTCCAAGCTAAAGAATCTGCAGGATGCCTTAATAATCCATCATCTGTTCGTCCATCGTGATGCCACCTCATAGACTCAGCAGCCTTTGAAGACATGAAAAGTCTTTGAAGTCTGGGTATTAGAGGAAAATATCGCAGAATCTTTATTGGCTTCTTTCTTGCTCGTGTTGCAACTTTGTCTTCACTCACATTTTCTGTGTCCCCATTCGTCCACCGAGATTTACCGCATACATGACAGGATTCTTGATTTTTTCTATCACCCCAATACAACATGCAATCATTCGGACAACTATGAATTTTCTCATAACCAAGCCCCAAATCGTTTATCATTTTCTTCATATCTTTGCCGGATTGAGAAATTTTTGCAAAAGGAAAATTTTCACTCAAAAACTCTAATAATTGTGTAAAAGAGTTACCGGTCCACCCTTCCAAGCATTTTAAATGGAAAAGGCGAATGCAAAAGGAGAGCTTTGAATATTTTGATCCCTCATAAAGTGGTTCATTCATTTCATTAAGCAAATTGTAAAACTTTTACGCTTCTCCATTTGGCTCTTCATCACATCCACTTCTTCCCATCTCGGTGAAATCAGTAACACCAATATCACAATCTTCTCTAACAGGCTGATGATAATCGTGCATATTAAATGCATCTTGCAACATACCCTCCATGTCATCTTCTCTAAGAGATCCACGATGAGAATTATGATGAGAAGGTGGATTACTCGTGGAAGAAGCTATACGAGATGTCAACTCTCCATGGAATACCCATTTTCTATAACCCGGAACAAAGCCAAAAATGACTAGATGTTCATGCACAACTTCACGAACGTGCCAATTCATGTTAACACACTTCTTACAGGGGCAAAGAATCATATTTTCTTGGCTTGCATTTGCAAAAGCTAAATTCAGAAAATATTCTACCCCATTTCGATAGTGGGCGTTTACCCTTGGCAAATTCATCCAACTCCTATCCATTTTCAATTTCTGTCATATCCAAATTAAAAAGATATAAACTACCTATCAGTCATACTTGAAGGATGAAAATAGATATAACTATTATATTATCAATTAAGTCAAAGATAAGTCAAATACATAAATAATGATAAGTATTACTAAAAGATAATGATAAGCATTACTAAAATGGCAACAAAAAGATAATGTTAAATTTTAATATTAAAAAAAAGTTTTTAATAATATTATTTTATTACTTATTGATTCAATTTTGTTTTAAAAGGGAAGCCTAAAACTAACGCAGTGGCATTATTAGTCTAACTACATATAGTTTAATGTGCTTCATTAGAGGTTTCACTATCAACTTTGTTGCAATTTGCATGTATTTGGGTTTTGTTTTAGGAAAGCTTGATTTGCTAATTAACATTAACAATCTAACAAAATTACACATTTAGTTGTAGACTATTGGGAAATTAAGGCATCGCTTCAAGAAAGTCGGCAAAACATACATACATATATATGTGTGTGTGTATACAAAATTCTAAAATAATACGATATTTTTGCCATGTCAATCAACAATATAAATCCAATGATTATAGGCTAAACTAAACTAAACTGTGATTTATTATGCTAAGCAATTTCCTAATTCAATATTATGCTAAACTAAACTAAACTGTGATTTATTATGCTAAGCAATTTCCTAATTCAACAAATCAATTTCGGTATTGAAGGTTTCCCTAACTTGCAGACTAATGAATCTAACATTTCCCTAATTCAACAAATCAATTTCGGTATTGAAGGTTTCCCTAACTTAGCTTCAACAAATCAATTTCATTTATTTCATATTTATTTCCCTAACCTAATCAATTTCGATATTGAATCTAATATTTCATTTATTTCATATCAATTTCTATTGTTTATGATGTCTGCTCCCCGAGTATCAAATTATATCAGAAGGGTGGTGAATCTAACATTTCCCTAATTCAACAAATCAATTTTGGTATTGAAGGTTTCCCTAACTTAGCTTCAACAAATCAATTTCATTTATTTCATATTTATTTCCCTAACCTAATCAATTTCGGTATTGAATCTAATATTTCATTTATTTCATATCAATTTCATTTGTTTATTGAAAGTCTTCTCTGTCGATCTGTGAAAGAATAGCAAGGGTGGTTTTAATCCTAACCTGAGCGGGAGGAGCGGCGGTCGACGGCGAGGAGCGACAGGGGCCGACGGGCGACGACGAGGAGCGACAGGGGCGACGACGAGGAGCGACAGGGGCGACGACGAGGAGAGCAGGATCGGCTAGGGCACAGGTTTTAATCCTAACCCTGAGCGGGAGGAGCGGCGGTCGACGGCGAGGAGAGCATAAACGGCTAGGGCAGAGATTGGGGTTTTTTTAAAATTGCACGACAAGGAGAGCATGAACGGCTAGGGCAGAGATTGGGCATATATGTTAATTTAGCGGCGTTTTCTTTAAAAAACGCCACGAACCAAACCTCTTTGCGGCGTTTTCTAAAGAAAACGCCACTAACTCAAACTTTTTGCGGCGTTTTCTTTAAAAAACGCCACGAACCACACCTCTTTTGCGGCGTTTTCTTTAGAAAACGCCACTAACTCAAACTTTTTGCGGCGTTTTCTTTAAAAAACGCCACGAACCAAACCTCTTTTGCGGCGTTTTCTTTTAAAAAACGCCACTAACTCACTATTTTTCTCCAAAAAGATTATATTCGCGGGTGGGTGGACGTGTCGAAGACACGTGTTACCCGAACCCGAACCCGAACGGTCGGCGGCGGCGGCGCGCGAGGATGTTCCTTGTTCTTTCCCACTCAACAAGGGAGGGGGGAACTTGTGTATAAATACCCTTTACACACCTTTTTCCTAACCCATGTGGGATATAGGCTTATGCCTTTGGTTCTCACTTTAAGTATTACCAATATTATATAGTGATTTTGCCACTCCAACATTATGATACTTTTATTTTTTGAAAAATTCACAATGGCAATACTTACAACGGTCGTGATTACATTCGTTATGTGACCGAAAATACAAATCTCTATATTGAACCTTTAGTCTTATTAATTGTTTATATGTGATTACATCCGTTATGTGACCGAAAATACAAATCCTTATATTGAACCTTTAATCTCATTAATTGTTTATCGGTTTTCTAATTGAGGTTTAAGAAATCTATGGCGGCGTTTTTCGCAGTAAATGCCACTAACGCTACACCTATGGCGGCGTTTTAAGTAACAAACGCCACAAAACGCCAACATTGGCGGCGTTTTACCGATAAACGCCACTAACATGAAACCTATACCGGCGTTTACGGTGGAAAACGCCACTAATTTGAAACAATTGGCGGCGTTTACTGAAGAAAACGCCACTATATGTCACCCTATGGCGGCGTTTGTGGTAAAAACGCCGCCAATGTTGTCGTTTTGTGGCGTTTTTCACAAAAACGCCGTTATAAGTGAAATGTTGGCGGCGTTTGTATCAAAAACGCCGCGAATAGCGCCGCCATAGAACAAGTCTGGTGTAGTGAGATCAAGTAAAATTCTCAATGTTTTACACTACAAATGCTATCCTGCAAAAAAAAATATTTGGAAACAGACTTTTGAGCAATATTTCATGTCATCTACTCATAATTTATTTTGCTAAATAATCTCTACCAAAGCCTCCTCAATTCGACACTCTGATCGCCTTAAGACCCCAACCGCCTTAAGACCCCAACGATTCGAATACATTTTCCACACCATTAAAAATAGTAAATGGATGCTACAAAAATGAGGACATCAGTAAGGATAAGCCCCACCACATCGAAAACAAACTTGGGAGCAAATAATCCCCACACCTGCGAAGTAAAGAAAAGGCAGATTATTGCGACGGATGACGAAGATATGTCGAGTTAAACACCGAAGACTAAAATTATTTTTAAGGGTATATGGTTTAGGGTATAGGTTTAAGAGTTTAAGGGTTTAAAGTTTAATAGTTTAGGATTTTAGGTTGACGGTTAAGGGTTAAATTATTTTTTTATAAAGAATGTGGTCAAATTAAAATAATATTTAAATAATGAGGGTTCAATAGAAATACGGAAATATGTGAGGTACTAAATATATAGTTTACCCTTATTAAAAAATAAAATTTTAATATATATATATATAATAATTTAATTGAATTTTTTAAGGTAATTATTAATTATTTGATGGGTCTTTAAAATTTCAAATCTTTATTAATTAATTTAATAGTGTTCATCGGTGTTCATCGTTAGTGGTGTTCATCAATGTTCATCGCACGTGGTAGACTCATCCTAAATGACGTGTAAAAAATATGGTATGGATTATAATAACCCAGTGTGAAAGGTTCATGTAATAATTTCTCAAAAAAAAATCTATTCATTTACTTCCGCTGCTGTAAATACATGAAATTCCATATATATCATAACCTAGTATATATCTCAAAACTGAATGCATACAAAACCTCGTATCTACAAAATAATTATAATAATTACAGCGGTTGTCGAAAAGATTAATTTTTAAAATAATTATTTTTATAATTCTAAAGGTTAAAATATATTTTATATTTATATAATAAAATTTTTAATTTGAAATTTTTAAGTAATTTTAATTTGAGTTTGAATCAATAAGTAAGATATATTTCAGAGGTGATTGATAATGAGGTCGGGTAATGTTTTAATTTAGAGAGCTTATGGCAGCGTGTATATATTTGCTTCCACTTCCAGACTACAATTATTGAACTTGGACGCTGGGTTTCTCCTAATTTTTCTTTCACCTATTTCGCAGAAACTGATATGGACTGCGACGTGTTTTTGGAAACTGACCGAGGAACGCAAATTTTAGAAGAAATTATATTATATGTCCCACTCGCCACATTATTCATAATCTTAACTAATAAAAAATATATTTTTTTATGTTATTTTTTACTGAGTAAATCTACAATTAGTAAAATATGTTTTTTAATTCAATTTATAGTAAATTTGAGTGAAGATTCACTCGGTAAAAAAATAACATGAAAAAAATTAATAAAATTGATGTTTTTTATTAGTTGGGACCATGACAACTGCAGTGAGCATAAAAATCTTTTTTTTTTCCTTTTTCAGTATTTTTTATGACTCAACACAAAAATAAACTTTAATTTTAAATTTTAAATTTTAAATTCTAAATATATACATAATTTTAAAATTCTAACTTTAAATATTAAGTTCAAATTTTAAATTTAATTTTTTAGTGTAAATTATAAATATAGACGCCGAAAGAATTTCCAATTGTCTTTCACGTCAATCTGTTAGCGCAGAACATCTGGACAAAATTGGTAATTTCTTCCTACTTTTTCGCGTCATTTTTTTTCATTTAAAATCAAATTAATTATTTTTTATGTTTGATGAGTTTAAATTATAGGAAAAATATTTTATGTATTGGTGGTTCTGAAAATTTTATTTTTCAGAAATAAGTTTAATTTAAAGGTTAGAAGTTTAGTTTAGGGTTTAATTACCACAGATTACATTATTATTTTTTTAACTTAGAACAATAATTAATTTTATTAAATAAGGAATAAATGTAACAAAATTATTAAATTAGAGTAGACTAATCATGTTAACTAGTCATTTCCTTTCAAACAATTAAATTATACAAACTAACCACTAAAGAATGAAATAAAGCCTAAAAAGAGTTGAAAACCTAACCAACCTAATTTATAAATTGATACATACTACGGACACTATTATCGGCTGTAAGGATAAACGTCATAACACTAACATCAAAACACATATAACAACAAAGATACATCGACAAATTTTATTTTATCACAACTCAATCGCTTTATATCTTTGATGATTATGAGCGTCTGTCAATATATAATCAAATAAATGTCAACTGGTGAGACGATGTTAAATTTAACATTGAGAAAAAATGTGTTAAAGATTAGACAAAGGGATCCTTCACTTTTATACGAAAAAGGGTAAAATTTAATATTTTAATTTTAGGGTTATGACGAGGGTTTAATGTTTATAGTTTAAAATATAAAGTTTTAAGCTTTATAATTTTAGGATTTAAAGTTAGAATTAAAATTTAAATATTTAATTGTGTTTCTTTATTAGTTGTTAGAAGATTTTATAAGAAAGTAGTAAAGAATTAAAGTTGTGAATTGTTGTATTATATTCATGAATCTTAAAACAAATATGACTGGTATATTATCGGCGTCTAAAAACAACAAAACTTTTACATCTTAAATATGGTCCTATAACAATATGTTTTTTCTTTTACAGTTTTGAATAAATTTATGTACATCTTATAAATATAATTACTCAAACTCAGATCACCTAATAGATAGATACAATGTTCAATTTTACGTCGAGACCATCTCTTATATTCAAAAACACAACGTTTTAGAATCTCTTAATCTAAATTAACTCATATATTTATGTAATAATTAAATAAATGATAATACTGCTGTTTTTAGATCATTGACATGATATTGCCGCGTGGTTCCCCCATGGTTGAACGAGTCGTATATGAGTGCTCCATCCAGAGCCGTCCCTGGGCATAGCAATAGGAGCGCCCGCCCAGAGGCCCTACCTTGCCTAAGGCCCATTTTTTTCAATATTTATAGTTAATGTTTAATATATTTTAATATTTATTAATTTAATTTTTTAATAATTGTTATTAGAGTTTTATTCTTAAATTTTATTTTTTCTGATATTTTTTACTAGGGGTATAAATTTTTTTTCAATACTTGTTATTGTAGGCTATTTTTTTGAATACTTATAATTAGGGGCTCATTTTTTTATTATTTATTGTTATTTCAATACTTGTTATTAGGGTACAAATTTTTTAATACTTATTATTATGAGGCCAATTTTTCAATACTTGTTACTAGGGGCCTATCTTTTCTAATATTTGTTATTAGGGCCCTACTCTTAAATTTTATTTTTTCCGATACTTGTTATTACGAGTCCAATTTTTTTCAATACTTGTTATTTATGGTCTATTTCCCCTAATATTTGTTATTACATGTATACTCTTAAATTTTAATTTTTCAATACTTGTTTTTAGGTTTTCATTTTCCCCTATATTTGTTATTACAAGAATACTCTTAAAATTCATTTTTTTTCAAAATCTGTTAATAGGGACCCAATTTTTTTATATCACTTGTTACTAAGGGTCTAAATTTAAATTTTATTTTTTTCCAATACTCATTATTAGGGGAAAGGGTGAGCAAAACTCCACTCGACTCGAAAAAAATTTCAAATAAAGTTTGAGTTGTAAAATAATTTTTCTAATAACTCAAAATTTTAGTATTTAGTAGATAAATTTTTAAGTTTGAGTCGTAAGGACTCGTAAACTCGCATAATTTGAATTTTTTTACTCAATTTAACTCGATCGAACGCTTACTCTTAATTAGGAGCCTATTTTTTAAGTTCACCCATAGACCACCAAAATCTCATAAACGGGTCTGGCTCTATCCCATCTTTGGTTTGCAATTTTGAACTATCCAATGACCAATACCCATGAAAAGTAGGGACAGTCCGGTCCCAATAACCTTATCATCAAGCTCTGTGCATCGCAAATATCAAGTCTACCTGACTTCATTAAGCTATACCAAATTAAAAGAAATAAAAATGAGTGAACCATTTGGAGCAACTCTTTAAGGCCACATGCCCTGTTCTTCTACTGTCTTAATTATTGATTCTTTCGGAGTTCCAATTTGCTCCTTTTCCAATCGTTTACAAAGGGATATTTACACTTCAGTTCCATGCTCCGTTTTATTTTCTACCTCCATCTCCTCCTCTCTGTCAATTCAGCACCCTATACCCCAACCGATTATATTCTCCTCGACTGTGGTGCATCGTCGTTGTCGCCGAATACACAAGCAGAAGATGGCCGCAAATGGTTCACTGATGAAAGGTCCAAATTTGGTGCTTCCAATTCTGAGAGCGCTTCATTTGCGTCCACAGCCTCCAGGCAAGATCATTCTGTCACTCAACTTCCTTACATGACTGCTAGAGTTTTTCGTGATCAATTCACTTATAGCTTTCCGGTATCACCAGGCCTCAAATTTCTTCGTTTCTATTTCTACCCGGTTCAATACTCTAGCTTTGATGGAACCACTTCTTTATTCTCTGTTACCGCCAATAACCACCTTCTCCTGAACAATTTCAGTGCCTCTTTAACTCTTTCAGTTGAAGATGGTCAGCCAGCCTCGTTGATCAAAGAGTTTATGGTTCCATGTTTCGAAACCGAGAAGCTAAATGTCACCTTCTCGCCATCGCCCAACACTTGGGCCTTTGTAAACGGTATTGAACTTGTTTCGATGCCAAAGAACATGTATGTAAACCACCAAGAAAACTCTCTCACCCTTGTAGGTTATA
Source organism: Hibiscus tridactylites (assembly GCA_958450335.1). NCBI lineage: Eukaryota > Viridiplantae > Streptophyta > Magnoliopsida > Malvales > Malvaceae > Hibiscus > Hibiscus tridactylites. The sequence continues at coordinate 56,043,333 of OY288287.1, read as the reverse complement.
AAGTTCCCTTTGACATTCCTGATGCTACTGCTTTCGAAACTGTTTTTCGTCTGAACGTTGGTGGAAAGACCGTGGGTAACGTGGATGATACCGGAATGTTTCGAACATGGTTAGACGATTCAGATTATATCTTTGGAGGTGCGGTAGGAAATACTCCTAGTCGGGGTAAGAATGTTACGATCAAATACTCCGAGGACACCCCGGCTTATATCGCTCCGGCTATTATCTACACCACGTCAAGAACAATGGTTGTTGATCCAGAGATCAATATGAATTTCAATCTCACGTGGAACTTCTTTGTTGACGCTGGCTTCACCTACCTCCTTAGGCTCCATTTCTGCGAGACTCAATTGGAAGTAACAGAGGAAGGTCAACGTGTGTTCGACATATTCATAAACAATCAAACTGCTGAGCATAGTGCCGATGTGATACATTGGAGTGGTGGTAACAGCATCCCGGTGTATAGGGACTATGCTTTCATCCTTCCAACTGAAGGTCAAAGCAAGCAGACTCTATGGCTGGCTTTACATCCAAGCAAAGACGTTGGTTCAAAGTTTGCTGATGCAATCCTGAATGGCTTAGAGATTTTTAGACTCAGCAAATCAGACGGTAGTCTTGCAGTGCCAAACCCTCAACCCGAGCCGGCTCCTTCACCAACGTTACCCAGCGTCGGTAGAAAGAAAAAGAAGACTTCAGTTTCACCGGTTATGGTCATTACCATATCTGTCTTTAGTGCTCTACTTGCCCTCTGTCTCATCATATGCTTTTTAATTTACAAGCGCAAAGTTAAGAGAGTAAAGGATTCAGCTGTGAGCGTACAAAAATCATCATGGGGGCAACTACCCTGCCCATCAAACTCCACATGTGCAACCAGCGTTTCTTTACTACCGTCCGATCTTTGTCGCCGGTTTTCAATCATCGAGCTTAAAGAAGCGACCTTGAATTTCGACGATCAATTCATTATCGGATCAGGAGGATTTGGTAAGGTATACAGAGGTCGCATCGACGGGGGGTCGACCACGGTTGCGATCAAAAGGTTGGATTCATCATCAAGGCAAGGGTTCCGGGAGTTCCAAACCGAACTCGAGTTACTCTCCAAGCTACGCCACGTAAACCTGGTGTCGTTGATCGGTTTCTGTGATGATCATGGGGAGATGATACTTGTCTACGAGTACATGCATCGGGGGACACTTCGAGATCACCTTTACAAAACGAAGAACCCTCCTTTACCGTGGAAAAGGAGGTTGGAAATCTGCATCGGAGCAGCCCGTGGATTGCAGTACCTTCATGCAGGTGTGAAACACCCAATCATTCACCGGGATATCAAATCTACCAACATACTATTGGACGAGAATTGGGTGCCCAAGGTTTCTGACTTCGGATTGTCTAGACTGGGTCCCTTGTTTCAAAGCCATGTCACCACTGTAGTGAAGGGAAGTGTTGGGTACGTTGATCCCGAATACTACAGAAGGCAACAGTTGACTGAGAAATCCGATGTCTACTCCTTCGGTGTGGTTCTATTCGAAGTATTATGCGCTCGACAATCCATGATTCCAGGGCTACCAAAGGACCAAGTCAACCTGGCTCGATGGGCCAGGATTTGCTACGCTAGAGGAACCCTTGAAAACATCGTAGACCCCAACTTGATGGGTGATATCTCACCTCTGTGCCTACAGAAATTCGGGGCGCTTGCCGAGAGTTGTGTCCGTGACGAGGGAACGGCGCGGCCGATGATGAATGATGTGGTTTGGGGTTTAGAATTTGCATTGCAGGTGCAAGAGGCAACTCAGAGGGACATGGACACGGGAGGTGATGAAGCGACCGTGATGAGCTCGAGCCAAACCAGTTCTTTGGTCTCCAAAGGAACTACAACTAGCACGGAAGATGATAACGAAGAGTTGTTCAGTGTATCAGGCGGAAAAGTGTCGGAATCAAGAAGCACGATTAGCAGTGTGGGAAGGAGTGATGGTGATAGAATCAAATCTGAGAGTGTATTCTCGGAGTTTAAGAATGATAATGGGAGATGAGACTTGAGAGTTGAAGATACTGTACTAGATATTTCACCCACTGTGGTTAACTGGTACTAGTTTTTCCTTGCTTTGTAAATGAGATATTTAGCTTTGCTTGATAAGTTTGTTAAAATATAATTTTGATATCTTTATCACTTTTAAATTGTATTTAACCATTACCATCAAATCCCTTATCAGTGTTCAGAATCACTTTGGCACTCCCCAATCAAATGGGCAAACTGCCATATTAATCCTCTAAAGATTTTACATTTCAATTTAAATTTTTTAATAGAAAATTTGTGTCGTTACTCCCCCCAAGAATTTTACTTTAATTTTATCCCCAGAGAGAAAATTTGACCTCCTCCTTGATTGGATTTGTTTAGAATGCAAATTTATTTAAAAAATCAACTTACTTGAAAATTAATTTTTAAAATTTTTCTCGTTTTTCGAAATAATGTAGTCCACTCAATTTTAAGAAGGATAAGATCGCACTACAATAATTTAGGAGACCATCTCAATAACACTCTAATAAAAGAATATAATGTTAAAAACTATCTTGCCAAAAAAGAAGTTCGATGACCAAATAAAAAAAGGTTATAATAATTTGGTGAGTAATGGTGTAGTTTACCCTATTACAAATTATGTAAAATGTGTTATGGATTAAGACAGAATGAGCACTGTTAGACACCGTTTTTTGTCTGGGCCTAACTGAGTTGGGTCTTCAAAAGCCCATCAAATATTTGGAGTCGCCATCGGTCATTTTGGGTTGGGCACAACCGAAGACCTGAAAACTAGTCTGCATTATCACCAAGATCATCATCGGGTTCGGGAGTCGGTTACGAGTGAGGAAGGTTATAGCACCCCGCTACGCCCAAAATTGACACCTAAGGGTTATGGTTGTCTAAAAGGAGACTCAAAAAGGGGTTAATAGCACTACTAATAAAATTTAATTATGATGTTAAATGTATGAACATAAAAGTCATGGCATGTTATAAAAAAAGCATGAACCGATTCAAAATAAAAACTAAAAGAACAAAATCGAACTTGATCAAAATTAAATTATTAATCAAGCTCAAAGCATGCACCTAATTATATTTAACTAATTTTAATTAGAAATCAATTCACACATCAATTAATTTATTAGGGCCAAATAATTACCGAGTTTTTATACGAGGACCAAATCAAATTAAAGAAGAAAAAAACGAGGCGTAAAAAATAAAGGAGGATCTAGTTAAAAAAGAATCTAAACCTAAAGGTTAAAATCTAATTAATTTAAACTAGAATGACTAAAGTAAAATAAACCAAAAGACCTAAACTTAAACATCTAAGGACTTATAACGCAAAAACCCCCTAATCTTAAGGCATGCGTGAATTGCCTGCCACATATCATAAAATTTAATGAATGTGGGACCCTTTTTAAACTACACAGTGAAAGTTTAAATTACAGGGTTTCATAGCATAACAACAAAAGGAAAATAAAGTTGTACCCTTTTATTATTTCATCTTCTCTCTGAGTTTCGAATGAAACAAAAAAAAATTGGTCCTTTGAATCAAACATAAATATAATTTTTATCTCATCTTACACACCGGCTGACTCTACACACTCTCCCCGATGACAGCCAAATCAGAAAATGTAAGTTCTAAAACACCCCATTTTTTTATCTTTGATTTCGAAATTTTACAACAAAATGAAGAAACCCAAAAAATACCTTGCTCAAACTCCGAAATTCGCCATTAGATTGTATTGTTCTTAGAGTATATTGGTTACGAGGTCGTTGTAGGCTCTTCCACCATTCGGATTTGGATAATAAAATTCTGGTCACCGGACAAGAGTAAGAAACGTTTTCCTTCTAACCTTTTCTTCTGAATTTAACACTGAGATTTCACCTACTATTTCCCTTTTGTTTTAGCGTTCGTGTGTTTTCTAAATGGTGGTGGATGGGGGTTTATATAGGGTTCAAATTTGGTAAGGGATTGTCTATTTTTTAAGGATATGGGGAGGTGGATAGTGTTGTAGTTGAATACAAACTTTAAGGATAATATTCAGATTTTTTTGAATGTTTTTTGGTGTATTGTGGCTAGATTTTAGGGATTAACAATGGGGTGGTAGAGTTTTAGTTGGATTTAATTTGTTTGGGTTTGATTTTGTTCTAATATTCAAAAGAAAAAAATGGATGCGTACAACTGCCCCTCTTTGCTCATTTCTCGGGTAAGAGGAATGGAGCAAAGACCAAAGCAACAAATTTTTCCATTGAATATTAAATTTGCAAAGAAGACACCACAGTTCATCCTACTGATAAAAACATGCATCTCGCTCGTTTCAAAGGCGCTATATGAGGTACCTCGCTTATCTCATGGGCACTGAGACTCAAGAATTCATTTCTCGATGTAAAATGCAGCCTGCTCGTCTCAAGGGCGATGTAAGGTGTACCTCGCTCATCTCATGGGCAGTAGGACTCAATAATTCATATCTCGATGTAAAATGCACCCGCTCGTCTCAAGAGCGTTGTAAGGTGTACCCCGCTCATCTCATGGGCATTGGGACTCAAGAACTTGTTTCCCGATGTAAAATGCACCCGCTCGTCTCAAGGGCGATGTAAGGTGTACCCCGCTAGTCTCAAGGGCACTGGGATTCACGAATTCACTTCTTGATGTAAAATGCACCATGCTCGTCTCAAGGGCGTTGTAAGGTGTACCCCGCTCGTCTCAAGGGAACTGGGACTCAAGAACTTGTTTCTCGATGTAAAATGCATCTCGCTCGTCTCAAGGGCGCTATAAGGTGTACCCCGCTCATCTCAAGGGCACTGGGATTCAAGAATTCATTTCTTGATGTAAAATGCACCACGTTCGTCTCAAGGGCGTTGTAAAGTGTACCCCGCTAGTCTCAAAGGCGCTGTAAGGTGTACCCCGCTCGTCTCAAGGGCATTGGGATTCAATTTATCTTATACACATGCCTGGGTGAATAATGTAAGGATGCACATGTTACTAATGCACCTATCTTTCATGCAAAATACATACATACTCCTATTCTTAAATGCATGGGACCTTTTTGCACAACATATTTTGGGTTCTCATCTTCATCTGAGTCAATCTTTGCGCAATCCTACCCCTTCTACTTTGTTATCAAGCTTCTTACATTTCAAGATTTTCATCATCATGGAAGGATGCTTAGTGACCTCTTGTATGTCATCGATGTGTTTTTTAAGCCTTTCATCATTTGAGTAGCACAATGAATGTCATATATGGATATTACAGACCCCGTCAAAAGGTTTCCACAAACATCAATAAAATGCATCCATATTTAACGATAAGCAAAATGAAACGCGAGATAATTAACGATTTCTTCTTATTGAATAAAAATGGCCTAGGCCCCAAGAACGAACACATGTTAATAAAAGAGAGGAAAAATTAAAGGAAGGAAAAAATGCCCTCACATATCAAATTCTGGGATTTCACTGCCAATTCGTTCAAGAATCTCATTTGATTGTGGCTTCTACTAGGTGGAGCTTGAATTTTTCGACCAACATCTAAAGAATATGAACTGTCTTCGTATTAAACAAGACTTCAAAGAGAACTCGTCGACTGTATTTTACCTTGCATCGTTCGTTCTGAATAGTTTCCCCTTTTTTACTAATAGGGCCCTTTCAGGTTTTCACCTCTTAGTTTTTCTTTTTCCTTTTTTAACCAAAAGGGTCCTTTTGGGTTTTCACCTCTCAGTTTTTCTTTTCTTTTTTATACCAAGAGGGCCTTTTCGGGTTTTCGCCTCTTAGTATTTTTTCTTCAATTTTTTTAAAAATCTCAGGCATAATATTTTTTTCACCGAATCAGAATTCACAGGATTTGGTAGCTCACTTTCTTCCATCTCGGTTAAGATCAATGACCCTCCAGAGAAAGCCTTTTTTACAACAAACGGGCCTTTCCACTTTGACATCCATTTCCCTCAAAAATCTATTTGCATGGGTAATACATTCTTTAATACCAATTCTTCTTCACAGAATTCCCTAGGTCGGACCTTTTTGTCATGAGCCTGGATCATTCGCTTTTGGTACATCTGTCCATGGCATATAGCTTTTAATCTCTTTTCCTCAATCAGATTTAACTAATCGTACCTAACTTGGGCCTATTCGGCTTCATCCAATTCGAGTTCCATTAAGACACGGAGTGATGGAATCTCTACTTCAATAGGTAAAACTGCCTCCATTCTGTAAACCAAGGAGAACAGAGTTGTCCCTATAGAGGTGCGTATTGACGTGCGGTATGCAAGCAAAGCGAAGGGCAACTTTTCATGTCAGTCTTTGTAAGTTACTGCCATTTTCTTGATAATTCTTTCGATATTCTTGTTAGCTGCTTCGACGACCCCATTAATTTTTGGGCGATAGGGTGCTGACTTGTGACGTTTGATCTTAAATTGTTCACATACCTCTGTCATCATTTTGTTGTTTAAATTTAAGGTATTATTAGAGATAATCCTTTCTGGTATACCATACCAATAAATGATTTCCTTTTTTAGGAACTTGCACATTGTCGATATTGTTACATTTGCGTACGAAGCAGCTTCCACCCATTTTGTGAAATAATCAATCATCACAAAAATGAAGTGGTGTCCATTTGATGCCTTCGGCGTAATTGGTACGATCACATCCATGCCCCACATTGAGAATGGCCATGGGGCTGTCATAACATGAAGAGGAGATGGGGCTACATGGATTTTATTTATGTGGATTTGACATTTATAACATTTTTGAGTGAAATTGATGCAATCCTCTACCATAGATACCAAAAAATATCCCAATCTCATAATCTGTCGAGACATAGTGAGACCGTTTGCATGAACTCCACAGATTCCCTCGTGGACCTCCTCTATTATCTTTTTTGCCTCAAGACTTTCTACACATCTGAGCAATGTTTGATCGCTCGCTCTTTTGTATATAATTCTTCCATCTAAGACGTATCTCGTAGCCGCTCTTCGGATAGTCCTTTTGTCATTTTCAGTTGCCTCTATAGGATATATTTGATACTTAATACTCTGTAGAATGTCATAATACCATGGGCGATCATCCAACCCATCTTCAATGGCATCGCAACTGGCGGGTGAATCATAAATGCTCATTTGGATTGGCATTATATCGACTTCTTTGTTCGCCTTGAATGTTGCTGCTAGAGTTGCCAATGCGTCGACCATTTGATTATCTTCTCGGGGGAAGTAATGGAAAGATATTTTCTCAAACCCTTATATTAATTTAAGAATAAGTTTGCGGTACTTAACCAATTTTTTATCTTTTGTTTCCCACTCTCCACGGAGTTGATAGATCACCAATGCCGAATCTCCATACACTTCAAGATCTTTGATTTTTCGATGAGTGACTGCACGTAATCCCATGATACATGCTTCATATTCTATCATGTTATTGGTACATTCAAAGTTTAATCGACCAGTAAAAGGGTAATGATTCCCTTTAGGAGAAATCAGAATTGCACCAACATTGCGTCCGAGTGCATTTGAAGCTCCGTCGAAATTTATTCTCCATGAATTTTTAGTGGAAGATCCTTCCTCGCTAGTAGTTAAACACATTAAATCCTCATCAGGAAGGTCAAAACTCAAGGGTTCATACTCTACTAAAGTGCGGCTTGCTAGAAAGTCTGCGATGGCACTACCCTTGACGGCTTTCTGACTTACGTATTCAATGTCATATTCAGAAAGTAGGATTTGCCATCGAGCCATTCTCCCTGATAGGGTTGGTGATTCCATCATGTATTTTATGGGATCTAACTTTGCAATAAGCCATGTTGTTGGCAAAACATGTACCGACGAAGCCTACGAGTAGTCCAGACCAAAACGCGACATAACTTTTCGATGGAAGAGTACCTCGATTCACAATCGATGAACTTTTTGCTAAGGTAGTAGATAACCTGCTCTTTTCTTCCGGTTTCGTCATGTTGGCCCAATATACAACCCATAAAGTTCTCAAATACAGCTAAATACAGAACCAAAGGTTTGCCCGGTATAGGGGGAACCAATACATGAGGGTTTGTTAAGTATTGTTTGATCTTATCAAAGGCTTCTTGGCACACTGAATCCCACTCACTTGTATTATGCTTTCTTAGGAGACAGAATATGGGATCACATTTATAAGTTAATTGGGAGATAGACCGAGAAATGTAGTTTAGTCTTCCTAAGAAACCGAAACTTCCTTTTGAGTGTGAGGGGGGTGGAAGCTCTTTAATGGCCTTGATTTTATCGTGATCTACTTCAATGCCCCGCTTGCTGACAATGAAACCCAATAATTTACCTGAAGCAACTCCAAAGGTGCATTTTGCGGGATTGTGTTTCAATTGAAATTTCCTGAAGCGTTCAAAAAGTTTTCTAAGGTTTGTGATATGCTCTTCTTCAGTGTGAGACTCGGCAATCATATCATCCACATAAACTTCGATTTCTTTGTGCATCATATCCTGGAACAATGTCACCATGACCCTCTGATAAGTTGCCCCGCATTTTTTAGGCCGAAAGGCATCACTTCGAGCAAAATGTGCCCCACTCTGTCACAAATGTGGTCTTTTCCCTATCTTCGTGATCCATCTTGATCTGATTGTAGCCCGAGAAGCCATCCATGAATGAAAACAAGTAATTATTAGCGGTGTTGTCCACCAACGTGTCTATGTGTGGTAGAGGGAAGTTATCTTTAGGACTGGCTCGATTGAGGTCACGATAATCGACACACATTCGCACCTTTCCATTTTTCTTTGGTATTGGAACCACGTTGGCTACCCATTCTGGATACTTGGCCACTTGTATGAATCCAGCATCATATTGTTTCCGAACCTCCTCTCTTATTTGGAGTAACATCTCCGTTCTCATTCTTCTGAGCTTTTATTGTATGGGTTTGCATTATGGCTTTAACATAAGCTTGTGCGTCGCAATGTTTGTATCTAGTCCAGGCATATCTTCATAATTCCAATCAAACACAACCTTTTACTCTTGCAGTAAACAAACAAGATTATTCCTGACTGTTGAAGAGATGAAAGTGCCAATATTCACTTCTCTTTTTATATCCTCAGTTCCCAGATTCACTATTTCTGTCACTTCCTGATGGGGAAGAATCTGCTTATCCTCGTATTTTATCAATCTGAGTAAATCCAGAGACAACTCACACTCTTTATAGTTATCATTAAATTCATGATCTTCCGAGTATACATCCCGTTCAAAATCGACTCTTGAACTTGTGGCTATGTCACTCATGAAATTGATATTTGAGGACCTGCAAACGTGTAAGAGGAAATATATATTTGGAACCAAAAGAAAAAAATGTAGGATGCTTTATGACTAAGAGATGAAAGAAGAAGAAAAGAGAGAAAAAAAACAAATGGTGGAACCCGTAATGGAAGGGAAATGTGTGTTCATTTATTAAAAAACAATTGATTCCTAAATGGGGCCCTTACAATAAATCCCAATGCTTTCAGGCTCAAGCAAATGGGTAGAGTTCTAAGGATTACTCTGTCAAGGCTTTAAAAACAACGGGGAGTTCTTCAGCGGTCCAATTATTCAAGACACACCCTGGTGGACATGGGCGGATCTTTGACCGATTCACTGCGATTTTATCTTCATCCCCGACTGCGTTGATGCTCAAATGTTGGATCCTTTCCAATGGCGCCGTTAAAGCTTTCTTCTTCTCAGAATAAATGTGCCCTCCGGACACAAAGGTTTCAAAAATTTGGGGAAATTGCATCAGTTCCCCTTCAATACTCTGGCCAATCAACCTAGCCATTATTTCTTCAGAATCTGCTTCATCTTTTGGCGCGGGTCATGCTTGTATCCCACACCACTTCTATCGTACTTCATAACTGACTAGAGTGTTGCACGCACTTCCTGTAAAAATTTCCCAAGGCCATTTTCTGATCTAGCTCCCTTTCCTACCGTGAGCTTTACTCCCATCATAGTATTCCTTGAGAGCCTGGGCTTCGGGATCCTCCTCCGTTCAACGACAAAAATTGCATTTACAAACTCAAGTGATCGAAATGTACACTCAACTGCATTCTCATCCATATCAATGTAAGAGGCATCAGTTGATGTGGATGCAATAATGTCTTCTTCGGCGCTCACACTCACGAGCTGCCCATCAAACACAGACTTTACCTTCTGATGTAGTGTAGAAGGTACTGCTCTAGCGGCGTGAATCCACGGACGTCCCAATAAACAATTGTAGGTAGGCATGATGTCTATAACTATAAATTCCACAATGTATATAGATGGTCCGATTAAGGGCGAGATATCAATTTTCCCAACCACCTCTCTTCTGGTTCCGTCAAATGCCCTTACAGAAGTATGGCAAGGCCTCATGTGACTCTTGTCCACTAGAAGTCGATTCAATGTGGTCATGGGCATGACATTTAAAGCGGACCCATTGTCGACTAGGACATGTGGTAGTATATATCCATTGCAATGAGTTGTTATGTGCAAAGCCTTGACGGATCCCATCCCATAAGGAGGTATCTCATCTTCGCTAAAAGAGATGAAATTATTGGCGTGTAAGTTGTTCACCAATCTATCTAACTTTTCCACCGATACATCATTTGGGACAAAAGTTTGATTTAGCACCTTTAGGAGGGCATTTCTGTGGAGCTCTGAATTTAGCAGCAAAGTTAACATAGAAATGCGAGCTGGTTGTTTATGCAGCTGTTCAACTATATTGTACTCGCTGTGTTTAATAAACTTCACGAATTCACGTGCTTCTTCCTCTTTCACAGGTTTATTGATCTCTGGTGTTCCTCCATTCAACGGAAACTTGCCTTTTTTTCTCAGCATCCCTTACTTCCATTGGTTTTAAAGCGTCAAGAGAGTAATATCTCTCCCCTATAGTGAAGTTTCCTGCCCTACTAATTCTGGCGACTTTAGAATTCTCTTTCTTTGGAATAGACATGCTAGAACCATAAACCTGTGGCACTTGATGACTGCTCTGGTATGAAAAAGATGATGGAGCCTCAATCACAATTCGAGGTGGGGCTTTCTTTGGTCTTTCTTCTTTCTTTGGCGGCCAATTAATTATGAAAGGTCGTACGTAACCCTTCTTGGACAATTGTTCTTCCAGTACAAAAACATCTTTTATTTCCTGAGTATGTTCAAAGAATTCTATTTCTTTATTGTCCATCAAATTATGGACAATCATTCTAAACTGATCACAATATTGAATTTAATGGCCTACTTCTCCATGATACTAACATAAAATCTCTTCTCCACCCATGAAAACTTCAAGCTTAGGATCCACCAATCCTCTTTCTACCATTTTCTTCCAAACCCATTTCAATGGTGACAACACTTTAGATATGCTACTCTTGATCTTGTTCCCGCCATGGTCAAGCACTACATTAACCCTCGGTTCATCATGAGTTGGTAGAGGGTTGTTGGCAACATTGGGTCCTTTTGGAGTATTGACTTGAATCACATTCTGATTTATTAAGTGTTGAACTCTTCTCTTGAAAGCTGTACAATTTTCAATCGAGTGCCCTCGGAGTCCAGCATGGTAATTGCAATGCGCAGAAGGATCGTACCATGATGGGTACGGTGGTTGAAATGGTGTGAGAAAAATAGGAGACACCAACCGTTCTTCCAACAGGTTATCATATAATTCTTTGTAAGAGACGAAGATGGGTGTAAAAGATTCCTTTTCCGTGTTGGTTTTTGATGACTTAGGCTCTCGCTGTTGACTTCGTGAGCCTAAAGACAAAATGGCAGGTTTCGAATACCCCGTAGAATATGTTACTTGTGGAGAAGATTGATAGTTCGAGTATGAATGCCTGTTGTGCCCCACCATGTGGACTTCATTTTCCCTTTTCTTAGCATATGATTTCTTGGAAGCTTCAGGATCGTTAAGTTTCCCACTTTTAATGGCACGCTCAATCGCTTCACCTACTGCAACACGATTAGCAATGTCTTTAGTGGTGCTACAAATAAGCTTGACATAAAATGTGGGTTCATTCTCCAAAGATTTGATGAAAAGAGTCGTCGTTTCTTTCTCAAGTAATGGTTGTTGGACCTGTGAAGCCATGTTCCTCCACCTTTGGGCATATTCCTGAAATGATTCTTTGTCCCTTTTTTCTATACCTTGAAGCGACAAACGATCGGGCACCATGTCCAACACATGTTTGTATCGTTCTTTAAAAGCCCGTGCCAAATCTCTCCATGTGCTAACTTGTGTCTTACTTAGCTGATTATACCATTTCATGGCAGACCCAGTCAGGCTGTCTTGAAAGCAATGAATCAGGAACTTGTCATCATTTCCATACCTCGTCATTTTGCGACAGAACATGGTGAGGTGAGTGTTGGGGCAACTTGTGCCATCAAACTTTTCAAACTCTCGCACTTTAAAATTTGGCGGTAAAATCAAATCAGGGACCAAACTCAACTCCATCACATCGGTTCCACTGAAGGCATCAATACCTCTCATGTCTTTAATCTTTTCTTCTAGATATTTGAACTTGTCATCAACTATGTCTGGGTATTTGGATTGTCCCAACCTCAGTTTTTCTAGCTCTCTTGAATCGTCCAGATCAGACACCATATGAGAAATGGTAGGATTCACCCCTATGTTGGAACTAGTTGTTCCATAAAAGTTCAATGGATCCTGCAATCTAGTGGTAGAGAAGGTCACTCGTGGTTGTCCTTCTTGTGGTCCTCGAGGCGATGAATCCACTTCGTGGGTCTCGTACGCCTTTCCTTTTACAGCACCTGTTAACTTGGCAAATAATTGTGACAATTTGTCGTCCATCTTGCTCAAGAGATCTTGCTGATTACTGGCCATGTCGTCTCTCAAGTTTTGTATGTCTTGAGTTACTTTTTCTTGAGATAATTCAACCTGCTTAAGTCTATCTTCCATTTTTTAGCTTTGAAACGCGTGAAGTGCGGATGGTCAATTTGTTGATCCTCTCTTGATTGCTGGATTACTGATATTGAACCCCCATATGTTAAATAAATTTCATTTTTTTATTAATGCACATGACATGTATGCAATGCAATGTAGAAATAAATGAATAACGATGAAAAAAAAACAATAAACAAGATCCAAAGGCAAAAAAAACATAATACTTAAATTATTTAATAAATTAAATGTCTCAAAACAACTAATAAAAATATGAATGCAAAAATGTTGGTCCATCAAACTGTCTCCTAAAACAATCTCCACCTAAAGAAGAAAAAGTCCATCACATCAAAGCAAAAGAATCAAGGTCAAGGCCCGCTCTGACTCCTATCTTCTCGATCTCATCGAGGAACCTAGTTAATTCCTTCCCATAATGTGATGTTGAGCGAACTTTGAGCTTTAGAACTTCAGCTTCATTGGCCAAACCAGAAATCTTCTCTGCTACCTTTCGAACTCGACTACGGGCGTTACTCATCAAGTCATCTCTCTTCTTGACTTCACCTCTCATAACCTTCAATTTGAAGTCCTACCGATCTCTATCAGTTTTGAAAGCCTCGCGAAAATTAGCGACAAGTTGCTTGTATTATTGGAGGGAATTCTTAAGTGCCACTACTAAGTTCTTGTAGTTTTGATTCTCTTCTTGAAAGACTTCCAGTTTCTTAGACGCACTTTGCAATGAATCCTCCAACTCTGACACGACATCCCTTAACTCTTAATTCTCTATTTGTCTTTTCACAAGGTCTTCCCACGTAGAATCGGAACATTGTTGCAATTTCCGCATATCTTACGAAAGAGACTTGAAATATTTATCTCTTGCTAGAAAAAGTTTCTTGTATCGTCCAGCTTCCATTTCCTGTTCTCTAAGCTCACGCTCCCATTCTTCAGAGGTTTTCCACAATCCAACAACTTTCAACTTTCCTTGTATTTTTTGGTACGAGGCTTGTAAACCCGTTATGTCTTTAGCTAGTTGATCCCTTTCTTTTTTCACATTTTCTAATCGGCCTTTGTAGCAAGTAGCATCCAACTCTAAATCACTATTTTGCGCCTCTAACTTCATAATCTTCTTTTGCAGCTCTTTTTTCTCAACTTCACATTCGTGGCGTACTATCTCAACTTCAGTTGGGGCTACCTTCAAGTGTTTTTTTGAAGGACATGACATTCTTTTGGTCAGGTAAATGGATATTATCAAACCCGCGTCTAATTCTCCAAGCCTCATTATCCAGGGTGAGCATGTGTCGAGCTTTCACTATTCCCATTCTTTGAGGTTGAGTCCAAGCCTTTTGGATTTTTTTGAGTTGCGCCCAGAACTCTACTTTGTACGAGAAGTTGGCAGAAGCTAAACCTGCAGTTACTGGGATAAATTGCATAGATCCATACTGTCGTTGGACTATCAAAGGTGTATAACCAGTACCGCCCCAAATTCTAGATAAAGGCACCCAATCATAATCCCCGCACCTGTATAGTATGTCCAAGCGTGGTATCCAAGGAACACAACATTTGACATCTTTATCTCTAAGGTTATGAAGAATCGAAATCCACTTGTCCTTCGTGAAGGCAAGAAATTTCCTTGTCGAGAATTCTTTTAATGGCCAGTACTCATCTGTGAGTGCGCGTATGGTGGGCTTTGGCTTTTCTCCATAGTGATAGTGAATCCATACTGTGAGTAGTTGAGCGCAACCGATGAAGTGCCCTCCTCCCTTTTTCCGGCAAGCACTCAAAGATCTGAAAGTTTCTGCCAACATGGCTGGTGCTAGATTAACCTTCCTCAGTTGACCAAACAAATCGATAACAGATGCCTCAATGTAGCCAAGAGATTTTGGAAAGATCACTAGACCGTAAATGCCAACAGCGAGAATGTCTAGACTCTTATCTAAATCTGGATAAGATCGAAGTAAACCACGAAGGCTATTCCAGGTAACTCCTTCACTATTACCTCTTTTTTGTGTTTGTTTTTGTAACCCCCTCGTTCCAGTCTAGCCGGATGGCCGGTCCGAGTGAGCTACACAAGGAAAACCGAGTGAAAACCCCTAAGTATTCCCCCTCGGTTAGCAACCCTAACTTTTTTTTCTTCCCATTTTAAATCTTGTCTAGATGATTATTAAACCCTAAGTGGTCATACAGTGGAACAACACATACGAAACAATCAAACAAATTCAAACAATCATGATACTGCTCAATTTTAAACTTAAACTGCAGGCGGTATCGATACGCCTAAGGGGTGTATCGATACCCCTTGACCAGGTCAACTGGTCAAGGTCAACCCGTGGAGACCGTATCGATACACCCTAAGAGTGTATCGATACCCTACCCAACTGTTGACTTCTAATGGTCAACGCTAAGGGGACCGTATCGATACGTATGAAGGCCCGTACCGATACCAAACTCCAGTGGCCAAAATAGTATCGGTACGCCCCCTCGTGTATCGAAACACGGGGCCTGAAACATGAAGGCCGTATCGATACGGGGCCATCCGTATCGATACCCCTGCTACGAAAACACAGGCCTGAGCTGATTTAGAGCACAAGGTGGCCCTCAAATCCCTCTCAAGCCTCAACCAACACACTAACATGTATCCTATATCAAACCAAGAGTTTAGACATGCTTAAACTTACAATTAAAGGCACATTTCACACAAGATGTTGATTCAATCATACATGCAACAAAAGCTTTCAAGCAATAACATTCTAGCGAAAGGGCATGTCAATCATTCAAGGTCATACAAGGAACTCAACCTTTAAGGCACAAAACAAGCATAGAGAGGTTTACAACCACATCAAGGCAACCTAACATAGATAGACATACCAACACACACAATGTAACATAGCAAGTCATGCTTACAAACCATAGTCAACACAACATCAAAACACATATAAATGAGTCATACAAGCTCATACACAACCATCGCCACATTGCTAGCTATTACAAAATTACCACCGTACTTGAGCCACAAACTTGGAAGCCCTCCTTGCCTTGCCTCGAGCTAACACCACGCTAATGATCTGCATTGTTGAACATTGAGAGCGTAATCTATAAGCTTAGTAAGGGTGCTCCAAGACGAAAAACAACAACAATGCAGAGTCCAAGCATGTTAATCCTAGTCTTACTTACATCAAGCATAGGCATTAAATCAAGTAGACCTAGCTAGTCTTTCAAGTGGCATATATGGTCTCTCGATCCTAACAAGCTTAAACATCAATATCATCAACATACAACAATACCATATGTCACACTCTTACATCACCATATAGAAAAAAGTTAATTGGCAACTTTAATTACCCCGATTGTGCGGATTTAAACCATGACAACACTTTACCTCGGTGGGATTCCACTCATCACCGGACCATGCATGTACGTGATTCCACTCATCGCCACATGCCCTACGGATGGGATTCCACTCATCATCCCGTAGAAATATATAAAATGCTTCCGGTGGAATGTTACATCACTGTACTCCTCCTTGATGACTTAACGCCATCAAGGCCACGTACGTTTTGACTCAATTGGTGTGCACACTATCCTAATGATCGATCATTTACAACCGATAATTATTTAGTGCCAATTATCATCACCAATCATATATCAACAACACACTCATGCTCATCACATGTATCCACATCATGATATATATAAACATGCACCACATAATCATAAGTACAAGAGCATAGTCATAAGCACATTAGCATTTAAGGAAAACAAGACTAAACTAACTACTTGGATTATAAGAAAGTGGCCTACCAAGCACACTTTACACACACACACTACTTATGCTCGAACCAAACTTAAAACAAGTTGAAACCACTCACCGCCCTTCCTTAGCAATTCGAACCAATCCTCCAACGAGCCCGAATTCGGTCCCAAAGCCTCTTCCACGTTTCCTCTTGTTTCTAGTCAAACAAAACACATGTGTTACTTTCCAATTCAATGCTAATTCAACCATCAACCTACTTTTCAAATCGCAACCCAATTGCCTCAAATTCCCAAACCACATAACATCTCAAAAACCCAATTTTCGGACTCCAACAACCATTGGCTGAAATACCCATTTCCAAACACCCAAATGACTTCCTAAACATCCCAAATCACCCTCCTAACATAGGTAGACCATCAGCCCTTCAATTTCAACATTAAACCCACCAAAAACCCAAATTTTCACACTTAAAATTTGCCCTAAGGACCCACTACGAATTTTCATCCAAAATCAACCAAATTAACATATGTTGTGTATTTCATTATGCTTAAACAAAACCCCAATACAATTTCTCAAAACAAATTGAAAACCCCCCATTAAAACCCAAATTTCAATATGAACCCTAATTCCCAAAACTCAATATTTTTGAAATCTAAGACAATAGATAAGTAGAGGATAGAAAGGAGGTTAAGGAAATATATATACCTATTAATTTGGTGTTGAAATCTATTAGTAAAAGCAATGGAATAGTAACTAGGGTTTTAGGAGAGTTTGAAAATGGGGGAGAGGGTTTTGAAATTGGGAAAGGGAAAAATGAGAAGGAAGATGACAACCTTTCCCTAAAAGTTGTCTTGCTTTATTTAAAATGTGGGTAAATTATAACATTGGTCCCTCCCTTCCTATTAAAGCTCAATTTGGTCATTAATTGAAGTTGGTTTATTTTAATTAGATTCTATTTTACTCGAACTATAACCCGGCTAACTCCTAGGCCCAAGACACGGGTGTTACAACTCTCTCCCACTTAAGGAATTTCGTCCCCGAAATTACCTGACTGAAAGAGATACGGAAACTGCTTTTCCATATCCTCCTTCCCCTCCCAAGTGGCCTCGTCCACACCCCTACGTTGCCACCGCACCTTCACTAACTCAATCGATCTACCCCTCAACACCTTACTGTCAGAAGCTAAGATCTCAACAGGCTCTTCTTCATAAGTCAAATCCGGATTCAATTCGATTTCTTCTACGGGCATAACATGTGATGGATCGGACCTGTACTTGCGAAGCATCGACACATGAAACACATCGTGTATCTTCTCAAGCTCAGATGGCAAACGCAACTGATAAGCAACGGGGCCAACCCTCTTCACAATCTCATATGGTCCTATGTACCTCGGACTCAACTTCCCCTTTCGGCCAAATCTCATTACTTTCTTCCACGGAGACACTTTCAAGAACACCTTCTCACCCACTGAGAACTCAACTTCCTTTCTCTTCAAATCGGCATAGGACTTCTGCCTATCCGAAGCAGCCTTCAAACGATCACAAATCAATTTTACCTTGTCGGTTGTCCCCTTGAGCAAATCTGGCATAGGTAACAGTTTCTGTCCTACCTCGGCCCAACACACTGGAGTCCTACACTTCCGGCCATACAAGGCCTCATACGGAGCCATCTGAATGCTCGACTGAAAACTGTTATTGTACGCAAACTCTACTAGAGGCAAATGTTTCTCCCAAGTACCCTGAAAGTCAATGATACAACAACGCAGCATGTCCTCTAAGATCTGAATAACCCTCTCTGACTGACCATCTGACTAAGGATGATAAGAAGTGCTGAAGTTCAAACGGGTACCCAAAGCTGTATGCAGGCACTCCCAAAATCTCGAAGTAAACCGCGGATCTCTATCTGACACAATGGACTTCGGCACACCATGTAGCCTCACAATCTCACCAATGTACAAATCGGCCAATCTATCTAAAGTGTAAGTAGTGTTGACTGCCAAGAAGTGAGCACACTTCGTAAATCGATCCACTATCACCCAAACTGAGTTCTTCTTTGTAGGATTCAAAGGAAAACCCGAAACAAAATCCATGGTGATGTTCTCCCACTTCCATTCCGGAATTCTCAACGGCTGTAACAAACCTGAGGGAACCTGATGTTCCGCCTTCACCCTCTGACACACTAAGCACTTACTCACAAAGTCGGCTACATCTCTCTTCAAGCCAACCCAAAAATACTCATTCTTCAAATCACGATACATCTTTGTACTTCCAGAATGCATAGCAAACGGACTACTGTGGGCTTCAGTCAAGATCGTACGTCTCAAGTCACTGTCTTCTGGCACAACTATTCTGTCTTTGAAACACAAAACCCCATCAGTGCTGAAACTGTAGTCTGAAGATCTGCCCTCGGCTATATCTTGCACGTGAGGTGCCAAAGATCTATCTAAGAGCTGTTTCTCTCGAATCATCTGACCTAGAGTAGGTCTAACCTGAAGTTCGGCTACCAAGCCACCATCTCCGGACAAACTCAATCTAGCAAACATAGCTCTCAAGTCTACGACCACCTTCCTACTCAATGCATCGGCCACTACATTGGCCTTACCCGGATGGTACTCAATAGTAAGATCATAGTACTTTAGCAACTCTAACCATCTACGCTATCTGAGATTCAAATCTCGCTGAGTCATAATGTACTTCAAACTCTTGTGATCAGTGTACACTGTGTATTTCTCACCATACAAATAATGCCTCCAAATCTTCAAAGCAAACACAACTGCAGCTAACTCTATGTCATGGGTTGGATAGTTGCGCTCATGAGTCTTCAATTGTCTTGAGGAATAAGCCACTACTCTTCGGTCTTGCATAAGAACACATCCTAGCTCTACATACGAAGCATCACTATAAATCACATAGTCCTTCCCGGACTCAGGCTGAATCAAAATCGGAGCTTGGGTCAAAGCTTCTTTCAATTTCTCAAAGGCTCTCTGTCTTGCATCTGTCCACTCAAACTGAACACTCTTCTGAAGCAACTGTGTCAATGGAGCAGCTAATTTAGAGAAGCCCTCTACAAACCTCCTATAATATCCGGCTAAGCCTAGGAAGCTACGTACCTCTGTCACAGACTTCGGTTGCTTCCACTCAACAATGGCTTCAATCTTCTTCGGATCAACTCTAATGCCTTTAGCTGACACTACATGTCCTAAGAAGACTACCTCATGAATCCAGAATTCACACTTGCTGAGCTTCGCATATAACTGATGATCTAACAAAGTCTTCAAAACGAGTCTCAAGTGTCGGTCATGGTCTTCTTCAGTTCGCGAATACACCAAAATGTCATCTATAAATACAACCACAAATTGATCTAGATACTAATGAAAAATCCTATTCATCATGTCCATGAAAGTCGCCGGTGCATTAGTCAACCCAAATGGCATGACTAAAAACTCATAGAGTCCATATCTAGTCCTAAAGGCTGTCTTCGGTACATCAACCTCTCTTACCTTTAACTGGTAGTAACCTGATCTCAAGTCTATTTTCGAAAAGACAGATGCTCCTCTCAACTGATCAAACAAGTCATCAATTCTAGGCAACAGATATTTGTTCTTCACCGTCAACTGATTTAACTGTCTGTAATCTATGCACATTCTCATACTTCCATCTTTCTTCTTCACAAACAACACTGTGCACCCCAAGGTGAAGAACTAGGTCGAATAAAACCTCTATCTGTCAATTCTTGCAACTGAGTCTTCAACTCTTTCAATTCTTTCGGTGCCATACGATACGGAGCAGTCGAAACAGGAGCTGAATCAGAATAAGTCTCAATGCTGAACTCTACCTCTCTGTCCGGTGGTAACCCTGACAGTTCTTCTGGAAACACACTAGGAAAATCACATACTGTCTGGATATCCTGAGGTCTAACCTCACTCATGTTAGGGTTCATCACATACGCTAAGTATGCTTCACACCCCAACTCAACCAACCTCTTAGCCTCTAACACTGAAACCACATTGGACAAGAACTTCACGTTCTCGCCTACCACTACAATCTCATAGTCATATGTGAGCTTCAAAGAAATCCGCTTAGTTTCAAAATCTATCCTAGCTCTATGCTCCGTGAGCCAATCCATACCCAGAATCACATCAAAACCATAGAAAGGTAGTTCCATCATATCCACTGGAAACACATGCCCCTGAACCATCAACGGACACATTCGGTACATCTTCCTGACTACTACCGTGTCCCCAAAGGAACTAGTAACACTAACTCCTACCTCTAACAACTCACAAGGAAAATTTAAAGACTGTGCATGCTCACTCAGTATGTAAGAATGTGTAGACCCAGAGTCAATCAAAGAAAGCAAACCCAAGGACTGTATCGAGAAGTTACCTGCGATCACATCGGTGTCATGCTGATCCCCGCGTTGAGCATAAACTCGGGCCTGACCTCTGCCCTCTGGCTGAACTGCAACTACATGTGCTATGTTCCTCTGACCATCATTCCTCGGCTAGAAGCTTCCTCTACCGCGCCCGCGGCCTCTCTGAAAGTCATTGGCTCGAGCAGGAGCCTGAGCTGGTGCCTGTCCCACCTGATGTGGATAGTCACGCCTAATGTGGTCTCTAGCACCACAACTCCAACAAGAATGATAATTCCCCCAACACTCACCGGTGTGGTTCCTCCCGCAAGTAGCACACGTGGGCAACTTCCCACCAGCTCTCTGACCCTGATGGCCCTTACCGTGGTTATCGCCACCACGCCTATGATCATACTGATGCCTGTTGTCCCGATGCCTCTTGGCATCACCTCTATCAAAATTGTTGGACCTCTTACCCGAACTAGATCCACCTGACCGCCTGGTCAAACTCAAACTGTGCTCTAAGTCCTTGGCCCTCGAGACCAAGACATCAAAATCAGTGTAGTCTGAAGCTAGAGTATAGGTCTTGATTTCTTCATTCAGCCTATATCGGAAGCGGTTACAACGCTCCACCTCAGTAGGTACAAGCTCGGGTGCATACTGACTCAATCGAACAAACCGAATCTCGTAATCGGTCACGGACATACTCCCCTGAAGCAATGCCATAAACGCCCTCTTCCTCTCATCGAGGTATCGTGGACCCAAGTACTTCTTCCGGAAAGCTATCTCAAAGAACTCCCAAGTGATCTCGGTCTCATCCATCCCCGAAGTAACGGTGACCCACCAAGTGTAGGCATCTTCATAAAGCAGAGACTCAACACACCCCAACTTGCGCTCACCAGTACATCCCATATGAGCAAGAATACGGACGGTCTTCTCGAACCACAACTCTGACCTCTCCGGAGTAGCACCTCTAAACTCTTCGGCCCCAAGGCCCCGAAGTCTCTCTAATGGTAATCCGGTGCCCTCACCCTGACGATGAGCTGCCTGACCTCCAGCTACTGCAGCCTGAAATGCTCCGGCTATTGCCTGAACCAATGGAGCTAAGTCTATCCCGGCCGGTCCTTGGCCACCTTGGCCTCCTTGTGGTCCCTCTCCTTCGGCCTCGGCCTCACCTCCCACTCCTGGTGGAGGAGGTGGTGGTGGTGGAGGTGGTGGAGGAGCTCCAACTCCAACCACATGCTCTCCCACTTGAGCTTCAACCCCAACTTCCGGCTCAACTCTCGGAGCCTCTGCCCGTGGTTCTGGTCGAACCATCCTAGGCCTCCCACGTGGTCTCATGGTTCAACTAGCAAGGTAAAACTACAACAAGAAACAGATAAGGATTATGTTAGTCAAAGCAAGGGTCCAATAGTGCTCAAGTACTCATTTTTCCAAAAATCTTTTCAAATTAAGTAATAGTAGCACTGGGCACACACTCACACCAGACACGATAATTCATGCATCAAAACATCATACGAACAGTCAATTATTCAAAAATCCATGGCAAGACATGCATCGAACAACACAATCATTTAATACGTCAAGCTTACCTCACTTACCTGCCCGAGGTTTCGGTAACCTCAGGCTCTGATACCAACAAATGTAACCCCCTCGTTTCGGTCTGGCCGGATGGCCGGTCCGAGTGAGCTACACGGGGAAAACCGAGTGAAAACCCCTAAGGATTCCCCCTCGGTTAGCAAACCTAACTTTTTTTTCTTTCCATTTTAAATCTTGTCTAGATGATTATTAAACCCTAAGTGGTCATACAGCTGAACAACACATACGAAACAATCAAACAAATTCAAACAATCATGATACTGCTCAATTTTAAACTTAAACTGCAGGCGGTATCGATACGCCTAAGGGGTGTATCGATACCCCTTGACCAGGTCAACTGGTCAAGGTCAACCCGTGGAGACCGTATCGATACACCCTAAGAGTGTATCGATACCCTACCCAACTGTTGACTTCCCATGGTCAACGCTAAGGGGACCGTATCGATACGTATGAAGGCCCGTACCGATACCAAACTGGACAGTAACTCCAGTGGCTAAAATAGTATCGGTACGCCCCCTCGCGTATCGAAACACGGGGCCTGAAACATGAAGGCCGTATCGATATGGGGCCATCCGTATCGATACCCCTGCTACGAAAACACAGGCCTGAGCTGATTTAGAGCACAAGGTGGCCCTCAAATCCCTCTCAAGCCTCAACCAACACACTAACATGTATCCTATATCAAACCAAGAGTTTAGACATGCTTAAACTTACAATTAAAGGCACATTTCACACAAGATGTTGATTCAATCATACATGCAACAAAAGCTTTCAAGCAATAACATTCTAGCGAAAGGGCATGTCAATCATTCAAGGTCATACAAGGAACTCAACCTTTAAGGCAAAAAACAAGCATAGAGAGGTTTACATCCACATCAAGGCAACCTAACATAGATAGACATACCAACACACACAATGTAACATAGCAAGTCATGCTTACAAACCATAGTCAACACAACATCAAAACACATATAAATGAGTCATACAAGCTCATACACAACCCTCGCCACATTGCTAGCTATTACAAAATTACCACCGTACTTGAGCCACAAACTTTGAAGCCCTCCTTGCCTTGCCTCGAGCTAACACCACGCTAATGATCTGCATTGTTGAACATTGAGAGCGTAAGCTATAAGCTTAGTGAGGGTGCTCCAAGACGAAAACAACAACAATGCAGAGTCCAAGCATGTTAATCCTAGTCTTACTTACATCAAGCATAGGCATAAAATCAAGTAGACCTAGATAGTCTTTCAAGTGGCATATATGGTCTCTCGATCCTAACAAGCTTAAACATCAATATCATCAACATACAACAATACCATATGTCACACTCTTACATCACCATATAGAAAACAAGTTAATTGGCCACTTTAATTACCCCGATTGTGCGGATTTAAACCATGACAACACTTTACCTCGGTGGGATTCCACTCATCACCGGACCATGCATGTATGGGATTCCACTCATCGCCACATGCCCTACGGATGGGATTCCACTCATCATCCCGTAGAAATATATAAAATGCTTCTGGTGGAATATTACATCACCGTACTCCTCCTTGATGACTTAACGCCATCAAGGCCACGTACGTTTTGACTCAATTGGTGTGCACACTATCCTAATGATCAATCATTTACAACCGGTAATTATTTAGTGCCAATTATCATCACCAATCATATATCAACAACACACTCATGCTCATCACATGTATCCACATCATGATATATATAAACATGCACCACATAATCACAAGTACAAGAGCATAGTCATAAGCACATTAGAATTTAAGGAAAACAAGACTAAATTAACTACTTGGATTATAAGAAAGTGGCCTACCAAGCACACTTACACACACACACTACTCATGCTCGAACCAAACTTAAAACAAGTTGAAACCACTCACCGCCGTTCCTTAGCAATTCGAACCAATCCTCCTACGAGCCTGGATTCGGTCCCAAAGCCTCTTCCACGTTTCCTCTTGCTTCTAGTCAAACAAAACACATGCGTTACTTCCCAATTCAATGCTAATTCAACCATCAACCTACTTTGCAAATCGCAACCCAATTGCCTCAAATTCCCAAACCACATAACATCTCAAAAACCCAATTTTCGGACTCCAACAACCATTGGCTGAAATACCCATTTCCAAACACCCAAATGACTTCCTAAACATCCCAAATCACCCTCCTAACATAGGTAGACCATCAGCCCATCAATTTCAACATTAAACCCACCAAAAACCAAAATTTTCACACTTAAAATTTGCCCTAAGGACCCACTACGAATTTTCATCCAAAATCAACCAAATTAACATATGTTGTGTATTTCATTATGCTTAAACAAAACCCCAATACAATTTCTCAAAATAAATTGAAAACCCCCCATTAAAACCCAAATTTCAATATGAACCCTAATTCCCAAAACTCAATATTTTTTAAATCTAAGACAATAGATAAGTAGAGGATAGAGAGGAGGTTAAGGAAATATATATACCTCTTAATTTGGTGTTGAAATCGATTAGTAAAAGCAATGGAATAGTAACTAGGGTTTTAGGAGAGTTTGAAAATGGGGGAGAGAGTTTTGAAATTGGGAAAGGGAAAAATGAGAAGGAAAATGACAACCTTTCCCTAAAAGTTGTCTTGCTTTATTTAAAATTTGGGTAAATTATAACATTGGTCTCTCCCTTCCTATTAAAGCTCAATTTGGTCATTAATTGAAGTTGGTTTATTTTAATTAGATTCTATTTGACTCGAACTGTAACCCGGCTAACTCCTAGGCCCAAGACACGGGTGTTACAGTTTTTTAGCCCATGATAAACTCATACCAGTAAGTTTCATCAGCTTATCCACGAATAGGTCATGTTTATGGGGTTTTATATACACTATTAGAGTTGACCCCGGTCAGATGCAACAAAGCATTGTACTCCTCGACGGTGGGAGTCATGTCCTCTTGGTTGAAAGTAAAACAATTGTATGATGGACACCAGAACTGTGTGAGAGCTCGAATCAACCCCAGATCAAGTTCCACACTCAACAGACATGCTATATCACCATACATGCTCTGAAATTTCAGCTTCATATCAGTATCCAACTGGTCCCAAGTCTCTTTTAGTTCTTGCAGGTTGTTCTTTTGCAGGTGAATGTGAACGTCATCACATAAAATTGATTCATGATCTGCAGCTATACTGTCTCCTTTTTGCTTCTGTGCGTCTTCAAACCACTTGCGGACCTTCGCGTTATCTTTGACCTGGATGATAGGCCTCTTCGACATTGTGGAAACCTTTTATTTACGAACAATTTTTTTAGACCAACACATGTTATGTGTATGATGCATATGCAATGGATGAAAAAGAAACATGACAAAACAAAACATTGGTCAATACTTTGTATAAAAATAAAAACCAAAAGGAAGAAACATTGTCAGCACAATATATATAAACAAAAAAATGCGTGAATTAAAAGCATGATAAAAAAGTGTGTGCATGTATATATGTAGGTGACCACTAACAAATTGGGTTCGTCATAGCTCTAATAGGGTTGGCTCCTACGGCTCACTACATGTTGTTCATGGTTCTAAAGATGGGTACCCAAACTGTCCTTACTAACCCACTAAGGCTAGTAAGAACCTTGATCCTCACCCATTATAGGCTCATACGGACCGAGTTCAGTTTAGGGGGCCCACTCTTTTAAGCTTGTACGGAGGATTGACCTCTCGAAGGCAAAAAGTATGTGAACCCCGGAAGCAACACGCATTCTTGTATGGAGGATTAACCTCTCGAAGGGTAGCAATTTTAACCACTTAAGCGGGACGAAGCTCGGGTTGAGAGCTTATGATATACTTGTGTGCGAAAGAAAATTGAACACAAGACAACCACTATTGAACAATTTCCGTAAAATACAAAAACCTTCAATTTTTGTGATCATCAATAATTCAAATTTCTTTTCCCCTTTTTAAACAACCTATGCCCTTTCCGGCTTGACTCTCATCATGCTCCCCAGTAGAGTCGCCAAGCTGTAGACACCGTTTTCCGTCCGGGCCTAATTGAGTTAGGCCTTCAAAAGCCCATCAAACATTTGGAGTCGCCATCAGTCGTTTTGGGTTGGGCATGACCGAAAACCTGAAAACTGGTCTGCATCATTACCGAGATCATCGTGGGGTTCGAGAGTCGGCTACGAGTGAGGAAGGTTATAGCACCCCCAATACGCCCAAAATTGGTACCTAAGGGTTATGGTTGTCTAAAAGGAGACCCAAAACGGAGTTAATAGCACTACTAATACAATTTAATTATGATGTTAAACGTATGAACAGAAAAGTCATGGCATGTTATAAAAAAGGCATAAACCGATTCAAAATAAAAACAAGGGTAAAGTACATAGACGGTCACTGAACTTTGATAAAAAAAAAACAAAATGGTAATCAAACTTTCAAAAATCACAAAATGACAATTAAACTTTATGTTTTATAACAAAATGGTAACTAGACGTTAAGTGTCGTTAAGTGGCTGTTATAAAATTTGGTATAATAACACATTTAGTCCTTTATATTTGTACATTCAATTAATTTAGTCCTAATTCGAAACAATTCACTAAATTTAGTCATCGTTATTTACACATTCTTTCAATTTGGTCCTTAAAGCAAAATTCCAAAGTATGGTAACATGATAAATAATTACAATTAAATTTTTATATGAACTCTAAAACTCGACTCGAATCGAAAAAAATTCAAATAAAGTTTGAGTTGTAAAATATGACAAGTCAACTCGAATAACTCGAAAATTGTTTACTCGACTCGATCGAATGCTCATCTATATCTTAAGATATGATGCATCAACTCGAATAAATCAAAATATTCGAATATTTTAAATCATTTTTTTCTTTTAAATATAATATTTTTTAAAATAGAATATTTAATATTTTCACATTTAAATCACATTGATTATTTAATAACATTTTTAAATATTTGATTTAAAATATTCAAATATTTATTTAAATTTTTGTAGGAACTCAATTCGACTCGAATCGAAAAAATTTCAAATAAAGTTTGAGTTGTAAAATATGACGTGTCAACTCGAATAACTCGTTTTTAACTCGACTCGATCGAACACTCATCTCTATTAGAAGATATGACGCGTCAACTCGAATAACCCAAAAAATTCAAATATTTTACATCATTTCCTTTTAAATCGAATATTTTATAAAATGGAATATTTAATATTTTCATATTTAAATCACATTGAATATTTAATAACAACTTTAAATATTCAATTTAATTTAAAAATATTCGATTTAAAAGAAAATGATTTAAAATATTCGAATATTTAATAAATATTTTGAATATTTTTCTTTTAAATATTCGAATATTTAATAACTTCTTTAAATATTAAAATATTTTAAATAATTTTTTTCTTGTAAATCGAATATTTAAAGTAGTTATTAAATATTCGATGTGATTTAAAAGAAAAAATAATTTAAAATATTCCAATATTTCGAGTTATTCGAGTTGACGCGTCATATCTTAAGATAGTGGTAAGCGTTTGATCGAGTCGAGTCAAAAAATTTCGAGTTATTCGAGTTGACGCGTCATATTTTACAACTCAAACTTTAATTGAAATTTTTTTCATTCGACTCAAGTTTTCGAGTTCCTATAAAAATTTAATTAAATATTTGAATATTTTAAATCAATTTTTTTTATTTTGAATCGAATATTTTAAATTAAGTCGAATATTTAAATTAGTTATTAAATATACGATGTGATTAAATTTGAAAATATTAAATATTCTAGTTTTTAAAATATTTGATTTAAAAGAAAAAATAATTTAAAATATTTGAATATTTCGAGTTATTAGAGTTGAATCGTCGTATCTTAAGATACAAGTGAGCGTTCGATCGAGTCGAGTCAAAATATTTTGAGTTATTCGAGTTTACGCATCATATTTTACAACTCAAACTTTATTTGAAATTTTTTCGATTCGAGTTTTCTAGTTCCTATAAAATTTTAATTAAATATTCGAATATTTAAAATCATTTTTTTCTTTCAAATCCAATATTTAAAGTTATCAAATAATCGATGTGATTTAAATATGAAAATATTAAATATTCTATTTTAAATAATATTCGATTTAAAAGAAAAATAATTTAAAATATTCGAATATTCCGAGTTATTCGAGTTAACACGTTATATCTTAAGATAGAGATGAGCGTTCGATCGAGTCGAGTCAAAAAATTTTGAGTTATTCAAGTTGACGTGTCATATTTTACTACTCAAACTTTATTTAAATTTTTTTTCGATTCGATTCGAGTCGAGTTTTCGAGTTCCTATAAAAATTTAATTGTAATTATTTATCATGTTACCATACTTTAGAATTTTTCTTTAAAGACCAAATTGAAAGAATTCGTAAATAATGGGGGCTAAATTTAGTGAATTGTTTCAAATTAGGACTATATTAATTGAATGCATAAATATGAAGGACTAAATATGTTATTATACCAAATTTTATAACAGTCACTTAACGACATTTAACGTTTAGTTACCATTTTGTTATAAAACATAAAGTTTAATTACCATTTTGTGATTTTTGAAAATTTGGTTACCATTTTGTTTTTTTTATCAAAGTTCAGTGACCGCCTATGTACTTTACCCTAAAACAAAAAGAACAAAATCGAACTCGATCAAAATTAAAATATTAATCAAGCTCAAAGCATGCACCTAATTAGATTTAACTAATTTTAATTAGAAATCAATTCACACATCAATTAATTTATTAGGGCCAAATAATTACCGAGTTTTTATACGAGGACCAAATCAAATTAAAGAAGAAGAAAAACGAGGCTTTGAAAAAATAAAGGAGGATCTAGTTAAAAAAGAATCTAAACCTAAAGGTTAAAATTTAATTAATTTAAACTAGAATGACTAAAATAAAATAAACCAAAAGACCTAAACCTAAACATCTAAGGACCTATAACGCAAAAAACCCCTAATCCTAAGGCATGCGTGAATTGCCTGCCACATATCAGAAAATTTAATGAAAGTGGGACCCTTTTTAAACTACACGGTGAAAGTTTAAATTACAGGGTTTCATAGAAGAACAACAAAAGAAAGAAAAAGCTGTACCCTTTTATTATTTCATCTTCTCGCTGAGTTTCGAATGAAATCAAAAAACTTTGGTCCTTTGAATCAAACATAAACATAATTTTTATCTCATCTTACACACCTGCTGACTCTACACACTCTCTCTCTGGCGATAGCCAAATCAGAAAATGTAAGTTCTAAAACACCCCTTTTTTATCTTTAATTTCGAAATTTTACAACAAAAAGAAAAAACCCGAAAAATACCTTGCTCAAACTCCGAAATTCGTCGTTGGATTGTATTGTTCTTGGAGTATATTGGTCCCGGGGTCGTTGTAGGTTCTTCCACCGTTCGGATTTGGATAATAAAATTCTAGTCACCGAAAAAGAGTAAGAAACGTTTTGCTTCTAACTTTTTCTTTTGACTTTAACATTGAGATTTCACCTACCATTGCTCTTTTGTTTTAGCGTTCGTGTGTTTTCTAAATGGTGGTTGATGGGGGGTTTATGTAGGGTTTAAATTTGGTTAGGGATTGTCTATTTTTTAAGGATATGGGAAGGTGAGTAGTGTTGTAGTTGAATACAAACTTTAAGGATAATATTCAGATTTTTTTTGAATGTTTTTTTTTAGTGTATTGTGACTAGATTTTAGGGATTTACAATAGGGTGGTAAAATTTTAATTGGATTTAATTTGTTTGGGTTTGAATTTATTCTAATATTCAAAAAAAAAAAATTGATGCGTACAAGCACAACATAAAAGCATATGATATTTTTACTTAAGGGGGACTTAAGCCCCTTAACTTATAAAAATATATTAAGCACTTCAACTAATTTACATTCAATTAAATTTATACTTACGAAATTAAACCAATTAATCCATCAAATTGATATATTAGATCAATTAAATCTTTTGACCAATTTTTTTTTAAATAATTATTTTGACTAATTTTAACCATTGAGTTTTAATAGTTTTCCCTTCAGTTTTTACCACAAGGTGATAACACTATAGTTTTGTCATATAAAATTTACAAACATTTTAAAAATATTTTTAATAATTTTTAGAAGTTCTTTAGCATTGTTTTTAAATAAAATAAAAAATTATAAAAATGACAAGTGATAATACTGTGACATGACCCATGACACCAACTGATCCAAAAAAATTGTTATATTTAACAGACACCATCTTTTAAATAGATTAATTGATGGAATTTCATAGTACATGAGTTTAACTGGGTGCAAAAAGTTCAATGACTAAATTGATTTTTTCCCAAAACAATTCAAGGGTTAAGATTCCCTTACGCCATTTTTTTAATCTCAATGTTTTTTATCATTCTAATTCTATTACAAGATGGTATCTTAGTGCAATTTTATATCTAAATAATCTCACACACATACTTAAAATTTGATGTATAACGAGTTTCACTAATTGGTCTAGTGGTTAAGGATGTTTATATTATCTCATCTTGTATATGTTTAAATCCCAACATAAAAATGAAATATCTCTCTATTAAATAAAAAATAATGTATAACACAAACAACATATAAATTAAAATAATATAGAAAATTACAATAAAACAAGAGTATATTATTAGTTAGGACCAACCTCAAGAAATAAATAACTTAATAAATTCACGGGAGTTTAGTTTGTAAAAAGAATATTATTGGAGCTAATAGTCTTTTTCAGAATCTTATTTTCATGTTTGGTTTGTCACCATTCTTACTAGGTAGGAAAAGATCATTTTCAACGGTAGCACTTTTTAACAAAATGGTGAAAATACCATTCTCGTTTATCTCTTAGTTATTTGTCAATTCTCACTGCTTTAGACTTAAATATCCTTGAAATAATGAGTTTTCATTACGTTGGTCCACTTGTTTCATATAACTAGAGAGTTAAGTAGTTGAGTGTAACTTTATTAAATATTTTATTTCATATTTTAACATTTAAATAATGTTATATATGTTTAAATAATATTTAAATATTGCTTTTATTTTTATAACTATTATGTTTATGACGTCTATAATATTTATTTTGAAATATGTTGTATATATATATATATATCATTAGGGGTAGGAATTGGGTAGAGAATATCCGAAAATCGTGGGGATCTAAACTGATGGGAATGGGGACGAGGGAAGTTTTCTAAACTCAAATGGGGATGGGGACGATGATTACTATATCGGAACTGCGGGGATAACCAAACCGTGACCGTATAAATATTTGTGGGATCTCAAAAAATATCCGCAAGGACCCCCGATATTTTACAAGATTTTAAAAAATATATACTTATTTATCTATATATCCATAATATATATTTTAATAAAAAAATCCTAACTAACTTTCTCTCAAACCCAGCCACACTGAAGTTTCTGAACATATTTCTATATTACTTTTTAAATATAAGCTAAAACGCTTGTTTAAATATTCTCCAACACAACACCCTTTCAGTCTCCATCATCTCGTAATTGCTTCCAATCGAAGTATTCAAACTTTATATTTTAAACTAAACTGGCCATTTATTTTGGTCAGTGAAATAGTAATTTTGTTTAAATTTTTTGGCATAGGGTTCCCTAAAAACTGCGTGGATCCGTGCGGGGAGGGTATGAGGACGAAAATATCCTCGAAGTATTTAATGAGGATTCCCCAAATCGTAACTACAAGTGTTGGGGATGGAGTGAGAAATGCAAAACCGTCCCAGCCCCACCCGATTCCCACCCCTATATATCATAATGTAAATTTGATTTAAATAGTATTTTAATATTTAATATATTTTGATTGAAAATATTTAATTTAAATAATATAAAATTGATTCAAGTTTGAGTTTTATTTTTTACACGAGAGTTTGACTTTAAAACTTATAACAACGAAGTTGTCACCTTTAAAATATTTTTTAAAATAACTTAAACAATTAATTATAATCACTAAAACATAAATTTAAAGTCTATTATATACTACGATAAAGTAAATAGAAGATATCTATATAATTCTTTAAACAATGTTTAATATATTAATTACTGTTATGAATATTTATTTATGTGGTTGTCTATCATGATTAAAACTTTACCAAAGGAGTTTGATTTATTTATTATTAGGAATATTATCTCTATGAATTAGAGTTTAATGTATTATGTACTTCTTATGCCTATAAATAGATGATTCATTGAAGGCATTGTATACAATTCTATATTTTGTGAATAATACAAATCTCCCTCTTTCTCTCATCTCTTTGTTCTTCTTGTTCTTATTCTTGTTCTTCTTTATTTTATTCACAACATGTTATCAGCACGAGACTCTAATCGACTGAGGTCTTCATCGTTATAATTCAAAAGAAGTTACCAGGAAGAATTCGATTATAGAATAAACCAAAGATAAGTTTTTTTCTCCTTATTTTTTTAGTTAATGATTGTCTTTCTCTTTATATTTTAACTTTGTTTTAATTTTTGAACATTTTGGAAGTATGTTTGATTTTATTCGAACATTGGAAAGAGATAAATTTGTGGCTTCTCACAAACCAAAAGACTAATCGACAGAGACGAAGAGGTTGTGTTTGGTGTAAATTACGTGTGTTTTCTCTTGTTCCTAAAAGGGTTAATTAGCGGAAAAAAATCGATAATGTTGCGTTGTTTTCCTTACCTGCCTCCTCGGCTTTTAAAGCAGGGAACGATGAAATCGATTAAGGTTTGTTGAGCGAAAGTATTTGTGGGTTTTTATTTTTGGTACTCAACTGATTATGCTTTTCATACTTAATTATTATTATTTGTGTTTGTATATTTGTAAATTCATGAAGTTTGATAATGGGGCATGTAAAGCCTGTTCGATTTACTGACTATATTTTGTAATCATGAATAACAAAGTTATGTACGTAGAACTATGGTAGTCTTTCATATAAATTCATTAAAATACGTACTCTAGGTTTAAGGTTTTTTTAGTAACAAAGATCTGTGCATTAATGAAACACCTTTGTTGGTTTAGTTTTTTTTTAAAGAGAGAATTATGACATAGATCCTCTGATTTCTAATATATTCAATTCAGCCCAATTATATAGATTTTATTATTATGGTTTCATATATGTTTATTTTTGACACAATGGTTGAACTTTGTATTAAGATCAATATGTGTTTATAATATTTTATTTGATGATATTGATATTTTAACCATGTATTGAGTTTTACATGTATTTAAATGACTTGGAAAGAGGCACGACATTATGAGAAGATGTTTTGGTCATTTGCTACGTCTCCATTTTCCTCGAGAGGAAAACTAATATTAGTAAATTCTTATTTTATTTTTTATTCTTTAAATTATGATTTTAATGTGCGATAAATCATGGTGAATTTCAATCTATAAAAAGATTGTTATAAAGTCTATATTTTCTCGAAAGCAATTTTTCTTCTTTGTCGAAAAACTCGACCATAGACTTCTCCCAATTTCAAGTTACGGAAATTCTTCTTGATCCAAAAAGTTTTATGGGAGGCATTCCTTGAAGTGAATGCAAAGCATGATGTTTATTCCATGCAATTATCAATGATGGGGCATTCCCTGAAGTGAATGCAAGCATGATGTTTATTCCATGCAATTATCAATGATGGGGCATTCCCTGAAGTGAATGCAAGCATGATGTTTATTCCATGCAATTATCAATGATGGGGCATTCCCTGAAGTGAATGCAAGCATGATGTTTATTCCATGCAATTATTGGATCTGTTTCATTCCCTGAAGTGAATGCAAACATGGTAAATCATTATTCAATTAGAGACATAATTTCAATATAATCCAAGTATAATTGGCTGGACATCCCGTTCTGCGAGGCTACTGGTCTCAAAGGAGGTTTTTAAAGGACCTTGTGGACAGGTTTAACAATGTCGCGTACGAGGATTAAATCTTTGTTCTCTGTAATAAGGATATGCGAAAAAGGTTTTAAAGGCCCACTGATCTACTTCATTCCCTGAAGTGAATGTGAGATTATATTATGGAAGGAATAAAAAATCACATTAAAAGTTGTGATCGTGATCGAGGCTATGAATATACACATGAAAAATATAGTCGTTTTAAGAATACTTCTACCCGCTGGTAGCGAAGTTATAAGGATGACAAGAGTGATAAAGATCATTCTAAGGAAGTGAAATCCTTTTACCAACGTGATATTATAAACCATTGGTTTCGTACTTGTCAAACGCCAAAGTATTATGGACTTTATCCATAATCATGAATGATAAATGAAATAAAATATAAACAAAATTTGTTTATGGCGAAAATAATTATGGCGTTATTGATCCAACTCAATTGGATATTGTTAATTTTCTCATAACCCTTGAAGGGAATAATTTACCATTTATTTTATTTCCCTTATAACCTCTAACATGAATAATTGGTTTTTCTTATGTTAATTCGTTTTATTTATTATTTATTTATGTTGGATTGCTTTATGTTTATTTATTTCACATATTATTTATTTACGATTTATGTTAATTTATTATTTGAAGAATATGATTACTTCCGGAATAAAATATACAATGAATTGTGGCTATTTATGCCTAGAATTGTGGCTATTTATGCCTAGCAGATAATGCAAGTACTCATATTGTACTTAAGCATAAGAAATATTTTTCCCATTTAAATGCAAGGAGAAATATGAGTAGTATTTCTCAAAGTACTAAAATATCAATACTTCAGAAGAGCACCTGAAAGTTTATCTCTGATAGATAATCGACTTGATATGATGTGCTATATTTTATATTTTTCATTCCTCGAAGTGAATGATACAAAGTACATATTTTCATTACCTGAAGTAAATGAAACAAAGCACATTTTGAAAGGTGCACAATTATGCATTTCTCGATTAAAATGCAATGGAATAATGTGAGTACTATATTTGGAAGTACTAATATCACAAAAGGCTCTGGTTGAGCAAATATGTTATTGTCAAATGGAACTTTATTCCATATTCACATTGTGTTATACTCGTCAAAGTCATAAAGAGAGCAATATGAATTCGCAAACTATCCCTTTGGGAATTATAGATAACATATGTTATCAATTGGCATTCGAAATAAGCCAATATGGATATAAGTTTTGGTAGCCAAAAAGTCAGTTGAAAGCTCTAGAAGAGCTATATATTGCTACCAAAAGATAATTTCAATTGAAAGCTCTGAAAGAGATAAATATATTCATATTTAAAGGAACAATTTTGATGGTCGTACTAGACATGTACGAGTGAGATTGAATTACATGTTATGGTAAACAAGGAGTTTACAAATTCAGAGATATATACACACATATATATAGTTGGCATAATCGGTTAGACCATCCTGATCAATAATGGTGCAGAAATTATTGAGATTTACATGCACATGTATTAAAAGAACATGTAGTTCTTGTGGTGCTTATTCTCAAAGGAATGGATTAAATTCCATTTATTAAAGAACGTGAAGTTCTTGTGTTGCTTAAATGAATTGATTAAATTCCACTTACTAAAAGAACATGAAGTTGTTGTGTTGTTTGTTCTCAAAGGATATAGATGATCCCACTTACCAAAAGAATTAGAACTTAAAGTTCTTGTACTGAAGTTAAGATTGTATGTCTTGCATATCTGAACGAAATATGGACCCATATATCCACAAATGTGGAAAGTTTTATATGATTTTAGTAGATGCATCTACATTGTTTTATCGACTTACAACTAGAAGTTTGTGAGATTGATTCTAAAAAGATTTAGATTATGCCGTTAGACTATTCGTCTTGAAAAGCTAGTGGGTTTATATTTTAGGCTATATCAGTTGTTACAAAGCCTATTGATTATGAAAATATAGTTTAGCAAACTTTCAATTGGATGCCTCCTATTTAATAGCTAAACTATGAGAACAAAAGATTTATTATTTATATGGTGTTTCCATATAGCAACACTTATACGCATCAAGCCAATGAGTTATAATAAACTCCCCGTTATGATTGATTTTTGGTCAGAAACCATACATTTCTCATTTTATGATTTTTGAATGTGCGGTATGAATTGCTCCACCACAACGCACAAAATGGGTAAATAAAAAGGGTTGAGAATATATATTGAGTACGAGTCTCCTTTTATGTTTAAATTCTTAAACATTAATTGGAGAATCATTTATGACATGCTTTTTCTCAACATCAGGGGGAGATAATAATCAGTTGGATAGAGGAAAATGAAATATCATTATCTAGATCCTCGTATATGAACTAGAAGTTCATAAAATAATTCATGTTATTACATGTCAACTGCCAGACATATTTACTGACCCAATGAGAGTAATTAAGTCTCATATACCAAATGAAACGCTCTAAGTTTAAATTACATGTTAGAGGGAGAGAATGCAAATCATGCCTGAAGCATGATAGTTGAAATGGTTCCAATGATCAGAATTCTCGTAAATAGAAAGTAATATGAGATGGTCATATATTGGAGGCGGGTGCTCCTGAAGAGACCCAAGACATAACAAATAATAAAACTCTATAAGAGTTTCAGGTACCTGAAATAAAGATTGAAATCTTGAAGAGATCTCGATGAGTTATGTCATTACGAGAATGGAACTAGAAAATTGGAAAGTTGTCGACAACGATTTTACAAACAATTTTACATAAAATACTTCTATAGAAGTAAAGAAAGAAATCGAGGATCTTGTATAAAATCTATCCGAAAGTATAGATATTGAATTGGCCAATGTTGAAAGACGCTTTGAACTTCTAAAGTAGAAGTATTTGGACAAGTAGTCCAAATACCTAAAGGTGTAATGCAAGTGAGGCACAAATAAGTAGTCGTAAATACGACTTGAACTATGATTTATGAAAAGTTTTAATTACTTCATGGTGGATGCAATTACTTTGGCAGTTTTGAAAATTTTGCATGCGTCTAATTATTTGTGGATCCATATTTATCCTTGAAGGATCTAAAATGCTATAAGCATTTGGAAATTTCTGAGGAAATTTATTTAGACATGTCTCATGAATATTTTGGCGCAATTGGTATAATCGCCTTAGTGAATACTAATTGAGAAAATACTATAAGAATGATAAGATTTTCTTATGTATTTTATAAAGGAGTTTGGATCAAGATCCATTATGATAATTTTAGAACTCCTAAAGAACTTCAAATTGGAAACTCATGAAGTGCTTTCAATACAAGTACTTGAATCTTGACATCAAGTTTATCTCGACCTGAAGATTGAGCATTTTTATATATTTCTTTTTTCTATGAATAGACATAAGCTGAAAGAATCTTAAAGAAGATTCAATATGAATAGAGCATATCTATTGAGTATCCCAATAGTTGTAAGATTGTTGGATGTGAATAAAGATAATTATATCTTTTCTTGGTCTTGAAGCACTATATATCAGTTGGTCAAGAAATATCTATCAATATACAAATATCATTACATTTAGATCTTCAAACATTCATTGATGCCTCCTCAAATGTCGTAGAAATAATTGTTATGCACGAGGCAAGCCAAAAAAATGTGTTTGGCTAAGATTATTGACCCAACATATACAAAAGATATGTGGATTTACTTTTACAAGATATGATAAAAGCTATCTTGTGTGAAGATAAAGCGAGATGTATATCTCAGTTTGAAAGTTGATACATCATGGAACATATTACTCCAAAGTTTCATCCCTCGCGATCTTTAGAAAAATGATATTCAAGATTAAATTATGAAGATTCAAAGATCTTCTGTGATGTTTTCATGAGGGGTAGTAAATACGCGTTGCACTCTTTTTCCCTTAACCGAGGTTTTGTCCCAATGGATTTTCCTGGTAAGGTTTTTAATGAGGCAACAAGTTATGCGTATCAAAGATGTGTGTACTCTTTTTCCTTCACTAAAGAATTTTTTTCCCACTGAGTTTTTATCTTAGTAAGGTTTTAACGAGGCACATTATCTTCATAGACATACAAGGGGGAGTGTTATGAATATTTATTTATGTGGATGTCTATCATGATTAAAACTTTACCAA
This sequence comes from Hibiscus tridactylites, assembly GCA_958450335.1. NCBI lineage: Eukaryota > Viridiplantae > Streptophyta > Magnoliopsida > Malvales > Malvaceae > Hibiscus > Hibiscus tridactylites. Next base: position 56,004,733 of record OY288287.1, on the reverse strand, counting down.
AGGAGTTTGATTTATTTATTATTAGGAATATTATCTCTATGAATTAGAGTTTAATATATTATGTACTTCTTATGCCTATAAATAGATGATTCATTGAAGGCATTATATACAATTCTATATTTTGTGAATAATACAAATCTCCCTCTTTCTCTCATCTCTTTGTTCTTCTTGTTCTTATTCTTGTTCTTCTTTATTTTATTCACAACAATTACATTAATAATATACTATAGAAGTTTTTCTAAAATTTAGATAGCTTAAAAATAGTTATATGAGTTTTCATGCAAATATTTTCAATTCAATATATAAATTTTAAATTGTTAAAAAAGAAAATATATTACAATGACAATTTGGTAAAATTTGCTTCTAGGTAATTTTATACTCCCAACCAAATATTGTAATCTCACCTTCTTGCAAAATAAACCAAACAAGGTGATGTAATATTCCCAGTAATGTGTCAAGTAATGTTACATTTCGGGATTCCTATTCCCAGAGGTAATCTTACATTCTGTGAACCAAATGCACATGTAAAAGTTATTAAATGATTTAAGGGTTACTTTTGCTCCTGTAGTAGTCCTAATTTATTAATTTTCTCCTATGGTATTTTTGCATCACTTTGGACCCTAAAGTAGTCGAATTGCATCACCCTTTAGGGTTTAAGAATACTTTTATGTTTCATAATCACTTTAGATTGATAAAAATTTCTATTAGGGTTTATGATTTAAAAATTAGGGTTAGAGTGTCAGTCAAGGGGCAAACAGTGATGCATTTCGACTACTTCAGGGGCCAACTTGATGCGAAAATACCATAAGATGAAATTGATAAATTGAGACTACTACAGGGGAAAAATTAGCGCTTAAGCCTTAATTTTTATATATTATAAAATGGTTATTAAAATTTATCAAATTAGCACAAAATGATCATTAAATTTATTGACTTATTATAAAATGGTCATTAAATTTTTTAAAATTTATCAATAATTTAAAACGTGCATTGAGTGGACTATTTTGCAATAGTTCAATAAGTTTAATGATTTTTTTTAACTTTTAAAAGTTTAGTGACTACAAATTATTTTGGCATAGTGTTGAGTTGATCAAATGGTTGCAAATGGCCAAGAGGGGTGAATTGCCGATTAAAATTTTGAGGGTGGAAATTGGATGAATGAAAATTTGACACAAGGCAATTATAATGGTTCAAGTTCCTAAATGAACTCTACCTCCACTACTTTAGCTCCCACTAAGGATTTTCAACCAATCCACTATTGATTATTTCCCTTTTCTTGGATGAGGAGGAAACCTTACAATACCAATTAAGCTTTCTACCCAAAGCTTAATCCAACACACTCTTTACAATGAAGGAATTTTGGTAAACTTTAAAAGTACCTCTTAAAAGATAATGTTTACCCAAATACAATCAAACACTCCCCAAACTCTCAATAAAAATTACAATGAAGAACACACTTGAGTTGTGTACAAGATTTGACTCTAAAAGATCAAGGTTTGGATTTGAATGCTTTGATGTTGCTTGAAGGCTCAATAGTTGTTGTTGTAGCTTTAGAGACTTGTTTTTATACATTCTCATTGATTTCTAGCAGTTTGGGTGGTTAAGATCATCAATAGAGCCGTTGGGGTTCTCTTTTCTCTCCATAAATGCAGTTCTGCAACTACTCGTATCGGAACACGGGACCCTTGTATCGAAATGGACACTCAAAAAAGAAAGTGTCGTTATGTGTAAAATAGGGCTCGTATCGAAACAGATATAGGTCGTATCCAAATAGCAAGTGCAAAAAGAAGGCTGCATCAAAACGAATAAGGGGTGTATCGAAATGTTTTGAAACTGTAATTTGGTGTTTCGAAACAGTTTAGGGGTGTATTGAAACACTTAACCAAATCTTTAAAATTCAGTTTCTGACAAGTAACGACTAGTTCATTAAATGCCCAATTTTAAAATTACTTAACCCATGTATCGAAACGAGTGTTAGTCATTCCGAAACAATGCTTGAAAATCAAAGGCCTGGATGAAGGCCGTATCAAAACGGGTGTGAGCCGTTTCGAAACGCGTGCCTCTAGTAGCAAAACGTATCAAAACACTTTGAGGGTGTTTCGAAACGCCTATGCGATTTTGTATATTTTGGCCTGAAAATACTTAGAAAAATGTATGTGGTTTAAGTTTTGACTTGAAAACATTTTAAGTATAATTTGTACTTGTCAAAATAGAATATTTTAATTACTTAAAATTTTATTTACTTTGCAAATTAGTCCTTGAATTACTTGTTATATTAAAATCAAATATTGGTTTTACAACCTCCCCTTTTTGATATAACAAAACCAAAGTAAATTTTTAAGTAAACCCCCCTAAGATTAAGCTAGGTTTTGAAAAAGATTTTAAAATTTTTGCTTAACCCTTCTCCCATTTTTGTTAGATCAAAATCAATGAAGGAATATAACAATATAGCACAATTAAAACCACAATGAGAGCAACATAATATCATTAAGCAAATTAAGTGCATAAATTCAAAATATAATATCCAAACCATAACATTCAAAACATAATATCAAAGCATATGTCTTAAACTTAAAACATAGGTGCATGAAAATAGGGAAATCCTAAGCTATATGAGATGCAATGGAATGCAGTGATCTAAGGCTCATCATCCTCGTCATTTTCATCGTTGACATTGCTCCTACGAAATTGCCTCCATTCGTCATAGAAACCAGTAAATGACATATCCATAGAAGTTTGTTGAGATTCAAACCGAGGTGAGACGAGTCTCAACATTTTGGATACGTCCCTCCATAGTTGTGAGGCGAGTATCAATAGTAGCGAAGCTTGAGTCCATGTGAGTACGCATTCCGTTAAATTGCTCGGTGATGAAGGTCATGTGGGCTTCATTATTTTGTGGAGCAACTTGAGATGGAGGTTCGAGGGCAACAATGGGTGGAGGATTCTCAACACGAGTCCATTCTCCATCAATATAGTAAAACTTGCTTCGAAAAAGTGTGCGCTCATCGATGGGATCTTTGAGTGATTCCGCATAATCAAGTAAGCAATCAATTCTCACCTTAGAAAACAAATAGCTCAATGTCCTGCCATAGGTGAAAGAGGTAACAAAATCGGTGTGACGATTTTGAACAAGGTACACCATCTCGTCAAACATAATCTGGCATATATTCGGACGATGTCCCTCATGAAAGCACCTAATCCAAAAACCATTGACTTGCCTAATGTGAGAGAACTTGCCACTGGAAGGGCAAAACCACCACGATACCATAGGATGCAGGATGCGATCATGTGCATCAAGAACCGTGACGGAGCCACCAAGGGTATGACCCAAAGAGTTCTCATTAGATATTCCCTCATCTTCAAACCCAAACACATTGCACAAGACTTTCGGATCAACCCTAAATTTCTTTCCCATGAGATAGGACTCAATAGAAACCACTTGACCGAAATTGGAGTTGCAACGAGCATTGGCATAAAAGAGAAGCATCATGTTACAATACAAGGTACCAGATAAGCTCGAGAAAGTCATAAAGTTCCAACGCCTCAAGAGATCAAGATAGCAGAATTAAAAATGCTCGGAATCCAAAAAGGGAAGAGAAACAATACATTCACGTCGAATGACATGATCTTGGAATAGCTTAAAATTGGTGTAGGCATCTTTGTTGCGAAGAGACTTTTGGTAGATTGAATTGGGATTTGGAGAAGTAGAATCGTCATCAAGGTTGGAGCTCCCACCCGCCTCATTAGTTCTAACTCTTTTCCTAAAGGTCATGTTTGAAATCTGTAATGAAATCAAAACAATAATATGTGTATGTGTAAATCAATAAAATTCAATCCAATATACAATCCTATAATCAAGGTATTAATAAAAACTATACAATATAGTTTTAAATATATATAAACATAAAATGAATTTTTGGTGAAAAGAATTTGTAAAAAACAGACTAAAAATTATAATGTATAAAATTTATATTAGAATAAAAAATTTAGATTTTGAATTTTTTTTGCAAAAAGTTGAAAAACTATATTGTATGTATATGTTTTATACAAAAAGAAATTGAAAACAACCTATAAATTTAAACGAAAAAGGAAAATAAAGAGAAAACTATTTTATACCATGATATTGGATAATGATGAATGAAGGATGATTGATGCATCAAATTACTTGCAAAGCACTAGCCTTGATGTGTAGATTGAAACCCTTCAAAAAATTTAGGTTTTGATGTGAAAAATTAAGTGATTAGATGGGTTTTTATAAGGGTTTTGCGGCTAGGGTTTTGATGGAAAAATAGTTGGTGTTTTAATTAAAGTTTGATGCCTATTTAAAGTTGTTTGCGCACTCATGTTTTGATACGCCACTTGGCGTATCGAAACTCCCGTTTTGAAATGCAATTGAGCCATTTCGGTACCAGACTTGTTTCAATATAGGTTGACCCTGTTTCAGTATGACGCCACGAACACGCATCGAAACACGAAGAGCCGGCTTCGATACGATTCACTATTGGAATCTCCCAATTTAAGCCTGTGTCAAAACAGATTTAGCTGTTTCGATACACCCTTACCAGAAACTACAGTTTGGTCAGTTTTATGTTCAAGGAGCCAACTTAGATCGAGCCTAAATGCATGTGAATGATACATGAGCAAGATTTAATGATTAAAATTGATGTATACTCTCCCTAACAACATGCATAGAAGCAAAATGATACAAATTAGCATAAGCATGAATATCAACCAATTTCAAGCAAATTTTTGACCATTTGAGACCTAAAAGAGTCAATGAACGCTGGTTAAACCTAACTCTCTCATAAGGGTCTAATAACGCTATTTATCTAAAGGTTTAGTAAATATATCTGCTAATTGGTTCAAGTTGTCAACATATTCAAGAACAACATCATTTTTAAAAACATGGTCTCTAATGAAATGATGTCTAATTTCTATATATTTGGTTCTAGAGTGTTGGATAAGATTCTTAGTGAAACAAATGACACTAGTGTTGTCACACCTAAAGGGTATAACTTCTACTTGAACACCATAATCTAAGAGTTGTTGCTTCATTCAAAGGACTTGAGCACAACAACTCCCTAAGGATATGTACTCCGCTTCGGTGGTAGATAAGGCTACACTATTTTGTTTCTTAGAGAACAAAGATACGAGCATACTACCTAAAATTTGGCATGTTTCGGAGGTATTTTTTTATCTATCTTGCATCCCCATAATCCGCATCTGAATAAGCATGAAGGCTAAATGAAGAATCCTTAGGATACCAAAGACCTAAGTTAAGTGTGTCTCTAAGGTATCTAAAAATTATCTTAATGGCTACTAAGTGTGATTCTCTAGGACTAGCTTGGAACCTAGCACACAAGCAAACACTAAACATAATATCCGGTTTACTTACGGTAAGGTAAAGCAAAAAAAATCTATCATAGATCTATAGAGCTTAGAATCAACAAACTTACCTCCTTCATTTTTTTCAAGCTCTATATAAGAGCTCATAGGAGTGGCTTGAGGCTTTACATTCTCCAAGCCGAACTTTTTGAGCATATCATTCACGTACTTTGCTTGATTAATGAAGGTGTCATCATTCCTTTGTTTGATTTATAGCCCCAAGAAGAATGAGAGCCCCCTCATCATGCCCATCTCGAATTCATCTTGCATTAGATTAGAAAATTCTTTACAATAGCATTCATTAGTAGAACCAAAAATGATACCATCAATATAAATTTGTACTACTAAGATGTCATTACAACATCATTTTATGAAAAATATAGTGTTCACCTTGCCTTTTTCAAAACCCTTTTCAATTAAAAAGTTTGAAAGTCTTTCATACCAAGCTCTATAAGCTTGTTTTAAACCATAAAGAACTTCGGTTAATTTAAAAACATGATTTGGAAATTTATGATCCTCAAAACCCGATGGTTTTTCAACATACACTTCTTCATTTATAAAACTATTTAGAAAAGCACTTTTTACATCCATTTGAAAAAGCTTGAAATCATGGTAACATGAAAATTCTAGAAGCATTCTAATAGCTTCTATTCTAGCTACAGGTGCATATGTTTCATTAAAATCAATTCCCTCTTCTTGAGTGTAACCTTGAGTAACAAGCCTAGCCTTGTTTCTCACTATGTTACCACTCTCATCTAGTTTATTCCTAAAGACTCATTTAGTTCCTATAATAGATTGATTACTAGGTCTTTCAACTAATGTCATACTTTACTTCTCTCAAATTGATTTAATTCTTCTTGCATGGAAAAATTCCAAAAATCATCTTTTAATGCTTCTTTGATATTTTTAGGCTCAATGCATGAAGAAATGTAACATGGTTCATTAATTTGAGAGAGGATCTAGTAGTTACCTCCTTGGATAGATCACCTAAGATTTCACCACCTTTGACATAGTTGAACTCCCTTGGGTATGTCACCTCATTTTCCTCAAAAGCCATATCCTTCAAGGCTTCAAGAGGTGGAACTTGTGCATCTTCTTCTTTGGTTGGAATCTCATCAACCTTTGAGGTTTGTCCTCCACCAATGGCTCCAATGATCTCTACATTATCATCACCACAAGAATACTTCCTCAGAAGGAGGTTATCATCGAAAACAACATGTATAGACTCTTCAACAACCAAAGTTCTTTTATTAAATATACGGCAAGCTTTAGAGTTTAGGGAATAACCCAAAAATATTACTTCATCACTTTTTGCATCAAATTTACCTAAGTTTTTTTTTCCATTGTTTAAAACAAAACATTCACAACCAAATACTTAGGTAAGTTATTTTCACAAAGCATAGTCCTAGCCATTTCTTCTAACGTTCTATTTTTTCTCTCAAGTACCTTATTTTGTTGAGGAGTTCGAGGGCCGAAAAATTATGGCTAATACCATTTTCATTACAAAAATCTTCAAAACTCATATTTTGAAATTATGTTCCATGATCACTTCTAATGTGTAAAATTTTATGATCAAGATCATTTTGGGTAATTTTTGTAAAAGTAATAAAATTTTCTAAAACCTCATCCTTAGTATTTAATAATAGAACCCAAGTGTATCTAGAAAAGTCATCTACCAATACAAATGCATATGACTTCCCACCCAAGCTCATAGTTCTAATAAGCCCAAATAAATCCAATTGAATTAGGTGTAATACCCTACTAGTTGAAACATCATTAATGGGTTTAAATGAAGTTATCTTTTGTTTACCCTTAGCACATGCATCAAAAAATTTATTTAATGAAAATTGTAGTTTGGGTAAACCTCTAACTAGATTTTGAGAAGCTAATTTTTCTAAAACACTTATACTAGCATGCCCAAGTTACCTATGCCACAACCATGCATCATTTTCATCATGTGCAACTAAACATGCATGAGATGAATGTATGTCATCTAAATGCACCATATAAATATTTTCTATATGATGACCAATGAGTGTTATTTTATTTGTTTTAATGTCCACAGTTTTACACCTATTTTTATTAAAATGAACATTAAAGTCTTTATCACAAAGTTGACTAATGCTCAAAAGATTATGTTTTAGACCATTGACTTATAACACATTTTCAATTAATGTAGATGAGAGATTACCAATGGAGTCTATGCCTTCACTGTGTCATTTGGAGTTGTCATCAAATGCCACACATCCTTCACGTTTTGGTTTAACCTCTAAGAATCTACTCTTGTCCCCGGTCATGTGTCTCGAGCATCCACTATTAAGGCACTGTGTGTTTTTACTTGAAACTTTGGCCTTGTAGCAATGCTCTCCCCACAAACAAAGATTAGTTTCTTAATTTTGGTACCCAAATAATTTTGGGTCCATGAGTGTTAGCTCCCAAAAGTTTGGTGTGAAACCAGTAAATTGATTTTGATATAACAATGGATTTAAGGACTAAATTAAAAAAGAGAATGAATTTTTAAATCGTCAAAATCTGTCTATGTGTTTAAAGAAAAATATATAAGTCAAAACCTCAACTTGTCAAATATTTTCTAAGTGTTTACCAAGTCAAAATAATGATTTTCAAGTCACCGTTTCGGAACGGACTTTGAGCGTTTCAAAACGTTTCAAAACTATTAACATCTGTTTCGGAATGTGTTTCAAAACAGATAAAGAACATCGGAACGATTTGAATTCGTTCCGATACGGCAGTATCAAAACGACCTCAAACGTTTCGAAAGGGAATTCAAACTTGATTTTAAAATATGAACGTTGAAGTTTTATAACTAAATTTAAAAATATCGTCAAGGCGTATCGAAACGCTCCTAAGTCGTTTCGATACAGGCTTTGACAGTAGCAAAATGTTTCGAAACGAGTTTTGAAACAAGCTCTTAGCGTATCGAAATGATAGTGCCCGTTTCGGTACGGTCTATTTATTACACCCCAACGGCTCTTTCTATTTTGTTCTGTTTTAAAATAGGGTCGGACGTTACGGAACGGGTAGTTGCAGACTGCATTTGTGGAGGAAAGATAACATCCCAACAGCTATTTTAATGAAGGCAACAACCTCAACGGCTAAAATTCAATGAGAAGGTATAAAAAGGAACTCTAAAAGCTCCAACAACAAACTACTGATCTCCAAAAGAATTATCCAAACATCAAATTCAAGCCATCAACAAGTAAGTATGCAATCTAATATTGAATTAAGCATGAGTGTCCTCATCCTCTCTGTAATGAGAGGACTGTGAGCTGCTCAAAGATTGGGATTCTAATATTTTCTGCTCTGATTGCAGCGGCCTAATAAAGACATCAGCAAATAAGTATGCAATCTAAGATTTGAATTAAGCAAAGCAAGGGATGAAACACGACAAAGAGAAGGAATGATTTTGGCAAATTCAAGTAGTGTTCAAGATTGCTACCCTTTGTAAAAATCGAACTTTTACAGATCAACATACAACCAAACTTTTTTAAGATTAATAGAAGCCAACATGCCTCAGTTGATTATAACGAGACTGCTCCAAAAGAAAATTAATCCCATTCAGACAAAATATCAAACATCTACCATGCAAGAGGGGAAAAAAGAAGAAAAAGCTTGCGATCAACCTGAACGTGACAGCGTTGTCCTCGTATCCAAGAAATGAACAAATTTTGAAGCCAAAATCTTAATGACTGTTTTACATTGTTCGTTTTAAATATGAATGTATCCGGTGTCGGACCTAAAGCATTGGTTGGGGGGCTGTGACCTCTCCCCCAAATTTTTTTATTAAAAAATTGAATGGAGTTTTTAACTATTTGGCTCTTAAATTTCAATTCATTTGAACTTTGTCTTCTATCTTTTATGGTTAATTATATATTTTTTCGAACTGCAAGACCCGGCCCAAGTAGTCAATTGCTGCTACCGCTCTTTGCGCTTCTATGTACCATTTATAGTCAAAATAGATGTCGATCATATTACTTGCCTAACGATATCGAGACAATTCTATCCATAGTTATATGTAACACTACCTTTATCCAACGAATCTAACGCCAACCGATTTATGTCTAGCTTTGGCCAGGCCAAGCCACCTAACCACGAAAGCATCCAATATTTCAAGAGTTGTATGCCAGGTTGCAGATCCAACACTCGACCTAGAGGGCAACCACCAAAGCACCTTCCTAAAGCACAACTTCATCTAGCACACACACGTGCATTCTACCCTTTAATTGTTGTGAGCGTGTTACCATCAGTGTCGTATCTGGGCTCGGGCAGGAGGAGCAACCGTCCAAGGCCCAAAATTATTATAGTGTATTATACTTATTAAAAAAAATTAGGCTTAATTTTTTCTCAAAATTTATTATTAGGGCCTATTCTTATAAATTAATTTTTTTATAATATTTTTTAAGTACCTAATTTCTCCCCGATGTTTCTTATCTTGGACGCTTTTAAATTTAATTTTTTCTAATAATTATTATTAATGGCCCATTTTTTCAATTCTTATTATTAGTGGACCAATTTGTTTTCAATATTTATTTTTAGGGGCGTACTCATAAATTTTAATTTTTTTAATATTTATTCGTTATTAATAGTGCAATTTTTTCAATACATTTTACTAAGAGCCCAATTTTTTTAATACTTTTTATTAAGCGCTCAATTTTCCAATACTTGTTATTATGAAGTTACTCTTAAAATTTATTTTTAATATATGTTAATAATAATTCAAAAGCACTATACTTGCAGTGACCACAATAACATCTATTATGTGCGCAATCACAATAAACGTAACGCCACTGAGAACGTAATCGCAACCGTCATTTAAATCATTGATCATGGGCTCAATTTTTTGATTCTTCCTAGGGCCTTCAAAATCTCAAAAACAGGTCTGGTCGCCAGATAATCGAGTTGAATCGCTTACAACACCTTCATCCCCTTCGGTGGATCAACCCTATAAGACGAAAGCAACTAATAGTTACACTACCTCACCTACTGATGCGGATTATGATTCCGATTTCAACAAGTCCAACTCCGCTACCTTGGATTAATATATTTTTTAAGGGCTAAAAATTTAGCCAATTGTTGGACGGAAAAATGGTTAATTATATTTTGCTCTTTTGATCTTATTCCAGGTTTCGTCGAATGTATCTATTCAAACACGGGATGAACCATTACTTTTTAACTTTCTGGAATCCTTCAAGTGCATTGATTGGGAGTGGGACACAGGATTTTATGTAATGAACTTTCTTGTTAATTTCCTGCATTGAAATTTCTAAGAAAACGACTATCGCCATTGAACTTCAAGCCTGATATGGATGACTTGAAGTGGGAAAATGCAGAAGCACAAACTAGTAACTACTTCAACATAAATAGAACCCAGAGTTTATTTATACCGTTGTTCACAAATAACATTCTATAAACCTTTTTCTTATTATAAAAACTTGATAAAATTGATTACAACATAAATCAATAGTTAGTACAATCATGATATGATCTAAATCTGATCAATAAATATAAGCTCGGATAGCTAAATGATTAAACAGAAGAATTACTGTCATCATCCCTCCATTGTTAATCCATCCTTGATAAGCCATGCAACAATGAAAGAGTGCTTGGGAATTGAATTAGAAGACTAGTATCTAAACAGAAATTGCTATCCTTCTTGACAAAGCATTTACAAACTGTTATTATTGGAATTATTGTTGTCTGAATCTGATAAGCGAGAAGAATCATGGTGGATGTCAGGTCCTGTAAATTTCCTAGAAAAGGCAGAAAACAATGCTTCTTCATACATACATTCACCACAAGGATTGATGGCCTGCATTTCAGCATCTGCTCTGTCTTGAAGCTCCAAGGCAAGCTCTAGTGTGACCTCCACTTCACCCATTGCTGGCCTTTCATTTCCCTTAGGGTGGACACAACTAAAAGCGATCTCCAAATACTTGTTCAAACATTCTGGAGCTATCCTTGCCTTTAGGTGTGGATCAATGGCGTGATATATGGTTCCTTCACTTAGGGATTCTTGGGCATATAGAAGTAAATCGTCTAGATTCGGCGGTAGTGTGTGATCAAAGCGCATTTTGCCAAAAAGAAGTACGAACAAAACCACCCCAAATGAGTAGACGTCAGATTTGTCTGTGAGTTCCCCATCTGGAGCCACATATCCAACAGTTCCGGCCAAACGTGACATCGTTCTCATCAAGGTTTTGGACATGCTACGAGGACCCAGTTTGGACAAGCCAAAACCGGAAAGTTTAGGACAACATTCTTCATCTAAAAGTATGTTTGAGGTCTTGATGTCACGGTGGATTACAGCATATTTTGCACCCGTATGAAGGTAATGCAACCCACGTGCTGCACCGATACATATTTGTATCCTTTGTTTCCAAAGGAGTGGTGCATAACCCTCACCAAAGAGATGATCATAGAGTGCCCCTCTGCTCGTGTACTCATACACCTGGATTGTCACATTTCCCTCTTCGCAAATACCAATGAGAGAAACCAGATGGCCAAGAAAAAGCACCTCATTTTGAAACTCTCCAGGATAATGTCCAAATGGTCTGTTTTTTCTTTGCCAGCACAAGACAGCAACTATGGCTCCATCATTAGTAGTCCCTTTGTAAACAGTCTCCAAATCACGTTTACCAATAATCAAGTCTGCGTTGAAGTTGTTTGTGGCGGCTTGGATCTGGGCTAGTGAAAAATGACGGCATAAGCCCTCCGGCAGTTGTGAACCTTGATTTAGTTGAGGGTTTTTTTTGTTTGAAACAGAGAAGCATGGAAGAGAACGCAAAGGATTCTTCATAGTGGCACCTCAAGCCTCAAATATTAAGGATTTGATGCGTGCTTATTCAGAAATTAGAAGAAGAATAGAGGATTGAGGCAGGAAGCAGAAGAATAGAAGGCACAAGAGAGGAACGGCTAAGATAAGAACTAATCTCAATTCATTTCATCTGATAGTAAACCCAGTTACAATTTGAGGTTTTAATCCCACAGTGCTTGACTAAAATGTGCAAGTTTGACGGTCACAGGTTCATCAAATTCAAACCTTCCATTTCCTGCCTGCTTCATTGGAAGATGTCAAGAAATTATCCAATTTTTATTTATTTATTTATTTATTTATTTGTAGTTTTAACTCGGGCAGATAGCATTAAACGAGAATGCGACACATGGTGAAAATATAATGTCAGCATAGGCACATTATGGACAAAAATCTCCGTTTCTCTTTTTGTTGTTTTTTTCATGCTCCAACATTAATAAATTAAATTCTAAACACTAACCTTAAATTTTGAATTCTAAACCCTAACAAATATATTTTACCCCTAATTCTCTAAATCAACCTTAAACTTAAACTTTAAATATAGTTTTTTAGTATGGGACATACATACGAGCACCGAAAAATAGTAGAAGATTTCTATTCCATATTATTATTAGGGAAAACTACATATTTAATATCCAACTATGTCAGTGATATTGTTTTGCTACTCAACTATTATGTATTCATCTGCAGCAAATTTCTATCGTTGTGGCAGTTTGATCTTCCCTTATATTATTTAAATGATTCAAAATATAAAGTCTTTAGTAGAATGACAATTTGGTGTATTGTTTATTCTAGACTGAATTTTGTGTTTGAATGTTCAGGAGTGCATGGAATTCTGTTATATAGAAACATATGCTTTGAAAGCTAAAAGGCGCAAGATGATAGATAGTGTGTGTGATATCTGGCCTTGTGTGAGTTAGGTAGAACAATCTACCTATTAAGCTTTAAAACAGACTTTTCTCTTCACCCAAAACCTCATCTTCATAATTTTATTGTAAACTTAGATCATAATCTAAAGTAGTAAACTTCATATGTTGTTCCATTGGTGTAGCAACAGGCTTTGAACCTCCCAAACATGTATCTTCAATCAGCTTCAGTGCACATTTTCTCTGATTTAGCAAAATTCCATCCTTGGATTTATAAACTTCAAAACCAAGGAAATATTTTAATTCACCCAAATCCTTCGTTCTAAAATTTGAGTTCAAGATGCCCTTTAATTCTTCAATCATCTTAGCATCATTTCTAGTCAATAATAAATCATCTACATAGATGAGTATTATTACAATCTTCACTCCTTGTTTCTTTTTTAAGAGAGAATAATCATGTCTGCTCTGTAAATAACTAGTAGAAACTAAGGCTTCTGTTAACTTCATATTCCATTATCAAGATGCATGTTTTAATCCATATTGATTTTCATAACCTACATACTTTTTTCTCCCCTGGCTACAAAAATTCTCAGGCAAGGACATATACACCTCTTCATTGAGATCACTTTGCAGAAATGCATTGTAAACATCCATCTACCTAAGAGGCCATTCTTGCAAGGCAACAAGAGCCAAAATTGTTCAAACAGTTACCAGTTTGGCCACATGGGAAAATGTCTCTATAAAATCCACCCATTATTTCTAGTTAAAACCCTTAGCAACCAGTTGTGCCTTGTCCCGTTCAACCTCACCAGAAGCCTTGTACTTAATTCTGTAAACCCATTTGTAACCAATAGGAACCTTCCTTTAGGCAAAGATACAACATCCCATATGTTATTAGACTCCAATGCTCGTATTTTCTCTTTCATGGCATCAACTCAATGAGGATCTTTAATGGCTTGAGAGTAAGAGGAAGGTTCAACAAGAGTACATGTAGAAGAAAGAAACACTCTTGTATGACTAGATAAATGAGAATAAGACAAAAATAAGAAAGAGGATAAAGACTTATGAAGAAGATGGGCAAACTCTAGAGACATTATAATCATTCAACCAATGAGGAAGTCTGAAAATTCTAGAAGACTTGCGTGAAACAAGAAGACCAGACGAAGAACCAACAAGAGTAGAATTAGTTGTGGATGCATAATGAGGGTCACTTGTTAAAGCATTAAGTTCTGGGACAAAGGAAGAAATCTCAGGAGAAGAATTAGGAAGGGAAGAAGAACCAAAAACCTTAAGGGAAGAATTATCAAGGTTAGAAGGAGAACCAGAATGCCTAGAAATCTCAAGAGAAGTAACCAAAAAATCAAAATCAAGAAAAAATAATTGATCAGGAAAAAAAAGGAGAAGTAGAGGAAATCATGGAATAAAAAGGAAAAATGTTCTCATGAAAAATAACATCTCTGCTGACAAAAAATTTCTTAGTGGGCAAGCAAAACAAAAGATAACCCTTTTGAGTTGAAGAATATCCCATAAAATTGAAGGTATAGCTTTTGGGGAAAACTTATCTAGGTAATTGGGTGTAGTAGCATAACATAAACATCCAAAAATACGAAGATGAGAAAGAGAAGGTTGCTTTTTGGAAAGAACTTCAAGAGGAGTTTTCTAGTTAAGAACAGAAGAATGCAACCTGTTAATGATATAACATGTTGTTAAAACACATTCACCCCAAAACTTAACAGGGACTTGAGAATGAAAATACAAAGCACGAACCACTTCTAATAAGTGCTTGTGTTAACACTCAGCAACTCCATTCTGCCGTGGAGTGTGAACACAAGAGCTTTTATGCAAAATACCAAAGGAAGAAAAAAAAGCAAAACACCCAGAATTAAAAAAAAATCTGAGCCATTATCACTTCGAACAATTTTGACACGAGTTTTAAATTGATTTTGCAGAAATAACAAGAATTTTTTAAGGGCAGAAGGGACATCAGACTTAAGCTTCATCAAGATCATCCATGTCATTCTAGTGTGGTCATCCACAATAGTTAGAAAGAATCTTTGACCACTATGAGTCGAAATACGATATGGACCCCATAAATCTATATGCAAGAGATGAAAAGGACTAGAAGTACGAGTGTAACTAATAGGAAAAGGAATACGACTTTGTTTAGCAAAAGGGCATAAAACACAAGATTGAATATAATATTGTCAATATTATTACCAGAAAACAAAGGTACTTTGCGCATAATAGTAAGAGAAGCATGCCCCAAACGAGCATGCCAAATATCAGTTTTATTAACATGAATAGAAGTCATACATTGTGAAACTGAAGCAGTAGATACTGAAAGAGCAACAAGAGAATTTAAAACAGAATCAGAAAGAAAAAACTCGAACACATACAAGTCTCCAGATTTCTTACCAATCTTTTTAATCATGCCACTTGAGAGATCCTGAAAGATGCAAAAGTTAGGATAGAAAGAAATGACACAATGAATTTCAGCAGATAATTTGGAAAAGGAAAGCAAATTGTGATTAAAGTTTGGCACATGAAGAACATTATGAAGAATATGAGTAGAATAAAAAATAAGAACTTGTATAAGAAAAGGGAACAGTTTACCATTAGGTAAACTAACAAAGCGAGCAGATGCACACGAAATTGGATTAATCAAACATTGAAGATCAAATACCATATGGTTTGTAGCCCCAGTGTCCAAAATCCAGGTTACAGAATTAGAAGCATATAATCGTCCAGAAACTTTACATGCTAGATTGGTAGCAACAACCTCAGAAGAAGAGTCACGATTCAGCAAGCCCATAAGCTAATGATATTGCTCAACTGTGAAGACATGAGTAGAACCGGAAGATGAAGGTGGAGAATCAAGAACCTAAACATCAACAGAATCAACAGAACTGACATTCAAAGCAGTTTGACCACCCCCGCGTTTAGTAAATTTAAAGTCTGGAGGAAAACCGATCATCCTATAGCATTGGTCACATTTTTTACCCTTGTGCTTAGTGTAATCACAAACACCAGTGAATCTGGGAAGACGAGCAGAAGAAGAACCACTTGAATTAGAGTGCATAGCAATTGAATCGAAAACAAGAGATATACCAGAGAGATAACTACGCTGAGACTCTTCTTGAACCACCATGGAAAATGCCTTATATACGATGGGAAGGGACTGCCAAAGCAAGATTTGACTTCGAATCCCAGAGTATGACTCATTGAAGCCCATGATAAATTGGAATATAGCTAATGAAGGGTATGTTGCATATTTTGCTAGAAATTTTCACATTCACAAGAGGAAACCGGAACGAGTGCAACATATTCATCCCATAAATGTTTCAGATAAGTGTAATAAGCAGAGACCGAAGAATCACCTTGAGTGAGAAAGGAAATTTCACGATGAAGAACATAAATCCGAGCTGTCAACCTTACTAAAACGTTCCTAGAGATCTTCCCAAACAATGGTAGCGGTGGAGGCAAAAACCAAGCCGATGAAAAGATCAGAGGATATTGTGTTCAAAACCCAGGATAAGACAATCGCGTTGCAGCGATCCCATTGAGGAAGAAGCTCTTCATCAAAATCATCACGAGCATAGTCACTAGTGACAAATCCAAGCTTGTTTTTCACCAAGAGAACGATATGCATCGAGCGGCTCCAGAGACTATAATCATCGGTGTTGGTGAGCTTATGGGAAATAAGGAGGCTGTCCGGTGTATCAGAAGGATGAAGATACAACAGATGTGAGAAATCGATCGTCGTTTCCATGGGAAAAATAACACAATTAGGGTTTTAAGGAAAAACAAGCAAAGTGCAAAAGGACGACACAAAGTGAAACCCTGAAAGTGAAAGCAACAAACCAAGAAAGCAAAAGCCCAATAAAATCAAGAATGAAAAATATAGGTCGAAGAATGCACATCTGATACCATGTTAAACCCATAATAGAAAGAGAAATAATTCTCATCTTTTCATTCAAGATTAATAGATGATTACAAAAGATATGTATTTATACAAGATAAAATCTAACTAATCACTAACTGACTTCTAACTATATTATAAAAATTACAACTAATTAAACTAACTTTCACAGTTAAATTGTTAAGCAAGTTGTAACAGCTTTGTAACTACTCCAGGTTATCCTTTTAGTGCAGTTATGTACCTTAGCTCATGTATAAATAAAGATCATGTATCTCTTTGTAAATCACCATTTTGATCAATAAACATCTATGATTTCTCTCTATTAGTTTCATACTTTAGTTAAATGTTTAACATGGTATCAGTCGCTTGATAATCTTGGTTCTCGTTTCATGTTTTGCTGTTGTGTTTTGTTTTTCCTTCTTCTTTTTACCAATATTGCTTCTATCATGGCTCCTTCTAAGTTTCAATTGAAGATCTTGTTGATGATGATATGATTCTTGAAGCACAAGTTTTCTCCAACAAGAGAGTTAAACGTATGCTTAACTGAATCCAACTATCTTTTGTTGAAACAACAAGTTCTAGTGAAGCTTTCTCGCAATAGGATTGGGAAAAAAATTGTGAATCTTACGTATCTTCAATTCTTGAAGCAAGATAGCTCGTTAGCATCTTGGTTACCCTCTACAGCCAGTTAAAACATTCTGCCGCAACTTGTTGGCTCAGAAACCACTGCGACTGTCTAGAATGCCATAACAAAGCTATATTTCACTCCTTCCACTACCAAGCTTGTGAATTTACATTTTCGCCTTTGATCCATGAAGAAAGGTACACAAACCATGAGGGAATTCACAATGGCCGTCAAAGAAGCATGTGTTTTGCTTGCTACATGTGGAAGTTCAATTACTGACATTGAACATATTGCCACCATCTTAAATGGTCTTCCCAAAGAGTATGAGCCCTCGGTGGCAGCTATTACAACTAGTAGAGAATCTTATTATGTTGAGAATGTTGTATCAATTCTCATTGATGCTAAGCCCATATTAGAAGATACTTCCAGATTTCATGTTGGCATTAATTACACCAGGTACAATCCTAAAGCTCCATCAAATACCTCACAAGAAAATCAAGAAACGTCCCAACAAGTTCATATTCATGAGGAGACTCAGATTTCCAACAATAATGGTGGAAAAAAATAAAGGAAGACCACAACATCAATGTCAGATTTGTAGAAAATTAGGCCATCTAGTGGATAAATGTTGGCATAGGTTTGATCAATCTTTCAAAAGGGTTACTACTCAACAGTTAAAAAAAATTTCCAAGGCTCAAGCAAATAACTATACATGTTTCCATCATGATACTGGGGTTACTTACAACCCGTTCGTTGGTTCAGACGCAATCCCTTCTCAGGTGGATAGCAATGTTCAAGTTAATGTATTAACCTTCTCCAAATGGTTTTCTGATTCGGGGGCCACTCGTCATGTAACTGGCGAGTCTTCTACTTTTTACAATAACAATGCTTATTATGGTAAGGGTAAAGTCCATTTGGAGGATGGACATGCTCTTAAGATTGATCAGATTGGTAAGTCTTTTGTTGATACATCTGCTAGGAGGCTGTGCTTAGATCAAGTATTGTGTGTTCCTCAAATCACTAAGAACCTCATGTTTGTTGCTAAATTTGCTAAGGACAGTCATGCTTATTTTAAATTTCATGATAACTTATATTGTGTTAAGGACACAAGAAATAATGCTACTCTGTTGAAAGGAGGTCTCGATGATGGTTTGTACAGCTTTCAATGCCCTGCTACAGAGGAGTCAACTTTACCGTTTCATGCTTCGGTTAGTGATGACATAGAATACTGGCTATGGCATAAGAGGTTGGGGCACCCAGTAGTAGAGAATTGTGAAGCAAGTATTGAAGAAACCCTTGAATGTAGATAAGACCATTGTGTATGTAGCATGTCAAATGGACAAAAGTCATGTTTTACCCTTTTCTTCTTCTCAAACATTGTATAAAAAACCATTTTAGCTTGTTGAAATTGATGTATATGACCAACCCCAAATCACTTTAAATGGTTTTTGATATTTTGTCAGCTTTGTAGATATATACAGCAAGAATACTTGGCTTTACTTGTTGAAAAATAAAAATGAAACTTCAGTTGCTTTTTGAATTGTTTGTAGCCCTTGTTAAGAACCAATTTGACTCTACTATTCTTGCCCTACAAACTGATGGATGATGGGAGTTTTGTTTTTTTAGAGAAAGTTGCTCTGAAGATGGGTATCAAGCTTCGAAAGTCGTGTCCACACACATCACATTAAAATAGAGTTGTGGAGAGGAAGCACATGCACATTGTGGAAACAACTCTCACCTTTCTTTCTCAAGCTTCAATGCCACTGAAATAATGGTCTTATGTTGTGCTCAGTTCGATATTTCTTATTAATAGAATGTCTACTAGATCGTTGGAAGGTGCTTCTTCTTTTCAGAAATTATATGAAATAGATCTTGATTATTAATTCTTGAAGATATTTGGATGTCGATGCTTTCCCCACCTCAGTCCATTCAACAAACATAATATGGATTTTTATCCAAGCTATGCACTTTCTTGGGGTACTCTCATTCTCATCGTGGTTATCTGTGTTTGAAAAAGGATTGCAGAATCTTTGTGGCCATAAGTGTGGTCTTTAATGAGCACATATTTCCTTTTGAACACGAGGCAAGTCAGTGCAAAAGCTTGTTATCACATGGGATTCAGTCTGGTGCAATTCTAGTAGTTATACAAAATGTTGGTTTTAGACATACACAAGCAATCGTTGCATCTTCTACAGTGAATGGTGATCTTAATGAAGACATTCTTGAAGAGCAATAAGTAGAGGTTGATCATGATACAAACACTACTGAGAATCAGCAAGAAGGATGTGATAATGGTGTAAATGTCCCTGAAGAGCAGCATGTAGTATTGGAGCATAATGACACTACTAACCCTATTGATTTTGCTGGCACTACTAGTTTTGGTAGTGAAGATAATAACTCAATGATTTGTCACATGAAATATCAGTTGAGCATGCCCCTTCAGTTGCTCAGGATGATCATGACTTGCTAGTTCCAGTTGTTCAGGATGATCATGACTTACCAGTTCGGTCAGCTACCTCAAAATCTTCAAAATCTCAAGTACCCTCAGTAATTCATGCATCCCATGAATCTTCAGCTGTCGTGGGTGATAAAGGAACTATTATTGTACATCTAATGGTTACAAGAAGAAAAGCAAGCATAATCAAGCCAAAACTATACACCGTGCAAATGAAGAAAACTCCTAATGATGTGCACATTGCTCTTGAGGATGTAGATTAGAGAGTGGCTATTATGGCTGAGTGTGAAGTATTACTTAGCAATCACACGTGAAACATTGTTGAATTATCAGCTGGAAGGAAGCCCGTTGGGTGTAAATGGCTATTCAAAGTAAAATTGAAAGTCGATGGCTCGGTTGAAAGATTGAAGGCTAGATTAGTTGTCAAAGGCTATGCTCAAATACCAGGGTATGATTTTATGGACACTTTCAGTCTTGTAGTTTGTTTTTCTATTTTGAAAATATTGTTTTCTCTTGTTGTTTCTCAACACTAGCAGCTTAGACAAATTGATGTGAATAATACTTTTTTGAAAGGGGATCTCAATGAAGATATTTATATGGAGCAAGTTCATGGTTTTGAAGAATCCTCATATAATGGTAAGGTGCTTGTATGCAAATTGAAGAAGGCTCTGTATGGACTTAGGAAGGTTCCTAGGAATTGGTTCCTCAAACTCAAAGAATTTTTGTGTCAACTTAGGTTTATTTCTTGTAAAACTGACTCATCATTGTTTGTGCTCAAGGCATGGAAGGATATGATTTACTTGGTTGTGTACATTGGCGACATCACTTTAACAGGTAGCTCTCCATATTTGATTGATCAGATTATACA
This sequence comes from Hibiscus tridactylites, assembly GCA_958450335.1. Taxonomy (NCBI): domain Eukaryota; kingdom Viridiplantae; phylum Streptophyta; class Magnoliopsida; order Malvales; family Malvaceae; genus Hibiscus; species Hibiscus tridactylites. The sequence continues at coordinate 55,983,786 of OY288287.1, read as the reverse complement.
CCAGTTGCATGTTCAATTCTCTTTGAAAGACCTAGGAGACTTAAAGTTTTTCCTTGGGATTGAAGCAAGACGATCTGAGCAATGGATGTTCCTAACTCAAAGGAAGTTCATTCTAGAATTGTTGCACAAAGTTCAACTTCTTGATTCCAATCATGTTACAACACTTATGTCGTATGCTACCAAGCTCAAAAAGTATGATGGTAATTCGATGACTAATGCTCAGTTGTACATGAGCACAGTAGGAGCACTGTAGTGCATAACTCACACCCAACCTAATATCTCTTTTGCAGTAAACAAAGTTGCACAGTTTCTTCAAAGTCCCTGCTGACACTCATTGGTTGGTTGTTAAAAGGATCTTGAGATACTTAAGAGGGACCACTGACTTTGGGTTATGGTTTCCTTCACATATTCAAAAAGAAATGTGTCCCAATGTGCTTTTTGATGCAAACTAGGCTGGGGATATCGACGATAGGTGTTCAATTTCAGGATATTGTGTTTTTAATGGTTTGCATTTGTTGTCATGGAACTCCAAGAAACAACAACTAGTCTCCAGATCCACAACATAAGCTAAATACAAAAGTTTGGCTAATGCAACAGCTGATGCTACATGGATAAGGGTTGTGCTGAATGAAATGAAAGTTTGGTTTAGAGGAAATTTCAAAGATATGGTGTGATCATACAAGTGCTGTAGCAATGGCAGCAAACCCTATTCTGCATACCAAAACAAAAAATATTGAGTTAGATCTCCACTTTGTTCCAGAAAAGGTAACAACTCAAGACATTTAGGTTAATCATGTCCTTGCCGACTCTCAAGTTACAGATGTTTTAACTAAACCCCTGGCTCTCAACAAATTTGAACTCTTCAGGAAGAAGTTGTCTGCGTATGAATATCGAAACGTTTTCCCAGAGCTAAGAAAGACGGATGAATGTTAAGCATTGATTACCATGCACGTGCAAATGAGGGTTGTTAAGCAAGTTGTAACAGCTTTGTAACTACTCCATCTTATCCTTTGAGTGCAGTTATGTATCTTAGCTCCTGTATAAATAGAGATCACGTATCTCTTTGTAAATCACCCTTTTAATCAATAAACATCTAAGATTTCTCTCTATTAGTTTCATACTTTAGTTCAATGTTTAACACTCATCCTCTACGTAGTGAGAGGACTGTGAGGTACTCAAAGTTTGGGATTCTAATATTTTATGTTCTGACTGCAGCGGCCTAATAAAGACATCATCAAGTAAGTATGCAGTCTAATATTTGAATTAAGCAAAGCAAGGAATGAAACACGACAAATAGAAGGAATGATTTTGGAAAATTAGAGTATGGTCCAAGATTGCCACCCTTTGTAAAAATTGAACTTTGACAGCTCAACATACAACCAACCAAACTTGTCTAAGATTAATAGAAGCCAACGTTCTTTATTTGATTATTACGAGACAGCTCCAAAAGAATATTAATCCCATTCAGACAAATTATCAAACATCTACCATGCAAGAGGGGGAAAAAGAAGAAAAAAAATACTTCTAATCAACCCATATGTCACGGCGTTATCCTCATATCCAGGAAGTGAACAAATATTTAAGCCAAAATCTTAATGACTACAAATATGAATGTATCTATTCAAACATGGGATGGAGCATTACTTTTCAACTTTCTAGAATCCTTCAAGTGTAAGTACATTGATTGGGACAAAGGACTTTATGTAATGAACTTTCTTGATAATTTTCTGCATTGAAATTTCGAAGTAGACGACAATCTAGTTTAGACTTTAGAACGCGGAAATGTGTGGACCCTTTATTTATACTGTTATTTTTCACAAATAAAATTCTTTTTATCAAGTTACCATACCATCTCTTTGTATCAATAAAAACTTTATAAAACTGAGTAAAACACGATCATTTATGCCGCTCTTTTATTGTCATAAATCAATAGTTAGTACAACCAGAATATGATCTAAATCCATCCTTGATGAGCCATGCAACAATGGAAGAGAGCTTGGGAATTGAATTAGCAGACTATCTAAACAAATATTGCTATGACAAAGTATTGGAAAATTTTGATAATTTTAGAGCTTTGAATAAGAAATTGATTCAAATGTTGTTGAGGAAAATGTGAAACCAATTGTTGGTTCGTAAATGTGCAGACGTGCACGACGTGGGTAACGCAAATGTCTGAACCGGTCTGGTCCTTCGTGGGCTTGCAGATATTTTGACCCAAATTTAAATGAATTTTCCTCAAATAAAAGCATAAATTTGCCAAATTTTATATTAGAATTAAAAGGGTAAATATTAGAAGTTACCTTTAATTCAGATAATAATTTTAGAAATTGCTTTATAGGAGAATCAATTGATTCTCAATATTAAGTGCTCCATTAGGTCAAAATTTCCACTTATACCCTCATGACAATCCTATAAATAGGGAGTAAAGCTTCTAGGTTTACAACCAACAAAAACCACAGAAATTTTTTATTGTTTTACTCTGTGGATTTTACAAGTGGTTTTCGGTGATAGGCGAAGGCATGGGTCGGTTCGTGATCTCCATAGTAGTGCAACTGTGGTTGACCTTATGTTGTTGTATCCTGGGAGACAGACGACCAATGAACTCGAGCACCATAGGAGTGGCCGAAAATCTGTCTTAAGGAAACTGCGTTCGTGCAGGCCTCAACACGTTTCTTTTGGTTCCAAATCGGTTTTATTTTTATATCGTTGTATTGTTCTTATTTTTGTACTATTCGTTTAATAATATTATTCTATTTTATTATTTATTCTTGGATTAACGCTTATTTTCTAACAATCTTAAGACAAATTCTCAGTTTTAATCCAAGACGAACAGGTTATTGTATCTAAAACAATGATTCACACGATGAGGAAATTTTCACGCATAGAAAAAGTGAATGCCCAAAGACAAGAAACGTTGAGATCACCAATACCACAGATTCAACACGATGCAAGCGGTATTTCTTGAGATAGAACATTTGGATATTCGATTAGTAAGGTAATTTAAATATTCCTTAATAAGATTTCGTGTTTATATGACATTTTTAAAACCATAATTTATGGTATTAGTAAGGTAATATTCCATATTAATTTTTTTACTTTTAATATGGTATGGTTTATGTCATAATTAAACTTTTTTATGACATTGTTAAGGTAATAATGAAATATTCCTTAAACATTTTTGACATTAATATTAAATAATAAATATGTTATTCAATATAAAATTATGGTAATTTTATAACCTTATATGTCAACCTTTCTTGGAATGGGAATAAAAACTTTAATTACATATTTGCATGTATTGTTAAGATAAAATTTTAAATTTGGTAATATATTTTTTGGTAATATTATTATGATAGTGTTACCTTATAATGTGGACATTTTAAATATGACATGCATATAAATTATACTTTGTCATTCTTTTTGTTTTCATTGTGATTTTTTTTAATTATGTGGATTTTATTTTGTACTAACAATTTCTTTTGAGAAATTTTGTAGAGAGAAATATGATACCCAGGCGAAGTTGTGTTTTGTTTTGGAAATAAAAGATCTAGTAAATAATTCGTTTCGGGAATTTAATTCCTGCCGTTTTAATGGGATTACTTAATCTTCCAAACAAGAAATGGAATTAAAATCAAAGGATTAATTCCTCTTGATTTCTGTTGGTTAAACATAACTAAGTTGGATTGATATCTCTGTTGTTTAACAGAAGATATAATGAAAATAAACTATTAAATTAGAATCTTATGTTGATTCTAATTTTGGAAAAGAAAATAAATCATTGAATTTATTTTCAAGAGAATCTTGTATGATTCTAACGTTGCAAGGAAAATAAATCTTTGAATTTATTTCCATAAGAATCAAGTATGATTCAATTTTTGTAAAAGGAAATAAATCATTAAATTTATTTCTATGCTAGAATCATGCGCTGATTCTAACTTGTTAAGAAAAATAAATCATCGAATTTATTTCCGTAAGAATAAAATATGATTAAATTTGTGTAAAAGGAAATAAATCATTAACTTTATTTTTGTACTAGAATCAAGCGTTGATTCTAACTTGTTAAGAAAAATAAATCATTGAATTTATTTCCGTAAGAATTAAATATGATTCAATTTGAGTAAAAGGAAATAAATCATTAAATTTATTTTCTGTACTAGAATCATGTGTTGATTCTAACTTGTTAAGGGAAATAAATCGTTGGATTTAATTTCGTGAGAATCTAGAATGATTTAACCTTGAAATAAATTGGTGAATTTATTTTGAAAAAAAAATAACTCAAATTTATTATCAAGTATGATTTTATTTTGGGAATAAATTGGTGAATTTATTTCAGAAAGTAACATTGATTACCAAATTCAGAGCACTGAATATGACTGAGGTCTCGAATCAAAGCATAGAAGAACTTGGTTCTCTATGTCAAAATTAAATTCTTAAAGCCTATTTTTATGCATACTATGAAGTGCACAGTGTTTAAAAATGGCTAAAGAATTGAGAGGGTCGTTGGACCATAAATGGAAGTTTCCAAATTGTTGTGAATCAACGGTAGTGATTCCGATTGATCATTCATGCTTGGAATGATTTCAAGAATAGAATCCATAAACGATGATTGAAAGGAAATTTAAAAATGCATGTCTAGGATTGGCTCTTTGAGAGACTTGGTATTTAAGCGTGCCTAGTGCACCACCTCTCTTTCATAAGTTACCTACCTGGTGCATTGTTTATTATTGTTCTTTCTATTAATACCGTGTGAACTTTTGTTTTGAGTTTAGTTTACTAAATTTCCATCGTCAAACAAAAGTTAGAAATTATATTTCTGTTTCTAGTTTTAGTCTTTGACTAAATTTATGACGTTTAACAGATTCATAATGCTTGGTTTTGGATTGTGTCTACGTGACACAATGGAAAAATCAGTGAAATTTATTGGAAAGAATTTCATACTTGGCAACAAAAGATGTTGCATAATTGACCATGATAAATCTGGTTAAATATCTAAAGGATGATCCTCCTATTATTATAGAGGAAAAGGTAAATATTGTTACCACCTTCAAATGTTACTAAGATAAATATTATCATGGAAAACGTAGTAGAAGTTTAAAACGACTTCAAACCGTAAATTGGACAGTGTGTTCAAGAAACAAAATTTCATAGAAAAAATGCTTCAATTGCCATAAGATGAGGAACAAGTCTTCGGACTATAGACTTCCAAACGAGGGCAATATTATTGCCATAACAATTAATATGGCAACATATTGGTTGAAGGAATATGTTTATTACATTCATTGATGATAGCACAAAAAAATGTCATGTGCATTTACTTAAAAGTAAAAGTGAAAATTGTTCTCTATGAGCATGATGTTGAATCTCAAACTTAATTAAAAGTTTAAGATGAGGAGAAGCTCTATATGAGTAACGTTGGTACTATAATGTGCCTAACATGTGGGGGAAGTTATTCTATAAGCTAATTACCTTTTAAACAAGATTCCCCTTAATTAAAGAGACTATACACCATATAAGTTATGGAAGGTAATTAAACCTTCCTACAACTACTTGAAAATGTGGGGGTGTCTTACAAAAGTAATGACCCCATTACTAAAGCAATTGAGAATAGATCCTTAAATATGGTCGATTGTATTTTCATTGGCTATATAAAATATAGCAATGTATATCGATTTCTTGTGTATGAATCGAAGAACCCTAAGATTCACAAGTATACGATAATGGAAGCAAATGATACATTTTCTTTAAAAATGTATTCCCTTGTAAAGCTAGGGAAGTTGGTCAAAGTTCAATGAAACAAACTTCGGAGATTATCGATAAAGATGACTCAAATGATCAACAAGGTTTTGAGCTTGAAATAGAGCCACAAAGAAGTAAACGAGCAAGGGTATAAAAATTCTTTGGATCATTTTTCTAAACTTTATGCTAGAGGTTGAATCTAAAATGTATAATGATGTTATACATTCATCTGAAGGCACCTTATGGAAAGATGCCATTAAGAGTGAAATTGATTCTTTCATTCAAAACTATACGTGGGGAATTAGTGGATCTTTCTCCGTGAATTAAACCACTAAGTTTTGAATGAATTTTCAAACGGAAAATGAAAGTAGATGGAACAATTGATAAGTGTAAGGCCATATTGGTAATAAAAGGTTACCAAATGTCTTGACTATTTCGATACATAATCTAATGTATCAAGGATAACCTCCATAAGTATGATATTTACAATTGTCACTTTGCGAAATCTAGACGTACATCGAATAGTTCTTAAAAGAGCTTTTCTAAATGAAGATCTTGATGAAGAAATATACATTGAACAACCTGAGGGTTATGTAGTTTCAAGTCAAGAGAGAAAAATATGTAGATTGGTGAAGTCCTTGTATAGACTTAAACAAGCACCAAAGTAAAGACATGAGAAATTCGATAATGTCATGATGACAAACGACTTCAAGATAAATGAGTGTGACAAATGTGTATATGTCAGAACTACTAACATTGGATATATTGTTCTATGTTTGTATGTTAATAACATATTCATTGTTGGAAGCAACAACAAAATGGTAAACATACCAAAGACTTGTCAAATTCAAGATTGACATGAAAAATATGAGATTAACATATTTGATTTTGGGCATCCAAATCAAACGATCACTTGAAGGTCTCATATTGACGTAGTCAAACTACGCGGGCAAGAGAAGTTTGGAAAGGATGTTTCCGGCATAGCCATAACTCCAATAAATACATGCAAACTTTTGTTCAAGACCAAAGACCAAAGTGTTGACCAAGTAGATTCAATAGACCAGATATTGTTTCTACTGTGAGCAGTTCAAGTAGATTCACAAGCAATTCAAGTGAAAATCACTGGAAAGCAATTGTGAGGGTATTGAGATATCTTAGATATACTCGAGATTATGAATTACATTATTCCAAAGATTCTTCTATTTAGAAGGATACTCCAATGCGATTGGATATCTGATATTCAAGATATCAAAGGCATAAGTGGATATGTCTTCACTTTGGGAGGAGGAACCGTGTCATGGAAATCCTTAAGAAAAATGGTTATAATCAAGTCCATAATAGAATCTGATTTTGAAGTTCTAGACAAGTCTAGAAAAGAAGTCGAATGACTTTAGAAATTTCTTGGAGGATATTCCTGAACGACCAAAGCCAATGCCCACAATAGGTAGGACATAGAGCTTTGTGTATAATGGTAAGTCGAGACATATGCGTTGTCGACATAATACCGTTAGACAACCGATCTCAAACGAAGTTATCTCTATTGATTTTTTAAATCAAAGAATAATGTTGTGAATCCATTAACCAAAGGGTTAAATTGAGATCAAGTTGAGAAAACATCGAAAGGAATGAGACTAAAGCCCATGTAAATTTAAGGTGCTATGTGAAGGAAAACCCTACCTAGTTGACTGGAGATCCTAAGATCTAGGTTCAAAGGGACAACCTAATTGCATAGACCTGTGCGGTCACTGTAGGGGCTCTTATCCCCAAGTCCATTCTTATGATGTAAACGGTGATCAAAGTGGTTTAGGCTAAGCAATGCTTTTAATGACCATTGTGTGCTTTTGTGAGTCAAGCAACATAAGTCACCTATGTGAGAGTGAAGTGGGACTGCTTCAATGAGACTATTGGGCATAGTTCTTTCAAACTCTTGCAGAACTAGGCGATGTCCACGGCTATATGGACATACCCATGAGAACTAATACTCTTGCCATAGAGGTAGTTGTGTGAAGTATATCATCGTTTACACAAACGACAGAACAGTTCAAGGGCATTACGTCTACTGGTCAGCTAGTAAAGTAAATATACTTTCACAAGGGAAGGTTCAAGGGTGCTCACCTACCTATCCTATGCAGCTATCGATCGTAGAATCTATCACCACATCGAGTCAAAATATTTTTGATTAAATCAATTTCATTCATGTGGGGGATTATTGGAAAAAATTGATAATTTTGGAGCTTTGAATAAGAAATTGATTCAAATGTTGTTGAGGAAAATGTGGAACCAATTGTTGGTTCGTAAATGTGCAGACGTGCACGACGTGGGTAACGCAAATGTCTGAACCGGTCTGGACCTTCGTGGGCTTGCAGATATTTTGACCCAAATTTGAAATGAATTTTCCTCAAATAAAAGCATAAATTTGCCAAATTTTATATTGGAATTAAAAGGGTAAATATTAGAAGTTACCTTTAATTCAGATAATAATTTTAGAAATTGCTTTATAGGAAAATCAATTTATTCTCAATATTAAGTGCTCCATTAGGTCAAAATTTCTACTTATACCCTCATGACAATCCTATAAATAGGGAGTAAAGCTTCTAGGTTTACAACCAACAAAAACCACAGAAATTTTTTATTGTTTTACTCTGTGGATTTTACAAGTGGTTTTCGGTGATAGGCGAAGGCATGGGTCGGTTCGTGATCTCCATAGTAGTGCAACTGTGGTTGATCTTATGTTGTTGTATCCTGGGAGACAGACGACCAATGAACTCGAGCACAATAGGAGTGGCCGAAAATCTGTATTAAGGAAACTGCGTTCGTGCAAGCCTCAACACGTTTCTTTTGGTTCCAAATCGATTTTATTTTTATATTGTTGTATTGTTCTTATTTTTGTACTGTTCGTTAAATAATATTATTCTATTTTATTATTTATTCTTGGATTAACGCTTATTTTCTAACACAGAACATTTACAAACTGTTTTTATTGGAATTATTGTTGTCTGAATCTGATAAGCGAAAATAATCATAGTGGCTGTCAAGTGCTGTAAATTTCCTAGAAAAGGCAGAAAAGAGTGCTTCTTTATACATACATTCACCACAAGGATTTATGGCCTGCGTTTCAGCATCTGCTCTGCTCTAGTGTGACTTCCACCTCACCCATTGCTGGCCTTTCATTTACCTTGCGGTGGACACTAGAGGTGGCAATCGGATCATTCGGTTCGGGTTCGGTTCGGATCGTTTCAGTTCGGGTCATTTCGGGTCTATCTAGAGTCGGTTTAGATTCGGCTCGGGTCGGTTCGGTTCGGGTTCGGGTCTAATTTGGATTTGTGATGAGTCGTATTCGGTTCGGGTATTGGATCGGGTCAAAATCGGATCGGTTGTTTTCGGGTCGGGTCAATATCGGATCGGTCGCTTTCGGTTCGGGTCAAAATCGGGTCGTTCGAGTCGCTTTCAGTTCGGGTTAAAATCGAGTCAATTTCGGGTCGGGTCAACATTTAAATTTCGGGTCAATTTGATTTGAGTTGGGTTAAAGGTTTGAGGTTTAGTATTTATGGTTCAATTTAGAGTTATTGGTGTATGAGATTAATTCTGATTCAACTTGTCAATCTATGCATTTGAATTTGATTAAATATTTAAATCAAAGCTTCATGTATCCATATAATTTTTTTGTATGATTATATTAAATCAAAGTTTATAATAATAATAATAATAATAATAATAATAATAATAATAATAATAATAATAATAATAATAATAATAATAATAATAATAATGTCTGAAATGAATTAATTTATTAAACTTAAGATCTAATTGAACTAACTAAAATCTAAAAGCATAAATCACGAAAATAATTAAAAATAATTTTAAAACTAAATGTAAAATTTCAATTAAATTAATCTAAATCGAAACTCAATTAAATCAAAAAAAATAGAAAGACAATTGGTAAAAATAGAGAGGGAAAAAACAAAATTTTGGAGGGAAATAAGCCACCAATTTTTTAAGCTAGATTGAAAAAGAAGAAGAAAAAGACAATTGGAAAAAATAGAGAGAGAAAAGACAAAATTTTGGAAGGAAATAAGCCACCAATTTTTTAAGCTAGAGATTAATTACTTTTTAGGTCATGTTGCATTTAAAATGTTACATTTTAGTCAACTTTAAGTTTTAGTTTAATTTAATTTAGTCACAAGTATTCTCACGGTTTAGACTTCGGATATAGAAATCCCCTCCCCGTAGTGATATTTAGTCTCTAAAAATTTATTTTTAGTTGAAATTGACTAATCTTTGTAATTTAGTCTATTAATTTAATATATTGATATTTTCGTTCATTTTAATTTCAAAGATTTAATTTTTAGCCAAAATTGACCCCTATTTATATGGTATAATTACAAAATTGATCATTGGACTCTCAAATTTCTCCACTTCCAAATTGTCAATTTAGTCTACAATTTCAATTTTATGATGAAATTATAAAATTGGTCACCAAGATCTCAAATTTCTGTACTTCATTTTATTATTTATTATATTGTTAACAATAGATATTCGGGTCAAAATCGGGTTAAAATCGGGTCGATATTCGGTTCAGCTTTCGGTTCAGTTTTCGGTTCGAGTAGCATTCGGTTCAGGTCTATTCGGTTCAGGTCTATTTCAGTTCGGGTCCATTTCGGTTCAACAAAAAATTTCGGTTCGGTTCGGTTTGGTTCGGATTTCGGGTCAACTTCGAATCATCATGTTCGAGTCAAAATCAAGTTTCGATTCGAGTAATTCGGTTCGGGTTTCGGGTCTCGGGTCAAGTTTGCCAGGTCTAGTGGACACAACTAAAAGCAATCTCCAAATACTTGTTCACACATTCTGGATACCCAAAAAAAATGTGAGAATTGTGAGGGAATTTAATTTTAATAACAGAAATTCTGACGGAAGAGAATGGTCAGTAAAATGTTGGTCGAAAATATATTTCTGGCGGAAAAAAGTAGTCCGTCAACAACTTTCTGTTTTTGTCGGTAAATTTCTAACGAAATATTTAAAATTTGTTGGAAAATAATATATATATATATATATATATATATATATATATAACGGCATATTTTATGTTTCCGACGGATTACATATTTTCCGTTAGAAATTAAAAATTTTCCCAAGATTTCTAGCCAAATTTTTTTCATTCCCTCTAAAATTTGAAATTTTAATTTCCAAGATATTACATACATTCCGTTGAAATTTTAAATACTAATTTAAAAAAGAGGGAAAATTTTCCCGGGATTCATATGAAATTTTTTTCATTCCCTCCATTATATATATACGTAGTTCCAAATTAGCTTAACAATGAAGATAATTGTCTTGCTCCTGAACCATCTAGCATTACACCAGCAACAGCAGTACCGGCTATTGATGTTCCAGCTCATGCTCCAGAAAAATCTACTGCGCCTGAACGTATAATTTTTAGGAATTGTCTTGCTTCTGTAAGCATAACAATAGAAGAACAGATAAGCAAACACACTAACTTTATGAGTTAGAACCTTTTAGGGATTAAACCTTCCAAGAGACAAACTTTAACAGAAAAAAAATTAATGGAAATAATTAAAGGGAAAATGCAACTCGCGAAGAATGAGAGTTCTCAACCAGCTGAAATGTATTCACCACCGACAAAGCTTCTGATTGCATAGCTGTATAAAAACAAAACCCAATAATAATAACCATGGAAAAGTAAAGAACCTACACAAAGAGGTTCCCTTGCTTCGGCAAGATTTTATCAGCGGAAAGACTGAAGAGACAAAGCAGACGGCATCCGACACAGCAGATAAAACCGTGGTGATGGATAAATCTCGTTATTTCCATTTTCCCTCTCCTCATTTGATCACTTACATAAATGCTTATGCTGGTTAATTTCATGTAGGAAAAGTTGAGTGAAACAAAGGAGTCAGCTGGATAGAAAATGGAAGAGATGAAGGTGAAAGGAGATGATGCCGTAGGAGGGTTTCAGAAACGGTGAGGGTTAAAAGAGCTGATATATATAGAATGATATTTAAAATATCATATTTTATTTTTCTGACCGATTACATCTATTCCGCAAATATTTTTAGGGGAATTTTTTTTAGTTTTCTTCGGATTACATCTTTACTGTTGTAAATTTAAATTTATTTATTTTTAAATGTGGGGAAAGTTTTTCAGAATTTCTACTTGATTCTTTTTCATTCCCCCTATATAAATTTTTTAGTTTCCAAAGGATTACATATATTCCGTCGAAAATTTAAATTATTTTTTAAAAAAGAAATATATATATATATATTACTATTAATTTTAATAACTTAAAAATATCAATCAAATAAATTCAAATAAAGCCATCAATATTTAAATTAAAAAAACCTTCAAAGTTTAAAGCAATTAAAAAGTTCAAAAAACTATATTAATTACAAAATATTAGTAACAATCAATCATTTATATTAATTACACAAATATTAGTAATAATTAATAATTAAATATCATTATAAAATTTTGGATAATTATAATTTAATATCATTACATTTTAATAATATTATAAAGTATGGTCTAAGTTTTATTATTACATAAATATTAGTAATAATGAATAATTTGACATCAATATTAAATTAATTTCAAAATTTTCTTATCGGTTTTTCGGTCAAGATCCAATTTTAAATTTTCGATAATGTTCAAATACTTGAAATAAAAATTAAAAATCTAAAAACATGAGTAGGTTTGAAATATTGATAAATGATAATAAAAGAAAAGATGAAATTAAGAGTAGATCTTTTTAAAAATATTGATAGATCTACATATTCTATCACAAATTTAAAATATCTTTTTTTAAATGAACTTTTTAAAAAATTATCAAATAAAAAATATAAAAATAAACCCTTTATTTATTGTTTAAATTTTTAGTAAAGTCGATAGTAATAAATTGTAATTTCAAGAAGTATTATGTATTTTTTTTGTATATTATATGTTTAAAGTGTGGTATTAATTTTAGATTTTTTTGTAATAAACAAGGTAGTCGTCTTTAAAAATCTCCCTCTAAATCCTAAGGGAGGAAAAGCGCACTAACCTTGTTGTTTTTTCATTGATAAACAAATAAAAGTATAGAAGCATTACAGTTCAACAAAACATCAGATAATATTCAAAGATTTGAAGTAAAATTGGAAAGCTAAAAGTAAATATCGTTTGAAATTCAAGAAGCATTTTCCCGATTGCATTGTTGTGACAACCCCTTCTCGTATCCGAACATCGAATACGAGTTGGTGATGTCACAAACAATTATTTTCCTCCTTTCATTATTTTTTTTAAATAAGTTAAGCATGAGCAGAGCGAGATTGTCAACGAAATATGGCTACTGAAAGGTGTGGACAGTATTTGTGGGAAATCTCTCAACAACCATTCACTCGAAAGGAGTTTGACAGGTGTTTGATCGACACGAGGTGGTGGTGGATGTTTTCATCCCTCGGAAACTGGCTAGGAATGGATCTCGATTTGGGTTTGTGAGAATGGGAAGTCAAGACGATGCTGAGCGGGTGGTAGAACGCTTACATGGTAAATGGATTTATGGTTCACGTATCTCTGTGTTTCTAGAAAAATATGTAGATCGCGATTCGTTTTGGAGACGGAAACAGGACAACACAAGCACAGAGCAGTCGGAACAAGCAGGGAATCTGCGATCTAAAGTCCCGTTGAAGCAGCGATCAGAGGAGGAGGTCAATCACTGCAATACATTTGATTACTCAGTGCAAGGGTTTATGGCGGCCGATAAGTTGGAAATTCTGCATAATTGTGCAGTTGGATGGTGCAAGGTGCCATGGAGTATTAAGGAACATGTAGCGAGACTGCATTTGACGGCGGTAGAGAGTTTGTCGATTTTACATATCGTTAGCTCAATGATTCTGGTCATGTTTAAGGATTCATCAACACGTGATAAGGTGATGCAGTTAGAATCAGTACGAGGGTGTTTCTCAAGGTTAGAACAATGGTAACCGGAGCTAGGAATAGGGACGAGGAGGGTTTGGCTCTCGATCAAGGGCGTACCGGTTCATGCATGGTCACAAAACTCATTCGAAAGAATTGCGCATATTTGAGGGAATTTAGTTCGATTAGCGGATGCTACGGAGTCCCCTTAGTTGTTTGAATATAGATGGATGTTAATTGAAACATCAATTATGTCGTGCATCGATGGTAAGGTAAAACTGGAGGTGGACGGTGTGTGCTTCCCTCTTCTCGTTAAAGAACTTAATACATTTGGACCTTGGATGGAGTGTGAGTGTACGGTGGTGTTGTCTGATGATGATGAGACTGATTCATCGACATCGGGATCGGATGGGAGGACGGCGCGTTTGGGTGATGATTGCCATTTGAAGGCGGTAGGGAATTTAGAACCTGTCGGGGTCCAAGCTTCTTTGGAGCGGACGGAGCAATGGCATTGCAATCACTTTTAAGAAGTGAGTCAACGGTTGGACCACATTGATGTCATCCAGGATGAGCTTGGCTCGAAGGGGGCACCGGAGATGAAAGAGGTGCAAGAAGGGAATTTTGCGAGTTCGATGGATGAGTAGGGCTTCAATAGGGCAGTGGGCGAGGCTGGGAAGAGTCCTACATTAGACAATCAAGTTGAGGTGAATTGTTCGCATTCGGCTAGGAGTCTGCCATTGGATTTGGATGCAAACATTGTGGAGTTGGTTGAGCCAACTTCAACTACCATGGACTTGGTGGATAAAGATTTTTCAGACGTTACTGCGATAACATATAAGGTTTGCTCAGGAGATCAGCTGCTTCGTACAGATATTGCAAACCAAAATTCCCCTCTTTGGATTAATGGTTGAAAAACAAAATCTATCAATCTCCTTTCGGGAGTTCCTATGATGCGAAAAGCTGGTAGGGGTGATGAGTTCTCAAATTTGTCATGTTTCACTTGCTAATTTTCTAATTATTGTGACTTCTTGCTGCTTAATACATATTGTTTTCATTACATTTGTGTAGGGGGTCCAATTCTGGAAATAGCAGTGAAAATGGAGCATTTCTGTAGTTTTTTTATTATCCTGTCATGACCGGCATCATGGGCACGACACCAGGCACGACGCGTCTGACGTGGCAGTGACATGACAGTGACGTGGCAACTTCTAGAAGCTCCTGGAATGTTCCGGAAGAAGAATCCGATCAGATTATCAGCTTTTATCCATATTAGTTTTATTTTGAATTTTAATCAAACATTTGAATTTGAATTATTATTTCTTATCTCTTATCTTTGTAAATCTAAAGCCTATAAATACCAACCTTTGGTGAAGGCTTAAGATCATCTTCCAGTTTTAGAGTCTTTTTATCTTTGTAAACATTTCTAGCTTTAAATCCAAGTTCATTTTACTTTATTTCTTATTCTATTTTTATGCAATTCAATTGTTTTTCTAAAATCAAGTTAAGTATGATAACCAATATCATGCTTAGCTAAATCCTATAAGCCAAGAACCAGCCAAGTCAATTCGATTCGTGAGAATTGAACTTGCTTAAATTCTTTTGGGGAATACATTTTTATCTTTCTGTTTAGATAGTTTGGCAATCGGCCTTACTAAAGTTTTTAATCGTTTTTCAAATAAAAAAGAGCTCTTTGGTCTGAATTCGCTTAAAAACACAGTTGGGAGGAAGGATCGGCCTGTGGCAAATTTCGACTTCCTGTGAATACTCTTAGCGGCGGTCTGCTAAGGAAAGATAAAATCAGAAGCGATTCTATTTTTAGACAATTTCTGAGTCGGGTTTTTCCTGCTTTATTCTAAAACTTTAACGGCGATAGTCGTGGTTGATTTATTTAAGAACTGTCTTTCGAAGATAGACTTGGGAGGATTGGTTACTCGAGAGAAGAACAAGTTACGACGGGTTGGGCCTCGTAGACTGTAACCGACATGATCCCCGAAATAAAAATCTATTTCAATGATCGAAAGAATTGACGGAGCTGGTTCGAGGCTGATTTGCACACTTGGTTTTTCTTACTACTTTTAATTCTTTTTCTTTATTTTATTACTTCACCAAAGATCATATCACCCCCTCTTTTATTTCTTGCTTTTACAGATATTCCTGGGAATTTAGATTCAACAAATTCAAGTCAACAATTCCAACTAATCTCCCTGCGGATCGACCCTCTTTCACTATACCTATTCAATTTCTTTATTTTATTTATTGTTGAAAGAGGATTAATATATATTTATTTTTGACCGGTTAACGACGACTTGTCAAAATTGGCGCCGTTGCCGGGGAGATTTATTTTCGGCAATTATTGACTGATTTTTGTTTTATTTTATGACCAGGAAGAACCCGGGTATTTTAGCTCCATACAACCCGGAAATTGAAGCAAGCACTCGTAGAACTCACGGCGAAACACATCGACGAAAGAAGCAACAAAGCACACGACAATCCGAACATGAATCCACTTCCGAGACCACACCAATCGACGAACTTACACAAGAACCAGAACCGATGGCAGATCAAACAATTCGAGAGCTGAACGCAGCCCCTACCGTGCAACAACCACTATGCATCGCTTTTCCTCAAGGCGATACTCTTTTCCAACTCAAAACGGGCCTAATTCACCTATTACCCACCTTTAATGGCCTCCCTACTGAAAGCCCACATAAACACCTCGCCGAATTTCACATGGTGTGCAGCAGCATGAAACCAGAAGGAGTTTCAGAGGATCAGATAAAACTAAGGGAATTTCCTTTTTCTTTAGCCGGAATGGCTAAAGAATGATTATTTTATTTACCTCCGAATTCTATTAATACATGGCTTGATCTTTCTCGTGTTTTCCTTGACAGGTATTTCCCTGCAGCAAAAGCGACTGAACTTAGGCGAAGCATTTTGAGTATCCAACAAATACACGACGAATCCCTATATGATTATTGGGAAAGGTTCAAGAAGCTATGCGCAAGCTGTCCGCAACATGGCTTATCCGAACAGACACTCCTTCAATACTTATATGAAGGAATGTTACCGATGGACAAAAAGATGGTAGATGCAGCAAGCGGTGGCGCGCTCGTTAACATGACTCCTACTGCAGCGAGAACATTAATCTCCACAATGGCTGCAAACTCGCAGCAATTTGGTTCCACAAGTGAACTCAGCCGACGGGTTCACACAGTAAGCACAATTTCATTAGAGAATAAAATTGATAATTTGACTAATATTGTGTATTCTCTTGTTTCAGGGGAGATAAAAGCTGCTAAGGTATGCGGAATATGCACTATGCCAGATCACGCAACCGACTTATGCCCATTGTTATGAGATACGTTTGGTGCCCAAGTTAACGCCATACACAACTTTCCCGGACCTCCCCAAAGACCATATAACCCACATAGCAATACATTCAATCCCGGTTTGAGAGATCACCCAAACTTGAGCTACGGTAATCAGAACCCGAATTACCAACCTAGGCAACAACCCCCTACAAAAACCAAGCACCCCAAAAATCCTCGCTTGAGTCTATTGTTGAGAGATTGACAGTTTCGCAGGAAAAATTCCAAACCCAAACACAATCCCACCTCCAACAAATCGACAAACAAATAAGCCAACTAGCTCAAGCCGTTAGCCGTATAGAATCCCAGGGAAAGTTACCATCCCAAACCGAAACCAACCCAAGGGAAAACGTTAGTGCGATAACTTTGCGTAGTGGAACAGTGATAACGCTTAAACCGCCCAAGCAAGATGAGCAAAAATCCGACGAGCAAGGCAGCTCTCCAAAGGACCACAACAAAAAGTCTCCACCCATTGCAAGTAACTCTAAACCCAATATTTCTGTTTCTACTTACGAACTTGTTCCTCCTTTTCCAGGTAGATTGGCGAAACGAGATAAAAAGGAGGAAGAGAAGGAAATTTTGGATATATTCAAAAAAGTGGAAATCAACATTCCACTTTTGGATGTTATTCGGAAGGTCCCTAAGTACGCAAAATTTTTGAAAGATCTATGCACAAACCGAAGGGGATTGTCTGGGAATGAAAAAGTTAACCTTGGTGAGAACGTTTCGGCTATTCTTCAAAGACCATTGCCGCCAAAGTACAAGGATCAAGGTATGTTTGCGATTCCTTGTAAAATTGGGAATGTTGGGATAAAAAGAGCGATGTGCGATTTAGGCGCGTCAATCAACGTCATGCCGTTAAGCATCTACAACAAAATTTCGACTGAACCTTTGAAGGAAACGCGAGTGACGGTTCAACTAGCTGATCGTTCAGTTATCTACCCCAAGGGAGTACTAGAAAACGTGTTGGTACAGGTAAAAAATCTTATTTTCCCTGCTGATTTTTATATAATTGACATGGAAAATGATCGCATCAACAACAGATCCGAAATTTTGCTTGGCCGACCTTTCCTATCAACCGCGCATACAAAGATCGATGTCCGCGACGGCATCTTAACTATGGAATTTGATGGGGAAGTAGTTAAATTTGATATGTATAAAGCTATGAAGTATCCTGATTCGGTCGCAAGTTTAAATTTCGTTGATATTATAGATCCGTTAGCTGATGATTTGATCGAAACTGATTTGTGTTATGACTTTTGTAGGGAATTCGCGGTTCTCGACGATGAAAATATAGGCGAAATCATTTCAACTCTTTCTTCCCTTTCCGATTTTCGATTAATTCCAACTCGATCTAAACATTTTCCCTCAATTTTGCAGGAACCAAAGCCAAAATTAGATCAATTCAATTATATATTTTTAGGCGACAATCAAACTTTTCCAATCGTCATCTTGAGAAAGTTGTCCCATCGGGAAGGAGGTAGGAGCTTAGTTGTTGTTTTGCGCACACATAAAAAGATGAATGAAGGCGTTAAAACGACGAGGGATGGACATTACCGTTTGTTTGAAGAACTTGCTTTTGAAGAACAAAAAATTTGGCAAAGGTCGTCGAGCTAAACGACGTTAAACAAAGCGCTAAATGGGAGGCAACTCATTCTTTCCATTTTTTTTCTTCTTTTCGTTAATCTTGATTTTCTGTTTTAAATTTTTAGCTTTGTTTTTCTTTTAATTTTTAGCTTAATTTTGGTTTCATTCCAGACTTCCAGTGAAGGGAATTATCAAGCAAAAAGCTGCAAAATTTCGTTGGGTGAAGTGTGTCGTTTCATTAAAAATGGTGCACGTTATCATGCGGAGCACGTTAACAATTTGGTGCAGGTTAGCCGAACCCCCTCTTTGAAATTTTATCGCATAAAAAAATATTTTTCCCTAAATCCCCCCATTTCGTCTCCTTCCTTTTCCCCACCCGCATCATCTTCTTCACTTCATTGCCACAAAAACTCTTTCCCCATACCTTCCTGCTCGGCTAAAAATAAGCCCCCACCTTGATCGTCGGAAAAATTTGCACCCCAATCACTGTCGTTCGCGATTTTCTCCAGCATCTAGACAGAGCAGTCAACACCCCCCTCGATCCCCATCTTCCCCCTTTCTGATAGCCCCCTACCCAAACCATCCATGGTCCGAACCCGATGACAAGGGAGAGAAGCATCCCCTAAACCGGCTACTGTTCAACCCACCGTCCTTGGAGTTGGCGGACGGCGCCGCCTTACGCAGAAACACACCATGTCCCCGCACCCCAATCGTCAGCCGCCATTTGCATCTCTCCAATAGCACCGCCGGTTCAAAGCCCTCTGCCGCCGCTGATTCGAGCCACTCACAGTGCACCTTTCCCATCAACTCACTCTACATCTACGGGGAGTATCTTTTGCCCTTATTTTCTCTTTATTTCCTTAATTTTTTCTGAATTGGGGCAATTCATTTAAGTGAGGGGGAGGGTGCAACAACGCCACTTGTCCTATGCTTGTTTGATAATATGTTTGACTTTGATTAAACTTGAGATGAACTTTTCTTGCCATTACATGTTATCTAGCATATTGTACTTGCTCTAGTACTTATGAGTGATTGAATTGGAGCATTTTTTATAATCAAATGATATGGGTAATCTGCAGCTTGACATTTTCTTTTAATTACTCTTGATTGTGTTGATTAGATTTCTCGCTTAGCTTAATCAAACTTAGCCCAATTTTGTGAGACTTTGAGCCTTGAGCATGCATTCTTCATATTATGCTCATTTCTTTTGCTTGAGAGTGTCATCTTGAATTTTAGGAATCTAGAACTTGTGACTTGCTTACGATTCGAGACTACACTAAGAACGAGGTGCTTTAAAATGATTTAGGCATTAGGCTTTAACCTCTTCCATCCCTTTCATTTTAATTTACCCTTTCTCATCGCCTAGTGAACCTTTGTTAGCCTTACACCCCATTTTTTTTGGCTTAACCCTCAACCAAACTTTTTGATTGATCAAATGCTAGAAATTGTATTGCTAGACAAAAAAAGGGGCTGCAATTCGAATAAAGGGCAGAATTTTTCCAAAAAAAATGAAAAAAGAAAAAAAAAAACAGAAATAAAGGAAGCAATTGCTTCGAAAAAAGAGAGAAAAAAAGAAAGAAAAAGTTTCGAAAAACTGAAAAGAAAAAGAAAAATAAACTATTTGCTTGCCCATTTTAGCTCCTTTTTAATGTCTTCATTGTTGTATGTTTGAAATATCTTGCATTGATCATCCTCTTTTTTTCTTCCCATCTTTCTATCCTTTTTCTAAACCCACATTACACCTTGAATAAAAGACCTAATGATTTTTGCACTTCGATTCTAATAAAGTACTGGAGGATTGAACTTGTTACAAGCTTATGGAAACCTTTGTTCATACATGACTTTGAGTGTTTCTACTTCAAATTTACCTTTAAAACACTTTGAGTGCTCTTGAGTGTATCTTGGTGAGGATTAAGACTAGGCTAAGATTTGATTAATGCTTGATAGGTAATTGAAAGGGACAAGGGCTGCTCTTTGCTTGTATTTATTTGGATTGATTATGTTTCTTTCATGAAGCTCCTTTTGCGCTAGAACTCTTACGATTCTGTTTGATGTTTGTAATGGCTTGAAAAATGCATTATTGGGTTTATGCTAATTCGAACATACTTGAGGACAAGTATGAGACAAGTGAGGGGGAATCTGATGAGTTCTCAAATTTGTCATGTTTCACTTGCTAATTTTCTAATTATTGTGACTTCTTGCTGCTTAATACATACTGTTTTCATTACATTTTGTGCAGGGGGTCCAATTTTGGAAATAGCAGTGAAAATGGAGCATTTCTGCAGTTTTTTTATTATCCTGTCATGACCGGCATCATGAGCACGACACCAGGCACGACGCGTCTGACGTGGCAGTGACATGACAATGACGTGGCAACTTCTAGAAGCTCCTGGAATGTTCCGGAAGAAGAATCCTATCAGATTATCAGCTTTTATCCATATTAGTTTTATTTTGAATTTTAATCAAACATTTGAATTTGAATTATTATTTCTTATCTCTTATCTTTGTAAATCTAAAAGCCTATAAATACCAACCTTTGGTGAAGGCTTAAGATCATCTTCCAGTTTTAGAGTCTTTTTATCTTTGTAAACATTTCTAGCTTTAAATCCAAGTTCATTTTACTTTATTTCTTGTTCTATTTTTATGCTATTCAATTGTTTTTCTAAAATCAAGTTAAGTATGATAATCAATATCATGCTTAGCTAAATCCTTAAAGCCAAGAACCAGCCAAGTCAATTCGATTCGTGAGAATTGAACTTGCTTAAATTCTTTTGGGGAATACATTTTTATCTTTCTGTTTAGATAGTTTGGCAATCGGCCTTACTAAAGTTTTTAATCGTTTTTCAAATCAAAAAGAGCTCTTTGGTCTGAATTCGCTTAAAAACACAATTGGGAGGAAGGATCGGCCTGTGGCAAATTTCGAATTCCTGTGAACACTCTTAGCGGCGGTCTGCTAAGGAAAGATAAAATCAGAAGCGATTCTATTTTTAGACAATTTCTGAGTCGGGTTTTTCCTGCTTTATTCTAAATACTTTAACGGCGATAGTCGTGGTTGATTTATTTAAGAATCGTCTTTCGAAGATAGACTTGGGAGGA
Organism: Hibiscus tridactylites; assembly: GCA_958450335.1. Taxonomy (NCBI): domain Eukaryota; kingdom Viridiplantae; phylum Streptophyta; class Magnoliopsida; order Malvales; family Malvaceae; genus Hibiscus; species Hibiscus tridactylites. The sequence continues at coordinate 55,962,094 of OY288287.1, read as the reverse complement.
TTGGTTACTCGAGAGAAGAACAAGTTACGACGGGTTGGGCCTCGTAGACTGTAACCGACATGATCCCCGAAATAAAAATATATTTCAATGATCGAAAGAATTGACGGAGCTGGTTCGAGGCTGATTTGCACACTTGGTTTTTCTTACTACTTTTAATTCTTTTTCTTTATTTTATTACTTCACCAAAGATCATATCACCCCCCTCTTTTATTTCTTGCTTTTACAGATATTCCTTGGAATTCAGATTCAACAAATTCAAGTCAATAATTCCAACTAATCTCCCTGCGGATCGACCCTCTTTCCCTATACCTATTCAATTTCTTTATTTTATTTATTGTTGAAAGAGGATTAATATATATTTATTTTTGACCAGTTAACGACGACTTGTCAAGGGGTAGACCGCGTAAACAGATTTCGAAATAGCAAGTTTCGACGCAGGTTGTGAACGCCTCTATATCCGACTCGAATTTCCAGAATCAACATCAATTTTTACCTAGAGAAATTGCGGCGACACTGTCTTTGGGCAGTATAGTCGGGGTAAAGACCGTGAGGTGCGAAGAAGACATTAGAAAGGGTCTCACATGCATTTTTTCCGAGGAGAAGCGTGGTCTGTGAGGATGAGTGTAGTGTCGTGGAACGTTAGAGGGTTAGGTTCATCTTTGAAATGCAGGGCGGTGGGTGATGTAATTAAAAAACAAAGAGCGGATATGGTGATGCTTCAAGAATCAAAGTTAAAGGAAGTGTCCTCGTTATTGGTTGCGAGTCTATGGGTGTCCGACAGATATGAGTTTATTTTTTCACCTTCGATAGGTGCCTCGGGGGGCCTGATTACAGTATGGGAAGGCTCCCGTTTTCGTCTATCTGCGGTGGAGGTGGATCGTTATTTTATTCTTCTATAGGGGAAATGGTGCGCTGAGGATTTGAACTGTTGTATACTGAATATTTATGCCACGTGCGATGTGTCGCACAAAATCTATTGTGGCAGCGTCTTGGAGATTTAATTATGAATCTCCCAGGTCCTTGGTGCCTTGCGTGCGATTTCAATTCGGTGAGATGGTTATCGGAACGTGCTGGGTGCAGCTCGGTTGTGTCAGGTATAAAAGCTTTTTCTGAATTTATTGATTCTTCTGGACTTGTCGATTTGCCGTTGAAAGGGAAACAATATACTTGGTTTGGAAGGGGTTTTCGTCGGAGTCGTATAGATAGGTTTTATTTATCGTCAGCTTGGGTTGATGCTTTTTCCAGTATTGATCAGTTTTCTTTGCCTAGAGGGGTCTCGGATCATAAGCCGTTGTTGTTGTTATGTGATGATCAAGATTGGGGACCTCGCTCATTTCGTTTTATTAACTGTTGGTGATAAGTTCTCAAATGTGACATACTTCATTTGCTATTTTTCTAGTTATTAGGACTTCTTATTGCTTAATACATGCTGTTTTTGTTATATTTTGTGCAGGGACCCAATTCTGGAAATAGTAGTGAAAAAGGGGCATTTCTGCAGTTTTTATTATTATTCTGTCATCACTAGCATCGTGGGCACGACACGTCTGACGTGGCAGTGACGTGGCAACCTCTAGAAGATCTTGGAATGTTTCGAGAGAAGATCCGATCAGATTATCAGTTCTATCCGTTTGGTTTTATTTTGAATTTTAAAAACATTTAAATTTGAATTGTTATTTTGATTTTCTTATCTCTTATCCTTGTAATCTAAGCCTATAAGTACCAACCTTTGGTGAAGGCTTAAGATCATCTTTTTAGCTTTGAGTATTTTTTTCTTTTCCTTCTTAAACATTTTTATAGCTTTAATTCAAGTTCTTTTCCTTTATTTTCTTGTTTTGTTTGTTTTATGCCATTTAATTACTTTTCTAAAATCAAGTTAAGTATGATAATCAATATCATCCTTAGCTAAATCTTTTAAGCCAAGAATCAGCCAAGTCAATTCGATTTGTGAGAATTGAACTTTGCTTAAATTCTTTTGGGAAATCATTTTTATCTTTCTGCTTAGATAGTTTGGCAATCGGCCTTACTAAAGTTTTTAACCATTTTTCAAATCAAAAGGGCTCGTTGGTCTGAAATCGCTTAAAAACACAGTTGGGAGCAAGGATCGGCCTGTGGCAATTTCGACTTCCTATGAACACTCTTAGCGGTAGTCCGCTAAGGAAAGATAAAATCAGAAGTGATTCTTTTTAGACAATTTTTTAGTCGGGTTTTTCCTGCTTTTAATCTAAATATTTTAACGGCGATAAACGTGATTGATTTATTTAAGAACCATCTTTCAGAGATAGACTTGGGAGGATTAGTTACTCGAGAGAGAAACAAGTTACGACGGGTTGGGTCTCGTAAATTGTAACTGACATGATCCCCGAAATAAAAATCTATTTCACTGATCGAAAGAATTGAAGGAACTGGTTCGAGGCTATTTCACATACTTGGTTTTTCTTATTCTTTTTACCTCTGCATTTAAATCTTGCTATTTCATTTTCATCCAATATCAGATCACTCCCCCCATTTTATTTACTTATTCTACAGATATTCCTGGAAGTAGTAATCGAAGCAGCCTTCAGTCAATAATTCCAGCTAATCTCCCTGCGGATCGACCCTCTTTCCCTATATCTACTTAATTTCTTTATTTTATTATTTGTTGAAAGAGGTTAATTTATTTATTTTTGACTGGTTAAACGACGACTTGTCAAAATTGGCGCCGTTGCCGGGGAGATTTACTTTCGGCACTTTTGACTGATTTTGTTTTTTATGACCAGGAAAAACCCGGGTACTTTAGCTCCATACAACCCGGAAATCGAAGCAAACACTCGTAGAACTCACGGCGAAACACTTCTACAAAAGAAACAACAACAAAGCACACGATAATCCGATCAGGAACCCACTTCCGAAACTACATCAGTCGAGGAACCTACACATGAACCAGAACCGATGGCGGACCAAATGATTCGACAACTAAATGTCACCCCTACTTTGCAACAACCACTATGCATTTCTTTTCCTCAAGGCGATACCCCCTTCCAGCTCAAAACAGAATTAATCCACCTACTCCCTACTTTTAATGGCCTCCCTACTGAAAGCCCACATAAGCACCTTGCCGAATTTCATATGGTGTGCAACAGCATGAAACCACAAGGGGTCTCAGAGGACCAAATAAAACTAAGGGCTTTCCCTTTTTCCTTAGCCGGAACAGCTAAAGAGTGGTTATTTTATTTACCTCCAATTAATACATGGTCTGACCTCTCTCATGTTTTTCTTGACAAATATTTCCCTGCGGCAAAAGCGACAGATCTTAGGCGAAACATATTGGGAATCTAACAAATGCACGATGAATCCCTATACGAATATTGGGAGAGATTCAAAAAGCTGTGTGCAAGTTTTCCGCAACATGGCTTATCCAAGCAAACACTCCTTCAATACCTATACGAAGGAATGTTACCAATGGACAAAAAGATGGTAGACGCAGCAAGCGGTGGCGCGCTCGTTAACATGACCCCTATTGCAACGAGAACATTAATCTCCACAATGGTTGCTAATTTGCAGCAATTTGGTTCTGCAAGTGAACCCAGCCGACGGGTTCAAACAGTAAGCACAATTTCATTAGAGAATAAGATAGCCAATTTGACTAATATTGTGCATTCTCTTGTTTCAAGGGAGATAAGAGCTGCTAAGGTATGCGGAATATGCACTATGCCAGATCACGCAACCGATTTATGCCCATTGTTGCGGGATACATCTGGTGCCCAAGTTAACGCCATACACAACTTTCTCAAACCTCCCCAAAGACCCTATAACCCACAGAGAAATACGTTCAATCCCGGTTGGAAAGATCACCCAAACTTGAGCTACGGTAATCAGAACCCGAATTACCAACCTAGGCAACAACCTCCCTACCAAAACCAAGCACCCCAAAAATCATCGCTTGAGTCTATTGTTGAGAGATTGACAATTTCAAAGGAAAAATTCCAAACCCAAACACAATCCCATCTCCAGCAAATCGACAAACAAATAAGCCAACTAGCTCAAGCTGTTAGCCGTCTAGAATCCTAGGGAAAATTACCATCCCAAACCAACCCAAGGGAAAACGTTAGTGCGATAACTTTGCGTAGTGGAACAGTGATAACACCTAAACTGCCCAAGCAAGATGAGCAAAAATCCGACGAACCGGGAAACTCTTCGGAACACCAGAACGAAAAATCTCCTTCCACTTCAGGTAATATCAAATCTAAAATTCCTATGTCTACTTACAAACATGTTCCACCTTTTCCAGGAAGATTAGCAGAATGAGACAAAAAGGAGGAGGAGAAGGAAATAATGGAGGTGTTCAAAAAAGTGGAAATTAACATTCCACTCTTGGATGTTATCAGGAAGGTTCCTAAATACGCGAAATTTTTGAAGGACTTATATACAAATCGAAGAAGGTTGTCGGGAAACGAAAGAGTCAACCTTAGCGAGAATATTTCAACCATTTTTCAAAAGTCGTTGCCACCAAAGTATAAGGACCAAGGTATGTTTGCGATTCCCTGTAAAATTGGGAATGTTGGGATCAAAAGAGCTATGTGTGATTTGGGTGCCTCCATCAATGTCATGCCTCTAAGTGTTTATAGAAAGATCTCAATGGATCCATTAAATGAAACTAAGGTAACAGTACAACTGGCTGATAGATCGATTATTTATCCCGAAGGGGTATTGGAAAATATCCTGGTTAAGGTAAACAATCTCATTTTCCCTGCCGATTTTTACATTATTGATATGGAGAATGACCATATAACAATGGATCTGAAATTTTGCTTGGACGTCCCTTTTTATCAACCGCACACACAAAAATCGATGTCTGTAATGGCATTTTAACCATGGAATTCGACGGAGAGGTAGTGAAGTTTGATGTGTATAAAGCTATGAAATATCCTGATTCTGTCACAAGCCTTAATTTTGTTGATATTATAGATCCTTTGGCTAATGATTTTATCGGAACTGATTTGTTTCATGATTTTTGCAGGGAATTGGAAGATCTTAACGACGAAAACTTAGGCGAAACAATATATACTCTTTCTTTAATTTCTAAACTACAATTAACTCCATCACAATCTAAACCTCTTCCATCAATTTTGCAGGCACCTCAACTAGAGTTAAAACAACTCCCACCACACTTGAAATATACATATTTGGGCGACAAAGAAACTCTACTTGTCATCATATCAAGCGAATTGTCGTCGCAACAGGAAGAGGAGTTGATAGCTATATTGAGCATCCATAAAGAAGCGATCGGATGGACATTAGCCGATATCAAAGGCTTAAGTCCTTCCACGTGTATGCACAAAATAAAAGTGGAAGAAGGCGCGAAACCTATCCGAGAGGGACAACGGCGATTGAACCCACCGATGATGGATGTGGTAAGACAAGAAATACAAAAATTGCTAGATGCCGACATCATCAACGCAATTTCTGATAGTAAGTGGGTTAGTCCAATTCATGTTGTGCCTAAGAAAACGAGAATAACTGTTGTCGAAAATGATGAAAGGAAAAAGATCCCAAAGAGAGTTCAAAATGGATGGCGGATGTGTATCGATTACAAGAAACTTAATTCTCAAACTCGAAAAGACCACTTCCCTTTACCGTTCATCGATCAAATGATCGAAAGACTTCCTTGAAAAACACATTATTGTTGTCTTGACGGATTCTCTGGATTTTTTTAGGTTTCTGTAGCGCCCGAGGATCAAGAAAAGACTACGTTTACTTGTCCATTTGGCACCTTTGCATATAGGCGAATGCCTTTCGGGCTTTGCAACGCTCCGGCCACTTTCCAGCGTTGCATGCTAAGCATTTTCTCTGATCACATCGAGCGAGGCATAGAGGTATTTATGGATGATTTTACCGTTTACGGTGATTCATTTTCTAAATGTCTCTCTAATCTTTCATATGTGCTTAACCGATGCATTGAGTATAATTTAGCGTTAAACTATGAGAAGTGTCATTTTATGGTAAGTAAAGGTTTAGTTCTCGGTCATGTGGTTTCTGCTCAAGGTATAGCCGTTGATAAGGCTAAAGTAGACGTTATTTGCTCACTTCCATACCCCACTTCAGTGTGGGAAATTCGTAGTTTTCTTGGCCATGCAGGATTCTATCGACAGTTCATAAAGGACTTATCCAAGTTAGCGCAACCGCTTTGCCGCCTACTACAAAAAGACGCGCCATTCGATGTAGACAAAGCTTGTAGAGAATCGTTCGATGAGCTGAAATTGCGACTTATTTCCGCTCCAATTGTGAAGCCCCCAGATTGGTCGTTACCTTTCGAGATTATGTGTGATGCCTCTGATCTAAGTGTAGGCGCAGTGCTTGGGCAAAGAACTAAAGACGGACCACATGTTATCGCTTATGCCTCTAGAACTCTTGATTCGGCGCAGTGAAATTATTCAACAACAGAAAATGAGCTTTTTGCTGTCATTTTTGCATTAGATAAGTTTTGCCTTTATTTGTTAGGAACTAAAATTCTTATTTTTTCTGATCATGCAGCGTTGAAATACCTGATCAACAAAAAAGATGCAAAACCTCGTATGATTAGATGGATACTCTTGCTACAAGAGTTTCACATACAGATCAAAGACAAAAAGGGCAGCGAGAATTTGGTGGCGGATCACCTAAGCCGCTTGGCGATATCACCAATTGAACTCCCTTTGCGAGATGAATTCCCGGATGAATCGCTAATGGAAGTTAAGGTAACATTCCCTTGGTTCGCCGATATAGCGAATTTCTTAGCCACCGGTAAGGTTCCTAACAATTTGTCGCAATCCGCGGTTAAACGTATTAAAAGAGATGCTAGATATTATATATGGGATGATCTATATTTATGGAAATTATGTTCTGATCAAATGATTCGTCGTTGCGTAAGTAATAGCAAGGTAACATCGATACTTGAATTTTGTCATTCTTACGCTTGTGGCAGACATTTTGGCCCTAAACGAACTGCGCACAAAATCCTTGAGTGCGATTTCTTTTGGCCTACTTTATTTAAAGATACTTACAATTTCTGCAAAACATGTGACACATGCCAGCGGGTTGGGAATTTAAGTCGTCGAAGCGAAATGCCATTAAATCCAATACATATATGTGAAGTCTTCGATGTGTGGGGTCTTGACTATATGGGACCTTTTATTTCATCTTATGGGAATCTCTATATCATTTTGGCAGTTGATTACGTTTTGAAATGGGTTTAGGCGAAAGCCACCCGTGAAAATGATTTAAGAACCACGACTAATTTTTTTCGTGACTTTATTTTTTCCAGGTTTGGAACTCCAAGGGCAATCAATTGTGATAGAGGAACACACTTCGTTAATCGGATTGTCGAAGCTTTGATGAAGAAATATGGCGTGACGCAACGTATATCAACAGCTTATCATCCGCAAACAAATGGACAAGAAGAGGTTTCAAACAGGGAAATCAAGTCAATCCTAGAGAAAATCGTCAAACCTAATCGAAAGGATTGGAGTTCGAAATTAGTCGATGCGTTATGGGTATACAGAACCGCTTACAAAGGACCTATCGGTATGTCACCTTACCACCTTGTCTTCGGTAAACCTTGTCATCTTCCAGTCGAATTTGAGCATAGAACGTTTTGGGCAGTTAAAGAATGTAATATGAAGATGAATGCCATTGGCGAAACACGGAAACTTCATATTCAAGAGCTCGAGGAAATTCGCCAAAATGCTTACGATAGCGTGCAACGTTATAAAGAACAAACTAAAGCGTTTCATGACAAGCACATTTCATTTAAATCTTTTTCAATTGGACAAAAAGTTCTCCTATTTAATTCGAAGTTGAAAATTTTTGTAGGAAAACTTAAGTCTAAGTGGAGCGGACCATTTACCGTAGTCAATACCTTTCCTCACGGAGCCGTGGAGATTGAAGATAGCTCGGGTGCACAATTTAAGGTGAATAGGCAGCGACTTAAACCGTTCTTCGAAAGAACACCGATCGAACAAATTGAAGAAATTATCTTCGAGAAACCTAAAATCTGAACAATGAATTTGTCGAGCTTAACGACAATAAACAAAGCGCTAAATGGGAGGCAACCCATTGGTTTATTTTTCGTTAATTTTTACTTCTTTTTTCATAATTTAATTTATGCTTCATTTTTCATTTTTTGTCTTAATAAATTTCGTTTCCCTCTGCAGATTTCTTTTCGCACACAGCAGGGCAAACTTAAAATACACCTCAGCCAAAGTGCACCGTTTCATTAAATCGGTGCATTTTAGCACACTTAATGGGCGGTGCACTTTAGCCCAAGCCCTTTTTCCCTTAGCACCCATCCTATTTTTTTCCTTTTCCCCTTTCATTTTCTTTCTTTCCCGCAAAACCAAACCCTAACATTGTGCACCCAGATGATTTACTCAGCCACCATGTCTCGCACACGACAGCAAGCTCGCCGGCTCCCCCAAGAACCACTGTTGGTTATCGGCAGATGGCGCCGTTTTTCACCGCCCCAATTCATGGCGATTAGTAGTGATTCCGAACCAACCACCACACCCCCTCCTCGCTGTGGTGGTCGTCAACGGCAAGCCACCAGTCCGCCGATCGAGAATCCCATCCCTACGATTCCCACCGTTCATCTGCCTCCTTCCCTGAATGTTAGCCGTCATTCGCGACTCTCCAACATCGTCGCCGGACCAAGCACCAGCCGCCGTCCACCATCCTCATGATCTCCATCACCTTCGTTCCACTAAATGCCCACTATGGACTCCTCCACACACTCTCGGCAGCGTCAATCTCATACCCAATAGAGGGACTCCACCATCCCTTCATTCTCCATGCACTCTGCCGAATCGGAGCAACACCCCGAGGTAAATTCAAATCTGATTTCAAACTGCCCATTACTAATGTATCATCCCTCCTTTGGTTATACAGAGGATTTCTCGGCCGATTACGGATTCCCCGATGTTCATCATTCCTCTGCGAATTCTCACCACGACGAATACTCTACCCAGTAGCAAAGCGCGCCGTCCTTTCCTTCTCCTCCCAGGGGTGACACGGAAAACCCAGAATGGAATAGGTGTGGGTGTAAATACGTGGTTTCAGCCAAAGAAGAACTCAAGGGCTTTCTCATTTTTCCTTCTACTCAGATTGATCGATTTCAGGATATGAGACATCGACCTTTTCGGGTTTGCAAATTCATTCCTCAGCCTACTCTTGTTAATCTTAATATCTCTGAGTCTATCACAAATTATTTTCATGTTATCAGTTGGACTGTTTATTCTGAGATTAAATTTGGAACATTTTATGAGTTAGTTTTCGAGTTCTATTCTACTTTCTCTTTTGTTGAAACTCGTTATATTACGCATGATTCCCCTGATGTTATTAAATTTCGGATTTGTGGTGAAAACTTTGCTATGTCTGTGAATGAGTTTAATTTGGCTATGGGTTTTGTGACTAACGTCACAGACCCTGATTATCTAACAACATTATTTGAGATTCCTGCAGATTTTGATGAAAATGCAGCTTACTTTGCACTCATTGGAAAAACGGACATAGCATTTGACCCTCGTTCCATCAAAGCTATTACGCTTCAGGATCCGGGGATACGTTATGTTCATCGTTTCTTAGCCTACAATTTTTATGGACGTAACGATGCCTCTGCTACTCTCAGTAAGACTGAACTGTTTTTCCTTTGGTGTATGCATTCGGGAAGAAAGGTAAACTTAGGATTTTAGTTAGCCTGTCAATTCAAAGTTGCAATCCGGTATAATCGCACCTTAATCCTTGGCCATTTTTATTACTCATCTTGCATCTAGAATAGCTCGCTTTGATATTGAGAATTTTACTTACGCTTTTTCTATGAATGCTTTAGATGAGCGTTGCTTGGATTCCATGGGACTCCTCGACGGACTACCAGATGCGCCTTTCTTCAACCCACCTGGAGTATTAACTCCAAGAACGAGGAGAGTTTTCACTCGCATAAATGCACCACCACGCGCCCCTCAATCCCCTCCTCCTCAGGACCAGCCTTCGAACAATGTTCCGAATTTTGATGCGCGCCTCCACACACTGGAAGACAACATAACCAAAATCCTCTCTTACCTACGTTCTGGGTGCAGCTGCGAACGTGGCCGCAAACATCGTTGATCACGGGGAGTTCCCTTTACCCCTCTTTGCCTTACATTCTTACATTCTTTTCTCTGAATTGGGGCAATTCATTTAAGTGAGGGGGAGGGTGCAAATCCACTTGTCCTATGCTTGTTTGATGTATGATTAGTTTAGATTTAACCTTTAGTATATTTCCAATTACCATCACTTGCTTACTCTCCAACATGTTTAAATTTTTGAAAATGGATTTTGATAATCATTTGCAATTTGACATCTCTCTCTAATTACTTTACTTGTGTTAGAATTCTCACCTAGCTTAATCAAATTAGACCAATATTGTAAGATTTGAGCCTTGAGCATGCATTCTTCATATTATGCTCGTTTTTTCTTTGCTTGAGAGTGTCGTCTTGAATTTTAAGAATCTAGAACTTGTGGCTTGCTTATGATTTGAGACTACACTAGAATGAGGTGCTTTAAAATGATTTAGGCATTAGGTTTTAACCTCTTCCCTCTCTTTCATTTTAATTTACCCTTTTTTATCGCCTAGTGAGCCTTACATCCCATTCCTTTAACTTAACCATTTCAATTGATCAAATTCTAGAATCTTTATAAGACATGAAGGAGATACTTTTCAAATAAGGGCAAAATTTTTCCCAGAAAAAATGAGAAAAAAAGTAAAAATAAAAGAAGCAATTGCTTCGAGAAGAAGAAAAAAGAAGAAGAAAATAATAATAAAAAATGAAAGAAAAAAAGAAGAAGAAAAATATGTGTTTGCTTGCCCATTTTAGCTCATCTTTTTGTCTTTACTGTTTATTATTTGAAATATCTTGCATTGATCATCTTCTTTTGCTTTTTCTTTCCATCTTTCTATCCTTTTTCTAAACCCACATTACATCTTGAACAAAAGACCTAATGATTTTTGCACCTCGATTCTATCACTACAAGAAAATAGATTTTTAGTGGCATCAAAAATAGTCACTAAAAGTATTAAATTTAGTCACTAAAATTTATAGTGACTATTTTTCTGAGTCGTCACCTGTCGTCACTAATAACTCCGTCACTATTATATTAGTGACAATTTTTATGCATTTTGTCACAATAAAGTTATATTTTTATGACTATATTTTTTGACACAAAAGATTAATAACAGTGACTAAAATTTAGACACTAATGTTATTCTTATTAGTGACAAACATTTTATTACAAATACATATTGAAATAGTGTCTAAAGTACATTGTCACTTTTAATAATAATAAAATAATTATATTTTTTAGTTACAACCATCTTATTCAGGCCCAGATCGGGCATGTCATACTGCACTCGAAGGGACTCATCCCAGACAAGTTCGTCTTCATCACGCGTCCATTGTCCAATGACTTATCTCGATAGCGTTATCTCATGATCCGTCAAGCAACACACACTAAATATCTCTCCCTTGACTTGACTTCTACGACGAGTTCGATATGAAGCCCACTGCCCCCAAACTGCTAGCCTATGGCGAGGAGGTTAATTATAGATGATGTGACATATTCATATATCAATTTTTAATAAATAAATACAATGTATGGTTTCGTGGGGGATCGAACATGGTACCTTTAAGGGGATAGTGCAATGTCTATCCACTAGGCTAGGCAAGAAATTTAATATTATTTTGAAAGTAAAATATTATTTAGGTTAAATTGTAATTGAAATTAATTTTATTTATTTTAAAAGTATGTATTAATTATAACAATAGTTAATATGATAATAATTTAATTAATTTTTATATGGTTTCCTATACGAAATACGTTTGTTGGAGAAAATATATAAAAATAATTGAGTTGGTTTTAAAATATAAACATATGAATATTAAGATTTACACCTAAATTATTGATAGAATTATCCTTTATGTGATAATTATTTACTATACTAACAATGAAAATTTTACCTCCACAAGAAAAGTTAAAACAAATATCAAGTGTAAAATTTTTTACAAGGTAAAATTTTGCTATCACATATTATGCCAAGATTACATATTAGTCTTTTTACTTTAATTTGTTCACTTTAAGTTTATGTACTTTCTATTCAAAAAAAATATGTACTTTTTAAATTTTGAAATTTTGATCTTGACATGAATGATAGTCTTTAAATATGTTAAGTAAAACTTTTGATTTTTATTCTTTTGTTCAATCATTTGTAGTCATTGTAATTTAATCATATTGTCGTTGTCCCGTTTAGATTAGGATTGAAGTTTTAAAATTTCAAAATATAGGACTAAAATTGATCAAAATAGAATGACTAAAACAACAATTTACACATAGTGTAGAGACTAATATAATTATTTTACCTTTTGATAAACTAGTTTATGCCTTTATAGTAAATTCAATTTTTTATAATTGTTATTATTACTATAATTATAAAAATAAATTTATTATTGTGACAATATATAACTTGTCATTAAGTTTTTTTTTTATTGGTGACAAAATTTATCACAACAAAAGTAAAATTTTAAGTGACAAACAATTGCATTGTCACAACAAATATCAAAGTATAGTGACCACTTTATATATCGTCACTATCATGTGTCAAAGTTTTAGTGGCAATGAAATTTGTCACAGTTATAGACTTACAGTGATAATTTAATTGTGAAAAATATAATCGTCACAATTACTACTATAATAGTGACCAAATAAAAATACATCACAATTACTTATGCTAATAGTGTCGCACAAAAAATCTGTCACAAAATTTTAATATTTGTGACAAATTTACTGCTAGTCACTGCCAATTTGTCACTAAAAGTCTATATTCTTGTAGTGTATTAAAGTAGTGGAGAATTGAACTTGTTACAAGCCTATGGAAACCTTTATTCATGATTGACTTTGAGTGTTTCTGCTTCATCTTTCCCTTAAACACTTTGAGTGCTCTTGATTGTATCTTGGTGAGGATTAAGACTAGGATGAGTTAGACTAATGCTTGTTAGGTAATTAGGAGGGTGAAAGGCTATAATGATTGTCATTGCTTGCATGTTGTTCTTTTTCAAATATTTTCGATGCTTGTGATGGTTTAAGGATTTCATTCTTTGGTTCATGTTTTTTCGGACACACTTGAGGACAAGTATGAGACAAGTGAGGGGGAATTTGATAAGTTCTCAAATGTGACATACTTCATTTGCTATTTTTCTAGTTATTAGGACTTCTTGCTGCTTAATACATGCCGTTTTTTGTTATATTTTGTGCAGGGACCCAATTCTGGAAATAGCAGTGAAAAATGGGCATTTCTGCAGTTTTCATTATTATTCTGTCATGACTGGCATCGTGGGCACAATACTGGGCACGATGCGTCTGACGTGGCAGTGACGTGGCAACCTCTTGAAGATCCTGGAACATTCCGAGAGAAGATCCGATCAGATTATCAGTTATATCTATTTGGTTTTATTTTGAATTATAAAAACATTTGAATTTGAATTGTTATTTTGATTTTCTTATCTCCTATCCTTGTAATCTAAGCCTATAAATACCAACCTTTGGTGAAGGCTTAAGATTATCTTCTAGCTTTGAGTATTTTTTATCTTTTCCTTTGTAAACATTTTTTCAGTTTTAATTCAAGTTCTTTTCCTTTATTTTCTTGTTTCGTTTATTTGATGCCATTTAATTACTTTTCTAAAATAAAGTTAAGTATGATAATCAATATCATGCTGAGCTAAATATTTTAAGCCAAGAACCATTCAAATCAATTCGATTCGTGAGAATTGAACTTTGCTTAAATTCTTTTGGGAAATCATTTTTATCTTTTTGCTTAGATAGTTTGGCAATCGGCCTTACTAAAGTTTTTAACCGTTTTTCAAATCTAAAGGGCTCGTTGGTCTGAAATCGCTTAAAAACACAGTTGGGAGGAAGGATCGGCCTGTGGTAATTTCGACTTCCTATTAACACTCTTAGCGACGGTCCGCTAAGGAAAGATAAAATCAGAAGCGGTTCTTTTTAGACAATTTTTGAGTCGGGTTTTTCCTACTTTTAATCTAAATATTTTAACGGCGATAGACGTGGTTGATTTATTTAAGAACCATCTTTCAGAGATAGACTTGGGAGGATTGGTTACTCGAGAGAGAAACAAGTTACGACGGGTTGGGCCTCGTAGACTGTAACCGACATGATTCCCGAAACAAAAATTTATTTCAGTGATCGAAAGAATTGAAGGAACTGGTTCGAGGCTATTTCACATACTTGGTTTTTCTTATTCTTTTGACCTCTGCATTTAAATCTTGCTATTTCATTTTCATCCAATATCAGACCACTCCCCCCTTTTATTTACTTATTCTACATTTATTCCTGGAAGTAGTAATCGAAGCAGCCTTCAGTCAATAATTCCAGCTAATCTCCCTGCGGATCGACCCTCTTTCCCTATATCTACTTAATTTTTTTATTTTATTATTTTTTGAAAGAGGTTAAGTTACTTATTTTTGATCGGTTAAACGACAACTTGTCAGATGGATGGATGACAAGAAACATATTCAGGATATGGCTGTCGAATGGTGTCGGTTGTCGGAACTGGGAGTTGGAACCGAAAATATAATGGTAAAACTTAGGCTTATGAAGAAGTTTTTGCGTAGTTGGAACCGAACTGTTTTTGGAGATGTTGAGCAGGAAATTAACTCGCTACGGGTTCGGTTAGAGGGTCTAGATGCTAAGGGAGTTGAGGGGGATCCAAGCGAGTCTGAATCGGAGCTGATAGAACAGAGACGAGACTGGATGCACATGTTGTGGCAGGCTATAAGGCATAAGAAGTCCCTTTGGAGACAAAAATCAAGGGCTAATTGGTTGCGATTAGGGGATCGTAACACAACATTTTTTCATCACGCAACAAAGCTTCGAGCCGTGCGGAATTCAATCTCCGCATTGCTGATTAATGGTCGTTGGGAAACGGATGTACGTCGATTACGTAACTAAATTGTGGATGCATTCTCTTCACATTTCACGGCCGTAGAACGGCTGTGTGTATGGAGTATTGAGGGCGAGTTTCATCAGGTTGGTAGAACGACAAATGAAGAGTTGGTGGCTCCGTTTGGTATAGAGGAAGTTTGGGAGGTAATTCGCGGTTGCGAGGGCTCGAAGTCGCCGGGACCGGATGGCTATAGTATGGCTTTCTTTAAGTCATGTTGGGATGTAGTTCAAAGGGACATGGTACATTTTTTGGGAGATTTCCATTCTTCGGGTAGGTTGGCTCCGGGAGTGAATTGCACCTTTCTAGTTTTGATTCCGAAGATCAATTCACCAAAGGCTCTCAGTGACTATCGGCCGATTAGTCTTGTGAACTTCGTATACAAAATATTAGCGATGGTATTAGCAAGGAGGTTGCAAACGGTGCTGGGTACATTGATAAGTGAGCATCAGTCGGCATTTGTTCGTGGGAGACAAATTGTTGATGGCATCTTATTGGCCAACGAGGTAATTCACTCCTTGCGTAAGAGTTTGACGGGTGGTTTTATTCTTAAATTGGACTTTGCTAAAGCATATGATTGCGTACGGTGGGATTTCTTGGAATATATGCTCGCGTGCATGGGCTTCTGTGATGTTTGGCTCGATGGGCGATGGAATGTGTGTCCATTGTTCGTATGTCGGTTTTGCTCAATGGTTGCGCTAAGAGAGAATTTTCTTTAGGTCGTGGTTTAAGGCAGGGATGTCCTTTGTCGCCTATGTTGTTTGTTATCGTGGTAGAGGCTTTGCATAGCCTTTTGGTTCAGGCTGAGGCGGCGGGCCTTATTCAGGTGTGTGCGTTGTTCTAGGTGTGTCAATCTCGCATTTGCAGTTTTTGGATGACACGATTTTGTTTTTTGAAGCGTCGACTGGCTGTACCGATAATAGCCGACAATTGCTCTGCTGCTTCCAAGTTTGCTCTGGATTGCAAATTAATTTTGGTAAATCCTCGTTGTTCGCTACTGGTGTTGAGAATGGTTTGATTGATTCGTGTGCTAAAGCTTTGGGTTGTAGACGTGGTGCATTTCCTTTTAATTATCTGGGGATGCCGTTAGGAATTAATCCTCGGACCGCAACGGTCTGGGAGCCTATTCTTGCTAATGTCCGACGGAAACTTGTTGGGTGGAAGCATACTTCGATGTCCTTCGCGGCGCGAGTAACTTTGGTTAACTCAGTTCTCTCTTCACTTCCAGTTTATTACATGGGTTTGTTTAGGATCCCGAAAGGTGTAATTGCGGCAATTGACAAAGTGAGACGTGTATTTCTTTGGGGTGGCGTAAATTTGCATCAAAGATGAGTCGAGTGAGCTGGAAAATGGTGTGTCGACCGCGTCACTTGGGTGGTTTGGGGTGGCAGATCTACAGGTTCGTAATACAGCTCTGTTAGCTAAATGGTCGTGGCAATATGCCACCGACACATCTTCTTTTTGGAGGGCTATTATCGTGGCAAAGTATGGCGAGGCTGCCCAATGGTGGCGTTTCAGCTCCTCTCATTAACGAGTGATGTCTTTCGTATCGAAGCAAATAGTGCAAACGGCTTGTTCAATGGATGTTCAAAGGCATTTGCATGATAAATTGATATGGCAAGTGGGGGATGGGAGTCACGTACTTTTTTGGTTTGATGCTTGGCGTGTGGAAAAGCCCTTGAAGGATATCTTTCCGCGTATGTTCTCTTGTGTCTGGAATCGTTTAGCCTTGGTTATGGATTACTCGGTGCAGAGGGCTTTTCGACATTCCCTGTGGGCTAATTTTTTCCGACGTCCCTTCCGTTCTTTTGAGTTGGGGTAGCTCCAAGAATTTTAGTCTATGGTGGGCGACTTTCGACTTCATGTTGGCTGTCGTGACAAGCTAGTTTGGTCCCTGGATGCTCGAGGATTATTTTCGGTTAAATCCATCTCTCAGATGTTGATGCTAGATCGAGCGGGCGAAAGCGATTTTAGAGCTTGTTTTACGTGGAAAATTCTTGTGCCGTTTAAGGTACAAGCTTTTTTATGGTTTGCTTGGTTGCGCAGATTGCCCACGTTTGATTTTTTTGTGACAACGGGGTGTAGTATTTTATAGCCAAAGCATGTTGTGTATCTGGTGTAAGGATAGTGAGGAGGATGTTGATCATTTTATATACTCTTGTTCGTTTGTTCAGAGTATTTGGGACTGGTTTCGGAGTTGGTGGGGTGTGTGCTTGCCGATGCTGAAGAATTTGTCAGCTTTCTTCTTACCAGATTTCCATTGCACCTTTTCTGGCATTCTTCACTGCTTGTGGGTCTCGTGTGTGGCAGCTTTGTTTTGGTCAGTTTGGCTCGCGCGCAATGAGATGGTCTTTAATAAGAAGTCGATGTCGGCATCGGAGGTTTGCTTCTTAATTAAATTGTGATCGTATTATTGGATGTGAACTTTGCGGGATGATCTCCTTATTGGTAAGGCGTTGTGGTGGGATTGCCCAAGTCTATATACCGAACCTTTTGTTACGCGACCGGTATGCAGAGGCATTTGTTGGGAACCATCGGTTGAAGGGACGTTGAAGTTTTTGGTCGACGAGTCTGCACGTGGTAAGCCGGGTCCGGCAGGTTTTGGGGTGTGCTGCGTGATGATCAAGGCAGGATTGTGGCTCTGTTTTCTGGTCCACTTGGTTGTCTTGAGTCTAATGAGGCTGAGTTGCGAGCAATTGCCTTTGCTCTAACGTTCTTCCGGTAGTCGACTTGGTCATCGTTTTCGTTAGTAGTGAAGTTGGATTCCATGGTCGCAGTTAGTTGGGTTTTCTACATGTGGACAAGCGACCGTGGCGCTTTTGGGAGGTTTTTCATGAGATAGATAGTGCTTGCCTTAGTTTGCCTTTTGTGTGCTTCTCGCATATTTTCCGGGAAGCGAATGGTCTAGCCGATGCGTTGGCTAAGGAGGGGGTATCGCATTTTTCTTTATTTCACGCTTGCTAATGTTATCGGGTGGGTGGTAGTCTTTTGTTCGTGAGGTTCCTTGATGTCTTTTGTTGTCATAAACGGGTCGTACTCTTTTCCTCCGTTAGGATTAGAGAAGGTTTTTAACGAGGCGACCATTGTGACATATCGTTGTATATTTCCTTATTAATATACGACCTTTTGATGAGCCAAAAAAAAATAAGTGATGAAATAATTTCCAAGCTTACCCAAAATTCATTTCCTGTAATTAGAGATTTCAGATTATCATAGTAGAAAATCTCGTTATGAGTTCAATAAATATAGAATATAATTCTAAGCATGTTACAGTTTAACTAAAACAAATTAAATTTTAGTGAGTCTATATTATCATATATATAAATTAAGTTTGGTATATGACCTATTAGTTTGAAGACCAATATCACAGATCCCAAAAGATACATCGTCCAGCTCAGTCACTTTCAGAAAACCCTCAATAATCAATCTCGTTTAGTATCTCACTTCCAGACTTAATTGGCGGAGGATTGTTCAGAACCTTTTTACCTTTTCTAAAAGTTGTAGTATTCTTTTTGAAATGATGATTATGAGGTAAAAATTTACGATGATTATCAAACCAAGACTGTTTCTCACCATATTGAAGAGTAAATGCTTCAGATTCTTCCATGCAATATGGACAAGTTGTTCTTCCAGCTGTACTCCAACCCGATAACATGTCATACGCAGAAAAGTCATTGATAGTCTATAACAAGGCAGCACGAAATAGAAATTTCTTATTGGTTGACAAATCATATGTTACTTCCCCTATATCCCACAAATGTACCAACTCAACAATTAATGGTTGTAGAAATACATCTATATTATATTTTGGATTTCTAGGACCCAACACAATTATTTCTATGACCGCAGAACTTACATTCGCTCAATTCAGAATCACAACCCCAATAAATCATGCAACCATTTTTAAAACAATAGATTTTTTAAACCGACAAACCCATATCACGAACCAACTTCTTCGTCTCATAAATGTTTTTGGGCATGACATTATCTTCGGGCATTAACCTCTACATTATCCGAAAAAGGTCATCGTAGCATGCATTAGGAATCTAATATTGTGCTTTTCAAGTGTATTAATTCAGAAACCATTGATAATTTGGACTCATTGCTACTAGGCCATATTAGTTCAGAAGAAGCACCAAGTCTGTTGTACAACATATGGGTCGAAGCTATCGGTGGTTGATCATTTTCTGCCATATATGCATTTTACTCAGGACTAGCAATATCCACCTCACTAGATTCATGATTGTTACCACACGGATTATATGCATACTTTGGAACTTGAGTATTAGAACCCGTCATATGGTTATAGTAACCAGTAAGAGAAAAACGTGACAATCCATGATGCACCCAATTGTAATAATGTGGAACAAACCCTTCAGTGATCACATGAACTTTAAATGTTTCTAGATCTTCAAAACTTTTATTTCTGCAATTAGATCGATTACATGGACACCTAATATTTCCTCGATCCGCAAATCTCAGCTTACTTAATGCAAATGTGATGAATTCTAATAGTGGCTGCTCAAAATCAGGATTAATAATTTGAGCATATATTAGCCTATCAATATTGTACATCCAAGATTGATCCATACTAAATACCAAAACATGTTTTTATTTTATTATTAAATTAAGATACTTAAGGCTTATGTTTATTTCTGTACGTAATAACTATGATATATATATATATATATATAGTTTGAGCGGTGGTAATCTAAACAAATTAGATTTAAAATATAATAATAATAATAATAATAATAATAATAATAATAATAATAATAATAATAATAATAATAATAATAATAATAATAATAATAATAATAATAATAATAATTTAAGTTAAAAAAGAGAGTCAATTCAGCCATGTAAAATAGGGAATTAAAATTCAATTTGAAATTATAGGAATATATATATATATATGGGTTAGGATCAACTTACACCGTGTAAAACTCTTTAAGTTTTACACATTTTTTGGATCGTTGGACGGGGGAAATGGATGGTTGAGATTAACTCCGTGTTTTTAATTCCCAAGTGATAATCTTCACATATTTTACTGTTAATCTTATCCATCCGTTTCACTCATCCAACGATCCAAAAAAGGTGTAAAACTTAGAGAGTTTTACACCGTGTAATTTGATCCTATCCCTATATATTAAACAATTAAAAAGGAGAAGACGGAAGGAAGAAAACAAATTAAAATTCAATTTAATAAAGAGTTATTTATGGAGTCAGTCTTTAAACTTTAAAGAAATTTCATATTAACTTTTAAGCTTGATAAAAATTCTTATTTGGTCCCTTATTCAAAATTAGGATTCTAGATTAAAAATTCTTAATTGTTAGGGTTTTCAATTAGAGATTTCAAAATTAGGTTTCTAGATTAGGGATTTGTCAAATCTAGGGTTTACAATTTGGGCGTAATTTTTGGGGTGTTACAACTCTCTCACCCTTAAAAGAAATTTTGTCCTCAAAATTTTCAATCTTAGCGACAAATCCTTAAAAATACAAATATTTTGGTAAAAACTTCTTAGATCATTTCAAATCGAGTATGAATGACATAAGAGGACTTGAAAACACACTTTTGATCTTAGATTCATAAGGACGAGTATGATCACGATCGGTCGTTAATTTAAAACTCCTACGAGATGACATAATAGTCTATCTACAAGAGGAATTAACCCAGATTTAGGGTTGGTACTTGGAGTTGCTATTCAAAACATATATTTAATTCTTTAAAATAATAAATTTATTGGAAAATCTCATTTTGCCCAAAAATATTTAATATGCATGCAAAAAAAATTAATATAAAATTTTATGTGAGCCTCACAGTCCGAGGGTTGCACTTAGCTCTGATTCCACTAACTGTAACACCTAAATCCGTTCAAGAAGAAAAGGCCGAATTTAGGACGTCACCGTTGAAAACTTTTCCCTCAAGTAACAGATTTTAGGTTTAAATAATTTATAAAACAAAATAATTATTAAATAATAATAATTACCATAAAATACCACAATTGTTTACAAAACCTAAACGTTATAATAATATTCCGGTCATTTAATAAAATATCTAAATTAAAGTCTGTAATTACATGCTAAATTATAATCCAAAAAATATATAGTTTCGCAGTCTAAATTACGTAAATGTCCAAAAACATAAATTTAAAACAATTTGGTAGTCTAAAATAAAGTTCATACTAATAATAAATTAACTAAGCAAAATACGAGATGCTCCAAGTATCGAGTCACCTAATAGAGTCTGAGTATATATGAAAAGAGAAACTATAGGGGGTGTAAGCTAGAGAACGTAGTGTGTCTCTAAAGTGCAAGAGAATCATAGTCGTAAAAACATAGTCATATTTTCTTAAAATTCTTTAAAGCATAACACATAAATCACAAGTGCAATGCAATGCACCCAACTACAACCACCATAAAAAGAGGTAGGTTTCCCAGAACCCCTCAATACAACGTCACCAATTGATGTGTGGTAAAAACCACTACTTCCTCTGTAAAAATCCAACCCATGCTCATACATACATGATGGTTAAAAATCAAATTTCATAAACCTAGTTCCATAAATATGATATTCCATAAACATACTTCATAAACCATAGTCCAAATATCATAGATCCGTAAATCTGATGTTTCATAAATCAAATACTTCATAAGTCATAATTAAAACACGTTTTGAAAATCGTGTGCAAGTGATGCTAACCATACAAGCCATAATACATATAAATAATTACATAAGGGGTAAAACACAAACACATAGAAAAATAATATATAATTTATTTATAGCACCGGAAGAAACACACCTTGCAACAATAATGCTCTAACCACGAACAAAGGGTGGTTGCAGCTTCGATGTAAGGTGCTGGCAACGTCAATCCGAGAGGAATTCATAAAACATGAGAATAACTAAGAGTAACATCACTTTAAAACTTAAGGCTTATGTTTATTTCTGTACGTAATAACTATGACTATATATATATATATATATAGTTCAGCGGTGGTAATCTAAACAAATTAGGTTTAAAATATAATAATAATAATAATAATAATAATAATTTAAGTTAAAAAGAAAGTCAATTCAGCCATGGAAAATATGGGAATTAAAATTCAATTTGAAATTATAGGAATATATATAAATATATTTTAAACAATTGAAAAGGAGAAGATGGAAGGAAGAAACCAAATAAAAATTCAATTTGATAAAGGGTTATTTATGGAGTCAGTCTTTAAACTTTAAAGAAGTTTCATATTAACTTTTAAGCTTGATAAAAATTCTTATTTAGTCCCTCATTCCAAATTAGGATTCTAAATTAAAAATTCTCAATTGTTAGGTTTTTCAATTATGGATTTCAAAATTAGGTTTCTAAATTAGGGATTTTTCAAATCTAGGGTTTACAATTTGGACGTAATTTTTGGGGTGTTACAACTCTCCCACCCTTAAAAGAAATTTTGTCCTCAAAATTTTCAAACTTAGTGAAAGATCCTTAAAAATACAAATATTTTGGTAAAAACTTCTTAGATCATTTCAGATCGAGTATGAATGACATAAGAGAACTTAAAAACACACTTTTGATCTTAGATTCATAAGGACGAGTATGATCACAATCGGTCGTTAATTTAAAACTCCTACGAGATGGCATAATAGTCTATCTACAAGAGGAATTAACCTAGATTTAGGGTTGGTACTTAGAGTTTCTATTCAAAATATATATTTAATTCTTTAAAATAATAAATTTATCAAAAAATCTCATGTTGCCCAAAAATGTTTAATATGCATGCAAAAATCATTTTCGATTTAAAATTTTATGTGAGCCTCACAGTCTGAGGGTTGAATTTAGCTCCGATACCACTAATTGTAACCCCTAAACCCGACCTAGAAGAAAAGGCCGAATTTAGGATGTCACCGTTGAAAACTTTTCCCTCAAGTCACAAATTTTAGGTTTAAATGATTTATAAAACAAAATAATCATTAAATAATAATAATTACCATAAAATACCACAATTGCTTACAAAACCTAAACGTTATAAAAATATTCGATCATTTAATAAAATATCTAAAGTATGTAATTACATGCTAAAACATAATCCCAAAAATATAAAGTTCCACGGCCTGAATTATGTAAATGTCCAAAAACATAAATTTAAAATAATTTGGTAGTCTAAAATAAAGTTCATACTGATGATAAATTAACTAAGCAAAATACGAGATGCTTTAAGTACCGAGTCACCTAAGAGAGTTTGAGTATATCTGGAAAGAGAAACTATAGGGGTGTAAGCTAGAGAACTTTGTGTGTCTCTAAAGTGCAAGAAAATCATAGTCGTAAAAACATAGTAATATTTTCTTAAAATTCTTTAAAGCATAACACATAAAACACAAGCGCAATGCAATACACCCAACTTCAAACGCCATAAAAAGAGGTAGGTTTCCCAGAACCCCTCAATACAACGTCACCAAACGATGTGTGGTAAAAATCATTGCTTCCTCCGTACAAATCCCAACCCATGCTCATACATACATGGTGGTTAAAAATCAAATTTCATAAACCTAGTTCCATAAATCCGATATTCCATAAATATACTTCATAAACAATAGTCTATAAATCATAGATCTGTAAATCCGATGTTTCATAAATCAAATATTTCATAAGTCATAATTAAAATACGTTTTGAAAACCGTATGAAAGTAATGTCAACCATACAAGCCATAATACATATAAATAATCACATAAGAGATAAAATACCAACATATAGAAAAAATAATATATAATTTATTTATAGCACCGTAAGAAACACACATCGCAACAATAAAGCTCTAACGACGAACAAAGGGTGGTTGTGGCTTCGATGTAAGGCGAGGGCAACGTCAATCCGAGAGGATTTCATAAAACATGGGAATAACTAAGAGCGACAACACTTTAAAACTTAAGGTTTAGAATATAATAATAATAATAATAATAATAATAATAATAATAATAATAATAATAATAATAATAATAATAATATCCAGAATTTAAGTTAAAAAAAAAAGTCAACTCAGCCATGGAAAATATGGAGATTAGAATTCAATTTGAAATTAAAGGATTATATATATATATATATTAAACATTTAAAAAGGAGAAGACGAAAACCAAATTAAAATTCAATTTGATAAAGGGTTATTTATCGAGTTAGTCTTTAAACTTTCAAGAAATTTCATATTAACTTTTAAGCTTGATAAAAATTATTATTTAGTCCCACATTCAAAATTAGGATTCTAGATTAAAAATTATCAATTGTTAGGGTTTTCAATTAGGGATTTCAAAATTTGGTTTCTAAATTAGGGGTTTTTCAAATATTGGGTTACAATTTGGGCGTAATTTTTGGGGTGTTATATGACCAATAACATAACACATCCTTCCGCCTCGCCAAATCAATATAGGTCGTAGGCTTTGGACCGTAGTCCACCCGTACACCGAGCTCGTGAATTCTATGGCCTGCCAATGTATCCAATGTCCGTTCCAATTCAAGGTTCAGTGACAACATCAATAATCAATACAATGTCCAGTGTTTACAATATCATTTTCAATAAACCATGTTCCATAATCAATATTTATAACAATAACATAACGATGGCAATGATCAATAATCTCAATGACATTATCAATGGTCGGTGATTCGTTTTCATTGTTTCGATAACATTAGTTATACCAATAACAAAGCACACTGACAATATCGAAAATATTGGCCGATTTTCAATACTAAACTTACATATGCTTACCATTGTATCCACTCAATGGTTCAATGCATTCTACCTTAAAACAATGTTAGTTATTCAATGAAATAGATAACAATAAAATCGGAAAGGCTCCTCGCCTAAAACTCGAGACTCTGACTACACTTACCTTGACAATCAGATGCTTTTACGGCTCTCGGATGATAACCCCTTTGTTCCTAGCTTTCGGTGAGGTCGATGGAAGATCCTTATCACTTTCTTAAGCTAAGAAATCAATAAGAGTATGTTAGAAACAATACTACGATATCGTAATCAAATTAATGATATCAAAATCAATAACTAGACTTGGTTTAGTCATTAGCTAACAAGATAACCATGGATGGGTAAACCCTAGCTTGTGATTACCCTAGACATATCCATGGAATTCAACAATAGTTCAGGGATTATAGCTTACCCAATTGGTGGCAACAATTCGATATCGGTAAATTAGAGAAAAGCTAAGCTTGAAGCTAAGCTCCAATAGAGGTGCTTACTTTAGTTTTACTAGAGGAGGACGCTGAGAATATGAAGGTGCTTACTTTAGTTTTACTAGAGGAGGACGCTGAGAATATGGAGGTGCTAGCTTTTTACTCAATTGAGTAATTCTCCTCCACTCTTTTATTCTTTCTACAACATATACTAACTGATGTCTTTCCTTCATGTGAAGGAAGCTCATCCAATTCATCCATATAGGTGGTGTTTTAAATTGAGGAGGGCTAATCATAAGGTTAGTCCCTCAACTCTTAATACTTTTTGGTTTTGCCCCCTAACTTTCAATTTCCACAAGTTAACCACTAAATAGGTTTCAATATTATTCAATGAGGTCCAAGAATGATGAATTGACTCAAATAAAGTTCAATATTGATATAATTGATCACACCTACGATGTTAGGGCAATATTTAGACCTTCCAAGTGTAAGGTTTCTGATCGCCGGAACCAAATTTCGACTAGACCAGATTTCAGGATGTTACATGTATTGATGGTGAGGAGAGAGATATCAACAACTTTTAGTCTAAACAGAGTGAGGCAAGAACCGGAGGTCGATAGCCAGAGCCGGCGATCGCAAGGTGACAACTGAAGCGTGTTGTTGAAGATGAAGGATCGTCGCTTGACTCTACCAACAACGGCACCGCCATTAGTAGGAGGAGAAGAGAGTAGATCACTAATTTTTGACATAGGTTTTAAAATTGTTGTTTTGGGTGGATGGATCTGCTGAACAACTTGAGGAAGGAATCAGAGTGGCTATGAAGTTTAATTAAAAGTAATAATAAAAAAATTGGGGAAGAAGGTTGGGGAAAAAGATGATGGGAGGAAGAAGATGAGGGTGTTTTGGATATTTTGGGAGATATAATTAAATTAATAAATATTTTAATATAATTATTTTATTTTAAAATAAATAAAAAAATGATGTGGCGCGTTCTGCTTGTCAGAACAATCTTTTTGACGGTGTTAGTTTTTTGGGGTTATATGGGTAACAGAGAAAAGTTTAGAGGGAAAAAGTGGGCAAAATGTAGTTTAGGGGGCAAGTTGAGAAATCATGCAAAGTTTAAGGGGCAAGTTGGGAAATCATATAAAGTTTAGGGGGAAGTGTGTATTAAGCCTTTTACGTTTATAAAAGTTTCCTTTCCCAACTTCGTTTTCTTTTAGTTTTCATTTTACTTTCTTCAAAATATGCTAAGTATGATCTCTATCATATGATCTTTATCATGCTTAGTTAATTTTTCAATTAGCCGAAGGCTTAAAGCGATGTCTCAATTCCGATTGTGAGAATTAAAAAGCACCTAATTTCTTCAGATATTTTTTTCAATTTCTTGCAAACCTGGATTGACAATCGATCTTTCCTTTAAAAATCTTTACACTTTAAATTCAAAAAGGGCTCATTGGTTTGATTGTTGTTTTGATTTAAAGTTGGGAGGAAGGATCGACTTGTAGCATATTCGACTTCCTATGAACACACTTAGCGACGGAATCGCTAAAGGAAATTGAAATCAGGTTCGATTCTCATTGAGACAACATAACCTGAGTCGGGCTTTTCTAAAAACTTAAACTGTATTGGTGCTAGCGACGATAGTCATGGTTAGCCCAAATAAGGACTGAATTCCAAAGAGTCTTTGGATTATTGGTTTACCAAGGAGAAAAGTATGTTACAAGGGTTAGTCTTGTAGATTGTAACCGGCATGTATCCGAAGTAAAATCTTCTTCGATGATTAGTTGGAATTGAGTCAAAGCAAAGCTTGAGACAAGTTTATTTTATTGATTTTCTCAAAATTCACTTTCATTATTGATCTTCTCTTTACTACGCTCAATAATTATTTATTTTGAGATAAAGAATTATTTATTTGACAGATAGGACGCTTGTCAATATCATAGGAGAGTGCACCTCTGCTCGTGTACTCAGAGACCAGGATAATCATATTACCCTCTTCGCAAATATCAATGAGAGAGACGTGATGCGGGTGGCGTAACTGGCAAAGAAAACGTACCTCATTTTGCAAATCTCTCACTCGAACTCCATGGATTTGACAGCAACTATGGTTCCATCATTAGTAGTCCCTTTGTAAACAGTCCCGTAACGACCTCTACCAATAATGGAGTTGCTGGTTGCAGCTTTGATCTGGGCTACTGAAAAATGACGGCATAAGCCCTCCGGCAGTTGTGAACCTTGAGGGGCTTTTTTCTTTGAAGCAGAGAAGCATGGAAGAGAACACAAAGGATTCTTCATAGTGGCAGCTCAAATATTAAGGATTCAGTGCAGCTTGAATAGAGAAACAGTTCTTTAACGAGAAAGAAGAAAGAAGGTGTGGAACTTGATCGATTTTTGGACATTTTCTAATCCTACAACATAATTTAGCTTGTAGAAGAAATGTAAAAGTCTGAAAGTGACAGATTCATCAAATTCAAACCTTTACTTTCTTGGTTGCTTCATTGGAAGATACAAGAGATTGTCCAACTTTTCTTTCTTTCTTTCTTTCTTTCTTCCTAGTTTTAAGTTTTAACTCAGCTAAATAGCATTAATACAGAATGCGACACATGGTGAAAATATTATGTCAGCATAGTCCATAAACACATTATTATTATTATTATTATTATTATTATTATTATTATTATTGATCCTTTAATTCAAACCTGATAATGTAGAAATTGATTCCACACCCTACAGTGAAAAATTGAAAATGGACAGATAATTTTTTTTTTGAAATAAGAAACGTGGTTGAGCGTCCAATTTAGCTCAAAGGAATGCCCACATGCTTAGGCCTTCCACGTCCACCCTCAACGGCTCTCAGTCGACATCAAAAGGGTACTGACCGACCGACCCTCACACAGCCTCCACCCTTGTTGTACATCAACATAAACAAAAACCCATTTGTTTGTTTAACTGGAAAGTTGAAGAAGAAAGAAAGAAAATCAGAGGTTCTCCTAATTTCCAGTTGTCGTTGCAACTTGCAATGTTGCTTTCAGAGAAAGCTGTAATGAATAAAAGTCAAAAAATGCCAGCTCCCAACTAACATTTTTAATAAACAATAATTGACTCTTCTGACTTGTCTTTCTTCTCCACTTCCATTTTTATGTAGAAAAGCAAAGCGACGACCATTGGATCTCAATTGCTGGTTTCATTATGCAAACTGATCTTCAAACAACATAACTTGATTCAGTTTAGCAGTCATTGTTTTGATTCAACTTCAATTCCTCCCAACTGTTTTAGGTGCAAAACCAAAGTAGCCTAAAGGGAGAAATAACATGGCTGAAGGCGTGGTGTCCTATCTTTTGGAAAGGCTGGAAGGCCTATTACTTCAGGAGGCCAATCTG
Organism: Hibiscus tridactylites; assembly: GCA_958450335.1. Lineage (NCBI taxonomy): Eukaryota > Viridiplantae > Streptophyta > Magnoliopsida > Malvales > Malvaceae > Hibiscus > Hibiscus tridactylites. The sequence goes on along the minus strand of OY288287.1, from coordinate 55,933,540 downwards.
TTATTGGGAGTTAACAATGAAGTCAGGCAGATGCAACGTGAGCTAAAGCGGATGCACTGCTTCCTCAAAGATGCCGACAAAAGACAAGACGATGATGAAAGTGTTAAAAATTGGGTTTCAGAGATACGAGAGGCTGCTTACGATGTTGAGGATGTGATTGACAATTTCATTGTCAAATTTGCATCCAAGAAAGGAGGAAGAATCCGAAACTCGATCCTCCACGGCGTGGAAATTCATAATCTTGCCTCGGAGATTGAGAAAATCAAATCCAGAATCTCTGACTTGACCAGAAGTTTGCAGACTTATGGAATAACAGCAAGAAAAGAAGGGGATGGATCTAGATTTGCAACTGATCGGCAAAGGCAGCTCCGATGGTCATATTCCCATGTTGTGGAAGAGCATATTGTTGGGTTTGAAGAAAACATAAAGGAACTGATCGTGAAGTTGATTCACGAAGAAGAACGTTGCCGAGTCGTGTCTATCTGCGGGATGGGAGGTCTTGGAAAGACCACCCTAGCAAAAACCTTATACCGTCATGCAGATATTAGGAGACACTTCGGAGCCTTTGCTTGGGCTTATATTTCTCAACAATGCAGACCACGAGAAGTTTGGGAAGGAATTTTGCTGAAGCTGATCACCCCATCCAAGGAGGAGAAGGAGGAAATTTTAAGAATGAGAGACGAAGAGTTAGCAAAGAAGCTCTACAAAGTTCAGCAAGAGAAGAAATGTTTGATTGTAATTGATGACATTTGGACCAGTGAGGCATGGGAGACTTTGCGCCCTGCTTTTCCTGTGCTAACAACTGTTGGCAGCAAAATATTGCTTACCACCCGCAATAAGAAAGTAGGTTTGGATGATGAATTGAATGGATTCCTTCATGAACCAGAGTGCTTAAATGAAGAACAGAGCTGGGAGCTATTCCAACAGAAAGCATTTCCAGGGAAAGACAAACCAGGTAATCAATTATTCCACTATTCATACTCCTAGACTTTTTGATCTCCATTAGCCATAATTCTGCATTTTGTCAACTATTTAGCTCTTTATTACCTGGACTTGGGGGTGAGTACTATAATGTTGTTAAACTTCTCATATATCTATAAAATTGTATCCTCATACACATCTTTGAATGTGTGCTAGACAAAGTAGCTGGGCAGTAGTACTTTAGCAAAAATAAAGAGTCCAATTAACATCAGCTTAGCCTATATCTTTCTCTTATCTAATCTAAAGCCAATGTTTGGAAAATAGAATGGTGCAGTATAGGATAACTGAATTTGGATAAAGGGGAAAATTGGGTGTTCATAAACTTTAACCTGACTATTGCCAAAAGCAAGGCTTTTATCTAGCCTTTCTGGTAGCTTAACAAAAATTTAGCATGGTTCAATGGGAGTGGCTTAATTGAATTGTTTAGCTCAAACAGATCATTATTGAAGCAAAGTGCATCGACTAGGTTCATAAAGCTAATAGCCATGTTCATATTCCAAGTCAAGCATTTGGCAAGATTAACATCATTCATGCATAACTGCACAAATATATAAAGCAAACCAATGCCGATGATAATCAAAATCAAGAGGCAAGGGAAAAATCAACAAGATAAAAGTAAACACCAAGAACTTAATAATAGAAGATGAAGGCAATTGGTGGAGTCTTTGAGAAATTTTAAGCATAAAACCTTATACCTTGCTACATACCTAAATATTTAAGTACATACGCCCTAAAGCAGTATTATAATTCAGCCACAAACTCCACCTTGCCTTTCTTCTTCTTTTATTTTCTTAGGTATATAGTTCTGATAATATATTAAATAACAGAGCGTGCACAAGAAACTTCCCTAATTGTTACTTCTTCACAAAGCATGATGATAAGTAGAATAGATAATTTTTTTTCTTTCTTCTTCCGAAGGACAGGAGTAAGAAGACTTGGATTTTAGGATATCAATCCTAATGATAATTCCACCCTAAACAAATAGTCAAAGCCCAAAATTAATAATTGATAAAGCACCTGGTTATAAATCTATGGTTCATGCAGAAACATAGAATTACTAATTTTCATTTTGATTTGTGTTTTCCAGGCTTTGTAGTTGACAAAGATATGGAGAATTTAGGGAGGGAAATGGTGGGAAGTTGTGCAGGTCTACCGCTGGCCATTATTGTGCTTGGAGGACTTTTGGCAACGAAAGAAACAACATATGAGTGGGATATGGTGCACAAAAATATCAAGTCACACTTGGCAAGATCAAAAGAGCGGGAAAAACAAGCTAGACTATCTGAGGTATTGGCTTTGAGTTACCATGAATTACCTTACCAACTGAAACCATGCTTCTTACATTTGAGCCAGTTCCCGGAAGATTTTGAAATAGCAACCAAGAAATTAGTTCGGCAATGGGTTGCAGAAGGATTTGTATCCTTGCAAGATGAAGTGGATGTAGATGAAAGGCATGAAACCATGGAGGAAGTTGCAAAAAGCTACTTACATGACTTGATAAATAGGTCTATGGTTCAGGTGGGAGTGAAGGGTTCAACTGGAACAATAAAAACTTGTCGCCTACATGACCTTATGCGTGATTTATGCTTATCGAAGTCCAGACAGGAAAATTTTATCCATATTATCGGTGCTCTTCCATCTTCTGCGAATTCTAGACCAACGTCTGTGAGCAGAATTCGTCGATGTGCTATCCATTTGGATCATAACAACCATGATCTTGCTTTTCCAGAATACCAGAAAAATCCCAATCTTAGGTCCTTATTCTTTTTCCGTCCAAAAAAACATAGAATACGTGACAGACGCCTTCTGAAATCTGTGTTTGACAAATTCAAATTGCTTAAAGTGTTGGATCTTGAAGGAATTAAAGGACTTGAGGAGAAGTTATCAGAAGATGTAGGAACACTTGTTCAGTTGAGATTTTTAAGTCTGAAGAAAACACGTATAAGAGAATTGCCAACATCTTTGATCAATCTGGTTGGCTTGCAGACTCTGAACTTACAGACAATTGATAAAGTGTCATGGGAATCGACCGTCCAAGTGCCTAATATTTTATGGAAGATGGAGCAGTTGAGGCATCTATATCTTCCCAAATGGTGTGGGAATGTTACCGATAACTTACAGTTGGCCAATCTTAGCAATTTGCAGACTCTTGTAAATTTTCCTGCTGATAAATGTGATGTTAGGGATCTTCTCCTATTAACAAACCTCCGAAAACTTGTTCTAAATGACCCCAGACACTTTGAATCATTTGTCCAAATCTTTGAACCTCCAAATAAGACACTGCCATACCTGACATCCCTGTCTTTAAAAACCGACCTCCTTTCTTTTCCGGATAAGGTAGTTGATTTACGGAAACTACTACTAGGCTGTCCCCGTCTTTGCAAGCTGCATGTAGAAGGAAGAATAGAGAACTTGCCCCGAGACAATGAATTCCCTTCATCTCTCACCAAGTTAACTTTATGGGGATCCAGACTTGCTGAAGACCCAATGGAAGCGCTTGGGAAGCTGCCTCACTTAAAGTACTTGAGTGGATGGGAAGTATTCATTGGAAAGAAAATGACTTGCTCTAAGAACAGTTTCCCCCAACTAAAAACTTTACTTCTTCGCGGGTTGCCCAAATTTCAGGAATGGACAATTGAAGAAGGAGCTATGCCTACTCTTAACCGTTTGGGTATTTCTGATTGCTATAAGTTGAAGATGGTTCCAGATGGACTGAGGTTCGTCACTACCCTCCGGGAACTTGAGATTAGGTGGATGTCAAGAGCATTTAAAACTAGTGTTGAGGAAGATGGGGAAGATTTCTACAAAGTCCAACATGTGCCTTCTATTGCATTTTTGAACTAAGACAATTATGGTAAGTGATTCTATACTATTGATGTTAACTAGTTTAACTGTTATAAGGTTGATTTAATTTGCATGTTTGCTATCCATGTCATACTCAAGACCTTTTGTAAGTGCATTGCTTTAGTTTTGTTCCAGACCTGCAAACATTTTTCTACCAGTTTCCTTACAAAAAAAAAAATCTTTTTTGTAAGTCAAAAATCAATACAAAATAGTAGGTAGTTACTACTAAGGTTGCTTTTATAAGTTAGTCACATTATTGGGATTGTGCTAGAGATCTATAAATAGCTAATCATAAATACAAAACTTTTAACACTTGGTTCTTTGTCAAAGAAACCAAACAAATATATTAAGAGCAGCAGAGAGAAACAATTATGTATTTCATCTGCAGCAAACTTCTATTGCTGTGGCTGTTTGATCTTCAATTATATAATTTAAAGGATTCAAAATATAGTTTTCAGCAGAATGAATAACTTGGTCTATTGTTTATTCTAGACTGAATTTTGTGTTTGAAATTTGAATGTTCAGGAGTGCATGGAAAGCTGTTATATAGACACCGATGCTTTGAAAGCTTAAAGGCACAAGATGATGCAGGGTTCTTGGGGTGTTTCTTTGCAGGATTGTCATTTAAGATTATCTAGTTCTCTTGCTGTTATTGTTAAGACTTCTCTTGATTTATGCTTGTTTGTGTTGCGTCAACAATTGGATATATTGCTTATTTGTCATGGATGCTAGGTTGATACAGCTAAACGTCATGTATGAAGCTCATACTAATGCAATTTATCGGATTCCTACGATACTCGAATTGAGAATTGAAAGCATTTAATCTTTGATCACAGTTGAGAGCTAACCTCATCAAAACAGTATGCTTCTATTAGCTGAAGTGGTGCTTTTGAGAGCATCCACTCTGTGGTGAGCGGACTGTGAGCTGCTCAAAGTTTTGGACTCTAATATTTTCTGTTCTGACCGCAGCGGCCTAATAAAGACATAATCAAGTAAGTATGCAATCTATGATTTGAATTAAGCAAAGGAAGGAATGAAATGCTACAAAGAGAAGGAAAGATTTTGACAAATTCAAGTATTGTCTATGATTGCTACCCTTTGTAAAAATGAACTTTGACAGCTCCAAAAGAATTCTTATCCCATTCAAACAAATTATCAAACATCTACCCTGCAAGAGGGGGAAAAAGAAGAAAGAAATTCTGATAACCTGAATGTCACTGCATGCCCCTCAACCAAGAAATGAAGAAATTTTTAAGCCGGAAATCTTAATGACTATTTTACATTGTTTGTTTTAACTATCAGTGATTCTATTTCAAATTACCTTTCAACTTTCTGGAATCCTTTAAGTGCCATGATTGGGACAAAGGATTTTATGTGATGAACTTTCTTGATAATTTCAGAGTAAACGACAATCTAGTTCAGAAGGCGGAAATATGACTTGTGGTTTCATTGAACATTAAGCCTCCAATGGATGGACTTGAACCTTAATAGTTTGATGGAGTGGCATAAACTTCAACAATCAACATAATAAGAAGCCAGAGTTTATTTATACCATCTCTTTGTATCAATAGAAAAACATGATTATTTATTGTCATAAATCAGAATATGATCTAAATCTGATTAATAAATATAAGCTCGGATAGCTAAACCATTAGACAAAAGAATTACTGTCCTCATCCCTCCATCCTTGATGAGCAATGCAACAATGAAAGTAACTCATTCTGCAACTGTCTAGCTCCATAGGATCCGTTTTCGATTTGCCAGCGCTTCACAGCAACTATGTTTCCATCATTACTCATTAGTAGTCCCTTTGTAAACAGTCCCGTAATAACCTCTACCAATAATGGACTTGCTGGTTGCAGCTTTGTCTAATCCTACAACATAATTTGCTTGTACAAGAAATGTAAACGTCTGACAGTGACAGATTCATCAAATTCAAACCTTTACTTTCTTGGTTGCTTCATTGGAATATGACCACAGATTATCCAACTTTTCTTTCTTTATTTATTTGTTGTTTTAACTCTGCCAGATAGCATTGACTGAGAATGTGACACATGGTGAAAATATTATTATTATTATTAAAACTCGGTAACGTAGAAATTGATTCTCTCCTGAAAATTTTTAAAACGTCGATACACATCGTTGAATGTTATTATCGAAATATATCGATGAACATCATTAATTTTTTTAATGATTTTTATATAATTATTGAAAAAGCTCAAAGACTTGACATGTAATTAATCATATGTTAAAATAAAATTAGAAAAAATATTTCATGAACCATTCTCACCACTTCATCCATGGTTTGTTCAATTAAATAAAGGGTAAACTATACCGTTGACCACCATAATTTGGTTAACGTATTAAAATGACCACCTTAAAAAAAATCGACTCAATTGACTACCCAAACTATTAAAATTGGATCAATGTAACCACCAGCCGTTAATGAGCTTACGGAAGGTGACGTGACAGTTAAAAAATTAAAGGTATAATCACACATTTGGTCCTTATTATTTACACATTCTTTCAATTTAGTCCTAATTTTCTCATTAATCCTACTTCTCCTCCTCTGCCTTAATCAAACTCCATAAATCAGAAATCCATGAAGAAAACTTGAACAAAAATCAAACAAATGCTTCCCCATTTATTACATAGATTTAAAACCCAACAAACCTTTTCAGACAAATTGTGAACCTCAGCAGCTCTGCTTCTTTTCGAGGAACTACGAGGTGGACCTGGCTTTGGCGGTGCCTCATCTACCAATGCTTCAAAACCCTCATGTTTTTGACAAATTTCAAACTAAATAAAAAAAAGTGAGCTAAAAGCACATATTTTTCTCTTTAAAAGAAAAAAAAAACAATTTTTGCATTCAAAAATAAAATCTTGATGAAGAAGAAGAAGAAGAATCAGAAAACCAGACACTTACCTCACTTTCACAGTCATACTCGTGGTATCATTCTCACCATGAGCTCCAACCAAATCCCACCCTCCACCACCCGGCGGTGCTGGTGACGGTGAAAACCGCCGTGGATTATCTGTTGGACCCCCAAAGTGGGCCATCCCAGAAGAAGAAGAAGAGTGAAGTAGAAATTGCTGAAGGAGATTGGATATATCATCTGAAGAAGAAGATAAGCACGTCCCATTAATATAAGGGTAATCTTCACTATTGGTCCCTTTCGTTTAGGGTGTGTTCTATTTTGGTCACCAGAATTCAAAAAAGATTATTCTGGTCACTTACGTTTAGAATCGTTTTTATTTTGGTCCCTTAGCCGTTAATCTCCGTTACTTTAAAAAATAATTTCTAATTTAACCCCAAACTTTCAAAATTTTATTTTTCACCATCTTCCTCAAAAATTATAAAACTAAAACCCCATAAAATTAAATCAATGGCTTATATGATTAAAAGTTTAGAGAGTAGAGGGACTGAATTTAAAGAGTATTTTATCAAAGTTGTGTTCTTTTTCTTTTTTCCTTCTATTTTACTTCCTTCTGGTATAACATTATTTGCATTACTTTAAGTTTGTCTGCTTTTCATTGTATTTTATAACAACAGTAAGTTCTATGAGGATTTCAAATTTAAAGAAGTGTCTTATGCTTGGATAATTTTTCATTTGATTTTTCGAACAAAATGAAGGATTTGACCAAATTGCTTTTACCAAAACTGCTATTTATGTTACCTTTTCCGTTATTTCTTGTTGACCGCGTGATCATCTGCTTTTATATTTACCTTTTGTCTTGTTAAATGTTATTAGATCGCCAAGTTTGAAATTCACTTTATGATAACAATGCTCTCAACCTGGTTGGAATTCATTTCTTTTTTCATTTCAAATTTGTAACCTAGCATTGCAGAAGTATTTACATTTCCTTTTCATTGACTGATAAATGAATATTGCATTCTTCTTCTACTTGTATATTCTGTTATTCAAATCCATGAAAATATTTTACAGGGCTTTGCTTCATTTCCTTAATCCTGACAAGTTTAAAAGTAAGGATGGGGAAATGGGTTGTAGTTGTGGGTTATAGTTATTGATTTAATTTTATGGGGTTTTAGTTTTATAATTTTTGGGGAAGATGGTGAAAAATAAAATTTTGAAAATTTGGGGGTTAAATTAGAAACTATTTTTTTAAAGTAACGGAGACTAACGGCTAAAGGACCAATATAGAAACGATTCTAAACGTAAGTGACCAAAATAATTTTTTTTGAATTCTGGTGACCAAAATAGAACACACCCTAAACGAAAGGGACCACTGGTGAAGATTACCCTTAATATAATTACAATTGTTATTCTTATAACGAAACATGTTAAGGTTAATGTTATCCCCCATTTCTAGTCTTTCTTTTGTCAGTTTAAAATGGTTTTTCTCTTCTCTTCATTCATGTGCTTCGGTTACTGTTTTTTTTTTCTTTTGGCTTTTGGTTTGTACAGGTAAAAGTTTGCATAAACAGGGAAGGTATATGAGAATCATTTATGGTTCTAATTAATATAAATTCTTTATTTTATTAGTTTTATATTAGTTGAGATTATGTATGACATTGTGAGCAGCATCCTGATATAAATTAGTACAATTAACACAAAAAATGCACTTCAGTAATTATCTAGTTCCATGCTTTGCATGATATCCAAGCAAGTCATCTCAATACAAGAACTGGTTAGGTTATTCGAACAAGGAATTGAGGGGGAAAGAATACGGGAGAAGGGAAGAATCAATTAGTTACTCAAAAAAAATCTGATTAGATAGAATCATAGAAACCAGTTCCATAACTTGAAATGTTTAGTGTAAAATTACTTTGAAACATTTAGGGTTTAAGGTTTAGGGTTATATATGTGAAATTAGTGTTTAGGGTTTTAGCTTTTTAGCTTATAAATGTAGAAACTAATAAGAGATATATATTGAATTTGGTGTTTTAAAGCACAAAATTTTACTTGGTGTAGTGGCTAAGCCATTTCCTTTGCACCTAGATTGCCTAGGTTCAACTCTCCTAGATAGCATGTATGGTTGAATTTTTTTTTCTCCTCTAAATAGGTGGTGACACGTGTCACCACCTGATTGGAGGAGGAAAATAATTTATTATATCAAATTTAAATAATTAAATTCCTCCAATAAGGTTTTGACACGTGTCATCACCTAATTAATTTATTTTATTAGTTTAAAATTAGGACTAAATTGAAAAAATATGTAAATAATAAGGACCAAATGTCTGATTATACCTTTAATTTTTTAACTGCCACGTCACCTTCCGTTAGCCCATTAACGGCTGGTGGTCACATTGATCCAATTTTAATAGTTTGGGTGGTCAATTGAGTCGATTTTTTTAAGGTGGTCATTTTAATACGTTAACCAAAGTATGGTGGTCAACGGTATAGTTTACCCTTAAATAAAATAACATCATCTTTAGTTTCAACGTAATTTTTTTATAAATTAAAATTTACAAATCATTTTTTTTCTCGTGCCTATCATTAGAATTAATTATTTTATTTTATTTTATCTCTTTTGATTCATTGGTTAAGTTTTTGGGTGTTTTTTTGACGATTTCATCCATTAACATATTAGAATAAATATATGGGGCGCGAGGAAGAAGTTGATGATTTGAAAATTTAATTTATAAAAAATTATTATGTAGAAAATAAAGAAGGAGACGTTTTATTTAATCGGGTAGAATCATGGATGAGGCGGTGAGAATGGTTCATAAAATAATTTCTTCTAATTTTATTTGAAATATGATTAATTACATGTCGAACATTTGAAAATTTTAATAATTATTTAAAAGTCATTCGTTCTAGACGTGGTTTAGCGATGTGCATCACTTGTACTAGAGTCATCATTCTCTCAATCCAATTTACTTTATTCAAAACATTTCTCAATCTAATTTACTTCATTCAAAACATTTCTCAATCCAAAATTTTCCTTCAAAAGATTACATGATCATACTTAAAAAAATTTAGCGTCTTGTCCACTAAACCAACTAATTCCACATACCACGAGTGAAAAACTGAAAATAGAAAGATAATTTTTGTTGAAAAAAAATAGTGAGTTATGCCCAACGGGGTTGAGAAACCGAAATGAGCCTTGTGGTTTCAGACTTGAGCCTTGGTTTGATACATCTGTATCTGATTACGATCAAGTATTGCTATCCGGCGCGGATGAGTTACTGCCATAGTGGTCGTAAGTAAAGCAAAAGTCGATGATAGAGACAATAAGTTTGCTAAGGGAATCGTTTTAGATTTATTATACTTTTATATACGGCTATCCCCCATTCGAAATTTAAACTTGAGTTCTTTTTTTTGAAAGAGTAATATGCATTACCGTTGGACTTAACCCTTATTAATAATATGAAAAATTTTACAACGGGCGACAGACATTGATAAACACCACTAACGATGAACACCGATGAACACCATTAATTTTTTTAAAAATTTTAAAAATCTAAAGGACTAAAATTATAATTATAATTATCTCTTAAAAAATAAAAATCAAATTGAATAGTTACTTTATAATATTTTTTTAATAGGTTAGATTTAAAAAAATTGATTTCTATTTTTTATAAAAATTAAATTTGGTATATTTGATTCTAACCTATTAAAAAATAGGGTAAAGTATGCCAGGTACCACCGAACTATAGTGTCTGACCTGTTTTTACCATCAACGTTTCAATTGGTCCAAAACTATCATTAACATTTAATATTTGATCCAATTATATCATCCCTCCGTTAAATCATGGACGGCGTGGTGATGTGGACTAAGAAAACCGTAACGGTGCTGACTGTGTACCCTATATATTATTATTTATTTCACGTCATTAAAAAATAAAAAAATAAAAACCCTTTTGGTTTTCAAAACGGCGTCGTTTCATAATGTTGTGAATGAAAACCCTTATCATCTTTAGCGTCTTCGTTGTCTTCCTCACCTCCTTCGGATCTCTTATCATCTTCGCTATTATGATTGGTTCGGGTCTCGTCTGCGCTCACGGTGCATTCAGGACCCCTGAAGATCTCTTCTTGGACGAGCAAGAACCCGCCGCCCCCGGTTTCTTATCCTTCCTCGGTGGTGCTGCCTCCAATGCCGCCGCCGCTGCCCCAAGCTTTGCCACTCGCCTCTGAACATGAAGATCGGTCTTTCTGAATCTCGTTCGCGAGGGTAATACAATATCGCTTCATTCGTGATTGATTCAATCTTACACAATAAATTTACTCATTTTTGTTTCTTTTCCCCTCCATTTCTTGACTAGCTTTTTGTATTAAAATTGGTAAAATGTAATTCCATTTCATTTGCACAGCTAATACACAGAAATGAACTAAGAGTAAAATTCAAAGCTTCATAGATAAAGACAGTGTGGTTGCAGTTGTACACTTGGGAAGCCTACAAGACTGATGACTTGGAAAAATGAAAAAACAACCATCAAAACAAAGGTTGTAGTAATGGCGGATGAGTAAAATTCACTCACCCATACCATAGCCAAAGCACATCAATCTGCGACCACTCCAAACATATAACTGTTAAGAGCAACCATTACAGGACATAAGGAAATACAGGTACACATACCCTTTGGAAAAACATGCTTAAAACTTAAGACGGGATTGATCTAAAAGCTTTTAGTCGAGCAATTCGATACCGACATCGAAAATGCATGAAGAAGCTAAAACACCGGGTAGGGAGGCGTCAAGCAAATACAATGATCATGAGTGGAAACCTAAAACCGGGAACCATGGCTATAAAACAGGCTAGCTCCTGCCGGGAGAGCCTGCAAAAAAGAAAAAAGGGATGGGTTAGGCCATCTCTAAACTGCCAAAGTCCTTGGCATGACCACCTTTGTCGGACCCAAAAACTTTGCTGAATGTTTGCTGCCCGGCCGTGTGAGCTGACTATATGAGTTTCATGTTTCTATCATCTTCAACGTTACAAGTTTAGTTGTTAGGAGACCTCAACGGACTTGTATCCTCGATTAGAAAAGGATGTCACATTTCCACAAGGTCTCTACTAGCAGCTCAATGGTTTGACTGTTGATTGAATTGCAGTGCTGGAGATTCAACCCCAACAGGGTCTTGCCCAACTTTTTCAGGAAAGGCAAGCTTTTGTTTGATACTCTGGAACAACCAGAAAATGAAAGGACCTGCAACTTGAGTTGCTCCGCATAAGACAAGGCAGCAACACCGGAATCAGTGATTGCCGACCTTGACACATCCAGATCTCTGAGGAAAACACAATTGTCCGCAATAGCCGCGAAACGACGCCGTTTTGAAAACCAAAAAGGGTTTTTATTTTTTTATTTTTTAATGATGTGGAATAAATAATAATATATAGGGTACACAGTCAGCACAGTTACGGTTTTCTTAGTCCACATCACCACGCCGTCCATGATTTAACGGAGGGATGGTATAATTGGATCAAATATTAAACGTTAATGATAGTTTTGGACCAATTGAAACGTTGATGGTAAAAACAGGTCAGACACTATAGTTCGGTGGTATCTGGCATACTTTACCCTAAAAAATATTATGAAGTAACTATTAAATTTGATTTTTATTTTTTAAGAGATAATTTTAATTATAATTTTAGTCCTTTAGATTTTTAAAATTTTAAAAAAAAATTAATGGTGTTCATCAGTGTTCATCGTTAGTGGTGCTCATCAATGTTCGTCGCACGTGGTAGACTCATCCTAATAATATAAAGGTTGAAGGGTGTAAGAAACTCTTGAACTTTTGAAAGAAAAAAATAATTAAGCTCTTTAACTTATTTTGCACTCAATTAAGCACTTGAACCAAGAATCTGAATCAACTAAATTCTTTGACCATTAAATCTTGACAGTTTTTTCTTTAAATATTATTGACACATGATACACTACAGTTCTATCATGTTGCATTTACATATTTTTTTCAAAAATACTTTTTTTTATAAATTTTAGAAGTTTTTTAAACTTTTTAGAAATTTTAATTTTTAAAAAAAAATAAAAAAATTGAAAATGTAAAGTAGAAACACTATGACACGACGCACTGCACCAATAAATCAAAAAAATTGTCAACATTTAATGGTCAAAATTGGTCAAAGGGCGTAATTGATTCAATTTCTTGGTTCAAAGGCTTAATTGGGTGTAAAAAAAGTTTAGAGACTTAATTGATTTTTTTTTCCAAAAGTTCAAGGGCTTCTTACAGCTCTAGTATAAATATAAAATTTAAAAAATATTAATTTAATTAATTTTGAACCAACGAGGGTTGTCCAAGTGGTAAGCAACTTAATATCGCTTAAGCATGCCTCGAGTTCGAGTCTCTGTGTATGTAGAAAATCTTTACTGGGAGACTCACCCACCAAAAATAGGTGTACGACGCGTGTCGATCTGGATTAATCAGAGCAAAGCCCTAGAAACCAGAAGGAAAACAAAAAAAAACTTTAATTAATTTTGATATATTGTCATAATTTTTTAAACGATAAAAGAACAATAATTTAATAGTCACAATCAGATTTGTTCCTGATATTTTGATGGCCTAATGGTGAAGTTAAAAATTAAGCTGTAATAACAAGTATTGGAATAAAATCAAAATTTAAAAGTAGGCCTACCATAATAACAAGTATTAGAAAAAATTAAATTTTTAATAACATGTATTAAAAAGAAATTTAAAGAATATGTCTCTAATAAATGGGGAGAATAAAGATGGACGATGGGTATTGAAGAAGAAAAGAATGGCTAATAGCCTAAATAAATAAAATACTCCTCATACTCTCTGCCAAAATCCTGAGAAAGTTGGAACCAAAATCTAAATGGGGACATTTTGGGTTAATCAAAGGTAAGGTAGGTTTTCAAAGAGCCCAAAACTCAACAAGCCTATTATAAATTATTCTAGAAATTATCTTTAACCTAAATCGAAAATTCTTTACTCGAACTTTTAACTTAGAATTTGGGTTGTTACAATTCTTCCTTTTTACAAGAAATATTGTCCTCAAAGTTTACCTTTACTAAATAGTGTGGATATTGATGTCTCATATTCTCTTTAGGCTCTTGCGTAACTTCTGTGACATCATGATTCTTTCATAAAATTTTAACTAATTGTATTTGTTACCTTATAAAAAAACTAACAGTATTTACTTCATCCTCAAAATCTTATTCTCTCGAGCTAAATCCGAATTGGTTCTTTATCATAAGTCAAGTTCCCCTCCAACTCGATTTATTGTAAGAAAAAGACATGAGATAGATCTGAACGATACCTTCTTAACATAGGTCAATCCCTGAAGAAGTTGTTATAATTGATGATGTTGAAAATGATGTGACTAGTAATTGATTTTGAGGTTACCAAAACTAAACCCTTAGCAAATGTGCATGAGAAGTGCAATTTCATCTATGTTGAACCAACAAGTTTTGGTCATGCTAAAAAGGTATCTAAATGGGTTGCTGCAATCAATGGCGGAACTTGGAATAAAAGTTTGAGGGGGGGGGGGGGGCAACATAATTTTTTTTTAAAAAATGGAGGCTTAAACGAAATTTTTCAAAAAACAAATCGAGGGTTTAACTAAAATCTTTAATAATTTTGAGAGATTTAATGAAAATATTTAAAAAATTGAGAGGGAATTTAATTAAAAATTTTAGAAAATTTAAAACTTAATATAAATTTTTAAAAATCTTGAGGGGCCAAATTAAAATTTTCAAAAATTTTAAGGGTAAAATTCAAAATTTTTAAAATTTGGGGGGGCCACTAGTTCCTTCAACGAGCCACCCCTAGATGTTATGAAGGCAATTTCTACAATTGAGACAAATGGTGCATGACTCTTAACTGATCAACTTAGCGATAAGCATGCTATAATTGTGAAGTGGTTGTATAGAACCCAGTTCAATTATGATGGCACTATGTTTAAGCATAAGTGTAACCCCCGTTAGACCGGCCTATGCGGAAGGACCAAATCTAAAAAGGTACATCTCAACTAAAATATCCAAATGGAAAACATGTCCAACATTCAAGTATCTAATTTGAAACATATCTACATAAACGGGTGAAATCATCTTCATAAACCCGGCAGATAATGATTACAAAATAAGCATCATCAAGTAATGTATCAAAATGATCATGACAAAACATTATATAATCTCAAAATGTAGGCACATGTCACCATGTATAACAAAAAAGGTGGATAGAAACATTACAAACTAGCTGGAGTACAAAATGTGTCGATCCTCCAATGTCAAGAGTGGGGTAGCCTGTGCAAAGTATCTGAAAGAGAGAAAAGGGGTATGATCTAGGGAGCTCAGTGTGTTTCAACAGTGCAAGTAACAACATTTACATAACAAAATAATTCGGGAAAAATATGTTATAAAAGCATACTAGTTTTTATGCAACCTATCTACCCTCCAACCAAACTCTACAATACAGTTCCCCAGAACGGTATCATATACTGGCATTAACCTGAGCCCATTAGGCGTGGGTACCATCCTAAGGAAATACCTTAGGTCACGGGCAAAATTACCCTAGCCGAAGCATAGGAACCTTATACGGGCGTTAACCTAGGCCCAGTGGGCGTAGGTACCGATATAAGGGGTTACCTTAGGTCACGAGCGAAATTACCCTAGCCGAAGCTAGGAACCTAGTACGGGCGGAATTACCCTAGCCTAAGCTAGGAACCTAATACAAGCGAAATTACCAGCCTGATCAGGGCTTAACCTTATAGTACTTCATATCATAACCCAAGTATCCCAACTAATCAATCTAGACAGCATCATAGTATGTAGTGATAAACAATTATAACAATGCTTGATAAACACATTTCTATGCTGATAAACGGTAACCATAGAGCATGCTTGTCATATCAGGTACTAGGGCATATATCAAACCTATAGCATAATCATACTTACTCAGAAAACATGTTATGTTTATGCGAAATAAAATGTATCAATCATGTGCACATGGCCAGTTTAAATAACATATAAAACATGTAAAACAATTTACAATCAGTCATGTAGCACATAAGGAACACACCTCAAAAGTCGAGTAGGTTCGATGATCTACTGGGCACCAGGACCACGCTCAGCTACGGTACTGGAACCTAGATCAACAAGGATTAGGGTTACTAACAGGTTTACATTTTTATCAATATAATACTCTAAGTTACG
This sequence comes from Hibiscus tridactylites, assembly GCA_958450335.1. Lineage (NCBI taxonomy): Eukaryota > Viridiplantae > Streptophyta > Magnoliopsida > Malvales > Malvaceae > Hibiscus > Hibiscus tridactylites. The sequence continues at coordinate 55,917,624 of OY288287.1, read as the reverse complement.
GAATCATACGGGTAACAATGGGCTCTCGAGGCAGCACTGACCAAGACGAGCTGGGCTGGCGTAGGCACGATCCGGAGATCCGCGAGTACCTTCAATCGAAAGATCAAGGTCAGCCCTTTGTTTTAAAACCTTTCTCAAATAATTTAACTTAATACATATGCATGTCCAGATTCAACGTCCAATTTGGAGGCTTTCGGGTTAGAATTTTACGGAACATGCTTCAAAATCGGACTCATGACATCGAAAAACATAAAATAGGGCTTTTGGGAAAAAATGACTTTTTGGTCAAATTCAAAGTCAACGCTGACGTCAACGGTCAAAGTCAATGCTGACATCATGCTGGCGTAAGCAGTCAACTGGGCTGACTCGGGTGAGTTGACTCACTGAGTTAACTCGGTTGGGTTGACTCACTGAGTTGACTCGGTTCGGTTTGTGTAACCCCCTCGTCCTGGTCCGGGCGATTGACCGGTCCGAGTGGGCTACACGGGGATAACCGAGGTGAAACCCGTTAAGGCTTCACTTCAGTTAACAACCCGAGAAAACTTTTCATTGTTATTATCTTGTCTATATGTATTTTTATGTCCTATATGAAAATGCAACAACGGAAGAAAACAAACGAGGCAAAACAACCAAACAACCCATTTTAAACTTAAACTGCAGGCCGTATCGGAACGCCCAGAGGGTGTTTCGATATGCCTTGACTAGGTCAACTAGCAAAAGTCAACCCGAGGAGACCGTTTCGAAACGGGGATGGACCGTAACGAAACGCCCTCAACAGTCAACTTCCCGTGGTCAACGCTACGAAGACCGTTCCGAAACGCCTAGGACCGTTTCGATACTCTAAATTTTCGTCAGAATCTCAGATTTCCAGTAGCAAAAACGTATCGAAACGCCCCATTTGCGCACCGAAATGCCTGGCCTGAAACAAGAGGCCGTATCAAAACGGAACCAACCGTTTTGATACACCTGCTGCGAACAGACAGGATTTTGCTGGTTTATGGCACAAGGCTGCCCCAAACACCAACTAAAACCTCCCACAACCAATATACAACAACTCTAGATGCAAGGAACCCTATACAAACATGCTTAGCACTCAGCAAACATGTAAAAGCCATACATTAAGAGAGACAACAATTCAACAAAGATTCATTCATAACATTTAAGATTCATGCTTTAGACAAACATACATAAGAGCATACATAAAAGGCACAAAGCCAACATACTAGGCATAAGCAAGCCTTAAGCAAACATCCACCAAAAACATAGGAGTCTAACATGCTCCTAACACATAACATCAACATACATCAAAAGCTCAAATCCCATTGCTTGACTATTACATTCTCATAACATAAAAGTCCATACTTGATAAACTCAAAAGCCAAACTAGCACACTTGGAGGCCCTCCTCTTGCACTAGCAACCCACAAACTACAGATCTGCATTGTCGAGCAAAAAGAGCGTAAGCATAAAGCTTAGTGAGGGTAAGCTCATAAAACAAACCTCGACAATGCAGGGTCCAAGCACGAGCACACAACCAAGGTAGAATGCATGATCTTACCTTCGAACCTCATGAGTCAAAATGTCAATGATGCATGTACACAATATCAATATCATGCCATGCTTAACAAGTCCATAACCACATCATATGTAAACACATATATCAATCCATATTGGCACCTAGTTATGACTCGAATACGCAGATAACCGTTGGAACTCACATCCAACCACAACCATTACATTACGGTGGGATTACACTCATCACCGTTTCATGCGGAGGGGATTCCACTCATCCTCACACCCCGTCGATGGGATTCCACTCATCCTCACACCCCGTCGATGGGATTCCACTCATCACCGACTAACATATATATATATAAGAAGATTTCCAGGCGAACCCGTACTCCATCTTGATGACTACCATCACCAAGACCACGTGCGCATTTTGACTCACATGTGCACATTAAACATCATAATGATCGATCATTGTACCCAAGCATACTAGTGCCAATACTAACATTTCATTAATCTTTCACAACATCATTTCATGTCAACTTCCGTGCTTAGCACGTACTCACCATGACTCACCGTCATGCACAAACCACATGCATATAACAATGCATCAATACCATGCCTCAACATACATGTATAACACAATATACATAACCACCATAATCACAATTAAACATGAGGCATACTCAACATATAAAGTTCAACCAAAGTATCTAACTAAAGCTTCGGATTAGACTACCAATCCAATCCCAACTCTAGGTGGGTCTACCAAGCCCAACCTAGTCCACATGCTTGAACCAACACTTGAAAACCATTTAAAAACATTTAACCACTCACAGACTATTCCAAGCTCAACCACACAAGCCGATCAAGCTCCCAACGGTTCTGGATTCGTTCCCGAGGCTTCACCAACACAAATCCTTGCTTCTAAACATCCCAACATAATCAAAATAACCTCAAATCAGTTCACAAAACAATGTAGCAAACCCGGAACACAAACCAAGCATAAAACACAAGGATTCAAGCTAAGGACAACCCCAAAACCTTCATTCCCGAGCAGCCATAAAGCACAGTCCAAAACCAAAGATTCCAACACTTATATTACTCCCAAAAGCTTCCAAAACAACCCTTATACATAGCCTAACAATCAGCCAACAAATTCCCACATTAAACACCCCCAAAACTCAACCTAAACCCTTCAAAAACCTCTCTAAAACCCAATTTCGGGAAACACCATAAAACCATGTAAAATCGAGTATGTTAGACCTTATGGATAGTAAACAACTTATAGAACATTAATAAATCAAAGGCTTAAGTTAAAGATAATAAAGATGACATTTTTAATCAAAAACTTCAAAACTCCAAATTTCAAAACTATGAGCTTTAATGAAAAATAATGGTACAAGCTTGTAGAGGAAAGAGAGGACAAGTCAAAAATGAGTTTACCTTTGAAAGATCACCAAAGATGAGGGAGTATGGTGATGGAATAATGAAATGGAGAAGGGGAGTGTGTTTGTCGTTCAAAAACAAGGATGAGGAAGAAGAAGGCTTTTGAGTGTTTTTATTTTATTTGCTTTATTCCACCAAAACCATATTTACCATATTGCCATTAATGAGATGGCTTAAATTCTCATCTCCTAAAATCCATGGGATTGGATTTAGAAGATAGGACCAACATAGATTTTAATTATTTTGAAAACACAAAGCTCATAATATTATTATTTTATTATTTTAGTTTCACCCGACCCCCAAACCCGGGTGTTACAGTTTGACTCGGCGTGCCGGTTCAGTTCGGTTCAAATGATTTAACTCGGTTCGGTTCAAGGGCCAGACCGGGTCTGAGTCGACCGATTAAGCGGCCACCGCCCAGGGCGGTTGGAAATCACCCCAAACGGCGCGTGGAACCCACGCGCGGCCGAAAATGGTTGGAAAACATCCCAAAAGGCAACGGTAACCTCAGTTTCAACCAAAACAGCAAAATAAACCCAAAAACCAATAGAAAACTTACCGATCTTACCCAAAAACGGAGGGAAACGATCAAAACTGACGAGGCTCCGATGACGAACTAAACGAAGGCGGACGGATGTTTGACGGGTAAGGTTTTGTTCGCCTCAGCGTGGGGAGCTCGCTCGCGGTGGACATACGCTTATCAGCGTCGAAATTGACAAAAAACTGAACGGCTTCAACCCTAGGTTCGACGAACCTTTCTCCTTCGATTGCCGATGATCGGGACGGTAATCGTGCGATTGACCTTAGGGGTTTTGGTCGGGACTCGACAACGAACACAAAGGCACCGACAGTGAGCGACACGGTGCGACGGTGGGGGAAAATGGTGCGGCGGCTGGTGGTCTCGAAAGGGGGAAAGGATGAGGGGGTCGGTTTTGGGTTTTGGGGAAATGAGGGGTTGATTTGAAGAAAACGGGAAAATAATGGGTTAGGTAGGATATTTTATTATTTTATTATTTTTAACTTTTTTTAGAATCCACTTAATAATAAGTGGCTGCAATCCTATACCTTAGAGTTACCATAGCTCAAATGGTTAGGTTACTAGCCTAGCCACTTAAATGTAGTGGGTTCGATCCCCACAACCAACAACTCCCCCTCTTTTTTTTTTACTTCTTCTCTGTTTTTTTGTTACAATAAGGTTAGATTAGTTGTAAATGGGTATGTATAGATAAGTAGAGTTGACTACAGTAACAAATTTGCACCCGTTGCTAGTCTCGATACTATAAGGTTCCTTATTACTATTACATGTCAACTGGGTTGAAATGTGTTTCATTTGAATGTAAAATCAGTTCTCTTAAATGGGGAGCTTGAAGAAAATATCTATGATTTTCAACTCGAATGCTTCTAATTTTCTAAAAGAAAAAATCAAGTGTACAAGCTTAAGAGGACTCTTTATGGCCTAAAACGGGACCAAGAGAGCATCAATAGGGTTTCTCTTCCTCCTAGGTTGATTCTTACTTGCAGAAATGAAGTTTTCAAATGAGTCTTAATGAAGCTACTTTGTATCTTAAAGAAGATAAAATTTTGGATTTGCTTATTGTTCTCTTGGCTTGATTTGTTGGTGATGAAAAGTAATGAAAAAGCTCTTTTAGAGTTCAAGTTAAGTATGAAGAAATTTTTTGAGATGTCTGATCTTGGCTTGATGAGCTTCTTGAGATGAAATTTAATCAAAGTAAGGTTGGTATATTTATTTTACAATAAAAGATGTTCTAAGGATATTTAAGTTGAATCTCGTAGTAGAATCCATTCGTTGTTGGCTTTAAACTTAAAGTTGCCAAAGAAAGATGTTGAGAAGCTCTATGACCTTTTATTTTTTAAAAAGGCTTAACAATCAAAACTATTAGCAAATAGACGTTAATCCAAGAATAAATAATAAGATAAAATATTATTATTTAAACGAACATTACAAAACTAAGGACGATACAACAATATGTAAATCAAACTGATTGAAAACGAAAATATAAAGAAAACATGTTAAGGTCTGCACGAACGTAGTTTCCTTAAGACAGATTTTCAGCCAATCTTATGGTGCTCGAGCTCATTGGTCGTATGTCTTCCAAAATACAACAACAGATGATCAGCCACAGTTGCACTACTGTGGAGATCACGAATTGATCCTTGCCTTCGCCTACCACCGAAAACCACTTGTAAAATCCACAGAGTAAAACAATAATACGTTTCTGTGGTTATTTTGTTGTGTTTTAAACCAGAGGAATGTCATTCTATTTATAGGGGAGTGAGCTAGATTAAATGTGAGAAACAAATATCCAATAGTGTTTCTCTTTTTCCTAGGTTGATTCTTACTTGCAGAAGTGAAATTTCCAAAGGAGTCTTAATGAAGCTACTTTGTATTTTAAGGAAGATAAAAATTTGGATTTGCTTATTGTTCTCTTCATGTTGATGATTTGTTGGTGACGGAAAGTAATAAAAAAACACTTTTAGAATTTAAATTGAGTATGAAGAAAAATTTCGAGATGTCTGATATTGGCTTGATGAACTTCTTGAGATGAAAATTAATCAAAACAAGGTTGGTATCTTTATTTTACAATAAAATATGTTCTAAGGATATTTAAGTTGAATCTTGTAGTAAAATCCATTCACTATTGGCATTAAATTTAAAGTTACCAAAGAAAGATGGTGAGAAACTCTATGATCTTTTATTTATTTGAAAAGGCTTAATAGTCAAAATGTTATCAAATAGACGTTAATCCAAGAATAAATAATAAGATAAAGGGTAATGTTCACGAACAGTCCCTATCGTTTGGTGTTTGTTCTAGTTTGGTCACCAGATTTCAAAACAACGTATTGTGGTCCCTTACGTTAATAATGTGTTTTATTTTAGTCACTCTTCCGTCATTCTCCGTTAGAGGAGTAACGGCCGGCTGACATGGAATTTTGAATAATAAAAAATTCCACGTGTATAATACACGTGTATTAAGTTTATACACATGGACTGCACCCTCACCTTGCCTATATAAGCTCCTTTACCTAAGCTTCATCTTTTTCGATAAAAAAACCCTAAGCTTTATCTTCAAAACTAGCTTCTAGTTTATTTACGGCAGGAATCGTTTATTCATCGCCGGTCACTGTGCTCGGTGCTCATCAGTCCCCACTAACGTGTCACCTTCATCATTGTTTGTAGATTTCAAGTAGCTAAATGATTACGGGTCCATTCAAATAATGCCATTTTCCTCATCATTTTGCCGAATTTCCCTGTTTTAACTCCTTGTCCTACTCAACAAAAACATCAGATTCTTGGTGGGTATTCGAACATTGCTTCACCACCATCCATTCTGCTTTTAACTCTGTCCCTCGCTTTGGAAAGGCATTCACTTTTGGTGGGTTTTCTTAATCATCTTTTGTTTAGAGTTCAGCCATTTTAATTTCCTTGATAAAAAGGGGCCTTTTGTTAGGTGTTTTACATCAGTTTAAGCTCCATAATTGTCCCTTTTTAAGTTAACATCTGATTCTCTTGGTATAAAATTTGTCTCTTTTCTAAGCATTTGTTGTTTGTTTGTTTACTTGTGATTTGTACATTATTGACTGTTTGTGGTATTGTTGATAATATTTATCTCTGCTACTGCTTAATTTACTAGTTAAAACCATTTGTTCATGGTGATTATAAGTAGGTTTTGATTTTGTTGAAGTGGTGCCATCCCACATCTTTTAGATTTTGAATATTGGAGCTTAGCTTTAAGTTTAATGCTTAACATGGTACTAAGCCCAGGTTTTGCTTTGTTATTCTTGCCTATTACCCCTTTTGTTTCTGTATGCATGGTTCCAATTTTGATAAATTTGTTCTTTTTGCATACTGTGAAAAATAAGAAAGTAGTTTGAAGATGGAGGAGAAGATGAGCAAAGGCCTGAAAAGGATGTTGCTTCTGTTGAATTGCACAATGTTAGGCTTGGGAAACGTTGGTGGCACTCTTTTGTCGCGACTGTATTTCTTGAAAGGCGGCATGGGAGTTTGGATATCCAACTGTTTAGAAACTGCTGGTTGGCCATTTATGATGTTGCCCCTTGCGATATCGTACTTGTATCGTCGATAAAAGGAGGGTCCGGGGACCAAGCTTTTCTTCATAAGCTCCTTGCCTATATAAAACTTAATACACGTGTATTATACACGTGGACTTTTTTAATTTTCAAAATTCCATGTCAGCCGGCCGTTACTCCTCTAACGGAGAATGACGGAAGAGTGACTAAAATAAAACACATTATTAACGTAAGGGACCACAATACGCTGTTTTGAAATCTGGTGACCAAACTAGAACAAACACCAAACGAAAGGGACTGTTTGTGAACATTACCCTAAGATAAATTATTATTATTTAAACGAACAATACAAAATTAAAGACGATATAACAATATGTAAATCAAACCGATTAAAAACGAAAACCGAAAAGAAACGTATTGAGGCCTGCACGAATGCAGTTTCTTTAAGACAGATTTTCAGTCACTCATATGGTGCTCGAGCTCGTTGGTTTTCTGTCTCCTAGGATACAACAACAGATGATCAACCACAATTACACTACTCTGGAGATCACGAACTGACCCTCGCCTTCGCCTACCACCGAAAATCACTTGTAAAATCCATAGAGTAAAACAATAAAATATTTCTATGATTATTTTGTTGTGTTATAAACATAAGGCATAGTTTCCATTCAAGTTATTCAATGATTATCAAGTGGGTAACTGTATATAAACACTTCCTATTCTAACTATCTCATCAATGTGGGATATCGTTTTTTTTCACTTCCTTATTCAATTCACAACTACCTTACTTTGAGCATCAATTTCTCATTCATCACTCAACCATTTTGAGCATATGAGATACCGTTGTAAAGGTTTTATGGACTAGAATTAGATCTAATAAAATCATTATTCGAATCTTCAATTTTACCCATTCGAAATATGGCTCAAAGTTACCATTTTCCTTACATTTTTCCAACAAAAAGTGCCCAAGTTATACCATTTATTTTAGTTTGGTGCCTAATGTTTTTTTTTTCGGGCCACTTTGATGCCTAACGTTTCATTCCGTAACTCAAATCAAGTTTCTCCGTCAATGACCATTAAAATTTTTTCGTTATCCAATTTCTTTAAAAATATGAACTTTTAAAAAAACTCCAAAGTTTTAATTCCTTTCAATCAAACCCTCAAATCACATCTCCCTCATCGTCCAACATCCCCAACACGCTGGCGGTTCACCGTTCATCACCTAAGTGTCGAGTACCTCACCGTTCAGCATCCTCCACCCTCTTGCTGTCAGTTAGAAGCCTAATAGGTATATTTTTCTTCATTTTTAGATTTTCATTGATGAAGCAATCAACAGTTCATTCGCCGATTTTCGACGATGAGATGATGGTACTTTCAATCGTGGGGGGCGACGAAGGAAAGGATGGCTAGTGGTAGTTGAATCGGTGGTGAGAGGAGAGGAATTTAGGGTTTATATTTGGGAGTTTTAGAGAAATTAAAGATTTTGAGATTTTTTAATAAAATTAAAAAAGTTCTAATTTTTTAAATAAAAATTAAAAAAAACAGAAATATGCCACATGTCGTATTTTTTTTGGATAATAGAAATTTTTTAACACCTATCACGGAAAAACCTAATTTGAGTTACGAAATGAAACGTTAGGCACCAAAATGGCCCGAAAAAAAAGCATTAGGCACGAAACTGGAAAAATGTATATATTAGGCACCTTTTTACTATTAAGCCTTTTTAAAAGCATAGTTTAACGGTTACTCTACTTGACAACTACACGACACACTTTAATTTTTCTTGCAACATTGTTTTCAAGGTTTTTAATTTCACCTATTGATGTTAAGTTGAGAGTTGCTAAGAGGTTTTTAGATATGTGAAGGGTGCAATTGATTAAGGGATGAATTATGTTGCGTGTAAAAGAGTCTATCGCAATTGTAGTGCAAGTGTACACGACGCAAGTAGTAAAGTGATACGAAGTATCGGATATCGTCTCCACAGGGATTGGGCTAATAGCTTCACCTTGTTTACTGCACGAAAGTAAAGGAAATAATTAAGAGTTGTCACGAGAATAATAAAGTAAAACGTAAATAAAAGGATTGAGATATCAAGATAGAGAGAATGGGCTGGTATTGAATTGCTCGGTAGTGCAGGTATTGGATTGCTTAGGAACTCCAGTTCTGTCGTCGCTCCCGTCGCCGACAGCACCTGTCGCGGCGGCTGTCCGTTAGCTGTCGCAGCAGCAGACACACCAACTCCGTACTTTAAGTTTGGCAAGAATCCCAGATCTGCCTTGGCCTATCCCTAGGTCCAAGTCTGTCAATGATCACGTCTTTGATGATACCTCCCGGCGTGAATCGAAGGATGAACACCGATGTGTATGAATTCTTCTTTAGCCACTTAACCTTGCCCTATCCCTAGGCACAAGATAGTTCAACTATAAACTAGAGAACTCGCTCTTATTTCTTTCGTATACTTAACTCTCCCGATGCTAAGTAAATAGATAACCTCACAATGCTCTCCTGATGCTCTTGCAAGATGTTAAAACCAAAATAAGAGAACTTGAAGTTTATTTTATTGAACTTGGAAAATCCTAAAACAAAACAACCCTTGCAACTACTTTACAAAACAACCCGTAGCCCTAGGGGGAATTTAGAACATGTCGGTGATGGGTGAACGACAGAGGGGTTTAGGTTATCGGTTATGGGGTAAGATGAGGGTTCTCCTTCTAGGTTAAAACCTATGCCCTTATATAAGCTTTGGGCTCAAGTATTCTAAGTTAACAATGATTACAACTTTAATTAAAAGTAAGATTCTAATAAAGACTTAATCTCCAAGAGTCCTACTTTGCAGCCGCCATCCTTGTTTCTAGGGAATTCCTCTCCTTGAGCTTTGGCTTGACATATCTTTTGATCCGGGGCTTGGAAAAATATTTGGCTTTCACACGACAGACGAGCAGATTTTTCTCTATCTATCGAGGTCCACTTTACTTTTCCTCTTCATAAGGTTGCTGTCACCTTGCTGTCACGACAGATCCATGGCAGCTTCATCCTCGTCGTCTGCTTGTCCAGTTCAGCTCTTCTGCTTCTCTGCCCTGCGCCTGCCTTCTTTGTCAACTATGGCAGCTACCTGCAAAATAAGCCATCTTTTAGTAGAATCCGTGCTTTTAATCCATTTGTGATGTTTTACTGAAAACTAACCTAAATGCAATGCAATGATGCTTGAATGCAACAGAAATATGGGTTAAAAAGGGTGTAAATAATAGAACTTTTACACACTCAACACACCCCCAAACTCAAGTTTTTGCTTGCCCTCAAGCAATTAAGACCTAAAAGAAAAATGATTATTTTTGTGTTGGCCTTCAAACAGTGAACTGTCCCTTACCCGTCGCTCATTCTCTATGGCGGCAGCAACCTGTCGGAAAGGTTAGGATCTGTCCGGAATCTCCCTATAGCTCTCGTGCAGTGTGTGCATGCTTGTGAACAATTATATGCTAAGACTCTCTTAGTTTCACTAGAATATTCAACTTTTTAACTCGAATTTTTATGCCAAAGTTTATTTTCTTGAAGACACATTTTCATGCTTCTTTTTCTTCTATTTTCAAGCTAAATTTTCTAGAGCCAGTTTTGGGCACCTCTAGTTAGCTTCCTAGAGCCGGTTTCGGGCACCTCTAGGTTTTTGATTTTCTTTTGCTAAACTTCTTTCCTAGAGCCAGTGTTAGGCACCTCTAGGGGCTATTCAAGTTCTAAGCATCCTATTCTAGTTTGGCTAAAAGAAATCTAAGCAATATAACAGTCACAATGATGTTTAAGTTTTCAGAACTATAGAAAGGCTCTAAACTTCTCCTTAAACTGTCCTAAAGATGCTGCCACGACAGAGCTGTCATGACAGGTAAGTTAACTTCACAGTTTTTAGCCAACAGTTTTATATTTTCTGATTTCTTTTTTAGAAACTAAATAAATAAAAGACACAACAATTAATAAAAAGATGTACTTAAGACTCCATTAATGATGGAGGGTTGCCACCCCCAAACTCGAGGGTTGCATTGCCCTCAATGCAAAATGACAAAAAAAAAACAGAAATATGAAGAAAAGTACATCACAAATGATAAAGGCAGGCAACAATAAGAGGAAAATAAAAACTTAAATTTTCAGTCGCTGTCCTCGCTGCTGCTGCTGACACGGATCTGACGGCGGCGTCTGGGCTGTGGAGGAGGCTGGGCAGGTTCAGGGGCAGGTTGCTCCACGAGCTGGACGTCGGAACTGCTGCCACTGTCTCAAGTGCTGCTGGTGGTGGTGCTAGCCTTGGGCAACCGTTTCTTGTCTGCCACGTGTTTTATCCTCTTGACCGGCGTAAATTATCTCTCCAAATTCCTCATGATCAGAGGGTTGTCATCGGAGGCAGGTCTCTTTGTTCCTCTGGCAGAGGTGTCTGCCGGAGGACTGCCTGCTGCCGTCGGGGCAGGTGATGTGGTGGAGGCAGTCGAGTGGGAATGTGGGGAGGCAGGTGGTGTGGGTGTGTGGACAGGGGTGTGGACAGGAGTGGGGATATGGAAATAATGGGCAAGAAAAGTAGGGAATTGAACATCGGGAAAATTTAAAGTTTGGGTAATGAAGTTTACCGTCGAGTTAGCGAAGTCCCGAATGAACGTCATCAATCCCATTTGTCTCTCCTCTACCCGTTGTAGCGCAGCAAGGATGAGGGCGGACTGGTCTGTCGGAGCGGTGGCGGCAGCAGGTTCAGGGGCAGGCTCTTCTGATGGTTCTTCTGGGGAGCCGGCTGGATTGAAAGACGAGATAGGTGTAGCCACTACCAGTTCCATGTGGCTGTTGATGTTGTTGTCTGTCCAGCCTCTGCCCTTGATGAGTTTGTCGGAGGGTTCCTCGGGGACAGCAGCACAGCGGCATAAAGAGGTTATTGTGAACGGCAGGCAGAGGCGGGAGTCGGAGCAGAAGGTGCAGTCCAGGATGTTGTTCCTCATATAGCGGCCCACATTAATAGGCTTGTCGTGCATGATGGAATGAATAAGGGCAAGCCGCTGCTGGTTAACTGTTGTGTGGTGGGAAGAAGGCATGATGCGCTTTTTGATAAAAGCGTTCTAGAGTTTAGCTTCAGGGAGGAGCTGCCCCCTTTTGACAGAGTGGGGGTTCTTTTTGCTGGTTGTCCATGTGGTTCCTTCCTCTGTCACCTCCGCCATAACAGCACCATAGGCGGCAGCATCGAGGGTGTCAAGAAATTTCTGGTGGGCATCATCATCGGGGCCAAAGTAGAGGCCAAACATGTGGTTGATGCTGTCAGCTGTGAAGGGCACTTTCACTCCTCGAACGGTGACAGATGTTGCCGTTCTGCTGTCAATGGCATCATAAAACTTCCGGACTAATGTGTCGTTTAGTTCGGCCGGTTGTTCCGCGAAGTGCTCCCATAGTTGAGCTGTGATGACCTTTACAATGAACGGCCGGAGTCCCATATTGGGTGCCTTTCGGATATACACGAAACCACGTTCCTCCCATAACTCCTTTGTGGCGAAGGGCGTTGCTGCTGCTGAAGAAGAGGCTGAGGCAGCACTACGGCGAGTCTGTCTAGACGACATGTTAGTTGCAAGGGTTGTGAAAACTGAAGAAAGCAAATAAAACTAGAGGAGAAAGCAAGGAAGAATAAGCAGAAGTGAGAAAAATGAAAATGAAAACGGGGTTTTATAGCGGTCGAGTTGCTGCCCGTTTAATGCTGTAACGGCAGGCGTGAATAACGGGGCGACGGATGGGATTTAGCATGTCTGACGCGTCTGACACGCATTTATGCGTCTGTTACGCGTCTGCCACACGCTTCTGCGTCTGCCGTGTCAGTCTGTTGACAGCCTGTCATATCCGTCTGCGGCGGCAGCCGAAACGACAGGCTTCCATAAATGGGCTTTGTTGGGCTGATGGATGGGTGGTGGGCTTGGGTCACTTCTTCTCTTCTTCTTGACTCCTTTATTTTTTAAAAACAGAAATTATAAAAAAAATTATTCGAATAAAATAAACCTAATTTCCTAATAAATAATAAATAATAAATAAATAAAAATAAAAAATAGGTTAAATTAGGGATGCCTTGTGGGGCATCTCCTAAAGTAACCACTTCCTGTGTTCCTGGGGCTTCAGTCCCCTGATAATGCTTGAGGCGTTGTCCATTGACTTTGAATTGATGCCCGTCTTTTAATGATCGTATAGTGATGACACCATGGGGAAAAACTTGTACTACTTGGAACGGGCCAGACCATTTAGATTTTAACTTTCATGGGAAGAGTTTAAGTCTAGAATTAAATAACAACACAAGCTGCCCTGGGCAGAACTGTCGTGGCAGCAACTTCCTGTCATGCCACTTCTTAGTCTTTTCCTTGTAAATTCTTGCATTGTCGTAGGCCATTGTCCGTAATTCCTCAATCTCGTTCATATCTAATAGCCTTTTCTGGCCTGCCTTGTCCAAGTCCATATTCACTGCCTTGATTGCCCAATATGCTTTGTGCTCAATCTCGACAGGCAGATGACAGGTTTTCCCATAAATCAATCGATATGGAGACATGCCCAATGGGGTCTTAAAAGCTGTCCTATATGCCCATAATGTATCATTCAGAAGTAAAGACCAATCTTTCCTAGTTGGCTTAACCATCTTTTCAAGAATGTTCTTCACTTCCCTATTGGATATCTCAGCCTGTCCATTGGTCTGTGGGTGGTATGATGTCGCGATCCTGTGCTTCACACCATATTTCTTCAAGGCGGCAGCAATTACCCTATTATCAAAATGTCTCCCTTCATCACTGATAATCGCCCTAGGGATGCCAAATCTAGAAAAAAATGTTTTGTGTAAAAACTTTTGGACCGTCTTGGCATCATTCTTTTGAGTGGCGATGGCTTCGACCCACTTAGAGACATAGTCCACTGCTAGGAGGATGTAAAGATTTCCACATGAAGATGGAAAAGGTCCCATAAAATCAATCCCCCAAACGTCGAAGATCTCGACTTCTAAAATGTTCTACAGTGGCATCTCGTTTCTCCTCGAGATGTTACCTGTCCGTTGGCATCTGTCACAGTTCTTATAAAAGTCCTGTGCATCTTTATACAGTGTCGGCCAGTAGAACCCTGACTGCAGCACCTTGGCAGCAGTTTTGTTGCCTCCGAAGTGACCTCCATATTGTGAAGCATGACAGTGATGGAGAATGTCTTCTTGTTCTTCTTGTGGTACACACCTCCTTATAACCTGATCTGCGCACATTTTGAAAAGAAGAGGTTCGTCCCAATAATAATGCTTAACATCATTTTGGAACCTCTTCCTGGCTTGATAATTAAGATCAGAAGGAAGTATTCCGCTAACTATAAAATTAACGAAATCAGCATACCAGGGGAGTTCAGAAGACTTACCTGCCGCCATGGCTGTCGCGACAGCGATTGCGGCAACAAAGAGCTGCTCATCTGGGAAGGTCTCCAGGATGTTTGTCTCGTCGATTGGTAGATTCTGTCCCTTCTCCAACCTCGACAAGTGGTCTGCCACCTGATTTTCTGTCCCCTTTTTTGTCCTTGATCTCAAGGTCGAATTCTTGTAATAACAAGATCCACCGTATCAATCTAGGCTTTGCATCATTCTTTGCGAACAAATACTTTAGGGCAGAATGGTCGGTGTGTATTATTACTTTCGTCCCAAGTATGTAGGAACGAAACTTGTGGATGGAGAACACCACAGCTAACAGCTCCTTTTCTGTGGTAGTGTAGTTTACTTGGGCGTCATTTAATGTCTTGCTGGCATAATATATGACATGAAACAACTTGTCTTTGCGCTGCCCAAGTGCTGCCCCGACAGCATAGTCACTAGCATCACACATGATCTCGAATGGCTGTGTCCAGTCTGGTGGCTGTACTATGGGGGCTGTCACTAGTTTTTCCTTCAGAACCTTGAATGCTTCAGTACATTCCTCATTAAAGTCAAAGGGTCGGTTCTGCTCTAGAAGATGGCATAGCGGCTTGGTGATTTTTGAAAAATTTGCAATGAATCTTCGATAAAAACCAGCATGCCCTAAAAAACTTCTAATGCCCTTGACTGTGGTTGGTGGCGGCAGCTTCTCTATGACTTCTATCTTAGCCCTGTCGACTTCTATCCCACGGCAGCTAATCTTATGGCCAAGGACTATCCCTTCGTCTACCATAAAGTAGCATTTTCCCCAATTTAGAACAAGATTAGCTTTTTCACATCTTTCAAGTACCTTTTGAAGATTGCCGAGGTAGCTCTCAAAATCGTCTCCAAAGACGAAAAAATCATCCATAAAGATCTCTAGGAAGTCCTCTACCATGTCGGAGAATATAGCCATCATGCACCTTTGGAAGGTGGCAGGTGCATTACAGAGTCCAAACGGCATCCTCCTAAACGCGTATGTTCCGTAGGGGCATGTGAAAGTCGTCTTTTCTTGATCCTCCGGTGCGATAGCAATTTGGTTGTAACCTGAATAACCATCAAGAAAACAATAGTAAGGTTTACCCGCTAATCTATCAAGCATTTGATCAATAAAGGGTAAAGGAAAATGGTCTTTTCGGGTAGCTTTATTAAGCTTTCGATAGTCCATACAAACCCTCCAACCGGTCACAGTCCTGGTTGGGATTAACTCATTGTTCTCGTTGGTTATCACGGTCATTCCTCCTTTCTTGGGAACACATTGCACCGGGCTCACCCATTTGCTGTCGGAGATGGCGTAAATAATACTAGCATCTAACCACTTGATTATCTCTTTACGCATTACCTCCTTCATCGCAAGGTTTAACCGCCTTTGGGCATCAATAGTCGGCTTATGATCTTCCTCTAGGAGGATTTTGTGCATGCATATCGCCGAACTAATGCCTTGAATGTCTGCTATCGTCCATCCAATCGCCTTTTTGTGCTGCCTTAGCATGCCGATTAGCTGTCGTTCCTGGTCCTGTGGCCGCTTAGCAGAGATGATTACAGGCAGTGTATCATTGCAACCAAGATAAGCATATTTTAACTGCCCTGGCAGGGGCTTAAGTTCTAAGGCAGGTGGTTCAACAGTAGATGGCTTTTGGATTAAATGGTTATCCGAAGTGTAATTCAAAGGTTCGAATAACTTACATGGACGATGGCCTAACCAGTTTACCTCCTCCTGACCTTCAGTATCAGATGTATCAGATTCAGAGGAGTCGCTGTCGTCAGTGTTGTCGTCGTTGCTGTCGTGACAGGCCTGTAAGTGGCTGTCGCGGCAGTGACCAAATTTTATATCACGACAGCCCGACCTGATGCAGGGGTGATCAAAGGTCACCTCAATGATGGCCTTGCATTCCTCGTCCACATCAACATGTTTCATCGCTTGGAGAACATTCAACTTAATCTCTTGATCGTTCACGCGCATGGTGAGTTCTCCTTTCTCCACATCAATCAATGATCTTCCCGTGGCTAAGAAGGGTCGCCCAAGGATGACTGGTGCGTTTTCATCTGCTTCACAATCTAAAATAAGAAAGTCAGCAGGAAAAATAAGCTTATCTACTCTTACCAGAATATCTTCAATTTTTCCCTCGGGATGCACGTAAGAGCGGTCGTCAAGCTGCAGAGTTACTGTCATGGGCCGCGCCTTCCCAATACCTAATTTCTAAAAAACAGATTTGGGCATTAGACTAACACTGGCACCAAGATCACAAAGTGCCTTACCCACGAATTTGTCGCCGATTACACAAGGTATGATGAAGCTCCCCGGATCCTTCTTTTTCTGGGGTGGCTGCCGATGAAGAATACTCATGCAACCTTCTTGCATCCTTACCGTTTCAAATTCCCCAAGCTTAGATTTTTTTGACATAACATCCTTGAGAAATTTAGCATAACTGGGCATCTCCCTAACAGCATCTAACAACGGAATATTAATGTGAACCTGTTTAAAAATATCATAAATCTTTTTAAGTTGAGATTCATGCTTAGCTTGCTGTATTCGTTGGGGAAAAGGTGGTGGAGGACGATAATCAGCAATGCGTCCTTCCCACTGCATGCGAATCTGAGGACGGTAATCATCTTTTTTCTCCTCTGTCGCTTCTGCTGTCGTGACTGGCTCATCGGCAGCAGTCTGTTTACCACCTATCGGGGCAGCTTCCTCGACAGGTTTATCCAAGGCAGGTTTCTTTACTGTTTCAGCTTCGTTTTCCGGCCCTGTTAGTTTCTTCCCACTCCTAGTAGTAATTGCCTTACATTGCTCATGTGGGGGTGGTCTAGCATTTTTAGTATTGCTAGGGAATCCTCCATTCTGCCTCGGCTTAATATGTTGAGAAACTTGACCCATTTGTGTCTCTAGAGATTTCAATGTAGCTTCATGGTTTGTCATCCTCATCTCAGTTTTATCCATAAAGGTTTCCGTCTTCTTGACAAACTGATTCATGTTCTCCATATACGTACCGGTCTGAGACATAAAGGTGGCCAGAGTCTGCTCCAATATGCTGCTCGTGGCAGGTGGTGGCTGCTGTTGCTGCTGTGGCGGCAGGTGCTGCGGCAGTTGCGGCGGTAGTTGCTGTCGCGTCAGCAATCTCGGTCCTCCCTGATTCTGATTGTGTGCTTGCGGATTCAGGGCATTGTTAGGATTACTCCAGGAAAATTTTGGATCCTTCCTCCAGTTGGGATTATAATTGTTGGAATTGTAGTTCGGCTTGTAATTTCCAACATATTTTCCCTCTTCTATTTGTATTGGGCACTCATCCCTACTATGATTTCCCTCACAGATAGTACAAACTTCCTCGACAGCAAATCCTTGTAATTCATCTTCATTTAATAACCGTTTCATTGCTTTAGTAAGGAATGCTACCTGTGATTTCATAGTGCTGTCGGCCTCATAGTCCTTGACAGCAAGTACCCGTTTACCCCCTCTTCTTGTAGTCGGAAACTGCTCCTCATTCTTGGCCAGATTTTTCAAAACTTGCAATGCCTCGTCTGGATCTTTATCCAATAATAGTCCATTTGCCGCAGAATCAATCCGAATGCGAGTTTGTAAGTTAGCAGCATTATAGAACTTAGTTACCTGATTCCAGACGGGAAATCCATGCATTGGACAGTTCCGAAGAAGAGTAGTAAATCTGTCCCAGGCCTCGTGCATCGGCTCGTCGTCTTCCTGTTGAAAAGTAGCAATTTCATTACGTAATCGCTCAGATAAATGCGAAGGATTAAAATAAGATAAGAATTCACGAGATAAATCTGCCCAAGTTACGATTGAACCCGGCGTAAGTTTATTCCACCAAGTTTTAGCTCTGTCCCTCAATGAATGGGGGAATAACCGAAGCCTCAGTATCTCCGGACTAACTCCTGGCAGTCTAAACGAGCCACAAATCTCCTGGAACGTTTTGAGATGCTCCCTAGCATCTTCTGTCACAGCACCACTAAACTGCCCGGCATTGTTGATCATACTAAAGATGACAGGTTTAAGCTCGAAGTTGTCAACATCAATATCCGGCAGCGTGGTCTCCAGTTCTACATGATCGTTCAGCATGTACTCTCGACACGACCGTCGTCCATCTGCCCCAGGCAGGTCACCGACAGGCGGGTGGTTATCGCCAAGGGGTGGTATGCGACCACCAGCAGGTTGGTTATGGCCCATCTTCTCTAGCTGTTCCTCGAGGTATTCGTTTCTGTCCAAAAGTCGGTGAAGTTGTTTCTTGAGACTGAAGGAACGTTCGATTTCCGGATCTAATGGATACTCAGGATCTTCACCTCTTTTAGATCTGCGCATAAACAAGAAAACCTCGTGAAAAGCGAGAGTTGAAAGCACAAAAGAAAAATTAAAGAAAAATAAAAATAAAAATAAAAACGAAAAGTGCAATAAAAGAAAGATGTAGTTATGTTGCCAATCCCCGGCAACGGCGCCAAAAACTTGTTGCGTGTAAAAGAGTCTATCGCAATTGTAGTGCAAGTGTACACGACGCAAGTAGTAAAGTGATACGAAGTATCAGATATCGTCTCCACAGGGATTGAGCTAATAGCTTCACCTTGTTTACTGCACGAAAGTAAAGGAAATAATTAAGAGTTGTCACGAGAATAATAAAGTAAAAACGTAAATAAAAGGATTGAGATATCAAGATAGAGAGAATGGGCTGGTATTGAATTGCTCGGTAGTGCAGGTATTGGATTGCTTAGGAACTCCAGTTCTGTCGTCGTTCCCGTCGCCGACAACACCTGTCGCGGCGGCTGTCCGTTAGTTGTCGCAGCAGCAGACACACCAACTCCGTACTTCAAGTTTGGCAAGAATCCCAGATCTGCCTTGGCCTATCCCTAGGTCCAAGTCTGTCGATGATCACGTCTTTGATGATACCTCCCGTCGTGAATCGAAGGATGAACACCGATGTGTATGAATTATTCTTTAGCCACTTAACTTTGCACTATCCCTAGGCACAAGATAGTTCAACTATAAACTAGAGAACTCGCTCTTATTTCTTTCGTATACTTAACTCTCCCGATGCTAAGTAAATAAATAACCTCACAATGCTCTCCCGATGCTCTTGCAAGATGTTAAAACCAAAATAAGAGAACTTGAAGTTTATTTTATTGAACTTGGAAAATCCTAAAACAAAACAACCCTTGCAACTACTTTACAAAACAACACGTAGCCCTAGGGGGAATTTAGAACATGTCGGTGACGGGTGAACGACAGAGGGGTTTAGGTTATCGGTTATGGGGTAAGATGAGGGTTCTCCTTCTAGGTTAAAACCTATGCCCTTATATAAGCTTTGGGCTCAAGTATTCTAAGTTAACAAGGATTACAACTTTAATTAAAAGTAAGATTCTAATAAAGACTTAATCTCCAAGAGTCCTACTTTGCAGCCGCCATCCTTGTTTCTAGGGAATTCCTCTCCTTGAGCTTTGGATTGACATATCTTTTGATCCGGGGCTTGGAAAAATATTTGGCTTTCACACGACAGACGATCAGATTTTTCTCTATCTATCGAGGTCCACTTTACTTTTCCTCTTCATAAGGTTGCTGTCACCTTGCTGTCACGACAGATCCATGGCAGCTTCATCCTCGTCGTCTGCTTGTCCAGTTCAGCTCTTCTGCTTCTCTGCCCTGCGCCTGCCTTCTTTGTCAACTATGACAGCTACCTGCAAAATAAGCCATCTCTTAGTAGAATCCGTGCTTTTAATCCATTTGTGATGTTTTACTGAAAACTAACCTAAATGCAATGCAATGATGCTTGAATGCAACAGAAATATGGGTTAAAAAGGGTGTAAATAATAGAACTTTTACACACTCAACAAATTATTAAAAGATGGGTAGTGTGATGTTGACTGGATATTCTGATAATGATGGGCATAAAATCTGGATGATATGAAAAGTACATTCTAACCTTGACTCGGGTGCAATTTGTTGGAGCTCAAAGAAGTAACTAGGTGTGGCTCAACCAAATGCAAAAGCATAATGCATTGCAGTTTGATTGGAAAATTTACTTTATGTTCTTGACTTTGAACAAGAAAATACTATTGTTCTTTTGTGTGACAATAAATCAGCTATTTTTTCGGTTGCTGAAAATCAACATGGTAAAATAAAACATATCAATGTAAAGTTTTATGCTATCTGTGAGGTTGAGAAAAAATTGTTGATTAAGATGAAATGTAGGTTGTTGATTGGATGATAAAGTCTCTTCCAAAGAGTTTGATTGATATATCAAATGTGAGGGGTTGATGTATTGAATTTGATATTGAAAATCAAATATTTATTTTGTATGACTACTAGCTGTTTAGGCTTTTAGTAGCTACTCTATGTTTTTATTGGTCTCTCTACCTTATTTATTAGAATGTTGTATTACTTTAGATTATTTCTGTAATCCTATTTAATGAAAGGTAACGAGTATGAGATGTGAAGCCTCTCTGTTTTCAAAAACTGTTTGTAGTTTTTTTTTTAAACGTTTTCTCCTCCTCTTCTAAACAACATATTTCTGCAGTACACTGAGTTCCGGTTGTTCCAAGTACTGGAGAAAATAGCTATACCCCTTTGGTTCGGTGTACAAGCCATATAGGGATAGATCGAGGGGTGCTGAGGGGAATCATCCCCTAAAAAGTATAAATTTTCTTACATTTTAAAAGATTTTAATCTAAGCCTCAAATTTCCTATGTATTTTCGCACCTTTACATTTTTGATATAGCTTCCTAATAGTTGGTACCTCTCACATAAAATATAGACTGGCGTGTTAAGATTACAATTACTAATTTCAATTGCAATATGAAGTATACGCAGTGGAACATAGTTGTGCAATATCCTGACTTTGGAAATCTGACTCTGATTTTCAGCTTTAACTACACGTATTTAACACCATATGCAGGAATAAGTAAGTTCAATAAATAGTCGTCACTTTTTCATGTTTCCTGCTCTTTGCATTTAATGTCATCAAGAGTATAATGCTAGTTTATTGTGTTGTTTCATGTGAGTACATGATATCATATGTTACCTGTAACCATGAAATGTGCTTATTTTGCCTTGGATTGGAAACTATTGAAGACTGAAACTCTGTTTTTTTTTTCTTCTTTCAAGTCACTAAACGTAAACTTTGTTTTATTAAACAGACGCTACTACCACCAACAAAGGGTTGGGTGCAATGGCATTGGCAAAGCACCTTGATCTCTCAAAGAAAGAAAGCAAGTTTGAACCTTTGAGACAACATTGTTGGGAGGGAGAGCCACGAATCCCGAACATGATTTTAATATGGTAAGGGCATCAAGGACTGAACTTAGATGCATTTCAATATGGTTCATTAGCAGCAAAAAATAAAGTCACAGGGGATGCATATAGCTTTTCTGACAAACTCGGATTCCATTGCGCTAGAATTTTGTTACAAAATGCCTTTTCTGAGTCGTTGAAAGAACTTGGAAAATGTCCCGTGCTAGAATTTTGTCACGAGGGGGATGCATATAGCTTTGCTTACAAACTCGGATACAAGTGTGCTAGTATTTTGTTACCAAAAAGTCACTAACAAGGAAAGAATTGCAGCAATGAATGCCAAGTTGGTGAAGAATAGGTGTTGATGGGCAGAATTTGGTAGGAATGGGTATGTATCAGGTGGAGGTAGCATGCATTCATCGCCATTGAAATACACTTTCCTGGGAAATGCCCACCCCTGCTTGAAACTGAAGGTGTCCTTGTCCTTCCTAAGAAGCACCTCTGATTGAACATTTCCAAATGGTCCTGCTTCCATCAATAGATCATTGTAGTACTTCATGCCATAGAACATCCCTGTGTCATCTGCACATAAACAGATAGCTTTGACTAAATATACGATTATGATTCGATCGTAATGAGAAATGCAAGCAAAATGTTGTCAAGTACTTACTGATTGATTCGTAGGGAACCAGAGGCTTGTAGTCGAAACTGAAAACTTGGGTTACATTGTTAAGATTAGGGTGCTGGACAACGAGGCTCCAAAGTGTGTAATTCATCCGGTAGTTGAAATTGGTGACCGAGACCTTTACTCGCCAGTAGTCCTTGTAGTTTAGCTTGACATGCCAGTGTACCCGAACCGGACACATGTGGTGCGTGCATTGTAGAAGTGGAGCATTATCTTTCCGGGGAGTGTTCAATCCTACCATTTTAAGAATCTTTGAATCACTCCTGCATCATCTCATTCATTGTAAGATTTTCATGTTCATACAAGTAAAACAAGTTTAAGCACCTGGACTGAGTGGAATGGCAGCTTACTTGACACAATTGTTCTTGTTCTGGCATCCACAAGCACAAGATGGGCAAGGAGTGATGGTTTCATTGTAGAAAGATGAGAAAGACACGCAACAATTCGGGTTTTTCCGAGCTAGGAACTGCGAGTAAGTGCAGGTCACATTCCATGTCACTGCAGGACAGGATATTGGAACGGATCAATCTAATTGCAAAAATGAAAAATCTTCCATAAAATATGGTGAAATCAAGCCCAGGTGAGCCAAAAGGACTTACTGAGGGCCTGAGTTTTTCGGCGGCGATCCGGGGTGAGAAAAGTTGTGGAAGGCACGACCTTTGCAGGTCCGCAGGTGTAACCCGGTCCTGGACCAAGTAAAGTGAAGTTCTTGGGAAGTTTGACAGTCTTGTTTGAAGTACCGGCTAATCCGACACTCACTTGGAAAGCCGAGACGGCAGCTTGAGGATCTTGACCCCATGCTGCAAGCACTCCACCTTTGCAGCAATTGGAGAATTGCTGATTGTAGGGAACACCGGGGAGCAAGTCCACAACCGTGGGGGTTTTCTTGCAGCAGTGAGGTATATTTCCTTTGAACTTTGAGCAATCACCTTGCTCTGTAGTTTGAGCCCCTACCATGGACCATATCACTTCTTTTTTAGCCCATGTCCACCCCAGGGTCCAGCCAGGATTCATTATGTGCCGATACATTTGGAAATTGTTCATTGTTACCACTGCCTGATAGATGTCATTGGCACGGCCACAAGCTCAGATACATATATAGCTATCAATATCATCAGTGCAATTTAAATGATTCTCAAAAACAAATAAGTAAAATATTTAGCACTCACCACGTAGCCATCAGGCGTCCAAGACACAATGTCCCATTTGATTGTTACATTTCCATTCGGATCCAAAGGATCGTACGCAGCTGCAGCAACAAAGCAAAGAAATTAAATGCAAGGCAATTGAATGAACATACGAAGAGAAAAACGAAAACAGCTCTAGGAGTAGGAACTGAATGAATGTTCACCCGCATGAGAAAAGAGCACAAAAAGAAACACAACTGAGATGAAAATTTTCATCTCTATCCACTTGTATCAACGGCAGGAGTTTCGGACAACTGCTGAATGCAAACTACTACTCTTTATGAGTTTTCTTCCCACACTGAAATGGAAACTGCAATGGCAGCTATCATTACTAAGAAGAAAAGTTGGTGCTGTTTGAGTGCTAAGAAAGATAAAGAAAAGTTTTCAAATTACCAATATTGGAAGAGTTTGGAAGATGGCTCACCAACTGGTTGTTAAGTACATATGTATTGTGTCTTATAGTTATATATATATATATATATATATATGTATATCTTAGTTTCTGGATTTTTCGCTTTCCATAACTTGAAGCAACTGCTAGGGTTGAAACAAAGCGGGAGGCTTAAGAGTTGTCTGAACACAACATCTCAACGGCCCCCGTTGAGGATGACTTTGACAGGTTTTTAACCACACGACATTTCCAGAAGCCTGGTTTTCTTCTTTATTTTTGAATCTGTAACATCTCAGATTATTCACATGTAGAGTGCATTTGAGTTTGGATTGGTCTGCTCAGTGTACACACAAAATTTCTGTCTACAAGTAGCTGCTAATCATAATAAAAAGGTTATGTCTTGTTTAATTTCAGTCCATTTTTTTGTCAGCTTAAAACCCATATAAAGTTTGTCGTTCAACACCTGCATATATAGTATAGAAACAAAGAAAAAGAAAGTACATAATACAACAAGGAATATATCATCATTCAAAAGCTTTGATTTTGTTCCCATTCTTTTGTAGAATTCAGAAGGAAGAGTTTGAGTTAGAGGTAAGGAAACAGTGGGGACAAGTAGCCAGATCATCCATCAAATCATACAATTTCCCATGCTTCAACAATAATCTTTTTCACATGCATTTTTTCTTTCTTTTTTCTTGCAATGGGAGACTTCCTTTTTGCACTAAGAAACTATACCAACATGGATTTATAAAGGCCATTGGTGAAACTAGGAAATCTCAAAACACTTATCAAACAAATTATCTCAACTTCCTCTATTTTTTGTTTTTGATTATATGCATGTCCGTCTTACGGTCCATGTTCGGGGTCCATTACAAGCCCCCGTTTCGAAACGCCAATGCCTGTTCCGATACGGTTTGTCCAGAAGTTGCAGATTTTGTTGGTTTTTCATACATATATCCACTCAAACACAACTTAATGACTTCCTAATCATGCCAACAAAACATCATACACATATAGAGCATGTTTGCAACTCCTAAACACATTCATGGCATCAAACATGAAACTTCACATGTCTATAGGCATGCATCCTAATATCCAAAACCAAGCAACCAACCAAACTCCAAATCAAGCATCAAAAGGCCAATTACAAATCCAAAACATCAAAAGCATCATGCCACAAACTAGGGAGTCCAAAACATCTCCCAAAACACATCTTAGGTTCCCATTGCCAAATTACCAAAACTAATAGTGTATGAAAACATCACCATACATGAGCTTAGTTTCCCTTGGACTCTTAGCTTCCTTGTTGCCCTCAAACACTTCAATTATCTGCATTATTGGTTCAAGAGAGAGCGTAAGGACAATTGCTTAGTGAGGCATGCTCTAAAGAAAACAACACAATAATGCATTTTAGAAAACACTTTCAACAAAGCTTTCTAAACACATACTCAACTCTTTTCATGCAACCTTGCATACATAACAAGCATCGCATGCTTCATTATAATCAACACATCATATTGGCTTTCATGTGATAACTCATAACCATTTACAACTCAAAACACAATCAGATACGCAGATTACAAGCGTTGTCCCATACACTTCATACACACTACCGAACAACATAAGGTGGAGTTTAACGGTACAATCACAACCCCTCAACACCCGTGATGGAGTTTAACGGTACAATCACAACCCCTCAACACCCGTGATGGAGTTTAACGGTACAATCACAACCCCTCCACATCACTCATCGGTAGTTGTATAATTCTACTAAAGAGTGCAAGGGAAACACAACACAAGATCCACACACGGACTTTTAACCACCGTTGTGATCTTACCTCACTCGTTAGGGTACTAGGATGGAGTGTACGGTACAATCACAACCCCTCAACATCCAAGGTGACTTTATTCATGGTGCACGCAATCCTATAGCCGGCTAACTATATCCGATTTAGGTACTTTAAAACCATTACATCACTTGCCAATATACATCATATAACATCAACAATTCACTGTTTTAAAGCATTAAACAAAGACATTTAACATCATGCATCACTATGCATCAAATCCATATTTACAATATGTCAAACCAAGGATCGCTTACCTTGAGCATCCTTCAACACATGACTTTCAAAACCAGCATTAACCATGCTAAAGCATGCTTTCAAAACAGAATTTAAACATGCAAAAATGTAACCAATGCATCAAGCCACTACATGGCACATCCGAGGGAGTTTTTCCGAAAACTTACTCTTGAGCTTAGCTAAGTTGTTTAGACTTAAACTAAGCTCCCAAAACCTCCAAATAATCGTTTCAAAGCTGGAAACCCAACTCCACTCACCAATTACGTTTCGCTAGCTTGCCGAAACGCCGATCGAGCCTCCGGATCAACTCCAAAGGTGTCCAAAGATGTCTCCCTTGTTTTAAACACATCAAAGTAGAGGATTAATGCATCATCATACATTGAAATCTTCAGCCAACACACTTAAACTCGTTGCTCTACTTAAAACCAACATTTCGGCTACCAAACGCAACCGAAATCACCTTCAAACTCTTCCAAAACTTAACCCAGCCAAGATCCATCACTTCTAACCATTTCTAAACATCAATCAACATCCAAAATAAACCTAAACTCGTCATTATACCTCCAGCTATAACAAAACACCAAGATCACCTCAAAAACCACCATTTTCATAAGCAAAAACTTAGGAAATACAACCTATTCGGGATTGCATTGATAAAACCTCATTTCCACATCATTAGACATCCACAATACATTTAAGAATCATCTCAAAACAGAGCCCAAGTAATCACAACGAAATTCTTCAAGATTTCTTCCAAATCTTGAGTTTTAAGCCAAAATCAAGTTTCTAACATTAAAACCATTTATAAATCTTAAATTAAAGATTGACAACTTAGGAATTTCAGTAAAGAACTGAGTATTTAGAGGAGAAGAACAATCTTACCTCTAAATGGTGATTTCTCCTTGATTTGAGCCAATTTCCTTGAAAATTCAATGAGGAAATCAAAAGAATTTGATGCAAGATTGATTAAGAACTAATTGATGATAGAAATCTCATCAATTGAAGTGAAGATTGATGAAAAAGTTGCTGGAGAAAAGTGTTTGGATGATGGAATTTTGAGAGAAAAAAGAATGAGAAAATTTTAGGAAAAGGTAGTTATGAAATTCCAAAAAGTAGTTTCCATTTTCTTTTAATTTAATTAAATCACCTAAATTAAGGAAAAATCTGGAGAAATCATTTTTGGGTAAATTAGCTCCTTAAAGATTCAAAGTTTCAATCCTTACAAAACAATCACCACTAAACTTTTCAAAAACCGCATTTTAGTCACTACTCCAAACTGTAGTATTTCCAAACCTTATTTTGTAAAATTGATTTCACCACTCTCTTATATATATTAAAAGAGGATTTTTAGATTTTTTTCCATATTTTTAAAGCATCTCGAACTAGGCTTTCCCTAAAACCTCATTTTATATTCAAACCGAAAATCAGACCGGTCCGGTTCAGACCCTAAACTTCTAAGCCCAAAATTAGGGTGTTACAACTCTCCCCCCTTAAGAAATTTCGTCCTCGAAATTTACCTAGAGGAAAAAGGTACGGAAACTGCTTCATCATATCATTATTTCTTTCCCATGTGGCTTCATCAACACCGCGATGCTTCCACAACACCTTAACCAATTCAATGGTCTTGCCTCGAAGAACTTTATTGTCCGAATCCAGAATTTCAATCGGCTCCTCATCATAGGTCAAGTCTGGATTCAACTCCACTTCCTCCACAGGCATAACATGTGAAGGATCCGATCTATACCTCCGAAGCATAGAGACATAAAACAACATCATGAATTTTTTTCCAACTCATGTTGTAACCTCAGCTTGTACGCAACAGGACCCACACGCTCAATCACCTCGTATGGTCCAATGTACCTAGGGCTCAACTTACCCTTTCGGCCAAACCTCATCACCTTCTTCCAAGGCGAAACCTTCAAGAACAGACGGTCACCTACCGCAAACTCAATCTTCTTACGCTTCAAATCCGCGTAAGACTTCTGTCGATTAGAAGCTGTCTTTAAAGGCTCACAAATGAGCTTCACCTTCTCGGTGGTTCCTTTCAACAGAGCCAGCATCGAAACCAACTTCTGACCTGTTTCAGTCCAGCAAAGAGGAGTTTTGCACTTCCTCCCATACAAGGCTTCATAAGGTGTCATTTGAATACTTGCTTGGTAGCTATTGTTATAAGCAAACTCCATCAAAGGCAAATGCTTCTCCCAAGAACCTTGAAACTCAATCACACAACACCTCAACATATCTTCCAGCACTTGGATAACACGCTCAGACTCTCCATCCGACTGTGGATGATAAGAAGTACTGAAATTCATCCGCGTACCCAATGCTTGATGCAAACACTCCCAAAAATGCAACGTAAACCTCAGATCTCTATCCGACACTATAGACTTTGGCACACCATGCAGTCGCACAATCTCAGCAATGTACAACTCTGCAAGCTTGTCCAAGGTATACGTAGTATGCACAGGTAAGAAATGTGCACACTTCGTAAGGCGATCCACAATCACCCACACCGAATTCTTTTTCGATGGCGACAAAGGCAAACCAGACACAAAGTCCATGGTAATCCTTTCCCACTTCCACTCAGGAATCCTCAACGATTGCAACAACCCAGAAGGAAACTGATGCTCAACCTTAACCCGCTGACAAACCATGCACTTACCCACGTACTCCGCAACATCCTTCTTCAAACCCACCCAATAGTACTCATCCTTAAGATCACGATACATCTTTGTACTACCATGGTGCATAGCAAAAGGACTACTATGAGCTTCAGTCAGAATAGTACGCCTCAACTCTGCATCATTCGGCACTACTATCCGACTCCCAAAACATATAACCCCATCATCATTAAAATAGAAATCCGATGGTCTATCCTCAGCAATATCATGAACATGTAGCACCAAAGAAACATCCAAAAACTGCTTATCCTTTATCAATTGAACCAAAGATGGTTTCACTTGCAATTCAGCCACAAGACCTCCATCTCGCGAAATGCTTAAGCTGTCAAACATATCCCTCAACTCCACTGCCACCTTCCTGCTCAAAGCATCCGCTACAACATTAGCTTTTCCCGGATGGTACTCGATCGTCAGACCGTAATCTTTAAGCAACTCCACCCAATGTCGTTGCCTAAGATTCAACTCTTTTTGAAACATCAAATACTTCAAACTTTTGTGATCTGTGTACACAGTACACTTCTCACCATATAAGATAATGTCTCCAAATTTTCAAAGAAAACCACCGCATCTAACTCAATATCATGCGTAGGATAATTGCGCTCATGCACCTTCAACTGGCGCGATGCATAAGCCACCACCTTACTCTCTTGCATCAACACACACCCCAATCCAACATAGGATGTGTCGCTGTACATCACAAACTCTTTCCCTGATTCAGGTTGAACCAAGATAGGAGCTTGCGTCAAAGCTGCCTTAAGCTTCTCAAAAGCTTGTTGCCTTGCCTCTGTCCACTCATACTTGACATCCTTTTGCAACAACTTCGTCAAAAGTGCAACAATCTTTGAAAATCCATCCACAAACCTCCGATAGTATTCTGCCAACCCAAGGAAACTACGGACTTCATGAACAGGCTTAGGAGGCTTCCAATTCATCACCGCTTCAATCTTCTGAGGATCAACACGAATCCCCTCAATAGAAACCACATGACCAAGGAAAACAACTTCTCTAAGCCAGAATTCACATTTGCTCAACTTAGCATAAAGCTGATTCTCTAACAATGCCTCCAACACAATCCTCAAATGCCCCTCATGCTCCTCCTCAGTACGAGAGTACACAAGGATATCATCAATGAACACCACAACAAATTTTTCCAAGTATTCATGGAACACTCTATTCATCATGTCCATAAAAGCTGCAGGAGCATTCGTCAAGCCAAACGACATCACAAGGAACTCATAATGCCCATACCTCGTCCTGAAGGCTGCTTTTGGCACATCCACATCCTTCACCTTGAGCTGATTATAACCTGACCTTAAGTCAATCTTAGAGAACACAGCCGCTCCCTGGAACTGATAAAAAAGATCATCAATCCTCAGCAAAAGATATCGATTCTTGATAGTCAACTTGTTCAGCTGACGATAACCGATGCACATTCTCATAGTGTCATCCTTCTTCTTCACAAACAAGACCGGTGCACCCCAAGGTGACACACTTGGCCGAATGAAACCACGATCAAGCAACTCCTAAAGTTGCGTCTTCAACTCCTTAGGTGTCATTCGGTAAGGAGTAATGGACACAAGAGTTGTGTTTTCATACAACTCAATCCTAAACTCCACCTCTCGACTAGGAGGCAATCCAGGTAACTCTTCCAGAAACACTCCAGGAAACTCTCGCACAATCCTGATATCTTGAACCCGCAACTCCTTAGAGCTAGGATTCATCACAAAGGCCAGATAGGCCTCACAACCTTGCCTCAGCATTCGACTTGCTTCCAACGAAGATACCACATTGGCAAGAAACTTCACATTCTCACCAACCAACATTACCTCGTAATCATCCGCAAGCTTCAATGAAACTCGCTTGTTCTCAAAATCCACTACAGCTCGATGTTCAACAAGCCAATTCATACCAAGGATTACATAAAAACCATAGAATGGCAATTCCATGAGATCAACAAGAAAAATATGGTTTTGCACTACCAAAGGACATCTTCTATACAACTTTCGTGTCACAACGGTCTCACCAAAGGAACTAGTTACACGCATACCAACATCCAAAGACTCAACAGGTAAACCAAGCAATTGAGCATGTTCACGCAATATGTATGAGTGTGTAGATCCAGAATCAATCAAGGAAAGTAATGATAAGGATTGCAAATTAAAGGTACCTGCGATCACATCCGTATCATTTCTCCACTCTCACTGAGCATACACTCGAGCATGGCCACCACCCTCAGGTTTAACAACCACCACATGCGCCACATTCCTCCCACCATCATCTATGCGCTGGAAGTTACCACGGCCGCGCCCAGGACCTCTCTGTGGTGCAACTACCCCAGGAGCACGTCCCTGACCACCACCGGCCAATAAAGAACACTCCCTCCTCATGTGGTCTGTCGAACCACATTTCCAGCATGAATTACCGGTCACTGCTACAAGAGCCTGAACCTCCCTCACTGTCTGAGGACAGTCTCGCCTCAAATGGCCACATGATCCACACGTCCAGCACGTGTTCTGTTCATCTCTCATCCTATCACCCTGAAAAGGTGCACCATGCCCTCCATTACCACGCCTAGCAGAAGACTGGTACCTCTTATCTCGTCCTCTCTTGTTCCGTCCACCACCGGAACTATAATCAGCAGCTCTTTTTCCCGAGCTAGAACTAACGCCTCTGGAAGACGGACCCAAGTTCTGCTCAATGTCCTTCGCTCTACTCACCAGCACATCAAAATCCGTATACTCAGCAGCAAGCATGAAAGTCTTCACATCCGTCACCAAACCGTAACGGAAACGTTCACACCTCTCTCGCTCATCAAATATTAACTAAGGTGCGTACTGACTAAGGCAGACAAACTTGATCTCATACTCAGCCACCGTCATGCTTCCTTGTGTAAGAGACATAAATTCTCATTTCTTCTCATCTAGGTATCGTACACCTAGATACTTCCGCTTGAACGCGTTTAGAAAGAACGTCCAAGTCACATCATTTTCCTCTATTCCAGAGACAGTGGTCGTCCACCACGTATACGCATCATCATGCAGCAGTGACACCACACAACCCAACTTCTGCACATTGTTGCAGTTCATTTGCCCCAAAATCCTCTTGGTGCTTTCCAACCAAGATTCAGAACCTTAAGAAGATAACCCTCTGAACTCAGTCCCTCCCAGACTGCGAAGACGTTCCAAAGGTAATCACACGTTAGCATCACCCTGATGCGCAGCTCCGTGAGCTCCAACTACTTCTGCATAAAAGGCTTCAGCAATAGCCTGAATCAACACAGTCATGTCAGGAGCAGCTTGCCCCTGCACACCTCAGGTCCAGCGACCCCAGCACCAGCACCAACACCAGCATTTTCACCTCCAGCACCACCACCGCCGGGTGGTCCACCACCAGGGGGAGGAGGTATATCCACAACATTATCAGCATTTTCCTCATTCTTGTTCTGAGCCATAGCTCTCGTATTCATCCCCATTTCTCTACGAGGCCCCATTTACAAGAAAAAAAATGCTCTGACACACATGCAATAAACATAATTAGGCTCAACAAGGTAAGTAATCCAAGTACTCAAGCTCTTTTTCCAAAAACAATTCCTTTCATTAGTTTTGATATGGCAATGGGTTCCCCTAACA
The DNA here is from genome assembly GCA_958450335.1 of Hibiscus tridactylites. Classification (NCBI taxonomy): domain Eukaryota; kingdom Viridiplantae; phylum Streptophyta; class Magnoliopsida; order Malvales; family Malvaceae; genus Hibiscus; species Hibiscus tridactylites. Next base: position 55,885,330 of record OY288287.1, on the reverse strand, counting down.
TGCTTCAACACAGCATAACATCACAATTGCAACCACACATCACAATTCAATCAACATACTTTCACCCAAAAGACATACCATGCAAATACACATACATTAACCACACAACAAATCCCAAAGATATGAGAACTAAGCTCTGATACCACCAAATGTAACCCCCTTAGCCCGGCCTAGACGATTGACCCGAACTACGAAGGTTACACGGGGAAAACCAAAGTCAACTCGAAAGTCAACCTTGATTAACGACCCTTTTTTATTCTTTTAAATCAAGTCTAGATGCTCATTAGCCCTAAGCGAACGCTTGAGAAACAAGTACGAATAAAGCACAACGATCGGATTCAAATAAGGGACTCAATTGCACAATATACAAATGTTAGGGATCAAAATGTAAATTCTGAAAATTAGAAGGTCTTAACTGATTTTTTAAGTTACCAATATTAAATTAGTCATATTACATGCATCTCTGTCAAATTTCACCTTAATATGACTTCTAAAAATCATACAATTGTAAAAACAACTTTCGGGACTAAAACGTAAAGCTTGCAAACCTCAACACCATTCAAATCAGTGCCCAATGGTCAACCGTTTCGAAACGGTGTTGACCGTTCCGAAACACGGGTTCATTTCGAGACTAGTTCCAAAACAGGGCCTTCCAGTAGCCAAATCGTTTCGGAACGACCTCCATTCGTTACGAAACACGAAGGCCATTACATGCCTCCGTTTCGAAACGCAAGTGCCTGTTCCGAGACGGTTTGCCCAGAAGTTGCAGATTTTGCTGGTTTTTCATACATATATCCACTCAAACACAACTTAATGACTTCCTAATCATGCCAACAAGACATCATACACATATAGAGCATGTTTGCAACTCCTAAACACATTCATGGCATCAAAGATGAAACTTCAAATGTTTATAGGCATGCATCCTAATATCCAAAACCAAGCAACCAACCAAACTCCAAATCAAGCATCAAAAGGCCAATTACAAATCAAAACATCAAAAGCATCATGCCACAAACAAGGGAGTCCAAAACATCTCGCAAAACACATCTTAGGTTCTCATTACCAAATTACCAAAACTAATAGTGTATGAAAACATCACCATACATGAGCTTAGTTTCCCTTGGACTCTTAGCTTCCTTGTTGCCCTCAAACACTTCAATTATCTGCATTATTGGTTCAAGAGAGAGAGCGTAAGCACAATTGCTTAGTGAGGCATGCTCTAAAGAAAACAACACAATAATGCATTTTAGAAAACACTTTCAACAAAGCTTTCTAAACACATACTCAACTCTTTTCATGCAATCTTGCATACATAACAAGCATATCATGCTTCATTATAATCAACACATCATATTGGCTTTCATGTGATAACTCAAAACCATTTACAACTCAAAACAAAATCGGATACGCGGATTACAAGCGTTGTCCCATACGCTTCATACACACTACCGAACAACATAAGGTGGAGTTTATCGGTACAATCACAACCCCTCAACACCTGTGATGGAGTTTAACGTTACAATCACAACCCCTCCACATCACTCATCGGTAGTTGTATAATTACACTAACGAGTGCAAGGGACACACAACACAAGATCCACACACGGACTTTTAACCACCGTTGAGATCTTACCTCACTCGTTAGGGTACTTGGATGGAGTGTACGGTACAATCACAACCCCTCAACATCCAAGGCGACTTTATTCACGGTGCACCCAATCCTATAACCGGCTAACTATATCCGATTCAAGTACTTTAAAACCATTACATCACTTGCCAATATACATCACATAACATCAACAATTCACTGTTTTAAAGCATTAAACAAAGCCATTTAACATCATGCATCACTATGCATCAAATCCATATTTACAATATGTCAAACCAAGAATCTCTTACCTTGAGCATCCTTCAACACATGGCTTTCAAAACCAGCATTAACCATGCTAAAGCATGCTTTCAAAACAGAATTTAAACATGCAAAAATGTAATCAATGCATCAAGCCACTACATGGCACATCCGAGGGAGTTTTTCCGGAAACTTACTCTTGAGCTCAGCTAAGTTGTTTAGACTTAAACTAAGCTCCCAAAACCTCCAAATAATCGTTTCAAAGCTGGAAACCCAACTCCACTCACCAATTACGTTTCGCTAGCTTGCCGAAACGCCGATCAAGCCTCCGGATCAACTCCAAAGGTGTCCGAAGATGTCTCCCATGTATTAAACACATCAAATCAGAGGATTAATGCATCATCATGCATTGAAATCTTCAGCCAACGCACTTAAACTCGTTGCTCTACTTAAAACCAACATTTCATCTACCAAACACAACCGAAATCACCTCCAAACTCTTCCAAAACTTAACCCAGCCAAGATCCATCACTTCTAACCATTTCTAAACATCAATCAACATCCAAAATAAACCTAAACTCGTCTTTATACCTCCAGCTATAACAGAACACCAAGATCACCTAAAAAACCACCATTTTCATAAGCAAAAACTTAGGAAATACAACCTATTCGGGATTGCATTGATAAAACCTCATATACACATCATTAGACATCCAAAATACATTTAAGAATCATCTCAAAACAGAGCCCATGCAATCACAACGAAATTCTTCAAGATTTCTTCCAAATCTTGAGTTTTAAGCCAAAATCAAGTTTCTAACATTAAAACCATTTATAAATCTTAAATTAAGGATTGACAACTTGGGAATTTCAGTAAAGAACTAAGTATTTAGAGAAGAAGAACAATCTTACCTCTAAATGGTGATTTCTCCTTGATTTGAGCCAATTTCCTTGAAAATTCAATGAGGAAATCAAAAGGATTTGATGCAAGATTGATTAAGAACTAATTGATGATAGAAATCTCATCAATTGAAGTGAAGATCGATGAAAAAGTTGCTGAAGAAAAGTGTTTGGATGATGGAATTTTGAGAGAAAAATGAATGAGAAAATTTTAGGAAAAGGTAGTTATGAAATTCCAAAAAGTAGTTTCCTTTTTCTTTTAATTTAATTAAAACATTAATTAAATCACCTAAATTAACTAAAAATCTGGAGAAATCATTTTTGGGTAAATTGGTTCCTTAAAGATTCAAAGTTTCAATCCATACAAAACAGTTACCACTAAACTTTTCAAAAATCGCATTTTAGTCACCACTCCAAAATGTAGTATTTTCAAACCTTATTTTGTAAAATTGATTTCACCACTCTCTTATATATATTAAATAAGGATTTTTAGATATTTTCTTATATTTTTAAAGCATCCCGAACTAGGCTTTCCCTAAAACCTCCTTTTATATTCGAACCGAAAATCAGATCGGTCTGGTTCAAACCCTAAACTTCTAAGCCCAAATTTGGGGTGTTACAAAATTGAAAAGAATTTAAAATATGTTTTTAGTAAAAAAAACAACTTGAAAATATGTTTAAGAGTTTTACAAGGATTTGGAATGATTTAATGTGTATTTAAAGTAGTCAAAACCATGTTTTAAGTGTAACAGTATCGATACCCTATGTTACCGTATCGATACCCTTTAGGGTTTCAACTACAGTAATTCTCCAGTATCCAAAACCCGTACCGATACGCTTTGTCGTATTGATACGATGTGTTTTAAAATACCAAATGGATAGTTCGCGTTCCGATACGCCCAACTACCCCCAACGGTCTTTTAAATTGAAGAACCGTACCGATACGCTTAATAGGCATATCGATATGCACCAGATGAAGTGCTCAACGGCTACTTCCTTATCAGGACCATATCGATACGGTTTGAGAGGTATTGATACGCTAAGCTGCAGAACTGCATTTATGGTGGGAAATAAAGGCTCCAATGGCTCTAATTCAATCTCAACCTCAACGGCTACAAACTCAATTGGGAGTATAAAAGGGACCTCCAAGCATCAAGAGATGGGTAATGCTTCAATTGTAACAACATTATGATGAAATGTTGTCTTTAGAGCTAATTTGTATATTTCTTGTATAGACAACACTTGTGAGCTTAATTGTCAAATTTTATCAAGTGTATAGGTTTTGGGTGAGTGCTTAGAATTGCAAACATACACCTATTAGAGGGATTTCAAGTTTGCTTTGAATTTCTCTTGTGAGAGAGTGCTTGATCAAGCTTTGGGTAGAAAGCTTGATCGTTGTAACGGTTTCCTCCTAATTCGAGAAAAGGGGATGAAATTCTTAGTGAATTTGGTTGAAATCCTTAGTATGAAGCTAAGGTAGTGGATGTAGGCTTTGGGTTAGAAAGCTGAACCACTCTTTATCCTTGTGTTCAAATCTTATATTTTTAGCTTCCACAAAAACACCCAAAAATAAACCTTCTCCACCACTTGGAAAGCATCTTGGTTGTGACCATCGAGCTCAACAATTGGTATCAAAGCTTGGCTCAATTGAAGAGGATTTACATCCTATTGAGGTGATCCAGCAAGTTCGAACAACATTTCAAACAACCGGTTCAATGGCGCAATCCATCGACAAGACACCCTTCTTCAATGGGACCAACTATGCTTATTGGAAGACGAGAATGATGGTCTTTTCCAAATCCAAAGACTACAAGCTTTTGGACATTATTGAGGATGGTCCGTTCATACCACAAAGAAGCAAGGCAGAATGGGGTGCCGACGACTGCAAGAAGATTGAACTAAATTGCAAAGCTTTGCACTTCATCTTTTGTGCACTTAGCCTCAACATCTATGAGAAGATGTCTTCTTGTGAGAGTGCCAATGAAGTATGAGACAAACTTGAAGTCACATACGAAGGAACAAACGAAGTAAAGGAGACCAATATCGGCCTCCTCAACCACGAGTATGAGAACTTCAAAATGGATCCGGAAGAGGACATTGAGAAAATGTTCCATCGATTCTCCACCATCACTAATGGACTAAAAGGCTATGGAGAAGTCATTCCAGAAGAAAAGCTTGTCCGAAAGATTATCTACTCCCTTCTCGAGTCATGGGACTCGAAAAAGACCGCAATCATCGAAGCCAAAAATCTCAAGACCTTGAAGCTTGGTGATCTCATGGAGTCACTTCTCACTCACCAAATCATGAAGAAAGACAAAGAAGAAGAGAATAAGAATGAAGAGATAAGAAACATGGGGAAGAAGAAGATCATGGAGCTAGGCATCAACGCAAGTGTCATTGCTCTCAAATCCTTCTCATGCCATCATGTAGAACTAAGTGAGGAGGAAAGAGAAGATGAAGAGATGGCCTATCTCTTCAAGAAGTTCACCCGATTCATGAAGAGCGAGATGGATAAATCTAAGCATGAATCGAAGAAGAAAAAGAAGGAATCCCACAAGTTCAACAAAAAGGGATCATCTTCAAAGAAAGCATATGTGGCGACATGGAGTGATGAAGACTCCATCGATGATGAGGTAGCCCACCTATGTTTCATGGCCCTCAATGAAGGGGTGGTAACTTCTAACTCATCTATTTCAAATTCATATATATTTGATGAGTTACAAGATGCCTACGATAATTTGCTTTTGGAATTTAAGGCATCGCTTTCAAAGAACAAAAGTTGGTTTCAAAATTGAAAAGGGAAAATGATTTGCTTTCCAAAAAAATCTAGAGTTTGAAGCAAAACTTAAAGATTTTTGAGCTTAAAATTTTAGACTTACAAAACCTTGTTCAAATGATTGAAAAAGATCATCAACGAGAGGTAGATGATCTTGAGAAAGAAAAAGATTTGATTTCCAAAAAGCTTGAAAAGAAAAATAGTGTTGGAAAATCAAATTTTTATGTAAGGCAATCTATTGCCCCTAGATTTTTGAATGGAAAAGTTTTTAGAAGTATTTGGGACCCAAAAGGACTAAGTACTTCAACTAAAAATGATGAAATTAAAAAATGGATTCCTAAGTGGACATAATTATTCAACTAATGTCTATGGATCCAAAGCAATTTAGATACCAAAAATTACTTGATTGTCTTGTTTAGGTGTGATGGAGAGTGATCAACATGTCCAAATTTGAGGGGGAGCTCCATGCACACAAAGAGAGCACTTGAAGAAGGAAGACTTCACATCCTCCCTTGGGTTCAAGTGTGGTAAAATTAGTTGAATTTATTTTTATTTAGTTTTTATTTCTTTTAATTCAACTAGTTTAATCATATATGTTGGACTAACATTGTTTGATGCCTTGAGTAAGGGGAGCCAATTTTAAAACCAAAATTTTTAATTGTGTCAATTTTGTTTTTACCTCCTAAGATATTTTGAGCCTAATGTCCTTTTAAATTCTTTTTGAAATAATAAAAAGGGGGAGAAATGGTTTGAAAATTTGATTTTTCAAGAGAATAAGGGGAGCTTTAATTTCATTCAAATTTTAAATCTCTTATTCAAATTTTTAAAATAAAAAGGGGGAGAGAATCCCAAACAATTTTTCAAGTTGGTTTTCTTATATAAAAAAGAGGGAGATTGTAGAACTAAGTGTTTGATATAATAACTGAAAATGTTTTGGACTAAATTGAAAAGAATTTATAATATGTTTTTAGTTGAAAATAACTTGAAAAATGTTGAAGGGTTTTACAAGGCTTTGGAATGATTTAAAGTGTATTTAAAGTAGTCAAAACCATGTTTTAAGTGTAATCGTATAGATACCCTATGTTACCGTATCGATACCCTTTAGGGTTTGAGGCCTATCGATATGCATCAGCTGAAGTGCTCAACGGCTACTTCCTTATCGGCACTAGCTGCAGAACTGCATTTATGGTGGAAAATAAAGGCTTTAACGGCTCTAATTCAATCCCAAAGGTCATCAACGGCTACAAACTCAATTGGGAGTATAAAAGGGACCTCCAAGCATCAAGAGATGGGTAATGCTTCAATTGTAACAACAATATGATGAAATGTTGTCTTTAGAGCTAATTTGTATATTTCTTGTATATACAACATTTGTGAGATTAATTGTCAAATTTGCTCAAGTGTATAGGTTTTGGGTGAGTGCTTAGAATTGCAAACATACACCTATTAGAGGAATTTCAGGTTTGCTTCGAATTTCTCTTGTGAGAGAGTGCTTGATCAAGCTTTGGGTAGAAAGCTTGATCGTTGTAACGGTTTCCTCCTAATCCGAGAAAAGGGGAAAAAATTCTTAGTGAATTTGGTTGAAATTCTTAGTAGGAAGCTAAGGTAGTGGATGTAGGCTTTGGGTTAGAAAGCTGAACCACTCTTAATCCTTGTGTTCAAATCTTACATTTTTAGCTTCCACAAAAACACCCAAAAATAAACCTTCTCTACCACTTGGCAAGCATCTCTGTTGTGACCATCGAGCTCAACAGCCTCTCCCAACATTAGATAAAATAACTTTAAAAAGCCCATCATCTTCTTCTTTTTTCTTTGCCACTAGGCCCAATACTCGGGTTCGTGACCCGATTTGCTAACTTGATATTCGGGTCGTTACAACTCTCCATTCATTAAAGAAAAATTTATCCTCGAAATTTGTATCAATAAATCAAAGAAAATGCTCAAACCCTTATAACTCTTTGACATTCTCAAAGATTTCCCATTGTGCTACTCTGATCTCTCTCACCACACCTGTCAATTATAACCTTGTCTTCTAACGATACAAACATAATCTCAACTGATTCCTTCTCTTAGAAGGAATCTATTTTCGCTCGTTACATTACAGATAACAAGCAAAACCCAATGGTACCCTGACAAAACAGTCAAACGAAATACGTCATCGACGAAACTTAACTTATGTTGTAGAACCCAAAATATTGTTGCTCAACAAAATCTTTCCACAACTCCACACGATCTAAAAGAACAGGAGGTTACACAACCGTTGCAACCTAAATGGAACGATTCATCTCATGGTGACTTCCTGAAGGAGACTCTAACTCTGATGGCATCCTTTATCAATTAGTGCTTTCCCGATGCAAGACTTCTGAAAATGAAAAGTGACTCAACTCGTCTCAAGAACTTACCTTAAAATCGGCATGATAACTCATAATGGCAACTAATACATCTCTCACTAACTCGGTTAACACAAGAGTCTTACACTCAAACTATAACACGTGTGGAAACATGTCATCTGTACCGTCATACGGATCTGCCATCACATGGAATCCCACCTAGAGATAAGGTTCCATCACAAACCTCAAATCTCATTTCAAAAGGTAACATTTACACATTGCTGTGTCGTACAATCCAACCTGTAAACAAACCAAGCATACTTTCTATCTAGATCTCATCTTTGCCGAAAAATATCAAACGGTACCCACCAAAGACTATATCATTACTCAATGTAATCCCAACTAAATTATGCACTCACAAATCCTTTAGAAGGTCCACAGTCATCTACTTAACTCCCACCGATGGATATCGAAGCATCACAAAAACTCTAAGAAATTCAATGTTTGACCCCAATCGATGGCAAGTCAAACACTTATCACAATCTCAAACACACGGTTGCATATTGTCTCTCACAACACGTGGATAAAGCTAGGTACAAAATGTTGTTCTCAAAATTCACCATATACCAACCACTACACTATATACGAAGAATATCTTACCTTGATATATCTTTCTCTAAAACACCTACTAAAAGATCTAAAATTCCACCAAAAACCATCGAACTCAAATTCGATCACAACATTGTATCCTTTTAATTACAATCAGATGCTACTTTTCACGACTTCCAAAGTTACTCAATCCTCAACTCAGAGCTTAACCAATAAAACACATACGTATTAGTACTAACCGATCAGTACCGACACCAAATGAAACAAGCAATGGTGCCATATAGAGCTAGTATCGGTACTCCTTCACACAACCATCATTGTACATCCTTGACCGCCCCACACGGGCAGCATGATACTCTAACCCAAACTAACTTCATACAATCCATTACTTAAGAAGTTCACCTTACTTAAGGGGTGATCGATCATACGTGATCAACAACTCTTAATTACTTTAACTTGTGTCGTTGTACAAATCTCAAATTCCTTAAAGATCAAGTATCCAAAATTCACACTATTGGGGTAGGCACACCCTTCCCACTTCTTGCACAAAATGCAGTCATGACAAAACAACAAAACATCCTCGAAGATCTCAAAATCTTATTTGACTCTAATCAAGTCAGCATCGTTGTCACGACAAAATAGTCTCTTGCAGCTCGGATCTCCACCAATGTTCATCGGCTGGTTCTAAGGAAAATGTGGTACAAATCAAAAGCATTTATGAAGTCTCAAACTTTTTCCTCCTTAACTGATCATACGGTAACTAACCTTTCCCACACCCAAGGTCATTATCTCATCAACGCTCATTTCCCATATTCCTTATACATTCATACGTGTCATGAAAGGCATCAAACTTATATTCGAGAGACAATATGGTGACCCCTACTCTATCATCGCTGAAACACCTTAAACATCACTGTGGACATCAAACGTTACCACGATACGCTGTAAAGAGAGAAATCCTCATTCCAAAATTCATTTCGAAACTACTAGCCTCCAACACTTTAACCATAACCATCTCATTCTCCAACCGATACCAGAAAAACACATGTGTACTTCACAATCGGTTAAACGAGTCATCATCCTTAAGAGGCAGATAACGGTCATTCACTATCACTTAACAAGCTATCAACGGTTTAAGCATCTTCTAAACAAACCAATTTCTTACTAGCGAACAAACCTGGTTCTTCCTTGGGGTAAACACTTAGACAAAAAAAAAACTTGTTTGAGTTGCGCCTTTGCAACTGGATCTCTAACTCTCTCAACTGTACATTAATCATCCTTATTGATTATCTCTATTATGGAAATGTACATTAATATTCCTCATGAATTATCTTTATTAATCCATATTATCTCATTAATAGCCCATGTCAATTTCCATATTTTTATTAGCATTATAGATTATTTCGTTCAATGTGTACTGATACTTGAACACGAGTATTGTTACGGTACCGATACTCACACACGTATCGATAGTATTATAACTGACTGGAAATCCTTAATTTCCACAACTACCGGTATGGATCGACTTATACCGATATGGTACCCAACCACGTACCGGTACGGCTAAAGTTTGTACCGACACCCTATTCATAGGTTCGTACTATTTTCTCAAATTTCGATATTACCACGCTTTATTCAATTCCTAAAGCTTATGAAAGTCATTAAAGTTTGTTAACTAATGCGTTTAGCGGCTTCATAATCATTAAAACGAGTATTTGTCCTTTAAGCATAATTTCCATCAAATCACATCAATATATTCGAACAAGCATACAAAGCATCACAATTATCAATCAATCAATCAAATAATCATACTTGTGTCTCAAACGACCCTAAACAGTCTCTAAAACCTCAATTAGTCTCATCATATTTGCAACATCATCATGTATCTCATAAATATCAAGTCTCATGTTATCGGTCCCCGAACATGCATATTCATCATCTACCTATTTTTGCATATACTAACACGCAAAGCAAACACATTTATGATGCTCATGAAGCGCTAGGAGTTCGAGGTGTACTAGCCTTGAGCCAAAATGATAAATCCACATCCAAGCTCCTCTAAGCATCTTTATAATTCTAATGTTCAAGTCTATCAATTCCTCGGATAAAACAAATACGACTATATAAGTCATTCCACACTATTGGACTACTTTATGTGATAAAATGAGCAAAAAAGCTTAACGGGTTCGAATTTGGCAAAACGGATTGCGCCAATAGACTCAGAATGTCGAGAAACACCCAGGTAGGGTCTTCCCAGAAAAAAGTAAACAGCCCGATCAACGGTCAACGACTCATGCCTCGGCTCGACTCCAACCAGCTCGGCTTGGACAGCTCAGCTTGGCTCAGCTCAACCGGTTAGTCTGGTTCGGGTAATCGGTCGATCCTGTTCGGGTAACCAACCCTCTAGTTTGACCCTCATCCGCTGTCGAGCTTCCCACGTATAGATGGAGGCGTATGCGATGTGCTCTGATGGCCAGACGGAGGCCGGCAGCTGCATAACAGCGTAAAAATGCCCGACAAGTTCAACTGTGTTGCTTATTCTCGACAATAGACGGTGGAACCTAATGTACAAGCTTTGCCGAAACTTCTTCCCTCTCAGCCCGGCGAGTGATGACGACACGACGACTACCAGTGGGTTCGTCTCGACGAGCTGAAGGTAATGAAAACGATGGTGTCGTGCACGGTGGTCTGAGGAGTGGCAAATCGGGGTTTGAAACTTCTTCTCTATACTTTTTCTCTCATCCACCACTTTTCTCTCTCTCTCCAATAAAGGCTTCCTCCCTTTTTTCCACCCACCCACCAACCCTTTTAAAATTCAAAAAACCCTCTCCCAACATTAGATAAAATAATTAAAAAATCCTACACTCTTCTTCTTTTTCTTTGCCAGTAGGCCCAATACTCGGGTCCGAGACCTAATTTTCTAACCCTCTATTCGGGTCGTTACAAGAAATCTGAACCAAAGCTTAGTCTAGCATGAAGGAGGAGATTAATTACGAAAATAAAACCTTTGGAATAAATAATAACTCCATATATCTTTCCAATCTTGAATCTTTCAGAAACCTATGAATGGTTAACTCACCTATTTGATAAAAGAAGACACTTTTCGTGAAGCCCTTGAAGAGGAGACTAACATACTTCAACCTTGAATCTTGGGTGAGAAAAATGATTAGGAAAGTTGGCTCCTTTAAATTCAAATAATCATGGGTGTTGGAGAGAAAATGTGAAGAAGAAAGATGAGGAAAAGGGTGGAAAATGGTGACCTCACCATAAGCTATCTTATCCCATCCCCTTAACTCACATTTTTCAAAATGGTCTCTTGCCAAGCTCAATGCTCAAAACTCATCCCATAAGGCTCAATCTCAAGCCAATAGGTCTAACGGCCCAAACCAACACGTATGTCCATAACCTGGGTCAACGCCTATACATTGACTCAGAAATTTGGATCGTTACAGAGACGGATCAAAGATTTCAGGGGTCCAGTGCAATTTATTAAAATGAGTCCCTTAATTTATAATATGAACACATATATAAGTTTTTCTTTTCATATAAAAGTCCCTTAAGACAAAAAAAAATGTTAGATTAATCTTTTGATCAACATAAAAATGACTTACAAACATATAAAAGTCTTACATTTTCACTTTAAAATTAATGTTCTTCTTGCCTACAACGCTTTTGATATCAACCTCTTCCAAAAGATCAGTCTCGATTACCATCAAAGCAAGTTCATTTAGTCTTTCTTGTGATTTAGTTGTCTGTAAGTATGGCTTCACAAACTTCATTTTTGAAAAGTATCATTCTGCAGAAGCAACAATAACAGGAATAGCCAATAAAACTCTATATACAATTGTCTCATTTGAGAAACAATTAAAATATTTTCAGAACTTTAACAATTGCAATGCTCCTATTTTTTTCTTGAGTAAAAGCTGTCTAAGTAATATCGGCCTAACAATTTAAAATCTTATTATCTTAATACTTTTAACACGTCTTTCCCATCGTGTGACCGAAAATAGTTTAAGAGTTAAACTCTTCACATTTTCTCTTAACATATGTTACTTCTTTTTGAAATTAGAAAACAAAGTATAAATGGGTTGAATTATTCTAAAAAAGTCTCACTTTTATTGAAGTGCTTGCAATGACAGACAAAACTAAGTTAAGACTATGACAACCACATAGAGTATAAAAAGTTCTAGGGCAATTTTGAATGAATAATACTTTTTAAATTATTATCTGCAAAAATGGCTCCCAAAAACTATTATTTGGCAAAATGACCCCCTTTCTTGCCAGGTCGACAGACCTCGCGTTTTGTAGAACGCGAGGTACGACATCGCGTTCTGCAGAACGCGATTTTAGTCGATGTGGCGTTGCTGTCCGTGTTAACGGTTTCACAGTACCTCGCGTTCTGCAGAACGCGAGGTCCCCGAGAAAATGAAAAGGCGGCTGGAATATATCGCACGGACCTCGCGTTCTGTAGGACGCGAGGTCTGTACATTTCCAGCCTGAACCACAAAGAAAAACAAGCGTAAGTAGGCCTGTTCGAACACAATTTCGAGCGTGTAAATGGTATATTTTTAGCGATCATCAAGTTTGGGTTTGTAGTACTGAAAATTGTCTATCATATGATACCAACATGGTTAATTTCCGTCCATTCTACAATGGTTTAAAATGGCTTCGAAAACCCTATGCTAGCATACTTTTTTTGATTGAAGTTGTATTTCAACTAATGTCGATTTTCGGTTTTTTAATCCCATTAAATTTATTAAAAACAAAAATTAAATAAACATTATAAAGTTTAATTATAATATGCAAACAAAATTATAATTCGTAAACAAAATTAGAATACGACATTATAAAATTTAAAAGTGTTTTACATAAATATTAAAAACATAAGTAGAAAACAACAAAAAAACTAAAAATGCCTATGTCCACCCGTTCCGCAGTCGGGTGGATGACGCTCACGATCCGGATACCTCCTCCGTCCATCGTGCAGTGGTCCCTGGTCCCTATCATCCTGACATCGTGCGCGATCTGCAGATCTGTGCTGGGCCCAGGCGGGGAGTAAAACAAACTACCTATCGGCGTACTCTCCACCATCGGAAACCCATACTGAGGTGGATAATCGATAAGCATAAGGTCAGTCGTGGGCGTATGGGGGCGATAGGCATCAGTGGAGCCGTATTGGGGTGGAGGCATCGTCTGCTCGAAAGTCGATGGACCGCTATGCAATGGTGGGGCAGAAGATGATGCCCCTGGAGTGTCATATCGTGGTCTCGGACTGCACTGCGTCGACTGCCTCTGGGTCTGCCTCTGGGTCTGGGACTGGCTCTGGGTCTGGCTCGCTCGCAGGCTCCCGCGTGGGCGGTTTTGTGGTTTCTGGGGAAGCCCTGCTTCGCGCTCGGCCGGAGTAAGGATATGTGGCTTCCCATTGTTGCTATACCACTGGTCATAATTGAAAGTGACCGAAGAACCCCCTTCCATAATTGGTTGGAGAAACTCTGGGCGTCTAAGAAATCGTTGAGCCCAAAACGCTATCCAGATAGCGTGGTGCTCGGCCCAGTCAATCTCCGTCTTCCCCTGACGCGTAAGATTGTGGAAGGAGTCCATATTTTGCGGTGGGGGTGGAACATTTTGGACGTACCCGAACTGTCGGAGTACCCTATCCGTAGAATGCCACACGCAAATTTCGTAGTTCAGCAGCGGCACGACGGAAATCCAGAGGTCTCGTTCTTGCACAATATATGCTGGAGTAGTGATGTGAATCTCCTCTGAATCGTAGGGCCTCCACACGAACTAAAAAGAATGAAAAAGTTAGTAAAATTTCTATATGAAATACTATTGGAAAAAATAGTATGGAAAAAACCAAAATAATTGTTGAATTACCTTGTCCTCCGTCAAGGCATCGAATCTATGTCAGTATGCTTTCTAAGAGTCCGGCAGGCCGGCGTGGGATAGTGTGGTAGTCCACCTTTAAATAATGAAAAAGATCGTTAAATAAAATAATTTAATAAAAAAATATAGTAGATTATGTAGTACCTCCGTAGAAGCGGAAATGACAGAGGACTGGGAATCCTAAGCTGTGGTGCCAAAGTAGGGATCTGAAGCCAAACCCAAGCCTGCAGGAATAAACAACATCCTCCCATCGATGCTTTGGAGGCGTCAACGTTTCTGCAGAGGTCTCTGATAAGAAACGCCAAGACAGCTGACCCCCAAGATTTTTGTCCAGACTCATCTAAATTTGTCAGATGACGAAGCCACATAATGTGCACTTTGTTGCGAGTTTTGTCGGGCATTAATATCCCGCCAATAATGCGCAAGATGTGGGCTCGCGCACACCGCTGTGAAAATATAAATTAATAAAGGCATCCTAATTAAAAAAATTATAAGTTCATCCTAAATAAAAAAATTGTAAGTATCCTAAATATTTAATGTAGGCAACCTAAATATTTAATAAAGCATCCTAAATAGTTACTGAATTCATCCTAAATATTTATCCTACATATTTATAATTTATCCTAAATATTTATTAAAAAGATCCTAAATATTGTCTGAATTCATCATAAAAAATTCATAAAGCAGCCTAATGTGCAAATAAATAATATTAATTTAATCATAAATGTAATAAAAGCATACTAAATATAATAAAAAAATACCTCAAGTGTAACATCATCCGCATCGGGGGGAGGAGTTCCAAAGTTGTCCTCCAAGTACGATAGAGAAATTTTCCCTCCGTCCCACACTCCATCAGGGGGCAGCACGCCCATTTGTTCAGTAAATAGGATTGGCCAATGTGCCATCGCTATACCAGTAATAACGCTGCCATTTATAGGCAACCCCAGAATGTAGGCAACATCCTGCAACGTAATTGTTGCCTCGCCAAATGGAAGATGAAACGTGTGCGTCTCGGGTCTCCACCGTTCTATCAGCGCGCTGATCAACGACGGTCTAACCTTCACCCCCCCTATATAGCGAGCTATGTGCCCAAAACCAGCCCGCTCAATCAAACGCATAACAGCAGGAATGGGTGCGACGTTGATACGGTTAAGGTAACATTGTAAGTTACGTTCGTATCCCTGAAAAAAATAAAATAAAATAGTTAGTAAAATAAAAAAATTTAATTAAATAAATTTTTTTAGAAATTAATAGGGAAAAAATAATACATCTGGACTGTTTCGCCAATATTCACTGCAGTGACTCGCTTGGTTGCGTAGCAAGGGCTCCATGTGATCGAACGATATATAAAAGTTGCTGACAAATTTTTGTAAAATTTCTATAGAAATCGCGTTCTGTGGAGGTTTTTAGGAAAAAAACCTCCAATTTATAGAAGACCTCGCGGCGTTTGGGATGCGAGGTTAATGAACCTCGCGTTCTGTAGACCGCGATATTCATGTACCTCGCGTCCTATAGAACGCGAGGTACTGGTTTACCCTGCCTCCCATCAAATCTATCCCTTACTTGTCGAAAGTTAGGGGACTGCCTCCCAGGCACACGCCATTCCTGACTTGTTCATCATTTACCTCTCTGAACCATTATTTGCCTTACACAACCAGATTCTCCTGGATTGCAAGGGCCAATAATTTTGCCTATATATGAAGAAGAACCATAAAACGAAAATATAAGTTTCAATTGACAATCAATTCATAGAATTTTCTAAGTATCAAAATTTCAAAAGTCTTTCATAAAATATTCAAATGGCCGGACGAGGCGTTACTACGCAAGTTTACTACGATGGGCAGATATTCGAGGGTACCGAACTTGGCGTCCTTTTTCACTGCGAAGATCCGGTAACAATAAAGCTTCCGAGGAGATTATCGTTCAAGAAGTTGGTCAAGGAACTGGAGGCAAAAGTTCCTCATTTCAATAATCATCATTTGTGCGACGTGAAGTATCGGATGCCAATATCTAAAGACCCTTTAGAGTACTCTGTATGCCAAATTGCGGCAAATGCTGATGTGCAAATGATGATGGAAGCCCACTTCGAGTATTCAATTGGGGGGGCCCTCGAGCTGTATGTATCGTTCTCCGAGTCTTCTCCAGTTGTCGAAATACCAAGCTGGGGCCGAGCGAATTTCGACTTCGATCCGAATGCCAACGTTGATAGCCCGACCGCAGGTCTACGACGTGATTTTGGCCTACTCTGTCGAGACAACGAAGTTGGTGCATCGTCATCTACTCCTCCAAGGCAGTCCTGCGTAGCTAGTATCGGGTTCGACCTGAACCAACCCCCAAACGATGAATTCGATGCACCAACAAATGCATCGTACAGTCCATACAATCCATACAATCCATACAATCCTTATAGTTTTGGGGGGGAGGGAACGTCGGCTCCTTATGTTACGCACGACCATGAAGCATCATATGGCCCGCACTCAATGTATGTCTCTGGCACCGACTACGGTCAACCATCTATGGGGAGACATTCTTCTTTTGGGGGTGAGGGAGCGTCGTCTTCTTACGCTATGCACGACCATGATTCATCATATGGACGACACTCAACGTATGTCCCTAGCACGGAGTACGTTCAACCATCAATGGGAATACATTCTTCTTATGGTGATCTTAATTTTGGTCTTGGAAATGAGGTTCCTGAGCGATCTCGTGAGAGGTCTCCCGCTCATCGACCCCAATCCTCGCCTCAAAGGGTAGTGATTCCAGAAGCTCTACTATTCCAGCTCCCGGAGGATGCTTCTGACGAAGAACCGATTAGAGAACCCGGGACAGACGGAGACGACCTGGGGCCATTCTATCCCGAACCAGAAGACTTGACAAAGTTACTAGAAGACCCAGAAGACACTGTCGTTCCACCACCAGATTTGGACGAAGAACCGACTGCGACCAACTTTCCTATAGACGCAAGACCAATTTCTATGTTCCAGCCACCATCCCACTTCACAACGGTTGATATGGATGCAATGGACGTCCCTGATTTTCTCCATGACGACACAATAGATGGCCGAGTCCACCGTTCTGATGGTGAACTAAGAATTGGTATGGCGTTCGCGAAGAAGGAAATTGCGGTTGCGGCAGTTAAGCAGTACAACCTTCGTCATAATGTTGAGACGACGATTAAGAAAACCCAAGCCAAATACTACAAGGCTCACTACGTCCAAAAGGATCAAGGCTGTAAATGGAAAATCCGTATATCAGAGTTGAAGAGGGCAGGCAACCGTTGGAAAATAACAAAACTTGAGGGGCCCCACACATGCACCGTTGCTAGCCTCAACCAGGATCACAAGAACCTGGATGCAAAGTACCTCGCGGACATCTTTTCCACACTGGTGAAAACAAATCCCACTGTGCCGGCCCCCACATGTCAGGATGCAGCTCTAGCTGTCACCGGCTTCCGTCCAGGTTATTCGAAAGCATGGTATGCAAGGAAAAAGGCCAAAGAGGAATTGTATGGCCGATGGGAGGAATCTTACATTGAGTTGCGCCCGTGGCTTAATCTCCTGCAGAAACACATCCCCAGAATGGTTGTCAAACTTGATACGGTTCTGGCATACGAAAATGATCGTGTCGTCCGATGTGTTTGTCAATTCCACCGGTTATTTTGGACTTTCCCCCAGTGCATCAACGCATTCAAGCACTGCAACCCGATGGCCCAAATCGACGACACATGGTTGTACGGAAAATATACACAGATCCTACTTCTAGCTATAGCACAGGACGGAAATCGCAAATGCGTTCTTGTTGCATTCGCAATCGTCTCGAAGGAGGATATGGAGTCTTGGACGTTCTTCCTTACGAACCTATGAAAATATGTCCTTGATCTTGTAATACGAAGAATAAGGGATGAAGGGGTGTGTGTTATTTCTGACAGAGGCACAGCGCTGCTGTGGGCGATACAAAATTTGGGTAATTATTGGAAGCCTCCATACATTCACCACCGTTTTTGCTTGCGGCACATAGCCGCAAACTACCTGCTGAAATACAAGAATCGTGATGAACGCCAAATGGTGCTCGATATGGGTACGTCATTTATGTCATTTTCATTTACTATATTACTTGTTACTCGCTTCAATTTACGGCCTTTTTTCATGTGTTTTTCGCCCATAACTATTCAACTGTCATCCCGTAGGCAACTCGCACTACAAACAAGAGGTGGCTGAACTGCTCGAGGAACTGAGAGCGAGAAACAAAAATGGCGCAGAATACCTTGAAAAAATCCCAAAGGAAAAATGGCTTCGATCGTATGACGAGGGTAAACGTTTTGGTCACATGACAACGAACTTGGCTGAGGCAGTGAACTCATCACTGAAGGGAGTTCGGCAGTTGCCTATCACTTCCATTGTCAAAGCCACCTATTATCGTTTAGCTACCCTTTTTGCAACCTTGGGCAGGCAAGCAACTGAGTACATGGCAGGTGGACACAAAGTCCATCCAGATTTCCGCTCAAGACTGTATATTCAATTGGCCCAATCAAGACAGGTGCAAGCAACTCTCTTCTCGCGAGAAGGACACTTGTTTCGTGTTGAGGAATTTTCCAGGCAGATAGAAGGCATTCAGCACAACGCTTACGTTGTAGATCTGAGGGAAAAAACATGCGAGTGCGGAATATTCCAAACTTTCAAATACCCGTGCGCACACACCATTGCTGCTTGCACTAACCAACGAATAGAATACATGCATATGGTTGATCCGGTATACTTACTCAAAACGGTGCTTAAAGTTTACGAAAAAGAGTTTCCTCCAATCGGAAATGAGGTTGATCCAAATGCTGTGGACACTGAACCGATCATACGCCCAGATCCAGCACTACTACGAGCCAAAGGACGTCCACCTTCTACAAGAATATATTGTGCCGAGGATTTGGTCGAACATCGAGAGAAAACCGGACAAAAGAAGCATTGTTCTATATGTCGAAATCCTGAGCACACAGCTCCTAAGTGTCCTAATCGCTCAGCCCCTCGTATTAATTAATTATTTTTAATTTGTATATGTGAGTTCGCACATGACAATCTAATCAATAAAGTCAGTCCACTTCGATTTATACAATCCGTCATCTTATATTTTCAATCATTCAAAAAAATATGTTATGATAGTGTTTTCGAACAACATTAAATCAGCATACAATGGACGAAAATTGACCGTGTCAGTGTCATACGATAGAGAATTTCCAGCACTACAACCCCAAACTCGATGTTACCTAAAAATTTAAAATTTATACGTATGAAATTCTGCTCGAACATGCCTATCGACATTAGTTGAAATACAACTTCAATAAAAAAAAGTATGCTAGCATAGGGTTTTCAAAGCCATTTTAAACCTTTGTAGAATGGACGGAAATTAACCATGTTGGTATCATACGATAGACAATTTTCAGTACTACGACCCCAAACTCGATGATCGCTAAAAATATATCATTTACACGCTCGAAATTGGGTTCGAACATGCCTACTTACGCTTGTTTTTCCTTGTGGTTCAGGCTGGAAATGCACAGACCTCGCGTTCTACAGAACGCGAGGTCCGTGCGATATATTCCAGCCGCCTTTTCATTTTCTCGGGGACCTCGCGTTCTGCAGAACGCGAGGTACTGTGAAACCGTTAACACGGACAGCAACGCCACGTCGACTAAAACCGCGTTCTGCAGAACGCGATGTCGTACCTCGCGTCCTACAAAACGCGAGGTCTGTCGACCTGGCAAGAAAGGGGGTCATTTTGCCAAATAATAGTATTTGGGAGCCATTTTTGCAGATAATAATTAAAAAGGGGTTTTTCACCCAAAATTGCCAAGTTCTAGGGTTCAAGTCTAAAAATCTTTTTTGCACGTCTTGATTTTCATTTCATGTTAGACTCAATATAATACCCTTGCCACTATTATACTGACACACATCTTACTCATCTTATTAATTTCCCAAAATACCTAATGTCGTTAAAACATCATTTGCTGGTAATTTTTTCAGAAAATGATAATAATTTATTTCGGGACCCTCTTTTTTCAGGGGTCATGTGTGGTCGCACATGCCTAGAACCACCCTTGATTATAGAAAGACTTTAAATTGGAACTAATTAGTTTCATAACATTATAAATGTTTACAATTGAATTTGAACGAAAATTCGAATAACTTGACTCAACTCAAATTTCATAAAATTAACTCAATTTAAAAAAATTCAAATAAAATTTGAGTTATAAAATAAGAATTGACAACTCGACTAACTTAAAAAATTTTAATTCAACCAAATGCTAACCCCTAATCGCTTCCGACATAGTATGAATGAAGATTTCCATTTTGAGAACACTCTTGTCCAAAATAGCAACTTTATTTATTAAAAATTAAAGTACAAAAATATTGAAGGCATGATACGTCACTTGGGAAAACGGTTACACTTGCGTCGTGTATAAACTAGTTTTTTATGACATGTACGTTGAATTTGGGGTAAACTACACCCTATCACGCCAAATTATTGGGGTTGATTAAATCTTACCATCAAATTTTTAATTGATTTAATTTTAATATTAAATTTTAACTTTTAACTTATTTATGTTATTCTACCGTTTAAATTTTTAACTATTCAGTGACGAGACTAAAATAGACGGCGAACCAAAAAAGATGGTGTCTTTTTATTGGAACATCAAATAAGATAGTCATCTAACTTTATGAAGTGTGGTCTGTTTATTGTTCAAAGTAAAATAACATCTTTTGAAAAGTTTCTGTGAATGATAATATTTGAAAATGTGTTCAAAACGTTCTTTTCGTCAAATAAATGTTCATTAAGATATTATAATTCAACATAAACTTCTAATTCTTAATTTTTATTATTAAGACAACGTGTTATCAACTACGTGTTAATTTTAGACCTTGTCAGGGTGTTAACTCTTTCACATGCGTAATTGACTTATAAACTCAATTCATTTTCTTTGGATTTTAAATGTAGACTTTTAAAA
This sequence comes from Hibiscus tridactylites, assembly GCA_958450335.1. Taxonomy (NCBI): domain Eukaryota; kingdom Viridiplantae; phylum Streptophyta; class Magnoliopsida; order Malvales; family Malvaceae; genus Hibiscus; species Hibiscus tridactylites. Next base: position 55,863,983 of record OY288287.1, on the reverse strand, counting down.
TTATGTTTTAAAATGAGTTTTAAAAATCTTTCTTTCAAAATGATAATTTATAAGCGTATAAAAATTAGTTTATTAAGTGTATAAAAATTGCATACAAGAAGTTAGGGATTAGTTCTTGATCATTTAGTGAATTGTATGTTATAGGCATGACTCTATGACGATTTTGATGTTTATGATGTATCCCAATTTGAAGTATTAAGTTTCGAGGTCATTTGAGAATGTTGGGAATCCCCTGAAGTCCACCAAAATTGTAGAATTGGTCATTTTGTTTGTGGGGAATTGATACCTTGTTGATGGTACCGACACCTTAAGCTAGAAATATTATTTTTTAATGTTTGAATTTGATTTTTCTTAAATGTAATATGTCTTACTTTTGCTCTCAACATTTATAGATAGCAATTAAATTAATATAACTACTTACCAACAACAAGTTGATTTAGTAGTATGAGATATTAGGTTTCTTAAGTAAGATTAGAGGTTCGAATTTTAATATTTATAAATAACGTAAATGCGATAAATAATTACATATAATATCCGATTCGAATTAGTCGACTAACAAGTCAGATACCATAAGTTATAAAATAAATTAATATAAGAGCTTAAAAGAGCAATATACATTGATTTAATTACTACCAATTACAATTAAAATATTTATTAGAATTGATTTGTTGGGTTGTTTGAAGTTTGAACGCGTAATACGATGTTTTGAATGTTAACCAGGCTTGTTGCTTGTTGGACATCTCTTTAAAATGCATCTGATTCAATAAAATCGCTTTCCTCCATTAAATCATCGATTGGACTTTGTAGACTAATTATTACGCGTTCCATGTTCAAGAAATGTGGATTTTCCGAAACAATGCTCATTTCAATTTTAATTACTTAAATGGGATAACTTTTATCTTTATTCTAAAACAAACTTTGTTGAATCAATTAAACTTTTCGTCGCTTCTCTTTTTCCTTACCATCGTCTTTTTCATTCAATTCACACCTTTTTCCCCTATAATATCATTCGTATTTTTCCCTTTTTAATTTTATTTAAATCTTTCTTAAAAAGTTCTGCAATCCAACTTTGATCTCATTTTTATTAAAAAAAATCATCGCACTTCTTCATATAATTCAAATGGTTTTCACAGTCTTATTTTCAAAGAAAACTACAAAAAAAATATAATGGAAAAAACATTACAATGTAGAGTTAAACTAAAAACTGGAATAAACCTGATCAAAACTCACATGTAGTTTATATACGATGAGATTTAAACAAGAAAAAAAAAATCATAATATCTTTCTAAATTAATTCCTAATATTTTGTATATCACAACAATACTAAATTCAAATAAATTTCATAATTTTATAAAAATCTATGAAAATAAAAAAATTGTTATGAATATCTTTATTCATAATGGATATTCATATATTAAATGAGACTTTAATGGGTTTTATTATTAGGGTTTAATACCCATTAGAATTAGGATTTTCATCTTATGCCTATAAATATAGACTTTTGAACAAAACATTGTACACAATCCTACATTGAGAATATAATAAAAGTCTCTCTTTGTCTCTCATCTTTGTTCTTGTTCATCTCTCTTATTCTTCTTTATTTTATTCACAACATGTTATCAGCACGAGACTCTAATCAACTGAGGTGTTTGCCATTCGAATCTTAAAGGAGTTATTGAAAAGAATTTGTTACTAGCATGAATCAAAGATAAGTTTTTATCCCTCTATTGTATTTTAATTATCGATTATTTTTCTCTCTTGATCTTTAACTTGATTTTTAAATTTTAAAAAATCATTGGTTATTTGGTGTTAGTGTAACGATAGAGTGACTCAATTAATGTGGTTCTTGTCGACAATTTCCGGAAAAAAATTTAACAAGATATTGGTGACTAAATCTACCATTTATTTAACTTAGCTTGAAAAGTCTGGTCTGTTTTACTTATTTAGCTCGATATAGTGGATGATTAATTATTCTCAAAATAAGGTAAGTGTATTTTAATTTATTGTTTCTTTGATGATATACCTAATATTAAATATACACATGATTATAATTTTTTTAATGACGTGATTATTTTCCTTACCATCTAGGGATGGTTGTTCAAAGCAAGGAATTATCATGTGTTTAAAACACAATGACATATACGGGTAGTATTTTGCATCTATTTTATTTGAGACATTTTTAGGTATGACCAATATTTGTTTATTTTATTCTTGTAACCCCCTAGACCCGCCTATGCGTTACAACGGATCCTAGGAAGTCACATTAGAGTCACAAGAGCGACCCACAATAAAAATACACATAAAAACATTTTTTTGTTCCTCAAACACTTATTAAATTGTAAAATCAACTTCTGTTTAAAATACCATTTCGGGAAGTCATTTAAACACATGATAAAAATTTTAGAAAGTGGTTTACAGATACTGTCATAAAACAATACATGACATATATGCCCACTAACTATACAGTACCATACTCCAAAGGCAACGTCGAGACAACTCCGAACACTGTTGTCAACCATTATACCATGATATAATCTTTTAACATGTGATGGTAAAAACAACGTGAGCTTGGAAAAGCTCAGTAATACAGAACTACCAAAAGATGCTATAAGCTCATGCAGATATATGGTAGGCATAACATTTTCATGATGTTCCACATAGTAAGAGTCTCCATTTCTATTCTACTATTTTGAGGTTGCATCATACTCGAGAATAACATTTTCATGGAGATATATGCTAGTGTGTTCCAACGGTGCAACGTTAATGCATGAAATGTAACAATGCAGTAAACCTTTTTATTTTAAATACATTTGTTTCAAGTAGCAGTAAAGTTCATTTTAATTCTTTATTTACCCTCCAACCATACTCTAGTATTTAGTTTCCCCAGTGTGGTATCATGTACATGCATTAACCCGAGCCCATTGGGCGTGGGTACCATCCTAAGGAATACCTTAGAATACGGGCGGCCCTAGCCGAAGCATAGGAACCGAAAACAGGCGTGCCTAGCCAAAGCATAAGACTGAAAATGGGCAGACCTAGCCGAAGCATAGGATCGAAAATGAGCGGACTTACCAGCTGGATCAAGGCTGAGCCGACAGTAACTTCATATCATGTCCCAAGTACCCCAGTGAATCAGATCATCAATAGTTCATTAATCAATAACTGTATTTTTAGTAACACATTATCCATACAGCTTGTTTCTCATACCGGGTGCATATGCATATACCAGAAATATAGTGCGGTCATGCTTAATTTATAAAACATGTCATGTTCATGTGAGTTCAAGTATGTCAATCATGTGCACGTGATCGGTATTATAACATGTAAATCAGTATGCAAAAATAGTCGTGTAGCACACATAGAACACACTAGGTGGAATAGTTTATTTCCTTGGAGATACTTGGCATTTATGGAAGAGAACACATTAAACTTTTCACAATTTGAACGAATTTTAGAAACGAGGTCCCTGTTAAAAGGGGAGTTCGTACTAACGGTTCGAACCATATATTCAAGAGATGATACATCAAGATCTTTGAGAGTTTAGATATATCATGAGTGATTTAGTCATTTAAGCCCACGGGAGTATTATGGTCATTTTATCATACATGGGCATTTTAATAATTTATACCAACAAGGCATAAACAGTGGCTCGGGAATTTTATTTGCTCATCAGGTTTCCAGCCAGGCATTCAGAGATTTCTATGGCAAGATCTTTCACGATATCAGATACATTCAGGGCTATTTTGATTACTTTGCTCAATGAGGGCATTTTGGTCATTTAACTATCAGGGGTGATTTTGTAATTTAACTCAATAATGATGAAATGACGATTTACAATATTTAAGATTTCTAGAAGTTTATCGAGCCTCCAAAACCATTCGAACTAACATATCTCAACCTTGCAATACTAACCAACCCTTCTAATGTATATGCTATATCGTATATCTGAACGGTTGCTTTCATATTTCACCACAGGACTTGTCGCGGAGTAGTCGAACTTATGTTCTGTGCGGAAAAACTTGCATCCTTATATTAATATCATGATTGATTGACATATATGAGTCATGCTCCAACCCTTAAGGGCATTTCAGTCATTTTCAGCTTTATTGGCATTTCAAGAACTTTATCTGAAGCAATTTATTTATTCCAGTCAAAGGGTGGTATTTCAGTCATTATGAAGCTTGGGATATCCATCATTCCTGCCAATTGAATCATATATAATATTTCAATCATTTAAGTACACGTGGGTGTTTCAGCCATTCAAGAAATTTTGGTACCTCCAACCACTTCATTCATTTCCGAACTCAAAGGTTTATCCATCATTCCTGCCAATTTGCAAACCTCGGTGTCTAAGGATACTTCAGCCTTTTTGGTCAATACAATCCTTCCGATTAATTTAACCATAACAATATTTCTAATACTTTTAGTTATGTCAGTTAATCCAGTATTTTGAGCCGCTTGATTATTTCAGAGGTAGGGATAGTTTCTCATAAATCTATATTCAGAAATTCATTCCAAATTCAAGGAAACTTTACACCTTACAATCTTGAAGGTTCAAATCTTGTTACCATAAATTTCCAAGTTTTTTCGAGGTTTTTAGATGAATCGTGTTGTTTTACCATATTTAGTGTAGATTTCTAGATCGCCTACAATTCCAAGGGTATTTTAGTCATTCTCATACCTTAAGGGCATTTTCGTAATTTTATATCCAAATATTTTTAACATTTAATCATTTGACACTGATAATCGGATTTAGAGATTAGTTACCTTATTAATTATTTATTGAACTCTAGGTCCTTACATATTATTAACTTTCTCGTTCGAGCATTTTAATCTTATCTAGGTTATCATACTCAATTTCATATCCAGTTTGACTTAAGCAGAGCTAACATCACTCATCATCATATTTATGCATGCATTAACCGAACCGACATGTTCAAAAAGCATACAAGAGGTAGTAATGTATTACCTTTAATCATTGCGATATCGATCAACCATTATACTCCATTTGATCACTCTCGAACCCGAATGTGACGTCCTCAACATCTCGAATACAAGGAACTTTGAATACCTTCAATCGCACAAATTCCAATTTCAGTTTTTATTCACATTGCTCATAATTGATTATTAAAATACATAAGCAGACTCGAGTTCAAGGTCCAATTCGGAGGCTTTTGGGTTAGAATTTCACAAAACGGGCGAGTTGACTCACTATGTTGACTCGGGCGAGTTGACTTTTTGGTCAAAGTCAACACTGACGTAAGTGGTCAAAGTCAACGACGACGTCATACTGATGTCACTAGTTGATCGGGTTGACTCACTATGTTGACTCGGGTGAGTTGACTCACTGGGTTGTCTCGGTCAATAGGTCAAACTCGGGTCGGGTTCGGGTCAACTCGGGTCGGGTTCGGGACGGGTAGACGGGTTGGTTCAACGGGTCTGGGCTTGGTATGGTTTGGGCTCAAACCGAGTTGGGCCGGTTTAGATCGATTCAGACTGATTTAGACCGTGTTGAACCCGGTTCACTTACCAAGAATTTAAGCTTGCCGACCGGTCACCGGAAAAGTCGCTGGTAGCCCTCGAAGTCGTCATTTCTGCTGAAAAACGTAGAGCTCAAAAGCTTGAAAACTTTACCGAAACATCCACAATACAAGACATGTCAGAATACTCAATGATTTTAACCAAAATAGAACGAGAAGCGGTCGGAGAACCAAAATCCCGATGAGGCCCGCCCTAGCGTCAGACGGATAATCGGATGGTAGGGTTTTGCACGGCATCGCATCACGAGCCTAGATCTGGTGTCTGTATCGCGAACGGACGACAACTGAGGCCAGAAAACTCAGAAAACCGAGAGTGGGAGTTTGGTTTCCGACGAACCTTCAAGCCCTTCTTCCCGTCAGACGGCAACGATGCGGCGCGAGTGGCGGCTAGGGTTTGGTCGATACGTTGAGACGTTCCGATTAGCAGGGGCGGTGGACTCCACGGACCGGCGGAGATGGGTGGTCGGAGCTCGAACTGATGAATAGAGGGAGGTGGTGGTTTTGTCGAACCTTTGAAGCTTCCTCCACGGCAGACGACGCCACATTACGACGAGTGGGCGGTGAGGTTTTAAGCATAAGGCGTCGCCGGTCACGATGGCGTCGGCGGTTATAGCCACGAATAGACAGTGCCCGAGATCAGGCCGATGAACGGTGATGGAAGTTTAGGAAATTTCAGAACATTCGAGACTCTCTTCCGTGACGTTTTAGATTCATTTGGTGCATTAAAGATGGTATGCGCGAATCAGATTTTTATTTTTATTCCCAGTGTACATAAAACAAGCTCAAAATTAAGCTGGGGTAAGCCATACTCAAAAAGACATTAGCTCAAATGGCTAAAGCTTATGCTCACCATTTAGGGGGTGTACGTTCAACACCCATGTCTTCACTTTTTTTTACTAAACAATTTTCCTCTATTTTATTATAACCCAAAATTTTGGGGTGTGACAATTCTGATAATGAAAGTTTGTGTTTTTAATCATGTTTTAAGTATTACATGATATTGGAACAAATATTGAACATTTAATTAATTAATATGTTCTCTTTTATTTTGGTTTAATTCGAGTAATTGGCTGGACATCCCGTTCTGCGAGGCTACTAGTCTTAAAAGAGGTTCTTTTTAAAGGACCTTGTGGACTGGTTTAACAATACCGCGTATGAGGATTTAATCTTTGTTCTCTCTCTCTCTCTCTCTCTCTCTCTCTCTCTCTATATATATATATATATATATATATATATATATATATATATATATATATATATATATATATATTGGTTGCTCAATTATTCTTTAATAGTATGATTGTTATAAAGTCTATATTTTCTTGAAAGCAATATTATTTTGGTGTCAAAAAACTCGACTATAGACTTCTCCCAAGTTCAAGTTACAAAAATCGGCTTGATCCAAAAAAATTATGGGAGGCATTCCCTGAATTGAATGCGAGCATGATGTTTATTCCATGCGATTATTGGACTTATGTCATTCCTTGAAGTGAACGCGAGCATGATGTTTATTCCATGCTATTATTGGATTTATGTCATTCCCTAAAGTGAATGCAATCATGATATTTATTCTATGCGATTAGTGGATTTGTTTCATTCCTTGAAGTGAATGCAAACATGATAATTCACCATATGGTTAGTGAATAAAATTCAGTTATGTGTCAGAGTATCACAGATGAGGATATGTTAGAAAAACATACTCTATTTTTTACACATTAATGTTGTCATGTAGACACAATATCGTGAAAAGGTTTTAAAAACCTATTGACCTCTGCTACATTCCCTGAAGTGAATGTGATATTTTATAGCGGAAAGAATAAATGTCACATTAGCAATTGTGGTCGAGATTGAGGCCATAAAAAATAGACATAGATAAGATGATCCTTTTGAGAATGTTTATATCCACTAGAAATGAGATTATAAGGATGACCAGAATGATAGATATCATATCAAAATCTTTATGTTATCAATACAATAGTATAAACCATTGGTCTCGTATTTGTCAAACGCCAAAGTATTATGGATTTTATCCATAATCATGAATGATAAATGAAAGAAAATATAAATAAGTTTTGTTTATGGAAAAAATAATTATGGCATTGTTGGTCCAATTCAATTGGATATTGTTAATTTTCTCATAACCCTTGAAGGGAATAATTCGCCATTTATTTTATTTCACTTATAACCTCTAATGGGAATAATTAATCTTTTATTTATTTGATTTTATGTTAATTTATTTTATTTATTATTTATTAATGTTAATTTACTTTATATTAATTTTTTGTATATTATTTATTTATGATTTATGTTAATTTATTCTTTGAAGAATATGAATACTTTTAGAATAAAATATACTATAAATTGTGGCTATTTATGCCAAGCAGACAGTGCAAGTACTCATAGTATACTTAAGCGTAATAAATATTTTCCCATTTAAATGCAAGGAAAAAATATGAGTACTATTTCTCAAAGTACTAAAATATCAATGTTTCGTAAGAGTAATAAGTTCTTGAGGGTTTATCTTTGATATATAACCGATTTGATATGATGTGCTATATTTAATATTTTTCATTCCCCGAAGTGAATAAAACAAAGCACATTTTGAAATGTGCATAACTATGCATATTTTCTCATTTAAAATGCAAGGGAATAATGTGAGTATTATTTCTGGAAGTACTAATATCACAGAAGGCTTCGACTGAGCAAATATGTTATTGTCAAATGGAACTCTATACCATTTCCACAGTGCATTATACCCGTAAAAAGACACAAAGAGACTTATTGAATTTTAAAGATGTTTGCATAAATATATTGAGAATATTAGTCGAGGGGGTGCCGACTATCTCAATATTACGAGTATAACTCAAGGCAATAATAAAATTTTGAAAAGATATATGCACTGTCATTCATATTGTACTACACAATAATTAGTACAAATTGAAGCTCGTGCTATTGTAAATCAGAAGTTTACTGATAACTTTATTATTTGGCATGACCGGTTAGGCCATCCCAGTTCAATTATGATGCAAAAATTTGTTGACACTTTCATGTAATCATTATTGAAAAACTAAAATTTTCTTCAAGGTAATGTTTTTCATGTGATACTTGCTATCAAAGCAAATCGATTATTCAACCATCATCAGCTAAGATAGATTGTGAATCTATTAATTTTTTAGAACAAATACAAGATGATATATGTAGGGCCATACACATTTCTTACAGTCCATCTAGAAATTTTACGATTTTAATTGATGCATCGAATAGATGATCATATGTATACTTGTTATCAACCTGTAACTTGGTGTTTGCGAGACTACTTGCTCAGTTGATAAAATTATGAGTACATTTTCCATATTACCTTATAAAGACAATCGATCTTGATAATGTTGGTGACATGCCATTTTACATGTAGTATCACTAATTCGCATCAAGCCAACAAATTATCATAAGTTCTCCCCATTACAAATGGTTTTTGGTCAAAACCAAATATTTCTCATCTTAGATTTTTTTGTGCACGATATATGTTCTGATTCCTCCACCACAACTAGGGATGGGCACGGGTCGGGTTTTTGGCCCACCCGAACTTGACCCGAAACTAAGTATCCTAAAATCGAACCCGACCCGATCTATTTTTTAAAAAAACTCGACCCGACCCGAAAATAAATATTCTAAACTCGACCCCGACCCGACCCGACCTATAGAAAAAAAAATTAATTTTAGGGACCTAATTGTAAAAAAATAAATTTAAGAGGCATAATTATAAAAAATAATAAATTTAAGGACTAAAATGTAAATAAAAATTTAATTTTAAGGACCTAAGTATAAAAGAAATATATAAAGAGGGGTATTATTACAAATATCCCTAAAAAATTTAGGGGAAAATTACACTATTAGTCCCGGGTCGGGTCGGGTCCGATTTTTTCACCCTAAAACCCGAACCCGACCCGAACCTAATTTTTTCATAAAAATACCCGACCCGATCGGTCCGGGTGAAATGCCCATCCCTAACCACAACGCACAAAGATGAGTTCTCAAAGGAGGTTGGGAATATATGTCAGATTCAAATTTCCCTTGATAATTAAATATCTTGAGCTTCTGATAGAGAATTTATTTACAGCTCGATTTACTACTATCATTTTAATGAGTCCGTTTTCCGAACATTAGGGGAGAAAATAAAATAACTGGAAAAAGAATAAATTGGAATGAATTGTCATTGTCTTAGTTTGATCCACGTACTCAACAATGTGAACTATAAGTTCAAAGGATAATTCATTTAGCAAATCAATTGACAGATGATTTTGCTGACCCTAATAGAGTGACTAAGTCACATATACCATCTATGAATGCCCCGTTTAAATTTGTTATCCCGGAAGGACAAATTCTAGTTGCTAATGAGTCTAACTTACGCCTGTAGCATGGTAGATAAGTATATTTCAAAGATAAAAATCCTCGAAAAAAAACGGAGATATAGTTATGATGGTCTGATCGAGGAATTAATGAATTATGAAAATCTCAAGAAGAGATTAAAAGGTCTCTAATAGAGACATTCACATGACTCATGTACCTGATAATAAAGAGATCTCAATAGATTATGTCATGTCTGGTAATAAATGGAACTAAAATTAAATCAACGTCGATAATACATTTGCATGTAATATAGCACTACAGATTTTATTTGATGATGTGGATCATGAATCATTGTCAATTGAAAAATGTAAACAAAGAAATGATTGGCCAATATAGAAAGAGGCAATTGGGGCGAAACTAAGTTCTCTTTCAAAAAGAGAAGTATTTGAGCCTACAGCCCGGATATTAATGACCCTTTGTGAGAAAGAAAAATCAAAAGGAGAAATCACGAGATATAAGCTCGTTTGGTTGCACAAAGATTCTTACAAAGACATGGAATTGATTATGAGGAAAATATATTCCTCGGTGGTGGATGCAGTTACTTTTAGATAGTATGACAATAAATGAAATAACTCAGTTTTTGCCTAATGGATGTTGTTACATCTTACTTGTATGAGCCTCTTGATAACAACATTTACATGAAGCTTCTTGAAGGATTTAGACTGCTAGAAGCAGTTAATTCAAGTTCTCGAGAACATTATTCAATTATATTGAATATATCTTTTTATGGATTAAAACATTTTGGGCACATATAGTATAATCGCCCCATTGAATACTTATTAGCGAAAGGCTATAAGAATGATTTATTTTCTGGAACATTTTATTAAGAGGTTTAGCTCTAGATTTGTCTTTGTTTTTATTCTGTATGTTGGAGATTCTTTGAGACTCATGAAGAAATCTCCTTAACAATGGAATTCTTGTGCAGCAATAACATACACAGAAAAATATTTAAAGAGACTTTACATGCATAATGTATATTCGTTGATCACTATTTAGTTGCTAGGTCTCTTAATGTAAACAAAGATTCATTCCGCCCTCGAGAAAAAGGTGATGATATTCTTGGTCTAAAAGCACCATATATACATTAATTGATCTGGAAGCATCGTATCTTAGCTGGTCCAGAAATACTATCTAAGTGCTACGAGACCATTGCCTTTAAATAATTGATATGCATGAGGCAAAGCCGAAATATGTGTTTGGCTAAACATATCCAGAACATATGTTAATTGCTTTCACAAGATAAGATGCAAGCTATCTTATGTAGAGGTAATGCAGAATTTATATCTCAAGGTGGATACATCAAATGTGATAAAACGAAACATATCTCTTTAAAGTTTCGTCCCTTATGATCTTCAGAAGAATAGTATTTGATGAATAATTTCAAGCAATAATTTGGAAGATTTATCCACTAGTGCATACTCTATTTCAACATTTGAAGATTATATTCAAGATTGAATTATGAAGATTCAAAGATCTTATGTGATATTTTTATGAGGGGGAGTAAATACGCGTTGCACTCTTTTTCCCTTAACTGAGGTTTTGCCCCCAATGGGTTTTCTTGGTAAGGTTTTTAATGAGCCAACATGTTATGCGTATCAAAGATGTGTGTACTCTTTTTCCTCCACTAAGAATTTTTTCACACATGGTTTTTATCTTAGTAAGGTTTTAACGAGTCACATTATCTTTATGTATATCCAAGGGAGAGTGTTATGAACATCTTTATTTATGGTGGATATCCATATATTAAATGAGGCTTTAATGGGCTTTATTATTAGAGTTTAATACCTATTAGAAATAGGGTTTCTATCTTATGCCTATAAATATAGACTTTTGAAGAAAATATTGTACACAACCATACATTGAGAATATAATAAAAGTCTCTCTTTGTCTCTCATCTTTGTTCTTGTTCATCTCTCTTATTTTTTTTATTTTATTCACAACAAAAATTGAAATATATTGACATTTTATATCTTCAATATTTTTTTAAAAAATTTTATGTATTATTAAAAAGAGTTTTGCTATATACATCACTTAGGGCTAGGTCTGGATATAAAAACTACTAGATTCCTATTATTAATGATTATTTTATTTTTTTAACAGAATTTATTAGAATGTAATTAATTACATCCCTAAAAAATTAAATATCAATAATTTATGATGTTTAATAGAATTACACCCCGAATCAATGATGTTTAATATTTTAAAAATGTAATTCTAATAGATTTCATTGAAAAGTAAAACAACAATTAATGATGGAAATCTAATAGTTTTTATACACAATCCTTATAACAAACCCTTTTTAAAAAACATTAAAGACAATTCAAATAAAATAATAATTTTCCTTTTTTTCAATTTTTTAATTTTTCTAGAAAACCCAAGAATTCTCGGAGTTTTTGTTTTTTATTTTTTAGAATTTAATATATATTTCATGCATGAAGAAAAATCATGTTTTAAAATAAAACTGGAGTTTTTTTAAAAAAATTTCTAAATTTCCCCCCTTTTAATTCTATTTATTTTAAAATGTAAATTATTATAATTTTCGAGAAACTTCAAAAAATATCTAGAAAAATATCTGATACTTTTAAAATGGAGAAATTTCTTATTTTTGTTTCTATGTGTGAAACCAAAATTGATTTTGATATAACACATAAACTTAAGGACCAATTTGAAAAATAATAAATTTTTAAGTACTCTTTAAAGTCTCACAATTGACAAGTATTTTTAAACAAATTAATATCTAAAGACATGCTATTAAACATATAAAATTCTCTAAGTCTTTTCCTATGTTTTTCAAGCCAAACTATGCAAAAACTCCCAGGCGTATCGATACCCTTATGCGTATCGATACCCTCTTTGGCTACTGGAATTTTATTCTCAAACCAAAGTATACAGAAACGCCCAGGCGTATCGATACCCTTATGCGTATCGATACCCTCTTTGGCTACTGGAATTTTATTTTCAAACCAAAGTATATAGAAACGCCCAGGCGTATCGATACCTTATGCGTATCGATACCCTCTTTTGCCACTGGAATTTTAATGGACTTACCGTACCGATACGCCTTGCAACTGTATCGATACGATATTCATCTGGGCAACTCTTTTCATGAAATCGTACCGATACGCCTTGCAACCGTATCAATACGATACGCATATCTTTGAAAAATCTAAGCATTTAATTTTTTTATCGTTACTTGTCAGTTGGTTGATTTCTCAATTTTTAAAAGACCGTTATACCGTACCGATACGCCTTCTATGCGTATCGATACGATTTTGATGAAAATTAGACTTGGGATTCTAGTGAGCAAAGATCATATCGATACGGCCTTCCGTACTGATACGCCCCTTAAAACCGTACCGATACGCCTTCTACGCATATCGATACGCTCTGTTTTCACACACAATGGCTCTTTCCTCTTTGTTGTAGGTATCGATACGCCCTTCCCGAGTACCAATACGGTATGCTACAGAGCTGCATTTAATGCGGGAAAATTGCTCCCAACGGCTCTATTGATGATCACAACTACTCAAACGACTAGAATTCAATGCAAGGGTATAAAAACAAGCTTCAATTGACCAAGCAACAACTATTGAACCTACAAGCAACATCAAAGAAAAAATCCAAACCCTAGTGCTCTTCAAAGTCAAATTATTGTACCCAACTCTAGTGATTTCATTTGTTATCTTGTATTGTGAGTTTGAAATTATATTTGGGTAAATATTTATCCTTTGAGAGGAATTGTTTGAGTTTACCAAATTCCTATCTTTGTAAAAGTGAGTGGATTAAGCTTTGGGTAGAAAGCTTAATCAATTTGTAAGGTTACCTCCTCATCCAAGAAAAGGGGAAGAATTCAAGTAGAGAATTGGTTGAAAATCCTTAGTGGGAACTAAAGTAGTGGATGTAGAGTTCATTTGGAGAACTTGAACCACTCTAACCACTTGTGTCATCTTTTATTTTTCACTCATACCTCCCACCAAATTTTTAATTGCCAATTCACCCTCTCTTGGTCATTTGCAATTGTGTGATCAACTCAACAATCGTATCAGTGCTACACTCATTGGAAGGATTACAACCCTCTTAAGTCGATTCTAGGAGAGTTTGATCAACAACTAGTCAAGCAATGACATCCACCTCCAACTCCAACCTTTATGAGTCCCAATCTACCACCAAGCCACCATTATTGAATGAAGATAACTACCCATATTGGAAGAATAGGATGAGGCTCTTTATTAAGTCAACTGACTACATGGTGTGAGATGTGGTTGAAGAAGGTCCATACATTCCTATGAAGAGAGATGGAGAAGCAAGACTTGTCCCAAAAGTGAAAGCCGAAATGACGGATGATGAGCGAAAAAGGATGCAAGTGAATGACAAAGCTCTTCATGTGATATTTTGTGCAATTGGTCCGGATATCTACTCTAAGATGTCTTCGATCGAAAATGCCAAGGAGGTTTGGGATACCCTCGAGATAACATATGAGGGAACTAGTGATGTCAAGGAGACAAAAATTGGGCTACTTAATCTAAGCTATAAAAATTTCAAGATGGATCCCGATAAAAGTGTCTCCAAGATGTTTGATCGATTCTCGGTCATTGTCAATGGATTGAAGGGGTTCGGCGAGATCATCCCCGAAGACAAACTAGTGAGGAAATTGTTGTAATCTCTTCTGGAGTCATGGGATGGCAAGAGAAAGGCTATTATTGAAGCTCGAGATTTGAAGACTCTCAAGCTTGATGCTCTTGTTGGATCTCTATTCACCCATAAGATCATGAGGAAGGGAAGAGAAGAAGATAAGAAAATGGTTGAGAAGAAGGATGTTGAGAAGAAGAAGGTTGGAATCGCTCTTAAAGCTTCATATCAAGAAAGCGATTCAAGTGAAGATGAAGATGAGGAGATGGCCATGTTGGCCAACGGTTCACTCGCTTCATGAAGTCCAATCGTGGGAGAAAGTTTATTAGAAAATGAGACTTCAAGAGCAAGAGTAAGGAAGAGGAGAAGGACCAAATCACTTGTTATGAATGCAAAAAGCCTGGCCACATCCGTTCCGAATGTCCTCAATTGAAGAGGAAGAGCTTTGGGAAGAAGAACAAGCTCAAAGCTCAAATAGCAACTTGGAGTGACGATGAGTCATCCGAGGAAGAGGAGGAAGTGGCCAATCTATGTCTCATGGCCATTGATGATGAACCAAAGGTAAATTCTAACTTATCTAATTTTGATTTTACTTTTGATGAGCTTCAAGATGCTTATGATGAATTGCAAGAGGTTTGCGATGAGTTAGTAGGAAAATATAAAGAATCCATTTTGAGAAACAAGAAAACCATTTCCGTTTTGAAAAATCAAAATGAAACATTTTCAAAAAAACTAACTCCGAATTGGAAAAGAAAGTTTTGTTTTTAGTAAATCTTTCAAATGATCTTAAAACAAAAAATGTTGAACTTGAAAAACTTCTTTCCGATTTTCAAGATTATCACACAAAGGAAGTGGGTAATTTTAAAACATTGATTGCTATTGGGAAAAACAATTTTGAAAAAGAAAATTCTTCTAAATCCCAATATGTAAAAAGAAAATCTTTTATTCCTAAACAAAGAAATTTTAATAAGCAATCTAGAGGTCAAAGAGTTAGAAGTGTTTGGGTTCCTAAGGAACTCATTATTTCTAATAATATGAATGTTATTGCTTCTTGGATTCCTAAGGGAACCAAAATTTTGAAGGCTAACACTCATGGACCCAAAATGATTTGGGTACCAAAAATCAAGGCATAATTTCTTTGTTTGTAGAGGGAATTGCTACAAGGCCAAAGCTTCAAGCCAAAATTCATGGTACCTTGATAGTGGATGCTCAAGACATATGACCGGTGATAAGAGTAGATTCGTGGAACTAAAGCCAAAGAGTGGTGGAGTGGTAACTTTCGGTGACAACTTCAAAGGCCACATTGAATGAATAGGCTCTATTGGTAATCACTCTTCTATTTTCATTGAAAATGTTTTGTATGTCAACGGTCTTAAACATAATTTATTGAGCATTAGTCAATTATGTGATAAGGGTTTTAATGTTTTATTTGATAAAAGTGGTTGCAAAATTGTGAACATTAAAACAAATCAACTAATGCTCATAGGACATAGAATAGGCAATATATACATGGTGCATTTAGATGACATCCATTCATCCCATACATGTTTAGTTGCACATGATGAACATGACTCATGGTTTTGGCATAGAAAATTAGGACATGCTAGCATGAGTGTCTTAGAGAAATTAATCTCCCTTGATCTAGTTAGAGGTTTACCCAAACTTAAATTTTCTAATGATAAAATTTGTGATGCATGTTCAAAGGGTAAACAACATAGAACCTCATTTAAATCCATTAATGATGTCTCTACTAGTAGATGTTTACAATTGATTCATATGGATCTTTTTGAGCCTATTAGAACAATGAGCTTGGGTGGAACATATGCCTTTGTGCTTGTAGATGACTATTCTAGGTTTACTTGGGTTCTATTCTTAAGTACAAAAGATGAGGCTTTAGAAAAATTCATCACATTTTCTAAAATAACTCAAAATGATCTTGAACTTAAAATTTCTCACATTAGAAGTGATCATGGAACCGAATTTTAAAATCTAGGTTTCGATGAGTTTTTAAATGAAAATGGGATTAGCCACAATTTTTCCGCACCTCGCACTCCTCAACAAAATGGGGTAGTTGAGAGGAAAAATCGAACTTTAGAAGAAATGGCTAGAACCATGCTTTGCGAAAATAATTTACCTAAATATTTTTGGGAGGAAGCCACAAATACCGCTTGCTATATTATAAATCGAGTAATGATTAGGCCAATTTTGAAGAAAACACCTTATGAGATTTTAAAATCTAAGAAGCCTAACATTAGCTATTTTCATCCTTTTGGTTGCAAGTGTTTTGTTTTGAATAATGGTAAAGAAAACTTAGGTAAATTTGATGCTAAAAGTGATGAAGCTATTTTCTTAGGGTACTTTTTAAACTCTAAAGCCTATCGTGTATTTAATAAAAGAACTCTAGTAGTTGAAGAGTCTATACATGTTGTTTTCGATGATAACCTCCTTCCGAGGAAGGAATCTTGTGATGATGATGATGATGATGTAGGAATCCTTGATGCCATTGATGGAGGACAAACGTCAAAGGTGGATGAGGTTCCAACTCAAGATGAGGATACACAAGATCCACCTCTTGAAGCCTTGAAGGACTTGGCTCTTGAGGAAAAGGAGGTGTCTTACCCAAGGGAGTTCAACTATGTCAAAGGTGAAATCTTGGATGATACATCCAAGGGGGTAACTACTAGATCCTCTCTCAAATTAATGAACCGTGTTGAATTTCTTTCATGCATTGAGCCTAAAAATATTAAAGAAGCTTTAAAAGATGATTTTTGGATTTTGGCCATGCAAGAGGAATTAAATCAATTTGAGAGAAGTAAAGTTTGAACATTAGTTGAAAGGCCTAGTAATCAATCTACTATAGGAACTAAATGGGTATTTAGGAATAAATTAGATGAAAGTTGTAACGCCCCAATTTTGGGCTTAGAAGTTTTGGGTTTGGACCGGACCGGTCGGATTGCGGTTCGAATATAAAAGGTGATTTTTAGGAAAGCCTAGTTCGGGATGCATTAAAAATATGGAAAAATATCTTAAAATTCTATTTTATTATATATAAGAGAGTGGTGAAATCAATTTTACAAAATGAGGTTTCGAAATGTGACATTTCAAGTTAGTGACTAAAATGTAATTTTTGTAAAGTTGGTGACTGTTTTAAAAGGATTGAAACTTTAAATCTTTAAGGAGCTAATTTACCCAAGAAGAGTTTCTCCAGATTTTTCGTAATATTAAACATTTAATTAATGGTTTTTAATGAAAGGAAAAAGGAGGGAATTAGATTTTTTTTGTCATAACTAACTTTTCTCAAAATTTTCCATTTCTTTTCTCTCAACTTTTCTCTCAACCCAAACACTTTTCTCCAGCCTTTTTCCCTCTGATTTTGACATCTAAAAATGAGATTTCAATCTTCGATTGGTCTCTAATCATTCCTACATCAAAACCTTAGCAATTGCTTATTGAATTTTCAAGAATCTTGGTTCCAAACAAGGATAAACTCACATTTAGAGGTATGAACGTCCTTCTCCTCTAAATACTCAGTTCTTTACTGAAATTCCCAAGTTCTCAATCCTTGATTTGAGTTTTATTAAAGGCTTTATGGTTGTGTTCTTGATCTTGGCTTTAAAATGCAAGATTTGATTAAATTTTGATGAAATTCGTATGAAATGAGTGGGCACTGTTTTGAGATGTCTTTTTGATGTAAATTGGATGTATAATTGGTGTGAAATTGAGGTTTAATCAATGCAATCCCGAATAGGTTGATTTTCCTAAGTTTTGCTTGTGTTAGTGATGGTTTTTGGGGTGATCTTGATGATCTGCTATGGCTGGAGGTATAAGGACGTGATTAGATCTTTTTTGGATGTTATTTGATGTATAAGAATGTTTGGAGTTGATGGATCTTGGCTGGGTAGTGTTGTGGAGGTGTTTGGATGTGATTTCAGTTATGTTTGGTAGCCGAAATGTGGATGTTGATGAGAGCAATGAGTTTAGGTGTTTTGGTTGAAGATATTAATGCATGATGATGCATTAATCCTCTGCTTTGATGTGTTTAAAACAGGGGAGACATCTTTGGATCCTTGTGGTGTTGATCCGGAAGCTTGATTGGTGTTTCGGCAAGCTTGCGAAACGGAATCGGTGAGTGAAGTTTGGTTTTCAGCTTTGAAACCAATGTTTTGAAGGTTTGGGAGCTTAGTTAAAGTCTAAACAACTTAGCTAAGCTCAAGAGTAAGTTTTCGGAAAAACTCTCTTGTTGATGAGCCATGAGTTGGTTGAATGCAAAGTGATTTGTTGCATGTTTAAATTCTATTTTTGAAAGCATATTTTAGCATGTTTATTGCTGGTTTTATAAGCCATGTGTTGAAGGATGCTCAAGGTAAGAGATCCTTGGTTTTACATTGATAAATGTGATTTCAATGCATAGTGATGCATGTGGATTTAATGGCTTTGTTAAATGCTTTAAAACAGTGGATTAATGATGTTAAATGATGTATATTGGCAAGTGAAGTGTTGTTTTAAAAGTACTAGAATCGGATATAGTTAGCCGGCTATAGGATTGGGTGCACCGTGAATAAAGTCGCCTTGGATGTTGAGAGGTTGTGATTTTACCGTAAACTCCATCCAAGTACACTAACAAGATGGTTAAGAACACCATGGTGGTTAAAAGTCCATGGGTGGGTCTTGTGTTAAGGTCACAATGGTGGTTAAAAGTCCATGTGTGGACCTTGGGTATTGTTAAGGTCACAATGGTGGTTAAAAGTCCATGTGTGGACCTTGTGTTGTGTAAGATCACAATGGTGGTTAAAAGTCCATGTGTGGATCTTGTGTTGTATGTCCCGTGATCTCGTTAGTGATGTTATACAACTACCAATGAGTGGTGTGGAGGGGTTGTGATTGTACCATAGTCTCCATCACGGGTGTTGAGGGGTTGTGATTGTACCATGCTCCACCTTGATATTGGTAGTGTGTATGAAGCGTATGGGACAACGCTTGTAATCCGCGTATCCGATTGTCGATTGTGTTTTGAGTTGTAAAATGTTATGGATTATCACTTGTAAGCCAATATGACATGATGATGGATTGAAGCATGAAATGCTTGGTTTGTAAACTTAATTGTTGATAAATGTTGTTTTGAAACCAAAGGCCTTAAAAAGGTGTCTTTACAAATGCATTATTGTGATGTTTTAATTGAGCATTCCTCACTAAGCTATGTGCTTACGCTCTCTCTTTCTTAAACCAATAATGCAGAGCATTGAAGTGCTTAAAGGGGCAGCAAGGTGGTCAAGAATCTAAGTGGAAGCTTAAGCTCATGTATGGTGACAATTTCCATAACTTGTTTAGCTTTTGGCATTTGACAATGGGAACTCAAATTGTGTTTTTGGGAGATGTTTTGGACTCCCTAAGTTGGTTTTATACCTTTGATGATGTTAGAACATGTAAATGGCCTTTGGTATTTGGTTTTGGAGTTTTGGTGATTGCATGGTATTCTATATAGGATGCATGCCTATAGAATTGGGTTTTTCTTAAATCGAAGCTATGTTTGAGGTTGGTTGATGCTAACATGTTCATTGAGTGATTAATGACTTGCTGGTATGATTTGGTTGTCTTTGGAATGTGTTTGATGGGTCAATTGTGAATTAAACCAGCAAAAATCTGCAATTCTGGGCAGCCCGTATCGGAACGGGTGCTACCGTTTCGGAACAGAGGGCCTGAAATGGCCTTGGCGTTTCGAAACGGGTAGAGCCGTTCCGGAACGGTTTTGCCACTGCCAAGCCTTGTTCCGAAACCTATTTCGGAACGGTCCCGCGTTTCGGAACGGATCATCCCCGTTTCGGAACACCCGACCGTTGGGCACTGAAATTGACGGTTTTATGTTTTGAAATCCTTGCGTTTTGGTCCCAATGTTTGTATATGCAATTGGTTGAGTTTGTGATGTCCGTTTGAGATGAAATTTGGAAGAAAATCTTGAAATATGATTAATTTCATATTGGTAACCTTAAAACTGATTAAGTCCTCTAAATTTCTAGAATTTACATTTTGGTCCCTAAATCTGTATGTTGTGCAATCGAGTCCCTGTTCGTTGTCTGATTGCTGTGGTTTTCGAGTATGCTTTCCTTGAGTGTTTGATTAGGGTTAATATGCATTTAGATAAGATTAAAAAGAAAAAAAAGGGTCGTTAATCAAGGTTGACTTTCGGGTTGACTTTGGTTTTCCCCGTGTAATCTTCGTAGTTCGGGTCAACCATCTAGGCCGAGCTAAGGGGGTTACAAAAGTGGTAATATAGTGAGAAACAAGGCTAGGCTTGTTGCTCAAGGCTATACCCAAGAAGAGGGAATTGATTTTGATGAGACATATGCACCCGTAGCTAGGATGGAAGCCATTAGGATGCTTTTAGCATTTGCATGTTATAATAATTTCAAGCTTTTTCAAATGGATGTGAAAAGTGTCTTTTTAAATGGTTTTATAAATGAAGAAGTGTATGTTGAACAACCACCGGGTTTTGAGGATTCAAAATTTCCAAACCATGTGTTTAAACTAACAAAATCTCTTTATGGTTTAAAACAAGCTCCTAGAGCTTTGTATGAGAGACTTTCAAATTTCTTAATTGAAAAGGGTTTTGAAAAAGGAAAGGTGGATACTACACTTTTCATAAAAAGATATAACAATGACATCTTAGTAGTACAAATCTATGTTGATGATATTATTTTTTGTTCTACTAATGAGTGTTATTGTAAAGAATTTTCTAAGCTAATGCAAGGTGAGTTCGAGATGAGCATGATGGGGAGCTCTCATTCTTTTTGGGACTCCAAATCAAACAAAGGAAAGATGACACCTTCATAAATCAACCTAAGTACATGAATGATATGCTCAAAAAGTTCGGCTTGGAGAATGCAAAACCTCAAGCTACACCTATGAGTTCTTCCATAAAACTTGACAAAGATGAAGGAGGTAAGTGTGTTGATTCTAAGCTTTATAGATCCATGATAGGTTCTTTGCTTTACCTTACCGCAAGTAGACCGGATATTATGTTTAGTGTTTGCTTGTGTGCTAGGTTTCAAGCTAGTCCTAGAGAATCACACTTAGTTGCCATTAGGAGAATTTTTAGATACCTCAGAGACACACCTACCTTAGGCCTTTGGTATCCTAAAGATTCTTCCTTTAGCCTTCATGCTTATTCAGATGCGGATTATGAGGGATGTAAGATAGATAGGAAAAGTACTTCCGGGACATGCCAATTCTTAGGTAGTATGCTCATATATTGGTTCCCTAAGAAACAAAATAGCGTAGCCTTATCTACCACCGAAGCGGAGTACATATCCCTAGGGAGTTGTTGTGCTCAAGTCCTTTGGATGAAGCAAAAACTCTTAGATTATGGTGTTGAAATAGAAACCATACCCCTTAGGTGTGACAACACTAGTTCCATTTGTCTCACTAAGAATCCCATCCAACACTCTAGAACTAAACACATAGAAATTAGACATCATTTCATTAGAGATCATGTTTTGAAAATGATGTTGTTATAGAGTTTGTTGACACCTTGAACCAATTAGCGGATATATTTACAAAACCTTTAGATAAAGAGCGCTTTTGGACCCTTAGGAGAGAGTTAGGTTTAACTAGCCTTTCTTGACCCCTTCTAGGTCCTAAAATGTCAAAATTTTGCTTGAAATTGTTTGTGATTCGTGCTTATTTTAATTTTTTTTTTTTTTTGCTTCTATGCATGTTGCTAGGGGGAGTATGCATTAATATTAGCCATTAAAACTTGTTCATAGGACATATACATGCATTTAGAGACGTTTCAAATTGGATTTTGTACTTAAATCTTTCAAAAATGCCTAATCTGGTAAAGGCGTATCGATACTGCTGAAGCGTATCGATACGGGTTGATAACTGGAAATCTTTGAAGATGAACAAGTATCGATATGACACCGCGTATCGATACGGTTCAAGTCAAGATAAATAGTCAAAGTCAAGCGTACCGATACGGCCCCACATATTGATACAGAAGTAACGACGAATATAAAATTAGGGTTAAAGGGTATCGATACGCGTGTTTAGCGTATCGATACGGTCTCGACGGAGAGGCTATTTAGGGCTGTTATTGTTAAAAAGCTTTAAAAAACACAAAACCCCTCTTTTCTCTCCAAAACCCTAGCCGCAATGCCCTATAAAAACTCCATCAATCCTTCAAATTTTACCATCAATCTTAAAAATTCTTTGAGAGTTTTTAATATCCACATCAAGGTTAAGCTTTGTCAACAAATCTTGTGCATTCACATCATCTTTTTCATCCAATCTAAGATTCAAGGTATAAAACTCCTAATTTCTATTTTCTTTGATTTTCGTTTGATTTTTATTATTGTTTCAATTGAATTTTTGTACAAAACATGTTTGATTATTATGGGTTTCAACTTCTTCATAAATTTTTTTCCAAAAATCAAAATTTGTCATTCGAATATATTCTCTATTCGAATTCTTTTTTAAAATCTGTTTTCTTTTAATTTTTTCATAATTGTAAATGTCTTTTTAAAATTAAAATTCTTTTTACAATTACCTTGAATTATTAGAATTTATTGGATTGAATAGGATGTTAATTGCATATATATTCGAATCGTTTTTTATGTGTTTTTCAGGGTTATGGCACCACCGAAAAAGGGAACTAAGCGTCATCGTTCTACTTCTAATCCTAATGAGGATATCGAGGGTAATCCTACACCTAACCTTCCTTATATCATCCAATTAAGTTTTCTCGATGCCATCGATATAGAACGATATAAACTTTTTCAAGGTATGAATCTTAGGGAAGAACGTGTTGTGTCAATCCCGTTTTTAAATTCTGCCCGGTTCAAATTTCAATACCTTCCTTTACTTAAGCAATGGAAATTTATGATTTTTTTAAGCATTCCCCCTATTCTCTATAGGAATCTAGTCATTGTATTCTTTTCCAATGTCGTATGTGTTCATGATGAAGCTAGGGAGAGTGTCATTGCTATTGAATCCTCTGTTATGGGCAAAACCTTTACAATTGATCAAAAACTTTTATGTAATATCTTTGGTTTTGAAAACGTGGGTATTGATGATGAACAATCTTTGGGTACGGGTCCTTTAGGCTCAACAAAAGTTTTAAATGCTCATGATCGTATCCTTCATCTTCTTGTCTCATGATTTTTTCGTCCATCGGGTGGGAAATATTCAACTATTCGTCAAACGGATGATTTTTGGCTTAGGTGCTTTAGAGAAGGTAAACGTCCAAATCTTTGTCAAATTATGTTTGCTGACCTTGTCTTTTTAGTTCAACACCGTCACACCAAACAAGTCACATCCTTTTACTACTCTACGGCTTTGAGTCATCTCTTTCATTTCCTTGACGTTGATTGTTCACATGACTATCCCGAAACCCTTGGCCTACCAATAGATGAGCGTTCTCTAGCTCGTTCCGGTTTTTCTTATGTTGGTAATGAATGGGTTCGCAACACTAAAGATCCTCCACAAGATGCTCCGGTCGATGCTTCTCGTGCTTCTTCAAGCTCTCATCGTGCTTTGTTTGATTCCTCCTCCATGAGTACTCTCATGACTTTCCTAAATGAGAAGTTCACCGCGATGGATACTCGATTCACATCCTTAGAAGATCGCGTCAAAGGTATGAAGAAGAAGAAGATGGACACCATGGCTTCTCGCCAAAACTCCATGGATATTTCTCTTACCGCCTTCCATGGTGCTTGGCTCAACCAAAACCGAAGGAATCAACCCTCTCAAAAAGATGAAGAAGAAGATGACGAGGACAATGATGATGAAGAAGGGGACGAGTAGTTCATGCATCTCATCTTAGGGCATTTAGTCTTTTATATTATGTTATTGCACTCTAGCTTTTAGGATCTAAATCTATGCCTATTATCTACGTTTTTAGGATTTTAAAGTTTGGATTATGATGTTTGCTTTGAAGTTTATGCATTTGAACTATTATGTTTAATTTAAAGTTTATGCATTTGAACTCTTATGATTGCTTTAAGTTTAATGAATTATTGTTGCTTTTATGTTGCTATTATCCTTGTATTATATTTGATCTAACAAAAAGGGGGAGAAGGATCATAGAGTCAATGTTTTATTTTTTGAAAATCTATCTTAAAGTAAGGGGGAGAAAGCTTTTCAAGGTTTCAAAAACTTAAAAATTTATTTATGGTTTTGTTATATCAAAAAAGGGGGAGATTGTGAAACCAAAATTGATTTTGATATAACACATAAACTTAAGGACCAATTTGCAAAACAATAAATTTTTAAGTACTCTTTAAAGTCTCACAATTGACAAGTATTTTTAAACAAAATAATATTTAAAGACATGCTCTTAAACATATAAAATTCTCTAAGTCTTTTCCTATGTTTTTCAAGCCAAACTATGCAAAAACGCCCAGGCGTATCGATACCCTCTTTGGCTACTGGAATTTTATTTTCAAACCAAAGTATACAGAAACACTCAGGCGTATCGATACCCTTATACGTATCGATACCCTCTTTGGCTACTGGAATTTTATTTTCAAACCAAAGTATACAGAAACGCACAGGCGTATCGATACCCTTATGCGTATCGATACCCTCTTTTGCCATTGGAATTTTAATGGACTTACTGTACTGATACGCCTTGCAACCGTATCGATACGATATTCATCTGGGCAACTCTTTTCATGAAACCGTATCGATACGCCTTGCAACTGTATCGATACGATAAGCATATCTTTGAAAAATATGAGCATTTAATTTTTTGACCGTTACTTGCCAGTTGGTTGGTTTCCCAATTTTTAAAAGACCGTTATACCGTACCGATACGCCTTCGATGCGTATCGATACGCTTTTGATGAAAAATAGACTTGGGATTCCAGTGAGAAAAGACCGTATCGATACGGCCTTCCGTACCGATAGGCCT
This sequence comes from Hibiscus tridactylites, assembly GCA_958450335.1. NCBI lineage: Eukaryota > Viridiplantae > Streptophyta > Magnoliopsida > Malvales > Malvaceae > Hibiscus > Hibiscus tridactylites. The sequence continues at coordinate 55,838,501 of OY288287.1, read as the reverse complement.
TCTACGCGTATCGATACGCTCTGTTTTCAGACACAACAGCTCTTTCCTCTTTGATGTAGGTATCGATACGCCCTTCCCGAGTACCGATACGATATGCTGCAGAGCTGCATTTAATGCGGGAAAATTGCTCCCAACGGCTCTATTGATGATCCCAACTACCCAAACGACTAGAATTCAATGCAAGGGTATAAAAACAAGCTTCAATTGACCAAGCAACAACTATTGAACCTACAAGCAACATCAAAGCAAAAATCCAAACCCTAGTGCTCTTCAAAGTCAAACTCTTGTACCCAACTCTAGTGATTTCATTTGTTATCTTGTATTGTGAGTTTGAAATTATATTTGGGTAAATATTTATCCTTTGAGAGGAATTGTTTGAGTTTACCAAATTCTTATCTTTGTAAAAGTGAGTGGATTAAACTTTGGGTAGAAAGCTTAATCAATTTGTAAGGTTACCTCCTCATCCAAGAAAAGGGGAAGAACTCAAGTAGTGGATTAGTTGAAAATCCTTAGTGGGAACTAAGGTAGTGGATGTAGATTTCATTTGGAGAACTTGAACCACTCTAACCACTTGTGTCATCTTTTATTTTTCACTCATACCTCCCACCAAATTTTTAATTGCCAATTCACCCCCTCTTGGCCATTTGCAATTGTGTGATCAACTCAACACTATAATTTGAATTTTTTTCAAAGATATTTATTTTTTAAAATTTTTTCAAATTTAATGTTGTTTTTTCAACGATAAAAGGGGGTGGGATAACATGCTTCTGGAAAGAAAATTTTAAAGGTTAAATCAATTCAAAATATTTTAGGTGCATTTTTGGGGAATGGACCTCGGTATGGTCTATGCCGCGACCAGTTCTATTGTTGGTTTGCCGTGCGTTGGAGCTGGAGGTAGCAAACGAGTCATTTAGTTTAGGTTATTTTGATTTTAGTTATTTTAAGTTTAATATTATTTGGTTTAAATTCGATTTTGGTTCGGTTTAATTTTATTTCAGGTCTGTTGTAGTTTGGGTTAATTTCGGGTCAGTAGGAGATCAGTCGATTTTAATCGAGTTTTTAGGTCGGTCAGTTTTTTATACCCTATATATGACTTTATAAAGCTAGTATATTTAACTTTTTGGTGGGTTGTGCGGTTGTTCATATCTCATCTTTCTTTATTTTTATCTATATCTTTTCTTTATTTTGGGTTGTCTTTAGATCGGGTTGCTTTCGGTTGGGGTCCATTCAATTCGGTTAAAAATCGGTTCAAGCCCATTTCGATTCAGCTAAAATTTGGGTCAATTTTGATTCAGTTCGGTTCATATCAGGTTTTGAATCAAAATTTAGGTCGATTTCGGGTCTCGTTTGAGTCTTGGGTCAAGTTTACCAGGTCAAGTTGGTATTGGAGTCTAGAATGTATTTTGAGTTGGTATGTGGTGTGGTAAGTGTAGGTGTCGACTAAAAAAATGTTAACTTTTAAATGTTGTCTAAAAGCTTAAAATATTAGACTTGATATTATTTGAAGTTGATTTTTTCGACAAATTTTGAATCTTGTAAAAAATCAATTAAAATGTCTAAAATTTAAATTGCTCTAACAAATTTTGAAATTATAATCTTTTAACTTTAAATTAGACTGTCGTATATTTTTAGTTTTATGAATGGCTCTTGTAGCCCAGCTTACATTTGCCTCTATTTCCTTCCACATTCGTGTTATCTTTTTTTTTAACATAAGAATACCCGTGTTATGGCTTTTGGTATTTTTCGTGAATGAATGTTATTATGGGCATTCTTTTCCCCCTCTCTTGGTTTGTTTCTGTGCAAACCGATTCAATCTTTGAACGGTTTTTTATGAAGTTTTCTTTTCTTTTCTAAAAAATAAAAAGATACAATTTCATGGCCAAAATACTATTTAATCTAAACAATTTAAAAGTGGTATGACAATTAAAAACAATAAATTATGGAAATAAAATAGTTATGTAGAAGTAAAGAATTATCCCCATTAAGGAAATAAAATTATCAACGCACCAATTTGGGAATAAATTTTAATTTTATCATATTGCATGAAAAAAATACTTGGAGGAATTAGGCATGTGTGTTGCATTTTAAGTTAAAAAATCATGGTGGAATAGTTTTTTATATAAATTGGGTATGATTATATAATAGTATTTATTTATATATTTTTTTAATTTTTTAACGAGACATGGACAATGTATACATGTGTTTAATTGCAAATCTTCTAAAATAAATATTATCATTTCCTCCCATACTGGAGGCACTCATTGGATTCAATATTGGATGAATAGTTGACTTTGTTTATTAATGAGTTAATTAATATTAGGGATGTAAAAACAAGTCAGAACCTGGTAACCTGACTGAAACCTGCCCGAGTCAGAACATGATTTGACCCGAGTTTTTGTTGACCCGAACCCGATCTGCAACCGACTGTTGTTGATCCGAACCCGAATTTGACATGTTACTATAGCAACCGAACCCGATCTGCGTCCAACTGAAAACGACCCGAACCCGAATTGGACCTGTTAATTTGGACCTGAAACCCGACCTGCGTCCGACTAAAAAGAACCCGAAGCCGACCTGGCAAATAACCGAAATTACCCGACTGAATTGACCCGATATCCGATTTTACCCGACCTGAAATGGACCCGACCTGAAAATGAACCCGACCTGAAATGGACCCGACTGAAATGGACCCGACCTTCTTTAAACTCGACCTGTTAAGTGACCCGACCTGTTCTTGACCTGAGCTGAAATTAACCCGAAACCTATGACATGATGAATTAAAAAAATTATAAAAGTTGATATACCATATACATATATAATGTATATACATATACACTTACATATATTGATATAGGTGATGTATATGCACATATATATATATATATTAAGTACTAAAGTTTGAAAAAAGAATAAGTAATTGATAATTTATGAAAATAAAAAATTAAATGAAGAGTTGTTTTTAATTTTTAAAGTTTATTCATTAACTTGAATAAAATTGTAAACTTACAAATTATAAAAAATTAAATAACAATTGTAAACTTACTAAAGTTGTATATGCATTTGTAGTTCATAAAATTTACTAAAGTTATAACATATGTATAGTATTTGTAGTTCTACAATTTTATAAGTCTACAATTTTATTTTTTTATACTTAACAGTTAACAGTTAACACTTAACATATTCTTCAAGTTTGTAAAACTTAGTGAAATTATAACTTATGTATAACATTTATAATTGAAGAATGATTAAGTAAATTTAAAAATTATAAAAGAATTGTAAGTCTACAACTTTAATATTTTATACTTAACAGATTCAAGTTATAAAAATTGTAAGTCTTCCTACAACTTTTGCAGTTCAAAATTGATAAAGTTATAAAATATATGATTTTACTTAATTAGAACAGATTAAGTAATTGTTGTCTTAAGTTACAAAATGTAGAATTAAGTTAAGATATAAAATAAAATTCATACACTTAAGTAAAAAAAAATTAACAAATATAAAATAAAAATAACTAGAATTCCAGATTATGAATACTTGACTACTTTAAAAAATATCAATACAGAATGTAAAAAAAATACAAGATAAAAGTTTACAATTATAATTTTACAAACTGAATGTCACAAAATACAAGTTTGTAATAAAATTAGCTCTTAGATCTTATAGCAAAGCTAAAAGCACTTTGCTACCAGATAATTCTTCATCGAGCTATCTCATCTAAATGCTACCAACAAAGTTAATTATGGGTAACTGGTAAGAAACCAACATAATTATGGGCAACACTTAGATAAGAGAGGAACAACGAGCTACCAGTAACCAGCAGCAACACCAAGCCATTAACAGAAGCAGCAAACAGCATCACCAACTCACAAACAGCAGTAGCATTCAACTAAGAAGTAAGCAAGAAAAAAAACAGAATCACTAAGACAATTAAAAAAACAGTCAAAGAAAATACATAACTTAAACATGAGCATTCAGCAAAACCAAATAACAACAGAATCACTAAGTCATTTAAAAAAACAGTCAAGGTAATACCTCACTTAAACAGGAGCATTCAGCAAAACCAAATAACATGAACATCATCACTAAGTCAAATAAAAAACCAATCAAAGGAAATACCTACTTAAACAGGAGCAATCAGCAAAACCAAATAACAACAGCTTAACTAAGTAAATTAAAAAAACAGTCAAGGGAATACCTCACTTAAAAAGGAGCACTCAGCAAAACCAAATAACAACAGCATCACTAAGTCAACTAAAAAAACAGTGAAGGGAAATACCTCACTTAATAATCAGAAGCAACATAGTTGACCCCTGAGCTCTAAAGTGTTTCCTGCAAAACAGATTCAAGTCAGAAACTATATTGAAAAATAAAATAAGAATTAAAAAAACAGTTAAGGGAAATACCTCACTTAACATCAGAAGCAACATAGTTGACCCCTGAGCTATAAAGTGTTTCCTGCAAAACAAAACAAAGTCAGTAACTAAATATAAAAATAAAACAAGAATTAAAAAAAAAACAGAAAAAGGATTATACCTTAACCTTGAAGTGGATCTTCAACAGACACATCAGAGACTGATGCATCTTTCCCAACAGCAAGAAATTCTTCATCACTTTCCTCAGGCTCAAAACCATACAACCAATTTCTAGTTGTTACAAATACTTCTACATTTTTAGGCAAAAGCCTAGCCCTCAACTTGTTCAAAATTCGACCTCTCATACTAAATGAGGATTCAGAAGCAACAAAGGTGATTGGAATGGCTAACACATCTCTATCCATGAGTGAAAGTAGTGGAAAAGACACAGATTGTGTTTTCCAATACTCTAAGATATCGAACTCAGCATCGTCAGTGCGAGGGAGAAGGGGCAAAGAAATGTAGGAGTCAACATCGGACTTACCACTCCTAGAAGCTGCCAAATTGGCATCAAAGTTCTGCCATTAAATAAAAAAATAGTAAACTGTAAATAAAAAAAATAAACTATAAAAACAGAAGCAAAAAGATAAACTGACCTGAAAGAGATTAGATTTTTTGAAGGTTCTAGGGCGACCAGAACTTGACAAACTTGAACTTTGAGTAGAGTTACTTTGGACAGAAGAATTATTAGAAGAAGTATGTGCAGATCTTGAATAATAAATATACATACTTACAAACTCATTATAAACAACACTTACCCTCCTTTCAACCTCATCCTCAACATAGAGGACACCATACAACTCCTTCAGAAGTTGTAACTTATACCGAGGATCAAGTAAAACAGCAAAAGACAGAATAGTTGAATGATCAGACCAGTATTTCTCATACAATTCAAGCATAGGTCCAGCCATTGCAGAGATGCCCTCACATGGATCATTGTGAGCATCACATAAAAGTTTCTCAATGGCAACAACATTAGCCAAGTACAAATTAGCAGTAGGATACTTGGATCCTGAGAACAGAGTAGAAATTTCAAAGAAAGGCTCAAGGAAATCACAAATTAATTGAGTAGTTTCCCACTCAACATCAGAGATTACATACAAACCATTTTCCCTATTAACAAACAAGTTAATAGCATGTTTAGCTTCTAGTGCCCTACGAAGCATCAGGTAAGTAGAGTTCCATCGAATAGGAACATCCAAGACCAACTTACCAGAAAAATCAGAACCACAGTCATTAATAGCAGAATCAAAGCAACAAAGTCTAGAATCAGAAGAATCTATAAATTTAACAATCTCACGCAATTTAATAACAAAGGAGTCGATTACCTTCAAATCCCTTTGAACTATCAAGTTCAGGATATGGGCAGCACACCTTATATGAAAAAACTTACCATTGCATGGCAGGGGAGAAATTGCATGCAAATCATCTTTCAGACGCCTCACCATTCTTTCATTTGCATAAGCATTATCAAGAGTAATTGTAAAAGCTCTCTTCTCAAGACCCCACTCAGTTAACATATTTTTAACAAATTTATAAATAGACTCACCATCATGGGAGGGGGAAACGACGAAAATTTAAAATCTTAGACTGAAGTTTCCAGTTATTATCAACATAATGTGCAGTCAGTGCAAAGTAAGAACGTGAAGTGCAAGCAGACCAGCCATCACATGTAAAACAGATACGACTCACAACAGATTGCATTGAATCAAAAAACAATTTCTTATGCATCTCATGCTTTAACATGCAAGCCTTAGTAATAGAATATCTTGAAATATCTTTCACATTAGGATTTAAATAATTATGCAAAACCCTAAGTTTATCATGCTCAACAACACTCAAAGCATAACCATGACAAAGAATTGCTTCAGCAAACAACTCACAATATCTTTTCTGATCAAAAGAAGCTTCTGAACTACTATTGGGATTAGTAGCAAGAAACTTCTTATAAGAATCACATTTTTTAGTATGCCTTTTAGGATTAGAAGTACCAATATAAGAATCAGCTTTATACCTTTTCTTTTTGCAGTACTTACATTCAGCAAAAAGCCCTTCTGAAAGCTTGATGAATGTGTAATGATCCCAAACAGGAGATGTTCTTCTCCCAATGTCCCCTCCAGTTGAAGCTGCAGACTTCCTCTTGGAGGTACAAACTGTCTCAGACAATTGATCATTTGCATTCTCTTCTAGCAATAAAAAAAGAGTCAGAAATATACAAAATATAAATTAAAAAAATCATAATGAACAAGGATTAGTAAATTACCTTGAGACAGTATAATTTGGTCATTTAGATTTCTTTCACCAGGAAAGTCCAACTCATAAGAGAAAGAATCCATAGCTGTCACAAAACTGAAAAAGTGCAAATCAGAGAACCAAACATAAAAAATATACAAAATCATATATACAGACACCCATAAACAAAAAATAAAATATCTAATGGTTTCAGTTTAACCCTTGTATGTGACGTTGTTACACCTATCCACATGGACCTTTAAAATCCCCCTTTGGCACCAGTAGCCCCGCAGGTCAGGTAGTCCAGCCTATATACTCAGGTTAAACCAAGAAAATCCTAAAGACTCGGACCATACATATACATACATGCATAAAGATATAACATGCAAACTGGTAGAAACAAACAGATATAACATGCAAAAACAGATCTCAGAAAAGAAACATACGTATAACCAAAGAGACTCGGACCATACAGAAACATGCAAAAACATGCATAAAAACAAACAGACTCGGACAATACATATACATACATGCATAAAAATAAAACCATAGAAACTGACATGCATAAATACAAACTGACAGAATCATACATGATACAACCTTCCATACATGCATAAAGATATAACATGCAAACTGATAGAAACAAACAGATATAACAAGTAAAAACAGATCTCAGAAAAGAAACATACATATAAACAAACAGATATAACATGCAAAAACAGATCTCAGAAAAGAAACATACATATAAACAAACAGATCTCAGAAAAGAAACATACATATAAACAAACAGATCTCAGAAAAAAAAACATTGATAAAAGAAACATGCAAAAGGAGATATACAACCTTCCAGCTTGATGAACAGACCCGCACGCAACAGGAACAGACTGACAGAAGCCAGAAACGATTATGAGAAAAAAAGGAAAATAGTAAGAAAATTGAAATCAAACAAAAAAAAATAAATAGAAGAAAATAGAAGATATAACTTACCCGAACAGATCTCGGAAAATGAAAAGGCAGAGAAGAACAGCTCTCGGAAAATGAAAAGACAGAGAAGAACAGATCTCAGAATCTGAAGAGGTAAGATGAGAATACGAAAGGATGTTGGGATTAGAGGTTAGGGTTTGGGAATTAGATGTTTAGGGTTAGGGTTTAGATGTTAGGGTTTCATATTTAGGGTTAGGTTTTGGGATTAAGGGTTTAGAGGTCAGGGTTTTAGATCTAGGGTTAGGGTTAAGAATAAATTAGGGTTTAGGGTAAAACAGAACTGAGTTTGGGTTTTGGGTTTAGAAGGATTGAAGATAGAAATTCTCAAGAACATGAGGTTGTTCTTGAGAAAAGTAGGGGGTTTGATCGAAGAAAAACAGGTTTAAGGAAGAAAATTGTGTTTGTAGAAGATCTGGGAGGAAATTTTGGAAGAACAGGGAAGAACTTGGGAAGAACACGAGATTTTGATCGAAAGAAATGAAGAAGATCTAGGATTTTGGTGTTTGTGGATGAGAGAGAATTTGAGACGATATTTCGGCAGAGTAACAGTAGGGAGAAATGAGCAATTTTGGCTGAGGGGTGAGGGTCTATTTATAGGCCTCGAGCCGGGTCAGAGGATCCGCGCACTTTGAAACGGGTTATTCGGGTTTTGCTCCGCAAGCACTCCTTCTTTGCTTTCTTTCAATTTCGTCCTTTTTTTGTGAAATTGAGCTTAAAGCTTTGTTTTTTTCAATTGCATCCTTAATTCAGTTTTAATGTTTAGGGTTATGGTTTTAAGTTAGAGTGTAGGGTTTTAATTTAGGGTTTATGGTTTTAATTTAGGGTATAAATTAAGGGTTTACTGATTTGTTTATGGCTAATATATTTTATTTAGTTATTTGTTTAGGGTTAATATGTTAATTTAGGGTATAAATTAAGGGTTTTTTGTTTTTTCATTTAATTTTAATGGGTTTAGGGTTTATGACCTTCAATTAGGGTTTTAATTTAAATGTTTAGGGTTGAAAGGTTTTAGGTTTAGTCATTAATTTTCAGTTTTAATACTTTTAGGGTTTTGATTTTGGGTTTAGGGTTTCATGAAGCAATGTACTTCGAGTGTTTAGGTTTAGTGTTAGGGTTTAGTGTTAGGGTTTAGGGTATAATGCTTATGGTTAGGGTATAATGCTTGGGGTTTAGGGTATAGGGACCCTTATTAGGGTTATCATTAGGGTATAGGGTTTAGGGTGTTTCATGAAGCAATGTACTTCGAGTGATTAGTTTGTAAGGTTTAGGGTTTAGTGTTAGGGTCTAGGGTATAGTGCTTAGGGTTTAATGTTACAATAACATACGACATATGGTTTTGATTTTATGGGTTTCAATTTAGGGTTTAAGGTTTAGGGTATAGGGTTATCATTAGGGTTTCGTGTTTTTTTTTTTAATTTTAGAATTTATATTACAATATATGTATATAGAAAATTGGAAACCCTAAACCCTAATCCCTAAACCATAAAACCCTAAGCATTAAACACTAAACCCTTAGATCCTTACCCTAAACCCTAAGCCCTAAAGTATGTAAGTATTTATGCATTTAGGTTTTACGGTAGTGTAATGAACTAAGGTTAGTTCGAGTGATTAGTTTGTAAGGTTTAGGGTTTAGTGTTAGGGTCTAGGGTATAATGCTTAGGGTCTAGGGTATAGTGCTTAGCCTTAGGGTTTAATGTTACGATAACAAGTGACTTAGGGTTTTGATTTTATGAGTTTCAATTTATGGTTTAAGGTTTAGGGTATAGGGTTATCGTTAGGGATTTGAACCCTAACCCTAAACCCTAAAACCTAAGCATTAAACATTAAACCCTTAGATCCTTACCCTAAGCCCTAAAGTATGTAAGTATTTATACATTTAGGGTTTACGTTAGTATAATGAACTAAGGTTAGTTCGAGTTATTAGTTTGTAAGGTTTAGGGTTTAGTGTTAGAGTTTAAGGTATAATGCTTAGGGTTTAATGTTACGATAACATGCGACTTAGGGTTTTTATTTTATGAGTTTCAATTTAGGGTTTAAGGTTTAGGGTATAGGGTTATCATTAGGGTTTTAAACCCTAAACCCTAAACTATATACACTAAAACACAACCCCTAATGTATGTAAGTATGTACATGTATACATATTAATGCATAAACTCTAAACCCTAAACCCTAAACTATATACACTACAACACAACCCCTAATGTATGTAAGTATGTACATGTGTACATATTAATGCATAAACTCTAAACCCTAAACCCTAAACCCTAAACTATATACACTACAACACAACCCCTAATGTATGTAAGTATGTACATATGTACATATTAATGAACCCTAAAAACTATAAACTCTAAACCCTAAACCCTAAACACTAAACCCTAAAAATAACCCCTAATGTATGTAAGTATGTACATGTGTACATATTAATGCATGAATGCTCAACCCTAAACCCTAAACCCTATACACTCAACCCTAAACCCTAAACCCTAAACCATAATCCTTAACCCATAAACCTTAAACACTAAATCACAACCCATAATGTATGTAAGTATGTGCGTGTGTACATATAAATACATTAACCCTAAACCCTAAACCTCAAACCATAAACCATAAACACTCAAACCCAACCGTATTGTATATAAGTAATTAAGTATATACGTGTGTACATATTAATGCATGAACGCTCAACACAAAACCCTAAACCCTAAACTTTATTTTTATTCTAAATTAACATATACTTATTGTTTTTTTTTCATTACTCTAATTTTTATACTTTTAATTTGATATTTTTATTCATTATAGTCCCTAAAACTTTATTTTTATTCCAAAATACCCATTTTCCTTGTTTTTTTAAATTTGTCTAATGTTTTATAATTTTAATTTGATATTTATGTTCATTATAATCCCTGAAATTTTATTTGTAATCCAAATTGACCCATTTTTTGTCCAAATCGACCCATTTTGATTATTTTTTTAATTACTCTAATGTTTTATAACTATAATTTGATATGACTTTAAATAATTAACTCAAAATTAATGACGATTGACGAAGGTCAACCTAAAGTCTATCAACTACTTATATGGTTGTACGACCGAACTCAAACTGAATACGAATTTCAATCCCAAAAATACCCCGACCTGAATTACCCGACCTGAAGCTACCCGACCTGAAATGCACCCAACCTGAAATGCACCCGACCTGAAATGAACCCAACCTGAAATAGACCCGACCTGAAACGGACCCGACCTGAAATGGACCCGACCTGAAACGAACCCGGCCTGAAATGTATCCGAACCCGAATTAACCTTCCAATTATCTGCTTCGGACCCGACCCGTTCTAACCCGACCTGAAATGGACCCAACCTGAAATGGACCTGGTCTGAAATGGACCCGACCTGGAATGGACCCGACCTGAAATGGACTCGCACCCGACCCGAGTCGAGTCAATTTTTTTTACCTGAAATGACATGTATCCGATTTTACCCGACCTGACAGAACCCGACCTGAAACCTGACCGATTACCTGTTTTTACATCCCTAATTAATATCAATGTCTTGAAGTCGAAAAGCAACCCTTAATTAGTTTCCTTGGGTAAAAAAAAACCCCTTAATTAGTTTCCTAGTATCCTAATTTTTTTTTCCTATATATTCATTAATGGCTATGTTTCTTGTAGAAGTTCCCCATAGTTTTCTTTCTCAGCCAGAAAGCTGAAGAGAAACCCAAATCTAATCCCAATAAAAACCAGGCTTGCTTGCACCTTACAGCCCTTTCAATCTCCAACAGAATGAGTCTTTTTCATAACTTTGTTTTGATCACGGCTATTTCTGGGTTTCTCGGTATTGCTTCAGCAGCTTGCTCCAAAGGACAGTGCAAGGTAGGGTTTTGTTTTCCATTGCATATGATTGTTGAATCCCTTGGTTGGTATTCATAGTTTTGAAATGTTCAGCTGCTTGATGAATGTTCTTCGGATGGAGATTGCGAGGCTGGACTGTATTGTTTTCGTTGCCCACAAGGATTTTCAGGTTCCAGGTGTGTAAGATCAACCCTTACAAACCCATTCAAGCTTCTGGTAAGTGAACAGTTTTATAAGCTTTCTTTTCTTGGTTTACCTCATTTAGGAAGGTAGCCTTTGAGACCGCTAAAGCTAGACGACGAGCTTCTAGGAATGTGGGCCCAAATTTATTCTCACCCACTATTCCAACCCTCGATGATAAATATACATTTATCATACTTAAATTTATTTTTTAAAGTTTATTATTTTTAATATTTTTCAAATGATAAATATATATATATTAGTATTTGAATTAGACTTTAAAGTTTAAATGGGTATTGAATTTAACAAGTGATCCTACTAAAAAAGTCTATTTATTGTAAATTTTCAAAAGGTTAAAAATATTTATAAACATATATTACCTTGTAATCACCTTATGACTATTAAAAATGTATAATTTGATATTCTAATATTTTTTTGTCTAATTTGATACTTGAACTTATTTTTTCAAATTGATACCTAAATTTTACTTTTTAATTCAATTTGGTACTTATATTTCCTCTTGTCCAATTACAAACTTAAATTTGATTTTCTTTGTTCAAATTGATACTCGTTCAAATTAAATTATTTTTAGATTCAATTATGTTCAGGTCAATGGCACTTGGACCAATTCAAATAATTTAAAATTTTATAACATATAAATATTTTTATTTTAAATAAAATAATTAATTGAACAAAACTGTTTACGTATCGACTTAAATAAAACACCAACATCAAATATCTAACCAAATACAACAATTATAAATTCCAAACTAAACCTTGAAACAGTCAAGTTCCAAAATATGCATATATATTTACTCTTTTTTAAAATTGTTTAATTATCTATCAACGTAGTCCGGTGCTGATAGTGTCAACTTTTAAAACAGTCAAAATCCTGAATCCCTCGTAATAGTTAAAAAAATGAATTTGATCTTTGTAAATTTAAAATTTTCAAAATAAAATAATAATATATTGTATTTATTGTATTTTGGCCTTTGAAACAATAAAGTTATAAATTTATACGTTAAAATAATACTATAATTATATTTTTAATCAATTAGAAATTTATAGGTTTCTTCTAATCTCTAATAATAATAATAATAATTATTATTATTATTATTATTATTATTTTCTCCGGTTTATGTCAACTGCCAAGATTTAAATAGAGACTATAATAGTTATTATTTTGTAATTTTAATCTAATTTTCACCATTTATATTTTATATAATTGAGTCTTTCATCTCTAACAATTAAATTTAAGATAATGAATATATTAAAAAATATTTAAGATAATAAATTACATGTATACAAATTCAATTTATAACTTATGAATATACATATATACATGGTCTTTCTATTTTGGAAAAGAAATTCTATAATTCACAGTTACTATTTTTTTTTACAAATCTACAATTACTAATTGAACTTGTTGCAATTAAATAATTATGATGATAAACATAACCATGTTAAAAATGTGTTGATTGTAATTTATTGTTTTATTAATAATGCTCAAACTTCTATTCATAAACAATTAACCCTAAACTTAAGTTTTTACTAGGAAGCATAAATAAGAGATTAGAAAGGGGAGAGAATAAAAAAGAAAGGAGAGAATTTGTATTCATAAACAATTGTATGGCTTTCCACCAACTTGTATATGCAATTATATTAACGTAGGTGATGTGTTTACTTATGGGTGAATAGAATAACTCTCTTCCTTTCAACAAATACGCATTCTTGACAACCCACAATGCGTATGCCATGGATGGATATCCTTTGCATACCCCAGTTCCTCGTCTTACCTTTTCCAATCAAGAAGACATCATTGCTGCTCAGCTCAACGTATGTTTCTCAACTCTTCACATTCATTCTACAATTCTATTCCCACTTATAACTGCTGCAGAATGGAGTCAGGGGATTCATGCTCGACACTTACGATTTTGATGGAGCTGTGTGGATGTGCCATTCCTTTGGAGGGAAATGCCATGACTTTACTTCATTTGTATGTCTAATTATCCATAAATATTCTCTCTCTTTTTTTACCTCTTAGTTTGTGTAGCGTTCATTGTTTTTGCGTTGGATTGGCCTACCAGGGACCGGCTTTAGATTATTTGAAGGCAGTGGAAGCATTCTTATCCGCAAACCCACAGGAAATTGTTACATTAATCTTGGAAGATTATGTTGGTCCAAATGGCTTGACAAAGGTGTTTACTGATGCCGGGTTGATGAAATACTGGTTTCCGGTGTCCAAAATGCCCAAACACGGTGGAGACTGGCCTCTAGTCAGTGACATGGTGGCGAGTAACCAAAGACTGCTCGTGTTCACCTCTATTAAGTCCAAGGAAGCAAGTGAAGGAACCGCTTACCAGTGGAACTACATGGTCGAGAATCAATGTAAACCATATATGATTTCCTCCAATTAATTGCTAAAATCTACGTACAGTTACCGACTAACACTGGATTGTTGGCAGACGGGGATGGTGGAATGAAAGCAGGAAGTTGCCCTAACAGGGCAGAGTCATCGAGTCTAGCCGACAAGACTAAATCATTGGTATTGGTAAACTACTTTCGTTCGGACCCGATCAAGTTGGAGACATGTAAGGACAACTCGGGAGGTCTTATTAACATGCTTCAAACTTGCCATGCTGCTGCCGGTAACCGTTGGGCTAACTTTGTTGCCGTCGACTATTACAAGGTTCTGTTCATACATTATTCTTTATTTCTTGTCATTTACATCGAAGCCTGAAAATATTGTTTTGGTTTGGATAGAGGAGTGAAGGAGGAGGATCGTTCCAAGCTGTGGACACTTTGAATGGGAAGCTGTTATGCGGATGTAATAATGTCCATGCATGCAGGGTGAGTTACAAATGAATGTAGTTGATAGCTTTATGTGTGTTTTTAAACTTATTTCGAAAATGGTGTGATTGCAGCCTGGATCTACAGCAGGGGCCTGCACAAGCACGTAAGATGAATTCCAGGCAGAGGATGGTTGAAGAGTTGAGACTACATCAACGTATAAGAGTATTACTTGTATACATATGACTTCAAATAAAACATACCAAAAGCGGCAAGAATGAGTATACTAAGCAAAATTCTAAAGCGGACAAGATGTTTTTGTTGGATTAAAATCCGCAATTGTGGGCACATATGTAAAATGTATGTTGCTATTATAAAGTATGACACAAAATAAAGTGACCAATTAAGTTAAGCGTGTCATAGGTATTAAAATGTCATGGAAATAAAAGTGTAGATACCGTAAGATATATTTATAATTCAATGAGGGGCAGAGTTATAAATATTTAATGTTGATTTAATAAATCAACTATATAAAGAGGTAGTGGTCCCCAAGAAATAGGTTAACTTGTTTTTCTCTCCTTCCCCGTCAGAGAGTTTTACGTCAAGAGATAACCTATCTTCTTGGAAGATCAATACCAAAGTTTTGGGATTTCCACATCAAGATTCAAGATTTTCAATCTATCAATGAATTCAGTACGCTTCCGCATTCAGTTTATTATTCTTGATGATTTCAACATGATAAATCTTGGGTTTAGATTTCACATCTATTATGGTTTGGTTCTAACAAGTGGCATCAGAGTCTCGTCATGTTGAATCATTGAGAGTGAATTAATTTTCTATGGTAAAAAAAAAATCACAATCGTATTTTTTGTTTATAATCTATGTATGTGATTTGAGTTAGGTTCTTACTGTTTAAGCGCTAAAAGAATATCTAGGGTTCAATTCGATGTATTTAAAAAAAAATTGCTTAAAAGTGTCATTATGTTTTTGTGCGCAATTTTCCCCCTTAACCCATGAATGACCATTGTTTGTAAGTTCGGCAGATTGAAGCTAGTATACGTTGTGAATGGTTTTGTTTCTTAGTGTATTAGTTACGATTATTCGTAGATCGAAGTTTCAATTATTGATTCTTATCATTGGTCACCGTATATTTGTTAATTATGGATCAAGGGTTTAGGGTTCAACCGTAATATCTGAGAAATTTAAGGCAATTATGTTTTTGTCTATTTCTTTAATTTAGGTTAATGAGAATTGAGTTTTAATGTCGGTAGATCATGATTAACGGATCTATTAAGACTATTATGATTTCTTTATCGACATCTCTTAGGGTTTTAATTGATGAGTTTGTTTCTTTCGGATTTAGTATTAGACATACACTTTAATTATTCTATAAAATATATATTAGAAATATATATTCAATTCGTTTTGATCAAAATTTTAGTTTTGATCGTTGGTAGTTAAAGGAAAACAAAGTTGACTTGGGCTGTAACTTGGAAACTTTATAACCAGGTTAACTTTCGGAGTTTTATATTCGGTTTATGTCTAATTATTATGGTTGAATTTTGTTGAATCATGTTGAGTTTTGTACATAACCTTTAGCTTAAACTTGTTTGATATTATGCTTAATTATGCCGTTAATGTTATCTACGGAATATACATTTGGTTTTGGTTTTGAAAAGCATGCCATTAATCTTATGAAATTCATATCTATTCAGTTTGATCATTAGGTTATTATGGATATACTAAGGTTTCATGTGATTATTATATGAATTATTTATTTATATGATACTTTTGATTTTGACTTTTAGTTAAAAAAAATTGATTGTTTTGAATTCGACTTTAATTTCGGCAAATGCATGCTTAAGTAATTTTTGGAGAAACAGTCAAAGATTTCGGTATTCAATTTTTGATAGCCCCATTTAGACAACCTTATTTTGGGTTATTTCGGAAACTTAAGTGTTATCAGAAATTTCAGTTTTGATAAATTTTAAATTTGGATATCGGTATATTTATAGTATATATTTTAAAATAATTTAATTGAAACATTAAGTCACCAAAGTGACCTCTATTGTGGAAATTATTTTATTTTAAAATATAGAAGGTTTTGTGCATGTAAGTCGGATTATGTTAGTATTAGTCGGCCCAAAGGAAGGTTAATAATTGACATTATTACATGTGCAACTATGGTAATAAACATGTGATAATTATTCTGTTTTATATGTGAGCAATAAATCGGCCCAAAGGAAGATTTCTGTTTGACATGTTCTTATTATCAATGTTTGATTACTGTACCAAGATATCATTTGCAAGTTAATGTTTTGTCCAAAGATGAAATATTAATGGAGTGTTTGATATCTTGATATGATGTTTACCTTTATTCAAATTTATTATTATTTTGGTTATCTTTTAATTTGATTGAAAGATAAAATTAAGACAAATATTTTGAAACAATTAAATCCATATTTTGGCTTCGGATGTCTAATATTTTAATGGATTAATTGAAACATAATGTCACCAAAGTGACCGCTTTTGTGTAGATTAGTTTATTTAAAATATTAAGATGATTATGGGTTTTTGTAATTCATGCGTTTATTAATTGGCGCAAAGGAAAGTTAATATTTGGCAGAATTACAACGACAACTGTGGCGATAAATGTGTGACAATTATAAGGTATTTTATGTGAGCAATACGTTAGTCCAAAGATTAGCCCATTGTTTGACATAGTTTATTGTCAATGTTTGATTGCTACAACAAGAGTACCGCTTACAATTAATATTACTGTCCAAAGACTTGATATTAATGTTGTGTTTGGTATCTTGAGGGGAACTAGTCATTATTTTGAATTTATTTGTTTACTTATGAATATTTATGTGAGCTTGTTTCTATTTTATTTACTTATTTTTGTTCTATATTTAGGTAATTTATTTTTGTTGTCACAATATCTGTTAAATACATTCTACACTCGTGTTTAGTGAAACTAATTTCAAGGAATAGAAAAGACACTTACATATAGTATTTTTATTAATGAACATAGACTTTGCACTAAGGAATGAACAACTTGCACCTCTCACTGCGGTAAGCACCCATAAAAGGTATTTTGAGAGGTGAGATTGTTCGAATCGCATGAGTCTAATGATCATAAAACACAACATTCTAGATGTCTTTAGGAGCACAAATCTAAAGAGATTATTCATACTAAGGGTTTCCTTGACGAAATTAAAAAATGTTTTACCCAAAACATTAAGGTTAAGATGACATCACTTATGCTTTCTTTGATGTCTATGAAGTATAAGGGTCAAGAAAATGTGAGAGAGTAGATTATAAAAATTCTTTATATTGCTTCAAAATTTAAGGCACATAAGATCGAACTTTCTAACAATTGTTTGTTCTTATGGTTTTGATATAGCTTCCTATACAATTTAACCAATTCAAGTTACAATTGTCAAAGGGAGAAATATACTCTATTTGGGTTCATTTCTCATCGTGTTCATGAGGAAGAAAGGTTGAAGCATTATAAGTGTAAAAATAATTATTTTGTTAGTGCTCATTTAGTTAGTGTCTTTAAGAATAAGGGCAATAAAGAAAATATTTAAATAAAGTTGCTAAGGGTTCTAGCTAAAAGAAACGACAATAAGTTTTTAAGTGTTGATTCTTTTGTATAAGTTAGGACACATGTAAAGAAATTAAATTTTAAAAGCGAGCAACTACTTCGGTTATTTTGAGTGATCCATGGACTGTAAATTTTATGATCCCACAATTAAGATTATTTTAAGGAGAGATTTATAATTTTTTTAGGATGTTGAGTTTGAAGGGAGAAATAAGGTTAGATACATTGTTATTGAGGAGGAATTTAATTATAATTTAATTCCTACTATCACTTTTGACAATGTTTAGGTTTTTAACCTATTATTAATCAAGAAGTGAATCAAGTACCTCAACAAAACAATGTTGAACAACTCCCATTCAAGATAAGGTAATTGTTTCAGAAGAACAAACTCAACAACCTTAAAAAAAACAAATGTCATTAAAGAGGTCCACGAGAGGAAGATGAAATACTATTCCAGATTATTATATTGTATTTCTTCAAGAAAATAAGGTAACAATGGAATGATAGAAACTGTTCAATCATTTTTTATCAGACCATAAAAGTTATAACTCTCAAAAGTGGATTGATGTCATTCAAAAAGAGTATAATTTTGTGCAATACAATAAAGTTTAGGAACTTGTCTCATTACCTTAAGGTGCAAACCAATTAGTTGTAAATGGATATTTAAAACCAATAGGGATAGAAATGGTAATGTGGATAAGTATAAAGCACGTCTTGTATCTAAAGGATATACTCTAAAAGAAGACACTGATTTTGTAGAGACTTTCTCTCAAGTTTTTATTGAAAGACTCTTTCAAGATAATTATTTCACTTGTTGCTTGTTTTAGTCTTAAGCTACATTAGATAGATGTTAAGCTTGTTTTTTTTTCAATGACGACATTGAAAAAAAAACTATTTATATGGTACAATCATAGAGTTGTGTCTTATGATACAATATCAATGATATGTAAATTAAAGAAATCTATCTATGAGCTTATGTAAGACTCTTATTAATAAAATTATAAATTTCATGTTGATTATCTCATTCGGTTTTGAGATAAATTTGGTTGACACTTGTATATACTACAAGTTCAGTGGGAGTAAACCAAGTGACACTCATATTGCTAAAGAAGATAAGTATTATCTTACTCAATGCCCTAAAAGTAACCTTAAAATTTAGAAAATCCAAAAGATTCTCTATACATAAGCTATTGAGAATCTAATTTATACTTAAGTATGTATGCGTTTGGAAATTGTGTACTTTGTTAGAATGTTAGATAAATATTTAAGAAATTTTAGTATGGACTATTGGATAGCAGCCAATAGAGTTATGAGATATCTTTAGAGAACAAAAATTACATCCTCACATGTCGAAGTTTTGGTAAGTTAGAGATCATTAGGTTTACAGACTTCAATTCTAATAGAATATTGATGCAAAAAGAATTTTGTCACGTGGACTGCTAATTGTATATTAAATAGAAAGACCGCTTTAGTTATTTTGTGACAATAAATATGCATTCATTTATTCTATAAACAATAGGAACACCTTAAACTTGAAGGACATAAATATTATGTTCCTAGTTGTTAAAGAAAATTCAGAGTGGGTGTGTGTCTATAGAGCATGTTGGTACAAACTCCATAATTGCGCGCATATTAAGAAACTGTCACTCTAGGTCTTTCATGAGCACATTACTCATGTGGGTGTGATGTTATTTAAGGATATTCGGTTTTAGTGAGAGTTTGTAATTTTGAAAAATGCTCATTCGGTTTAGACACAATTTCAGTTACTTCAGTTTAAAGTTATTTAAGATTATTTTCTGCAGAAATAAAGTTCTTTTGGTTTATGCACACTCTGAATTCAGTAAAGTTGATCTCATTAAGGTTTAGGAGGACCAGTTGGAAATAGACATGTTCGGTTCACATTTCATGTAATTTTCCATGCTACACATCCATGATTGATCTATGTCATTTGATTATGTTTGTATACGTGACCATTGATGGGTCCAGTCATGATTGATATGGCGAAGACCGCTTTGATCCTATATGGATATAATTGATGGATGAGATTGTTATAGAATACCTATTATATAATAGCAAAAAAAATTGAGCTCATAAGGTTGTACATTTATCAGGAAACATATGTTGCCCAAGTGGGAGATTGTTGGATTAAAATCCGCAATTGTGGGCACATATGTAAAATGTATGTTGCTATTATAAAGTATGACACAAAATAAAGTGACCAATTAAGTTAAGCGTGTCATAGTATTAAAATGTCATGAAAATAAAAGTGTAGATACCGTAAGATATATTTATAATTCAATGAGGGGCAGAGTTATAAATATTTAATAGTTGATTTAATAAATCAACTATATAAAGAGGTAGTGGTCCCCAAGAAATAGGTTAACTTGTTTTTCTCTCCTTCCCCGTCAGAGAGTTTTACGTCAAGAGATAACCTATCTTCTTGGAAGATCAATACCAAAGTTTTGGGATTTCCACATCAAGATTCAAGATTTTCAATCTATCAATGAATTCAGGTACGCTTCCGCATTCAGTTTATTATTCTTGATGATTTTAACATGATAGATCTTGGGTTTAGATTTCACATCTATTATGGTTTGGTTCTAACAGTTTTATGCATGCTTGACAATATAGTTTGGGAAGTTTATTTATTTTTCTTGAAAAAATGATATATAAATTAAAATTTTAACAATTTTGAAGAGTTTAATTCATTTTTTTTCTAAAATTAAAATAAACTTGTGACTTGCATAATGATGTGATCCTTCTACCAATTGTAAAGCTATTATCATTTATCTATCGACTGCAAGGATAACAAAGATCAAAACCGATGTAATATAAAGTATAATAACATGTAAGAAACATAGCCAAAGCATATATAATAGCATTCAAGTTGAAAAGCAATAATGAACAGTTTTCCCTAGATGAATACATGGATCCTAACCCACTCTCCAATGACATGAAGTCCCTACTCCCAATCAACTCTGACACCAAATGCCCCTACAGTTTTTTAGGGTAGTCACAAGTTAAAAGTTTTTTAAGGTGGACACAATAATAAAATTTTTAAAATTTTACGGTGAGCACAAGTTATAAAAATTAAGGATTAATTCATAAAATTTTAAAAAATTAAAGATAAATATATAAATTTTAAAAAATTCAAGATAGGCACGAACCTACCCAAACTAGCATTTACATCAGCCATTGTGCCCCTACCAAGTTTCCAGAGAACAATTTAGCATTTACAATTGTCCTTAGCAATTATGATTAGACACTGAAGTGCAACAAAAACATCAAAGTGGAATAGAAGCAACCAAGTGTTGTCCATTCCCTTCGCCTTTGAAATTTATAAAGAGGGGATCATATTAAGATTAAAAAATTTGAAGGGGTCCAAAATAAGATTTTAAAATGGTTGAAGGGATAATATAATTAATTTTATCTTTTTACTAAAAAATTAATTTTAAAAAGACTTAAAAATCCTTACCCTAACTCATAAATTCTAACTATTACCCCTAAATTTTAAAATCCTACACATAAACCCCAAAACCCTACACCCTAAAATAAGTCATAAACCCTAAAACTAAGAAACTTGTGTATTGGATAAAAATCTTACTTTTAAATAACATATGTTTTTTAAATATATATTTGACTTATTTTTATATAAGGGTTAACTATTGGAATAGTCACTTATGTTTCCCCTCAGTACAGAGTTGGTCACCGATTTTGAAAAACGACCAGTAAGGTCACTTACGTTTTCAGGGTGTAAACTTTTGGTCACTTAGCCGTTTGTTGTCGTTAAACATTGACAGCTTGCTGGCATAGCAACAAAAAAATAAGGGTAAACTTCCGCAATCGCCACTAAAGTTTATCCCATATACAATTTTGTTCTTCAATTTTAAAAAATAAACATTATGGTCACCACTAAAAAGGTTTCTTCATAATTTCACCCTTAAATTTTTAAAAATTTATTTTTGAACCCTAAAACTTTACAATCAATTAGTACAATAATATTATAAAGACTTAAATAAAATATAGGTGCCTAAATTATACTCTTTTTAAATTTTAAGTGCTCAAATTACTTCTATTTAATAACTAAACTTTTAAATTGCTCCTATTTCTCACTCTAGATTATTCTATTATTATTATTATAACATGACATGTCATTTATTGTTATTATTAAATTAAAAATAATTTAAAAATAAAATAAAACCATTTTTATTATTTTCTAAAACTTAAGTTACAACTCTACCCTCTTCACCCTCACCTTCATCGTTCATCTCTGTTACCCAACAATTCTGCAGCTTTTCAAATACTCAATATTTCTCGTCAACTTTAACAAATAATCTCTAGCAATAAAATCATTACATCTACTTAAAACCTTGAACAAGTCTTCGTTGTTATTTTCTAAAACTTTCTTGATAAATTGGATTGAAGGATTTAACATTTTCTCTAGACTACAAGTAAATAATGTAGTATTATGGGAGAATAATTTATCTGTATAGGGTTTCATAAATATAAAATCTTGAAGAAGTTTTACTTTTACATAAATTGTTTTTCTACAACATTAACAAGATTTGGATGGCATTGGAGAGAAAGCAATTTGAACATTTAAAAAGCCAAGGCATTGAAAAATTGACAATTAATTTACTCTTTTCTCAAGAACTTCAAGAGATAAAAATGGTTAGAGATTGAAAAGGTTTGGGTTACATTAAAATTTAAATTTAAATTTTTACAAGTTAATTGAAAATGAGAGTGTGTTAAAATTGAGGTGTAAAAAATAGCAACAAAAAATATCGAAGAACAATAGACGATTTGGCTTTAACGAAGAATTAAACAAACGAAGAGTTGAAAAAATGGAAGGAAAAAGGTCTGATGAGAATGATGTCTCTATTTCTGACAATGACAGAGATGAACGGGAAAGATAGGGTGGGGATAAAAGAGGGCGTAGTTGTAATTTAAGGTTTGAATATAAAAAGTAATATATATTTAAATATTTTTAATTTAATAATAATAATGGTTTTATTTTATTTTAATTTTTTTAATTTAATAATAATAATAACAATAATAATAAATGACATGTCATGTTATAATAATAATAAAATGATCCAGAGTGAAAAAATATGAGCAATTTGAATGTTTAGTTATTAAATAGGAGCAATTTAGGCACCTAAAATTCAAAAAGGGTATACTTTGGGCACTTATTTTCATTTAAGCCTTTATAATATTATTGTACTAATTGATTGTAAATTTTTAGGGTTGAAAAATAATTTTTTAAAAATTTAAAGGTGAAATTATAAAGAAACCTTTTTACTAGTGGCTATAATGTTTATTTTTTAAAATTGGAGAGCATAAATGTACATGGAACAAAATTTAGTGGCCATTGTAGTAGTTTACCCTTATTTTTCGCTGACAGGTCAGCAAGCCGTCAATGTTTAACCGCAACAAACGGCTAAATGACCAAAAGTTTACGCCCCGAAAACATAAGTGACCTTGCTGGTCGTTTTTCAAAATTGGTGACCAACTCTGTACTAGGGGTAAACATAAGTGACTATTCCAGTAGTTAACCCTTTATATAATTATTTTTTTCTAATAACATTATATTGTTAAGGTTGTTGAGTGGATCAATGGATTGATCAAAGCCAAGAGGAGGTGAATTGGGTTTTTAAAAATTGTTGGAGAAAATAGAATGACTAAAAATGAAGAACAAGAATTTTTAGAGTGGTTCAAGTTCCAAATGAACTCTACATCCACTACCTTAGCTACCACTAAGGATTTTTCAAACAATCCACTAATTGTTCTTCCCCTTTTCAAGGTTTAATAGGTAACCTTTACAATACCAGGCAAATTTTCTACCCAGAATTTGACCAAACCTTTACAAGAGTACAAAAAAAGAAATTTAGGCAAGAAAGATATCTCTCAATACAAGATTTTCCCTTTAAATACAATCACTCAACCCAAATTTGAATACAAGATCAGAATTGAATACAACACAATTTGAGATTTTACAAGAGATGGGAAGATAATCACTTTGAGCTTGGATTTTTGTAAGGATGTTTCTTTTTGATGCAATGGTTGTTGCTAGTCTTCAATTGGCTTCAATTTATACCTTCTCCATTAATCTAGCCGTTTGGGTGGTTAGGGTATTGAATATAGCCATTGGGACCCTCTCTTTCCACCATAAATGCACTTCTACAACTTACCATATCGGTACACGAGGACTCGTATCGATATCTGTCTTAAAACAGAAAGAGTTGTTGCACAATAACAAGAGGGGCGTATCGATACATGTGTAAGCGTATCAGTACGGGATAGGGACCGTTTCGATACGAGAACATCTGTATCGATGCAATTAATTCCATAGAGCTCACTGGAAGTTTCCGTATCGATACGGAAAAGGGCGTATCGGTACGAGACAACCACCACTTTAAATTTCAGTTACCTAACAACTGACACCAACGGTCAAAAACATTAACAGCTTTCGAATTTAAAATTCTATTAAATTTGTATCGATACAGGGGACACTGTATCGATACGCCATTCAAACTCCTTCAGTTTTACAGAGAGAACGTATCGATACAGAAGCAATATGTTTCGATACGTTGCTTCGATACAGTAAGGAGCGTATCGAAACGTGTTTCTCTAGTAGCCAAACTTGTAAAAAGGTATCGCTACGGCTGGAGGCGTATTGATACGCCTGGACGTTTTTCAATAGTTTGGCCTTGGAACACTAAGAAAATATTTTGAGTTTGAGTTTTTCAAATTAGATTAAAGCCTTGTTGATTTAAAAACTTTTGAGGGACTTAAAATTCTATTTCATGTTTTCAAATTAATCCTTAACAAACATTGTTATATCAAAATCAAACATAGGTTTTACAATCTCCCATTTCTGATATAACAAAACCAAAACTTGAAATTTTTGAGACTTTAGAAAAACTTTGCAAAATAACTCCCCCTTAATATTAGATAGGTAAAATTTAAGTTAAAAATCAAAATTTTAAGTGTGAGCTTGTTCCCTGTCCCCTTTTTGTTAGATCAAAAAAGATAAAGACATAGATAAACATAAGCAAAAGGCATAAATAATAACCAAGCAACATATTATAGATAACCATTAAGTTCAAAAATAAAGAAAACATCAACATAAAATTCAAATAGCAATAATCAAAGCATAGGTTTTAGAATGCAAACTTAGTCCTAAGAACATAATTCAAAGTGCATAAATAGATATCCTAAATGACATGAATGATATGCAAAGATGAACTATTACGCTTCTCCATCGTCATCTTCATCATCTTCATCTTCCTCTTCATGTGCATCATCATTCCTCCAAGATTGACGCCACTCGTCATGAAAAGCGATAAGAGATATGTTTATCGAGTTATGATCGCCTTCAAGAGAAGTGAGACGCGTCTCCACATTCTTCACAGGATCTTCAAGGCTTGTAAAACGTGTGTCTATAGCTGCAAACCCTGAATTCATCGTTTAATCCATGGAAGCAATTCTCGTGCGCAAGCCCGTGAATTGCTCGCTGAGAAAGGTCATGAGGGCATCTATGGAAGAAGAATGATGAGCTTGAGCGACTTGAGGATTAGCAATTTCTTCCGGAATAGCATCGCTAGGGAGCTCGGAGAGACGAAGCCAACTACCCTTGAAAGAGATCTTTCATCAATAGGATCGGTGAGGGAAGTCGGGTAGTCGTGAGAACAATCTATCTCTTTTTGGGTGAAGAAATAACTCAAGGTCGTTCCATAAGTGAATGAAGCGACAAGAGTAGTGTGGCGATGTTGCACGAGATAGACAATCTCCGTAAACATAATCCGAGCAAGGTTTGGTTGTTTTCTTTTATGAAAGCATTGAATCCAAAAATCGTCAACTTGGCGGATAGTGGAATACTTGCCTCTCGAAGACCTAAACCACCAAGAAACCATCAAATGAAGGATTCGATCTTGAGCATTAAGAGCCGTCACGGAACCTCCCAAGACATGGCCAAGAGAGTTCTCATCATCAAGACCTTCATCCTCTAACTTGAACACGTCACAAATAGATTGAACATTGATGGTGATCTTTTTACCCATTAGATAAAAATTAATAGCCGTAACAACACTCGCTTGATTGGCGACACACTTGGCATTAGCATAGAAAATCAAAATCAAGTTGCGATAGAAAAAGCCAGGAATTTGAATAAAGTCCATAAATTTCCATTCTTGGAGTAAAGGTAAGTAAACAAATTTGAAGCGCTCCGAGTTGAGAAAAGGAACGAAAATTACCTTCTCCGGACGGATTTTGTGGTTTTGAAATTGTCGGAAATAGGTGAGATCTCCGGTGGTCTTAAAGCACTGTTGATAGATAAGAGTGAGGTTTGGGCGAGTGTCATCTCCGGTATTGGAACCTTCACCAACTTCACTAGTACGTGCTCTCTTTTTGGGTGCCATTGACTAGAGAAATAGATCAAAAACAGTGTATGCATTAACTTTCTCATTCAACCCATTAAAAATCAATAATTACGGTTTTTGTTTAAAAAAATTTTGAGAAACAAAACAAAAAGTTTGGAAAAAGTTTGTTTTTGAGAAAACAAAACAAAATCAAATTTAAAACAAAAATCAAATAAAATAAAAAGGAGATTTTTACCTTGATATTGATGGAGAGGAATGGGAGAAGAATTTTTCACCAAATTGATGAAAAGCTTGACTTGATGTTGAAAACCCTTAAGAGATTTTGAGTGGTGGTATGAAAATATAAGGGATTGAGAGGCTTTTTATAGAGTGAAAAATGGCTAGGGTTTTGAAAATTCAATTTTAGTAAAAGTAGAACTCTTTAAATGCCATAAAGAAGCTGTCTGCGCAATCGAGTATCGATACGTCTGAGGGTGTATCAATATAGGGGTAAAATCATAATTTCTTGGAAACGCTCGTACATGCTTGACCCGGAGGTAGATGTCATGGCCTGCTTTGTGGTTGATCACACTCTTCCTAGGAACTCCTCTTGTGGTTGTTAATCCTTCAAAGAGGTAAGCTCTAATACCAATTGTTGAATGGATCAATGGATTGATCAAAGCCAAGAGAGAGGTGAATTGGGTTTTTAAAAATTGTTGGAGAAAATAGAATGGCTAAAAATGAAGAACAAGGAATTTTAGAGTAGTTCAAGTTCCAAATGAACTCTACATCCACTACCTTAGCTACCACTAAGGATTTTTCAAACAATCCACTAATTGTTCTTTCCTTTTTCAAGGCTTAGGAGGTAACCTTTACAATATCGGTGAAATTTTCTACCCAAAATTTGACCAAACCCTCACAAGAGTACAAAGAAGAAATTTAGGCAAGAAAGATATCTCTCAATACAAGATTGCCCCTTAAAATACAATCACTCAACCCAAATTTGAATACAAGATCAGAATTGAATACAACACAATTTGGGGTTTTACAAGAGATAGGAAGATAAGCACTTTGAGCTTGGATTTTTTTAAGGATGTTTCTTTTTTATGCAATGATTGTTTCTAGTCTACAATTGGCTTCAATTTATACCTTCTCCATTAATTTTAGCCGTTTGGGTGGTTAGGGAATATAGCCGTTGGGACCTTCTCTTTCCACCATAAATGCACTTCTACAGCTTACCGTATCGGTACACGAGGACCTATATCGATACATGTCTCAAAATAGAAAGAGACGTTGCACAATAACAAGAGAGGCGTATCGATACACGTGTAAGCGTATCGGTACGGGATAGGGACCGTTTCGATACGGGGAACACCCGTATCGATACGGCAAAGGGCGTATCAATGCAATTAATTCCACAGAGCTCACTGGAAGTTTCCGTATCGATACGACAAAGGGTGTATCGGTACGAGACAACCACCACTTTAAATTCCAGTTACCTAACAACTTATACAAACGGTCAAAAACATTAAAAGCTTTCGAATTTAAAATTCCATTAAATTTGTATCGATACGGGGGACACCGTATCGGTACGCCATTCAAACTCCTTCAGTTTTACAAAGAGAACGTATCGATACAGAAGCAATCTATTTCGATACGATGTTTCGATACGGTAAGGGGCATATCGAAATACGTTTCTCCAGTAGCCAAACTTGTAAAAAAGGTATCGATACGGCTGGAGTCGTATCGATACGCTTGAACGTTTTTCAATAGTTTGGCCTTAGAATACTTAGAAAATATTTGGAGTTTGAGTTTTTCAAATTAGATTAAAGCCTTGTTGATTTAAAAACTTTTGAGGGACTTAAAATTCTATTTCATGTTTTCAAATTAATCCTTAACAAACATTGTTATATCAAAATCAAACATAAGTTTTACAAATGTA
The DNA here is from genome assembly GCA_958450335.1 of Hibiscus tridactylites. Lineage (NCBI taxonomy): Eukaryota > Viridiplantae > Streptophyta > Magnoliopsida > Malvales > Malvaceae > Hibiscus > Hibiscus tridactylites. Next base: position 55,810,140 of record OY288287.1, on the reverse strand, counting down.
TTCAAATTAATTATTTTTAATATTTATGTTTGATTTATTTATAATATATTATATAGTTATTTTTAATTTTCGATTAAATAATATTTTTAATAAAATAAATAAATGTGTAGCAATTAAAAATCGTTGGAACCAAACACTAGTTAATAGTTATAACTTATAGAGTGAAAAGGCACTCCGTTTAAATTTTAGTTAAAATATTTTTTATAGAAGCCAGGAGAAAATATCTAACTTACATTTACAATAAAAATGAGTCAATTTAGATTATATAAGGACCATACAATAAAAAAGGTTAAAATTGATTAAAAAAATTCGAACAAAAGATTGATACAAACAAATTTGACTGCATCGGCAAACGGGTCACAAAAGAAATCAAACTACTAAAAGACTATCGAAAATTATAAATCATAACTGAGCACCTTGAGAAAAACCATCCACAAAACGCAAACTTCATATCCAAATTCAATTCGAAGGTCCAAAGCAGGAAAGATCAATAAAGTAACCAAATAAACATCATCTTGATCAGTTAAGACGATATCAAATCTAACATTGAAAACAATAAAAATAAAAAGAAAATGTTCAAACAACCGTTAATAAAGATAAAAAAACGTACCAAAATATAGAAAAACACATACCACATGATTAATAAAAAGTGACACAAAAGTAAAATTATACTTAATAAAAATTAAATAAAATGGAAAGACATAGACATGATATAATAAAAACTAACAAAGAGAAAGACATATTATCAGCGATCACTAAAGTTGGTGCCTCCGGTGACGGTCAAATAAGAAAAAAAAAACAAAGTTGCTAGAGGAATTTTTTATAAAAAAACAAAGTTTAGTTAAAATATTAAAAATCTTTCAATTTTTTTTTACAGATTTTAAATTTAATCTTAATCTTAAGGGAATATAACAGATAAAGATAAACAGTTTGACCAATCAATCAAATATTTTTGTTCAAAAAAACTTTAAAATATTTTTTTTGAATAAAGTGCCGGTGCTTTATTAAAAGAGTAAAGAAATACATAATGCAAGCTAGCTGTCCCACAATAAAGCTAACTAAAATAAAGGAAATTAAAGAGACACAACACCGTCTCTGCACAGAACTAAACCGACACAAAAACCCACCCCTAAAAAACAACACAAAAATTCCCAAATCATCCACAGAGGGGTGCAGCCACATTCTGATCGAACCTTTAATCCACCGAGCCTAAATGCGACGGAAAGCCCGGCGTTCCTCATCCACTACATCCGCAATCGACGGTGGAACCTCCTCCACCCAAAAGTAGTCTTGCAGATCCCACGACGAATACGCAGCCAACAAATGTGCTGCTCGATTATTTGCCCTAGAGACATGGCCAAACTGTACTGTATGTAACGATCGGCACCGCTGCTTCGCATCCCACACCATTGAACTTATCACCGACATATTCGGCGCCGGAGCAGACATCTTCTTAATCACCGTCAACGAATCCCCCTCGAAGATGACCCGAGCCAAGCCCAAGTCAAGCACAAAGTCAACCACATGAAGCAACGCCGTCGCTTCCGCTGCAAACGTCGACTGGACTCGGTAAGTGTTTCGACGACATACTCCTAGAATCTGACCATTTGAGTTCCACACCACCACCCATCACCACACTTGTTTTGTTTGAATTACAAACTTGGCATCAAAATTGGCCTTGACAAATGGGTTCTGCGGTGGAGACCAGCCCTATGGCATAGGCGGAGGCAAAACGCGGAGGCGGGCCGGTAAAACCCTTAACTCATCTAGATAGGATTTTACATGCGTGGCAATATCTTGTGGTCTTTGATTTAATCTCTCATGTACAAATCTATTGCGTGAAAACCATAGTGCCCACAAAGCAATTATGATTTCTGAATGTTTTGTACTCCCATTATTAGCAAACATCCACGACAGCCATTCCTTATAACCCAGCTGTGTTTCTCCAGTAGTCCAACAATAGCCTAGGACGTTCCAAACTTGTAGGGCTTTCGGACAATCCCTTAATATATGTAGAATATCTTCAGGGGCATTCGAGCTGACAGGGCATATAGAATCAGATAGAAGCCGTCGATAGAGCATATTAGCCTTCGTAGGGGCATAATTCTTAATAAATTTCCAATTCTGTAATTTAATTTTAGAAGGGCAGATCACTAACCAAAGTTGACGATAGAGATTCTTATCCCGTTGCGTCGTAGTCGAAGTACCTAACAAAGTTTGATAACCACTTCTAACAGAATAGACTCCAGACTGTTCTTCATTCCATACTCGATAATCCTCCTGATAGAAGCTCGACAGAGGTATAGAAAGAATCAACTCCACTTCCTCCGGTGAAAAAATCCCCCGTATCAAATCCTCATTCCATTTTCCACCCGTAGGTAAAATAAGATCAGCCACCAGCAAAGCATCAGTACGTTGCTCGGATAGCACTCGTCGAAGAGAGGAACACGGAAGCCAATAATCATTCCATATGTTAATGGTTGACCCCGTCCCAACCTTCCAGCGTAAGCCCTATTCCAATAACCCACAAGCACTCCATACACTCTTCCATATATACGATGGCTGCGATCCGAGATTTGAAGTTAGAAACGTGGATCCCGAATAGTATTTGGCCCGATAAACTTTAGCTACCAACGATGTAGGATGAGTCATTAAATGTCATGCTTGTTTTGCTAGGAGGGCCACATTGAATTTCATCAAATCACGAAACCCAAGCCCACCATCCTTCTTTAGCTGACACAAATCAGCCCAACCACACCAATGGATACCCTTTTTATCCTGGCCCTTCTGCCACCAGTATCGAGCCATAATAGCCTCCAAGGATTTGCATAAAGTTTTAGGTAGCAAGAATACACTCATAGCATAAACTGGTATCGCCTGTAAAATAGACTTAATGAACACCTCCTTGCCCCTTTGTGATAAAGGTCGAAGACTCCAAGAGTTCACCCTTCCTTTCATCTTTTCGCCCAACCCACTAAATGCAAGCCGCTTATTTCGGCCCACTAAAGGTGTCAGGCCTAGATACTTTTCCATATTCGACTCATTTTCCACCCCCATCATCTATTTAATTAACAACCTAGTATGATCTTTCTGTATTGGACAAAAAGAACATGCCCGACTTATCAAAATTAACAATATGACCCGATTTCTCAGCGTAAATTTGAAAAATATCTTTTATATGTTGAGCACAAATCGATGAAGCCTTACTAAAGAGAAGGCAATCGTCGGCAAACAACAGATGTGTTACCGATGGTGCGTATCTGTTCAAACGGAACCCCGTAAGATTACCAGCCAAAAGAGCCTTCCGAATCAACGCTGACAACCCCTCGGTGCAGAATAAAAATAGATAAGGGCTTAAGGGATCTCCTTGCCCCAAGCCTCTAGTAGGTAGAAAGGATTCACCTACCACTCCGTTGATAACCACCAAGTAAGAGACAAAGGATAGACATCGTTGAATAAGCAAAAGCCATTCCTCCGCAAATCCCATTTTCCTCATAACTGCCAACATAAAGTTCCACTCCACTCGATCATATGTCGTACTCTTGTCAAGCTTCAAGGCAAAATAACCCTCCGAACCTGTCCGATTTCGAGTGTATGAATGCAATATCTCATAGGCAATCATCACGTTGTCTGTAATTGCACGCCCTGGGATGAAGGCACTTTGACTCTCATCAATACTAACATTCAGAAACCTCTGTAACCTATTCGCGAGCACCTTCGATGCAATTTTAAAAATCACATTGCATAAACTAATTGGGCGGTAGTGCGTCATGTTAGATGGATTACTAACCTTCGGAATAAGCACAACATGAGTCTGATTAATTAGTTGCATATCATAGGCACCATTTAATAATCCAATGCAAAAATCAGCAACCTCATGGCCAACTATGTGCCAAAATCGCTGATAAAAGACAGTCCCCAATCCATCCGCCCCTACCGCTTTAAGAGGACCCATCGACTGAAGAGCATCATAAACCTCTTTCCGAGTAAAAGGAGCCAGCAATTCCTCATTATCCTCCATCGAGAAACACGACACAATCCCTGAAAGAATCGACTCAAAATTATCCGGTTGAATAGTTGAGAAGATGTTCATAAAATAATCTCTAGCAATCGTATGAATTTCCAACTCTGTCTCCGCACGAACACCTTGCTCGGAATCTAGAAAAAAGAACTTTATTACGTCTCTTCCGTTTTGATGCAAAACGGTAAAAAAAGCCAAGTTCTGGTCACCATGGCGTAACCAATTTGCACGGGCACGTTGTTCCCAATATAATTCAGATCTGTCAAGTTCTAAATTTAGTGCAAGCTTCGTCTCTATAATGTCCCCTAACACCTCGTCCCTTGGATGTTGATCAGCCAGCATATCCAACCGCTTCTTAAGCATAGCAGTAGTTACCTTTCGAGAACATCGAAGCTTACGGAACCAATTGTCCAAGCCTTTATTGACAGCCGCAAGTCGTTCCGGAACCGAACCTGTTGACTCACCCCACAACTTAAACACCTTCTGTTCACAACTATCTTCAACCAACCAAGCCGCTTCAAATTTAAAATGAAAATGTCGCAGTCCACTCGTATCACTACCCGTATTTAACAACAGAGGACAGTGGTCCGACAATGAGTCCACCAACTGATGTAAAGAAAAAAGAGGGAAAAGATCCCACCAGGACCTATTAGCTACCCCACGATCTAATTTCTCTCGGATATTGGTGGTCGAGAAATTACCTTTTTCCCATGTATACCACCTGCCACTATATCCAATGTCTGATAAACCACAATCATCAAGGACAACCTGAAAGGCATCCATCTGCCTCTGACCACGAACTCTGCCCCCCAACTTCTAACTAGTATACAGTATTTCATTAAAGTCACCCATTACCACCCATGGTATCTCTGGACTATCATCCAAATGACGAAGTAAAGCTCAGGATTCACTTCGAAATTGTTCCTCCGGTGCACCATAAAAACCAGTAAACCTCCAACACTTATCCAATAATTAATATATACATAAATTAATTTTTAACATAGAATTTATACGAAGAAATCTTAATCTTTAATTAATACCTTAATAATTAAGATTTATATCCAATAAACTGGCGGTGGAAACTTTTAGTTTCCACAAACGTCTTAGTTTTAGGGTTTAGGGTTTTAGGCATAGGGTTTTAGAATTTAGGGATTGTGGTTAGAATTTTTGGTTTAGGGTTAGAATTTTTAGGTTTAGAGGTTGAGATTTAGTTTTTAGGGTAATATGGTTAGGATTTAGACTTTAACTTATAAACCTTGAATTGTAACCTTAAACCTTAAATTTCAACCACTATTCCTAAATTCAAACCCCTAAATCCCTACACTCTAAACTAAAATTCTAAACCCTAAAATTAAAGTGCTTGTTAAAACTAAAAAATTCTACCGCCCTAGTGTATAATAATAATCTTAATAAATATTTGATATTTTCTTAAATAAAAATTAAAGGATAAATATTTTATTTACTAAAATTGTTTAAGCGGCCTAATAAATTTTGATACAATACTCAAATGGTTCGTAAACTAAGTAAAAATAAATTTTTTGGTAATTAAATTTTTAAAAATTATAAATTAATCATTCAATTTATCGAACTGTAACACAATTGTTACTAAGTTTTATCAAACAATTACAAAAAAGTCATTAAATTTATCATAATATTATAACATGATCCTCAAACTTATTAAAATTTATCACTATTTTATACCATATAATGACCATTTTGTAATAATTTTATAAGTTTGATGAGAATTTGTAATTTCTAAAACTTATTGACCAAAGGATTTTTTACTTGGTTTAATAATTATTTATATACTAACATATAAATTTGTATATGTTAGATTTGACAAAAGTTAAGGGCAATTTTGGGTGAAAAACCCCTTTTTAATTATTATCTTTAAAAATGGCTCCCAAAAATTTTTATTTGGCAAAATGACCCCCTTTCTTGCCAGGTCGACAGACCTCGCGTTTTGTAGGACGCGAGGTACGATATTGCATTCTACAGAACGCGATTTTTGTCGACGTGGCGTTGCAGTCCGTGTTAACGGTTTAACAGTACCTCGCGTTCTGCAGAACGCGAGGTCCCCGAGAAATTGAAAAGGTGGCTGGAATATATCGCACGGACCTCGCGTTTTGTAGGACGCGAGGTCTGTGCATTTACAGCCTGAACCACAAGCAAAAACATGCGTAAGTAGGCCTGTTCGAACTCAATTTCGAGCGTGTAAATGGTATATTTTTAGCGATCATCGAGTTTGGGGTTGTAGTACTGAAAATTGTCTATCGTATGATACCAACATGGTTAATTTCCGTCCATTCTACAATGGTTTAAAATGGCTTCGAAAACCCTATGCTAGCATACTTTTTTTGATTGAAGTTGTATTTCAACTAATGTCGATTTTCGGTTTTTTAATCCTATTAAATTTATTAAAAACAAAAATTAAATAACATTATAAAGTTTAATTATAATATGCAAACAAAATTATAATTCATAAACAAAATTAGAATACGACATTATAAAATTTAAAAGTGTTTTACATAAATATTAAAAACATAAGTAGAAAACAACAAAAAAAACTAAAAATGCCTATGTCCACCCATTCCGCAGTCGGGTGGATGACGCTGGCGATCCGGATTCCTCCTCGGTCCATCGTGTGGTGGTCCCTGGTCCCTATCATCCTGACCATCGTGCGCGATCTGCGGATCTGTGTTGAGCCTAGGCGGGGAGTAAAACAAACTACCTATCGGCGTATTCTCCACCATCGGAAACTCATACTGAGGTGGATAATCGATAAGCAAAAGGTCAGTCGTGGGCGTATGGGGGCGATAGGCATCAGTGGAGCCGTACTGGGTGGAGGCATCGTCTGCTCGAAAGTCGATGGACCGCTATGCAATGGTGGAGCAGAAGATGATGCCCCTGGAGTGTCATATCGTGGTCTCGGACCGCACTGTGTCGACTGCCTCTGGGTCTGCCTCTGGCTCTGGGTCTGGCTCGCTCGCTGGCTCCCGCGTGGGTGGTTTTGGGGTTGCTGGGGAAGCCCGGCTTGGAGCTCGTCCGGAGTAAGGATATGTGGCATCCCATTGTCCCTATACCACTGGTCATAATTGAAAGTGACCAAAGGACCCCCTACTATAATTGGTTGGAGAAACTCTAGGCGTCTGAGAAATCGTTGACCCCAAAGCGTTATCCAGATAGCGTGGTGCTCGGCCCAGTCAGTCTCCCTCTTCCCCTGACGCGTAAGATTGTGGAACTCGTTCATATTTTGCGGAGGGCGTGGAACATTTTGGACGTACCCGAACTGTCGGAGTACCCTATCCGCAGAATGGCACACGCAAATTTCGTAGTTCAGCAGCGGCACGACGAAAATCCAGAGGTCTCGCTCTTGCACAATATCTGCTGGAGTAATGAGGCGAATCTCCTCTGAATCGTAGGGCCTCCACACGAACTAAAAAGAATGAAAAAGTTAGTAAAATTTCTATATGAAATATTATTGGAAAAAATAGTATGGAAAAAACCAAAATAATTGTTGAATTACCTTGTCCTCCGTCAAGGCATCAAATCTATGTCTGTATGCTTTCTGGGAGTCCGGCAGGCCGGCGTGGGATAGTGCGGTGGTCCACCTTTAAATAATGAAAAAGATCGTTAAATAAAATAATTTAATAAAAAAATATAGTAGATTATGTAGTACCTCCGTAGAAGCGGAAATGACAGAGGACTGGGAATCCTAAGCTGTGGTGCCAAAGTAGGGATCCGAAGCCAAACCCAAGCCTGCAGGAATAAACAACATCCTCCCATCGATGCTTTGGAGGCGTCAACGTTTTTGCAGAGGTCTCTGATAAGAAACGCCAAGACAGCTGACCCCCAAGATTTTTGTCCAGACTCGTCTAAATTTGTGAGATGATGAAGCCACATAACGTGCACTTTGTTGCGAGTTTTTTCGGGCATTAATATCCCGCCAATAATGCGCAAGATGTGGGCTCGCGCATACCGCTGTGAAAATATAAATTAATAAAGGCATCCTAATTAAAAAAATTGTAAGTTCATCCTAAATAATAAAATTGTAAGTATCCTAAATATTTAATGTAGGGAACCTAAATATTTAATAAAGTATCCTAAATAGTTACTGAATTCATCCTAAAAATTTATCCTACATATTTATAATTCATCCTAAATATTTATTAAGAAGATCCTAAATATTGTCTGAATTCATCATAAAAAAATTCCCTAAACCCTAATGTGCAAATAAATAATTTTAATTTAATAATAAATGTAATAAAAGTATACTAAATATAATAAAAAAATACCTCAAGTGTAACATCATCCGCATCGGGGGCAGGGGTTCCAAAATTGTCCTCCAAGTACGATAGAGAAATTTTCCCTCCGTCCCACACTGCATCAGGGGGCATCACGCCAATTTGTTCAGCAAATAGGAGTGGCCAATGTGCCATCGCTATACCAGTAATAACGCTGCCATTTATAGGCAACCCCAGAATGTAGGCAACATCCTGCAACGTAATTGTTGCCTCACCAAATGGAAGATGAAACGTGTGCGTCTCGGGTCTCCACCGTTCTATCAGCGCGCTGATCAACGGCGGTCTAACCTTCACCCCCCCCAATATAACGAGCTATGTGCCCAAAACCAGCCCGCTCAATCAAACGCATAACAGCAGGAACGGGTTCGACGATGATACGATTAAGGTAACATTGTAAGTTACGTTCGTATCCCTGAAAAAAAAATAGTTAGTAAAATAAAAAAAAATTAATTAAATAATTTTTTTTAGAAATTAATAGGGAAAAAATAATACCTCTGGATTGTTTCGCCAATATTCACTGCAGTGACTCGTTTGGTTGCGTAGCAAGGGCTCCATGTGATCGAACGATATATAAAAGTTGCTGACAAATTTTTGTAAAATTTCTATAGAAATCGCGTTCTGTGGAGGTTTTTAGGAAAAAAACCTCCAATTTATAAAGGACCTCGCGGCGCTTGGGATGCGAGGTTAATGAACCTCGCGTTCTATAGACCGCGATATTCATGTACCTCGCGTCCTATAGAACGCGAGGTTCACTGAAAAGGCGCGTCAGTGATCAGACGCGTGAACTGAACGGTCAGAAAGGACATCGCGTCCTATAGAACGGGAGGTTCTAAAGACATCACGTTCTACAGGACGCGAGGTCGTGGGGTTTTTTAAATTAGAGGTTTTAAAGCGGGAAACTCATTTAATAATACTTAATATTACAATTTTGATTTATAATAATAACAATAAAAATAACAATAAAAAAATTATAATTAAAATAATAATAATAATAATAATAATAATAATAACAACAATAATAATAAATGATACTAACAATAAAAATTATTACTATGATAGTAATAATAATAACAATAATAATAATAACAACAATGAATCATACTAAATACGCGTTATATTTTCAGTAGTAACTAAAAATAACGACATAGCGCAATATTTTGGAAGTTAAATTAAAACAAAACTTCCAAAATATGCGCTATGTTGCCATTAGTAGCTGCAAGCGAAAACTGCGTTCGTGAATACAGAAAAAAAATCTATGTCGGTGCTCCTTGCCTATCCAAGAGTTTGCTATTTATAGAGGTGAATATGATGACATTGCAACCTCGCGTTCTGTAGGACGCGAGGTCACCCTTACATCGCGTTGTACAGAACGCGAGGTCTATGAGATGTTTGTATATATATATATATATATATATATATATATATATATATATGCAGGGAGATGAATTTTTGTAAGCAGTTAAGTTTAGTTTAGGTCAGTTGAATATGAGTTCGTGTAATGCTGAGTTTTTTTCTGTTGTAATTTTTATGTCCGAAATATTGTTCCTTTATGATAGTTGGAGTTCACTTAAAGATTTGTGTTCATCGGGGGTACATACCTTAATATTTACCGACATATCGCAATATTTTGGAGGTTGTATGCTGCAGTAGTGGCTTCAATGGCTGCTTCTGTAGCCGCCGTCGAGAGGATCCCCGGCTACAGTTTTGAAAAGAAAGGACTTTTAGGAAGCGGGGGCGGATTCAGATCGACATTTTCAGATGCGGCGGGTGCCGATTACATTTGTTAATGTGGATCAAAGCTGCTACCATTTACTCATTTCAGATGTGGCGTGGCAGCCAACATTTACATCTGGATTTCGCTCTCTGCTTCTTTTAGTCGGAACCTCCGATCAAATTTGCCCGCCGGAGCTACTGAATATATTGTTTCGAATTTTATAGATAATTTATGTAGTTGTCTCAATTTACTTATTAAAGAATACATGTTGAAAGTTTTGTTAAATGAAATTCGACTTAAATTTACTTATGTGGTGTTTTTCCTTTCCTATAAATACCCACGAATTCCACCATCATTTACTCATTCCAAATTCTCTCTAAACACCCAATCCTTGCTCACCTTATGGCAAAATTTAAGGCAACATTTTCTCGATACTTATTTTGAGTCAACAATCACCGGCAAAATGTCACTGAAAGATTTAATACAGTTGACAACAATCGAGGTTAGTAAACACACCGACAAACAAATTGCGGCCATGGAATGTCGAATCTCAACACCGTCAGCTAATGAAACGCACTACGTTATGAAGCTTACGAACGAAACAGACGTTCGTAACATGTATGACCGGCTCAATTCCGTCGGAGCTAGAGACGTCGATTTCAATGTTAAGTTTGTCAACACCGGCGAAGGTAGTACGTCTGCACCCGTAGAACCTACTCCGAACACTGAACACGCACCGTCTTCACCGGATGTTGATGCGGCTGTGGAGGAGCTGCAACTTTTTATGTACAGACGTAGACAAAGAAAACAACAGATGATCGAAGAACTAAACCTAAGTTCAGACGTGTCCACTGACTATGATGATTCAGATTAACCATTAACTTATGAAATGATCTTCCAATTATGTTATATGACGTCTTATTTCATCCCTTATGAATGTTAAACGGACTTCAAGTTATGTAAAACTACTAGTACTCAATTACATTAGAGGCACCAGTAGTAGTATTCAATTACAAGACTACAATTGTCTCAAATTCTCGAACATGTTCTCAATTACACAAACAAACAAATAGTAAATAGTACGGTTATTATAACTTCTGACGGAATATCTGAAACAAAGCATTTAAAGTGACATCGCATTCTATAAAACGTGATATCTATAGAACATCGCGTTCTATAGAACGCGAGGTACGAATATCACGTTCTATAGAACGCGATGTACTGGTTTACCCTGCCTCCCATCAAATCTATCCCTTACTTGTCGAAAGTTAGGGGACTGCCTCCCAGGCACACACACGCCATTCCTGCCTCCCATCAAATCTATCCCTTACCTGCTTATCGGTTTTAGGTAATGGACAAGCAAAGTTACCTCTGTGAACCATTATTTGCCTTACACAACCAGATTCTCCTAGATTGCAAGGGCCAATAATTTTGCCTATATATGAAGAAGAACCATAAAACGAAAATATAAGTTTCAATTGGCAATCAATTCCTAGAATTTTCTAAGTATTAAAATTTCAAAAGTCTTTCAAAATATTCAAATGGCCGGACGAGGCGTTACTACGCAAGTTTACTATGATGGGCAGATATTCGAGGGTACCGAACTCGGCGTCCTTTTTTACAGCGAAGATCCGGTAACGATAAAGCTTCCGAGGAGATTATCGTTCAAGAAGTTGGTCAAGGAACTGGAGGCAAAAGTTCCTCATTTCAATAATCATCGTTTGTTCGACGTGAAGTATCGGGTGCCAATATCTATAGACCCTTTACAGTACTCTGTATGCCAAATTGCGGCAAATGCTGATGTGCAAATAATGATGGAAGCCCATTTCGAGTATTCAATTGGGGGGCCCCTCGAGCTGTATGTATCGTTCTCCGAGTCTAATCCAGTTGTCGAAATACCAAGCTGGGGCCGGGCGAATTTCAACTTCGATCCGAATGCCAACGTTGATAGCCCGACCGCAGGTCTACGACGTGATTTTGGCCTACTCTGTCGAGACAACGAAGTTGGTGTATCGTCATCTGCTCCTCCAAGGCAGTCATGCGTAGCTAGTATCAGGTTCGACCTGAACCAACCCCCAAACGATGAATTCGATGCACCAACAAATGCATCGTACAGTCCATACAATCCATACAATCCATACAATCCTTATAGTTTTGGGGGGGAGGGAACGTCGGCTCCTTACGTTACGCACGACCATGAAGCATCATATGGCCGACACTCAATGTATGTCTCTGGCACCGACTACGGTCAACCATCTATGGGGAGACATTCTTCTTTTGGGGGTGAGGGAGCGTCGTCTTCTTACGCTATGCACGACCATGATTCATCATATGGACGACACTCAACGTATGTCCCTAGCACGGAGTACGTTCAACCATCAATGGGAATACATTCTTCTTATGGTGATCTTAATTTTGGTCTTGGAAATGAGGTTCCTGAGCGATCTCGTGAGAGGTCTCCCGCTCATCGACCCCAATCCTCGCCTCAAAGGGTAGTGATTCCAGAAGCTCTACTATTCCAGCTCCCGGAGGATGCTTCTGACGAAGAACCGATTAGAGAACCCGGGCCAGACGGAGACGACCTGGGGCCATTCTATCCCGAACCAGAAGACTTGACAAAGTTACTAGAAGACCCAGAAGACACTGTCGTTCCACCACCAGATTTGGACGAAGAACCGACTGCGACCAACTTTCCTATAGACGCAAGACCAATTTCTATGTTCCAGCCACCATCCCACTTCACAACGGTTGATATGGATGCAATGGACGTCCCTGATTTTCTCCATGATGACACAATAGATGGCCGAGTCCACCGTTCTGATGGTGAACTAAGAATTGGTATGGCGTTCGCGAAGAAGGAAATTGCGGTTGCGGCAGTTAAGCAGTACAACCTTCGTCATAATGTTGAGACGACGATTAAGAAAACCCAAGCCAAATACTACAAGGCTCACTACGTCCAAAAGGATCAAGGCTGTAAATGGAAAATCCGTATATCAGAGTTGAAGAGGGCAGGCAACCGTTGGAAAATAACAAAACTTGAGGGGCCCCACACATGCACCGTTGCTAGCCTCAACCAGGATCACAAGAACCTGGATGCAAAGTACCTCGCGGACATCTTTTCCACACTGGTGAAAACAAATCCCACTGTGCCGGTCCCCACATGTCAGGATGCAGCTCTAGCTGTCACCGGCTTCCGTCCAGGTTATTCGAAAGCATGGTATGCAAGGAAAAAGGCCAAAGAGGAATTGTATGGCCGATGGGAGGAATCTTACATAGAGTTGCGCCCGTGGCTTAATCTCCTGCAGAAACACATCCCCAGAATGGTTGTCAAACTTGATACGGTTCTGGCATACGAAAATGATCGTGTTGTCCGAGGTGTTTGTCAATTCTACCGGTTATTTTGGACTTTTCCCCAGTGCATCAACGTATTCAAGCACTGCAAACCGATGGTCCAAATCGACGGCACATGGTTGTTCGGAAAATATACGCAGATCCTACTTCTAGCTATAGCACAGGACGGCAATCGCAAATGCGTTCCTGTTGCATTTGCAATCGTCCCGAGGGAGGATATGGAGTCTTGGACGTTCTTCCTTACGAACCTACGAAAATATGTCCTTGATCCTGTAATACGAAGAAGAAGGGATGAAGGGGTGTGTGTTATTTCTGACAGAGGCACAGCGCTGCTGTGGCGATACAAAATTTGGGTAATTATTGGAAGCCTCCATACATTCACCACCGTTTTTGCTTGCGGCACATAGCCGCAAACTACCTGCTGAAATACAAGAATCGTGATGAACGTCAAATGGTGCTCGATATGGGTACGTCATTTATGTCATTTTCATTTACTATATTACTTGTTACTCGCTTCAATTTACGACCTTTTTTCATGTGTTTTTCGCCCATAACTATTCAACTGTCATCCCGTAGGCAACTCGCACTACAAACAAGAGGTGGCTGAGCTGCTTGAGGAACTGAGAGCGAGAAACAAAAATGGCGCTGAATACCTTGAAAAAATCCCAAAGGAAAAATGGCTTCGATCGTATGACGAGGGTAAACGTTTTGGTCACATGACAACGAATTTGGCTGAGGCAGTGAACTCATCACTGAAGGGAGTTCGGCAGTTGCCTATCACTTCCATTGTCAAAGCCACCTATTATCGTTTAGCTACCCTTTTTGCGACCTTGGGCAGGCAAGCAGCTGAGTACATGGCAGGTGGACACCAAGTCCATCCAGATTTCCGCTCAAGACTGCATATTCAATTGGCCCAATCAAAACAGGTGCAAGCAACTCTCTTTTCGCGAAAAGGACACTTGTTTCGTGTTGCGGAATTTTCCAGGCGGATAGAAGGCATTCAGCACAACGCTTACGTTGTAGATCTGAGGGCAAAAACCTGCGAGTGCGGAATATTCCAAACTTTCAAATACCCGTGCGCACACGCCATTGCTGCTTGCACTAACCAACGAATAGAATACATGCATATGGTTGATCCGGTATACTTACTCAAAACGGTGCTTAAAGTTTACGAAAAAGAGTTTCCTCCAATCAGAAATGAGGTTGATCCAAATGCTGTGGACACTGAACCGATCATACGCCCAGATCCAGCACTACTACGAGCCAAAGGACGTCCACCTTCTACAAGAATATATTGTGCCGAGGATTTGGTCGAACATCGAGAGAAAACCGGACAAAAGAAGCATTGTTCTATATGTCGAAATCCTGGGCACACAGCTCCTAAGTGTCCTAATCGCTCAACCCCTCGTATTAATTAATTATTTTTAATTTGTATATGCGAGTTCGCCCATTACAATCGAATCAATAAAGTCAGTTTACTTCTATTTATACAGTACGCCATCTTATATTTTCAATCATTCAAAAAAATATGTTATGATAGTGTTTTCGAAGCAACTATAAGTCAGTGTACAATGGACGAAAATTGACCGTGTCAGTGTCATACGATAGAGAATTTCCAGTACTACAACCCCAAACTCGATGTTACCTAAAAATTTAAAATTTATACGTATGAAATTCTGCTCCAACATGCCTATCGACATTAGTTGAAATACAACTTCAATCAAAAAAAGTATGCTAGTATAGGGTTTTCGAAGCCATTTTAAACCTTTGTAGAATGGACGGAAATTAACCATGTTGGTATCATACAATAGACAATTTTCAGTACTACGACCCCAAACTCGATGATCGCTAAAAATATACCATTTACACGCTCGAAATTGGGTTCGAACAGGCCTACTTACGCATGTTTTTGCTTGTGGTTCAGGCTGGAAATGCACAAACCTCGCGTCCTACAGAACGCGAGGTCCGTGCGATATATTCCAGCCGCCTTTTCAATTTCTCGGGGACCTCGCGTTCTGCAGAACGCGAGGTACTGTTAAACCGTTAACACGGATTGCAACGCCACGTCGACAAAAATCGCGTTCTGTAGAACGCGATATCGTACCTCGCGTCCTACAAAACGCGAGGTCTGTCGACCTGGCAAGAAATGCGGTCATTTTACCAAATAAAAATTTTTGGGAACCATTTTTAAAGATAATAATTAAAAAGGGATTTTTCACCCCAAATTGCCAAAGTTAAGGCTAAATCACAGGCATTGAAAAGGTCGTCATTCCCTGCAAATTTCTTACACGTCTGTGGTCTCTGTTCCTTCACTCATGGCGCGTCACATGCCGAACCCCACTCTCCCTCCATATATACTCCCCTTTCAATCACATCTCTGAAACACAAAGAAAAACTAAGTGGAGCCTTTCTTGTTTTGAAGTAATAATGGTACTTGAGCCGGCCACAGCAACCCAGACAGGCGCACCGGCAATGCCTCAGCTGAAAGATGAGCTTGACATTGTTATACCCACCATACGAAACTTGGACTTCCTTGAGATGTGGAGGCCATTCTTTCAGCCCTACCATCTCATCATTGTTCAAGATGGTGATCCTTCTAAGACCATCAAGGTCCCTCCTGGGTTTGACTACGAGCTTTATAACAGGAACGATATCAACAAGATTCTGGGCCCTAAGGCTTCTTGCATTTCCTTCAAGGACTCTGCTTGCCGTTGCTTTGGTTACATGGTGTCTAAGAAGAAGTACATTTTCACCATTGATGATGATTGTTTTGTAAGTTTCTTTTCACCATTGATGATGATTGTTTTGTAAGTTTCTTTTCACCATTGATGATGATTGTTTTGTAAGTTTCTTTTCTTGTTTTAATCTTGTTCGAGGACCGAGGTGTTTTGTTATCTTTGATTAGGTTGCCAAGGATCCATCGGGTAAAGCGGTGAATGCACTTGAGCAGCACATCAAGAACCTGCTCTGTCCATCAACTCCCTTCTTCTTCAACACCTTGTACGACCCCTTTCGAGAGGGCGCCGATTTCGTCCGTGGATACCCCTTCAGTCTCCGCGAGGGTGTCCCGACTGCTGTTTCTCACGGGCTGTGGCTAAACATCCCGGACTACGATGCGCCCACACAACTCGTGAAGCCTCTCGAGAGGAACACTAGGTTTGTCGACGCGGTCCTCACCATCCCAAAGGGCACCTTGTTCCCCATGTGCGGTATGAATCTGGCTTTCGACCGCCACTTGATCGGCCCTGCCATGTACTTTGGACTCATGGGTGATGGTCAGCCAATCGGTCGCTACGACGACATGTGGGCTGGCTGGTGCATCAAGGTATACATTAGTGCCCCATTACCCTCTCTCTCTCTCTCTCTTTTTTATATAAAAAAACATATGGATTGATGTTGATGATTGTTTCATGTGTAGGTGATATGTGACCATTTGGGATTGGGGGTGAAAACGGGTCTACCTTACATCTACCACAGCAAAGCCAGCAACCCGTTCGTGAACCTAAGGAAGGAATACAAGGGCATTTTCTGGCAAGAAGAGATCATCCCCTTCTTCCAACAAGTAGTCCTTCCAAAAGACTGCACCACGGTTCAAAAGTGCTATATTGAACTGGCTAAGCAGGTGAAAGAGAAGCTTAGCAAAGTTGATCCCTACTTTGACAAGCTAGGTGATGCCATGGTCACTTGGATTAAAGCCTGGGATGAGCTCAACCCACCTTCTGTGTTGAATGGCAAACCATCTTAGAATTTTCCCCCCAACAAATCACATTAATTATTGGTATTCTGTTTCAAATGCTTTTCAAAACACAGCCGCGCCATTATTTCCCTACAGTTTTAAATCAAGTTTAATAATTTTTGTTTGTTATTTCCTCACTAGATATATAGTTTATAATTTTATCAACTTTATGTTATGAAGTTACAAACATGAATAAAAATATGTTTTAGTTGATTCAGAATTGCTTTTAGAATATTAAAAGAAAGCATGAATCTAAGATCAAGTTATGGTTGCACCTTTGCCATCTTTTATCTTCGAGAGATTTTTGCAAATTGTGCGGTCCAGGTCCAGTTAATGCCTGCATTTTTTCAGCCACAAAAATACAAGACCTTTTTTTTCTATCAATACAAGTAAAGTTCAATCGATTAACAATGCAGCGAGTTGAGTTGATATTAAAGAATGAAAACATAAAATATATATTTATTAAAAACAACTATGGAAAATAGAGAATTTTTGTTTTCATTTTGGTTACCATTTTTGAAAATGATTTTTTTGTTAGAAAATGTATAAATAATAAAAATGTTACGAAATTCTAGAATGAGCAACAAACATTTGTTCAGAAAAAATGAGTGACAGACTGTTATATACCACTAACGTTACCGCTGCACATCATTATTTTTTAGTAATTTTTAAATAAATATTAAAATTCTCGTGCACTCATCATGTAATTAATTATTTTTAAATAAAACTATTTTCTATTTTTGTTTTCTCCTATATTTTTTAATCTTTAATTTTAAATATTAGTTTATTTTTTTCATTCTCCACAAACCCTAGGTTCACCTTAAACTCCTCTTTTCTTAACCTCTATCGTCGAAGATTGCTGTCATCATTCATCATTTTTAATAACTTTTAAACAAATATTAAAAGATTCTCCTTGCAACAACACAACAAAAAATTGGCCATTTAGATAGCTTTTTGGTGGTTAGGGGTGTAAATGAACTGAGCTTGAACGAACAAGCCTCTGTTCGTGTTCATTTGTTTAATTTTAAAAGTGTTCATGTTCAGTTCGTGTTCGTTTAAATTTTTAATATTGTGTCCGTGTTCGTTTATTTATTTTTGAAGGTGTTTGTGTTCGTTTGTTTAATGTTCACGAACATGTTCATTTAAGTGTTCGCGAACATATTCGTTTAAGTGTTCGCGAACGTGTTCGTTTAAGTGTTCACGAACGTGCTCATTTATTCGTTCGCGAACATGTTTGTTTATATTTTAAGAAATGTTAACTAAATTAACAATAAATAAATAAATAAAAAGCAACAAATTAAAACTTACATTTAAACATGAACTTAATATAATATCCTTAGCAACAACAAAAAGTAGTATTTAGATACATCCACAAACATTTTTATTCTATAAACGAGCTTATAAACAAGCATGTAAACGAGCCTAAACAAGCTTATAAACTAGATTGTTCGTGAACATAAACGAGTCGAACACACATTTATTCGTGTTCGTTCGTTTATTAAACGAACATAAAAATTTTGTTCATACTCGTTTATTTAGTTTAATAAACGAACATAAACGAACGTTATACGAATGGTTCACGAACGGTTTGTCGAACGCTCTGTTCATTTATACCCCTATTGGTGGTTCAAAAATGACATAAAGCCAGAACAATGCCTCTAACATTTAATAGTGATTTTAGTTTCTATTTTTTTGAAACAAATTAATTATTAACTTCTTATTTTGGGTCAAAATAAATTTTTTCCAGATAAAAATATTAATCAACTGATAAATAACTTAAAAAATCGTGACAAACCTACATAGTAATACTCGTTAACATGATAGTTTTATATAGATAAATATACTGACTTGAAAGAATGTTGCATCATTTAAAAAATATTTTATACAATTATATAAAATATAAAACTTATTTTGGTTGCCGTAAACGGGTGGTGTGTGATTTTTTGGGTTGTGAATTTCTGCAGTGAAAGGGGTCCGATAGTGGTTTCGATGATGGTGGAGATGATTGTAGTTGGAAAGCGGTAGAAATGTAATTAAAAATTAAATAACAAGCAAGTCAAGTGCAGGTATTCATTGGTGAACATATTATTTTGGCTTAAGGTACTAAAAGCCTTTGAACTTTTTAAAAAAAAATTAATTAAGCCCCTAAACTATTTTTACACTCAATTAAGCCCTTCAACTCTAAATTTTCATTAATGTACCCCTTTGACTAACGGAATCCGTTAGTTCCGTTAAACATGCTGATTTGTCCCGTTAAAAATGCCACGTCACGTTATTTATATCTACCATAACATGCTGACATGGACTAAAATTCTTATGGATAAATAATTAATGAAATTTTAAATCAAACAACCCTAACCCATTAAACCCAAATTCCCAAATAAGATTCGTCCATCTATTTTTTTCGTTCGTATTTGGCGTCGCTGAAGTTACCCATTAAACCCAAATAAGAATCAACGTCAGGTTAGTTGTTTTTTTTTGTTTAACTTCATTCTTTTCTTTTCTTTATTGTTTATAATTAAGTTTAGTCCATGTTTCATTTTCATTATTTTAATCCCTGTTATAAGTTTTTTTCTGTTATTGATTTAACATCCAGATATTAAAGGGGATTTTTTATATTATTTTATTTTTCTTGATGTCAATTTCTTTTATGAGACTTAATTACGCTAATTCTACCACATCGAATCAAATTTACCTTATGTGTCTGTATATGACCTAGTTACAGTAGTTTTGTTTTTATATTGTTTTAGGTTCTATTTTTTTGGGAAAATAAATTTTCTGTGATTTACTATTTTTTAGACTAAATTTGATTGTGATATCCGTAACTACATACTAAATGCATATATTTGTTTAAAGTGCAGTGTTTATCCCTTCTATCTATTTGTTTTTGGCACACTTCCTAGAATTGCAATATTTATTCTTAAAACTAGTGATTTGTATATCTTGATAACATGGAGCTCTAAAATGAAATTTTACAGGTTTTGTATATCTTGAAAAAATGTCCTTTTGTTTTGCTTGTGTAGCTTTAATTCTTGCTTATAATAAACTGGTTTAATTTGTTTTAGGGTTCCTTGAAATTAATTTTTTAGTTCAACACTTTCTTAAGTAGATTTTATACATATTTAGAGATAACGTCACACGACTGAAACTGTTAAAATACTTGATCTCATCGAATGTTGGAAGTCTATATTTATTATGTATAATAGTTATCATCTTGGTATGATGTTTAGTGAAAGTTTCTTCAATGCTTTCTATCTGATTGTAAACTTGTCATATTTATGCTTGAAAAAAGTTTGCACATAATCTGTAAATTATAGTCATACTTCAGTAACTCACTCCATTATATTTTTTATGAGTTTTTATACGAAATTTATATTTATTTAGTTTACACTGAATATATACTTGTGAATGTATTTGTCAATGGTGAAAAATAACACCATTTTACCAGTACATAGATAAGTAGTGAAAAATAGACTGACAATCCATAAGTATGATGTTGTATTTTTATGATTTTTTATCTTGTAATCATGTTTAAGATGTTTTAAAATTTAACACGTTAATAATTCGTGTTATATAAGTTTAATCCATTCATGTATTTCTATCCGTTCATGTCTAAAAATTTTAACAAATAAAAATTAGTTTTTTTTTTCTATTTCACATTTAGAGCCTCTTTATGTCATTTTATATTTTCTTTAGACAAGCATCGATTGTGATAGCCGGTGCTAGTTAGTTTTGGTTCACTAAATCGTTATCTATATTGACATATTATAATTGTCTCTTTTTTTGGAAGCATGGATGGTGATTCAGAAATTACTTATGTGTTGTGTTATTTGGATTTCAGGTTGATCCAAATAAATTATACTTATGGAATATAATAGATAATGTAAAACTTTTGGGATATGGCCATCATCCATTTATTTACTATAGGGCAGTTTGCTTTTACATGATTTTGTATTAAGTGAATACAAAGGTGATTTCGAGGTAACTTAATTTTTTCATTCCTCCATTCTACATCATGAACTTACTGAGAAAGAAGATTTGTTACAGGACTGATAGTGTCATTATTCACATTCGTAAGAACAATACTCAATGCAAAGAAATGGTATGTCGTTATAATTTATTTATCTTTTACATTTGCATCTAAAGGAAAGTGTCAATTATAGCTCAATTTTTTTGTAATCTATTTTTGGTGGAGATTGTGCAGGTCCTACGAACTGACCTTAAAGTCTCAATGTCTTCCATTAGGGCTCCAAATATACTATTGCATTATTGTTAAGTACTTGTTTATTATCTCTTCCACGAAAGATAAAGATGCGAAGAGAAGTTACTCGTATGTTTTGTACCTTTAATATAGTTGATGGTTTATGGGCATTGAGTGTTTAGGATAGTAATGGTTGATGGAAGAAAGACTTTATTACTGAACAATGTTAATTGTTATTTACAATGTTTGTTTAATGTAAATATGTAACGTTTATTTTATTAGAGTTATAGTGGACTCCTTAATCGAATTCAACTCAACTTTGTTAAAATGAGACATTCTTAAATTCCAACAGTTTCACACTCAAAGTGCTTGATAAATTGCTTCAATGGATTGCCCTTTTTTCTTTTTCACATTTAATATTAGAACTGATAACCAGTTAGTCAATTAACTTAAAAACAATCGAATGTCTAACAATTGTTGAAGACATAAGCTACTTATTTACAAAATTTAACTCATTCGAAAGTAAGGTCATTCTGTAAGTTGTTAAGTAAGCAAAAACATGCCAATTTGATTGTAAGCAGTAATGCTTACAAAATAAAATCAGAATAATATTTTGACAATTTCAATCACTCAAATGTTAAGTACAAAAAACAAGATAAGAAAACATAAATCATCCAACAACATGTTGTTGGGAAGATGTAAATACTAAAAATAAGTTTGAAGTGCTTCGAAATTAAGCAATATGTAAAACCATCTTAAGTTGAGTTGATGATATTAAGTTGAATCACAAAAAATCAGTAGCCAACCACAAAATATAATAGCAGCACAAAAATATGGATAGTAACAATCACAATTTTGACTTTATTGGATCCTTATGATCTTATGCTTCCTTGATGCATCTGAATTTTTTTGTTGAAGTTGTCTAGTAGTGACAGCCTTCTTCCCCTTCCAACTCAAACCAGGACCCTTCCATCTATGTTGAAAATGCGAAGTATGAGCTCCAATTTTTTGGGGGGCAATAATAGGGGCAGTAACGACCCTTTCACTATCCATACCAGGCTGCAAAGAAATCGAGTAAAGATGAACATCCAAGTATGATTTACAACTTCAGAAACAAGTTAACATCAAGAATATTATATGCAATGTAAATTTTTAATTAGAGTTAGAGACTCACATTCATTACTTGTTCACCGGTATTTAGGTCAGTATACAACCCAATACCAATCACCCTTTTTCTTTTGTTGGTGGATTGAGCATTAATGGAATTAGTAGGCCTTGACTCAATCATGTTCTTTTCTTGGCTTGTCACGCTTAGAGTTGTTGGATGATGGATGGCATCCTAACATTTAAAAATACCAAATCAATGACAAAGTTATAACACTCTAACATTTAAGTTTAGGTTAAATTAGTTTGTTACCTTCTTGGAAGTACTTGTTGTTGTATTTGAATTTATAGTGGTCCTTATGGCTATTGATGTAGACTTTCGTGTTGACATTGATCCAACATTGACATTTGTATTATCCTGCAAATAAGTTAGTAGATGATTTTAATAAACAACAATGTATTTAATAGTGTAGAAATATGAGAAAATGAGTTACTCCTGTGTTGAATTGTAGTTGTTTGTTGTTTGCGGGCACTTTTGCTTATTGTGGCCGATTGCTTTGCATGCACTACAAGTCATTTTGACCCCTGCTCTTGTGTACTTTCCAGATTTCACTTTCTTAGGCTCATCTTTACCCTTTACTCTGTTTTTTTAGGCCTTCCAGGTTGCACCTTTACTTTCGGAGGAAGAATTGGAGGAAGCCCTTTAGACCAGAATTTTTTGCCCCTCACAGGCTGTAGGATATGGTTGTAACTTGCCAAATATTTGTCTTTATTGTACCATTCAGAAATATATGTTTCAGGTTCTTTGGAGTCGTGATACATCGCACATATAGCATGACAACAAGGAATACCATTTAGTTCCCATTCCCTACAGGTACAAGTCAACTTCTTGAGGTCAACAGTATGCTGATTACCTAAATGATTTACCTCAAATCCCCCACCGCCATTCCATACAAGCCTACAATGAGTGGAATTCTCCATATTTCTTTCTAGTTTTTGAAGAGCTCTTGGTGCGATGTTGGTTCTCCATGTTTTTGCCCAAGCTCTCTTAACATTCATCCTACTCATCACCATGGTTCTAATTTCTTCAAGCATAGTGATAATTGGTTTGCATCTTGCTTCAATTATCCATCCATTAAAAGCTTCTGCCATGTTATTGTCTACAACATCACATTTCGATGTCCCTTTGAAGTATGCCTTAGACCAACACTCCACAGGAGTTTCTAAAAGGTCATTTGATGAGTTCATTCCCAATGCTTCCAATTTTTGTAATTGTTCATCAAAGTCTTCCACAAAAGTTGCTCTCACAACGTTCCAAAATTGAAATTTTCTATTCATGCCTTTCCATTTCTTGTGCCAAGAAGCGTATATGTGTCGAGCACACATTCTATGATCTACGTCGGAGAATGACTCTCTCAACACTGGTATAAGACCCTATAATACATGAAAAAATTAGAATAATAAAATAACATTACATGTAATTTTTTTTTATCAAATACTAGTAAGAACCAAAATTACCACAAAACAATTCTAATGAAATGCCAAAATAGTTTACAAGAGTATTAAAGTTAGCTATAAAATTTAGCTTCAAACAAAGAGATAAAAATCAAGATGTACATGCATAGCTATAAAACAGATTTTGGATAATCTAATATACATTTAAAATAGTTTTAAACATATAAAACGAAAAAAGATTTACATAGACTTTAATTTTGAAGCATCATTGTCAACAGATATAAGTCATAAGTTGGAAGTCACCTAGGGGAATTTAGCTTCTAACGGTGAACAAATATTAAATAATATTAGCATGCAAATAGATATAGCTTAAAGTAAAAAATCTATAAATTATGCTTTTTTAGTACTTAAATTATTTTTTAATCAAAATAAGTTTCTAAACTATCACATGTAACCACTTTAAGTCTCACTATTTTTTTCAATTAGAATTCTTTTTAATATACATACCTTTTGCATGTCTGACATTAGAGTGAGCCCTTCACCATTTGGATGATTTAAATCAACCATAAGTTTATGTAAAAACCACCGCCATGATTCTTTGCCTTCTCCTTCCACAATTGCCCACGCAACTGGAAACATTTGATTATTTTCATCTCTACCAACAGCCACAAGAAGAACCCCTTTTGAAACAGATTTCAGAAAACATCCATCAATTCCAATAAAAGGCCTACAACCGTCTCTCCAACCTTGCTTCAGTGCACCTAAACAAACATACATTCTATGAAATCTTGCACTTCCTTCATTTTCTCTATCCACCTGAATTGTTACTGTACTCCCAGGATTTGAGTGTAACAACTCAGCAGCATATCCCCAAAGATTTACATACTCTTCTACGTAAGAACCCTGCATCTCCTTGAGAACTGCCTTTCGAGCTCTTTGACACATGTTGTAAGGCGCATAAGCCCCTAACTCGGATTCACACATTTCTTTTAACGTTGCAACTTTCATTTTGGGATCCATCAATATTCTATCCTTGAAAGTCTTTTGTATCATCTTGCAAGACAACATAGTGTTTTTGTTATTCCTAAAACACATATGCACTGAATGGTACGTCTTCACCATAAAACAATCATACCTACTGTCATAACTCGCATATAACTTCCAAGGACATGTTTCCCTACAATGCACCCTTGTCCTTTTAGGCTCATTTTTCACGAACTTCAACTTCACACCTTTTGCAACAGAATACTTCTTAACAGCTTCTTTAAACTGAATGTTATCTTCGAATCTCAGACCTACTTCCCAAGTTGGAATAACACATTTAGGATCATATCTAGGCCCCATTGTTTTCCCCCTTGAATATGCTCCACAGATTTCTTCATCTGACTCGCCACTATCACCATATTTTCCTGGGTCAGAGGAGTTCAAGTAGTCACTCTCATGGCCATCAAGTTTTTCGTCCCTTCCTTTGATTTCATGTTCCTCTAATGCATCATTTCTCACTTCAATCTCTCGCACGCATTCTTCATCACTAACATCCGAACCAACTTTTTTGGACATAGAACCATTTTTCTTTTTCTTGTTAGCTATTAACTTACTTCTAATGGAAACCACTTCATCATCAACATCAGATAATAATTCGACATCATATAGAAAACAATGCTGACCATCATCTTCCTTCAACTCACTATTAAAATCTGCAACAACTTCAACTCCTAAATCCTCACAAATATCATCGCCACCAGGCAAGATTCCACCATTAACATCAGTTCTTACTCCTTCACAATCTGCATGTAACTCTTCTATGACAACCTTTAAATTCTCACCAGCAACTTCTAAACCACGAATATCAACCCCTAATTCCTCAGTTCCAACATCTACACCACTCTCAATATCACCATCTTTTTTTGAATCTTCACCAAACCTGTTTTTACTGCCCTCAATTACCTCATTATTTTTTTGATAGTCCTCACCAACATCTATTTTTTGGTCAACATAAATATCCACACTACCATTTTCAATCAACAAACTAATCACTTGCCTTACAGTGTCATCGTTATGAATTAACACCAAGCCATCACAATTGAACTTCACGCTAGGCACCCTATAGTAAATAAATGGATGATGACCATATCCCAAAAGTTTTACATTATCTATCATATCCCATAAGCATAATTTATTCGGATCAACCTGAAATCTTTCAACCGACCCGTTTTTATATTCAAATTTGGGACTGGTCCTAAATATGCCACCATGAAAATAACACAACACATAAGTAATTTCTGAATCACCAACAATTATAATATGTTAATATAGATAACAATTTAGTGAACCAAAACTAACTAGCACCGGCTACCACAATCGATGTTTGTTTAAACAAAATATAAAATGACATAGAGAGTTTCTAAATGTGAAATAGAAATAAAAACTAATTTTTATTTGTTAAAATTTTTAGACATGAACGGATAGAAATACATGAATGGATTAAACTTATATAACACGAATTATTAACGTGTTAAAACTTAAAACATCTTAAACATGATTACAAGATAAAAAATCATAAAAATACAACATCATATATGGATTGTCAGTCTATTTTTCACTACTTATCTATGTACTGGTAAAATGGTGTTATTTTTCACCATTGACAAATACATTCACAAGTATATATTCAGTATAAACTAAATAAATATAAATTCATATAAAAACTCATAAAAAATATAATGGAGTGAGTTACAGAAGTATGACTATAATTTACAAACTATGTGCAAACTTTTTTTTAATATAAATATGACAAGTTTACAATCAGATAGAAAGCATTGATGAAACTTTCACTAAACATCATACCAAGATGATAGCTATTATACATAATTAATATAGACACTCAACATCCGATGAGAACGAGTATTTTAACAGTTTCAGTCGTGTGACGTTATCTCTAAATATGTATAAAATCTACTTAAGAAAGTGTTGAAGTTAAAAATTGATTTCAAGGAACCTTAAAACAAATTAAACCAGTTTATTATAAACAAGAATTAAAGCTACACAAGCAAAACAAAAGGACATTTTTTCAAGATATACAAAACCTGTAAAATTTCATTTTAGAGCTCCATGTTATCAAGATATACAAATCACTAGTTTTAAGAATAAATATTGCAATTCTAGGAAGTGTGCCAAAAACAAATAGATAGAAGGGATAAACACTGCACTTTAAACAAATATATGCATTTAGTATGTAGTTACGGATATCAACAATCAAATTTAGTCTAAAAAATAGTAAATCACAGAAAATTTATTTTCCCAAAAAAATAGAACCTAAAACAATATAAAAACAAAACTACTGTAACTAGGCCATATACAGACACATAAGGTAAATTTGATTCGAAGTGGTAGAATTAGCGTAATTAAGCCTCATAAAAGAGATTGGCATCAAGAAAAATAAAATAATATAAAAAATCCCATTTAATATATGGATGTTAAATCAATAACAGAAAAAAACTTATAACAGGGATTAAAATAATGAAAATGAAACATGGACTAAACTTAATTATAAACAATAAAGAAAAGAAAAGAATGAAGTTAAACAAAAAAAACAACTAACCTGACGTTGATTCTTATTTGGGTTTAATGGGTAACTTCAGCGACGCCAAATAATGGAGGAACGAAAAAAAAATAGATGGACGAATCTTATTTGGGAATTTGGGTTTAATGGGTTAGGGTTGTTTGATTTAAAATTTCATTAATTATTTATCCATAAGAATTTTAGTCCATGTCAGCATGTTATGGTAGATATAAATAACGTGACGTGGCATTTTTAACGGGACAAATCAGCATGTTTAACGGGACTAACGGATTCCGTTAGTCAAAGGGGTACATTGATGAGAATTTAGAGTTGAAGGGCTTAATTGAGTGTAAAAATAGTTTAGGGGCTTAATTAATTTTTTTAAAAAAGTTCAAGGGCTTTTAGTACCTTTAAGCCTATTATTTTTAACGTGCTTTTAACAAATCGACCTTAAAATAATAACAAATAAGATGTTAGACACTTATTTCAATAAAAAAGTTTTAGGCACTTCAAGTTTAAAAGAGCTATAATTTAAAGATTTATTTATTTTATTAAGCATAATCAATTTAATCTTAATTCAAAAAAATTCAATTGATATACCCTCGACTTTAATATTTTTCTACCAACAATCAATTAGTCTAATGTGATGAGATAATTAAATTTTTAAAAAAGATTAAATGTCAAAATTCTGATATTGTAAATGAAGATAATTAAATTGAGATGGTCATAATAAACTTTTACAATACTAAATCTAAATTAATCAACACGTCAACCAAAACAAGTGGTTAAACCAAACCAAACCAAACTTTTACATTTTCTTTCATTATGGTCATGATTCTAAAAGTATATAATTATAAATATTTCAAATAATTAAAAAATAGTACAAAATATTAAAAAATAAAAATACATAAACATATAAAATTATGTACCTCCCAAATAACTCAATTGATTTTTTTTCTGGGATGACCAAAATGAAAGTGCCTAGTAATTGGCTGACTAACCAAGTAAATTTACCCAAAATAATAATAGCAATTGGTGTTTTACAGAAGGAAAGAAAATGACGGTTAGGGTGACTGCTGTTTTGCAAGCTTTTGAGTTTCAAGCCATACAAACATTCATGTTCTACAAAGTCATTGAAACATGTTTTACATTTGATTTCATTGCTTAGTTTTTTAGTTTTTCTTTTTTACTGTACTGTCCTAATCAACTTGGTCATCAAGATAACCAATAGAATGGATTTTGAATTGATTAACAATTATCCTACAATTCTAACATTGGTAATAAAGGTCACGACAGCGTGTTCGTAGCGACCTGATGATGTTGCAATCAATTTTTGATATTGCCTATGCCATCTTGATCGTCGAAATCACCGCCATGAACATAATGTTCCCTGCAGATACAAAGAAGACGGCACGTCGTTCATCAGAATGATAAGATAAAGCAGAGAACGGATATGGAAGTTGACTATCCTCCATAATCAATAGTATCACATCGAGGGGAAAAGGAGCATTGAACATGAAATCCTAAGAATGAAGCCGGAATATGAAACAGTACCTCAGTCTCTCACAAAGACGTGCTAAAGAATCTGCTCCGGTTCGAGAAGCAACATCCTCGATCTGTGCAGCATTTGATAAGGTCACACTATCTGCAAGCCTAAACTCGCAAAGTTCTTTCAAGGAACATGCATCAGCCAATACAGCAGAATGACCACCACCAGCTGCTAGCTTGCGCACTTCACCAACACACCTACAATATAGTATTATCATCAAAACAGACACCATAAAATGTTGCACATCGGACACAACAAGTAGGCTGTTCATACCAATCAACTGGTGACGGATACCATGCATAGATAGATTTATGATTCGCTGCCTGGCCATAACTGTTGTAACCCCATCCATTAATTCTTCCATCTCTCAAACGAATAAGTGTGTGAGAATGTCCACAAGCAACGAGCTGGACACCGGTGGGGACAACCAAAGCAGGGATATTACGAAAGAATGAATCATTAGGGTTGCATGAAAAAAATCCCGTTTGAGG
Source organism: Hibiscus tridactylites (assembly GCA_958450335.1). Taxonomy (NCBI): domain Eukaryota; kingdom Viridiplantae; phylum Streptophyta; class Magnoliopsida; order Malvales; family Malvaceae; genus Hibiscus; species Hibiscus tridactylites. The sequence continues at coordinate 55,780,652 of OY288287.1, read as the reverse complement.
ACCAAGGCCTAGCTGTCCTACTTGACCACCACCCCAGGCATATAGCGCTCCCTTTGAAGTCAAAGCACATGTATGTACCCCACCACAAGCAACATCCTTTATGCATATACTGTCAAGAGCAACTACTCGCCTCGGCAATAGCTCTTTATCAGCAGATTGGAGGGAACTGTGTCCAAGTTGACCCATGTTTCCTAGACCCCAAGTGTAGCTGCAATAGACGAAGTGGATAATCATCAATGATAAAATCTTTGTTGGTAAGGTAAAAATAATAAACAAACACGAAAATGATGAATAACCTACATTTTGATGCAGCACATGAGTACATGCATGAATTTTAATTCCTAATACACCATTGATAAAAGTTATCACTCAAGGAACTGGTGGAGATACCAAGCTCCAATAAAAGCCTAACTAAAATGAGACTCAAGTATCAGCTTATCTCGAAATTATTCAGACTACCATAATTAAAGATGCATGAAAACGAGCTCATACAATAAACGTGTGGAGTCGTTGAAATTCTTTTACGTTCTCTAAAATACATCCCCACATTTCATGTTATAACCAAAGTTAACAGAGACTTGCATATCACAGTCCATCTAATTTTCATCTCATCCCGTCTCGTCCTGGCTAATGTGAGTTTCACATAAGAAAATGCATCCAAGCCTTTATACCAAGTAACTAACTTGTTTAAAGAACACCATTGACTCTGCCACCTTCTTCCTTTTTCTCTATTCTTTCTTTTGGCAAATGTTAAAAAAATCAGTAAGAGATAGCCAGTCTGCTAAGATGCAATCCTGTTAAACGGGGAAATATATAAACTAAAGAATTATGTCTCACAGTGCTTTGATACTTGTAACTCTACACCCTAAAAGTCTCTTCTACTTCTTTCTTTTTCCTCCTAGAAAGCCAAAATTAAGGAATGGATTAAAGTAAATCATTTTTCTCCTATCTGTACAAGCATGTAAACACTTTCAACAATTCCCCTCCATTAGAACCTAGTAACCCAAGTGACGCGGATAACCATAATTCTTATACTTTTAACACAGATCTTATCTCCGTCTAGTAAGTCCTTTGGATAACTTACACCTCGCCTTTTTCAGAAACAGCTGCAGTGTGGTACTCCCCACATGACACTTGGGTAATCTTCACAAGCTCAGGAGCCTCATCAAGGAACTTTGCATATGCATTTATCATGCGAGCCCCCTGTAATCCTTCAGAAGTAACGCCTCTGCCTAGCTGACCGTACTCATTATAGCCTGGTTTATCAGAACAGTGATCTCGATTAATAGGCAGCACAAAACTAGCATGAATTCTTAAGTTTCCTTTCCTAAATCTCAGTTCCGTCAAGGATGAGGTGTATAGGCACATTAACTGTTAGCAATAAACATTCAATATACTTGTGAATTCTAGTTAGGAAATAAATCATGAAAATGTGTAGTAAGCCTTACCCCATGCTTGTAGTAGGCCTTCCTCTGATAAAGCAACTACATGAGCTGCTCCACAGGACACTTGACGGATGATCTGTGATAAACCAAATTCATATTAATCTTGTATATAGAGCTTCAACAAACAGTTGAAGAGAACCTGATCCTTGGTTATAATTATGATCAAACTATATGTGATAAATAACCAGTAAAAAGAAGTGGAAAGTTTTCGCAAATTCAACGGGAGACACAATAGTTAAGGATTGTGAAAGATTAGGCTGCTTAAGACCAGGCCACAATACACATTAGCAGCAAGTTAAATGAGAAAGCTACAGGCTAAAATATATTTGTCTAGATCAGAAACTAAAAAAGAAAGTTAACTTCTCTCTATTCCCCCTCTTATTTGTGCATGTTTCAACAAAGTAGAGTTTCTCCATGTGTGGTTAGTAAATTGATCAATTGAAGGAACAACCTGTCAGCCTGAAAATCGACTGGAAAAGTTACTTATTTCTCTGCTAGGTCATGAGCTACATAACATATCAATATAGCTAATAGAAGCCAGATAATATTAGAAGCAAATGATACTGCAAAAATCTCATACATGTTAGGCCGTGACTGATTGAAGCAAAGCAATCTTCAGCGCATTTGTTTATGAAGGAGATGACAATAACCTCCCCTTGATGGGAAACAACTTTATATAAATAAAAGCATCAAATATCATATATAGGACCATGAAAAATTAAAAGAAAAGATTAAAAAAGCAATAAAACGGCAATAACAGCAACATCTCTTGGGTTGAAGAAATCAGGAGATCAAGACAATACCGTGTTAGGAGCAAATGCACCCCAAAATAAACGAGGTAAATTAGATCCCTGTAATCAGATATTGGGATGTTATTGGGAAGTACGATCAATATCAATTAAAAAAGGCAACAACGATTCTATGACCATAAATTTCATTACTTGATTTTGTCCCCAAATCCAGAGTCTACTTGTTGAGATGGTCCCATCATTTTCACGAGGTTCTGCAATAGCAGCAGTGCAATGTGCACCACAAGATACAGATTTCACAAACTCCGTCTGCAATTGTTTTACTTTCTTTGGGTGTTTCCTCCCCTTCTCAGTGCCATCTCCCAGCTGTCCAAACTCATTAGCACCTAGCAAGATGTATCAAAATAAAATTCTTCATTTCTTCTTCTTTTCCTGATATGAACACACAAAAACAACAAGAACATGCACGTCTTTGGAAAAGACTACTTCATTTATGTTTCCAATAGTCAGTAGCAAAAAACCTTCATAGATTTACTATCAAAACAACCTACACCTATATTACTCCATCTCTTCATTTTCCTTGAAGTACCGTGTCCATATTCGAACATGTGTATCAGGTTATGACCCTTAAAGAACTCTCTAAATCATGAAAAGAAATTGAACATACCTATGTCAATCACATATCCGTATCACACACACACACAAGTCTAGGATACATAGATCTATACCAATGACAGAATACCATATACGATCATTCAAACTAAAGATAAATTCACATTGACAAGGAGACAGTCCAGAAGCAAATTAGTTAATACCAATATAATTCAAGCAATACAAACAACCGAATCGGCTCAAAGGAAACCAAACAACACAAAAAGGTATGTTATTGGACCAGAAAAATTCCAGCCATCGGCAACGAAAGTCAATAGGAAGATCAATACAATCAGAGCAAATGAGAATAAAAATACCAAAGGCACCATATTCTTCAAACTTGAATGACAATACAAAATCTTAAAGAGGGACTTAAGAGATGAAAAACAACCTTAAAGAGAAAATGTCCCAAAATCAATAGAATCAAATCAACATAACCCATCAATACAACAACACATCATTCTAAATATCCTCCACAACTACAATTTCAAGCAATCAAGAACAGAATTCGAATGGCAGGATAAATAACACGAACACGCATCATTTTCAAAATGGAAAACAACAAATCAAATTCATATGAATAAAACAAACAAACCCCACGTGAATAATGACCCATCTGAGGCCACCGCCGCAGTATGCTCACGGCCGCAAGCTATATCCAACCAGCGGGAATTTGCCCCCGCCGGGCACCCAAAAAGCTCGGGCGGTAGCTGTTTAGGGATCCTAAGGTGTTGCTCTTTCCCTCCTCTACCAGTCTGGCCGCTATGATTATATCCCCACACATAAATTGCACTCTTTGTTGGAATATTCACAGTGCGGGTCATTGTTTCACCCATAATTGCATCAATATCCATCCTGTTTACAAACAAATATAGATGCAAAAAATGAGAAAAGCACACAACATTTGTCTATGAAATGAAATTTCTATAAATTTAACAAAGAAAAGGAAACTAAAGAGTTCTTTTTTCAATTCAGCTTGATGCCGTTGCTTACTTTTGTTTGGTAGGTGGGAAAATGGAAGAAAGGAAAAAGAAAGGCAAGAAAATCCCAGACGAAAAGTCAAGTTCTTTTCAATTAATAAAGCAAATGTTGATGATAAATTATGCGATCGGTTAACGTGAAAATGGAGGAAAGGAGAGGAAAGGAAACGAAATGAGACTTTAAAAAGAAAGATTCTGACTTTTTTCAAGAATTAATTCACCTCATTTACAATTCGACAAAATTTTGATTGATTTCAAAAGAAAAGAGAAAACGAATTGAAGAAAACTTGAAGAACGCACCTCAGTTTTGAGAATGAAATTGGAATTGAAATCCTTCGATTAAATAGAAGAAAAGAATAGATTGAGATTTTATTACAACACACAAAAAAAAAAAGCAAAGACAAAGCTTATGTTGTGGATTAATAAGCGTAACCGGTGGTGTTCCAGGAACCTGGGAATCGGGTAGGATCTAACCAGGTTTGGAATTATGAATACCCGAATCTTCTAGACTAAAGTAACCGTCTACAAAATTATCTATACTTAACTACAAAATAAAAGTCTAAATTATGTTTTTTTTATATTAAGTGTTTAAAATATTTTTTTGTCGAAATAAGTGTTAAATTTTATTTTTGACTGAAATAGGTGCATAATATTTTATTTTGAGTAATTATTCTTTATACAAACGCTTGTGAATTTTTTTACACAAGCGTCTTAGTTTTAGTGGTTAAGGACTCCGTTTAGGGTTTAAAGTTTAGGGGTTTAAGTGTAGTAGTTTTGAATTTATGGGTTGTTGATAGAATTTTGAGTTTAGGGTTTATAGGTTAAAATCTAAATCCCTACCCATATTACCCTAAAACCTAAATTCTAACCATAAACCTTAAATTCTAAACCCATACACTAAAACCCCTAAACTAAAACCTCAAACCCTAAAATTAAGGCACTTGTGAAAACAAAAAGTTTTCACCGCCTGTTTATATGATAAGAATGCTTTCATTTTTGGCTTGTTTTAAAATTAACTGAGGCACTTACTTTAGCGTCTATTTCAACAAAAAGTAAAAAATTAAGCACTTATTTCAAAAAAAAAATACTTTAAGCACCTATTGTAAAAAGAGACATAATTTAAGCACATATTTTATTGTTAGGATAAACTACACTGCATACCATTCAACTATGGCGCCTGACTCAAAAATAACACTGAACTTTAAAAAAGTTCAAAACTAACACTGAACTTTAAAATGTAACTCAAAAATATCATTTTACCATTAACTCTTAACGCCTTTGTTAAGTCAAAGCGAAATTGCTTTGGTGCGACTATTTTGAAGCCTAATTTAGCCCAAAATGTCATCATTTTGCTAGAGGAAAAATATTAAAATCATGCCCTTACAAGGTTTTAAACCCTAAACCTCCAAATATAAAGGCCAAGTCTTAACGACTAAACCAACATAACATTGTATGATATTTTACCACAAATATTATATATCTCAAACTAGCTAAGATTAATTCAAATTATTTTATGAAATAAATAATACTATAAATAATATTAATATATAAAAATATAAATATTATATATATATATAAGAATATATTATTTTAAAACCCATAAAATATTCATAAAAAATAATATATTTATATCATCAATAATATATAAAACCATAAACCCTAAATTGTTAACCCACAAACCCCAACCCTCGAACTTAAACACTAACCTTAGAGTTTAGGATTTTTTATATATTAATTTTATGAATATATTGTGTTTTTTTTAAATAATATATCTTTATTTAAATTATATAAACTTATCCATTTAGTTCAACCGAATTACTTTATAAAAAAATAATACTATAAATAATTCTAATATATAAATAATAAAAAAATATATTATTTACACATATATCAATAAAAATACATTATTTAAAAAAACAAAAAATATTCATAAAAATAATATATGTATATTATAAATAATATATAAAAAACCATAAACCTCAAACCATAAAGTTTAGGGTTTAAATTTTTAGCTTTAAGTTTAAGGTTTAAGATTTAGGGTTTAGAGTTTTTATATATTATTTATAATATAAATATATTATTTTTATGAATATTTTGAATTTTTTAAAATAATAATTTATATTATAAATATTAGATAAAAAATAAAAACAATATACTTTTATTTATATATTTTGTTATATATAAAAATAATATATTTTATATATTAATATTATTTATACTATTATTTACTTCATAAAATAATTTGAATTAATCTCAATAGTTTGAGATATATAATATTTGTGCTAAAATAATATATAATATCATGTTGGTTTAGTGGTTAATGCTTAACTTTTTTTCCTAAAAGTCCAAGCTTAACGGAATCTTAAGAATTAATGACAGAGTGATATTTTCATGTCACATATTAAAGTTCAGTGTAGTTTTGAACTTTTTTAAAATTTAATGACACTTTTAAGTCAAAGACCATAGTTAAGTTGTATGTGGTGTAATTTACCTTATAGTTAAGCGAAATATCAATCACGTAATTCTTTTCGTCAGTACAAAAACTCTTCTAGACACATGATATTGTATATAAAAAAGAGTTTTCTTTTTCTTTTTGGGAAAATATAATTGTTGGTACCTAGCTTTAGCATTTAGGTACAATATGGTACAAGTTTTTTTTTTTTGGTACAATTAGATATCTAACTTTTTAATGGTGTAATTAAGTATCAACTTTTCAGTGATGGATTTAGGTTTCTATTTTTTTTTAGTTACAGATGTTTCAATTGATTGGTTCACCTTATAACTTTAATGTTGTTTACTTAAATGATGTTTTGTGTTGCAAATTCAAAAGTTATGTGTTAAGATTCTAAGTAAGAACACATGTAATTTTAAAAAAAGTTAGTCACCTAATTGCACCCAAAAAAAAATTAAATGTTGTGTACCCAATTGCATCCCAAAAAAAGATTAGATATCCAATTGCATCAAATAATAAAAGTTGGGTACCTAATTGCACCCAAAAAATTAGGAATCTAATTGTACCATTAAAAAAGTTAGGTACCAAATTGTATCATAAAAAAGCTAAATACAACTGCAAAATGAAATTAGATACCACGTAACACATCATTAGTATGTCTCTAATAAATAAACAATAAATAAAATATGAAGGTAATTTCCCACTCTTTTTCTAACAAACGATGATTTATTTCCCTTTCTCAAGTCTTAATAGAAAAAATCTCTTTCGTACCATAGCTTTCATAATTTCTCTGTTCTTTTCGGTGCTCCTATTTATATTATACACTAAAATTTAAGTTTAGAGTTTAAAATTAAAAGTTGTGGTTAGGATTTGAAGAATTTAAAGTAGCGTATATTTTTTAGGGTATAGACATAGGATTTAAGATTTAAAATTTAAATTCAAAGTTTAAAATTTAATTTTTTAATATTTTTTAATATTAGAGCATAAAAAAATACCGAAAAAGTGACATCCATCTCTCAAAGTGCCTTCATAGTTCATACACGGGTTTCAATCCATTATAGTCAACTATTCTTTACTAAACCGTCTATTACCGATACAAAATCATTAACTCCTATATTGTATATTAATAACGTGTGGCGAGCATAAACAACTTTCCCAACCAAAAGAATCAGTTACAATATTTGACCCCAAACATGTAATTTTGTATCCAAATCGAAAAGCAGTGTTTAGCCACGATGATGGTAGACGTATGAATGCAATACTCTAACTCAAATTAGAAGTTAAACCGGTTTAAAAAGTGTTATCGAACAAACATTCAATCATCTAAGAGACAACTTAAATTACACAACCAAACATGCTTTCAAAAAATCAGAATAAATTAAAACTTTTAAACTATTATATAGATCCAGCTTCAACCTTAGTACATGTACAATCAATTATACATATACTATGCAATACGCTTCAACCACTAATTCATAACATACCCTTATATTTTATATACTTCAGTTTACAAAGCTTATTAAGACTCTACTTCATTCTCATAAGACTTTCTTCCATCCTAAACTTCATTGATTTTAAACCAATTTCTAACTTTCTATTCTTCTTAACCATTTAAAGCCTATAGATCATTACTATATTTTTGGCATGAATTTCTTTCTTTCTTTCTTTTTTTAAAGATACATATTTGATTCACCAAGAACCATATAACTTGAGTTTTCATTTTATGTCTTCCATACTTCATATAATAATTCATATTTTTAACTTGAAAAACAATCTCTTAATTAAGGTTACAAAACAGTCCACTATGGTTACAAAACAGTCCCATTTTCAATTGCAAAACAGTCCTTTAATTAAGGTTACAAAACAACCCACTCTGATTACAAAATAGTCCCATTTTCAATTGTAAAACAGTCATGTTGAGTGTGTAAAAGTTCTATATTTTACCCCATATTTAACTCATATTTCTGCTGCATTCAAGCATAACTCATTGCATTTAGGATAGATTTCAGTCATACATCACAATTATATTAAATGACACAGTTTCTACTGAAATTGGTTGCTTTTGCAGGTAGCTGCTGTAGCAGATGAAAGGCAGTGGAGAAGCAGAGCTAGAACACTGGACTGCAGCTGAGAAGAAGGATGCTGCCATGGCCGCTGCTGTGGCAGCTAAGGACGACAACAATGGTGAAGGGAAGAAGTGAAGTGGAGCTCGACAGAAAGAGGAAATTAAGCCGGTATGTTGTGAAGCACTCTTATATTTTTCTGAGCCCTAGATCATAATGAAGGCCAAGTCCAAAGTTCAAGGAAGAAACTCCAAGCAAGAAGGAAGGACGAATTAAAGACATATACTCTGAAGATTTAGTCTTTAATAGAGTTGTACTTTAATTTAAACGTGTATTCTTGCCATATTAGAAAACTTGAACCCAAGGCCAATATAAAGGCATGTAATTCAACCTAGGGAAGAATATCTTATTCTCTAGCCGTCTTCCCCTAAACCCTAGTCATTTTCCCCCTTCTCATCATGTTCTAAACTTCCCCTAGGGCCAAGGGTTAATTCTGTAAAGTAGTTGCAAAGATTGCATTGTTTTAGGATTTTTCTGTTCAATAAAATAGACTTCAAGTTTGCTTATTCTGGTTTTCAACATCTTGCAAGAGTATCGGGAGAGCATTGTGAGATTACACATTTACTTAATATCGGGAGAGTTAAGTATACAAAAGAAATAAGTACGGGTTCTCCAGTTTATGGTTGAACTATCTCGGACCTAGGGATAGGACGAGGTTAAGTGGCTAAGGAAGAATTCAACAACATCGGTGTTCATCCTTCGATTCACGCCGGGAGGTATCATCAAAGACGTATTCATCGACAGACTTGGACCTAGGGATAGGCCAAGGCATAGCAGGGATTCTTGCCGAGCTTGAAGTACTGAGTTGTGTCTTCACTGCCGCGACAACAACAGATCGCTGCCGCAGCAGGTGCTGCCGTGACAGGCACTACGACAGAACAAAGAAGTCTTAGACAGTGCAAACACCTGCACTACGGAACAAATCAATACCGACCTACTCTTTATTCTGAATATTTTCATCCTTTATTTTCAGTCTTCTTTATTATTTCGTGACAAACAATTAAACTCTTTCTTTTTCCTCTTCTGTAGCAATCCAAGGTTAAAGCTATTAGCCCAGTCCCTATGGAGACGATATCCGATACTTACGTATCACTTTACTACTTGCGTCGTGTACACTTGCACTACATTGCGATAGACACTTTTACACGCAACAAGTCATTTAATTAAGGTTACAAAAGAACCCACTTTGGTTACAAAAAATCCCTTAATTAAGGTTACAAAACAGCTCACTCTAGTTACAAAACAATCCCATTTTCAATTGTAAAACAATTAGACCTGGAAAACTTGACCCGAGACCCGAAACCCGAACCGAATTATCCGAACCGAAACCCGATTTTGACCCGAACATGATGATTCGAAGTTGACCCGAAACCCGAACCGAACCGAATCGAACCGAACCGAACCGAAAATTTTTGTTGAACCGAAATGGACCCGAACCGAAATAGACCCGAACCGAATAGACCCGAACCGAATGGACCCGAACCGAATGCTACCCGAACCGAAAGCTGAACCGAAAGTTGAACCGAATATCGACCCGATTTTAACCCGATTTTGACCCGATTTTAACCCGAATATCTATTGTTAACAATATAATAAATAATAAAATGAAGTATAGAAATTTGAGATCTTGGTGACCAATTTTATAATTTCATCATAAAATTGAAATTGTAGACTAAATTGACAATTTGGAAGTGGAGAAATTTGAGAGTCCAATGATCAAATTTGTAATTATATCATATAAATAAATAGGGGTCAATTTTGGCTAAAAATTAAATCTTTGAAATTAAAATGAACGAAAATATAAATATATTAAATTAATAGACTAAATTACAAAGATTAGTCAATTTCAACTAAAAGTAAATTTTTAGAGACTAAATATCACTACGGGGAGGGGATTTGTATATCCGAAGTCTAAACCGTGGGAATACTTGTGACTAAATTAAATTAAACTAAAACATAAAGTTGACTAAAATGTAACATTTTAAATGCAACATGACCTAAAAAGTAATTAATCTCTAGCTTAAAAAATTGGTGGCTTATTTCCCTCCAAAATTTTGTCTTTTCTCTCTCTATTTTTTCCAATTGTCTTTTTCTTTTTTTTTTTTCAATCTAGCTTAAAAAATTGGTGGCTTATTTCCCTCCAAAATTTTGTTTTTTCCCTCTCTATTTTTACCAATTGTCTTTCTATTTTTCTTGATTTAATTGAGTTTCAATTTAAATTAATTTAACTGAAATTTTACATTTAGTTTTAAAATTATTTTAATTATGTTCGTGATTTATGCTTTTAGATTTTAGTTAATTCAATTAGATCCTAGGTTTAATAAATTAATTCATTTCAGACATTATTATTATTATTATTATTATTATTATTATTATTATTATTATAAACTTTGATTCAATATAATTATACAAAAAAAAATTATATGGATACATGAAGCTTTGATTTAAATATTTAATCAAATTCAAATGCATAGATTGACGAGTTGAATTAGAATTAATCTCATACATCAATAACTCTAAACCCTAAACCATAAATACTAAACCTCAAACCTTTAACCCAACTCAAATTAAATTGATCCGAAAATTTAAATGTTGACCGGACCCGAAATTGACCCGATTTTAACCCGAACCGAAAGCGACCCGAACGACCCGATTTTGACCCGAACCGAAAGCGACCGATCCGATATTGACCCGACCCGAAAACAACCGATCCGATTTTGACCCGATCCAAGACCCGAACCGAATCCGACTCATCACAGACCCGAATTAGACCCGAACCCGAACCGAACCGACCCGAACCAAATCTAAACCGATTCTAGATAGACCCGAAATGACCCGAACCGAACCGAAACGACCCGAACCGAACCTGAACCGAATGTCCCGATTGCCACATCTAAAAACAATCCCTTAATTAAAGTTACAAAACAGTTCAGTTTGGTTGCAAAATAGTCTCATTTTCAATTGCAAAATAGTTCCTTAAATAAGTTTACAACACAGTCCACTCTTGTTACAAATCAGTCCCATTTTCAATTGCAAAATAGTCGCTTAACTAAGGTTACAAAACAATCCACTCTGGTTACAAAATAGTCTCATTTTCAATTGCAAAAAGTCCAATTTTCAATTGCAAAACAATCCCTTAATTAAGGTTACAAAACAGTTTACTTTGGTTACAAAATAGTCTTATTTTCAATCGTAAAATAGTCCCTTAAGTAAGGTTACAAAACAATCCTCTCTGATTACAAAATAGTCTTATTTTCAATTGCAAAAAAGTCCCTTAATTAAGGTTACAAAACAGTCCACTCTGGTTACAAAATAGTCTCATTTCAATTGCAAAACAGTCTCATTTTCAATGTCTCTAAGTACTTCAAAACAACATATGACTTCCAATAATTGTAGGATCCATTCAATACATCCCTAAACTTAAATTCCCAGTATCATTTAACACTATTTCTCATAATCAACATCAAGATTTCATGCTTTAAACAACATTAGTCCATTATGAAAATTATTGAAACACCATTGTATTCACCAACGACTCACCGTATACTTAAGTCTCCCTTGCATTTTTAGATCTAAAATTTCGAATTCAATTCCAATTTAAGCTTTCTTTGCTCTTGCATTTCATTCAAAAACAACATATAAATTTCTAAATCAAAACTATGAATTTAAGCTTAACCTATTAGTCAAAAAAAAAAAAAAACTTACCATCCATTGTTGAAATCACTTAAATAATAGGCCTTTCTTTTTTTCATTTCCCACTGAATTCCTAATGCTCTACATGAATTCATCTCAACAATTTCTCTCCTTCTTCAATGGAGTAATCGTCCAAGTAAGGAAACCCAAGGAGGAAGACAATATCATAAGAGAAAAATGTCTCTCTTTTCCCCCTCCACTTGGCCGTCCACTTCTAAAAAAATTTCCATATGTGAAATAGCTTTGCCACATGTGTTCCAGTAACACTTAGTGGTCTAGATACACATGCAACTTTATTGTTTTACCCTTGCTCCAATTTGATCCCTTGCTCTCAACTTTAAACTTCTTTCATTTCGGTCATTTAAGACTAATTTCACATCTTTTATAATTTCATTCTTACATCTTACAATTCAATCCTTAATAATTTAAGTCATACACTAATTTAACTTCTTAATGCTCATATATGCTCCTTTATAGTCCTTGAAATATAATCACTTTACTCATTAGATAATTGATCTTTAGCTCAATTAGCTCTTTTACCTTCAATTTCATTGACTTACTTATTTAATTGACTCCAATTGAATCTTTAGTAATTCAAAGATAACATTGTCAAGCATGTGATCACTTTGTAAAACTCCTAGCCCGGTTTTAGGGGTTTTACAAGGAACGATGAGAAATGAGCCTTTTGTTAGAAAAATGGCGTTAATCCAAGAATAAATAATAAGATAAAATATTATTATTTAAACGAACAGTACAAAATTACTGACGATACAAAAATATGTAAATAAAACCGATCTGAAACGAAAAAACCAAAGGAAACGTGTTGAGGCCTGCACGAACGCAGTTTTCTTAAGACATATTTGCCTACTTCTATGGTGCTTGAGAAACATCGGACGTCTATCTCCCAAGATACAAAAAAATAATGAGAACAACAGTAGCACGTCTGTAGTGATCAATGAACCGTAACCTCGTCTTCTCCTATCACCAAAAATCACTTGTAAAATCCATAGAGTAAAACAATAAAAAATTTCTATGGTTTTTGTGTTGTGTAAAACCTAAAAGGTTTACCCCCTATTTATAGGAGTGTCATGAGGGTATAAGTGAAAATTTGACCTAATGGAGCATTTAATATTGATAATTAATTGATTCTTCTATAGAGCAATTTCCAAAATTACTATATGAATTAAAGGTAACTTTCAATATTTACCCTTTTAATTCCAAGATAAAATTTGGCAAATATATGCTCTTATTTGAGTAAAAATTCATTTCAAATTTTGTAACACCCCTTACCAGGTCTAGAAGTTTAACCGATTAAGGAGTGTTATAGAACCACACTTGCAACACCCTCAATCTTAGCCCAGAAATAATTAAATCAATTGACTAGGAAATTGATTTAATTGAACTTAGAAAAATCCCTAATTAAATAAACAAGGACCTAATTGAATAAATTTGAAAAGTTAGGATTAAATTCGAGGTGACTTAACCAAATAAGCTAGTAAATAATCCAATTTCATGATAAAATATACAATTCCATGGGCTGCCCTTAGTCAGATTAAAATAAAAGGCTAAATGGGGGCAAATGAGTCAAAGTACATTCCGACAATAGCTACAAACTATTGTGAGTTGTCATCCTTCTCAATTTTCTCTTCACTAGCCGATTAGAGAGAGAGAGAGAGAGAGAGAGAGAGAGAGAGAGAGAGAGAGAGAAGTAAGAGAGAAAATTTTCTTAGGAGAAAAAGCTTGCATGTTAGAGATATCTCCATTGAATTCAAGCTAGGAAGTAAAGTAAGTAATTTCTATACACTAACTAACCAAAATCATGCTTAATTCTATGTTTAATTGATTGAATGTTATGTTTTGATTTAAATGCTTGCTGATTTTGATGAATTTGTGGTTGAAATGGTTAATTAATAAGTTAGGATAGAAACTAGTCACGTAGAAATGTAAAAACTACCTTAGGGATTGTTTAGAGTAAATTGAAAATTCTAAGGACTGAATTGTTGTAGATAGATACTGGAAATGCTAAGTAAAAACAGGGGAAATGATGGAATAAGTATTAGATAACTTGTATTGGTTAATTAGAGGCAAAAAGGAATGTTTAAAGTGGCTAAATGTATTATAGGTACATTGTGGACTAATATGAAAGTTTAGTTAATTAAGGTACTAAATTGATTAAATTAAGGACCATACTGGACTTAGAATTACTATAGAAAAACAAAGGATTAGTTTAGGATATCAACTGGTCATGTTATGATAGGATTAAAAGGGATTAGAATGCTTGAATTGGAACCTTGAGTAAACTGCCCAAAAAGTCTTGTTCTAGGCAGCCACTTTAAAATTTCATCAAAAATAGTACAAGACGAATTTTAAGCTGAAAAATTGATATGTGTTAGTTTGATACTTCTAGTTTAATTGAGAGAAAACAAGGATGAATTTAAATTAGTGAGCTGAAAGATATAAATGAAAGTATCTGGACCGTGCAAACTGTCCAAAACTACAAATGGCCTATGTTTAAACAATAAACTGTATTTGTGAAACCAAAAATGATTTTGATAAAACACCTAAACTCATGAACTAATTTGCAAAACAATAAATTTTTAAGTACTCTTCAAAGTCTCACTATTGACAAGTCTTTTTGAACCGAACTATACTTCAAGACAAAATTCTCTTAAATGTTCAAAATCCACTAAGTCTTTTTATGTATTTTAAGCTAAACTTCAGCAAAACGCCCAGGCGTATCAATACCCTTAGGTGTATCGATACGGTTTTTAGTCACTAGAATTCTATTAGACCACAGCGTACCGATACGGTATTACCCCATATCGATACGATATTCATCTGGGCAAGACTTTAAAGGATACCGTACCGATACGCTTTGCAACCGTATCGATACGATTTGCTTATCTTTGCAAAATCTTTGCATTTAATTTTCGACCGTTGGCTTGTCAGTTAGTTGGTATCCCAAAATTTAAATGATCGTTATACCGTACCGATACGCTAAGTACCCGTATCGATACGCTCTTTATTAAAACCAAAGTTGGGATTCCAATGAGCAAATTCAGTATCGATATGCCCCTTAAAAACCGTACTAGTATGCCTTCTAAGCGTATCAATACGCGATGTTTTCAGTCACAACTCTTTTCTCTTTGATACAAGTACCAATACGCACCCTAGCCGTACCGATACGGTAGGTAGCAGAGCTGCATTTATTGCGGGAGATTGCATCTCAACGACTCTATTGATGATCCCAACTGCGTAAACGGCTAGAATTCAATACAAGGGTATAAAAACAAGTCTCAATTGAAGAAGCAACAACTATTGAACGTACAAGCAACATCAAAGCACTCAAATCCAAACTTTGCACCTTTAGAGTCAAATTCTTGTACCCAACTCTTATATTCTCTTTGTAGTCTTTTATTGTGAGCTTGAGGAGTGTGAAATTTTAATTGGGTAAACATACATCCTTTGAGAGGAGTTTTTAGAGTTTACCAAATACTTCTCTTGTAAAAGTGAATGGATTAAGCTTTGTGTAGAAAGCTTAATCAAATTGTATGGTTCCCTCCTTATCCAAGAAAAGGGGAAGAATTCAAGTAGTGAATTGGTTGAAAATCCTTAGTGGGAACTAAGGTAGTGGATGTAGAGTTCGTTTGGAGAACTTGAACCACTCTAATTGCTTTGTGTCACAATTTTATTTTTCCATATTTTCACCCACCAAAATTTTTATCGCCAATTCACCCCCATCTTGGCCATTTGCAATTGTGTGATCAACTCAACAATTGGTATCAGAGCTACACTCATTGGAAGGATTACAACCCTCTTGAGTCGATTCTAGGAGAGTTTGATCAACAACTTGTCAAGCAATGACATCCACCTCAATTTCCAACCTCTACGAGTCAGAATCTACCACCAAGCCACCATTCTTCAATGGGGATAACTACCCATATTGGAAGAATATGATGAGGCTCTTCATCAAGTCTACCGACTACATGGTGTGGGATGTGGTTGAAGAAGGTCCATTCATACCGATGAAGAGAGAAGGTGAAGGAAGACTTGTTCCAAAGGTCAAGGCCGAAATGACCGAAGATGATCAAAGAAGGATGCAAGTAAATGATAAAGCTCTTCATGTCATCTCTTGTGCACTTGGTCCGGATATCTACTCCTAGGTGTCTTCGATCGAGAATGCTAAGGAAGTTTGGGATACCCTCAAGACAACATATGAGGGAACTAGTGACGTCAAGGAAACAAAAATGGGGCTACTAAATCTAAGCTGCGAAAATTTCAAAATGGATCTCAGTGAGAGTGTTTCCAAGATGTTTGATCGATTCTCGGTCATTGTCAATGGGTTGAAGAGTTTCGGTGAGATCATCCCCGAAGACAAGCTAGTGAGGAAATTGTTGTACTCTCTTCCGGAATCATGGGATAGCAAGAGAATGACTATTATTGAAGCTCGAGATTTGAAGACTCTCAAGCTAGATGCTCTTGTTGGATCTCTACTCACCCATGAGATCATGAAGAAGGGAAGAGAAGAAGAAAAGAAAATGGAGGAGAAGAAGGTGTAGAAGAAAGATGTTGAGAAGAAGAAGATTGGAATCGCTCTTAAAGCTTCATACCATGAAAGCGATTCTAGCGAAGATGAAGATGAGGAGATGGCCATGTTGTCCAAACGATTCACTCACTTTATGAAGTCCAACCATTGGAGAAAGTTCATTAGAGAAGGAGACTTCAAGAGCAAGAGTAAAGAAGAGGAGAATGACCAAATCATTTGCTATGAGTGTAAAAAATCCAGCCATATCCGTTCTGAATGTCCTCAATTGAAGAAGAAGAGCTTTGGGAAGAAGAACAAGCTCAAAGCTCAAGTAGCAACTTGGAGTGACGAGGAGTCATCCGAAATGGAGGAGAAAGTGGCTAATCTTTGTCTCATGGCCATTGATGATGAACCAAAGGTAAACCTTAACTCATCTAATTTTGATTTTACCTTTGATGAACTTCAAGATGCTTACGATGAATTGCAAGAGGTTTATGATGAGTTAGTTGTAAAATATAAGGAGTCTATTTTGAGAAATGTTGAGTGTATAAAAGTTCTATATTTTACCCCTCATTTACCCATATTTCTGTTGCATTCAAGCATATTTTATTGCATTTAGGATAGATTTCTGCATATACATCACAATTAGATAAAATGCACAGTTGCTACTGATTTTGGTCACTTTTGTAGGTATCTGCTGCGGCAGACTCAGGGCAGCAAAGGAGTAGAGCTGGATCACAGAACTGAAGTCGAGGAGCAAACGCTACCGTGGCCACTGCCATGGCAACCATGACGACAGAAGGGTGAAGTGGAGCTCGATAGATAGAGGATATCAAGTCGGTCTGTCGTGGACCACTCTTATATTTTTCTGAGTCCTGAGGCAGAATGAAGGCCAAGCCCAAAGTCCAAGGAAGAAACCCAAAGCAAGAAAAGAGGACGAATTAAAGACATCTACTCAGAAGATTTAATCTTTAATAGAGTTGTACTTTAGTTTAAACTTGTATTCTTGCCTTATTAGAAAACTTGGACCCAAGGCCTATATAAAGGCATGTAATTCGACCTAGGGAAGGATATCTCATTCCTAGCCATCTTCCCCAAACCCTTGTCATTTTCCCCTCTTCACCATGTTCTAAATTCCCCATAGGGCTAAGGGTTGATTCTGTAAAGTAGTTGCAAGGATTGTACTGTTTTAGGAATTTTCTGTTCAAGCAATAAATCTTCAAGTTTATTTATTCTGGTTTTCATGTCTCGCAAAAGTATCGGGAGAGCATTGTGAGGGTATCCATTTGTTTGATATCGGGAGAGTCAAGCATACGAACGAAATAAATACGTATTTTCCAGTTTATGGTTAAACCATCTCGGCTTAGGGATAAGTACGAGGTTAAGTGGCTAAGGAAGAATTCAACAACATTGGTGTTCAGCCTTCGATTTACGCTGGGAGGTATCATCTAAGAAGTGTTCATCAACAGAACTTGGGCCTAGGGATAGGACAAGTCATAGCAGGGATTCTTGTCAGGCTTGAAGTACATAGTTGTGTGATCGCTGCCGCGACATCAACAGACTTCTGCCACGACAGGTGTTGCCGCGACAGGGACGATGACAGAACAGAAGTTTCAATTCAATGCAACACCTGCACTACTGAGCAAATCAATACCGGCCTATTTCTTAAACCTGATTATTTACTCTTTTATTTTAGTTGTTTATCAAGATTACTTTAAAATCATTTTAAACTCTTATTCTCTCTTGTGCAGCAATTCTAGGATAAAGTTATTTCCAGTCCCTGTGGAGACGATATCTGATACTCCAAGTATCACTTTGCTACTTGCGTTGTGTACACTTGCACTATTTGCGATAGTACTTTTGACACGCAACAAGAAACAAGAAAAACATTTCCGATTTAAAAACTCAAAATGAATCTATTTCAAAAACTAACTCGGAATTGGAAAAGAAGGTTTTGTACTTAGTAAATCTTTCAAATGATCTTACAAAGAAAAACTTTTATCTTGAAAAACTTCTTTATGATTTTGAAGATTATCACACAAAGGAAGTGGATAATCTTAAAACATCTATTGCTATTGGGAAAAACCATTTTGAAAAAGAAAAGTCTTTTAAATCCCAATAAGTAAAAAAGAAAAACTTTTGTTCCTAAACAAAGAAATTTTCCTAAGCAATCTAGAGGTCAAAGGATTAGGAGTGTTTTGGTTCCTAAGGAACTCATTATTTCTAATAACATAAATGCTATTGCTTCTTGGATCCCTAAGGGAACCAAGGTTTTGAGGGCTAACACACATGAACCCAAAATGATTTGGGTACAAAAAATCAAGGCCTAATTTCTTTGTTTGTAGGGGGAGCACTGCTACAAGATCAAAGCTTCAAGCCAAAACTCATGGTACCTTGATAGTGGATGCTCAAGACATATGACCAGTGACAAGAGTAGATTCATGGAACTAAAGCCTAAGAGTGGTGGAGTGGTAACTTTCGGTACAACTCCAAAGGCCACATTGAAGGAATAGGCTCCATTGGTAATCACTCTTCTATTTTTATTGAAAATGTTTTATATGTCAACAGTCTTAAACACAACTTATTGAGCATTAGTCAATTATGTGATAAGGGTTTTAATATTTTATTTGATAAAAGTGGTTGCAAAATTGTGAAGATTAAAACAAATCAATTGATGCTCATAGGACATAGAATAGGCAATTTTTACATGGTGCATTTAGATGACATTCATACATGTTTAGTTGCACATGATGAACATGACTCATGGCTTTGGCATAAAAAATTAGGACATGCTAGCATGAGTGTTTTAGAAAAATTGATTTCCCTTAATCTAGTTAGAGGTTTACCCAAACTTAAGTTCTCTAATGATAACATTTGTGATGCATGTTCTAAGGGTAAGCAACATAGAACTTCATTTAAATCCATTAATGATGTCTCTACTAGTAGATGTTTACAATTGATTTATATGGATCTTTTTAGGCCTATTAGAACTATGAGCTTGAGTGGTAAATCATATGCCTTTGTACTTGTTGATGACTATTCTAGGTTTACTTGGGTTCTATTCTTAAGTACAAAAGACGAGGCTTTAGAAAAATTCATCACATTTTCTAAAATAACTCAAAATGATCTTGAACTTAAAATTTCTCACATTAGAAGTGATCATGGAACCGAATTTCAAAATCTAGGTTTTGAAGAGTTGTTAAATGAAAATGGGATTAGCCATAATTTTTCCGCTCCTCGCACTCCTCAACAAAATGAGGTAGTTGAGAGGAAAAATCGAACTTTAGAAGAAATGGCTAGAACCATGCTTTGTGAAAATAATTTACCTAAATACTTTTGGGCGAAATCCATGTAACCACTTTGTCCCGTTCTGGCCGAATGACCGGTCCGAGTAGGCCACACGGGGAAAACCGAAGCGAAACCCGTTAAGGTTCCCCCTCAGTTATCAACCCTAATTTTTTTCTTTTAACTTATCTTTTCTAAAGGCTCATTCAAGTCCTATGTGATCATAACATCGGAATAAAATGCGAAAGACAAACATTCGAACCCAAAACAACATTTAAACAACCCAATTTTAATCCATTAAACAAGCCATTTCGAAACACCCTTAAGGCGTATCGAAACGCCTTGACCAAGTCAACTGCCCCAAAGCCCATACGAAAGGGTCGTATCGGAACGGAGGTCAACCGTTCCGAAACGCCCTCAACGGTCAACTTCTCGTGGTCAACGAGATTTTGACCGTTTCGAAACCCTTAGACCCGTTTCGAAACGTTTTCATCTCGTCATTTTCTCAGAATTCCAGTAGCCAAAATGTTTCGATACCCGTTCCGAAACAGGGGATTCACAGGCCAAACCGTATCGAAACGCGTTCCGATACGGGGTCCCTGAAGCCTTACCCATTCCGAAACGGCCCAGCTCGTTTCGAAACGCGGGTTGTCTGCAACCCTTGAAAACCAGACTTAGGCGTTTTGCAACAAGTCTAAAGGTCCCCCAACGACCCTAAAAGACACTTAACACAAACATACATGAACTAGAGGCATGAGTCCTAAGGCAAGACTTGCTTAAACACACAAGGCATAAGATGAGACTTCTCTAGACTCATTCAAAATACACACATCAATCTACCACCAAGAATTAGCATACGAGGCACTGAATCTAACAAGGACCATACA
Organism: Hibiscus tridactylites; assembly: GCA_958450335.1. Classification (NCBI taxonomy): domain Eukaryota; kingdom Viridiplantae; phylum Streptophyta; class Magnoliopsida; order Malvales; family Malvaceae; genus Hibiscus; species Hibiscus tridactylites. The sequence continues at coordinate 55,759,862 of OY288287.1, read as the reverse complement.
AGTCAAGGATTTCATGCAATTCCATAATGATGGCATGCTAGCAATCACAAGGCATCCTACACAAGACAACCAAACATAGAGCATGCATAGGCCAAGATCATGCACACATAGGCACATACAATTAAGCAACAAGTCAAGCATGACCCTCAATCCATGAAACAAAAGCATACACATCCATAATTTCAACATGCTTCAGTTAACATAAATCACCTAAGGAGTTTGACACCAACTCCTACAATTCTATACCCTATTGTTTAGGCATTATTACAAAACACAAATCATACTTGTGCTAGCTCGAGAACTCCAAAGCTTTTCCCTTGCCCGCTTGCCTCCCGAACTCTAACGATCTGCATGTTGGAAACAAAGGAGAGCGTAAGCTACTAGCTTAGCGAGAGAAGCTCTACAGATCCACAACATGCAGTTTCAAAATACTTTTCATATGCAAGTAAAACAATGGATGCACGAATGACTATCTAAATAAATCATGGTTTGCACAAGCACAACCAACATACACACACGGTGGGACTACACGTCACCGTTTTGACTAGTAGATTTCCAACGGGACTACACATCAAAGTACTTTCCTACTAGTCACTACCGGTGGGACTACACATCACCGTAGTTTAGACTACCATCACGTGAGGCACGACTTCCACTCGACTACACATCAACAACTTAAAATATACATGATAATCATAACACATAATCATTCATCCTATAACAACAACATAGGAGTAGAGAAGCTTACACACGGGTTTAGGTGAACCCTCGAGGTCCCACCCAAACCCCAAAAGTCCATATTGTGCTCAATTCAAAGATTAGCAAATCTACTCACCGTTGTTACCCAAGTGAAAACCGAAGACCAAGCTCAAGACTCCGAACTCTTCGGATTCGTTCCCGAAGCTTCACCAACCAAGTTCCTTGTCTGTAAACAACCAAACACACTCCATTAATCACCAAAACAACCATAAACCACTGATGTATCCCATGACACCAATTTAGCATCAAACCAAGCCGAAAACACCCATAAAACTCTTATTTTCGAGCAGCCCTTAAGCACACTCTAAAACCGATGATTCCCACCCTTAAATTACTCCTTTCAGCCCCCAAAACAACCCTTACATATAGTCTATCCATCAGCCCTCATATTTCCCCAATAAACACCCCCATAACCCAAATTAAAACCTCCCAAAAACCTCCCCAAAACCCAAATCCGGGAAATTTAGCAAAACTCTTTAAAAATCGTACAAGTTGGACCATATGCTTCATAAACAACATCTCTAACATTAATCAATTAAAATCTTTAGCTAAGAGCAATAAAGGTACCATTTTTAATAAAAAACTCTAAAACTCATATTCCAAAAACATGGGTAAAAATGAAAAATAGTGGTACTTCCAAAGAGAGGAAGATGAGAGCAAGTAAAATACGACCTTACCTTTGTAAAAGCTCCAACAATAAGCAAGGTATGAAATGGAATAGTATCAAGGGGAAGGGGGCTCCTTTTGACGTCAAAAAAAGAAAATGGTGGGAGGAAGTAGAGTAGCCAAGGCATTTTTTATGTTTGTTTAAAATTGGGGAGCTAAAGACCAAAGTACCCTTAATGTATTAAAGAAATCACAATAGGGGACACCCTTGGCTATTTGGGCTTGTTTTGAAAATGGTCCAACTGAACTTATTCTTTTTTTAAAACTCGAGACCTAATACATTATTTTATTATTAAAAATTTAGAACCGAAACCCGAACCATTATTTAATTATTATTTTCATCCGACCCCTGAACCCGGGTGTTACAAGCCACAAATACCTCTTGCTACATTATAAATCGTGTAATGATTAGACCAATTTTGAAGAAAACACCATACGAGATCCTAAAATCTAAAAAGCCTAACATTAGCTATTTTCATCCATTTGGTTGCAAGTGTTTTGTTTTGAATAATGGAGAAGACAACTTAGGTAAATTTGATGCTAAAGGTGATGAATCTATTTTCTTGGGGTATTCTTTAAACTCTAAAGCCTATCGTGTATTTAATAAAAGAACTTTAATAGTAAAAGAGTCTATACATGTTGTTTTCGATGATAACCTCCATCTGAGGAAGGAATCTTCTAATGATGATGATATATGGATTCTTGATACCATTGATGGAGGACAAACGTCAAAGGTAGATGAGACTCCAACTAAAGATGAAGATGCACAAGATTCACCTCTTGAAGCCTTGAAGGATTTGGCTCTTGAGGAAAATGAGGTATCTTACCCAAGGGAGTTCAACTATGTCAAAGGTGGTGAAATCTTGGGTGATCCATCCAAGGGGGTAACTACTAGATCCTCTCTCAAATTAAAGAACCATGTTGCATTTCTTTCATACATTGAGCCTAAAAATATCAAAGAACCATTAAAATATGATTTTTGGATTTGGGCCATGCAAGAGGAATTAAATCAATTCGAGAGAAGCAAAGTTTGGACATTAGTTGAAAGACCTGGTAATCAATCTACTATAGGAACTAAATGGGTCTTTAGGAATAAACTAGATGAAAATGGTAATATAGTGAGAAACAAGGCTAGGCTTGGTTCTCAAGGCTATACCCAAGAAGAGGGAATTGATTTTGATTAAACATATGCACCCGTAGCAGGATGGAAGCCATTAGGATGCTTTTGAAATTTGCATGTTACAAAAATTTCAAGCTTTTTCAAATGGACGTGAAAAGTGCTTTTCTAAACGGTTTTATAAATGAAGAAGTGTATGTTGAACAACCATCGGGTTTTGAGGATTCAAAATTTCCAAATCATGTGTTCAAAATAACTAAAGCTCTTTATGGTTTAAAACAAGCTCCTAGAGCTTGGTATGAAAGACTTTCAAACTTTTTAATTCAAAAGGGTTTTGAAAAAGGTAAGGTGGGCACTACACTTTTCATAAAAAGATATAATAATGACATCTTAGTAGTACAAATATATGTTGATGATATCATTTTTTGTTCTACTAATGAATGCTATTGCAAAGAATTTTCTAAGCTAATGCAAGGTAAGTTCGAGATGAGCATGATGGGGGAGCTCTCATTCTTTTTGGGACTCCAAATCAAACAAAGGAAAGATGGCACCTTCATAAATCAAGCTATGTACGTGAACGATATGCTCAAAAAATTCGGCTTGGAGAATTCAAAGCCTCAAGCCACACCTATGAGCTCTTCCGTAAAGCTTGACAGAGATGAAGGAGGTAAGTGTATTGATTCTAAGCTTTATAGATCCATGATAGGTTCTTTGCTTTATCTTACCGCAAGTAGACCGGATATCATGTTTAGTGTTTGCTTGTGTGCTAGGTTTCAAGCTAGTCCTAGAGAATCACACTTAGTTTCCATTAAGAGAATTTTTAGACACCTTAGAGATACACCTAACTTAGGCCTTTGGTATCCTAAAGATTCCTCTTTTAGCCTTCATGCTTATTCAAATGCGGATTATGGGGGTGTAAGATAGATAGGAAAAGTACCTCCGGGACATGCCAATTTTTAGGTAGTATGCTCGTATCTTGGTTCTCTAAGAAAAAAATAGCGTAGCCTTATCTACCACCGAAGTGGAGTACATATCCTTATAGAGTTGTTGTGCTCAAGTCCTTTAGATGAAACAACAACTCTTAGATTATGATGTTGAAGTAGAAACTATACCCTTTAAGTGTGGCAACACTAGTGCCATTTGTCTCACTAAGAATCCCATCCAATACTCTAGGACCAAACACATAGAAATTAGAGATCATTTCATTAGAGACCATGTAACACCCCTTACCCGATTTAGGAGCAGAGAGTGTTACCAAACTAAGCATAACCGAATAGGTCAAAATTTCAAGGAAATTTAAAACCTTTTTTTATATCCCCTCTAATCTAGTTGAATCATTTGATATACCTAATAGCTTATATTAATTTGCAAGGACACCTTTCATTTGCATATTATAAATTTAACTACTGCGATTACCTATTTCATCGTGTTCATATTAACTTATTTAATTATTACATGTTTAGGCTACTTATACTTAATGCATATTTCGAACTTGCAAGGTTAAACTTATTCATTATTCCATTCAAGTCATTAACCTTTAGGGTTCCTAATGGTACTAAGTACTAACTTGCCAAACCAATTATATAGCACAATTTTTATTCATGTGACCTATACGTCCAATCGAATTACCATTCTAATCACATATCATTCGAAAGCCACTAAGAAACTAAATCCATGTCTAGACATTATCTAGTATAAAGTCAGTTATGACATTATTTTCATATACCAAACCAAAACATGCATACATAACCTTTTGGCTTACTATATTTATATCCAAATCTTAACCATTTAATCCCATGCATTTAAGCAATCATTTCTAACTAAGTTAATCCAAATCATACAAGATCTATCTAAGCATAACCAAGGTTATCATATGTTAACGCTTAGACACTAAACAAACCATTGGATAATTAGGTTTACTTGCCATGGCTTAGCTAATCTTAATAATAAATCAAAGTTAACCAACTTATACAAAACGTTCCAAAATGCCAAAATGCATACTAGTATATATACATCTATGCCACCCTTAGGAGTTGCAAACAAAATCGAAATATCATACATTGCTCCTTGTTTGTGCCAAGCTAGCTAGATCAACCTTGAGATGGCTCAAAATCCTATATACTTGAAATTTTTGGAAGAAGGAAAAGTGAGTTGTGAGTACATAGTGTACTTAGTGAGGTAGCACCTAAAGCTAACCAATTAATTTCATACATACACCAAAATACTACTTAGCCGAATGGCATAGATCAATTAACCTCAATTAGCCAATAATTCAATCATCATGCTTAATTCAAATATATTTTTTACATCTAAGTCATGGCAACCAAATTAATTGAATGTATATTCATTCATACATATTACTCTTAAAGCATGATGATCAATCCACTTCAGGCTTAATTCAAACTATCCTATATCACACAAGCATGCATAACTAAAACAAAAGCACATATATTTATGCACTAACTAGTACATTTCGAATGCATATTTCATTTAACCAATTTCCATATTAATGTATTCATTAAGCCATGCCAAGATCAAATTTTATCATAACAATTTTCATATACTAAGGCTCTTAATAGCCATATCGTAATCGAATGCTTCCTTAGCAACTTATCAAACAAATGCTATCATAGCAACTTTTAATTTCCAATGCTCTTTAAGCTATTTCATATCAAATGCAATTCTTATTAACCAATTGCATACACAAATGCCTTTGATGCATTAGGTTCATATTAACCATTATTTACCATTTATTGCCTCGGTGTTAGTTAGACTAGGTAAACAAGTCAACAAAAGGTACACTAAGTACCTAACAAAAGATACCCAAGGTATCTAACTAAGGTGCACAAAACACCATCCAAAAGTACACGAAGTCTTGAAAAAAGTACCGAAGTATTGGGCAAAAGTACACGAAGTAATAACAAGACGAGCTCAAACTCTATGCATGCTTTACTACCTATGACCAACTATCAACCAAGGCTTCATTTATTTCTCATTAGCAATCGAATTCGTTTGTTAGGCTTTCAATTCATACTAGCCATGTTTCATGTCACAAGGTCAAGCATTCATAACATGCTATCAAACAAGGTCATTTATATTATCATATACATATCACATGCATGATTCACATACCTGGCATTCTGCAGCAGCGTGCCAAAACATACCTCGGCATTACCAAGCTATGCACATGAACTAGTCTAGTCCTAGAATTCTAGCAATCAATTCATGGCATCACACAAGTTATCAACCAAAATTATCCTTCTTCCCTTATTACAAAATATAATTTTAGTCCATTTACTTGACAAATATTCAATTCAAGGCTGGTTAGGACCTAGGTCCTAACCCTAAGGGAGGCTACACTCACTATACTCCAAGCTGTCCCACTAAGGGTTGTGGATGACCACTCATTTGCTCTTTCTTTTTGATTGCTCTAGAAGTCTTTCTTCCTCGAAATCATCCACTTTCACGTCCTGTAACAATTTAAACACACATATCCATCAATTAGAATGCATACAATCAAACCAATTATGCATCTATATACCATACAAATGCAAAATCCAAAATTGTCCCGTAACAAGCAATTTATCGACCCTTTACTAAAATTTACATATCTTTTAATACGTACGTCGAATTTTCAATTAACTTATATCGGTGGAAAGATAATGATACCGTATATTTAACCATAATAGGCTTACATTTTATTACCTTACCATTTAATACAATTTTTTTTAACTAAAGAAAACTTTACTTTCATTTTCGGACAACCTTGAACTATTGAATTGATCCATTTCAGATTTTTCTCTATAACTCCAAATTGAGTTCCGTTTTCCCAAGTCTTCTAGACACGTGGAAGTTTAATCATACAAATTTTCAGCTCAAATTACCAACCACATTAGTCTCTGTAGCCATTTAAAGTGGCTGTTTCAGAACCGAAAATTCTGGACAGCATGTTCTAGCTTAATCCACTAATTTTCTTAGGGACTAATTCACCTACAAATATATATAAACATCACACCACATTTCTAATTAGTGTCTTAACTTAATATACACTTAATGACACAACCAATTACCAAGTTTCACCTATCCAATTCAGCTCACAACTCTAGTATAGCCAAAACAGTTTCGGTTTAGTGCTCAATCACACCTTGCTAATTCAATTTGGTCCCAAGCCTATACTTATGAAGTTTTCAGCATCTTACACATGTAATTAGAATCATTTAATCCATTTTACAGCAGCCATTTACATGCTTACACATTAATTGTCCATTGACACATTTTACACTTCTAAATTTTCACTATCATAACCTCAACATGCTTGTTTATGTTCTAACAATTTGGCAGCACATTCAACCCAAAATCAACATATATCATGCATTATTAAAAGAGGATAATCATACGTTACCTTCTTATCAAAGACCATGCAAAAACTCCCCAAAACTTGAGCCAAAATAGTCCCCAACTCAAGCTTTTTCTCTCTATTTTCGGCTAAGAGAAGGGAATGGTGACAAGCTTCCCCAAACTCTTAGCTTTCACTCAAATTTCTCTTTTTCCTAAGGATTTAGTCTCACTAACCTCATGAAACAAAGGAACAAAAGTGAGCTCTCTAAGCTTTCTTGCAATAATCAACTATGGAGACTAAGTGAAGATGAAACACACTTTCTCTTTCCTCTAAGAGAAGATGATAAGATTGGAATCTCATTATTATGAATCCCATTGGTGGAGAATTGCCACCTTAATTCCCGCTTACCATCTCTTAAAAGTTTAGCATGCAAACACCAAACTTTGCCTTGTTTTCATTTAAGTCATCTTAATTGTGTCAATCGCTTTCTTTTTACTTCAATTTAAGTCCAAACTTTTAATTTAATTTATTAAGTATCAATTACTTATCAATTGAGCTACATCACTTCATTTTATTACAATTTAATCCCAATCTCCCTAGATTAAAAGATTAATTTCACCTTACTAAATTAATTATCCATGTCACTTATTCGAATTCCTTTTAATCTTAATGGCACATGTCATCAAATAGGAAATGGCTTAATTGAAATCATCCTAGGCCTGGTTTAGGGTGTTACAGACCATGTGTTGAAAATGATGTTGTTCTAGAGTATGTTGATACCTTGAACCAATTAGCGGATATATTCATAAAGCCTTTAGATAAAGAGCGTTTTTGGACCCTTAGAAGAGAGAGTTAGGTTTAACTAGCCTTTCTTGACCCCTCTTAGGTCCCAAATTGTCAAAATTTGCTTGAAATTGGTTGACATTCATGCTTATGTTAATTTGTCTCTTTTTGCTTCTATGCATGTTTCTAGGGGGAGTATGCATTAAGTTTAGCCATTAAAACTTGTTCATATGTCATTCATATTCATTTAGGGACGTTTAAAGTTAATTTTTTGAACTCAAATCTGTCAAAAATGCCTTATATGGTAAAGGCATATCGATATGGCTGAAGCGTATCGATACGGGTTCACAACATGGAAATCTTAAAAGCTAAATGCGTATCGATATGACCCCGCGTATCGATACAGATAAGTCAAGGGAAGTAATCCAAGTCAAAACGTACCGATACGGTCCCACGTATCGATACAATCATAACGTCTAATAAAAAATTTAGGGCAAACACATATCGATACGCTCCACAAGTGTACCGATACGATCTCGACGAAAGGTTTATTTAGGGCTGTTTTTACCAAAATCTTCAAAAATTAAAAACTCCTCTTTTTCTCTTCAAACCCTAGCCACACCCCTCTATAAAAACCCCTCAATCCTTCAATTTTTTCCATCAAACTTAAAAATTCATTGAGGGTTTTTGATCACCATATCAAAGCTAAGCTTTGTCAACAATTTTGTGCATTCACATCAACACATTCATCCCATCTAACAATTCAAGGTATATAATTTTTCTCTTTTATTTTCTTTTATTTTCGTTTGGTTTTTATAATTGTTTCAACTTAGTTTTTGTACAAAACATTTTTTTATTTCATGGATTTCAAACTTTTTACCAAAATTTTTCAAAATCAAATTTTTTTATTCGAATATATCTTTTCATCGTATTTTTTTCTTTTTTAAAATCTTTCTAGTATATGTATATATATTTTTTAAAAACAAAATTGTCCTTTAAAATTACCTTGAACTATTAGAATTTGTTGGTTTGGATAAGATGTTAATTGCATACATATTCGAATCATTTTGATGTGTTTTCAGGGTTATGGCACCGAAAAAGAGAGCTAGACGTCACCTTGCCACTACCGATCCTATCAATGATGAAGAGGGTAACCCTAGACCAAATCTCCCTTATATTCTCCAATGTAGTTTTCCCGAACTTTCAGATATGTCTCGTTACAAATTATTTCAAGGTTTCACTCTTAGGGAAGAACACATTGTGTCTTTACCGTTTTTAAACTCTGCCCGTTTTAAATTTCAATACCTCCCTTTGATTAGGCAATGGAAATTTATCAACTTTTTGAGTCTTCCTCCCATTCTATATAGGAACTTGGTCATCATCTTCTTTTCAAATGCTATATATATTCATAATGAGGCTAGAGAACATGTTATTACAATTGAGTCACATGTAATGGGCAAAACCTCTAAAATTGATCAAAATGTTCTTTGCAAGGCCTTTGGTTTTGAAAACGTAGGAATTGATGATGAGAAGTCCCTAGGTCAAGGTCCTTTAGGCTCCGTCGAAGTCTTAAATGCTCATGACCTTATTTTTCATCTTATCATTACTTGGTTTTTACGTCCATCGGGACGAGAATTTTCCACAATACGTCAAGTAGATGATTTTTGGCTTAGGTGCTTTAGGGAGGGTCACCATCCAAACCTTTGTCAAATTATGTTTGCCGACCTTGTCTATCTAGTCCAACACTGTCACACCGACCAAGTCAAATCATTTTACTATTCTACAGTGTTGAGTTTCCTATTCCATTCCCTTGAAATTGATTGTTCCCATGATTATCCCGGACCCCTTGGCCAACCCATCAATGAACGTTCCCTATCTCGTGCTCACTTTTCTTATGTTAACAATGAATGGGTTCGTGTCCCTCATGCTCCTCAACAAGATGCTCTGATTGATGCTCCACATGCCTCTTCAAGCTCTCAACGAGCCCCGATTGCGCCTTCCTCAATGGACAACCTAATGACTTTCCTCAATGAGAAGTTCACAAACATGGAAGCCGAGTTTGCCGCCATTAACACTTGATTCACATCCTTGGAAGATCGAGTTAAATGTATTGGCACTCGATTCACTTCTTTTGAAGATCAAGTCAAGGGCTTTGATACTTGTTTCTCATCTTTGGAGAATCAAATGAAAGCCATAGCTCTTCAACAAAACTCTATAGATGTCTCTCTCACCGCCTTCCATGGTGCTTGGCTTAACCAAAATCGGAGAAATCAACCCACTCGAGACGATGAGGACGAAGAAGATGATGATGATGATACGGAAGAGTAGTTTTTATGCATATCATTTCATGTCATTTAGTTACTTTAGCTTTTGCACCTTTGTTTAGTACTTTATGCCTTTTATCTATGTTTTAGGATATAAGTTTAGATTTTTATGTTGCTTTCTCTTTTGAAGTTTGCTTTGAACTTTTAAGTTGCTTTTAATTTGAAGTTTGAATTAAAGTTTATCATATTATTGTTGCTATTATCCTTGTTCATATGTTTGATCTATCAAAAAGGGGGAGAAGGATTATAAAGCCTTTTTTTATTTTGAAAATCCATCTTAAATTAAGCAGAGAAAGTTTTTCAAAAGTTTCAAAAACTTAAAAAATTATATGTGGTTTTCTTATATCAAAAAAGGGGAGATTGTGAAACTAAAAATAATTTTGATATAACACCTAAACTCATGGACTAATTTGCAAAACAATAAATTTTTAAGTACTCTTCAAAGTCTCACTATTGACAAGTCTTTTTGAATCAAACTATACTTCAAGACAAAACTCTCTTAAATGTTAAAAATCCACTAAGTCTTTTTATGTATTTTCAAGCCAAACTTCAGCAAAAGACCCAGGCATATCGATACTTTTAGGCATATCAATATGATTTTTAGTCACTAGAATTCTATTAGACCATAGCATACCGATACGATATCACACTGTATCGATACAATATTCATCTGAGCAAGACTTTAAAGGATATCGTATTGATACGCTTTGCAACCGTATCAATACGATTTGCGAATCTTTGCAAAATCTTTGCATTTAATTTTCGACCGTTGGCTTATCAATTAGTTGGTATCCCAAAATTTAAATGACCGTTATACCGTACCGATACACTCCTTATTAAAACCAAAGTTGGGATTCCAGTGAGCAAATTCAGTATCGATACGCCCCTTAAAAACCGTACTGGTACGCCTTTTAAGCGTATCGATACGCGGTGTTTTCAGTCAAAACGACCTTTTCCTCTTTGATAAAGGTATCGATACGCCCCTAGCCGTACCGATACGATAGGCAGCAGAGCTGCATTTATTGCGGGAAATTGCATCTCATCGGCTCTATTGATGATCCCAACTACCCAAACGGCTAGAATTCAATACAAGGGTATAAAAAAAAGTCTCAATTGAACAAGCAACAACTATTGAACCTACAAGCAACATCAAAGCACTCAAATCCAAACTTTGCACCTTTAGAGTCAAATTCTTGTACCCAACTTTTGTATTCTCTTTGTAATCTTTTATTGTGAGCTTTGAGAGTGTGAAATTGTAATTGGGTAAACATACATCCTTTGAGAGGAATTTTTTAGAGTTTACCAAATATTTCTCTTGTAAAAGTGAGTGGATTAAGCTTTCTGTAGAAAGCTTAATCAAATTGTAAGGTTCCCTTCTTATCCAAGAAAAGGGGAAGAATTCAAGTAGTGAATTGGTTGAAAATCCTTAGTGGGAACTAAGGTAGTGGATGTAGAGTTTGTTTGGAGAACTTGAACCACTCTAGTTGCTTTGTGTCACAATTTTATTTTTCCATATTTTCACCCACCAAAATTTTTATCGCCAATTCACCCTTTCTTGGCCATTTTCAATTGTGTGATCAACTCAACAGTATTGATGTTAAAATAGGAAAAATATGAATCATACATGGATAAAAGCTAGTTGAATAAGCTTTCTAATGAAGTAAATTAATCGAAATTCTGACGTATGGATTAAAAGTTATGATTGAATTAGTAATAGGTACACAAGCTGCCAGCACTGGAAAAACAATCTTGAAATTTTATGTGTTTGTAATTGTTTGAATGAATTTAAATGGATAGTTTGGATGCTAAATAGTATTTTTTATGTGTATGTGAGGATATCTAGATCAAGTAGTTGAAGAAAGCTTGGAAGGAACCAAGGCTGGCTAAGCACATAGGAGGGGCAAAGGCACTGTCATCCAAGAGCAAGAAAAGAGGAAATGCTTGGAGTATAGTGAGTGTAGTTAATTTTAGGGGTAGGATTAGTATCCTAACCATTGTATTTTGTTAAATTATAATGTTTAAAATGAGGCATGAAATGGAACTAATTCTGGTCATGTAAATAAAACTAAGGGAAGAAGGATTAAATGGAAATGTGATCACATGAGAAATGTTGTTAAATGTTTGGTTGCTAAGCATGATTTGGATGTTTGTGTTTGAATAGCTTGTTTAATTAGTTATGTGAACTTAAACTGAGTGTTATGCTACTGCTTGGACATGTTACATGATGCTAGAAATATGTGATTATATGATCTATAAGTTGGAATTATAGAAACGTGTTCATGTAATAGTTTTAATGATTATAACATGAAATATGATATGTGTCACAATGGAAATAAATTGTAATGACTTGAATTGTGTTAATTGGTATAAAAGATTAATATAGCCTTGCTTGATTAGTGGTTTTAGGTAGAATAACATGCCTAGAGTCTAGGTCCTCTGATTTAGTACATATGTACTCATAGTGTGGTATCGTGATACCCAAAGTATTAGATTTTTGGGCATCCATTGTTGGCAATTCAAAAGCTGAATTTGAAGGTATTTAGATATATTGTTGCAATAGTGCAACCTCTGAAATTGATGTTATGCATCCTCTGTTAAGGTACCTTGAGTTTTAGGCTCGATTACCTAGTCACTAAGATTCCAAGGCATTGTGTTTAAAAGAAATCGAACTAAGACCGAATCTATATAGATATATAATCAATACAAGTTGTGTGATGCCATAAACTATAACATATTGGAATGTCATTTTATATGTTGAAATGCTTCTATTCGAATGACATGAAATAACGTGATACAAGCATGCGTATGTGGTTATAACCGATATGATTGTTGAATGTCAAATTTGCATGTGCAAATGTGTTACTTGACTCATTGTTTTGATTTTTCCTTGGTAGGTTATTATGTACATATTATTCTATATGTTAGACGATAACAACCAAGCATGCTACTAAATTATGCATGAGACTAGCTACGTTGTACTCTGATGATTCGAGACCTAGCTAGGTAAACCTTGATTAATGAGATAACACACTTAATGAACCGAAAGAAATCTAATAGTTATAGGAACTACCTCACTAAGTACTCATTGTACTTATAACTCTGTTATTTCCTTCTTCCCAAACCAACAAGATAATCTAATCGAAAGCTGTCTTGATCCTGTTTTTGTAGCAGTCTCAAGCAAAGGAATCAAAGTATGCCTTGTTTCGTTTTTGTTGATACTCCTATTGGGTGGCATAGTATCATGTGTAGTCATCCAAATTGCATGCATATGATTGCTTTTACACATGTATATGAGGTGTGTTTAGAACTCTAGTATGGACTTTATTATATGGTCTTGATATGTAAATAGGTAACCATGAATACATGCTTATTTTGAGTTGTACATAAAGTTTAATAGTTGGCATGTATTAATAAATTTAAGAACCTTGAATATGTATTTTGTTAAGCATTATGGTTGTATATACTTATGGCTAGATGTCATATTTTGTATGTAGGAAATGTTTATGTATTTGGCTGCTCGATGCCATATTTTGATTAAAATGAATCGAAATGAACCTCATATGCATATGAATGGAATCGAATGATTATGTTACATAGTTGAGCATGTTCGAAAGGTAAAACATGAAGTGACCAAACCCTAATTAAGTGTAGTATTTGATATGATCATGTATTGTAGGTTAAAATCGAATAAGAGTTGTAAATGATTTAAAATTTCTTATCCTTGTTTGTTGATTGATGGTATAAGTATGATTGAATGGAAATTTATTGTATTAGTATACATAATTGATGGTGCTAAAATTTGTAACATGTCTAGTATGATTTAAGTTTAGTATTTATATGAAATAAAAGTTTTTGTTTGCCCACAATTTTGATAAGTATGATTAAAGTTTCGAATTAGTTTTCTTGATTAGTTTTTTGAATCTGTCCACTGCGCGTCGTAACGCTCTTCGCTCCTAACCAGACGAAGGGTGTTACATAAAGTGGTAATCAAAGCTTTTGGTTATAGGTCCTAAAGCTTATACGAACGTGTCATGCATCATCTAGGTTTATATTAAGCCACCTAGGAGTCTTATATTGAATTGCTTGTGACTGTGCTTTCCTAATCTCGATCTTGTTTAAATCTTGGTAGAATGTCAAAAACAAGAATAGCTCGGGACGATGAAAGTCACTGAGGCTCCTCGAATGAAGGAGGAAGCGTAAGGTTCGATCATAACCTTCTAAGACAAACCGAACCATAAGGAAACGTATAACCTCCTGAGCAAGCCCAACCTCAACCGAACAACCCTACGGTTCAATTTGCTCAAAGAGAATGTCTCCTCAGTATGAAGGAGATGTTCAATCAGCTTTTATCGAATATAAAACAAGATCATCCGGTCCCTACTGCTTCTGTGCCTAGCCAAGCACCGATCGAGAAGCTCGCGCAACACCGAGCCTATACATTCACGAGTGCAAATGAGGAGAAACCAGAAGAGGCAGAATATTGGATTGAACGAAATACTCAGATTTTGACGAAGCAATTACAATGTTCGAATGAACATAAACTGGAGTGCGCAGTCGCTCTGTTATCCGACGAAGCACTAAGCTGGTGGGAAATTGTAGAGCGTTTCGGTGTTCTCCATTTATGAGCGCAAGTGCACACTATTGTCAAGTTATATTATAAAAGATATCGTCTCCCACAGGGATTGGAATAGCTCCTATGAATGGTTTCTTGCACAAAGATTTAGTAAATGCGCCATTAAATCTCAAGATGTGGAAATATAAAAACACAAGTAAAGATAAAGATAGTGAAGAGAAGAATGATAGAGAGAGATTGGGCAGTAAGCTAGGTAAGACAAGTGCAACTTGGTAGCTTGTGGACTGTATTGTAAAGCTTGAGTATGTTTTTCGCTGCCACGAATTGTTGCCTCGGTGGGTAAGGCGGGCGGCAAACTACGACCCTGTCACGCGATCGCAGTAGGTCACTACCACTGTAGGGGTGTGTATTGTCTCGGCGGGTGGAATGGAAAGAAGTCCTGGCAGAAAGTCTAGAACACATTCCAAGTTCAGCAGGATAGTCGACATTGATCCCTCTTATTTCTAGGTTTGGATGCTCGAGATTGCTTAACTTGAGGACTAGTGTGGAACCAAATTAGACAACTCGGTTGGTAATCCCTTTTAGGCGCTGAAACTTGTGGACTAGTGTGGGACCAAGTTAGTCACGCCTTTGTGAGTTGTGACCGTGCTTAAACCTTTCGTGAGCCTTGCACTTTCGTGCCCGACAAATGGATTTTCTCTTCATCTGACTGGTGTAGACTAATTGAACGAACAAGAAGCATAGATTAAGCAAACTCAGAACTTTATTGAAAACAACTCAAAACTATACAACCGTTTTCACAATATACTTTGCATACAAGCGCCTAAACCCTAGGAGAGTTGGGCCGTGACCCCCAACACTCCAATTATCTAGCTATCCCCCCATCTATACTCTCTTCGGTAGATGTCGTTGATCTCTCACGACATGCCCTGGTTCCTCTATGAGATGCCCTTATACCGTTACATACATTGGGTATATATAAGGCTCGTGACCTAGGTTGAGTCCTCCTTGAAGTAGGAGTTATAAAAGTAAATTGCCTTAAATACATACTCCTTTATGCTTTAAATACAGAATCTTTGGACGTTGCCTTCTTCAGCAAGTAAAGATAAGTGCTCCCACTTATCGATCTTGAATTAACTCTTCTGGCTGCTACAAGCTTTAGAAAGTTGCAAGATTGGGATCATTGGGCTTAGAAAATTGTCCTCTTGAAATCACTACCCATCTTGGCTAAGTCGGTGTAACTCTTGCTTGGACGGCTCTTGGTGACAGTGCTGCTTCGACAGTGTCCTTGGCGACATCTTGAGCTACTTCAGTACAACTTCTTTGGTTCCAACTTTCTTGCCTGGTCCTGTCCTTTCCTTTCCTCTCCTAGCTATAGCACCTGAAAATATAAACTAAAGTAAAACAATAACTTTTCTCAACCAAATATGAAATATTCAATAAAAGCATGGTATAAGAGAAAATACTGCTATAATGCATGCAATGCACCTAAATATGCCTAAATGAGCTTAAGAAAAACAATAATAAGGGCGGGAATGTGTACAAAATATAGAACTCATGGACACTCTACACACCCTCAAACTTGAACTATTTCTTGTCCTCAAGCAATGCAACCTAACTAGTAAAATTGCCCTTAGCACAAAATTTATAGAAATAATAGCCTTCAACTTGATTTCTTACCTCAAGGTTGTGGCACCTATATAATGTTAGTGATAGGGAATGACATTAAATAACTTAAATTAATTTCTCTTAATGCCAGTGCAGTGTGTGCAGGTCTGTGTTCATGCTAAACATGTTGATGTTACCAAGTTAACAAAGTACGACTAAAATAATTAAGCTAATGGAAATGATACGAGTTGCTGCCTTGGCAGCACAGTTGGGCACTTTTATTCTCTTTTTCTCATCATGGCTTAAGGGCTTCAGCTCATCACAACTATTCTCTGGGTTTGAAGCTAAGGTAGGTGCACTGTTGAGATTTTAGGGGCTCGATTTAATCAACCATTCTTGCTCGCCAAGTGTGGAGAAATTGGATAATTTGGGTGTAAATGTGGGAAGGAAAAATAAGATAATTTACACAAGGATTTATAGTGGTTCAACCTTCTAACCAAGGTCTACATCCACTACCTTAGCTTCCCACTAAGGATTTCCAAACAAATTTACTAAGAATTTCGTCCCTTTTTCTCGGATTAGGAGGAAACCGTTACAACGATCAAGCTTTCTACCCAAATCTTGATCAAACACTTTCTTACAAGAGAAAGACTTAGCAAACCAGAAATCCCTCTAATATGTATGTGTTTGCAATACTAAGCACTCACCCAAAACCTAAACACTTGAGCAAATTTAACAATGTTCACAAGTGTTGTCTAAGCAAGAAATATACAATTTAAGTTGTAGACAAATTTTTACATCATAATGTTGTAACAATTGAAGCATTAACCATTACAAGATGCTTGGAGGTCCGTTTTATACTCCTTGATGAGTTTGTGGTCGTTACTAGCCGTTGGGATTGGATTGGAGCCGTTGGAGCCTTTATTTCCCACCATAAATGCAGTTTTGCAGCTTGGCATATCGATACCCTTCAAATCGTATCGATACGGTCCCGATAAGGAATTAGCCGTTACTAGCCGTTTTCAATAACATTATTTTTGTGATATCGTCAATGAAGGTAATAAACGTAATCCTTCAACCAATATGTTTCCATATAAATTGTTACACCAATAAACTTGCCCTCGTTTGGAAGTCTATATTCCGAAGACTTTTTCTCCATCTTATGGCAATTGAAGCATTTCCGATGAAATTTTGCTTCTTGAACACAACGCCTAATTTGTGGTTTGAAGTCATTTTTTACTTCCACTACATTTGACATGGTAATATTTGTCTTAGCAATATTTACCTTAGTAACATTTGAAGGTGGTAACAATATTTACTTTGTCCTCTCTAATCATAGGAGGATCTTCCTTCAGAAATATTCGACCAGATTTATCATGGTCAAATATGCAACATCTTTTGTTGCCATGTTCGAAATTTTTCCTAATGAATTTCACTGATTTTTCCATTGTGTTACATAGACACAATCCAAAAACAAAGTATTATGGATCTGTTAAACGTCAACAATTTAGTCAAAGACTAAAACTAGAAACAGAAACATAATTTCTAACTTTTGTTAGACGGCGGAGGTTTAGTAAACTAAACCTCAAAACAAAAGTTCACACGGTCTTAATAGAAAGAACAATAATAAACTGTGCACCAGGTAGATAGCTTATGACAAAGAGGTGGTGCACTAGGCACGCTTAAATATCAGGTCTCTCAAAGAACCAATCCTAGACATGCACTCTCATATTTTCTTTGAATCATTCGTTTATGGGTTTCATTTTCTTATGCTTAAGGAAGTTCTTTTCCCCGCAACGTTAGAATCATACAAGATTCTCACAAAAAAAATTAATGATTTATTTTCCCCGCAACGTTAGGATCATACAAAATTCTCTTGAAAATAAATTCAATGCTTTATCTTCTTTTCCAAAATTAGAATCAACACAAGATTCTAAAGAAGAAATAAATTTAGTAATTTATTTCTATTATATCTTCTGTCAAACAACAGAGATATCAATCTAACTTAATTTTGTTTAACCAACAGAAATCAAAAAGAATTAATCCTTTGATTTTAATTTCATTGATTCTTATTTGGAAGATCAAGTAAACCCGTTAAAACGACGGGAATTAATTCCCAAAATGAATTATTTACGAGATTTGAAAAAAAAGTCACTTTCTACTAATAAAGAATCTTCTACAGTATAATAATTTCAACAAAACACACATGGAGGGACCACTTCTATAAAGACAACCACAGACCCATAAAAAACTAACCTTAAATAGCTCAACGATCTGAAAAAAAAAACACAATGAAAATATATCTCTTGTCTTCCGATTCAAAATAATCTTCTCTACAAATAGATTTAAATTTTTTAGTCGATTTTGGTTTAAGAAAAGTGGCGATACAGTGGGATTTTCTCAGTCGATTTAGGTTTCAGAAATAACCCAAATGACTTGATTTGGGGATTCTCGTGGTTCAACCGTCCTTTTGCATGTTTATTTTTTTAAAAAAAATAATCACGTGTTGGGTTTTGTTTAAAAGTTATAGCGTCTAGTAAGTATCAAATAAGGTTACTTGGTTCAATGTTTAAGTTGTTTTCTTGCTTTACCCAAAGACTTGGGTTTGAACCTCAACCAAGCCTTAATGCATTGGGTTTTTATTCATGAGCAATCAAACAACACGTGGCAACCTATTATTGTTTGATAAAAAAATAGCTTTTTAAAATCTTTTTTAAAAAATAAGTGACATCAGCAAACTGCCACGGCATCCTTCGTTACATGTGGACATGCCAAATTAGCTTGCCATGTGTGCGAGAAGGGTTAACCGTTAGTTAACTAACAGTTTCGTCCATCCAAGGGTGTATTTGCACAGAAAATAAAACGTTGAGGGGTTAGGTGTTTCAAAAAAAAAGATTTAGGGCTAAAATGACAAAAAGTGTAAACGTTAGGGGAAATTTTTGGCTTTCTGCCTAACAGAAAAGTTAGTTGTCTTGTACTCCATTGGTTGCCGTTTTGATCGCCGGTATATAATTGGAGAGAAAAAGAGAAGAAAGAGAAAATTTTTTAAAGGATAAAATTTATGATCATATTTGATATAGCTTATTCTCTATCATTCACGAACAAGTAGCCAAAACTGATGGGTCAATCATCACACAATTATCGTCAATGAGCTTAGAAACTCCATCCAGTTTTGTTGTAATTTCAATTTTGATCGAGAGACAGATTTTTGGTATTATTGCTTGATGTTTTATTTGTTGAATGATTTGGGTGATTTTAGAATATTTTATATTTGTTTTTAGAGTTTAATGATTGTTTGTTTCTTTACATATGTCGTAAATCTTTGATTGATTATTATTTTTTGGTACCTTGCCATGTTGTTTTGCTCAGTTGTGCTATTTCGATGCGTCCATATTCTGTTTCAAATCTTTGTTTATTTTACCTTTGTTGATCGCATCACACCACAAACTCCACAACCATTGATCTTTACGTTTATTGCATCTAATGCTTACAACCATTAGCATTTCAGGTCACCAAAGCTCAATCAATGTGAGATTCGATATCCAACACTTTATTGTGGACGTTTTATATTACTAATCGATGTGTATGCTTTCACCTAAGTCGCTACATCAATCGATGCATTATTAGCGACTAGGGTTGTAAAAACAGATAATCGGATGTGTTTCAGGTCGGGTCCTGTCAGGTCGGGTCAAATTAGATACATGTCAATTCATGTCAAAAAATATTTTTTTGACTCGACTCGGGTGCGGGTCAGTAGCAGGTCGGGTCCATTTCAGTTCGGGTTTATTTCAGGTCGGTTCAAACAGATCGGATCCGAATCAGGTAATTGGCAGGTTAATTCGGGCTAGAGTAGACTTCATTTTGGGTTCATTTCAGTCCTGGTTCATTTCAGGTCGGGTAATTTCAGGTCGGTTTCATTTTAGGTCGGGTAAATTCGGGTTTTGAATTCGTATTATTTTATAGTTCTGTACAATTGTACAAGTAGTCAATATTTATTTCGAGTTAATTATTTAACGTTTTTCATGGAATCACACTAAAAATAAAATTTTGGCCCTAGAAATGAATAAACATATCATAAATTATTCATATCTAAAATAATAAAGTAAATTAAAAACTTGAAATAGGGTCAATTTTGAATAAAAACAAAGTTTTATGGACTATAATGAACAAAAAAAAATAAGAGTCAATTTGAACTAAAAATAAAGTTTTAAGGACTTAATTGAATTGAACTAAAACTTAAAGGACTTAAATGAAAACGTCTAAAATTTAAAGGGCTACAAAATATTTAGCCCCATCTAAAATGAATTGGTGGTGGGATATGAGCTCAAAGCCCCAAACTATTAATAATTATTATTAATTATTAATTATTATATTATATATACATTATATAACTTATAAGTTTTAATATATATATGCATGTATATTAATTATATTTATATGTTATATTATAAGTTCTAATATATATATATATATATATATATATATATATATGTGTGTGTGTGTGTGTGTTATATTAATTATTATGTACGTATACATATAATATATATGTATATATTTATATGTTATATTGTAAGTTCATATTAGAGTGTTTAGGGTTTAGGGTGTTGCATTAGGGTTTATGAGTTATCATTATTGTTCATGGTTTATGTGTTAGAGTTTGAGAGTTAGGGTTTATATTCGAGGGTTTAGGGTTTATGGTGTTGCATTAGGGTTTATGAGTTATCATTATTGTTTATGGTTTAGAGATTAAGAGTTTATGGTTTAAGGTTTATGATTTAAGAGTTATGGTTTATATTCGAGGGTTTATGGTTCATATTAGAGTGTTTATGGTTTAGGGTGTCGTATTAGGGTTTATGAGTTATCATCATTGTTTATGGTTTAGAGTTTAGTGTTTATGGTTTAGTGTTTGAGAGTTAAGGTTTATATTCAAGGGTTTATGGTTTAGGGTGTTGCATTAGGGTTTATGAGTTATCATTATTGGTTATGGTTTAGAGTTTAAGGGTTTATGGTTTATGTTTAAGAGTTAGGGTTTGTATTTTTTGGTCTGTGGTTCATATAAGAGTGTTTCGGGTTTAGGGTGTTACATTAGGGTTTATGAGTTATCATCATTGTTTATGGTTTAGAGTTTATGGTTTAGTTTTTATGGTTTATGGTTTAGGGTTTAGTGTTTGAGAGTTCAGGTTTATATTTGAGTGTTTAGGGTTTATGCCGTGTTGCATTAGGGTTTACAAGTTATCATTATTGTTTAAAGTTTAGGGTTTATAGTTTAGTGTTTATGGTTTATGAGTTAGGGTTTGTATTTGAGCATGTGTGGTTCATATTAGAGCTTTTAGGGTTTAGGATGTCGCATTAGGGTTTATGAGTTATCATCATTGTTTATGATTTAGATTTTAGAGTTTAGTGTTTAAGGTTTAGTGTTTGATATTTAAGGTTTATTTTTGAGGGTTTGGGGTTTAGGGTGTTGCATTGGGGTTTACAAGATATCATTATTGTTTATGGTTTAGAGTTTAAGGGTTTTAGGTTTTATGTTTGGGGTTTATGGTTTAATAGTTAGGATTTGTATTTGAGAGTTTGTGGTTCATATTAGAGTGTTTAGGGTTTAGGGTGGTGCATTATGGTTTATGAGTTATCATTATTGTTTATGGTTTAGGGTTTGAGATTTAGGGTTTATATTCAAGGGTTTAGGGTTTAGGGTGTTGCATTAGGGTTTATGAGTTATCATTATTGTTTAAGGTTTATGGTTTATGGTTTAAGAGTTAGGGTTTGTATTCGAGGGTTTGTGGTTTATATTAGAGTGTTTAGGGTTTAGGGTGTTGCATTATGGATTATGAGTTATCATTATTGTTTAAGGTTTAGGGTTTATGGTTATGGTTTATATCAGATGGTTTAGGGTGTTGCATTAGGGTTTATGAGTTATCATTATTGTTTATGGTTTAGAGTTTAGGCTTTAGGGTTTAGGGTTCATATTCGATTGCTTAGGGTTTAGGGTGTTGCATTAGGGTTTATGGACTATCATTATTCTTTATGGTTTAGGGTTTAGGGCTTATGGTTTAGGGTGTTGCATTAGGGTTTATGAGTTATCATTATTGCTTATGGTTATAGTTTATGGTTTAAGGTTTAATGTTCATATTCGAGTGTTTAGGGTTTAAGGTGTTGCATTAGTGTTAATGAGTTATCATTATTTTTTATGGTTTAGGGTTGAGGGTTCATATTACAATGTTTAAGGTTTACGGTGTTGCATTAGGGTTTATGAGTTATCATTATTATTTAGGGTTTAGGGTTTAGAGTTCATATTTGAGTGTTTAGGGTTTATGGTGTTGCATTAGGGTTTATGAGTTATTATTATTGTTTATAGTTTAGGGGTTTAAGGTTTATGATTTAAGAGTTAATGTTTATATTCGAGTGTTTAGGGTTTAGGGTTTGGGTTTATAAGTTTATCATTATTGTTTAAGGTTTAGAGTTTAGGATTTAAGCTTTAGGGTATAAGGTTTAGGATTGTATACATACATATATACGAAGATATATTATAAAATCTAAAAACCCTAAACCCTCATAATAAACCTTAAACCATAACAATAAACATTAAGCCCTAAACCTTATACCTAAAACCCTAACAATAAACCTTAAACCCTAAAACTTAAATCCTAAACCCTCGAACTAACCTTAATTAATTAAATATTAAACCCTAATTCAAAACTATAAAATCCTAACTCATAAATCTAAACCCTAAAACATTAAAACTATAAAACCTTAAAATTAGATAGTAAAGCCTAAAAACCTTTAACCTTAAACATTTAAAACAAAATCCTAATTGAAATCCCTAAACCATAAACCCTATTAATTAATAAATGAAAACCTTAAACCCTAAGATAAACCACTAAACCCTAAACCCTAAAACCTAAAAATAAATTAAATCATCCTCTACAAATTAATAAACCCTTAATTTATAACATTTAAAAATAAAACCATAAAATAAAACCCCAAACCCTAAACCTTAAAATTAAATTAAGGATGAAATTGAAAATAAAACAAAGCTTTAAGCTCAATTTCAAACAAAAAATGATGAAATTGATAACTCGTTATAAGTTATCACCCGTAACTTGTATTTCTAAATTATCAGTTTGTATAATTGTAAGTTTAAAGAACACTAACTTGAATTATGTTGTAATACATTTCTATTTAATGTTTATGTTCATTTGTACTTGTATTTTAGTTTATTATCAAGTGTTCTTTTTTTTTTCTTAAGTTTATTATCAAGTGTTGAAATACGCAAGCACAAATATCTAATGGGCAGTTAACATAAATCAATAATTTAGCACAACTTATAAAGAAAATTTTGTCTTAATAATTTTTTTGCACAACTTGTAAACAATTTGACTTAAAGTATAAATCTGTATAATATTTTTTTAGTTATTTAAAAATCAAGTTTATATTTTAAGTTGGTGAGAAAACAATTACACTGAAAGTATAATAATATGTATAATATTTTAAGTCAAATAAAAATTAATTTAAATTTTAAGTTGGTTAAAAATCAAGTAATAATATATATAATATTTTTTGGCACTCTTTTCCCCCAATTAGGCTTAGTGGGAGTTTTTAACGAGGCCACAATACCTTTAAAAAAATAATATGTATAATTTTTTAAGTTAATTAAAAAATAATATATATCACATTATGTATATTATATATGTTATATATATTATGTATATAATTTGTAATATATGTATATTGTATGTATTATGTATATGTTATATATATTATGTTTATATATATGTTATATATATATATATATGTATGTATCATGATTCATGTATCATGTATCATGTATGTGTATGTATATAATATATATGTGTATGTGTATATATACTAATATATATGTACTTATGTGTGTATGTATGTATTTATGTATTATGTGTCATGTGTGCATATATATATATATATATATCATATGTATATTTATGAACTTTTTTAATTCATTAAGTCATGGATTTCGAGACAATATCAGTTCAGGTCAACAACAGTTCGGGTTCAAAACAGGTCGGGTCAATTAATAGGTCGGGTTCATAACAGGTCGGGTAAAATCGGATCTCGGGTCAATTCAGTCGGGTAATATTAGATAATTTGCCAGGTCGATCTCGGTTTCGGGTTCGTTTTAGTCGGATGCAGGTCAGTTTCAGGTCAAAATTAACAAGTTAGATTCGGGTTCGGGTCATTTTCATTCGGATACAGATCGGGTTCGGTTGCTACAGTAACAAGTTTAACTCGGGTTCGGGTCAGCAACAGTCAATTACAGTACGAGTTCAGGTCATCGAATTCTCAGGTCAAATCAGGTTGACTCGAGCAGGTTTTAGGCAGGTTTTCAGGTTCTGACTTGTTTTTACATCCCTATTAGCGGTTGTTGCACGTCGATCAACATGACTTCTATATTTTTAGAGTACATCTAGTACAAGCCTTCTGCATTTCTAGAGTACATTTAATACTTACCTTTTGTATTTCTGAAGTGCATTTAATACATGCCTTCTACTTTTTTAGAGTAGATCTTGTAAGAAAAATAGGTGTAGTAATAATTCAAGAATAATAGAATATCGTAATAAAAATAAATAACAATAAATTTATATAGAACCTGAAATCGGATATAGTTAAAATCAGAAGAATTTTTATTGAAGCATGTATGGACGGTTTCCTTAAGACAGATTCACCCTCTCCTTGGAGCTTCAGTAACGTTGGACGTCTATCTCCAGGATACAACAACAAACGTTCACAACAATAGCACAATTGCACTGAACAATCAAACTCAATCTTTTCTTTCTCTATCACTGGAAAATAAAACAAACTTTGGAAGGAATTTTTCTAAGTCAAAAACTTCAATGTTGTTTTTGTAAGTTGATGTGAAAATTGAGTCACAACATTCCTGTAACACCCCCTACCCGGTTTAAGAGTAAACTGACTAGGGAGTGTCGGGAACACACAAGAAAACATGAATCATTTAAAACTTTTCGAACTCATCTCTATTAGATGTGTTGAGTATCTAACAAGGAACATAGACACTCAAAATGAATCATACAAGTGTAGACATAACCAATCACATATATAAGGCATTCGAAATAGAACATAGACATGAAAGGATCAAACAACTCATTTACATTATACTAACTTGATACATGCTTTTACATTCATCATAAGTTACAAATTTATCAATCACTAACAAATTACATATAAGGATGTTTACTACTTTTTCAAATGATCATACATGGCATTTCAGTATCACACTAGGCAAGATCACGTTCATTTCATTCACGTTTCAAGTATGTGCAACATTGAACCATCTTATGACATTGATCTAGCATGTTTACAATGACATACTCAAGTCCATTTACTAGACACGGTCTCCTAGGATATCACTTTCAGGTCATGCAAGCCTAAGATGTTGGTTTAACTAAACATGCTAATAAGTGCATACATATAAACCATAACTCAAGAAAGCATAACCTCTAACAAGATTAGCATCAATTAGAAACATGGCTAAGTTATCATGACTTTAATCTAGAAGCAACTTATCAAACCATATATTACATTCGAAAAGGGGCATACAAGAAGCTAAACACATATTTATCTAGTTTTATACACATTTGACTATAACAAATCCATGAACACCAAGTAACAATTTCACCATTCAACAAGACATGATCGTATCATTCATGGGAAGCTTAATACATACAATTACCAAGTCTTGATAGCCATGAAATTACTACTAGCATTAAACAACCAAGTCGATTATATACAATTTTCTAAGAACAAAATGCATGGCCTATTGTCATCTATATACAAATCTAGGTGCTACCAACTAGGAGTGTTAGAAAATAAGTACGAAGTCATACTTCTAGCGTTGCTTGCGTCTTGCTTCAAGCTCAAGGAAGATAGCTTTAAGATCTCTTTTAACCTGTTGGTTGGGAAGAATGGAAACAAGAGTAATAAGTACAAAAATGTACTTAGT
The DNA here is from genome assembly GCA_958450335.1 of Hibiscus tridactylites. Taxonomy (NCBI): domain Eukaryota; kingdom Viridiplantae; phylum Streptophyta; class Magnoliopsida; order Malvales; family Malvaceae; genus Hibiscus; species Hibiscus tridactylites. The sequence goes on along the minus strand of OY288287.1, from coordinate 55,733,699 downwards.
GAGGTAGCTTCTAGCTCTAACCAATTATCAAGATAAGTATCCTTTAGTCAAGTATAAACCTAGATAAGGTTTGTAGCATGTATAATCAAGTCTAGCTTAAGGCTTTTCAAGCATTTCAAGTCGAGTATGTAGCCATGAAAACTTGTAAACTTAATACCATTCATACATATCATTTCAAGTTCGAGCACAACAACAAAAATCTTAATCTCAAGCAATCTAAATTTTTCCATGCTTCAACATCATTAGAATAGCATGTCAAAAAAGCTTGTTTTGATTTCAAGTTTAATCGTATAACAAGTCAAGATAAGAAGCATGTTCAAGTATCACAATTCAAGTATAGTCACTTTTCATTTCAAGTTTATATAAAACAAGCCAATTCAAGGTATCATGTCAAGTAACAATTAAGCTTGATGTTATATTTCTTTCTTGTTTATTTACTTTAGATTAGGCGTTGGTATTTAGAGTACTAGGTAATCGAGTCACCAACCAAACTGTCGCCAAAACAAGAAATCGGTTATAACCCTTCTATTGTTTCCAGTGACCATATAACACGTTCCTCCTACTGTCACCATATAAGGGCCTTGGCCCTTGACCGTAGTCCACCCAACACAAGAGAGCTCTAGATTCTATAGCATGTCATCCTACCTAAGACCAACTAGCAACCAAGGCATTGTTTGATTTACTTATCAAGTATTCAAGCTTCAAGTTTCCAAGTCAAGGAAAGTACACATATCATGATCAAGGCAAGTTAGTAGCTTATTCAAGGCATCATTTTTCACGTGATACTTATCAAGATCAAGCTAGCCCTTAGGCTAATTGAACCTTATCACATTTTATCATGTATCCATTGTAATTCAAGCAAGAACACATTTCATGTCATCAATAAGCATCAAGTACTAGCATTTCAAGACATGCATGAGTCATTCGAATAGGTACTTCAACGCATAGAAGATCAATCATTTGTTTACTCAATCCATTTCAACTATTAAGTCATACATCAAGCATAGTTTAATATCAAGTTTCCATTTAGGTCATTCTTCCCTTAATCCATTACCAAGCATAGTTTAGATTCATTTATCATAGCATAACATATCAATGGAAATGTAGACTTGCATATTTTGTTAGGACCTAAGTCCTAACCCTATAAAAACTACACTCACAAATCCTCCAAGCTAGTTTTGATCTTTGACCCAAATTTCTTTTTGTTTGCCACTAGCTCGACCAACTTTCTCTTCAAAAATGTCCACTCCTTGTTCTAGGATTCATTGAATACAATGGGATCACTAATTAGCAACCAACAATTCATTCAAGCATTCAACTCAAACAATTCAAAGCAATTCTATCAAGCACATACATTCATGTTATCCTAGCAATTGTATACATATTGTAAAGCAATTTTATAACCTTTCAATCTATCAAAACAGTTCTGCCCTACTCTAAACTTCCCAAAACGGTCCCATTTTAACTGTAATTACAATGATATACAAAACAATCCCTATGTTATCATTTTTTCTCAAAACAGTCTCCCAATTATGCCTATTTTTATACAAATTCGAACAGTCTTTTAAAGACATAAAACTGCCCAGTTTCGATACAAAAAACAGTCCCTAATTTGTGTTTAAAAATGTAGTCTAGTGCAGTTATAAAATCAGTCCAATTTTTATGCTAAAACAATCCATTCATTAACAATTCTTTCAAAACAGTCCATTCATTAACAATTCTTTCAAAATAGTCCCTATTTTATATACATGCCAACAAATACTCCTAAACAGCCCTAATAGATGTTTATACATACAATTCAATTTAGCAAGATATTAAATTAACCTTCCCTTGTTTTTAAGCTACAATTTCCAGCCCTCAAATCAAGCAATACAGTCCACAATTTATCAATTCTTTCGAAATAGTCCCTAGTTAGCCATTAAGCAATCAAGTGTGACTAGATTCATTCCAAGGTAAATTTTCACTATCTAAACATCATTTCCAATTGATCAATACTTCCAATCACCCTATAACTTAATTTCCAGCAAGCTTCTATCTCGATTTAAGTCTCAATTTATAGGGAATTTGAATTACATCTAAGTTATGTGATCTTGTAAATGATAGCTTCCAACCATGTTAATATAACATTCAATTAAGCATGAATTCATTCTAATTCAATAACAATTCAACAATCTATCAAGTTACAATCAAGGGTTGATTAATGCACAAACATTCAACTAGCATGCCCTATGAATTCAACTCAAACATTAACATCAAAGAGTTCATTCGAAATACAAGAGGAAAATCACTTACAATTTTTAAGCATATAGAAAGCGTGAACATATGTTCCTCAAGCAAGCTTCCATGGAGGATTTTCTCTAACTTCTCTCTAAGGTTTCGGCTTGAAGGGAGACAAGGATGAAGATGATGATTCATCATCCATTCCTTGGTTTAGCCGAGTGGACCACTATGGTTCTCATCCTTCATGACACATGTCATGCCCCTTCATGTTTCATTTAATTTACATGCAAGTCATATGATTCTACCTTATAACATTTCGATCCTATTACTTTGGTTAACAATGTTTCCCATCTTATGTTTTGGTCCTTAATTCAATCAATTCACCCTATTTGTAGGATGTTTGCACTATTAAGTTCTAGTTACTTTTGTAGCAAGCTACTAGGTCTTTGTTTGGGGTATTACAAATCCTTTAAATAGTGGATGAAAAAATTGAACCGTTTGATAAAAAGATTAAACACATGGAAAAATTTGTTGAAAAGTTAATAGATTTGATTGAATGGATGCAACTTTAAGCCAATAATTAATAAGTTTATTCACCAAGTGACACGACTTATTATTAGCATGTCTATTCACCAAGGGACACGACTTAGCATCAATATAATTCAACCAATATATATATTTTTTCCAACAATCCCCCAAATGAATAAAATTGATGGTTCAAAAACATTGACTCGATGTGGTGATAGATTCTACGTTCGATATTTGCATAGGATAGGTAGGCGTCCCCCTTTGAACCCTCACTTGTGAAAATATGTTTACCTTACTGGATGTCCAATAGATGTGATGTCCTTGAACTATCTTTCCGTTTGTGTAAGCGATAACATACTTCGAACAAATACCTCAATGACAAGAATTTGGTTCTCATGGTTATGTCCATATAGCCTTGGACATCTCCTCGTTCTGCAAGAGCTTAAAGAACTATGCCCCAATAGTCTCCTTGAAGCGGCTCCACTTCACTCTCACATAGGTGACTTATATTATTCAGTTTACCAAAACACACAATGGTCATTAAAAACATTGCTTAACTTTTTCCACATTTTAGTCACTGTTTACATCATAGGAATGGACTTAGAGATAAGAACCCTCACAGTGACTGCACAAGGTCTGTGCAAGTAGGTTGTCCAATTGAACCTAGATCTTGGGATCTCCAGTCAACTAGGTTGGGTTTTTCTTACGTTGCGCATATTTGGTATCACAATTTTAGTGCAAGTATACACGTTGCCAAGTTATAGTAAAAATGATATCGTCTCCACAGGGATTGATGCTACTTCTAGAGATTATTGTCTTGCACTGTAGAAAAATAAAAACACAAGTAATGGTTTGTTAGAGAAAACAACTAAAATAAAGGAAACAAGCAAATTAAGAGATTGAGTAAATATGATGATAGAACAGGCTGAATTATGTTGCATCATAGCGTGGAAGTTGAATGAAACTGACTCAGTTTTGAATGCAATCGTCAACTTGATTGCCTTGGAAATGGGAAAGAGAATTGCCTCAGAAATGGGCAAAACTATTGACGCGGCAAGGAACACAGCTACTGCCTAGGCAATTAAGCGACAACCTTCAAGGTTCTACAAAGTGTTCTTCAATGGTTCCTTCTTATCCCTAAGTCAAAACTCTATTGATGCAAAGGCCTTGATAATACCTCCCAGCGTGAACCAAGGGTGAACATCAACCAATCTTACGCTTCTCTTAGCCGTTGAACCTCGTACTTATCCCTAAGTCAAATTATTCTTCACCAATTAGGATGAAAGTCATGCTTATTCGTTTCGTGAGTCTAACTCTCACGATATTAGACAAATAGATGCAATCGCAATTTGCTCTCCCAATTCAATTGCAAGAAAAAGTAAACACCAAGAATAAGCAAACCTTGAACTTAATTGCATTAACAAAAACCTAAACAAATTACAATCGTCTTCTCACAACTACTAAACAAAATAATGCTAGCCTAAAAGAAGAATTAGAACATAATGTCGATAAGAGCACTCTACAAAAATCCCCAATCTCTCTATCTCTCCAACATCTCATAGATGGCGACTATGTCTTGGCTTTTATAGGGCATGACCTTGTCGAATACTTCTTGGAGTAGGGGGATAAGTTGGAATTGAATATAAATTCATAAAAGAGATAAATCTCTTTCAATTCATTATTTTATTCTTCCTTATCGATTTCATGTCCTTGACCTTCCTTTGAATTTTTTATGATCTTCCCTTGTTTTGATCTTCATGCAAACCATCTCTAAAAATTCAGTGTTTTATACTCTTCAAGTCGCCTAACACTTTGCAAATTTTCTCCCTTGTCGGTAAATGTCTGGGCATTTCCTCGGCAGAGGCTTGGTCATTGCCTCGACAATAGTCTTTCAGTCTTTTTCGCTTGACAGGGCTCGTTCTCTTGGTTCAGCATTCCTCGGTGAGGCTTGGCATTAAAGGATGGCTTGGTCTGGATTGTCAAGTGATGGTTCCGCAGCGTTGTTTCTTATTCCTTCATTGCTGCGACAATACTTGTCTGGGAAGTATGTAATGAAATTTGCACAAGCACAAAACACATACCAAAGTAGTACCTTTTCCACCAAATATATTCAAATAAAGACAACCAAGAAAAGCAATGATTAGAGCAGTGAATTTGTGTATGTATGGCTAGTAATGCATCTAAAATGAGCTTAAGTCTAACAATAATTGAGCCATAAAGGGTCCTAAAATGAATACTTTTACACACCTAACACCTTCACATAGCACCTTAAATTTTTATGGGCTTTAGTCACATTCCATTTGATGATTTATCAACTTGATCTCGATTCAACCTTTTGGTTAGCGGATCCTTAGTGTTCTCTTTTGATTTTACAAAATCAATAGAGATAACTCTAGTTGAGATTTCTTGTTTAATGATATTATGTCGACGACGTATGATCTCAACTTACCATTACATTATGTGCTCTACCAAACGTTGTTTGGTTATTACGATATATACATATTGTGGGCACATACTTTGGTCATTGTTGAATATCCTCCAGAAAATTTCATAGTCATTCAGCCTCTAGCATATATGTTAGAAAATCGTATACAAAGGATTTTTCCACCTTGCCCATCAACCTTTTGTTGAAAGTCTTGACTATTTTCATCAATAGTCTTTATAGTTCATTTCATTGAACTTGACCAACTTTCATAGTCTTACAAAAGAATGAGACAATTTTAAATTTCAATATCGTATTATTTTGAATTTCAAGATTATTTGATTCATGTACATGAAATCGTTATGTGTTGTTATGACAATCATAGTCAAATGTCAAAAAACAAACACATTAGGAGGATAATCTATAGTAACAAAATTATTTTGTTTTCACCACCAATACCATTATCATTATTGTTATGACAAGCATAACCAATGAAAATACAATCCACCGTTTTAGGACCTATTTTCATTTGCTTCAGCAAATGAGTCATTAATTTGACAAGACACCCCCACACTTTTAAGTGGTTGTAGGAAGGTTTTCTACCATTCCATAATTCATGTGGTGTCTTTTTCCTTTTTTCTTGTGGGACACCTTATTTAAAAGTTAATTTACTGATAACACAGCTTCCCCCACATGTTATGTAAAAATTCAAAACTTTTCATCATTCTCAAAATATTGTGCACTTCATAACGTACATCAGATATGGTTTTGAGAATGTAGTTATGGTATATGAAATTAGAATGCTTCCATGACTTAGCAACGTTGAAGAAAATAGCAACATGAGTACCTCCATGTCTTGGCAACGTTGAAGGAGGTAGAAACATCTACATCATCCTCTTTAATAATAGGAGGAACAACAAGTTCAAATAACACTTTCTCATTACCCCGTTGTTGAAATTTTCTCTACAAGCTTTTCACGATGGCATATAGTCATTGGCAATGTTTGAAATTTTGTTCAAAATCGGGGTTAGAGTAGTGACTATAACATCATACTGAAAACTGAACAAGTTCTTGGCTTATGCCACCACAAAATCACGAACAAAATGTCATATCATAATTATGAATCTGAAATAGAAGTATAAAGCAAACATGGTTCTGTTCAACTCTAAACACAGACAAATGTTTGTCTCAAAATTTACTAACAATAATAAAATTCTCTTATCTTTAGTTTTCAAAAGATCTTGAGATTCGAAATAGAACTTGAAAGCTATTTGATTTGGAGAATTTCTCATTCCACCGTCATCGATTCATCACTTCTCCAAGATTGCAATTGTCATGTTGTCTTTACAATTTCTCAAGAAATTGTTATTACTGCAATTTTCATGATTAAAATCATTCCCTATATATAACAAATGTATATAAAATAATTTAAGAAAGTAAACCCTTAAATGTTACCAATCGTGGTTTCTCATTCTTGCCTCGGGTCAACAAATCCTATTCAGACTTACTTTGCAGCAAATTCCATGGCATCGAAGGCGGAGGCATTCATCTTCTCACAGTCTCTCAAAGAGGAAGGAATGCTCAAGCCCATTCATTTCATTTGTTAGCTCACTCTTTTAGAAAAGGTTAGAGGCTAGGGAATCAAGTAATGAGGCACTTGCCTATATAGACAAGATCCTTATGAATTCGCTATACGATAGATTTGGCATTAACCCGATAAGCACGATGGGCGAGATCTGTGATGAAGATCAATACAAACATTTGATCGGGCATAGTGAGTTGATATTAGGGGAAATGCTTAGTGAGAACATCTACATCGTTTCCTACCATAGCAATACCAGGGATGCCGAAGATTATTGGAATCCCCCGAAGAACTCGACAGTCCAACTAGCAGCTACGATAACAACCTTTGTTAGGATCTATATGAATCCTCATATCTCAAGAGAAGACTGCTACTACAGGGACACATACTCCGTTGTGCTTGGTAAACCACTTAAAACAGAAGAGATTTCCTCTAACGCCTTAGGAAAGTTTAAATTAGAGGACAGACTCCAAAAAGGATACTTTTTAGCGCCAAAAGCCTATTTCTACTCAACAATAGATGGACAAGATTTTCTCAAGTATGAGGGTCCTGCGAAAAACATGGTCTCTTGTCAATGGTTTGAGAAACAATATGTTGATCCATCTCGTACAAAACTCGTAACAGTCGATGCTAACTTCCGCATTGATTGGTGCACTCTTAACATTTTTAAGAAAAAGACATTGGTAAGACTTGGCATTTGGATGGAGAACAAGATGAAGCCAGTTTATCACGGGGATGCATGGGTAGATACTGATCCAATTGAGATTGAAGACTTGTATTGTCTAGATCATCGTGCACAACAAATAGAAAAAAAAGACTAATAAATGAGAAAAATAATGAGAAAAGAATAAATGAAATTATAATAAAAAAGAACGCAATCAAAAGAAGAGTCTCAAGAATGAAGACAGAACCCCATTATTAGATAAAGAAGAAGAAGAACCAACAAAGGCACTATTTAGTATCCCTACATTAGACGTGAAAACACCAGACAATGAGAAAAAACCTAAGGACAAGAAGATTCCAGAAAACGAGAAAAGCAAATACGACAAAAAGACCTCCAGACAACGAGAAAAGCAAATACAACGAGAAAACCCCTGACGAGTAGAAACCTACTTGAAAGACATGGTCCGAGTAGAATAAGAAATGTGGGAATAGTTTTCTTCGATAGTGATATAGCCTCAGATGTACTTTTTTTACGGATGATGAATCCTTTTTTTTGAAGAACTGAGTCGAAAAGGGGGCCACCAGGAGAACTACATTAGGGTCTGATACCATAACCATTTCCATCATTACCATAACCAACTTTGCTGTTGTATGTAGTTTTGGATCTGGCTAGGTTATGTAGGCGCTCGTCTTTTCTCTAGGATTGCAATTGGAAATGGCGGGTTCGAATTTATGGCCAAAAAATCAAATAATTAATGAATTTGACAATAAAAAAGCTAATGAAATTCGACATAAGGAAAGTTAGAGAACATTTTGATTAGAAAGACGGCCTTTTTGCTTTGCCCCAGCGAAAGTGACTAAAAAGATCCATATTTGATTCCTCGAGTCTTGCTACGTCGTAGATAGGAGTTGACTTGAAAGTATAAAGTAACTTACTTAGTAGTCGGCTAAGAACAATATGCCCCACTCTTCAATGGGATGGAAGTTCAAAGCATCAAAGATGAGTACATGGAAGCACCAATGAAGAAAGTCTAGAGTGCGGGTATAACCTTCTTTTCCTGGGTCCGTCATCAACGTGATGCCACTCCTGGCCTCTTGCTTGGAATGTTTTCCTACAAGCCAGCTAAGTCAGACTAAGGTGAGTATTCCGGGGCAAAGAGCAATCGGCATTCGTCTTAAGTGCAAACGATGGGATTTGAAGACTGAGATCACTTCTTACGTGATTGACACATCCCCTGCTTGTATCCACAACATACTACCTTCCACCCTTCATCAATGCTCCAAATGCGTTGATGAGAAGGTTAACCATGATGATACCTCTCACATTCGTTCACTCCGTCCCCCCCCCCCCCCATCTTGCCGAATTGAATGAAGTACTAGCTAGCTCCGAACAGCTTTTGAACAATTTCCTCTACTTTGTACCCTCGGTTGAGAGCATTGCACTCCCAGCAGCATAGGATCCAGCGATAACTTTCCCTGGTGCACGTGCTACTTCTACTTCTCTTCTCTGCCCTCAAAATGGTCTTATCGTGTAGTTTTATTTAAATAAAGAAGGTTATTTTCCACTATCCTATTGGTAGAATGCGTTTTCATGGTCGTATGTTAGGGATGATTATTTCATGGGCTTGGGTAGTCTACTTTCCCCCTTATGGTCTCACTTTAGGCTAACCTTTTTTCCGCTTTCCTCTCATTGTTGAATTCCTTAACCTTTCGCACGAACTCACTCAATCTTTTTTTGAGCGCATTCTTGTTCGCTTTCTTCTTGCACTTAGGGTAGACCCTATTCCTGCCTATGAGACCTAGTTGCTCGTATCGGCTATTACCTCCCTCACTTCATCCCTCTCGCTTCGCTCTTTCCTTCTGAGGGCTAGGTTTGACTGAAAGGAGAGGAAAGTGAGTCATGTTGTTGTTACGGCTAGTGTGTGTTGCTCGTAGTCCCTTACTAGTCAATAGGCTTCAATATATAAAGTGGCTTAAGTAAGAAAAGGATGGCGAGTGAGGAGATAGGGAAAACTAAGTGGAAATCCTCTTCGTGATTTCCAAGAAGTGACAAAGAAAGAATAGTCTAAAATAGTGTAGGATTGGCAAGGTGATCGCACCTAATTACAAGATAAGAGATAAAATTCATCAATCAAACCATAAGTCGATGGTTATTGAAGAAAAAAGGATGATCAAATGAAAGAAAACTCATAGGTTCTTAATAGGAGGGCCTCCCTAAAGTCAGTGAGATTGAGACTGAAAAGGACGCTTTTTAGTAAGGATGAAAGTCCCTAGTCGTAGGATTTGATTTTGACAAGAAAGATATTGAAATCCATACCAATCAATAGAAATGAAAAATAAAATAAAAAAGGATCGAAATTAGGACAAAAAATGAAACATTGAAACACATCTTTACTTAGTCATAGTTTTTTTACTCGGTTGTATGGAACCCTCTCCTTCACCCCCTATAAGGGCTATTTTGTGTTTAATTATCTTTCTATCTGACAGGACAAACAAATAATAAGGGGTGGTTCTTTCATTGTATTGATATAAGTCAAACTAAAAAAAGACCTATAGAGAATAGAATCGTTGGTTTTGACCGACAAATTACATGAGAGAAAGAAAGAGATCACCACGCCAGGGGGTTGAAATAGCCTAAAATCAAGCTTTGAGATGGAAGTGCTACAAAGAAAGTGGTTCACTTTCTCTACGAAATTTCTATAATTTCTTATGGCTAGTTAAGTTAAGGCTACTTTACCTACCACTCCTTAACAGTCGAGCATCACTAAAGCCATCTCTCTACCAGTCTACTATCTTCACTCCTAACTAAATGACAGATCTACTTGCATGTGTTAAGCATATAGCTGAAGTAGCATGATTGAGGGCTCTTAAAGCTTAAGCTACTTACTATAAGCCTATAAGCTCCAATCCTCTCTTATTTAGATAGAGTTAGATATAGGGTATTCACCTTGTATGGCCTTCGCCTCGCAACTTTCTGTTTCCTACTTCTGGTCTGAGATAGAGCATGACCAATGAGTAAAGGCTCCAACTGCATCCTCTTCTTCTTTTAGTCTAGGTTTGAAAGCTCGCTAAGAAGAGCTAGCTCACCCTGTAGCAAGACTTTACTGAGCTATCAGGCTTGACACATTCGTCTTCCAACTTACCATTAGTGGATCTATCCAAATTCTTTGTCTTCATTGATCTCACGATTTTAAAAGCGAGTCAAGCTTAAAAACTTCCTTTCGCCAGATGCTCTTTCCTTGTACATAGGTCTAGATACCTTGTAACCTCGCACGTAGCTTAATTAACTACCTTTTTTGATCCAATGCAACCTCCCTATAAGCTTACTTCACATCCTCTCACTCTAACTGCACACGAACAAAATCTAACATTTAGCCCACATATTTGAATGAATCGTTTTATTGTGTCGTGTGATAGGACTTTCTTCTTGTTAACCTAGCGCTACGGCTTTGAGTTAACACTCCCTTTCCTTTCGCTTTCACCCCGTGAGCATTCCAAGAGCTCTAGCTTACTAATCTTGGATTCATTTGGCCTTTCTTAAAAATTTCTTGATTAGGTTTTCTCGGCCTTTGTGATTGTGCGCCTGGGTGCTAAGGATGGAGAATCCAAGGTATAGCAATTATTTGTCCCGCTGATTGAATGATTATGTTCGCTGCAAGGGTGCTCAAATGGAAAACAAACGTATTCTAATTATCTACCCTGTTAATTGATTTCTCCTATGCGTGTAGGAAAGAAAGCCTATCATTACCGTTCTACAAGCGAAAATAAACAGAGAAAATGAGATCTTAGGCAAGATAAGGTTTACCGGACCTTCGGCCCCTCGGGGCACAACTAAAGGGCTCATTGGGCCTTTTGTTTCTCAATCTTCCTTTGTTTTTTCTTCATTCGTCTAAGCAGATGTAACTAAATTAAGCATTTTCTTATATAAGATGCATATTCTCGGACTAGTACGGGAAAACTACGCGAATAGTATGCCAATTTACGTTGATTTGATATGGCTTTCTTTCTCTTTTGCTTTCCTTAAGACGCGGACAACCAACCAAATATGTACTAAATGCATGTCAAAATCTAATGTGTTAAGCAAATACACCAACCAAATCAGAGGCCACTTAGCAGAGCCCGTGTGGAGAGGATAATAGGGATTGCTAGCTCTTGGTTTAAACGGATCGAGAATCTATTAGCATAGGGCCTCACATTGTGTGTTTAGTCAAGTAAAGTTCCTTATATTTTCGTATGCTCTGTATGCAAAGATCCCAAGGAGCAGAAAAAGAGACAAGTCAACCCCTCCACTAAAAAGAAAGAAAGGTATTTAAAGGACGATCCTTCACTGCGAGAACTCGGTGGAGCTACAAATATGGAAAAGAAAGAATGGTTGTCACGCATGCGAGAAAGACTCAAAATGAAAGCAAGCTTAGAGAATAGCTAAGTGGAAGTCAGAGACTCCCTTTTTAAGGAACATAGACTACATATGTGCTGGTAAACCCCACCTAGACTGAGATTCATCAGTTCGATCATTTAGTTTGTTTCATAAGTCCTATATTCCTCAGGAAGGGATCAATTCCTTCTCTGACTTCTACCTTCGTTCGCTCCTTCACCCTTTACTGCATTCCCGAAAATGCCTCTAAACTCGCTCCTTCTGAGAATGGTTTTACCCCGCTCCTCAATCTCATTCTATTTTTGATCATGCTTTAGATTCTCTTTCAGTTGTGGAAACAAGTCATTATTCCTATCAGTTGAGTAGCCCAAGCTCCTTAAGAGCGTATTATCCCATCTCCTGTGAAAGAAAGAGGTTGATGCACCCAGGTACGCGAAGTAGAGCTTTCTTTGTCCCACATTTCCTTACTGACTTTCCTAGTTTAGATAGCGCATTAAGAATCACGTCAAAATACACTAAGACCTGGGCCCAGGTTCTCTTTCTTCAAGAAAAGGTAGCTTTAAACAACTCGGTTCCAATCACATCAAACAAGCAAGCGACTCCCCTTCCGTAGCGTACCCGTCCATTAAGGCATTCTTCCTTCTTGTGTATGTGTTATAGCTCTAAGCCCCAATTCCTTGGTGAAAAGAGTTGTTGCCTTTAAATCATCGAGAAAAGAAAAGAAGGAACCGCTCGAAAGGGACCAGACAATAATGGCTCACAACTGGAAATCATAACAACAATGTCTTCTAGCTGCAAAAGACTGGCTCCTAACTGAAAATTTCTCTCGATCACTCTCTAACGGAAAGCCATTTTCCCTTTCACAAAAAGTCAACTTGGACTTCTTTCCTAAGCGGAGATTTGGACTACATGGACCTAAGCAACCCGCTGATAGGGGTAGCCTTTCACAGTTGGAAACTTTGATTTAGATTGGTTGAATTATGTCTAATCTTTCCTAATTTATAAGTTGCACTCAATCAAATAGTTTCCACTCATTCCTTCTCGACCGCCTCTTTTCTAGTCATTTTTTATCAAATCTTTCTTGTGATTTTCTATTCTATTATGAGAAATGGTTTGCTTCGTTTGAGCCGTCGTCACTTAATGCAAGTAAGGGGACTGGGGCATTTCCCTCACCACTCATTTTAAAAGAGAACCATAAGAACAACAATGAACTTAAAGCTAATGAAGCAGATCCACAACTTGAAAAAGGTACATGGGATCTTTCCCTACTACCGCTCGGTTACATAAAAAGATGAGTGAAGAGTGGGTAGGAATGGAGGAATCAGAGGAATTGGATTATTTTCTTTTTTATTATGCGATTTCTAACCACACTTAAGAGATTCAATGAGCATTTACTCCCCCTCGATCGTAGAAAAAAGAGTAAGTAACTGAAGACATAAGCCCCTTTCTTTTTGTCTGGATACACAAAAAAGCCTAAGACTGAAACTCCTATTGTCACAGCTACCGATCCAGCCCATCTGTCCACGAAAGGTGAGCAACTCGTTGAGCGAGAATAAAGCCTATCCATGCCTGAGAGAATACTAGATTCATCCTCGTCCAATCCGAAACAAGATAGCTAGATCGAGCTAACCTACCTTCTTTCGGTTTTGATCCAAGGAGAAGAAGAAGCGGTAGTGGATTATAGTCGATGGATATTAGGTCAGCATGAAGGTAGAAGGTAAAGGAATCAAATCCACTTGTTCAGTCGGCTCGCAACAGTAAATACGCGTTTGAAAGATTTTTCCTTGCTAAAGGAGATCAAAGCATGACTTTCCGGTCTTGGTCGTGTACTATTTCTCAGTCAAGTCAGGTTATTCGCTCTTTCTATCAAACCGTTATAAGGATCAAAGACAATCTGTCTTGTTCCCGGAGCTAGGACTTATAGTTCTGTTTCCATGCTCTAGGGCTTTCTTTGACTTCTAAGAGCAAGAGTTCTCATAAAATTAGGGAAGGTCATCGATCACTTCTTTATATGCAACGTCTTGATTAATCGATTCCCGTTTTCTTTGCTTGCCAAACTATGCGCTTGTAGCTTTAGGTTAGCATGTACTCGAGGGCAAGTCGCTCTAGAGGTAGACTCAGCGAAAGCTGTTAGGGCATAGGTGATTGCTTATATGAAATGTTTCGCTTCTTCCCTCTCTTCTGTTTGAGAGTCAAAGTTGCGGTGATGATTGATCAATCAACTCAGTTAGGGTCTGACATGTTCGGTAAGCCTTTCCCTTCCCTGATTTTCAGGTGTTGTGATGATACTATATAGAAAAAGGCTTTCGGCAGTTTAGCTCTTAAGCTAAGTGCGGGAATCAAGTCTAGTTCAAGGGGAAAGCGCTAGGTCTTTGCGTCGGTTGAAGAGTCAATCCTTTACTAGCTTGGAGGCTTTTCACTCCCCTCGCATGCTCCTATTAGTCGCTTTTAAATAAACAACCCATATGAAAGCTATCAGTTGACGGGCTCAGAAGGCGATTAGAAAGTCAATCTTTCATTTCTTTCTGTTGGGCCTTTATAAATCTTTTTTATCCTGGATTCTGACCCATATGTTTGGTTAAACGTGATTTTCTCGGTAAGAAGATTGATGTCTAGAAAGGTACTTCTTTGTCTTTTCTTTTTCAATTCCAATTTTCCATTGAACTTGGACATGCACGGGATTTATACACTTCGCACATCCTTCTATTTCCTGGTTGCTTCACGGGTTCCACCGTATTCATATCTTTTGTTCACATTCGAATTCACCATGGTAATCACTTAAAACCATGATTAAACAACTATTATATTTCAAAAATGGCACAATTTGTTAAAATGTACCGTGCAACTTTATTTCTCGAGAGGATAAGAATTAATATCAAATTGGAACTCTTATCACCAACAAGATTCACGGTAGGTCACATCCTTTAATTTTCTTTATTCAGCATAATCTAAATTTTCATTTTCATTCAAGTGGGTCGCACAACAAATTGGATTATACTTTATAACATCCCTGCACTTTGAACTTACTTATTTTAGAATGAGTTTTAGGGCGTAACAACATAGTTTCTTTTTTTTATCAAGTGCATATAGAAAGTTAAGCTTATATGATTAAATAACCGCACCTATTAACATCATTGCAACTTCTAGTTAAGAAGTAATTTGTGTCGTGCGTAGACATCATCATCTCCTGACATAGGTGTTTATCCTTGAACGAAGGATACGCTGACAAGGCTATATACCTCCACCAAAAACATACCCTTGTATAATTGTTAAGACACTACTCAAGTGTTTCATGAAGGAATATTATCTGGTTCATGAATAGGCAAAACATTTTTAGCTCTCTTGGGCATACACCAACGGGATTAATATTATGAAAGAAAAAGACAAGAAGCAAACATCTTCTAACAAGCAACAATTAGGGCACTGCATTCATTAAATAAAAATGTTACATGTATCATTTGTTAACTGTAAAGAAAGATCCTCCAAAAAGAAAAAAAGAGGATTGTCCAGTTAGGAACTGCCGAGAGACCCAGTAATGAAATTTGATCTCGGGATATGCCTTCCACTCTAGGATTGACCATGGGACTCAAGCATTGGCACAAGCCACACACCCAACACATAGAATGGTACAGCCAAGCCAGAGGCAAATACCATTACTAAGTCCCAGAGGAACTAAACCAACGGTCCAACAAACTTAATGCCTTCACATGAGTCACAAGTTGGCGCAACCCAACTCAGCGGTCATACTACGCTTCAATCTTTTATTAAAACAGCTTGTACATCTTACGTATAAGCAATGTGGGATTGTTACCAGTTACTTTTTCTAGACAAGTTCCATTGTTGGTGGGTTGGATCAGAGATTAATGAACACTTTGTTTCTCTTAATCTAGCTTTCCAACCCCGAATTCATTGTCATCAAATCGTTGTTCCTAACTAGTAAAATGGTTCTTGGACTTTAATTTAGAGAGTCGAGAAACCTCAAAAAGTCGGACAATATCTTTGGCTATTGATCCGAGGGAAAATCCTTAGCAACGACTGCAGATATAAGCGGAGGAGGATTGGCAACGTGCGTCGCACAGTTTGTGGCCATATCCTGGAGACGAACTAACGAGATTATTGGTAATAGTTTGAGTTTAGCCAAGTACTGTCAATGATCTCTAATAGAATTAAAAGTTGCAGGGCCAAATTGAGCACCAAAACATAGGCTACTGTAGTAGCTTTGAAGCGTATATGGGCTATATTGTACTTGGGAGTTGAGGTTTGCATGGGCTCTGACATGGAAAGTGACCATAGGAGTGTTATTGTACATGGAGAAGGCAACCATGAAGGAGCTGTGCCGACTACCGAGAAGATTGGTTTACATACTCTCCAGTAGGCAGTAGAGATTTCAGAGCTGTTATTCAAGGTCCTAGGATCAAGGATACAGGGAAAGTTAACGCATTTATGGAACCATCACGTTGAAACACGACGACAGTAATGTGACGTCAATTGATTTTATTAGTTAATGCTGGTCAAATGAATAAGTTGATGAAATTTCATAGTAAAAAAAACTTAATTGAATAAAATAAAATTCAGTGATTTAACGAGGCACCCTTAAGCCTAAATAAGGGTGAAGGATACAAATCTTAAGCTTGCTAATGCCAGTTGAGGCAACGAAAACATCTTGGATGAATCTATACTCAATTTTGGGAGGATTCTGAACGTAGTCCTAAGATGTTTAAAAACATGGTAAAAGCAAACGGAAATCTATAAGAGGGCACAACAATTTTAATCCAAGTCATGGTTTCTTAAAATACAGAGAAAAGAAACTGATTTCAGACATAAATTTTGACCTGAATGGATTGCTTTCCCACCTCTTTCTCGTTTCAGTTTCTTGCAAAGCATGAGATTATATATGAATTCATTTATAGTTATAATATTTACAGGATACTTCTACAGTCTGTCTTGTAAGAAAAAGACAAGAACATCATGTGTTTTTGTCTTCGATACCCGTGAAGGAGAAATACATTTTGTTTTGATCCAAATCCGGACTCCTTATCTCTAAATTATTCCGTCACCCGAGTCTTAGTTTTTATTTAGAACCATGGTCCATGGAGGGCCGATCTCAATTTCAATGTAGATGAGTTAATTATGCCCCACAGCTCACATGTACTCAAAACAAAACCCAATTTTGAGATAAGGTTAAAGAAATTAGATCAGACACACTAGATTTTATGTTAGAGGTAAACTTATAAAATTTAATAAAAATAGATTTTTAATATATTTTTTAAATTATATAAATTTTAAATTTTTAGAATACCACCGTCCATACCAGCCTCCCTTGATCTCTTAGACTTTTGGTAGTCGATCCATTTTTCTTTATTAAAACAACTTTAAAAGCATTAGAACTTTCATTTTTAAGTTGACAGCCATTTTTGTCGTGGCACTGACTACTGAGACCGAGGGCACGTGAAATTCTTTTGCGGTCGTCTTAAAGTGTCTCGTGAACCAGCAGGGACCCTTGTTGTAAAAAAAAAAATCCTATCTTCTGGTTTAACCTAGCCCACATCCAATCTTTTTACATATACAAAACTAGAGAATGTCATTTCTTCTGGAAATAAACCAATCTTCCCAGTTTAAACTTTGTTTTCGTATGAATGACATAAAGTAGGCAAACAATGACATCCGTAAATGTTTTTTTTTCTTCTTTTTAATTAAATTAAAACAAAATAGAAGCTGAGGGGGACTTGTTTATAAACACCGTGTCCTTGAAAATAATTGTTATTGACAAGCTCTCTGGGAAGAAAGAGAGTTGAAAATGCGTTGGTTTATCCTTGTAATAATATTGTGGAGTTCGATAGCTATTGATTTGTCGGAAGGTAGCCATGGCCATCGTCTGAAGAAATCTGCTGTTGTTGGAACTGTGTATTGTGATACTACATGTTTCCATGAGGAAATTCCTAGGAGTAGCAGCCATTTCATTTCAGGTTTAACTCCGTTTCTGAACATGTCTAAGCTTCCATCTCCATCTTCTAGTCTTAATTGATGTTGGTTTACGTGTGCAGGGGCAGCTGTTGCCGTGGAATGCAAAGATGGGACGAGTTCAAGGCCGAGTTTTGTGCAGGAAGTGAAAACCAATGAGCATGGTGAATTCAAACTCCATCTACCTTTCTCGGTTGGCAAAAGGGTGAAGAGGATCAATGGATGTTCGGTCAAATTGGTTAGAAGCGGAGAGCCGGATTGCGATGCGGTGGCCTCACTACCAACTTCGTCTGCACTCCGTCTGGTGTCGACAAAGCATGGGATTCATGTTTTTTCGGCGGGAGTTTTCAGCTTCAAGCCATTGAAGCAACCGATCATGTGTAAAACGGACTCAAATGAAGTCCGGCATCATATTGAATCATTCTTTTTTCCTCCAAACCCTTTTCTGCCTCCGCCACTGTTTCCGAATCCGTTTCAGCCTCCACCGTTGCTTCCTCCCATTCTGCCGCCACCGGCTCCGTTAATACCCAATCCTTTTCAACCTCCACCAGCTCCACTAATACCAAACCCCTTTCAGCCTCCGCCAGCTCCACTTATTCCAAATCCATTCAAGCCTCCTCCAGCACCGCCAGCTCCGTTAATTCCGAACCCCTTCCAGCCTCCTCCAGCACCTCCTGCACCACTATTTCCAAACCCCTTCCAGCCTCCTCCAGCACCGCCAGCTCCACTATTTCCAAACCCCTTTCAGCCTCCTCCAGCACCTCCTGCACCACCAGCACCATGGTTTCATCTCCCACCAATCCCGGGACTAACTCCACCGTCGCCGCCACCTCCATCTCCACCTCCACCAGCCTTCCCTTTTCCTCTTCCCCCAATCCATTTCCCACCTGTACCACCTTTCCCTGGTATGCCCCCTGCTTCACCATAGAAATCTTCTACTTGATTGAATACTATAACTAAGATTCTCCCGTAATATACATATCACTGTCAATTTGTTTCTTCTCTATTTTCTGGTGATTATCTTTTAAATACAATTATATAATCTACATAAACCAGTGTGGGCTTTCTCTTGGTTGTTTGTAGAGTGATTGACTGTGCCATTGTGAATAAGAAGCCCCCGTGACTACGGCACAATATTATAATAAATGATGTGAAGTTTTTTGTTATTGCCTGGAATCAAACACCCTGCTGATCTCCATAATAAGTAAGGTAGCAGCAACCAGTCAACAAAAATGATGACCATGACGAGCCCTCACTCAAATTTGTTTAATCAAAACAACAATGCGTCTTTGTCTTATTAACTTTGAGATTCAGAGACCTTTCAACAACCGAATATATATAGAAAGCATAGCTAATTTATGATTAGTGGTCTCGACTCTTGTGTGGAATATCGTTCTATGTTGTCTGTGTATTCTCCTCCGTTGTCAACCAACTGATCAATAATGGAGACAACAAATAGAATGGTGCTGAGGGGGACAAATCTGAGACAGACTACAATTCTAAACATACCTTTACACATTATAACTGCAACAATGCGACCTGAGATATCCACGCCAGAAGACTGTAGCATTTGGGTCACACCACCAGACAATATCTTCATTAACATGAATAATAACTTGAGTTATCAGTAGGGATGTAAAAACAAGTAATCGGACAGGTTTCAGGTCGGGTTCTGTCAGGTCGGGTAAAATCGGATACAGGTCATTTCAGGTAAAAAAAAAATTGACTCGACTCGGGTTGGGTGCGGGTCCATTTCAGGTCGGGTCCGAAGCAAATAATTGGCACGTTAATTCGGATTCGGATACACTTCAGGTCGGGTCCATTTCAGTTCGGGTTCATTTCGGGTCGGGTTCGTTTCAGGTCGGGTCCATTTCAGGTCGGGTCCGTTTCAGGTCGGGTCTATTTCAGGTCGGGTTCATTTCAGGTCGGGTTCATTTCAGGTCGGGTTCATTTCAGGTCGGGTTCATTTCAGGTAGGGTGCATTTCAGGTCGGGTGCATTTCAGGTCGGGTAATTTCAGGTCGGGTAGTTTCAGGTCGGGTAATTCAGGTCGGGGTATTTTTGGGATTGAAATTCGTGTTCAGTTTGAGTTCGGTCGTACAACCGTATAAGTAGTTGATAGACTTTATGTTGACCTTCGTCAATCGTCATTAATTTTGAGTTAATTATTTAAAGTCATATCAAATTAAAATTATAAAACATTAGAGTAATTAAAAAATAATCAAAATGGGTCGATTTGGACAGAAAATGGGTCAATTTGGATTACAAATAAAATTACAGGGATTATAATGAACATAAATATCAAATTAAAATTAAAAAACATTAGACAAATTTAAAAGAAAACAAGGAAAATGGGTATTTTGGAATAAAAATAAAGTTTTGGGGACTATAATGAACAAAAATATCAAATTAAAAGTATAAAAATTAGTGTAATTAAAAAAACAATAAGTATAGGTCAATTTAGAATAAAAATAAAGTTTTAGTGTCTAGAATGAACAAAATTTAAAATTAAAACTATAAAACATGATGGATTAAAAAATATATATAAGGGTCAATATGGAATTAAAATAAAGTTAAAGGGTTCATGCATTAATATGTACACACACGTACTTACATACATTAGGGGTTAGGTTTTAGTGTTTAAGGTTTAAGGTTTAGGGATTAGGGGAAGGGGTTATAGTTTAGGATTTAGGGTTTGGGGTAGGGTTGAGGGTTCATGCATTAATATGTACACACGTATATACTTACATACATTAGGGGTTGGGTTTTAGTGTTTAAGGTTTAGGGTTTATTGTTTAGGGTTTATGATTAGGGTTTAGTGTTTAGGGTTTAGGGTTAATGTATTAATATGTACACACACACTTACTTACATACATTAGGGGTTAGGTTTTAATGGGTAAGGATTAGGGTTTATGGTATATGGTTTAGGGGTTAGGGGTTAGGGTTTATGGTTTAGTGTTTAGTGTTAGGGTTGAGCGTTCATGCATTAATATGTACACATGTATATACTTACATACATTAGGGGTTGGGTTTTAGTGTTTAGGGTTTAGGGTTAATGTATTTATATGTACACACGCACATACTTACATACATTAGGGGTTGTGTTGTAGTGTTTAAGGTTTATGGGTTAAGGATTATGGTTTAGGGTTTAGGTTTTAGGGTTTATGGTTAGGGTTTAGGGTTAATGCATTAATATGTACATACACACATACTTACATACATTATGGGTTATGTTTTAGGGTTTATGGTTTAGGGTTTAGGGTTAGGGTTGAGCGTTCATGTATTAATATGTACACACGTACATACTTATATACATTAGGGTTGTGTTTTAGTGTTTAGAGTTCAGGGTTTAGGGTTTAGGCATTAATACGTACATACTTATATAAATTAGGAGTTAGGTTTTAGTGTTAATGGTTTGGGGTTTAATATTTAGTGTTTATAGTTTAGGGTTTAGAGATTAGGGTTTAGGGTATCCACTTTTATATATACATATATTGTAATATAAATTCTAAAATAAAAAAAAACACGAAACCCGAATGATAACCATATACCCTAAACTTAAACCCTAAATTGAAACCCATAAAATCAAAACCTTAAGTCACATGTTATCATAACATTAAACCCTAAGCACTATACCCTAGACCATAACACTAAACCCTAAACCTTACATATTAATCACTCAAACTAACCTTAGTTCATTATACAACCGTAAACCCTAAATGCATAAATACTTACATACTTTAGGGCTTAGGGTTTATAATTATGATCTAAGTGTTTAGGGTTTACTACTTATGGTTTAGGGTTTAGAGATTAGGGTTTAGGGTATCCACTTTTATATATACATATATTGTAATATAAATTCTAAAATTAAAAAAACACGAAACCCTAATGATAACCCTATACCCTAAACCCTAAATTGAAACCCATAAAATCAAAACCCTAAGTCACATGTTATCGTAACATTAAACCCTAAGCACTATACCCTAGACCCTAACACTAAACCCTAAACCTTACAAACTAATCACTCGAACTAACCTTAGTTCATAATACTACCGTAAACCCTAAATGCATAAATACTTACATACTTTAGGGCTTAGGGTTTAGGATTTGGTGTTTAGTGCTTAGGGTGTTATGGTTTAGAGATTAGGGTTTAGGGTATCAACTTTTATATATACATATATTGTAATATAAATTCTAAAATTAAAAAAACATGAAACCCTAATGATAACCCTATACCCTAAACCCTAAACCCTAAGCATTATACCCTAAACCCTAAGCATTATACCTTAAACCCTAACACTAAACCCTAAACCTTAAAACTAAACACTCAAAGTACATTACTTCATGAAACCCTAAACCCTAAATCAAAACCCTAAAAGTATTAAAACTAAAAATTAGATACTAAACCATAAAACCCTTTAACCCTAAACCTTTAAATTGAAACCCTAATTGAAAGTCATAAACCCTAAACCTCATTAACATTAAATGAAAAACCCAAAACCCTTAATGTATACCCTAAATTAACATATTAACGTATTAACCCTAAACAAATAACTAAATAAAATATATTAGCCATAAACAAATCACTAAACCCTTAATTTATACCCTTATTTTAAAAACCAAAACCCTAAATTAAAACCACAAACCCTAAATTAAAACCACAACCCTAAACATTAAAACTGAATTGAGGACGCAATTGAAAAAAACAAAGCTTTAAGCTCAATTTCACAAAAAAAGGACGAAATTGAAAGAAAGCAAAGTAGGAGTGCTTGCAGAGCAAAACCCGAACAACCCGTTTCAAAGAGCGCGGATCCTCTGACCCGGCTTGAGGCCTATAAATAGAGTCTCACCCCTCAGCCAAAATTGCTCATTTTCTCCCTACTGTTACTCTACCGAAATATCCTCTCAATTTCTCTCTCATCCACAAACACCAAATTCCCAGATCTTCTTCATTTCTTTCGATCAAAATCTTGGTTTTCAACCAAGTTCTTCTCTGTTCTTCCAAACTTTCTTCCCAAATCCTCTACAAACACAATTACCCTCCTCAAACCTATTTTTCTTCGATCAAAACCCCAACTTTTCTCAAGAACAGCCTCGTGTTCTTGAGAATTCCTATCTTCAATCCTTCTAAACCCAAAACCCAAACTCAGTTCTGTTTTACCCTAAACCCTAATTTATTCTTAACCATAACCCTAGATCTGAAACCATAACCTCTAAACCATTAATCCATAAACTTGAAACCCTAAACCCTAACCATAAATCTAAAACCCTAACCTCTAAACCATAACCCTTAACATCTAATCCCCAAACCCTAACCTCTAATCCCAAAATCCTTTCATATTCTCATCTTACCTTTTCATATTCTGAGAGTTGTTCTTCTCTGCCTTTTCATTTTCCGAGAGCTGATCTTCTCAGCCTTTCCAGTTTTCAGTTCCGGTAAGTTGTATCTTCTATTTTCTCTTATTTATTTATTTTTTTTGTTCGATTACTATTTTCTAACTATTTTCCTTTGTTTCTCAGGATCGTTTCTGGCTTCTGTCAGTCTGTTCCTCTTTCGTGTGGGTTTGTATCTCTGGAAGGTTGTATGTTTCTTTTTGCATGTTTCTTTTATCCATGTTTCTGTTTGTTTGTTTTTATGCATGTTTCTGTTTGTTTCTTTCTGTTCGATTCTGGAAGGTTCTATGTTTCTTTTTGCATGTTATATATGTTTGTTTTTATGCATTTTCTGTATGTTTCTTTTTGTTCGATTCCGGAAGGTTGTATGTTTCTTTTTGCATGTTTCTTTTATCCATGTTTCTGTTTGTTTCTGGTTGTTTGTTTTTATGCATGTTTCTGTTTGTTTCTTTATGTTCGATTCTGGAAGGTTCTATGTTTCTTTTTGCATGTTATATCTGTTTGTCTTTATGCATGTTTCTATATGTTTCTTTCTGGTCGATTCTGGAAGGTTGTATGTTTCTGTCAGTTTGTATATTTCTGTATGTATTCACGGTTTCTGTCAGTTTGTATTTATGCATGTCAGTTTCTATGGTTTTGTTTTTATGCATGTATGTATATGTATGGTCCGAGTCTTTAGGGTTTCCTTGGTTTAACCCGAGTATATAGGCTGGACTACCCGTCCTGCGGGGCTACTGGTGCCAAAGGGGGATTTTAAAGGTCCTTGTGGACAGGTTTAACAATGCCACGTACAAGGGTTAAACTAAAACCATTAGATAATTTTGTATTTTTTGTGTATGTCAATCTGTATATATGAGTTTGTATATTTTGTATGTTTGGTTCTTTAATTTGGACTTTTTCAGTTTTTTGACAGCTATGGATTCTTTCTCTTATGAGCTGGACTTTCCTGGTGAAAGAAATCTAAATGACCAAATTATACTGTCTCAAGGTGGTTTATTAATCCTTGTTCATTATGATTTTTTTAACTTATGTTTATTTCTGACTCTTTTATTTTTGAATGCTTGAAGAGGATGTAAATGATCAAGTGTCTGAGACAGTTCGTACCTCCAAGAGGAAGTCTACAACTTCAACTGGAGGGGATATTGGGAGAAGAACATCTCCTGTTTGGGATCATTACACCTTCATCAAGCTTCCAGAAGGTCTTTTTGCTGAATGTAAGTACTGCAAAACAAAAAAGTATAAAATTGATTCTTATATTGGTACTTCTAATCCTAAAAGGCATATTGAAAAATGTGAATCTTATAAAGTGTTTCTTGCTACTAATCCCAATAGTAGTTCAGAAGCTTCTTTTGATCAGAAAAGATATTGTGAGTTATTTGCTGAAGCAATTCTGTGTCATGGTTATGCTTTGAGTGTTGTTGAGCATGATAAACTTAGGGTTTTGCATAATTATTTAAATCCCAATGTGAAAGATATTTCAAGATATTCTATTACTAAGGCTTGCATGTTAAAGCATGAGATGCATAAAAAATTGCTTTTTGATTCAATGCAATCTGTTGTGAGTCGTATCTGTTTTACATGTGATGGATGGTCTGCTTGCACTTCACGTTCTTATTTTGCACTGACTGCACATTATGTTGATAATAACTGGAAACTTCAGTCTAAGATTTTAAATTTTCGTCGTTTCCCCCCTCCCCATGATGGCGAGTCTATTTATAAGTTTGTTAAAAATATGTTAACTGAGTGGGGTCTTGAGAAGAGAGCTTTTACAATTACTCTTGATAATGCTTCTGCAAATGAAAGAATGGTGAGGCGTCTGAAAGATGATTTGCATGCAATTTCTCCCCTGCCATGCAGTGGTAAGTTTTTTTCATATAAGGTGTGCTGCCCATATCCTGAACTTGATAGTTCAAAGGGGTTTGAAGGTAATCGACTCCTCTATTATTAAATTGCGTGAGATTGTTAAATTTATAGATTCTTCTGATTCTAGACTTTGTTGCTTTGATTCTGCTATTAATGATTGTGGTTCCGATTTTTCTGGTAAGTTGGTCTTGGATGTTACTACTCGATGGAACTCTACTTACCTGATGCTTCGTAGGGCACTCGAAGCTAAACATGCTATTAACTTGTTTGTTAATAGGGAAAATGGTTTGGATATAATCTCTGAGGTTGAGTGGAAAACTGCTCAATTAATTTGTGATTTCCTTGAGCCCTTCTTTGAAATTTCTACTATGTTCTCAAGATCCAAGTATCCTACTACTACTTGGCTAATGTTGTTGCCATTGAGAAGCTTTTGTGTGATGCTCACAATGATCCATGTGAGGGCATCTCTGCAATGGCAGGACCTATGTTTGAATTGTATGAGAAATACTGGTCTGATCATTCAATTATTCTGTCTTTTGCTGTTTTACTTGATCCTCGGTATAAGTTACAACTTCTGAAAGAGTTGTATGGTGTCCTCTATGTTGAGGATGAGGTTGAAAGGAGGGTAAGTGTTGTTTATAATGAGTTTGTAAGTATGTATAATTATTATTCAAGATCTGCACGTTCTACTTCTTCTAATTCTTCTGTCCAAAGTAACTATTCTCAAAGTTCAAGTCTGTCAAGTTCTGGTCGCCCTAGGACCTTCAAAAAAATCTAATCTCTTTCAAGTCAGTTCTTCTTTTTGCTTCTGTTTTTATATATTTTTTTTCAATTACAGTTTACTAATTTTTTTTAATTTAATGTTAGAACTTTGATGCCAATTTGGCAGCTTCTAGGAGTGGTAAGTCCGATGTTGACTCTTACATTTCTTTGCCCCTTCTCCCTCGCACTGAAGATGCCGAGTTCGACATCTTAGAGTATTGGAAAACACAATCTGTGTCTTTTCCAATACTTTCTCTCATGGCTAGAGATGTGTTAGCCATTCCAATCACCTCTGTTGCTTCTGAATCCTCATTTAGCATGAAAGGTCGAATTTTGAACAAGTTGAGGGCTAGGCTTTTGCCTAAAAATGTAGAAGTATTTGTAACAACCAGAAATTGGTTGTATGATTTTGAGCCCGAGGAAAGGGATGAAGAATTTCTTGTTGTTGGGAAAGATGCCTCAATCTCTGATGTGTCTGTTGAAGATCCACTTCATGATTAAGGTATATCCCTTTACTGTTTTTTTTAATTCTTATTTTATTTTTCTATATAGTTTCTGACTTTCTTTTGTTTTGTAGGGTTCTTTCACAGCAAGCAGGAAACACTTTAGAGCTCAGGGGTCAACTATGTTGCTTATGATGTTAAGTGAGGTATTTCCCTTGACTGTTTTTTAGTTGACTTAGTGATGTTGTTGTTGTTATTTGGTTTTGCTGATTGCTCCTGTTTAAGTGAGGTATTCCCTTGACTGTTTTTTTAATTGACTTAGTGATGCTGTTGTTGTTATTTGGTTTTGCTGAATGCTCCTGTTTAAGTGAGGTATTTTCTTGACTGTTTTTTAATTGACTTAGTGATGCTGTTGTTGTTATTTGGTTTTGCTGAATGCTCCTGTTTAAGTGAGGTATTCCCTTGACTGTTTTTTTAATTGACTTAGTGATGTTGTTGTTGTTATTTGGTTTTGCTGAATGCTCCTGTTTTTTTAAGTGAGGTATTCTCTTGCTTACTTCTTAGTGTTGCTTATCTTTATGATTTAGTGTTGCTGGTGTTGTTGTTTGTCTTGGTTTTGTTGAATGCTGCTGCTGTTTGTGAGTTGGTGATGCTGAATGCTGCTGCTGTTAATGGCTTGGTGTTGCTGCTGGTTACTGGTAGCTTGTTGTTCCTCTCTTATCTAAGTGTTGCCCTGGTTTAAATTATGCCGGTTTCTTACCAATTTAAGTTACCCATAATTAACTTTGTTGGTAGCATTTAGATGAGATAGCTCGATGAAGAATTATCTGGTAGCAAAGTGCTTTTAGCTTTTGTCTTTGCTATAAGATCTGAGAGCTAATTTTATTACAAACTTGTATTTTATGAGTTTCAGTTTGTAAAATTTTAAGTGTAAACTATTCTAACTTGTATTTTTTTTACATTCTGTATTGACATTTTTTTCAGTTATCAAGTATTCATAATCTTGAATTCTAGTTATTTTATGTTATAACAGTTAATTTTTTAACTTAAGTGTATTAATTCTATTTTATATCTTAACTTAATTCTACAATTTGTAACTTAAGACAACAATTAATTTATCTGTTCTAATTAAGTAAAATCATCTATTTTATAACTTAATCATTTTTGAACTGCAAAAATTCTAGTAAGACTTGTACATAAGTTATAACTTTACTAAATTTTATAACTTGAATCTGTTAAGTATAAAATAATAAAATTGTAGACTTACAATTTTTTTATAACTTTACTAAATTTACTTAATCATTTTTCAACTATAAATGTTATACATAAGTTATAACTTCACTAAATTTTATAACTTGAATCTGTTAAGTATAAAAAAATAAAATTGTAGACTTATAATTTTTTTATAACTTTACTAAATTTACTTAATCATTTTTGAACTACAAATGCTATACATAAGTTAAACTTTAGTAAATTTTATGAACTACAAATGCATATACAATTTTAGTAAATTTTTGTAGTTCATAAATTAACGTTAAAGACTTATACAATTGTTATTTAATTTTTTATAATTTGTAAGTCTACAATTTTATTCAAGTTAATGAATAAACTTAAAAATTAAAAACAACTCTTCATTTACTTTTTGTAGTTCATAAATTATGAATTACTTATTCTATGAAAGCAGCCTCACGCAATGCCTTCCACTCTAGGAGAGATGAGACTTGAGCCTACGCACAAGCCACATAGCTCAACTCTTAATTTGGAACGGGCAGGCCAAAGTCATGACAACATGGATCCGACTCCAATGATTGAACCAACGTCGAACCTCCCTAATGCCCCCACCCGGGTTACAAGCAGGCGTTACACCACTCGGCAAACAAGTGGTGCCTCAATCATTTGTTTAAACAGCGTGTACTTCATACATATCAGAAATGTGGGATTGCTTGCAGTTGCTTTGGTCCAGACAAGTTCCATTGTTGGTGGGATGGATCAGAGATTAATGAACACTTTACCTTGATCTACCTTTCCAACCCCAAATTCACATACATCAAAGCTTGGTTGGCTTCCAATACATTATACATATACAATTTCAGGTTACTTGAATCATGGAGTAGTTTTTAAAGTTTAAACTTCTGAATCTAACAAGAACTTGGAAACTTCTCTATAATTCCTTTTAACATTCAACGTCCCACATTTATTTGGGTAAAATTCTAGGGTAAACTATATTGGAGGTCACTCAATTATCAATAAAGTTAGGATTAGATCACTCTATTATTAAA
This sequence comes from Hibiscus tridactylites, assembly GCA_958450335.1. Taxonomy (NCBI): domain Eukaryota; kingdom Viridiplantae; phylum Streptophyta; class Magnoliopsida; order Malvales; family Malvaceae; genus Hibiscus; species Hibiscus tridactylites. The sequence goes on along the minus strand of OY288287.1, from coordinate 55,705,208 downwards.
AGTTACAATTGAGACACTCAATTATTAGTAAATGACTAAAAGTATTTAATTTATTGAATTGTTTTAAACTAGGACCAAACTGATCAAGTGTACAAGTGTTGAGGACAAAAACCGATATTATAGCATGCCACGTTGGACATTTGTTTCAATTGTAACGGTAGAATGATATATGTTTGTAACATTTTTTTAGTTGAGCGACTAAATTATAATTTTTTTTAAAGAATAACATATTTGTTATCAAACTAATAATTGAATGAGAAGAGGTATATTTAACCCTCATTTTATATTGGTATTAAAAGTTCAAAAAAAAAACAACAAACCAGTAATAAGGCTTAAGGAGTATATATAAACTCTTGATTTTTTTTGAAAAAAAATAATTAAACTACTTCATGAAAAGCATATCGAACTGAGTCATCAAACTTGAAAATTACATCAATATATCCTTTGGACCAATGAAAACTATTAAAAGGAAAAAAAGTGATTTAGCCAAAAGAAAACTAGAATAGGAAAGGACCAGAGTCCAAACGCCCTAATACACCCAGCAGGATTACAAGCAGTCGTTAAAACATGTTCGGCTCAATTATCTATTTAAAAGCTTTTATTTCATATGTATACGCAATGTGGGATTGCTTCCAGTTGTTTTGGTTCGTTTGGTCTACATGAATTCCATTGTTGGTGGGTTGGACCAGAGAACCTTGTAAGTCATCGTTACTTCAATGCAATGCTAAATCTATTGAAAATGCATTTGAAAAAAGACGATGGAATCAAGTTGTCGAGAAATGGTCGAAGATTTATTTAATGAAGGTATTAAGATTGTCTAATATTTTAGTTCTTCAATATATTTTTTTTAAAATAAATAATGTCTAATACTATTTGTTTTGAAAATTTTATATTTTTTTATAATTTTAAATTTTATATAAATTTTAATAAATTTATTTTCATTAGTCAACTAATTTAGATCAAGTATTGTAGAGATCCATCATGAATGATTTTTTCAACTCATTTTGTTCTATTCAACGTCAATATTAGAGTCTTTTAACATTATTTAGGGGGACTATGTTAGAGTAATAGAGGTTTTTCTATTAGTTGGATCAGCCCAAAGTTTGTTAAAATTGTTATTAGTTTGTTATAACCGTTTGGGCTGATCATCTTAGCTTGAGATGGGCTATAAATGTCAAGCCCAATCATTTTGTAAATACAGACTTGAATATCCCCATTCATCAGAAATAACATTTTCTCTTTTATCTTTCTATTTCTCTCTGTTTTAACCATTCGTTTCTTCACCTTTCCTTTTCCTACACTCACCGTCATTCAACACCATCTCCGGCATCAATGCCGCCATTCTCACATGGTATCAGAGCCATTAACGGTCCTGACGTCGGTTCACTTCCGCTGCCGCAAATGGTCCGGTAATCGTTTCTATTTCGCAGTTCTCATCCGGATCTGACTCACCGGAGTTGTTTTCTGTTCATTCTTTTGTCGACCGTTGTTGTTGCTTTCTCAGTCCGTTTTGCCTTTCGCCACCGCCATTGCCGTTTCACATTTGCTTTCGCTCTACTGTTGTGAACCAATGTCAATTTCGCCACCGTTTCTTGATTTCAGATTATTAAGGTTTGTCTTCCGGCTTGTTACCAGAGATCCTAAATCATGATTTTCATTTGCATCGCCGTTTGTTTCATCACATGTTGTTACATCTGAGTTTCTTATCGTTCATTCTCTGAATTGTTGTGCTTTTGTTAGTATGACTCTGTTGTTCATCGTCAAAACTCTTCGATCGTGACAGTTTGAGTTGCTGGTAATGGTTATCTGCTCTGGTGTGTTAGTGAATATTGTGCTTTTTGTTTGGTTATTGCTGCCTATGGCTGGAAATGGATTAATCTGGTTTGAATTAATTCTGAAAGTGTGTCTCAATCTAGTTATTGTTTGCAATTACACCTAAACTGTGATGGAGATGATGATTTTTGATTTTGGAGTAGCATGTGCAACTGAGTCTGTTAATTGAAGAAACTACAGTGAAGAATGTGTTTAATATTCCTTGTCATACTGTTCTTCTACAATTGTTATGGCTTTTTCTGTATCAGCTGATGAGAGTTAGTAGAATTGGGAACAAGTTGTGTTAGGTGTTGTATTGCTGCTGCTGATTTTTTGTTTCCCGAAAGTTGGTGAATGCTGGTCATTTGTTAAAAATATTGAGATACTCGTACTGATATCAGTTTTTGGAATTCTTGTCATATGGTGCTTCTCTCACAATGGTAACATGAAACTTGATATTCAACAGCCAAGTTGTCATGAAAAAAAATCTCTAGGGAGAGTTTAAGTGTTTAACAACCTTGCTCTCCATTAACTAGACAAAATAGAGTGTTTTCTTGCTCAAAGAAGGGCTTCAGATTGCACTCGAGAGTTTGTAGCTTAACCGCCTGCTCTCAACAAAAAGAAAGTTCGAATAAGTGAGATGGAAAACAGAGAAGGTGAGAAAGAAATAGTTTTCTGAAAGAATGAAGAATTGTAGAAGGAAAGCAAGGTGAGTAAAGTAGAACGAAAGTCGAAATCAAGAACACTTTCGATTCTCGGTGAACCAACTAAGTAAAGAAAAAAATATGTTGGAGGAATTCTGAAAGAAAGAATGAAGAATAAGGAAAAAGAATTGTGAATGGAGGAAGAAAGCATTCATCTTATCAAATAACAGCTCTCTAGTTTCTACATTTGGTTCAGCTTCAAGTGTTCTCAATTCACTGATTAGATACTTACTATGTGGATGCTAAAGAAATTTTGTTTGAGTTCATCCAGACAACTTGCTGATATTTTCAAGAGCTTCAAGAAGAGAAGAAAACTGGGAAAATGTTAGAGTAATAGAGGTTTTTCTATTAGTTGGATCAGCCCAAAGTTTGTTAAAATTGTTATTAGTTTGTTATAACCGTTTGGGCTGATCATCTTAGCTTGAGATGGGCTATAAATGTCAAACCCAATCATTTTGTAAATACAGACTTGAATATCCCCAATCATCAGAAATAACATTTTCTCTTTTATCTTTCTATTTCTCTCTATTTTAACCATTCGTTTCTTCACCTTTCCTTTTCCTACACTCACCGTCATTCAACACCATCTCCGGCATCAATGCCGCCATTCTCACAGACTAGCGCCCCATCCTGCTAGAGCAATGGGTAGTTGGTCTATTGCAACCCTTTTATGCAACTATTCCGCTCCTCTTTCCTGGACAACCCAAATGTTGCCTCTCAATTTGATCAGCTTGTTACTAAAGGGAAAAAAGAGATTAATATAAAAAAAATTCAGGAACCACCTATGTTTCAAATTTGTCTGTGTAGTTTACAAATTTATAACAAAAATCTGTTAATTACAAAATGAGATAAACAACAGCTACAGAGATGGTAGAAAGAAAACTACCCAAACTTTACTTTATGACTAAAGTGTTTAGTTGCAGTAACAATGGCAGCTTCAGGTCCAATTGGGTGTGCAGTTTTATGTGAGGATGTCTGGAAATGGCAGCTTATTAAAGAGAGTAGTAGAAATCTTAAAAATGATACACACGAATGCTTCTCCTTGCCTTTGCTCATCTTGGTCTTCAACAAAAACACAATGAAAGGAACAGACAAGATTTAAGTGGTGTCTTTGCTTGCTTGGTTGATTTCCATGCTGGATTCTGGGGGTTCTTAAACCAGAGCTCTGCTTGGAGATCAAGCTAATGTTCTGGCTGCTTTCTTGGTGGTCAAATTCAACTTGCTGGGAAACTATGTGTTTGGCAACACATGTTTAAAAGAAGCACCGTGCTTAGCTTCCAAGGTTGTTGAAAATTCAACATGACAGCAACTTAATAATGTTTTTATACTCTTGTTTGGCAAAATTGGCCATATAGGCCAAGAAATTTTTTTATTAGGGAAATAAAGTGGTTTAAAAATTATTTAGCGAAATAGGCCAGTTTCCACAGTAACACGTCATTTGCACATGGCGTCCTTGGACCTCGCCAGGTGCAAACGGCGAGGTCTCTTTTGGCAGCAATTTGGCGCGGCTTCCAAGCAAGCATGGTGGCAGCGAGCAGGCTTAGCAGCGTGCAGGGTGGCAGCGAGCAGGCTTAGCAGCGTGCAGGGTGGCATGCATGGGCCATGCAGAGCAGACTGGCAGAAGGGACCTCACCATAATTTCTACATGGCGAGGTGTTGTTTGACCAGGGTGGAGCAACCTTTTACATGCATCACGTGATATTTTTTTACATTATTTGATTTTTTTTACATTATTTTGTGTATACATAAGATAGATAGATGTGAGTTAAGAGTTGGTGATATTTGTGAAGAGAAGAAAAGAAAAAAATTGGTGAAGGTGAAGAGTTTTCTGTATATCTTTTAAAGATATATTCGAAGAGGGTGAAGATCGTTGGAGTGTATTATTATGATCTTTTCTAGGTTTCTCACTAAGTTGAAGTTGTCCTGATTTTGATTGTTGATTCAAACAAAAAGAAGCTAATTTTTCGATTTTTTTTAATCTGGTAAGTGCATGTATTTTTTAATCTGGTTTTTTAAAGTTAGTTTTTTACTTTGCGTATTAGTCACACATTTTAGGTTTAAGAGCTATGACGTGGTTATTTCTTGCAACTAGGTTAGATGAAACACACAATTTTCGGTATCGTATTGTATTTCACTGAACAAGTATATATATTTTGAGTGTAACTATTTTAAGTATATTCGTGGTGTAACTATTTGTACATGTGTATATTTAAATATATTTAAATCTATGCTAGAATAATAATATGAGTTAAATCGAAATATACTTGATATAAAAATCCTTACATGTGTATATTTTCACATAATAAAACATGATTATTTAGTTTTTACAAATAAAATTGTTTATATAAAATTTTCCTTTTTAAATGTACATTTTATGAAATAATTATTTTTAATAAATTTAATTAATTTATACATCAAAAAATTACTTAAAGAAAATAAATTATATATATGAAAATCAAATATTTAATTATAAAATAATAATAATAATAATCATTTTTAAAAGAATATTAATTATTAAAAAGATTTATTTTAATAAGAAATAATAATTTAATAAGAAATAATTATTCTTTATTATAATTTTGAGAAGAAAATTAATTATTAAAATATGTAAATTATAAATATTAAAAAAATTAATAATATTTTAAATGAATTCTTATTATAAAATTATAATATTCAATAACACAATAATAATATATGAACTTTTGTATTGTTATTTTAATAAGAAATAATATTCGCATAGATAAAAAATGTTGAAGTTAATACAAATTTTTTATGTATATATATTCGAATGATAATTGTTTTTTAGCTGTAAAAATAGAAAATGACATCTGAAGGAGTTTTGTTGTACCGTGACCATGAGCACATTTCGTCTCATATTCATGAAGAGCAAGTAAGTAAATGTTTTGTAATTTAAAATTTCATATTTACTATGTAATTATTATAATAAGGAATTATAATGAATTAATTATAGGGTGTATAACATATGATCCGCCGTCAAGGAATGAAGATAAAGGAACCTGATGAGCGTTTAGTGTATTACCTACAACGAGCTCGTTTTTATAATGCTTCATTTCTACGTGGGTTTACGATAGTCCGCGGGTTTATTACTGCATTGATTGAACGATGGAGACTAGAGACTCACACATTTTATTTTTCATTTGGCGAATGCACAATAACCCTGAAAGATGTAGCAATACAGCTTGGTGTTCCAACAAATGGAAAACCATTGGTTGGAGAAAATAAGTACAATGCATATGACCTTTGCACGCAGTACCTGGGCAAAGCTCCTCCTGAGTCATGTGTGGACGGGCTACGCCTCAGAATTTCATGGTTGCAGCAGGAATTTAGTGTGACCGATGAATATGGTCGTCGAGAACTTGAGTGTGCAACTCAAACTTATATACTACAACTTATTGGCGGTGTATTGATGCCAGATACATCTGGTAATATGTTTCACACACAATACCTGTCGTTCTTGGCTAATTTGGACACAACTGCTACATATAGTTGGGGGTTCGCAGTATTGGCATTTTTGTACCATGAAATGCGCAAGGTCACAATTATGCATGGTGAAAAGGAAAATTCAAATATGGGTGGATATCAAATCTTACTGTAGTCCTGGGCGTGGTACAGGCTGCCTTATCTAACGCCCATTTTATCTGTATCGGTACATATGGAGTTTCCGCTTGTTGGAAGGTAATAATGTGATTGCAGTTATATATATATATATTGATATAGTATTTATATTCAATGACTTTGAAATATAATTTCAATATATCTTTGCAGATGGAGACATAAGTTGAAGAATGCGAGGGTGGTTCACAACACTGTCAGAGATATACGATTAAAGATCCAAACAATAGGAAAAAATCAGGTATCATAATCAATTTTTGAAAGAGAAATTGTATATTTGATTGCGAGTGAATTCATATTAATAATTGTGTTTTAAAGTTTATTTGGCAGTCGTACACGAATGACAACATCAGGACTTGCTTACCAGATACTGTGCTTGAATGTGCATCATTTTGGGGTGCGGTTGTGCCTTTGATCCATTTTTCTATTGTTGAGTTCCATTGTGTTGACAGAGTGTTGAGGCGGTTTAACTTCCATCAACCCATTCCAAGAGCTCCACATGAACGAATTCACATTGTTCGTAGAGGTAGATTCAATGAGAATTGGAGTGTGAAGCAAGCCGATTTCATTGAACTGTGGGAGGAAAGATGGACGTGGTGGGCTGATGATTTGAGTCCAATTCAAGCCAGCGATTTTAAATTTAATACAGAATTTCGAGAGGCGTATTGGCGACAAAAGTCGCGCATGACATGGCTAAAGGAGGGTGATCAGAATACCATATTTTTTCACCGCGCTGCAGGGATCTGAGTGCTGCGAAATACAATCAGGGGGCGATGTGGCAAGGCAGGTGGGTTACGGAGCCAAACCAATTGAAGGGCTATTTCTTCTATGCGTTTCAACAAGATTTTGAGCGGGTTGAGATGGCTGGTTCAATGGAGGCATTGGTTAATTTTAATTGCCTAAGTGAGTATAACGCGGCAAGTTTGGAGGTCGAATTTACTGAAGAGGAAATACAATGTGTGCTGTGGAGTTGCGAATGTTCGAAAGCACCCGGTCCCAATGGGTTTACTTTTGAATTTGATAAAAGAGGTTGGTCCTTTTTAAAGGAGGATGTGCTGAAGTTTGTACGTGATTTTGCTGCATCATGTAAGTTACCACAAGGAGTGAATTCGGCTTTCGTGGTGATGAACCCCAAGAAAGAGAATCCGAAAGTAAGAGGAGATTATCGATCGATTTGCCTACTTAATTCTTTATATAAAATCTTGGCTAAATGTTTGGCGAGGCGTTTACAATTGGTGTTACCAAAACTTATTAGCGATGTGCAATCAGCTTTCGTAAGTGGGCGACAAATTTTGGATGGCATTTTGCTAGCCAATGAGATGATTCATTCGTTGCAGAAGAGACAAAGAGGGGAGGGGGGATTAATTCTGAAATTAGATTTTGCAAAAGCTTACGACTGCATTAAGTGGGAGTGTCTTGATCAAATTTTGAGCAAAATGGGCTTTGGATCGATATGGCGTAAGTGGGTGATGGAATGTGTCCGTACAACGAGATTGTCTATCCTTAGTTAATTGTTTGCCAACGTGCGAATTTGCGATGCAGAGGGGGTTGCGACAGGGTGATCCATTATCGCCTTTGCTTTTTGTAATAGTGGCAGAATTGCTACAACAATTTCTGCGAAATGCAACAGAATTAGAGGTGTTTAGAGGTGTGACGGTGGCCGAAGGGTGTGAGGTGTCACATTTGCAATTTGGAGATGACACGATACTTTTCTTCCAGGCGAAGGTATGTTTTGCTAGAGATTTGAAGTGCCTTTTGACGTGTTTCGAATACGCCTCTGGATTGAAGATTAATTTTGCCAAATTGAAATTGTATGGAGTGGGAGTAGATGACGATTTAATGGCGTAGATTGCTTCGATTTTGGGGTGTGAATGTGATCAGTTGCCGATAACATACTTGGGATTGCCATTGGGTATCAATCCGAGGAGTCTACAAATGTGGGATCCTCTAATTCAGCGATTTCGGAAATGTTTGGCTGGTTGGAAACGTGACACATTATCATTTGCAGGGAGGTTAGTATTGATTAATTCGGTATTATCAGCTTTGCCGTTATATTACATGAGCTTATTTTTGGTACCGCGGAGCATTATAGCTAGAATCGATCGCATTAGGTGTAGATTTTTGTGGGGAGGGTCGAACACAAAAATTAAATTGAGTAGAGTGAATTGGACTGTTGCTTGTAGACCGCGTTGGATTGGGGGATTGGGTGTGGTCAATTTACGCGCAAGAAATTTAGCGCTATTAGCTAAATGGAGGTGGCGTTATGCTATGAATGAGGATTCGTTGTGGCGTGTGATTATTGATGCGAAATATGGTTGTAATTCGATTAGATGGTGGCCGAATGAAATTGGGATATGGAAGATGTCGACGGTTTGGCGACAAACTGTTGAAGTACAAGATGATGGGGATGTGAATCGTTTTATGGGTCGGGCAAATTTTGTTTGGCAAGTAGGCGATGGTGAGAAAATTCTCTTTTGGCAGGACGTGTGGTGTAGTGAGGAGCCTTTGGCAGTGATGTTCCCAAGACTATATCGTCTTGCGATTGATAAGAGAGTGACGGTTAAAGAGTATACAAGGGAGGGGAAGTTCGAGCATGAGGAATGGGGTCAATTATTTGGTAGAACATTAAAGTCCTTTGAGGTATCTCAACTCCAAGATATTCGTGCTCTTTGTTGGGACCTTCGCCTATTTCTGAATCAAGTTTATAGGCTTGTGTGGATGCATTCAGCTAGAGAAGAGTTTTCTATGGCGAGTCTTTACAAATTAATGCCATCTTTTGGCCTTGAGGTGGACGTTGAGTTGGCCGTGATTTGGAGGCTGCCCATCCCGCCCAAAATGCAGTTTTTTCTGTGGTTTGCATGGATGAACAGATTGCCGAAAATGACGATGTTGATCGGTCGGGGTGTTAGTATTGAGGGGGATGCTGCTCGCTACGTTTGGTGTCGGGCAGTGGAGGAATCGCTGGACCACATTATGGTCCAATGTCCAGTCATTTGGGAGATTTGGTTATGTTTCTTTCGTTGGTGGCAAGTAGTCATGGTGTAGCCGTGTGGGGTGATGGAGTTACTGGCAATATGTTTTGATTGCTTGTTTATCAGACAGGTGCGCGGATGGTGGATAGCGGGGTGTGCAGCGACGTTATGGTCGTTGTGGTTGGCAAGAAACAATTGCTTGTTTAAGGGTACACGGGCGACATCGGGTGAAATTCTTTTCTTGATAAAGATGAGGTTGATGTATTGGGTACGAATGGGATGTCCTTCAGGTGTTATTTTGGAGTCGGCTTGGTAGGAATGTCCATGGCAGTGTGAGTTTCAACGTTGTGACATATCGGTACGGGTTAATGTGAAGTGGGAACGACCACCCATGGGAGTGCTTAAATTCAATGTCGATGGATCGGCTAGGGGGAAACCGGGTAAAGCTGGGTGTGGAGGTGTTCTACGTGACGAGTTTGGGCATATATTAGCTTTGTTCTCGTGGCCGATTGGGATAGCGAATTCAAATGAAGCGGAACTCCAAGCCATATGCTTTGCGTTGGAGTGCATGTTAGAATCGAAAGGTAGCCAATGCCCGTTGGTGGTCGAATCGGATTCTACAACGGCCATTGCATGGGTTTTGCACTTGGAAAAAAAGGCTTTGGAAATTTTGGCGTTGGTTGCGGAGAATTGATGAGGCGTGTGAAGCGTTGAGTGATGTGTGTTTCCATCATGTCTATAGGGAGGCGAATAGGCTTGCGGATGCATTGGCGAAGAGTGGTGTGGACCAGCCTGGTTGGTTTAAACAATTTGCATAAGTGTTTGATCCCAAATCGAGTTTGTTTGGACCTATTTGGTGTTTGGTTTTTTGTTCAACACGTCCATGAGTACTTTTTTCCTCTAAAGGATTTAGAGAGGTTTTTAACGAGGCTTATGGGCGTGAAGGTCATGTATGTTCCTATTCTCTAATAAAGCATACATGTTGCCGAGTAAAAAAAAGCCTGAGAACGCCAGACACCCCATGAATGAGCCTCTGCGCTACGACGTTGCGCCGTCCGAGCCGAGAAGGCTGACTCCAACAGGACCTTGCCAAGAGGAGGTGGTGTTGTCCAGAGAACGCCAGGTACAAGTGGCGAGGTCCACCTTGCACTGTAGAATCTGGCCTATTTCCCCCAAATTCCCCCAACCCTCCCTATTTCACTAAAAGAAGTTAAAATGCCCCTATTTCCCCAACTTTACCCTCTTATTTATTCAAATTTAATAACATGGGTGGTTTTAGGCATGTGCAACATGTGCGACTATACATGGCCCTCGAAAAAAAAGATCCCCTCAATAAATTATTATTATTATTTAAAGAAAATTTACCAGAAAATGTTTTAATGACATTAAGTATTTTGAGAAATTAATAAGATGAGTAAGATCTATGCCAGTATATATGGTGGCAAGGTATGATAACGAGTCTAACATGAAAGGGAAAAATCAAGACGTGCAAAAAAAGACTTTTAGACTTGAACCTAGAGTTTTTATACTGTATGTGATTGTCATTATGGATATGAAATTAGGTAATCGGACGGGTTTCAGTCAAGTAATTTTAGGTCAGGTCAAATCGAGTACGGGTTATGTAAGGTCAATCCAATGGTTCAACTCGAGTCGGGTCATGTTCGAGTCGACTTAGATCCGGGTCATTGTCATGTTGATTTTGAATCAGGTTGAGTTCGTGTTCGGGTCGGGTAAGTCTCAATTCAGGCCAAACTGGTTCAGGACCGAATCAGTTAATTAACGGGTTAATTCAGGTTCGGATGGGCTTCAGGTCGGGTCACGTCATTGACGGATAAAATTCATGTCGGGTAATATCGGTTTCGGTTGAACTTCAAATCAGGTATTACCGTGTACAAATAGAGTTTAGATTTGGTAATTAAGGGTCAATTCAGATAAAAATAATTTTTAGGGATTAATATGTACCAAAACATCCCTTAGGGATGTCGATATATGTTTCAAATTACAATTTTTAAAAAATATATAATTGTGACTAAATTAAATTAAACTAAAACCTAAATTAGGACTAAAATGAAAAATTTTAAATGGGTAAGGCCTTAAAGGGTAATTAATCTATAACTTAAAAAAAGTGGGTGGCAAAAATAATTAAAATTTAAAATTAAATGGGTAAATTACAATTTCGGGACGAGCAACTTAATACACTGGGAAGAGTAGAGCCGCCGCCGGTAGGGGAGATATGAGCACAAGGGAGACCGGCCGCCGGCAACAATGGACAGTTTTTGTGGGACGGATATCGGATTCCCTTCACTGGAAAGGGCTCTGGCAAGTTTTCGATAGACATGGAGAAGTACTCGATGCTTTTATCCCTCGGAAAAGGGCAAGAGATGGAGGGAGGTTTGGTTTTGTTAGGATGGCCAGTAAAAGCGACGCGGATCGAGCGATTGAACGCCTCAACAACAAATGGATTTATGGGTCGAGATTGATGGTAAGCATGGCTCGATACGCCGACCGTGGATCGTTTCAGAGAAGGCGGGAATCGGTTGCGTTAGATCAAAAGAAAAGTGGGGAGGACAAGGGACTCTTAAATAGTGTGAATTCGAAGCAATCAAACATGTCGGCAAAGATGATTCAAGGGTGTGTCGATGATGAGAAAATGGCTATCCTCAAGAATTGTATGGTGGGATGGTGTAGCCGCCAATGGAGCTTGAAGGAGTTAGCATCGAGGATGAACATTCCCAATTTGAACGGTTTGTCTATCGTGCGAATAGCTGGACCAGCTATATTGCTGATGTTCAAAGACTCGAAACTAAAGGACGAGATATTGGCGAAGACGAGGTTTAATGATGTTTTCACTGAGCTCATGGATTGGCAACCGGGGATGGCAATAGACAAACGACGAGAGTGGATTTCAGTCCGCGGTATCCCCATACATGCTTGGTCCTACGAGACCTTTGACAATATCGCGAAGACTTGGGGTTCGCTCGTACGAGTTGCGGATAACACAACATCGCCAACATCGTTCGAACAGGGATGGTTGTTGATCGAAACGGACACGATGGAATCGATTGAATCTCGCTTGGTGCTGGATGTAGAGGGTAAGCCGTACCAAATTTTTGTACAGGAGGTGACCATTTTTGGGCCTCCTACCGACTGTGAATGCACAGCGATCGATGACAATGGTAGCGAGGAATCAAGTGAATATAGCTTGTCGGATTATGTGCCGGAGTCGTGTATGGGGAAGGATTGTCAACGGGACTTAGTAACAGTGGAAGATCAAGGTCTGAAAGAATGGAAAACCAATCAATTGTGGAATGATGCTTATCGTGGGGAGTATGGCATGATCGAGGGCACAAGGGTTGATGATCGCGGGGGCCTGCCGTCGTCGATGATGCAGGGCCAGCCGTCACAAGGCGGCGATACAACTGAGATGGAGAGAGTTCAACCAGGAATAGGACTGTGCAATACTCAACAGAGTCCTACGGTAATAGAATTTCAAATCAATGAAATAGCTAAAGACAATCAAACTCTTCTACCTACAGCAGCTGAGTTAATTCACCGGGAAAATCTGCTTCTTCAATCACATAATTCTGATCAACGGGGGGAGATGGGGTGTGGACAGCAAGTATCGACGAGCTTAATTTCTGTTCCAATTACAACTCATACGAAAGAACCGACGGGGGTCCTCACGATTTCGGTGGAACAATTAGACGGTGAACAAGAACAAAGACAAACCGGAATAGATGATGCTGTCATCCCGATATGGATTAATGGTGTTTTAAAAAAACAAAATCAGTGAACGCGATTTCTGGGGTGGTGAAAACTTTGAAGCAGGGGAGGGGAAGACCGAGGAAGGGTGGTAATCGTGATCCTATTCAAATTGCCGATGCATCAATAACGGACTCGGATGTCCAACGTCGGCAGGAAATTCTCCACCGTGAAGCAAAAGCAACAGCGGCTATAGGGAATTTAGTGGGAGTGACATCGTTAGGCCGCGAGAAAGAAATTCTACAGGACCTTTCGCGAGTGCTGCAAGACGGCATTCGCAATTTGCAATAATGCGATTGATGAGTTGGAATGTCAGGGGGTTGGGGTCGCTATTGAAGAGACGACGGGTAGGAGAAATTATTAGAAGACAACGGTTTGACATGGTCTTTTTACAGGAGTCGAAGCTAGAGGAATTAAGTTCGTCGGTTATCGATGGAATGTGGTATAGTGATGGCTTTGAATTTGTGTTTTCGCCGTCCGTGGGTGCTTCGGGTGGTATAATAGTAATATGGGAGGGTGCTAAATTTGTGATGGAGTTGGTAGAGGTTGACAGATATTTTGTGGTGATTCAAGGGCGATGGAAGTATGAGGATTTCGTTTGTTGCCTTATGGCGGTATACGCCCCGTGCGATGTGTCGGAACAGGAGGGCTTGTGGCAACGGCTAGTGACAGTGATCAATGACTTCGCGGGACCATGGTGCGTTATGGGTGATTTCAACTCGGTGTTGTGTCCGTCGGAGAGAGCAGGCTGCCAATCGCAGCATAGAGGTATGCACTCTTTCGCTTCATTTGTGAATTTGGCTTGTTTGATTGACTTACCGTTAAGAGGGAAGCAGTATACATGGTTTGGGAGGGACAATCGGAAAAGTCGTATTGATAGGTTCCTTGTATCTACTGGGTGGTTGGATTGTTTTTCTAGAATTGAACAGCTTACTATGTCGAGAGGTATATCGGACCATGCCCCTATTCTCTTGCTATGTGATGATATTGACTAGGGTCCGAGGCCTTTCCGGTTTATAAATGTGTGGTTGGAAGAGAAACGTAATGTGAAACGAATGGCGGAGGAGTGGTGTAGGTTGACGGGCATGGGGATAGGTAACTCAAACATTTCGGTAAAGTTGAGACACCTTAAGATGTTCCTTAGAAAATGGAATAAATCTGATTTTGGGATGTCGAGAAAGAAATTACTCAATTACAAGGCTGCCTTGATAGCTTAGATAATGGTGATGAGGAGCTAGCAGTGGGGGAGGGTGGTGAGATTAACGACCGCAAGAAAGCATGGATGCAAGCTTTATGGCGAGCGATTCGTAAAAAAGAGTCGTTATGGCGTCAGAAGTCACAAGCGACGTGGCTGAAACTGGGTGATAGAAACACCGCGTTCTTCCACAGGGCAGCAAAGTTACGAGCGATACGGAATGCAATTGTTGGTTTAAATATCAATGGTACTTGGGTATGTGATCCGCACAGGTTACGGAAACATGTGGTGCATTTTTTCGCTAGGCACTTTGCTGCGGAAGCAAGGGCTTGTACATGGCAGTTTGATGGGGCGTTTAATGTGGTAAGTGACTATGAGAACTCGAATCTGATTTTGCCATTTTCAATGGGTGAGGCATGGGATGTGGTGCGAGGTAGTGAAGGGTCGAAGTCTCCGGGTCCGGATGGTTATAGCATGGAATTTTATAAGAGGTGCTGGGAGGTAGTTAGTTCTGATGTGGAAAGATTTTTGGCTGAATTTTTCATTTCCGGAAAATTACCGTTGGGCGTTAATAATACTTTTATTGTGCTGTTACCAAAAGTTGAATCACCAGTGACTTTGCACGACTATAGACCTATTAGCTTGTTGAACTCCATTTATAAGATTCTAGCTAAAATCTTAGCCAGGCGTCTACAGGTGGTTTTAGGTGGTTTGATCAGTGACCATCAGTCTGCTTTTGTCCGTGGTCGTCAGATAGTTGATGGTATTCTACTAGCAAATGAGACGATACATTCTTTGCGCAAAAGCCGAGTTGGGGGATGTGTGCTGAAGCTAGACTTTGCGAAGGCATATGATTGTGTTCGTTGGGAGTTTTTGGATCAAATTATGGTCTTGATGGGATTTAGTTCTACTTGGAGGGGTTGGGTGATGGAATGCATTGGCTCTGTTCGATTATCCGTCTTGTTGAATGGTAGTGCAACGAAGGAATTTGAAATGAGGCGGGGGCTGCGACAAGGCTGCCCTTTGTCGCCTTTATTGTTTGTCATCGTGGCAGAGGCGCTGCATCGGTTACTTGTACGAGCGGAGGAAGTGGGGCTGATTAGGGGGTGGAAGTGGCTCCGGGGGTATCGATAACACACCTACAGTTTGCTGACGACACCGTCCTTTTTTTCGAAGCTTCTGTTGCAGCATCGCTGAGTATCCGTAGGCTATTGTGTTGCTTCCAAGTCTGCTCAGGTTTGCGCATCAATTTCTCTAAATCGTCACTGTATTCGATAGGTATAGACGGGGATTTGAGTGCTTCCATGGCCGAGGTTTTGGGTTGCCAACAGGGGGAATTACCGTTTGTATACTTGGGGTTGCCGTTGGGGGTAAATCCGCGAAACGTTGCTGTATGGGAGCCAGTAATTGCATCCGTTCGACGTAAGTTGGCAGGTTGGAAGAAGACGTCTTTGTCGTTTGCGGCACGAGTCACTTTGGTAAATTCAGTCTTATCCTCTCTTCCAGTTTACTATATGGGTCTGTTTAAAGTGCCGAAAGGGGTGATTGCCGCTATAGATAGGCTGAGACGAACTTTCCTATGGGGTGGGGTGAATCTTCAGCGTAAAATGAGCAGAGTGAGCTGGAGTATGGTATGTAGGCCTCGCCATCTTGGAGGCTTGAGGGTGGCCGACCTGGAGGTTCGCAATAAGGCTCTTTTGGCGAAGTGGTCGTGGCGATATGCTCGGGATGTGAATTCGTTGTGGCGGGCAATTATCGTCTCTAAGTATGGTGAAGCGGCACAGTGGTGGCGATTTAATACATCGGCAAGGGGACAGATGTCTGTGATTTGGAAACAAATAGTGCAAACTGTTAATTCAGAGGATGTACAACGACATATGGGTGAGGATCATTTCGTTTGGAAGATTGGGTCTGGGGAGAGAGTGATGTTTTGGTTTGATGCTTGGTGTGTCGAGCAGCCGTTGAAAGATGTTTTCCCTCGCCTATTCTCAATTGTGAGAGAGCGGCTAGCAATGGTGAAGGACATTGCGGTTGGTGAGAGCTTCCAGCACGTTCAGTGGGAAGCTTTGTTTCGCCGTAGCCTACGATCTTTTGAGGCACGGCAAGTGATGGATTTGAAGGCGCTGGTTTGCCCGGTCAAGTTGCGACAAGGCGGACTCGACATGTTAGTGTGGAAACCGGATACTCGTGGGACTTTTTCCGTTAAGGGGCTGACTCGTTTGCTTATGATAGATAAAATAGGCGAAAGTGATTTTGGGGACTGTTTTGCGTGGAAGGTGTTGGTGCCTCCTAAGGTCCAAGCGTTTCTTTGGTTTGCTTGGTTGCGTCGATTGCCGACTTTCGCCTTTTTGCGGACTCGTGGGATAGATTTGGGTGATGACCGAGGTATATGTAGGTGGTGTCATGCGAGAGAGGAGGATATCGATCATCTCTTTTATGCATGCCCATTTGCCCAGGGTTTGTGGGATTGGTTTCGAGGGTGGTGGGCGATTTCGTTGCCTTTGCCGAAGTTATTTGCGGAATTTCTTATCCCGGATATGCACTGTTCCTTTAAAGGCACCTTGAGGAAGTTGTGGGTGTCGAGTATTGCTGCTTTATTGTGGTCGTTGTGGCTTGCGTGGAACGACTTGGTTTTTAATGATAAGATTGTCACTGCCGCGGAAGTTGGTTTCTTGGTTAAGCTCCGATCATTTTATTGGGTAAAGACCCTCAAGGAGGGGTTGTCGGTTTCCGAGTCCCTCTGGTGGGATTGTCCGAGCTTGTATCGCGAAGGGCCTGCTCAGCTTTTGGCGCGGGTGGGAGTGAGTTGGGAGCCCCCTATAGGAAATACAGTGAAGTTTTCGGTGGACGGTTCAGCGCGCGGGAAACCAGGACCAGCGGGCTTTGGCGGGGTTTTGCGTGATGCTCAGAGTCGGATTCTTGCTTTGTTCTCCGGTCCTCTTGGTACTCTTGATTCAAATGTGGCTGTGGTTCGGGCGATAGCTTTTGCCCTGGAGTTTTTTGTCGAGTCCAGATGGGCAGATCGTCCTTTAATCGTTGAGTCGGACTCTAGAGTGGCTATTGGGTGGGTTCTGCAGGTGGACCACCGGCCGTGGCGTTTATGGGAATATTTTTGTGTGATTGATCGCGCGTGTTTGCGGTTAGGCTCCGTGTGTTTTTCTCACATCTACAGGGAGGCGAATGGGCTAGCTGATGCGCTAGCAAAGGAGGGGGTGTCTCGTGTCTCTTTTTTCCAGGCTTCGTTATGATTTGTAAGAGGGGTATGTTGTTCTATAAAAGTCAACAAGTCGTACTCTTTTCCTCCATTAGGATTAGGGAGGTTTTTAATGAGGCGCTTGTTTGACTTGCGTTGTATATTCTCATTAATAAAATATACATCGCTTTGCTGATAAAAAAAAATTACAATTTCGGCTTGCAATTTGGAATTTGGAGGGACAATGCCCGACAAATGTTTTAGGTTAGGGGAAATTCAAGTGTTACTCTATCTGAGTTTAGAAGGTTTTCATTTAAGTCCCAAATTTTTACTTTTAGGTTTTAATTTAATTGAGTCCCAATTTAGGTTATAATTGAAATTAGAGCTTTAGTTTTAGAATTCTTATAGGGACTTATAATTTATATGGTTTGGACTAGATTACAAAAATTAGAAATAAATATGGTTCAATTTTGGATAAAAATATAATTTTATGGACTAAAATGAACAAAATAACATCATCTTTACTTTATTAGACTAAATTATAAAAATTAGAAATAAATATGGGCCAATTTTACTTAAAAGTACATTTTGGGGACTAAAATGAACAAAAATAGCATCATATTAAAATATTGGACTAAATTACACAAATTAAAAATAAATAAAGACTAATTTCGATTAAATACGTATCGTAGGGAATTAATTGAACACAAACTCCTAAACCCTTAATTTCATCCCTGAACCCTAAACTAGTCACAAAAACCTATAGCGTATAGGATATAGGTAATTAGGTATAACCCCTAAAAAATTATCATCAGTCACGTAATACATATGACGTTGTATACTTGTATACATGTATGTCGTTTTAGTATAGACTAGGCATATACTATTATAGACTAATGTAAAGTAATAAATTAATAATAAGATCATCACGTAATGTATATTATATATAGATTATATTATAGACTACAATATAAACTTGAAACTTGAAACCTTAAACTAATATCAATAACCCTAAATTAAAACTTAAATCTTAAACTATGCAAATTAATCTCGTAAAATCATAACTTTAAACTATACCATAAACCCTAAACCATTAATACAAAACACTAAATCATAAACCATATAAATTAATCTCATAAACCAATAACACTAAACTATACTATAAACCCTAAACTATTAATACTAAACACTAAATCTTAAAACATAAACCTTACACCGTAGAACCAATAACCCTAAACCATTAATACAAAACACTAAATCATAAACCATAAAAATTAATCTCATAAACCAATAACCCTAAACTA
Source organism: Hibiscus tridactylites (assembly GCA_958450335.1). Classification (NCBI taxonomy): domain Eukaryota; kingdom Viridiplantae; phylum Streptophyta; class Magnoliopsida; order Malvales; family Malvaceae; genus Hibiscus; species Hibiscus tridactylites. The sequence goes on along the minus strand of OY288287.1, from coordinate 55,686,633 downwards.
CACTATAAACCCTAAACCATTAATACTAAACACTAAATCTTAAAACATAAACCTTACACCATAGAACCAATAACCCTAAACTACACTATAAACCCCAAACCATTAATTCTAAACACTAAATCATAAGACATAAACCCTAAACTATTAATACTAAACACTAAATCCTAAACCATAAACCTTAAGCCACAGAACCAATAACCCAAAATATGATCATATTAAAAATATTAAACTAAATTAAAAAATAGAAATAAATAGGGGTCAATTTTGGCTAAAAATAAATCACATGGACTAAAATGAATAAAAATGTCATCATATTAATATTATTAGACTAAATTACAAAAATTAAAAATAAATATGGGCCAATTTCAACTAAAATAAAATTTTAAGGACTAAAAAATCACCATGGAGACGAGGATTACTATATACAAAGTTCGAACTGTGGGGATACTTGTGACTAAATTGAATTAGAATAAAACTTAAAAATGAATATTAGGACTACAATACAAAATTATAAACACAACATGATCTAAAGGGTAATAATCTCTAACCTAAAAAATGGGCGGCTTCTTTCCCTCTAAAATTTGCCATCTCAATTAATATGCTTGGTAGTTGGCACTTGACGGCCGTCTTTTTCCTTTTTCTGAACAAATTTCTTTTTTTAATTAAAATAAAATAATAAATTTGGAGGGAAATAACCCTACGTATTATTTTCGGTTGGGTACATATAATTTTTTTAGCCCTTCTGACTTTAGAAATTTTCATTTAATCCCTAAATTTTCACTTTTAGGTTTTATTTTAATTCGATTGAGTCCCAATTTAGGTTAATTTAATTGAAATTTGGCATTTAGTTTGTGGATTGTCAAAATGGTCATGGGTCGAAGACGGTGGTAGGGATGATCGTTCCGGGTCAAAGCTTATGTATTGATCTTGCTTTTGGGTGGTGATGGTGATGGTGCTGGGAACAGAAGGCCATTGGTTCCTCTCGACTGCATGCCCAGTTTTATACCACTTGGACAAGTGTCAAGATAGGTTATCGTGGCACGTTGATTAGACTAGCTATGACTTGACGTTTTAGGTTCTCCTCGGCATCTGCGATAGGCACGTGTATTGTCATGTGACCAGTAGATAGGGTGCGATGTTGTTCGTTGTTCTGTCTGTTCGCCATAGATTGCAGATGGTATCGCATGGTTCGCGGGAGATTCTATGTGTGGTCCCCATGTGTTATGACCCTTATCGCTGGATGTCCCTTATATTATACCGTTCGTGGTCTTACTCACTCCGGTTTCGACACGTGGCGGCAGGTGTTTATAGGTGCTAACAATTGCCCCCCAGGTGAGGGAAGGTTATTGATGCACGCGTAAAAGTGCCCCACAATAGTGCAAGTGTACACGTCTCAAGTAATATAATGATAAGTATATCGAATAACGTCTCCACAGGGATTGTGCTTTGGGCCACTTGCTTAAGTTACTACACTGTAGAAAATAAAAACACAAATAAGTGATAGGAAGAGTTTTATCTAACTAATAAAGTAAAGAACAATAAAAAGTTCCGGGTCAAAGCTTATCTATTGCTCTTGCTTTTGGGTGGTGATGGTGCTGGGAATGGAAGGCCTCTGGTTCCTCTCGACTGCATGCCCAATTTTATACCACTTGGATAGGTGTCAAGATGGGGTTATCGTGGCGTGTTGATTGGACTAGCTATGACTTGACGTCATAGGTTCTACTCGGCATCTGTGATGGGCACGTGTATTGTCATGTGACCAGTAGATGAGTTGTGATGTTGTTTGTGGCTCTGTCTGTTCGCCACAAGATTGCGGAGGGTATCGAATGGTTCACGGGCGATTCTATGCATTGTGGTCTGCCTGTGTTATGAAGCTCATCGTCGGACGTCACTTATATTATACTGTCTGTGGTCTTACTCACTCTGGTTTCAACACGTGGTGGCAGGTGTTTATATGTGCTGACATAGTTTTAAAATTATTTTAATTAGGCCTGTAATTTATGCTTCTAGGTTCTAATTTAGATCAATTAGATCCTAGGTTTAATAAGTTAATTCAATTAAGCTATTATTATTATTATTATTATTATTATTATTATTATTATTATTATACACATAAAGTTAATTTACACATGAAAGTTGAAACTTTAATTTTAGCTTAATTGTACACATGAAGCTTTGATTTAAATATTTAATCAAATAACAAGTTGAATTAGAATTAATCTTATAAACCAATAACCTTAAACTAAATAAAAGACCATTAATGCTAAAGGCTAACCATAAACCTTAAAGAATCAAAATTGATATCATAAACCAATAATAAAGAACTCCATGAGTCGGCGTGATCAAGAGGGGAACGGAGGCCGGCGGGTATGGACTCTATTCATTTCGAATTTACCGACGCAATTGCACTGGCAAGGGGTATGGCAAGTCTTTGATAGGCATGGAGTGGTGGTAGATGTCTTCATTCCTAAGAAGAGGGGAAGGGATGGATCACGTTTTGGTTTTGTTCGGATGGCAAGTGTACAAGATGCGAATAGAGTGATTGAGAGATTGAATGGCTTTCATCTATATGGATCGCTGATTACAGTGATGTTTGCCAGAGAAGGAGTGCGTGATTCGTTTTGGCGTAGGAAACAATCGTGGGAGAACACTCAAAATCCCAAAAAATTTACGAAGGGGAAGGGAACAAAATTGGAAACGGAGAAGACTAGGATTACTTGAGCGGAAAGTGGCAGTGTGAATCCCTCAAACAGTAAATTGGGGGACCAACGACAGATTATGAAGATTCAAGGAGCGATAGATGGCGACAAAATGGAAATCTTGAAAAATTGTGTAGTGGGATGGAGGCATAATTCGGTTCCAATTGACATCCTGGCAGCGGAGCTAAATGAGAACAAAATTAGTGGCTTTTCGATCATGCATATGACAAGGCAAAGGGTCCTTCTAATGCCAAATGGATTACTAGACAGAGAGGGAATTCTTTTGTGTCCAGGATTGGATCAATGGTTTGTGGACGTACGCCCATGGACACCTGAAATTCGGATGTCGACGAGGAGGGTTTGGTTAGCTATGAGTGGGATTCCAATTCATGCATGGGCGACAGAAACTTTTGAGAACATTGCAAAGGTGTGGGGTTCTTTGATCAAATTGGATTACACGACGATCTCGCCACCGTCGTTTGAAAGGAGTAGGATATTAATCGAAACTAATGTGTTTGAAAGGATTGATGAGGTGATGGAACTGGAGGTAGAGGAGATATCCTATAGCGTATGAGAATGGGAGCGCGTGTTGGTGCAATCAGACACGGAGGGTGACGAGGGTGGCTTGGATGGATCAACGGAGTCGAATTCCCGTGCGAATGATGAGGCCCTTGATTCTATGCACACGTCTGGAGTTAGTGATGACTCGCTTCTATGGTCCTTTGTTCAGGATAGTATACTGGAAGGGGACGATAAGGAAGTCGCTGGCGGTTGCAATTCGGGTGACCAGCAGGAGTTGTGTTCAAAAGATGAAATTATTTATGAATCCATTGTGAGGGAAGATGGAAAACGACAGGATTTTAGAGTTGAAGCATCGAGTGGTGGGAATTCATGGATGTCGGACGAGTCAATAGCGTTGTTACATAGGGAGGGGGATGGTGATCGAGCAAGCCTGGATATCGCGCAATATGAAAATAAGGCGAGAGAGTATGTGGTGTCGAGTGGGGCGTTGGTGGTGGATACGAATGGGCCTCGGATGCAAAGATGATTGAATATAATAGAGCCCTTAGGAAAGTTAGGAGCTTATCGAATGTGATACTTAGTGTTTTGAATCCAGAGGAAAGGTCTGAGGCAGAAACAAGATTGACGAAGAAGACAAGGGGGAGACCGAAGAAGAAGCTTCAGGATAGCAACTGTGTTGCCAACGGATCATTATCCGATTCTGACTTCATAAATCGGAAGAAGGTGATCTTGAAGGAGGCGAGGGAAACGCTCGACTTGGGCAAGTTGATAGGGGCATCTACAGTTGGTAATGAAGAAGCTATCGTACAGGACATCGCGCGGATCATAGAGTCGCGCGTACAAGCTAGCTAACGAAGGGAGATGCGGGTGTTGTCGTGGAATATTCGCGGATTGGGTACGGTCGTGAAGCGTAGGGCAGTGCGAGATAGGGTGGGACAACACCGTTGTGAGATGGCAATGATACAAGAATCAAAGCTGGAATTGCTGTCTGCGAATGTGGTAGGTAAGTTGTGGTTTTCGGACAATTTTGATTATATTTTTGTACCTTCAGTAGGGCGATCAGGGGGTTGCTCCTCATATGGGATTGTGCAAAATTTCGGATGGAGGTATCAATAGTGTTTAGGCAATTTACGTTAGTAAAGGGGGAGTGGATTGCTGAGCGATGGAATTGTTGGATGGTTAATATCTATGCGCCTTGTGGTTTTGAGAAGAAAGTGCAGGTTTGGCGTGATTTAAAGGAGGTGATCACGATGCAGGATGGTCCGTGGTGTGCGGGGGTGATTTTAATGTGGTGAGAGCTGCCGATGAGAGATGTGGATGTTTAGATTCGTCTAGGGTGTTGCGACTTTTAATGAGTTTGTGGAAGATGTTGGTTTGTTAGATATTAAGATGGTTGGGAAACGTTTTACATGGTTTGGGTCAGGGAACAAGGCTAGCAGGTTGGATAGGTTTCTGGTATCGAGCGAGTGGATTGATCGCTTCTCTATTCTATATCAATTGAATCTCCCTCGTGGGATTTCTGATCATACGCCGTTAAGGCTTACTAATGAGGAAGGTGATTGGGGACCTCGCCATTTCCGAATTGTGAACGCATGGTTGGAGAGGAAGGAAAATGTGGACTTGATGGCGAAGGAATGAGACCGAATTTCAGCGTTGAATGGGGGGGGGCAAGCTATAAATATTAAAATGAAGGAGATGAAGACATTTTTACGAGTGTGCAATCGGGATTGTTTTGGCAATATGGATACTAAAATTGGGGAGGTGACAGCTCGTATTGATAGCTTGGATGAGCATGTGGAGGATGAGATGACAGTTGAACAAAGAAACGTTGAGATTCGAGGCCTCAATATTGAACTTTGGCGTTTGCATAAATTACGCGAATCGATTTGGCGACAAAAATCACGGGCATTGTGGCTTAAAGAGGGGGACCGAAATACAAGCTTTTTCCATAGAACGACAAAAATTCGTGCATCGAGGAATATGATACAGGACTTGCGTATCAATGGCAAGTGGGTGTCGGATCCTGAGAGGTTAAAACGCCACATTTATTTGGATTTTCGGAAACATTTTGCACACAAGCCATCCAAAGGTTCGTTGGATGCTGCCGTCCGATTCAATCAATTAGAGCAGGGGTGTAGTGAAATGCTTGAGTCGAGGTTCTTGGTCTCGGAAGTGAGGGAGGCGATTATGAGTTGTGATGGCTCAAAAGCCCCGGGTCCGGATGGTTTCAGCTTCGTGTTCTTTAAGAATGGGTGGGATTTTATGCAAGAGGATGTCATGAAGCTTTTTGAGACGTTTTTTGTGACGGGAATGATACCGAAAGGGGATTAATTCTACATTTGTGGTGCTCATACCGAAGAAGGACTATCCGCAAGTGGTAAGTGATTTTCGACCAATATGCTTATTGAATTCTGTGTACAAGATTGTGACCAAAGTTCTGGCCGGAAGGCTTCAGAAGGTACTGCATTCGTTAATTAGTGAGGAACAATCGACTTTTATAAAGGGGCGGCAAATTGTTGATGGAATTTTGCTAACGAACGAGGTGGTGCATTCACTTCAAACAAGGCATTTTAGTGAGGGGGTGTGGTATTGAAGATTGACTTTGCGAAGGCATACGATTGTATAAAATGGGAGTTCCTCAATGATGTGACGTGCAGAATGAATTTCGGGATTTTGTGGCGTAAATGGATGTTGAATTGTGTTAGCACAGCGAGATTATCGGTGCTTATAAATAGTAGTGCAATTGCGGAATTTGCTATGGAAAGGGGGTTGAGGCAAGGGGATCCCTTGTCTCCGCTTTTGTATGTAGTTGTTGCTGAGGCATTGCACCAATTCTTGGTGAATGCGGAGAGGTTGGGATTGATTCATGGGGTGTGTGTTGCAGCGGATTGTCGCTTATCTCATTTACAGTTTGCGGATGATACCGTAATTTTTATGCAAGGTAGTGTTGAGGTGGCTATGAATTTGAAGCGTGTGTTAACTTGCTTTGAGTATGGGTCGGAGCTGCAAATTAATTTCTCGAAATCCGCTATGTATGATGTGGGTATCGAGCATGAGGTGGCAGAGGAGATGGCCAAAGAGCTGGGTTGTATGCAGGAACAATTGTCATTCATGTACCTGGGTATTCCGATTGGGATTAATCCAAGGAATGGTAAAGTATGGGATCCGGTGATTAATAGGATGCGGCTGTGTTTAGCGGGGTGGAAGAGGAATTCGTTGTCGTTTGCAGCAAGGTTGACGTTGGTGTATTCGGTTTTTTCAACGTTACCTTTGTACTATATGAGTATCTTTAAAGTGCCGAAGATGGTGATTGCTAAGATAGATAGGATTCGACGGGCTTTTCTTTGGGGTGACACGGATTTAAAAAGAAAATTGAACCGTGTAGCTTGGTCCTCGGTATGTAGGCCGAAGAAATTAGGGGGGCTTGGTGTGGCAAGCATCGAACTATGCAATTCGGCTTTACTAGCAAAATGGGCGTGGCGTTATGCCTCTAGTCCTAATTCTTTGTGGAAGGAAATTGTTGTGGCTAAATATGAGGCATCATCGTGTGGTTGGTTGCCGTGTGGGGTTGGTAAACGTCATATGTCACATGTGTGGAGGCGTATTGTAGAGGTCTAAGAGGGGGATTTAGTGAGTAATTTTATGCGTGAGGAGTGTTTTATTTGGCGAGTGGGGAATGGACATCGAGTTTTATTTTGGTATGACCGTTGGTGCATCGATGTTTCATTGTGTGAGTTATTTCCGAATCTGTTTCGATGTGTCATCAGTAAGTTAGCTCGAATCTGTGAATATATTGTTCAGGGCAACTTGGATCATGCATGTTGGCTGAATTTTTTTGGTCGTAGCTTGCGATCTTTTGAGCAGCAGCAGCTCGACCAATTGAGGGCAATTGTGCGTGTGATTACTCTACACGAGAGCTGGGCGGATGTGCTGATTTGGAGGCCGAGTTCAGATGGGAAATTCTCGGTGGGGAGCCTCATGAAGCTCATGTCCTCGTTTGGAATTTCTAATGAAGGTATGGACGGTTTTAATATTTGGAACATTGATGTCCCTCCAAAGGTGCAGTTTTTTCTATGGTTCGTGCAATTGCGACGATTGCCAACTTTGAAGATGTTAAGGGATAGGGGTGTGCCATTGGCGGACGTTAATTGTGTGTAGTGTAGGGTGGGTGTTGATGAGGAGGATCACATTCTTTTCGCATGTCCTTTTGTGGAAAAGGTGTGGGAGGCATTCTTCGCTTGGTGGCATGTAATGTGGGTGAGGTTGCGATCTTTTTCAGATTTCTTGGTGCATTGTATGTATGGAGGGGTATTTTTGTTTAAAAAAATAAATTAAAGTGGCTTTATCTAATTATTTTTTTTGAAATTTCGTGCAATTTTATAATTTTTTAATTCATATTTTAGAATTGAAGTATAAAAATTATGATTATTTGAATTTTATTAACTGAATATAATTGAATCAACAAAATATATAAAAGGTCAAATATGACGTCAAGTTTTAATAAAGTTTCGAGTTTTTGCCCCTATACTTAAAACCATTAAAATTGAACATTTTCGATTTAAAAATCTTACTCAATTCACTTAGGTTTAGCCGAGTTTGAACAAAGTTATTGTTTTCATTCTTCCCATTTTTGGCAGTTTTTTTTTTTGAAAAGTAGAAGCACTGAAATTTTATTATGGAATTCTTTAGACCATAGATAAAGACACGGATCGCGTTAAAAATCTCCTTATACTTATATGGAAGAAAAAGAATGCACCATATCGAAGTCGAATTGTCAATACCGATGAAACAGTCCCTCAAAGTTCTTTTTCATGGTTTATCTCTGCTTTAGCCAGTGCATCTGCAGTCGCGTTCTCCTCTCTCCCAATTAGGACCAGTTTCCAATTCAAACCCCGAGCAGCTTTCATGATTTCATGAACCATTCCTTTAAAAACCTGGGGGCACAACGGTGGATGAAGCAGCCACGACACAACACTTGCGCAGTCTGATTCAATAATCAAGCACCCCAACATTTTTGGCAGTTAAATATACTCTTTTTGTTATACTTACCATATTAAATGGATTATTATCGGATCAACTGATTTTTAATTTCTTTAATTAAATCGGTCGATTTAATCCAATTTTTTATTATCAAAATGGACAATAATGTTAAACTTTATCTCCAATATTACAATAAAAATGGTAATACCGTATTGATTGGTGTATCCTTTTTATTTTGGTATTGATACATACCCGTACTAATATGTTTTTGTGTGAAACTTGAGGTTTATGATTTTTTTTGTTGTGAATGTGGTACAATTTCATTATATGGATAATCATATATGTGATTTAATATCACGTGTTTCATTAAAAAAAATTAATTCTAGTCGTAGAAAAATAATACACATGATAACACTCGATCAGAAACAATAGAACCAATTCGGAAGCTCAAGTACAATAAACCAGCAAGGCTCGCAACATACTCAAGCACCAAACCCAAGCACTTTCACGTTACCATGTCCTCTTGCAAGAGGCCGAGAACACTACTAGGCGGCGAGTGAAGATGAATAACTTCCAATGTGCCAGACGAGGCACTCTTAGTCTAATTCCTAGTTACTAATAAATATATTATATGTGCATGCAAATATATCCAAATGCATAGTACAAATATATCTTCAAAAAATTATATTTATAAGTAGATATAAATTTTGAAATTATAAAATTACTCATCACTTTTTTTTTCTTTTTTATCATCGCTTTCTTTTAAAAAAAATCGTTGCTAATGACAGCATTAACTTTGTGTTGGCTTATGACCACTAATTATTTTTCTTTTTATTTTTTATTTTCAATAAGAATCTCCTTTCTTTTGGATTCTTACTTCTCACACATCTTGCTACGTTTTGTATCGTTTGTCTTTATGGCACGATTTTTTTTATCTCGTGGCATGTTTTTCATTTGTCTTATAGCACAGTTCTCATCTACCTTTATGGTAGTTTGACATTTGTGTAGTGCACGATGCACGTCCTTGATCAGGGAAGGTCAACAATGTCGTATGGTTAGATTTTCTTTTTTAGCAGTTTCGAAGATTGATTTTGTTGATCACATATCCTACATCACTACTTAAGCATCTAGTTAGATAAAGACATGAATAGTGGCGGATCCAAAAATCTAAGAATAAAGTTCAAAAAAAAATTTTCTCAAATGGATATGCAAATTTTTATTTTTTCCCCTCTCTACACACCAAATTAATTTTTTGAAGAAGAAATTCAACACTAAAAAACAAAATTTCCCCAAAAATGGGGGTGCAATTGCCCCCTTGGTGGCCATGTAGGTCCGTCATTGGACATGGAGATTTAAGGGTGAGTATTCGATCTAGTCGATTCGAGTTAAAAAAATTTGAGTTGATGGGTCCTATTTTATAACTCAATCTTTATTTAAAAAAATAGTCGAATTTATGAAATACAAGTCAAGTCGAGTTGTTCGAGTTTCTGTTCAAATTTAATTGTAAACATTTTATAATATTACGGTACTAATTAGTTTCAATTTAAACGACATTCTATGACAATATACAATACACATATGTATTTCTTCATATTTATTCATATGTGGTGTGTATATATCAGACAGAACAGAGGCTTGACTCGAACTTGAAAACCGACCCACTATTTACTAAAATTTTGAGTTATTTAAATTTTCATTTTATAACTCAAACTTTATTAGAAATTCTTTCGAGTTAAGTAGAATTTATGAAATCCCGAGTCGAGTTTTTTGCGTTAACTCGGGCTGAGTCGAAAAATCCGGTTTTTTCATATCAAGTCAAAAAATTTAGTTTTTTCAAGTAGAGTTTTGCTCACTCCTATGGAGATTCGTTTGTTAGATTTCTATAGATGATGAAGGACGTAATCATGGAAAAGTTTTAGTTTTGTTATTTGCATCCTTTAGTTTTCATGTTTTATTTTTATTTATGCATAACATTTTTGGTGAACATAGTTGTCAAGTTTTTCTTCATGTTTGGGGTATGTTGTGTTGTATTGTCTTTTTTTAGTCACACACACCATGTAGAATTAGAGCTCAAATCCGGGTCACCTGAATGAATTACATCACCCTTTATCACTGAAACAATAAGGGGCGAGCTTCAAAAAAGTATATCTAAATTTTAAAATTAGTAATTAAATCGAATGAATTGATTTAATTATTATGATTTCAGAGTAATTATAAAAAAATAAAAAAGATTTGAAATATCATAATCTTGTACCAATCGATACAAATCATATTAATCGGAAACACAAAACAAATTGTAATTTGAATCAAAACGAAACATAAATTCAAATTTTAATCATTCCAATTTATAACCTAAATGGAACATAGAAGCCGTTACAAAAACTGAACTGGTCACACTAAATGCGCACCCCATTTTCTAACCATCTTGTTGCTCCTTCCGGGAGGACCTACAAGTTGCTTTTTTTTTTCTATAATCCGAACTGATTCGCATCGCATGCTGAGTTGTAGTGGATGAATCTTTTAACGATGATTTTTTACATACACAAGATCTCGAACTCTATACTTGCTTAAACATACAAATACTTTTGTTTTAAACAATAATATTAAAATTAAGGAAGAGCACCATGCAGATTTGTCTTCCTTATATATTACTATGATTTTACAAAAAGAAGAAACTAGGAAGAAAACTAGCCAAACTTAACTTTATTTGTGAAATGTTTAGTTGCAGTAGCCATGGCAGCTTCAGGGCCACTCGGTCGTGCAGTTTTCGATAACGAATTGCAGCATAAAGACACCAGAAATCTTAAAAACGATACACAGGAAAACTCCTCCAGGGGACAGAGAAGGTATATATGCTTCTCTTGGCTTGGTTGATACGACTTTGGTGGGGTCTTAAACCAAATATGTTCTAATGGAATCCCGCAAAAGGAGTGCTACTCAAGGTTGAAAAGTGGTAAAGCACCCGCCCTTTTTGACTACATTCTTCGTGGATGGATTGAACTTGCCGGGAAACTGTGTTTTTGACCAAGGTGTAAGCTTGGCAGTTGGTGAGGCTTCGGGGTAAAATTGATAGACATTGGGTTTTTCAAAATCAGACTCGAGATGTCAAAAAACATAAAATAGGGTTTTTTTTATAGAAAAGTTGACTTTTAGGTCAAAGTCAACGCTGACGTCAACGGTCAAGTCAACGCTGATGTCATGCTGACACCACTAGTCAACTGATATGACTCAGCTAAGTCAACTCGGACGAGTTGACTCACTGAGTTGACTCATCGAGTTGACCCGGACGAGTCGACTCACCAGGTCAACAGGTCGGGTCGAGCAGATGGTTCGGGTCAAGCAGACAGTTCGGGTCAGGTAGATGGTTCAGGTCTAAAATAACGGTTCATCGGCTCGGATTTGAGGCCGGTTCAGACTGGTTTGAACCCGGTTCACTTACCCTAACAGATCTCACCGGAATCCTCGCCGGAATATCGTCGGTGATCCCCAAAACGCTCGATTCTGCCGAATTTTGAAAGCCCATCAGACACACAATTAAACAAAACCCAAAATTCATCGAAACAAGTTGTAATCTGGCCAAATCTTACCTAAATCGAACCAAAAAAGTCGGAAAAACACGTAGGTCCGATGAGACCTTTGTCGGCGGTGAAACGTCGATTTTTCGATAAGATTTTGCTCGCCTCGCCGCAAGGAACTCAACGGTGGTGGTGGTGCAATGAACGGACACCCACGGCAGACGGAATCGACGAAAAAACGAAGGCTTGAACCCTAAGTTCGTCGAACCTTAACCTTTCGATTGGCAGCGATCGGGACGGCGACTGCGCGAGTGGCTAAGGGGGTTTTGCTCGGGACTCGACGACGAGCACTCTGGCACCATCAATGAACGGCACGGCGTGGCGGTGCGGTGGCCAAACATTTCGGTAAGGTGGAAAGGCAAGGGGGAGATGGAAGGTTCTGGTACCCCTTTGGGGGTAGATGGCCCTAATTAATGTGCCGTTAAAGAGGGTAGGTGAGATATTTTGGTTATATTATTATTTTAACATCAGATGTCTTAAGGCACATTTTAAAATGAACATAGTGCGGTTAATAACCAAGAGCTAATATTGCTCAATTGGTTAGGTACTTGGTTCAAGAAGCTTACAGTTGAGGGTTTAATTCCCCGTGGCAGCAACTTCCCATTTTTTTCTCACTTCAATTTCTATTTTCAATCTAAATTTCATTTATTTATTATTTTTTATACTATTTTTCTAAGGGTGTTACAACTCTCCCCACCCAAAAAAAATTGTCCTCGAAATTTACCATAGTTAGGGAAATGCAAAAACTATTCTTTCATCTATTTTTGTACTAAAACTTATCCATCAAAGTTTTCTTATTTCTCTAGACTCTCAGACGGTCACAAGTCAATTTGGTATTGTCCTTGGACTCTCAAGCTTCCTTTGAACCCAAGATATCCCATCATATGCCTCAGACAAACTGATCCGATTACAATATTTGAATTCATATAGAACTTCATATGATATCATACGAATACTTGTCTCATAACTAGTATTATAAGTGGACACAGTCGCAGATAGGAAGCCTCTCTGGCAATAACAAAAGACAACCATACAACCCAAAGATATATCTTCCAAATCTACATTACTCTTCTAGGTTGACCATCAGTTTACGAATGAAGAACTATAACTGTAGTTCAAACAAGTAACCAATGCCTCCCATAGGGCCTTCTAGAATTAGAACGCAACATCAAATTTCAGTCAAGGATGATATATATATATATATATATATATATATATATATATATATATATCGATACACCATGCCACATTTTCCAAGAAAAGGTCTTTCTTCAAGCCGATTAAACATATTCAAGGTTTTAAACGGATGTCACTTACCTTCAGCAAAATTTTTAGACAATTGCTTCCTTCGTGTATTACAGAATCACCATAGAATTTTACACTTTCGCCACATTCACAAACATCTTTCTTTTAAATTCATAACACTTTTATCAAATTTCCATCAAGATATTCTCAAACATAAACGTTATCACCGACTAACCTTACATGAAATCTTATATCGGTTACCTTACATGTCACACATTTATTTTCAATCGGAATCAAATCTTCAATTTCACATGCATGAACTATCTTAGGTTCTCTATCTAGATTCACATCCATTAAGTTAATCCAACTCACAGACGAATGTTACACCTTGCTAGTACCGATTGAGCTATTATGGACATAATGGTTAGATACACTTATTAGAGAGAAGGATTCGACATCAAAGTCTCGACACTGAGGAGTACGGTTATGATCTAGGGGCATGCACAAACCAAATACCCTATGATAGACGATCGGTCGATCTACCCAGAATGACACAACTCTAAGCTCTGATACAACTAAATGTAACCCCCAAGACCCGCATATGCATTATCACGAATCCCAAGAGGTCACATTAGTGTCACAAGAATGACCCACCGTAAAAATGCACATAAAAACATTTTCTCTTAAAAACACTTATTAAATTGTAACGGTAACCTCTGTTTAAAATACTTTCAGGAAATTATTTAAACGTATAAAAAATTTTTAGAAAAAAACATTTTACAGACGTTATCATGAAACAATAATGATGTGCATGCCCACTAACTATGTCGGTACCGTACTCCAAAAGCAACACCGAGAGAACTCCAAACACTAATTTCGGTCATCGAGCCATGTTAGATTTCTTTTAACATGCGATGGTAAAAACAACATGAGCTTCAGAAAGCTCGGTAATACAGAACTACCAATGGATGCTATAAGTAACATGTGGGTATATGGTAGGCATAACACTATCATGATATTTCGGGCAACAATAGGCTCCAAAAATACGATCAGATATTTCAAAGAAGCGGTATACATGAAGATGATAGGATTATTCTTTATTCAATCACTGAGTATCATACTAGGAACATATAGACCGAAGAATTAGTCAAGATATGAATTACGGTGGTTGAGTCAGGGGCTTAGTGTGTCTTCCAACAGTGCAAAGTTAACACATACGAGGTAACGATGTGGTGAACGTTATTTCACAGTTATATAATGTTAGCGATAAGATTCATTTTAGATTTCCTAACTTCCCTCCAACCAAACTCCGGTATGCAGTTCCTCAGAACTGCAACTATAACGGGCATTAACCCAGGCTGAAGCATGGGAACCTGAAACGGTAAGGAATTACCAGCCTGATCAGGGCTGAACCTACGGTAACTTCATACTATATCCCAAATATCCCGGTGACGGTCTAGGTAGATACAATAGTAATCAGTAATAGTCGGTAATGATCGATAATAACAATATTCGGTAGCAATCATTGTTAATCAGTATTAAGAGTGAACATAAAGTAAACTTTAGTTTTCGATGAAACGATAACTAGCGAGCATATAAATTTTTCTTTTCTTTTCTTTTTCTCTCTTTTTTTCTAGTTCAGATACATAGGTATATTTCGATTTGATAAAAGTCATATTTAGTATCAAAAGACAACCTTAGGTTCAGGATGGTAGAATATTTATGTGCACTTGGAACACACTAAAAGGAACCATTTATTTCTCTGAGATACTTGATATTACACGAAGAATGAAAACTCTGAGCTTCTGACAGTTTGAACTGATTTTGGTAATGAGGTCCCGATTAAAGGGGACTTTGTAGCTAACATCGCCAACCAGGCATTTGGGAAAAATTCTTTATTATGATCATTCAAGATATTAACTATATTAAGGTTGTTTCAATCACTTTGGCTAACGAGAGCATTTTGGTCATCTTACTATCAGTGGCAACTTTGTAATTTAGCCCAATAATGACAAAATGATGATTTGCAATATTCAAGATTTCCAACGGTTTATCAAACCTCCAAAAACTCACTCGATCTAACATATCCCAACTCTGCAATACTTACCAAACATTCAGACGTATGTGTTCCACGTGTATCATTTCCAAAATCAACTATATAAAATGTTTGAACGGTCGTCATCATATTTCACCATATGCTCACCACTGAGCATTCAAACTTATTTTCCAAGTGAATCTTCCAACCTTATATTAGTATCGTGAGTGATGGACATATATGAGTCATGTTTCATAACACTTAGGGCCATTTCAGTCATTTAAGCTTTATTTAGATTTTTGGAATTTCATCAAAGGCAAATTTTGCCCATTCCGGTCAAGAGGGTATTTCGGCCATTTTAGAGCTCGGGATAGATCCATCATTTCCATCAGTTATACAAATTATATAATTTCAATCAATTATGTACTCGATAGAGATTTAGTCGTTCTGGTCCTTTCAGCCCTTCCAGACAATTCATTCGTTTCAAAACTTGAGGGTATAAATGTCATTTTAGTTAATTGGAAAGTTTCGATGCTCGAGATACTTTAGTGATTTCGGTCATTACGCCCATCCTGATCAATTCAATCTTATTAGTACCTTCAATCTCTTAGCCATTCTAGTTGTTTCACTCAATTCGATAATTGAAAGTATTTTGATAATTTCCGAACATACGAATAATTTCTTGTAAATTTATCTTCAATGATTAATAAGAATTCAAGGAAATCCAAGCACTTTACAATCTCGAAGTTTTAAGTCTTGTTACCGTAACTCTCCAAGTAATTTGAGGTTTTCAGATAAACCAGTTGTTTAACAAGATCTAAGATAGATTTCTAGATTTCTTTCATTGTTAGGGTCATTTTAGTCATTTAGATATCTCAAGGGCATTTTTGTAATTTCTCATTCTAACGTTTCAGACATTAAATCTTTTATCAAGAACATAATCTAAAATGAAAGTTTCAAGGTTGTCTCTTTATCGAGTGTTCACTGAACTTGAATTTCTTATCGGTCATTTGTTCCTTATTCGAGTCATTCAGTCTTAACCAGTTTATTATCATTGTACCGTAACCGTACAACTTATAAAAATCGACGGTAATCAAATGACCAATTGTTCATGCATTAATCAGTTACCAACATGTTCCATAAAGCATACAGCAGATGGTAAAGTATTACCTTGAATCCTTGCTATACCGGTCAACCCTTGAAACGACATTTCAATACTCTCGAACCTGAATTCGACGTCCTCAACCATTCATATTGAAGGAACGATGAGTACCTTCAATCGCACAAATTCCAATTTAAGTCCTTATTCACATTGCTCACAATTGATTAATAAAATACATAAGCAAACTCGAGTTCAAGGTCCGATTCGGAGGCTTTTGGGTTAGAATTTTACAAAACGAGCTTCAAAATCGGACTCGGGACGTTGAAAAGCATAAAGTAGTGTTTTCCAGAAAATTTGACTTTTGGGTCAAAGTCAACGATGATGTCAACAGTCAAGTCAACGCTAATGTCATGTAACATTACTAGTCAACTGATCTAACTCAGCTAAGTCAACTCAGGAGTCAACGGGTCAACGGGTCGGGTAGATAGTTCGGGTCAAGCAGGCGGTTCGGGTCAGGTAGACGGTTCGAGTCTAAAATAACGGTTCACCGGTCTGGGTTTAGAGTCGGTTCAGACCAGTTTGAACCCGGTTCACTTACCCCAACAGATCTCACCAGAATCCTCGCCGGAATGTCATCAGTGATCCCCAAAATGCTCAATTCTGCCAATTTTTGAAAGCCCATCAGACACACGATTAAACAAAACCCAAAATTAAGCTAAACAAGTTGTAATCTTGCCGGATCTTACCTAAATCGAACCAAAACAATCGGAAAAACATGTAGGTCCGATAAGACATTTACCGGCGGCGAAACGTCAATTTTTTGATAAGGTTTTCCTCCCCTCGCCGCAAGGAACTCAACAGTGGTGGTGGTGCAATGAACGGACACCCACGACGGACGGAATCGACGAAAAACCGAAGGCTTTAACCCTAAGTTCATCGAACCTTAACCCTACGATTAGCGGCGATCAGGACGGCAACTGCGCGAGTGGTTAAGGGGGTTTTGCTCGGGACTCGACGGCGGGCACTCTAGCACCGGCGGTAAACGACGCGGCGTGGCAGTAGGGGGAGGTCGATGCGATGGCCGAACGTTTTGGTAAGGTGGAAGGGCAAGGGGATATGGAAGGTTCTGGTATCCTTTGAGGGTAGATGGCCCTTTTTCTCACTTAATTTTCCATTTTCAATTTAAATGTCCTTTATTTATTATTTTTATTCCATTTTTTAAGGGTGTTACACTTCACCTCCAACATCGTGACTTCTAGTATGCTGGAAAAACAATCTAGATGATATTGGATCGTTTTCATCAAAGTAGCTGATCTGGTGCTTTAAAAATTGCAGCATTGCCCAAGTGAGGCTGAATTTGACTTCTGGTTATTTACAAATTTCTCCAAAGGCTAAATGCAAAGCTTCGATTTACCTTGTGAGAATTAAAAAGCACTTATCAACCCCGTTGTACATTCTCAATTTTCTGAAAATCTAGATTGGCAATCGGCCTTTCTATTAAAATCATTTCGCTTTCACTTCAAAAAGCTAGCGTTGACTTGATTGTTGTTAAGATTTACAGTTGGGAGGAAGGATCGACAATAGTTGTGGTTTCAGCTTCCTATGAATACACTTAGCAATGGATTCGCTAAGGGAAATTGAGATCAGATTCCATTCTCATTGAGACAACATAGTCTAGGTCGGATTTTTCAAAACTTTAAAAACTATTTTATTCTAGCGACGATAGTCGTAGTTAGTCTAATCAGAAAACTGGAATCTAAAAATTGATTTTAGATTATCGGTTTACTGGAGAGAAAAAATAAGTTACAAGGGTTATGCCTTGTAGACTGTAACCGGTATGTATTAGGAGTGAAAATTCTTTTTCAATGACCATTTTGAATTGAAGCAGGGCAAAAGCTTGAGGCTAATTAATTTAATCGATTTATTTTTACTTTATTTATTCCCAGATTCATTTTACACTTATTCTTTAGTTTTCTCGATCAAAACCATATATCAGTGTAATTACCTTGCAACAATCAGAGACAGAACAACCATATACCAGAAACTCCTTAGTCCCTATGGACCAACACATTCTTCTCTATACTACGTCTTTATTTATTTAATTTGAGATTAAGGCATATTTATTTGACAATATACGACGCTTGCCATACACAAAAAGCAAAAATTTATCCATTAATAATCAACTCACCTATAAGTAAATCAGTACAAGATAAGCAACCATGATACCCCCAACGTTAGTAAAAGCAAAGTGCTGCTAAATAGACAAGGATAAATAAAGTATTACAATCATAAACCCTATGTAAGGAGAAAACGAGGAATTCTTGAAAATACCTTTAGTCAAGCCCAATCTAGAAAACCCTATAAATCAACAACTCCTCCTATGGAGAAAGAAAAGAGGTTTCTCAGTGTCGCAGTCAAAGCACACGAAAGGGGAATATGTCTCTTCCATTTTCGTCTCAACTCCACCATAAAAATCCTCAAGCGCGAGCACATCATTCATCAAGTTACCGACGCCATAGAACCACAACTGGTGAGCAAACAACCATTTTCATTTTATATACGCAGACAACACGACGAGTGCCCATTACATTCACAGATTTGACAAAATGAATGTGTTTGTCACGCCAAAATCTGGTTCCAAACACCAACTCGCACTGGCATATGGAGAGCCTCGCTCTGAAAATATCCTCAGCACATCACTTGATGGCATTCACCACCTCAAATGACCGCACGTAACCTTTCGAGTACTATTGCTCGTAGATACAACTAACTAAGACGCTAAATAACACACCCCATGATCCGTAAAATAAAGCCTTCGCACGTCCTCTATCATTAGCGCTCAAAATATACGAGATCGCAAGACAAAAGGGAAAAAAACTCTGCATACGAAAAAATGGACCACTCTTAAATCAGTTCATCATAGCATACATACAAAGAGTCTTATTTATAATAGAAAGATGAAACCCCAAGCCAAGTCGTTTTGGTTCCCAATGTAAAATCTTATAAAAAAATACCATATGGGACATTTAGTGCCCATATTCGAAAATCTCGGGTAGCCATTTAAAAATCACACAACTTTCAAACTTCTAGTCAATCAACGCACAGTCTCATCCATATACCCAAGCCAATCAAAGCCCCAAGATTTTTCAAATCACTATAAAGAGCCAACATACATAATGCACGAATCGCAACCAAGTGTAACGGCAACCAGCAAAAGCCATACCCTGGGGGCAGAAATCCACAGGTGCATCACACGTAAGATAACCAACAAAATACAAAACGAAACATTACAATAGGAGACATAGCAGAATAAAACGAATCCAGATCAAGAAATAAGGTGATGCAACAAGCTAATCAATTATGTCTTATACAAACTCCCCACTAACTTGAATGATGCGAACATGATATCCAACAATGTTGCAACAAAAAGATAATAATAATAATAATAATAATAATAATAATAATAATAATAATAATAATAATAATAATAATAATAATAATAATAATAATAATAATTTTTCCTCCTAATCAGGATCAAAAGAAAACATTAAAACAATCATTCGACCTTCAAAAAAAAGTCACATTCATAAAAGAAAAATATAAACATATGTGACACCAACAATCACATACTCTTACTACAATAGCCTGATACACCACTACCACTTATTATACCCACTGCACCACTACTCACTAAAAGGGACAAATACATTTGGATCAAAGACAAGAGGAACCACAATATCCTTATATTGGCGTATGTTGTTTGCGCAACTCCTCCATTCGCAATTGAGCGTCAGCTTCACATTTTATTCGCAACTCCTCCAAATGGGCAGTATAATTCCCCACCTTCGACCGCAACTTTTCCTTCTCCTCAAAGAGGGCACTATAACATTCTGCCTTCAAGCGCAGCTGCTCGTTTTCTTTAACAAGAGCCTTTGCATTCCTCTCCATATTATACTGAACTCAACCCAACTCTTGAATAAGGTACCAACCACCTCCAATAGTCCTCTGGATACTGTTGCACGGCCTCGAGGTATCAACACTATTGGAATACAGCTCAAATAATCTCCTAGAAGAAGACACAGGATGAAGGCAACTCTCCGTATCTAAAACCCCCTCCTGTAACACCCCAATTTCCCCCCAAATTTAAAACCCTAATTAAAATTTAAATCCCTAGTTCTAACCCTAATTTTTGGGAATTTAATCTAAATTCTTAAATGGATTCAGTGACTAAAATGGAAAAATTCGGAACTTCTGTGATTATTTTATTAAGCGGTTAAAGCTTGAGACCCTTTTTATGTAATTTACCCAATAGTTGGGGTTTAAATATGTTGCTTTCAACTCTAAAGGCTTCTCGGTTCTCATTTACAGCCTCCACTCTCCCCCTCCCTCAATTTCTCAGATAACCAAACCCCCACACCCGAGAGTTTTCCGTTCACCCTCCGGCCAAGGAATTGTCGGTGTCCGTTCGATGATCCGCGACCACCAATGTGCTCCTCGTGGCCGCGTGATCAAAACCCGCCCTTCGACATCACCCTTGTCAACGTCCTTTGCCTGGAAATTAACCGAAACTCCTCGGGTCTTTGTGTGCGTCGTTGTTTCCCTCTGTTTCTGTCCGGCTTCGATTCGTGGGTAAGCCTTTGTGCCCTTGCTTCGTTTACCTTTGGGTTGCGTGCGTGTTTCGCTGTGAGTTTTGGCCAGGAAGTGTTCATTTATGGTCACCGGATTTCATCTTCCATGACTAACGTCGTCAGAAGTAACCCTAGGGTTTTGGATTGCTAAAGGGGATAGGGTGTTGGGATTGAGTGTGTGTGTGTGTTGGGTTTTTGGGTCAAGCCAAGTGTGTGGGTAAGCCTAGGGGGACCAAGTGAGATAATAAGCCCAGTCCGAGTTAATCCCAATGGTGGGTTGTGTGAGTGAAACTCGAACCGGCTTAGTGGGTCAATCGGTCCAATGAACGCAAACCAAACCGGTCCATTAGTCTGAACCAACCAGTAAACCGAGTCAGACCGAACCGTCAGCTAGACCGAACCGTAAACTGGACCGAATCAGGTGACGTCATCACTGACTGTGTGGCATGACGTCAACGTTGACCAGTATGATGTCACTGTTGCCGTTGACTTGGACTTTGACCACCGTCATTGACCATCACCGTTGACTGTTGACTTGGACTTTGATTACCGTCGTTGACCGTTGACCGGCACCGTTGACTGTTGACTTTCCGGTGTTGACTTTTTTAGTTAAAGTCAACTTTATGTTTTTTGACGTACTTATTTCAAATCCGCTGCCCATTTTCCCAAATTTGAACCCGGATGACCGTTTTGTTGTTTACATTTAATTGTATTTAGTATTTTGAGAATTGTGTATATCGGAATCTGATTCGAATTATTCTTGTGTTCAGACGACGTTGATTCGGACACTTAGATCTTACCTTCTCCTTCACTTGGTCAACCTCCTATAGCTCAGCCTGCGAGTTCCGCACGTATGTGTAATTGTTTAGCTTTTGTACATTAGATTTGGGCATAGTAGTGAAATTTGATTTAGTGTTACCCTTGTAGGTGTCGATTCTATTCAGCCTGTTACTAGATCTGAGCGTGGGAGACGTCGTCACCGATGTTGAGCTTTTAGTTGTCTGAGGTGTGTTCTCTTCTGGTGCTACATATTTTGTGCCTTATTTTGTATGTTATCATTATGTGTTATGATTTTTTATGTGATGACTATGACTTGTGATATATGCCATGATATATCTGATTTGTGTTTTATGACATGTTTGTATGATGACATGCCATGCATCATATATCAGAATCGGAAAATTAAATTAATATCAGAATATTGTACACGCATATTTGGAAATAAACAAGTATGCAATCGGATATAGAAATTGGATCATCATATCATATCATATCATATGGGTTGGGAAATGTACGGGGAAGATCAGTGGTTTCACCCTTCGGGCTGAATTCCACTTCGGACTTGGTGACGATGTAGAGAGTGGTTCATGGGAACCTTACTCTTTGGACGGTGATGTAGTTGGGGTGCACTGCATTGTATCATGTGCATCATGTTCTATATGTTGTGTATCAGAATGTCTGTATGAGTTTGAGCATGTTGTTGGGGTATTCTTGTGATCGTTTGCTTAGGCACTTAGAGACACATTGAGCTTTATAGTTGAATCCCCCTTAGTTTCTATTTTAGATACTTAGACTTAGGCTACGGTACTTAGAGGACCTCATATTCAGACTTATTACATTTTATCAGTATGGACTATTTCAGATTTATGAACTTTGTTTTATATTTGCATTTGTATGTAATTTCGGACTCGGACGCTTTTATTTGAGGATTTATTATTTTTAGCTTGCATATGATACTAATTTTGAATATTTCATTAACTTTTCAAAATATTATGATACGACTACGTTTTACATGATTGGAATATCTTTGCGTTTAATTAGATTTTTAATAGATAATGTGAATGTTAAATTTTTTAACCTAATGAGGTTTCTTGAGGGACAAGTTTTAAACATGACTTCCTAGATTCGGCCTATTTCTTCTTGGTCGGGTTTAGGGGTTTACATTTAGTGGTATCAGAGTTAGGTTCAACCCTCAGACTAGGTGGCTCAAATTAATTTTAAACCGAAAATGAATTTTGCATGCATTATTAAATGTTTTCGAGTAAAACGGGAATTTCAAAAAATTGGTTATCTTTAATGAATAATATATGTATTTTAAGTAGGAACTCCAAGTACCGACTCTAATCTTAGGATTCCTTCCTTTTGTAGATATACTACTATGCCACCTTAGAGAAGTTCTAGATTAGCGGCCAGTCGAGGTCGTACCGTGGCTGTAGAGAGTGACATCCTGTCTCCTAAGGATTCGATGCAAAACTAGGGTGATGTTAATGGTGCGAATGTGGAGGAACAACATGTGGACCAGATAGGAGCTCAAGAGACTGGAACTCAGCAAACTAGAGCTCATCAGACTGGTGGTGGGGATCCACATGTTCAATATGCCTAGTGTAGTGGTCCACATAATTCTGGGGATAGTGAGACTGTGGGAATGGATTATGTTACAGTGCATAGAGAGTTACTGCGATATCTTCGTCAATCTGAAGCTGTCATGAGACCCATATCCCCTGAGTTTTTAGCTGTCGGGATGAATATGACAGTAAGACGGGTACGAATCCGGCTGATGCAGAGTACTGGTTGAAGAAGCTTCAGAGGTTGTTTGTTGAGATGGATTATCCTACCGACCGGAAGCTTAGGGTTGTTGTATCATTGTTGCAGGGTGAAGCCCAAAATTGGATGAGGCTGAGGAACATGTTATACAAGCCAATCAAATCTCTTGGGACCATTTCCGACAATTATTCCGTGATCGTTATGTTGGGGCTGAGTATTTAGCAAAGTGCCTGGAAGATTTCAAGAATTTGAAGCAGAATGACATGTCCATGAATGATTATAAGATTGAGTTCATGAGATTGATTCAGTATGTTCCGGGGTTAGTGACCACTGAAAAAGATAAATGTGATTGGTTTTTGAAATGGTTGCGTCCTACGGTTAAAGCCGGTGTTTCTCTGCATATGGACAAAAAGTATAATGAGATTACTCGACGAGCTAGGACTACTGAGAGGAATGTGGCAGAGCTGAAACAACTTGAGTCTCAAGGTACTGATCGAAGTAAGAGGCCAGCGATAATGATAGTTCAGCACAGTCAGGGGAATCAGTCTAGGAAAAGAACCAGAGACGATTCACATTATCAAAGTTATTCCAGAGCTAGACAAGTGATTTCTACTATTCTGACCGCTAGTGTTGGTGGTTTGAAGAGTACTCGTTGGGTGCCACAGTGTTCCTTTTGCAAGAAATGGCATCCGGGCGAGTGTAGAAGACAGACTGGGGCTTGTTTCAGATGTGGTTCTTTTGAGCATCTTTTTAGAGACTGACCGCCTTCACCTCTATTAGCTTATACTTCGAGTCAGTCTCAGGCATCTGTACAGACTCCCGCTAGGGGGAGAGGACATGGTAGATCTATTACTTCGGGTTCTGCTAGTAGGGGTAGGCCTACTCAGAGTAGAGGATCAACTAGATTAGAGGCGAGACAACCAGGGTTAGTTTACTCTACCAGGAGGCATGAGGACCGTGATGAGCCAGATGTTATTGCTGGTACTTTTTCTATTCATTTTATCTCTTATTTTGCACTGTTTGATAATTGTTCGACACATTTGTATGTTACGAGTTCTATGTCTGAGGGACTTGAAATTTCTGTCGAGGATACTGTTAGTGTTGTTAACATACACAGTCCAGTGGGTAATCATGTTGAGGTCACTAAAGTGTACAAGAATTGTCCTCTTGAGATTCAAAGAGATCTTTCTAGCTAATATAATAGAGTTACCCTTTGGGGAGTTCAATCTTATTCTCGGCATGGACTGGTTATCTCTCACCGAGTTACTCTAGACTGTGAAAAGAAAAGGGCAACTTTGAGAACTTTTGATGATCGTGAGGTGATTCTGGTTGGGGAGCGTAGAGGCTTTCTGTTTAATGCCATATCGGCTCTCAAAGCTGAGAAAATGATCAGGAAATGGTCTATTTCCTATCTTGCTTATATTCTCGATCCGAGACAGCCTGATTCTGGGTTAGATGAGATCCGTGTGGTGGGAGACTTTCCAGATGTTTTTTTGGAAGAATTGCCAAGATTAATGTTGAAACGTGATGAGGTTGAGTTTGGCATTAAGTTTTATCCGGGTACAGCTCATGTGTCTTTGGCTCCTTACCGGATGGCACCAAAAGAACTTAGAGAGTTGAAAATACAGTTGCAAGAATTGCTAGATTGGGGTTTCTTTCTACCTAGTGTTTCACCTTGGGGAGCTCATGTGTTGTTTGTTAAGAAGAAGGATGGGACACTTCGACTATGTATCGACTATCGGAAGCTAAATAAGCTGACAATCAAGAACAAGTATCCCCTTCCTAGCATTGATGATCTCTTCGACCAGTTCTGGTGAGCTACAATATTTTCTAAGATAGATCTGAGATTTGGTTACTACCAACTCAAGGTTAAGGATTCTGATGTGTTCAAAACAGCTTTCCGGAAACGTTATGGCCATTACAAGTTTCTTGTAAAACCTTTCAGATTGACTAATGCCTCTACCGCGTTTATGGACATGATGAACATGGTGTTTCAACCTTATTTTGACCAGTTTGTTGTGGTATTTATACTTTATATCCTGGTATATTCTAAATTTGAGGCTAAACATTAGGAATATCTTCGGATTGTATTACAGATGCTGTGAGAGAAACAGTTGTATGCAAAATTCAGCAAGTGTGAATTCTGGCTTTCAGATGTTATGTTTTTGGGGCATATAGTTTCTACCAAGGGTATTTAGGTTGATCCGAAGAAAGTTGAAGCTATTATGAGCTGGAAACATCCCAAGAATGTTCTTGAGGTTTGAAGCTTCTTGGGTTTATTCGGCTATTATCGGAGGTTTGTTGAGGGTTTCTCTACTATTGCAGCTTTGTTGACTCTTCTAAGGAAGGATGTTCCCTTTGTCTGGACTAAGGCCCAACAGTCTAGTTTTGAGAAACTTAAGACCGTGTTGACTGAAGCACCGATTTTGTTTCAGCCTGAGCCTGTTAAGGCTTATACCATTTACAGTGATGCTTCTTACACCGGACTAGGATGTGTTCTGATGCAGGATAGGAAGGTAGTGGCTTATTCGTCCCGAAAGTTGAAACCGCATGAGTGTAACTACCCTACCCATGATCTTGAGCTTGCTGCTGTGATCTTTGCTCTTTAAATCTGGAGACACTACCTTTACGGAGAGAAGTGTTATATCTACACAGACCACAAGAGTCTGAAATATCTCCTCACCCAGAAGGAGCTTAATCTGAGACAACATCGTTGGTTAGAACTTCTCAAGGATTATGATTGCAAGATTGAGTATCATTCGGGCAAGGCTAATGTGGTTGCCGATGCCTTGAGATGTAATGCCATTTTAGATTTGAGATATGTTTGCCCAAATGAGTTTGTATAATGATGGAAGTCTTTTGGCAGAACTTCAAGTTATTCCTACTTTGATTCCTTATATTCGAGTTGAACAACCTGGTGATCCATTTTTGATGCATCGTATGAGAGAGGTTGAAGATGGTACATCTCAGGATTTTTCTATCGATCAAGATGGTGTTCTATGTTTCCAAGGTCGGTATTGCATTTCGAGGAATTCTGGGTTGAAACAGGTTATTCTCCGTGAGGCCCATGACAGTCCTTATTCTATGCATCCTGGTGGGGACAAGATGTATAAGAATCTTCGTGAGAGGTACTAGTGGATAAGTCTCAAGCGTCATGTCATCGGATTTGTATCGAAGTGTTTGACTTGTCAGAAAGTCAAATCAGAGCATCAATATACGTTTGGGTTACTTCAGCATATTGAGATTCCTCAGTGAAAGTGGGAGCGTGTGACTATGGACTTTGTTAGTGGACTTCCTGTGACTCCATCAAAGAATGACTTCATCTGGGTTATTGTTGATCGTCTGACTAAGTTCGAGAACTTCATTCCTGTCAGTGTTGACTATTCTTTGAGAAAGTCGGCTCGACTTTATATTTCTGAGATTGTTCGACTTCATGGGGTACTGTTGTCTATTATTTCTGATAGAGATCCAAGGTTTACAGTGAAATTTTGGGATTCTCTTCATACCGCTCTAGGTACTCAGTTGAACTTCAACACATCTTATCATCCCCAGACTGATGGTTAGTCCGAGCGCGGGATTCAGAATCTTGAGGATATGTTGAGGGTTTGTGTTTTTTATTACAGAGGTGGTTGGGAAGATTTCTTACCGCTTGCAGAGTTTACCTACAAAACAGTTATTAGACCAAGATGGCACCGTATGAGGCTCTGTATGGGCGTAAGTGTCGTACACCTATTGGCTGGACTGAGCTTAATGAGCACATATTGTTCGGACCCAATATTGTTCTTGAGGCTGAGCAGACTATCAAATTGATTAGAGATCGGCTTAAGGTTGTTTTTGATAGACATATGTCTTATACTGACTCGAGACGCTGGGATATTGAGTATGATGTGGGAGATGAGGTTTTCTTGAAAGTATCTCCGTGGAGGAAGGTACTTTGTTTTGGTCGGAAAGGCAAACTGAGTCCTCGTTTTATTGGCCCTTATTAGATTATTCGTCGAGTTGGACGAGTTGCTTATCAGCTTGAGTTATCACTAGAGCTTCATCATATGCATGATGTCTTCCACGTCTCTTTGTAGAGACGTTATCATGCTGATCCGTCTCATATTATTCATGTGGAGGGAATTGAGATTCGTCCCGACTTGCGTTTTGAGGAGGAGTCTGTCGAGATTCTTGCTCAAGATACAAAGATTCTGAGAAGGAGGACCATCAAAATGGTCAAGGTCTTGTGGCATGGTCGTAGTCAGGATGAGGCTACATAGGAGCCCAAGTCCGTTGTTAGAGCCCAATATCCGCATCTCTTTGATACAGGTAAATTTTGATACCGAAATTTCTTTAAGGGGGAGAGAGTTGTAACAACTCAATTTTCCTCCCAAATTTAAAACCCTAATTAGAATTTAAATCTCTAGTTCTAACCCTAATTTTTTGGAATTTAATCTAAATTCTTAAATGGATTCAGTAACCAAATTGGAAAATTTTGAAACTTCTGTGATTATTCTGTTAACTGGGTAAAGCTTGAGACCCTTGTTATGTAATTTACCCAATAGTTGGGGTTTAAATATGTTGTTTTCAGCCCTAAAGGCTTTTCGGTTCCCATTTACACCCTCCACTCTTCCTCTTCCTCAATTTCTCAGATAACCAAACCCTCACACCCACGAGTTTTTCGTTCACCCTCCGGCCAAGGAGTTGCCAGCGTCCGTTCGACGATCCGTGACCACCATTGTGCTCCCCGTGGCTACGCGATCATAACCCACCCATCAACATCACCCTTGTCGCCGTCCTTTGCTTGGAAATAGGTCGAAACTCCTCGGGTCTTTGAATGCGCCTTCGATTACCTCTTTTTTCGTCTGGCTTCAATTCGTAGGTAAGCCTTTGTGGTCTTGCTTCGTTTAGCTTGGGGTTGCATGCGTTTTTCGCTGTGAGTTTTGGCCGGGAAGTATTCATTTTTGGTCACCAAATTTCATCACCGGTGACCGGCGCCGTCAGGGGTAACCCTAGGGTTTCAAATTGCTAAAGGGGATATGGTGTTGGGCTTGTGTATGAGTGTGTGTGTGTGTGTGTGTGTGTGTGTGTGTGTGTGTGTGTTTGTGTGTTAGGTGTTTGGGTCAAGCCAAGTGTGTGGGTGAGCCTAGAGGGGACCAAGTGAGAAAAGAAGCCCAGTACGAGTTAAGCCCAATGGTGGGTTGTGTAAGTAAAACCCGAACTGGCTTAGTGGGCCAATCGGTCCAATGAACGCAAACCAAACAGGTCCAACAGTCTGAACCAACTCGTGAACCGAGTTAGACCGAACCGCCAGCTGGTGATGAGTTCTCAAATATGACATATTTCATTTGCTATTTTCTAGTTATTGGGACTTCTTGCTGCTTAATACATGCTGTTTTTGTTATATTTTGTGCAGGAACCCAATTCTGAAAATAGCAGTGAAAATGAGGCATTTCTGCAGTTTTTATTATAATTCTCTCATGACTGGCATCATGGGCACGACATCGGGCACGACGCGTCTGACGTGGCAATGACGTGGCAACTTCTAGAAGCTTTTGGAACGTTATGAGAGATCTTATCAGCTTATCCGTTTAGATTTCCTGCATTTAAATTTCAAAACATTTGAATTGTTTTATCTTTTATTTATTATTTTAAATTATCTCATCACCTTATCTTTGTAAATCTAAGCCTATAAATACCACCCCTTGGTAAAGGCTTAGATCATCAATCATTTTAGTGATCATCTTCCAGCTTTGAGTCTTTTATATTTGTAAACATTTTTAGTTTAATCGAAGTTCTTTTCTTCTATTTTCTTTGTCTCGTTTATTTTATGTTATTTAATTATTTTTCCAAAACCAAATTAAGCATGATAATCAATATCATGTTTAGCTAAATCTTTTAAGCCAAGAACCAGCCAAGTCAATTCGATTCATGAGAATTGAACTTGCTTAAATTCTTTTGGGAAATCATTTTTATCTTTCTGCTTAGATAGTTTGGCAATCGGCCTTACTAAAGGTTTTTAACCGTTTTCAAATCAAAAAGAGCTCGTTGGTCTGGAATCGTTTAAAAACATAGTTGGGAGGAAGGATCGGCCTGTGGCAAATTTTGACTTCCTGTGAACACTCTTAGCGGCGGTCCTCTAAGGAAAGATAAAATCAGAAGCGATTCTATTTTTTTAGACAATTTCTGAGTCGGGTTTTTCCTGCTTTTATTCTAAATATTTTAACGGCGATAGACGTGGTTTATTTATTTAAGAACCATCTTTCGAAGATAGACTTGGGAGGATTGGTTACTCGAGAGAGAAACAAGTTACGACGGGTTGGGCCTCGTAGACTGTAACCGACATGATCACCGAAATAAAAATCTATTTCAGTGATCGAAAGAATTGAATGAGCTGGTTCGAGGCTATTTCACATACTTGGTTTTTCTTATTATTTTAATTCTTGCATTTTATTTTATTACTTTACTTCATCCAATATCAAATCACTCCCTCCATTTTATTTAATTATTCTGCAGATATTCCTGGAAGTAGTAATCGAAGCAATCTTTAGTCAATAATTCCAGCTAATCTCCTCGTGAATCGACCCTCTTTCCCTATAACTACTTAATTTCTTTATTTTATTGTTAGTTGAAAGAGGTTAATTATTTATTTATTTTTGACCGGTTAAACGACGACTTGTCAGCTGGACCAAACCTTAAACTAGACTGAACTGGGTGATGTCATCGCTGACTGTGGGATTTGATGTCAGCATTAACCAGGATGACATCACCGCCACCGTTGCCTTTGACTTTGACCACCGACGTTGACCCGTTAACTTAACAGCGTTGACTTTTTCAATTAAAGTCAACTTTATGTTTTTCGACGTCTTGATTCCAAATTTGCTGCCCATTTTCCCAAATTCGAACCCGAAAGACCGTTTTGTTGTTTACATTTAATTGTATTTAGTATTTTGAGAATTGTGTATATCGAAATCTTATTCGAATTATTCCTGTGTTCAGGCGACGTTGATTCGGACACTGAGATCTTAGCTTCTCCTCCACTTGGTCGACCTCCTACAACTCAGCCTGCGAGTTTCGCGCGTACGTGTAATTTTTTAGCTTATGTACATTAGATTTGTGACATAGTATTGAAATCTGATTTAGTGTTTTCCTTGTAGGTATCGATTTTGTTCAGCCTGTTACTAGATCTGAGCATGGGAGTCGTCATCATCGAAGTTGAGCTTTTAGTTGTCTGAGCTGTGTTCCCTTCTGGTGCTACATATTATGTGCCTTATGTTTGTATGTGATCATTATGTGTGATAATTTTTGATGTGATGACTATGACTTGTGATATATGCCATGATCTATCTGACTTATGTTTTGTGACATGCTCGTATGATGACATGCCATGCATCATACATCAGAATAATGAATTAATATCGGAATATTGTATATGCATATTCGGAAATAAACAAGTATGCAATCGGATAGAGAAATCGGATCATCATGTCATATCATATGGGTTGGGAAATGTACGGGGAAGATCAATGGTTTCAGCTTTCGGACTGAATTCCACTTCGGACTTGGTGACGATGTAGAGAGTGGTTCAGGGGAACCTTACTCTTTGGACGGTGATGTAGTTGGGGTGCACTGCATTGTATGATGTGCATCATGTTCTATATGTTGTGTATCAGAATGTCTGTATGAGTTTGAGCATGTTGTTGGGGTATTCTTGTGATTGTTTGCTTAGGCACTTTGAGACACACTGAGCTTTGTAGCTGACTCCCCCTTAGTTTCTATTTCAGATACTCAGACTTAGGCTACGATACTTGGAGGACCTCATATTCAGACTTATTACATTTTATCAGTATGTACTACTTTAGATTTATAAACTTTGTTTTATATTTGCATTTATATATAATTTCGGACTCAGACGCTTTTATTTGAGGATTTATTATTTTTAGCTTCCATATGATACTATTTTCGAATATTTCATTAACTTTTCAAAATATTAAGAAACGACTATGTTTTACATGATTGGAATATCTTTGCGTTTAATTATATTTTAGATAGATAATGTGAATATTAAAATTTTAAACCTAATGAGATTTCTTGAGGGACAAGTTTTAAATATGACTTCCTAGATTCGACCTATTTTTTTAGGTCGGGTTTAAAGGGTTACACCTCCAAGGAAAGAACACCTCCCACGGAGCCAAAGAAAATTAATCCATGAAATGGAGAGTAATGATGAAAAGACTTTATTGATTAAATTTTCAGCAATAAAAACTAATGTGGGTGTATATTTTCCATAAAGGTTTAATTACTTCTTTTATTTTTATCGAGGCTTTTTTTAACCTCAAGTAAAAAAAATAATCTTTTAAGGGGTCACAAAGTGGAGCAATGCTACATCTACCCACTAGATAGATTACCCAGCTGATTTGGCACATGATTTGTTAACTATTAAATGTAATATAATATATATTTTAATAAGCAATAAATGCAGTGCAATTAATACCACTTTTAAGTTTCATCAATAAATAATTTTAAAAATTATAACTACAATACAATTAATACATTTTTACCCCATAAAGAATTTTTATAACAATAAACGTAATATAATTAATATTTTATTTTTAATAAAATATTTTGTTTTTTAATATAATAAGAAGAGAAATTAAGCTAACTAAAAAAATACTTTGACTCGTCATATTTTTACCTCAGAAAAAATATTTTGCTTCAAATAATAGCCCTTGAAGAAATATAATATTCAGAAATTGAGATGAAATAGTTGGTTTTTGTTCTTTTAGAATAAAAAAACCAATAGTTCATGTATTTTAATTTTGATAGTTTTGATCCATGTATTTTGCGAACAAAG
Source organism: Hibiscus tridactylites (assembly GCA_958450335.1). Taxonomy (NCBI): domain Eukaryota; kingdom Viridiplantae; phylum Streptophyta; class Magnoliopsida; order Malvales; family Malvaceae; genus Hibiscus; species Hibiscus tridactylites. The sequence continues at coordinate 55,654,470 of OY288287.1, read as the reverse complement.
CTGCTCTAACCTAGGTCTCTTAAGATAAGTATAATATAATCTATCTTTCCACTAACATCACTCGTTTTAATTTTTAAAATTTCAATTCACTCATAATGCCAAGACATTAGAACTAAACCATATAACTTAAATTTATCAAGCTCACCAAATTCTCTGCCCCATTCTATGCCCAAAAAATCCTCTGCCCCTCTCTATGCTTCAACACTAAAAAATTAAATTATAAGTTTTAACCTTAAAACCATTATAAAAATGGTGTTGGGGACGAGAGTAAGCGACAGCGGTGATCGATCGCAACGGGAACCCAAGCGAAGACGGGTCTGGACTTTGTTTGTCTACAACCTCCCGGATCAATTACATTGGAAGGGTGTATGGCAGGTCTTCGACCGTCATGGAGTGGTGGTGGATGTTTTTGTTCCCACGAAACGATCAAAGGAGGGAGTTAGATTTGGGTTCGTAAGGATTGAATCGAGAAAGGATGCGGACCGGGTTATTGAGCGTTTCGATGGATTTTGGTTATACGGATCGAGAATTAAGGTCTCCATGGCTAGGGATGAGGGTCGAGATTATTGGCAACGTAAGACGGGGAGAAGGAATTCAGCCCAGGTTAACGAAGGTGTTAAGGTAAATTCACGGTCTAAGGGGCAATCTGGGGTGCAACCTGATCGAATAGAGGAAAAGGAGAGGAGAAAAGGGAGTGTCAGTGCAACGGAAATTAGGAGCAATCAACACAGACAGGTTCTAGGGATTATTGACAAGGATAAATGGGATGTTCTAGGGATTATCTGGCCAAGGAATTTCAATGTGCTGACCTCAAGGGTTTCTCAGTGATGCGCGTTGTCGGGTCGTTAATCTTATTGATGTTCGAGACCAGCCTATTGCGGGAGGAGATGATCGCATCGGGTAGATTAGATCGTTGGCTCGAGAATGTAATGGAATGGTCGCCTACGATTGCGATTCCCTATCGAAGAACTTGGCTGACAGTCAGTGGACTGCCAATACATGTCTGGTCGGATAAAACCTTTCAAAACATTGCGACATTATGGGGTGAGTTAGTGCGAATTGATTTGGAGACGTTAGCTCCTTCGTCCTTCGAGACAACAAGATTTCAAATAGAGACGGATTGGACCTTCCACATTGACGAGCTGGTTGAAGTAAGGGTGGGGGAATCGACATTTACTATCTGTGTATCTGAATTCGAAGAGGCAATAGGTCCGAAGTGCGATTGTTGTTGTGAATTGGGGTCGTGTTCAGAGGAGGGAGAGAAGCTAGGGGATGGAGGGGTAGATTGGAAGTCGAATTTGATGTTTGTTGCAAGGGATGATGAATCCGACGTGACGATAGTGCCAAATTCAATCATGGATAAGGAGCAACAACATGATGCGGAGGAGGGTCATATGATGGGAAAGAGCTATCTCGATCGAATTTGGGAGGATAACCGTAGGGAGGATTGGCGGGTGCGATCGACGGGGAGTTGGATGGAGGAGGAAAAAATAGCGATGGTGAATAGAGATGTGGAGAATGGAACGTCTTGCGATGCACGATTGAGTATTGAAGAAATTTCTAAAGGAGATGATAATCGCTGTGATTTGGTTCAAGCTATGAGTGAGCGTAACAACGACATTGCGGAGGAAACAATAGGGATGGTAAATAGAGACTTGGGGGAGCGACCGGATGGCGAAGTAAGGTGTAGTTTTGACGACATTGTACAGGGGGAGAGTCGATATGACACGGTTCAAGACACGGATGATCGGAACAATGTTTTTGCACCGAACCAGGGGGTAGTTGGGCCACGGGGTGATCTCAATAGGGCTTCTAAGGCAAGCCTAATTGATTTTAATGGGGAACTTAGGAGAGTTTGACTCCTATCGGAACTCAACCCAGCCGATACCAAGGGAGGTGACATAACGGTTGTGCACAAAACACCAAAAAGAGGTTGTGGCCGTCCGAGAAAGAACAAAGCTGAAGAGAAATCGGTCCCGATAGACATTGCTAATGGATCGCTATCCGATTCGGTTTTTTTATGCCGTAAACATGCAATTATACGAGAGGCGACGGAGACCGTCCGTGTGGGGAATCTAATTGGGGCTGTGACGAAGGGAAGGGAAGGGAAGAGGAAGTGATACAGGACATTGCGCGTTTATTGGAAGCGCGCGAGGCACATACATAGCGACGAATAAGGCTGTCGTCGTGGAATGTGAGGGGTCTTGGTGCGGCCGCGAAAAGAAGGTCGATCGGACGGGTAATACGACAATAGCGTTGCGTGTTGGCTCTTTTCCAAGAGACCAAGATGGAATGTATCACGGACAGGTTAGTACGTCAACTGTGGTTTTAAGATGTTTTTAATTTTGTGTTTGCTCTGTCCGAGGGAAGGTCAGGAGGGGTGTTGGTGGTATGGGATCCGGCGGGTTTTCAAGTAACTTTCTCGGAGGTGCGAAAGAACATGGTAGTGTTAGAGGGGACTTGGGTACGGGAGGACTGGTTATGTGGGAATGTAGGGGGTGTATGCACCATGTGTATTAGCAGAGCAACTTGTTTTTTGGGATGGGATTGTCGAGGTGGTGCGATCACGATCGATCGAATGGTGTGTTGGTGGAGACTTCAATATGGTGAAGTGCCATGAGAAGCGTAGCGGGTATGGTCATTTTTATAAAGGCATGGATGCTTTTTGTGCTTTCATCGAGCAAATTGCTCTGTTTGATGTTCTGGTGAATGGGAAACAGTTCACATGGTTCGGTCCAAGTGGAAAGGGCAGTAGGCTAGATAGATTTTTGGTATCGTATGGTTGGTTGCAACGATTTGGTTATCTAGTAGTGATACACCTTCCGAAAGAATTATCGGACCACTCGCCAATTGTTCTGGTTAGTACGAGGGGGATAGTGGTCTGAAGCCTTTCCGTTTCGTCAATGCTTGGTTGGATTATCTTCCGTTATTGGAGAATGAATGGAAGCGTTTGTCAGCGGGGGCGAATGGTTCTTCGATATGGCTGAAATTGAAGGGTATAAAGCATGTATTAAAGGGTTGGAATAGGGAGAAATTTGGTGATATTGATAAGCAATCTACTGCGTTGTCTAGCCGGATTGAGAGCTTTGATGCCCAGGTTGGAACGGGAATTTTATCCGTGGAAGAGGAAGTGGAATACCGGGAGTTGCATTTTAAGCTTTGGAAGGTGGCCTGAATGCGTGAATCTTTATGGCGACAAAAGTCGAGGGCGGTATGGCTAGCCGAGGGAGACCACAATACTAGCTTCTTTCACAAAGCAGCGAAGGTAAGACAAGTTCAGAATTCTATCAGGGGGATGCAATTTGGTGATGACTGGGTAACAGAACCGCGGAAATTAAAGAAGCTGGTGTATAGGGATTTCGCTCAGCATTTTGATTGCCGTTCGAAGGGGGGAGGTAGTGCCAAAAGTGAATTTCAATCACTTATCTCTTGAACAAAGGAACTCGTTGGAGAGGAGCTTCTCCGAGGCGGAGGTGAAAGCAGCGTTGTGGAGTAGTGACAGGGCCAAGGCATCGGGACCGAATGGATTTCCATTTGAGTTTTTCAGGAAAGGGTGGCATTTTGTTCAATGTGATCTCATGCAGTTCGTGGAGGAGTTTTACACGTCGGGTAGGCTGCCGAAGGGGTCCAATTCGACCTTTGTTGTATTAATTGCAAAGAAGGAACACCCGCGTGTGTTGGGGGACTATCGTCCTATATGTCTGCTGAATTCAATGTATAAAGTTTTGGCAAAGTGTTTGGCACAACGATTACAAGAGGTACTGCCGACACTTATAAGTGATGTCCAAGCTGCTTTCATCAATGGGCGACAGATTATCGATGGCATTCTTTTGGCAAACGAAGTTATCCACTCGATGAAGAAGACATTAGGTCGGGCATGTAGTTTTATTTTGAAGCTTGATTTTGCTAAAGCTTATGATTGTATCGATTGGTGTTGCTTGAATTTTGTGTTGGTGCGGATGGGTTTTGGGGAGAGGTGGTGTCGTTAGATTAGTGAATGCGTGGAAACGGCTCGGTTATCGGTTCTTATTAATGGAAGCCCGGCGGAAGAGTTTCTGATGCGACGGGGGCTTAGGCAAGGTGATCCGCTCTCGCCTCTTTTATTTGTTATGGTTGCGGAAATTCTGCATCTCTTCTTATTGAACGTGGAACAGTTGGGCTTGATTACTGGTGTTCTGGTGGTGGGGGATATATCGGTGTCGCACCTGCAATTTGCGGATGACACGGTGTTGTTCATCCAGGGAGATGTTGAGAGTACTCGCAATCTGAAAAGGGTTCTTACTTGTTTTGAGATTGTTACTAGTCTACAGATTAATCATGACAAATCCTGCATCATTGGTATTGGTCTTGAGGAGTCGATGCTAAGTACATTGGGGAGTATCTTGGGTTGTCCGAGGGGTGAATTACCGATGAGGTACTTAGGTATTCCGTTAGGTGCCCAACCGAGGGGTATGAAATTTGGGATCCTATGATCTAACAGTTTCGCAAGAGGCTTGCTGGGTGGAAGAGAGATTCTCTCTCGTTCGCAAAAAGATTATTGTTGGTTAATTCTGTTCTATCTGCCTTGCATGTGTATTACATGGGTGTGTTTTCGGTTCCGAAGCGTATCATTATGAAAATTGATCGTATCCGGTGGAATTTTCTGTGGGGAGGTAAGGAGGAGCGTTCCAAGCTCAGTCGGGTTAATTGGGATGTCGCGTGCCGTCCGAAGCGTTTGGGAGGCTTGGGGGTGGTGAACTTACACGATCGGAACTTGGCTTTGATGGCAAAATGGGCATGGAGATATGCTGAGGTGAAGGGCTCTCTTTGGAGGGTGATTATTGATGCAAAATCTGGGTCGGAGGTTCTAAAGTGGCGGATACACCATAGAAGTAAGGGGTCTATATTGTCTATGTGGAAACAGATAGTAGACGTTCAACAAAATGAGTATGTGTTACGGTTCATGAATGTGGCTCAATTCTTTTGAATTGTAGGGATTGGCGAGTGTGTTTTGTTTTGGCATGATTGTTGGTGCCTTTCGGAGCCGTTGAAGCATGTTTTTCCTCGATTGTTTGGGCTGGTACATGATAAGGTAGTGTGAGTGTGTGATATGCTGGGATTACCGATTGACGAGTGGGGAACGTGCTTTCGGCGGGAACTTCGTTCCTTTGAGATGGGTTTGCTTCGTGATCTGAAGGCTTGTGTGCAGGTTTTCTCGTTAAGACGCGGGGTGGAGGATCGCCTCGTTTGGGTCCATGAGCCGACAGGCAGTTTTTCGGTTGGGGCACTACATAAGTTGATGCCTTCTTTTGGCATTTCGGATGTATCAGAGGTGAGCTGGTCTTGGAGAATACCTGTGGTGCCGAAGATACAATGTTTCCTATGGTTCATCTTGGTTGGCCGGTTGCCAACGTTAAGGATGTTAGCGGATCGTGGTTTTCCGTTGGGGGAGACCTCGCTGCTGTGTCGTGGTTATGGAGCGAGCGAGGATGAGATTGACCACATCTTTTGGCGATGTGAAATTGCATGGATGGTTTGGGACTGTTTTTTCACATGGTGTGGGGTAATGGTGGTGAGACCGAGGCAGGCTAGGGAGTTCATTAGCCACTGTTTCCACAGCTTTTTCTCTAGTGATTTGCGTCATTGGTGGCTCATTGGCTGCGCGAGTGTTTTTTGGTCGCTTTGGTTAGCTCGAAACGAGCTGATGGTTTAAGACAAGCGTCTTACGAGCCAGGGGATCTTTTTCCTAGCTCAGTTACGGTCATTCCATTGGACTCAGTTACGTTTTGGGCCCTCGGATATATGCGAGGTGGCATGGTGGAAATGTCCGCTTCATTGTTTGGGTGCGTCGAGGGTGTCGCCTTCGGTGCGTCGGGGAGTGGTGTGGTCACCCCCCATGAGGGGGTGTGGAAGTTTAATGTGGATGGGGCAGCTCGAGGTAAACCGGGGATGGCAGGGTGTGGTGGAGTGTTGTGGGACGGGGAGAGCCGGATTGTGGGGATATTTTCCGGGGCGATTGGTTTGGCGGACTCTAACGAGGCTGAATTATAGGCGATTTCCTTTGCTTTGAAGATGTTACGGGAGATGTCATAGGAGGGGATTCAATCGGCGATCATTGAATATGATTCGACGGTGGCAGTAGCGTGGGTTCAGGGTTTAGAGCGTCGTTCGTGGCGATTGTGGCGTTGGTTCTATCAGATAGACGACGCGTGCGAGGCTTTGCCCAGGTGTGCTTCTTGAATGTGTTTCGGGAAGCTAATCACTTGGCGCATACCCTCGCTAAGGTGGGTGTTGACAGGTCGTCATGGATATGGGAGCGAGCTTGTTGATCTTTATCGTGTGTTCCTCTTTGTCACAACGGACGATACTCTTTTCCCCCACTTAGGATTAAGGGGTTTTTAATGAGGCTGTTGGTTGTGTTTTGTATGATTTGTCTTCAATAAAATCATGCTTTGCCGATAAAAAAAACTTAAATTTATCAAGTTGGAGAATGAGATCACTGATTGGGTTCGATTTATGTACTTTTTAAATTTAGAAGTTCTAATTGGCTTATTATACCAAGACAATATATCTAAATTATATAACTTAAAATTACCAAATTAGAGAACGAGAACTAATCTTTAAGTAACATATAATATATGGAACATTTTAATTTAATAATTTTATAATTATTGTACAATAAAAATTAGATTTTATTAAATGTAAATAGTGCATAATGTTAAAAAAACCTAATTAATTAATGTTATGTAGCAATAATCTGAGAACATGACAATGAATAGGATAGAAAGTGAGGATAGACAAATTCCTTTTGTTAGATGTGAGCAAAACTCGACTCGACTCCAAAAAAAATTACAAATAAAGTTTGAGTTGTAAAATGGAATTCGAATAACTCCAAATTTTTAATAATTAGTTGATTGATTTTTAAGTTTGAATCAACTTCCTCGAATTAGAATCAAATATATATGCATATCTTATATGATTAGAGAAATATGAAGAAATATGTGACACGTATGAAAAATACGATGAAATATATATATGCATATTTTATATGATTAAAGAAAGTCATTTAATTTATATTCAAATTGTACTATAACATGATAAATAATTACAGTTAAATTTGTATAGGAACTCGAAAACTTGACTTGACTCGAACCTGACTCGAATTTCATAAACTTGACTCGAATCGTAAAAATTTAAAATAAAGTTTGAGTTGTAAAATATGACGCAACAACTAGAATTTCATAAACTCGACTCGATTCATGGGTAGAGAAAGTTTTCTCCGAAAGTCCCCGCTGCCACTCTTTTTGATATATATATTATCGTATTTTTCATATGCGTCACATATTTCTTCATATTTCTCTAATCATATAAGATATGCATATATATTTGATTCTAATTCGAGGAAGTTGACTCGAACTTAAAAATCAATCAACTAATTATTAAAAATTTGGAGTTATTCGAATTTCATTTTACAACTCAAACTTTATTTGAAAATTTTTCGAGTTGAGTCGAGTTTTTCTCACCTCTAACAAAAGGAATTTGTCTATCCTCACTTTATATCCTATTCATTGTCCTATTCACGAATTATTGCCACATAACTTTAATTAATTAGGTTTTCTTTTTAACATTATGCCCTATTTACATTTAATAAAATCTATTTTTTATTGTACAATAATTATGAAATCTATTAAAATGTTCCATATATTATATGTTACTTAAAGACTAAGTTTTTAAGTCCTCAAAACCTCTCTATGTGTTTAAAGAAAAATGTACAAGTCAAAACCTCAACTTATCAAATATTTTCTAAGTGTTTACCAAGACAAAACAATGATTTTCGAGTCACCGTTTCGGAACGGCCTTTGGGCGTTTCGAAACATTTTGAAACTGTTAACCTTTATTTCAGAACGTGTTTCGAAACGGATGAAGAACGGAACGGTTTGAACCGTTTCGATACGACAGTATCGAAACGACCTCAAACGTTTCGAAACGGAATTCAAACTTGGTTTCAAAATATGACCGTTGAGCTTTTAAAGTAATTTTTTTAAGAAATAATTAAAGCGTATCGAAACTCCTCTAAGCCATTTCGATACATGTTTTGACAGTGACAAAATGTTTCGAAACGTGTTTCGGAACATGCTCTTATCGTATTGAAATGATCGTGCCTGTTTCGGTACGGCCTATTTATTACACCCCAATGGCTCTTTCTATTTTGGTATTTTTCGAAACAGGGCCGGGCGTTTCAAAATGGGTAGTTGCAGACTGCATTTATGTAGGGAAAATGACATCCCAACGGCTATAATAATGAAGGCAACAACTCCAACGGCTAGAATTCAATGAGAAGGTATAAAAGGGACCTCTAAAAGCTCCAGCAACAACTATTGATCCAAAAAGAATTATCCAAACATCAAATCCAAGCAATTGTGCAAAAATATCATATTTTATTGTAAACCTCAAATTGTGTTGAATGTAATTCCAATCTTATTTTCCAATTTGGGTTACGTGCTTGTATTTAAAGGGGCAATCTTGTATTGAGAGATATCTTTCTTACCATAATTTCTTCTTTATATCCTTGTGAGGGTTTGGTCAAATTTTTTGTAGAAAATTTGACCGGTATTGTAAAGGTTACCTTCTAAGCCTTGAAAAGGGGAAGAGTAATTAGTGGATTGTTAGAAAATCCTTAGTGGTAGCTAAGGTAGTGGATGTAGAGTTCAATTGGAACTTGAACCACACTAAGTTCTCTTGTCTAGCAATTTTTAATTTTCCACTCCAACACCAAAATTCTCAAAAATCCAATTCACCCCCTTCTTGGCTTAAATTGATTATTCGCCACTCAACAATTGGTATCAGAGCCTACCTCTTTGAAGGATTAACAACCACAAGAGGAGATTCTAGAAAGAGTGTGATCAACTACAAAGCAAGACATGGCATCTACCTCCGGGTCAAGCATGTATGAGTCTCAATCGACCACAAAACCATCTTTCTTCAATGGTGATAACTACCCTTTTTCGAAGAACCGGATGCGTCTCTTCATTAAATCCAACGATTATCTAGTTTGGGATGTTATTGAAGATGGTCCCTCTATTCCAATGAAAAGAGACGACGAAGGAATATTAGAGCCAAAAAAGAAGAATGAAATGAGTGAAGAAGAGAGAAAGAAGATTCAAATCAACGACAAGGCTCTTCACATGTTATTTTGCTCTTTCGGTCCCGATATCTACTCCAAAGTTTCCTCCATCGAAAGTGCTAAGAAAGTGTGAGATACACTTGAGACTACATATGAAGGAACAAGTGATGTGAAGGAGACAAAGATTTGAATTCTCAATCTTAGCTATGCGAATTTCAAAATAGAGCTTGACGAAACCGTTTCAAAGATGTTCGATCGTTTCTCAATAATCGTCAATGGGCTAAAGGGTTTTGGAGAGATAATCTCGGAAGACAAACTAGTCCGGAAGCTACTCTACTCACTTCTCGAGCCTTGGGATGGGAAGAGAACCGCCATCATTGAGGCCAAGAATTTGAAGACACTCAAGCTTGATGAGTTAGTTGGTTCTCTCCTAACTCATGAGATCATGAAGCAAGGATGGGAAGATGAAAGGAAGAAGGAAGAGATGAGAGTGGAGAAGCTTGAGGTAGACAAGAAAAAGAAGCTAGGAGAGGCTCTCAAAGCTTCTCTACATGAGGAGAGCACTTCTAGTGAGGAGGAAGACCTAGAAGAATTGGCTATGATAGCCAAAAGATTCTCACGATTTAAGAGGTCCAATCGGGGTAGAAAGATTCAAAGAAAAATGGACTTCAAGACCAAAAACAAAGAAGAAGAGATAGATCAAATCATTTGCTTTGAGTGCAAAAAATCGGGTCATATTCGTTCCGAGTGGCCTCAACTCAAGAAGAAGGGCTTTGAGAAGAAGAAGAAGCTCAAAGCCAAGCTTGCTACTTGGAGTGATGAGAAGTCATCCGAGGATGAGGAACATGAAGTGGCCAACCTTTGCCTCATGGCTCTTGAGGAGGATTTCTCCATGGTAACCTCTAACTCATCTACATTTGATTTTACATTTGATGAATTGCATGATGCTTATGATGAGTTACAAGAGGTATATGACGAGTTAGTTGAGAAGTATAAAGAGTCTGTCATAAGAAATAAAAAGATCATTTCAGAATTAAATGCTAAAAATGACTCACTTTCTCAAGCTAACTTGAAATTTGAGAAAAAGATCTTAGGTTTACAAGATGAACTTAAATTCTTTTAAGATGAAAATGTAAACTTAAACAATCTTATTTCTCAATGCAATAGTGAACACCAAAAGGTGTTAAATGAGCTTAATGAGCTTAAGAAGTCTTTCAAGAGTGTTGGTAATGTGAAAAATGAAATAGGTGAATCATCTAGATCAAACCAACCTAAAAGAAAAAACAATAACTACAAACAAAGTGGCTTTCATAGGCATAATAGAACTAAAAGAATTAAAAGTGTATGGATTCCTAAGGAACTTGTCAAATCTAATAATGTTGATGCCATGTCACCTTGGATCCCTAAGGGAACCAAGCTTTTGGGAGCTAACACTCGTGGACCCAAAATGATTTGGGTGCCAAAAATCAAAGCTTAATATCTTTGTTTGTAGGGGGAGCATTGCTACAAACCCAAAGCACAAAGCCAAAACTCATGGTACCTTGATAGTGGATGCTCGAGGCATATGACCGAAAACAAGAGTCGATTTATGGACTTAAAGACAAAAAGTGGAGGAGTAGTGACATTTGATGACTACTCCAAAGGCCACATTAAAGGTATTGGATCTATAGGTAATCACACTACTATACTCATTGAAAATGTTTTATATGTCAATGGTCTAAAACACAATTTATTGAGCATTAGTCAATTGTGTGATAAAGGATTTAATGTATTATTTGATAAAAATGGGTGCAAAATTGTTGACATTAAATTAAATAATATAATGCTCATTGGTCATCGCATAGGTAACATTTACATGGTGCAGCTAGATGACATTCATACATCCCATGCATGTTTTGTTGCACAAAATGAAAATGGTGCATGGCTATGGCATAGGAAACTAGGACATGCTAGCATTAGTGTTTTAGAAAAATTAGTTTCCTTAAATCTAGTTAGAGGTTTACCCAAGATCAAATTCTCAAATGATAAGATATGTGATGCATGCTCTAAGGGTAAACAATATAGATCGTCCTTTAAATCCATTAATGATGTTTCTACAAGTATGTGTTTACAACTAATTCATATGGATTTATTTGGGCCTATTAGAACTATGAGCTTGGGTGGTAAATCGTATGAATTTGTACTTGTTGATGACTATTCTAGATTTACTTGGGTTCTATTTTTAAGTACTAAAGATGAAGCTTTAGAAAAATTCATCACGTTTTCAAAATTAACTCAAAATGATCTTGAACTTAAGATTTCTCATATTAGAAGTGATCATGGAACATAATTTCAAAATCTAGGTTTTGAAGAGTTTTTAAATGAAAATGGTATTAGCCACAATTTTTCGGCTCCTCGAACTCCTCAACAAAATGGGGTAGTTGAGAGGAAAAATAGGACTTTACAAGAAATAGCTAGAACCATGCTTTGTGAAAACAATTTACCTAAATATTTTTGGGCGGAAGCCACAAACACCGCTTGCTACATTGTAAATCGAGTAATGATTATGCCACTTTTAAAGAAAACACCATATGAGATTTTAAAATCTAAAAAGCCTAACATTAGCTATTTTCATCCATTTGGTTGCAAGTGTTTTGTTTTAAATAATGGAAAAGACAACTTAGGTAAATTTGAAGCTAAAAGTGATGAAGCTATTTTTTAGGGTATTTTTTAACCTCTAAAGACTATCGTGCATTTAATAAGAGGACTTTAGTAGTAGAAGAGTCTATTCATGTTGTGTTCGATGATAACCTCCTTCCGAGGAAGGAATCTTGTGATAATGATGATGTAGGAATCCTTGATGCCTTTGATGGAGGAGAAACTTCAAAGGAGGATGAGATTCCAACTAAAGAAGAAGATGCACAAGATCCATCTCTTGAAGCCTTGAAGGACTTGGCTCTTTAGGAAAAGGAAGTGAGCTACCCAAGGGAGTTCAACTATGTCAAATATGGTGAAATCTTGGGTGATCCATCCAGGGGGCTAACTACTAGATCTTCTCTTAAACTCATGAATCATGTTACTTTTATCTCATGCGTAGAGCCTAAGAACATTAAAGAAGCATTAAATGATGATTTTTGGATTATGGCTATGCAAGAAGAGTTAAATCAATTTGAGAAAAGTAATGTATGGACATTAGTTGAAAGGCCTTGTAATCAATCTACTATAGGAACTAAATGGGTATTTAGGAATAAACTAGATGAGAGTGGTAACAATGTGAGAATTCAAAGCTAGATTAGTTGCTCAAGGTTACACTCAAGAAGAGGGAATTGATTTTGATGAAACCTATGCACCCGTAGCTGGAATGGAAGCTATTAGGATGTTGCTTGCATATGCATGTTATCATGATTTCAAGCTTTTTCAAATGGATGTAAAAAGCACATTTTAAATGGTTTTATAAATGAGGAAGTGTATGTGGAACAACCACCAGGTATTGAGGATTCGAAATTTCCAAATCATATTTTCAAACTAACCAAAGCACTTTATGGTTTAAAAAAGCTCCTAGAGCTTGGTATGAAAGGCTTTCAAACTTTTTGATTGAAAAGGGTTTTGAAAAAGGTAAGGTGAACACTACACTTTTCATAAAAATGTATAAAAATAACATCTTAGTAGTGCAAATATATGTTGATGATATTATTTTTGGATCTACTAATGAATGTCATTGCAAAGAGTTTGCTAAGTTAATGCAAGGTGAATTCGAGATGAGCATGATGGGGGAGCTCTCATTCTTCTTGGGACTCCATATAAAACAAAGGAATGATGGAACCTTCATCAATCAAGCAAAGTACGTGAAAGATATGCTCAAGAAGTTTGGCTTTGAGAATGCAAAGCCTCAAGCCAGACCAATGAGCTCATCTACAAAGCTTGACAAATATGAAGGAGGTAAGTGTGTTGACTCTAAGCTTTATCGCTCTATGATTGGATCTTTGCTTTACCTTACCGCAAATAGACATGATATATTGATTAGTGTTTGCTTGTGTGCTAGGTTTCAAGCTAGTCCTAGAGAGTCTCACCTTATAGCCGTTAAAAGGATCTTTAGGTACCTTAGTGACACTCCTTGTTTAGGTCTTTGGTACCCTAGAGACTCAACCTTCAAACTTCATGCTTATTCGGATGCGGATTATGGGGGATGTAAAATTGATAGGAAAAGTACTTCGGGAACATGTCAATTCTTAGGTAGTATGCTCATATCTTGGTTCTTTAAGAAACAAAATAGTGTATCTCTTTCTACCACCGAAGTCGAGTACATATCCTTAGGGAGTTGTTGTGCTCAAGTCCTTTGGATGAAGTAACAACTCTTAGATTATGGAGTTAAAGTTGAAACCATACCCCTTAAGTGTGACAACACTAGTGCTATATGCCTAACCAAAATTCCCATCCAACACTCTAGAACCAAACATATAGAAATAAGGCATCATTTCATTAGAGATCATGTCCTTAAGCAAGATGTTGTTATAGAGTTCATTGACACCTTAAACCAACTAGCGGACATTTTTACCAAGCCTTTAGATAAGGAGCGTTTTTGGTCCCTTAGGAGAGAGTTAGGTATAACTAGCCTATCTTGACCTTTTAGGACCTTTTTGTGCTTAAATTGCTTGATTTCTTCTAAAATGCCATGCTTGTGTGTTTTTAATCTTAATTCCATCCATGCTTATAGTTAGGGGGAGTATGTTTATGTTTATACATGTTTTTCCTGCTCATTCATATCATTTATGCATCTAGGAGTTCATAAAATTCCATTTTTCTACAATATTAGAGCCTCATTTGCACCTCCAGGCCTAGGCGTATCGAAACGGTCAATTTGTTTCGATACAGGTGCCTTAAAAGAGTGATCTATGACCAGGGTGTTTCGAAATGTCAGAAAAGGTTTCGAAACGTTTTGCCTCTGCCAAGAATTGTATCGAAACACGTTTTGATACGTGTCAACATGTGGAATTTGATACGGTCAAAGCCGTATCGAAATGGTCAACAGGACTCGAAACGTCAGTCAACATTTCGATACGAACGTTTCAGAACGATCGTGCCTGTTCTGAAACGGGTCTGCGGACAGCTTTTTAAAGGGCTTTAAATGATAAAGTTTGCTTTTATTTAAAACTCCTAAAAACCTTAACCCAATTTTCCCTATAAAAACCCTCTAAACCTCATTGTTTTTTCATCAAATCTTGAGGGCTTATACTCACAAACTCAAGTATAAGCAAGCTTCAACAATTTTGTGCAAGTTCTTTCACTTATTCATCCAAAATCCCTATTTGAGGTATTTTTCTTCTTTTTCCTTTTCCTTTGATTTTATTCGAATCTTAGGTTAGAAAATATTAATTTTGTATAGATTATATGTTTTGCAACTTGGGTTTTTCAAAACTTGTAAAAAAATTCAAAATCTTAACCTTTTTGTTTCGAATATATTTGTTTTTACTCGTATTTTCTTTACTATTTTTTTCAAACGTTTTTTCTTCTTCAATTTTTTTTGGTATATGTATATATGTTTTTAAAAGTCTTTTCTTTAAAAAACCTTAATGGGATTTGTTATTGGATTAAATTAAGGATGTTCATGCATACACTTAGATTTTAAATTGCTTGCTTTATGTTTTTAGGAATTTCCCATGGAAAACATTAATAAGAAACGCAAGACGACTCTAACGGGTGAAGCCTCAAACCAAGCGAATATTCGTCATAACCTTACCCAACTTTTTCACAAGAGTTCGGAATCAAAAGTCTAAGGACCGTTTCAAATACGTCAAAGATATAGCCGTTCGTCGAGAGCGTGTTGTTGATATCCAATTCCTTAACTCCGAGCGGTTTGAATTCCGCTATCTAGCTCGTTTGCAAGAATGGAACTTCTTGGCCTTTTTGAGCATTCTGGATATTTTCTACAAGCATATGGTGCTCCTCTTTTACTCCAATGTCGTGCTTATTGATAATGAAGATCATACCGAAGTAATTGGCATTGAATTGTACCTTTTGGGTAAGAAGTTCATCATCAGTATTTCCGTTTTAGAAAATGATCTTGGGCTCAAGAATGAAGGCATTGAGGATGAGAACCACTTTGGTACTCACACCGGATCCGTTCTCTCTTTGGATGCTCATGACCGGTTCCTCCACTTGATGATTTCTTGGTTCATCTGCCCTTCCAGAGATAAATTCTCCCATGTCCGTCAAGTTGACTATTTTTGGTTAGAGTGCTTTCGCCAAAGACAACGGCCAAATCTTGTCAAGATCATGTTTGTCGAGATGGTCCATAATGTGAAGATTCATAAAATCGATGCTCTTACTTCTTTCACTTATGGGACTATTTTGAGCTATGTCTTTGGCACTCTCAACATTAATTGCACCTATGATTCTCCAGAACCCCGTAAGAACAAGATTGGTGAATCTTCTCTTCGTAAGTTTGGGTTCTGATATACTCTTGGACAATGGGTTCGTGTCAATAGGCAAGCTCCGCCACCTCAAGTTGAGTCACCACCACAAGCTTCGTCTACTAACAATGAAGCTCTTCTAACTTTCCTCACCGAGCAGTTCAACTTGATGGATACGAACATGGCTTCGGGATTTGGTGCCATCATTACCCGTATGCAATCCGTGGAGGATCGTCTTCTTGCAAACGAAAATCGTCTCACCGCTATTGAGAATCAACAAACATCGATGGACTTGTCTTTCTCTACATTCTATGGTGAATGGAGGAACTTTCGTCGTGCTCAAGCTAAAAACGATGATGATTCTTCTGATGATGATGGTGACGATGACGAGGCTTAGGATTTCCTTTGCATATCATATTAGACTATCATATTAGGAATAAGTTTGCACCTTTCTTTCTTTTTTATGCTTTAAGAACCTATGCTTTGATTATTTTATGTTTGGGATTGAGATTAAACTTTATTGCTTTACGAATTTATGTTTGCTTATTTGAACTTAATTCTATCAATATTATGTTGTTTGGTTTATTTCTTTTAACCTTGTTTCTTCTCATGATGAGCCTTGTTTATTATTTTTTTGATCTAAAAAAAAGGGGAGAAGTAATATAAGAGCCAAAATATTTTAAGTCGGTTTTGAGTTTTAAAAACTTGAATTTCAAATCTTTTCAAAACTTTAAAACACATCTTACATTGAGGGGGAGTTAGAACGTCTTCAAGATTTCAAAACGCTTAAAAATTCTAACTTGGTTTTGTTATATAAAAAAGGGGGAGATTGTGAAACTAATAAATTGATTTTGATATAACAAAGGATTTAAGGACTAAATTGAAAAAGAGAAAATGAATTTTTAAGTTCTCAAAACCTCTTTATGTGTTTAAAGAAAAATGTACAAGTCAAAACCTCAACTTATCAAATATTTTCAAGTGTTTACCAAGTCAAAACAGTGATTTTTGAGTCACCGTTTCGAAACGGCCTTTGGGCGTTTTGGAATATTTTGAAACTGTTAACCTCTATTTTGGAACGTGTTTCGAAACGGATGAAGAACAACAGAACGGTTTGAATCGTTTCGATACGGCAGTATCAAAACGACCTCAAACGTTTCGAAACGGAATTCAAACTTGGTTTCAAAATATGATCGTTGAGCTTTTAAACTAATTTTTTTAAGAAATAATTAAAGCGTATCGAAACGCCTCTAAGTCGTTTCGATACAGGTTTTGATAGTGACAAAATGTTTCGAAACGTGTTTCGGAACAGGCTCTTATCGTATCGAAACAATCGTGCATGTTTCGATACGGCCTATTATTACACCCCAACGGCTCTTTCTATTTTGGTATGTTTCGAAACAGGGTCGGGCGTTTCGGAACGAGTAGTTGCAGACTTTATTTATGGAGGGAAGATAACATCCCAACGGCTATAATAATGAAGGCAATAACCCCAACGGATAGAATTCAATGAGAATGTATAAAATGGACCTCTAAAAGCTCCAGCAACAACTATTGATCCAAAAAGAATTATCCAAACATCAAATCCAAGCAATTGTGCAAAAATCACATATTTTATTGTGAACCCCAAATTGTGTTGTGTGTAATTCCAATCTTATTTTCCAATTTGGGTTGAGTGCTTGTATTTAAAGGGACAATCTTGTACTGAGAGATATCTTTCTTGCCTTAATTTCTTATTTGTATCCTTGTGAGGGTTTGGTCAAATTTTGGGTAGAAAATTTGACCAGTATTGTAAAGGTTACCTCCTAAGCCTTGAAAAGGGGAAGAGCAATTAGTGGATTGTTGGAAAATCTTTAGTGGTAGCTAAGGTAGTGGGTGTAGAGTTCAATTGGAACTTGAACCACTCTAAATTCTCTTGTCTAGTAATTTTTAATTTTCCACTCCACCACCAAAATTCTTAAAAATCCAATTCACCCCCCCCCCCTCTTGGCTTTAATCGATTATTCAATCCACTCAACAGATTAGTTCTCGTTCTCTGATTTGGTAATTTTAAGTTATATAATTTAGTTATATTGTCTTGGTATCATAAGCCAATTAGAACTTCCAAATTTAAAAAGTACATGAATCGAACCCAATCAATGATCTCATTCTCCAATTTGATAAATTTAAGTTATATGGTTTAGTTATAATGTCTTGGCATTATGAGTGAATTGAAATTTTAAAAATTAAAACGAGTGGTGTTAGTGGAAAGAGAGATTATATTGTACTTATCTTAAGGGACCTGGGTTCGAGCAGCTTTGTTCGCAAAATACATAGATCAAAACTATCAAAATTAGAATACATGAACTATTGTTTTTTTTTTGTTCTAAAAGAACAAAAATCAACTATTTCATCTTAATTTCTGAATATTATATTTCTTCAAGGGCTATTATTTGAAGCAAAATATTTTTTATGAGGTAAAAATATGACGAGTCAAAGTATTTTTTTAGTTAGCTTAATTTCTCTTCTTATTATATTAAAAAATAAAATATTTATTAAAAATAAAAATATTAATTATATTACGTTTATAATTATAAAAAAATTTTATGGGGTAAAATGTATTAATTTTATTGTAGTTATAATTTTTAAAATTATTTAATGATGAAACTTAAAAGTGGTATTAATTGCATTGCATTTATTACTTATTAAAATATATATTATATTACATTTAATAGTTAACAAATCATGTGTCAAATCAGCTGGATAATCTACCAAGTGGGTAAATGTAGCATTGCTCGGGACTTTCATGAACTCGAACATTCCTGACCCAGACAAATATATCAATGAAAAAGAGAGGAAATTATATCAAAGATATTAAATCGCCAAAATCTATAATCTCACTTCAGTTGTAGACTAGATGTTTCAGTTGATAGAATCAAACTTTTAATCTCAAGAAACCTTCGAGAACCCAATTGAAATTTGATTTAGAATTTTTTTTTTTTGCGGTTTTCAGAAGCCACGAATTAGATTGAAGTTTTTCTCTGAAAATAAGCCTATCAAAAACGGTAGGTTCTGCCATTTTTCGGTGCGCTTATTTATGTCCTATATTAAAAATTAGGATTTAGGATTTAGTGTTTAGGGTTTAGGGTTTAGGGTTAGGATTCAACTTTGCGTTAGATTGAACTTTTAATATCTTTGCGTTTAATTAGATTTTTAATAGATAATGTGAATATTAAATTTTTAAACTTAATGAGAATTTTTGAGGGACAAGTTTTAAGTATGACTTCCTAGATTCGACCTATTTTTTTAGGTCGGGTTTAAAGAGTTACACCTCCAAGGAAAGAACACCTCCCACGGAGCCAGAGAAAATTAATCCATGAAATGGAGAGTAATGATGAAAAGACTTTATTGATTAAATTTTCAGCAATAAAAACTAATGCGGGTGTATATTTTCCATAAAGGTTTAATTACTTCTTTTATTTTTATCGAGGCTTTTTTTAACCTCAGGTAAAAAAATAATCTTTTAAGGGGTCACAAAGTGGAGTAATGCTACATCTACCCACTAGATAGATTACACAGCTGATTTGGCACATGATTTGTTAACTATTAAATGTAATATAATATATATTTTAATAAGCAATAAATGCAGTGCAATTAATACTACTTTTAAGTTTCATCAATAAATAATTTTAAAAATTATAACTACAATACAATTAATACATTTTTACCCCATAAAGAATTTTTATAACAATAAACGTAATATAATTAATATTTTTATTTTTAATAAAATATTTTGTTTTTTAATATAATAAGAAGAGAAATTAAGCTAACTAAAAAAATACTTTGACTCGTCATATTTTTACCTCATAAAAAATATTTTGCTTCAAATAATAGCCCTTGAAGAAATATAATATTCAGAAATTGAGATGAAATAGTTGATTTGTGTTCTTTTAGAACAAAAAAAAACCAATAGTTCATGTATTTTAATTTTGATAATTTTGATCCATGTATTTTGCGAACAAAGTTGCTCTAACCTAGGTCTCTTAGATAAGTATAATATAATCTCTCTTTCCACTAACATCACTCGTTTTAATTTTTAAAATTTCAATTCACTCATAATGCCAAGACATTAGAACTAAACCATATAACTTAAATTTATCAAGCTCACCAAATTCTCTGCCCCATTCTATGCCCAAAAAATCCTCTACCCCTCTCTATGCTTCAACACTAAAAAAATTAAATTATAAGTTTCAACCATAAAACCATTATAAAAATGGCGTCGGGAACGAGAGTAAGCGACATCGGTGATCGATCGCAACGGGAACCCAAGCAAAGACGGGTCTGGACTTTGTTTGTCTACAACCTCCCGGAGCAATTACATTGGAAGGGTGTATGGCAGGTCTTCGACCGTCATGGAGTGGTGGTGGATGTTTTTGTTCCCACGAAACGATCAAAGGAGGAAGTTAGATTTGGGTTCGTAAGGATGGAATCGAGGAAGGATGCGGACCGGGTTATTGAGCGTTTCGATGGGCTTTGGTTATACGGATCGAGAATTAAGGTCTCTATGGCTAGGGATGAGGGTCAAGATTATTGGCAACGTAAGGCGGGGAGAAGGAATTCAGCCCAGGTTAACGAAGGTGTTAAGGTAAATTCACGGTCTAAGGGGCAATTTGGGGTGCAACCTGATCGAATAGAGGAAAAGGAGAGGAGAAAAGGGAGTGTCAGTGCGACGGAAATTAGGAGCAATCAACACAGACAGGTTCTAGGGATTATTGACAAGGATAAATGGGATGTTCTAGGGATTATCTGGCCAAGGAATTTCAATGTGCTGACCTCAAGGGTTTCTCAGTGATTCGGGTTGCCGGGTTGTTAATCTTATTTATGTTCGAGACCAGCCTATTGCGGGAGGAGATGATCGCATCGGGTAGATTAGATAGTTGGCTCGAGAATGTAATGGAATGGTCGCCTACGATTGCGATTCCCAATCGACGAACTTGGCTGACAGTCAGTGGACTGCCAATACATGTCTGGTCGGATGAAACCTTTCAAAACATTGCGACATTATGGGGTGAGTTAGTGCGAATTGATTTGGAGACGTTAGCTCCTTCGTCTTTCGAGACAGCAAGATTTCAAATAGAGACGGATTGGACCTTCCACATTGACGAGCTGGTTGAAGTAAGGGTGGGGGAATCGACATTTACTATCCGTGTATCTGAATTCGAGGAGGCAATAGGTCCGAAGTGCGATTGTTGTTGTGAATTGGGGTCGTGTTCGGAGGAGGGAGAGAAGCTAGGGGATGGAGGGGTAGATTGGAAGTCGAATTTGATGTTTGTTGCAAGGGATGATGAATCCGACGTGACGATAGTGCCAAATTCAATCATGGATAAGGAGCAACAACATGATGCGGAGGAAGGTCATATGATGGGAAAGAGCTATCTCGATCGAATTTGGGAGGATAACCGTAGGGAGGATTGGCGGGTGCAATCGACGGGGAGTTGGATGGAGGAGGAAAAAATAGCGATGGTGAATAGAGATGTGGAGAATGGAACGTCTTGCGATGCACGATTGAGTATTGAAGAAATTGCTAAAGGAGATGATAATCGTTGTGATTTGGTTCAAGCTATGAGTGAACGTAACAACAACATTGCGGAGGAAACAATAGGGATGGTAAATAGAGACTTGGGGGAGCGACCGGATGGCGAAGTAAGGTGTAGTTTTGACGACATTGCACAGGGGGGAGAGTCGATATAACACGGTTCAAGACACGGATGATCGGAACAATGTTTTTGCACTGAACCAGGGGGTAGTTGGGCCTCGGGGTGATCTCAACAGGGCTTCTAACGCAAGCCTAACTGATTTTAATGGGGAACTTAGGAGAGTTTGACTCCTATCGGAACTCAACCCAGCCAATACCAAGGGAGGTGAATAGAGATGTGGAGAGAAGCTAGGGGATGGAGGGGTAGATTGGAAGTCGAATTTGATGTTTGTTGCAAGGGATGATGAATCCGACGCGACGATAGTGCCAAATTCAATCATGGATAAGGAGCAACGACATAATGCGGAGGAGGGTCATATGATGGGAAAGAGCTATCTCGATCGAATTTGGGAGGATAACCGTAGGGATGATTTGCGGGTGCGATCGATGGGGAGTTGGATGGAGGAGGAAAAAATAGCGATGGTGAATAGAGATGTGGAGAATGGAACGTCTTGCGATGCACGATTGAGTATTGAAGAAATTGCTAAAGGAGATGATAATCGCTGTGATTTGGTTCAAGCTATGAGTGAGCGTAACAACGACATTTCGGAGGAAACAATAGGGATGGTAAATAGAGACTTGGGGGAGCGACCGGATGGCGAAGTAAGGTGTAGTTTTGACGACAATGCATAGGAGGGAGAGTCGATATGACACGGTTCAAGACACGGATGATGGAAACAATGTTTTTGCACCGAACCAGGGTGTAGTTGGGCCTCGGGGTGATCTCAACAGAGCTTCTAAGGCAAGCCTAATTGATTTTAATGGGGAACTTAGGAGAGTTTGACTTCTATCGGAACTCAACCCAGCCGATACCAAGGGAGGTGACATAACGGTTGTGCACAAAACACCAAAAAGAGGTTGTGGCCGTCCGAGAAAGAACAAAGCTGAAGAGAAATCGGTCCCGATAGACATTACTAACGGATCGCTATCCGATTTGGAATTTTATACCGTAAACAGGCAATTATACGAGAGGCGACGGATACCGTTCGTGTAGGGAATCTAATTGGGGCTGTGACGAAGGGAAGGGAAGAGGAAGTGATACAGGACATTGTAACCCCCTCGTCCCGGTCTGGCCGGATGATCGGTCTGAGTGGGCCACACGGGGAAAACCGAAGCAAAACCCGTTAAGATTCCCCCTCGGTTAGCAACCCTATTTTTTTCTTTTACTTAATCTTTTCTAAAGTTCATTTAAGTCCTATGTGATCAAACAGCGGAATAAATTAAATGAGATAAACATTCGAACCCAAAATAGCAGTTAAACAGCCCAATTTTAATCTTTTAAACAAGCCGTTTCGAAACGCCCTTGAGGCGTATCGAAACGCCTTGACCAGGTCAACTGTCCTAGAGCCTTTACAAGGGGTCGTATCGAAACGGTGGTCAACCGTTTCGAAACGCCCACGACGGTCAATATCTCGTGGTCAACGAGATTTTGACCGTTTCGAAACCTTTACACCCGTTTCGAAACACCTTCATCTCGTGAATTTCTCAGAATTCCAGTAGCCAAAATGTTCCGATACGCGTTTCGGAACAGGGGTTCCAAAGGCCATACCGTATCGAAACGCGTTCCGATACGGGGTCCCTGAAGCCTACTCGTTCCGAAACGATCCCTCCCGTTTCGAAACGCTGGCAGTCTGTAACCTTTGAAATACAGATTTAGGGGTGTTTTGACAAGTCTAAAGGTCCCATAGGACCTCTAAAGGCACACAAAACCATCAAACAAAGTCTAGAGGCATACATCCTAGATTTAACATACTCAAACACATACAAGCATGGATTTAGACAATCTTTCTAACATGGCAAATTACACATTAAGAGCCTTTCATACAAGCATGCTTGAAGACATTAAAAAGAACCAATAAGCATCATACATATCAAATGAGTTTACATGCCATTCAAAGCAACTTAAGCATTCATAAGACATCCATCGTACTAGCATTTGGCAAGATATATCATGCTTACAAATCAAGTCAACCATAGACATACATCAAGACTTGAATCAACAATTCCTATCCCATTGCTTAACTATTACATTCTATTACCTAAAATTCATACATTGAGCTCACCAAAAGCAACACTTGGAGACCTTCCCTTGCCTTTGCCACCCACAAGCTATTTAACTGCATTGTCGAACAAAAGAGAGCGTAAGCATAAAAGCTTAGTGAGGGTAAGCTCTTTAAAAACAAACCTCGACAATGCAGGGTCCAAGCACGAGCTACAACCAAGATATAATGCATGTTCTTACCTCCGGTCCACACGAGCCATAATTCTAAATGATGCATGAACATATAATCAATATCATGTCATGCTCAACATGTTTAAATCCACAACACATGAAATCACATATATTAAACCATGTTAGCAACACATCCCAAATCACATTGCCTCACAATTAACCACATATTGGCAACATAGACTACAATCCGTATTGGCACCTAGCTATGACTCGAATACGCGGATAACCGTTGGAACTCACATCCAACAACTCTACCATTACCTGACGGTGGGATTACACTCATCACCGTTCACGCGGAGGGGATTTCACTCATCCTCACGCCTCATCTCACACGGAGGGGATTCCACTCATCCTCACGCCCGTCGATGGGATTCCACTCATCACCGACATATATATATATATATGAAGATTTCCGGGCGAACTCGTACTCCATCTTGATGACTACCATCATCAAGACCACGTGTGCACACTAGACATCCTAATGATCGATCATTTGTACCCAAGCATACTAGTGCCAATACTAACACATTCCACATTATCATTTATTAACAACTTCTGTGCTTAGCACGTACTCACCATGACTTACCGTCATGCACAAACCACATTTACATGCCTAGCATGTACTCACCATGATCCTCGGATCAAGCAATCACCTCATAATCTCATTTCACATGACAACACCACATGTACATCATTATCAAACATATCGCATCATATTTTGTACATGTGTATAACCATATCACATCTATCATCATCATGCATACAACAATGCATCCAACATGCCTCAACATACATGTATACAACATATATATAATCAACACCATCACAATTTAACACGAGGCATATACAACCATTAAAGAGTGCAACCAAAGTCTCTAATCAAAGCTTGGGATTAGGCTACCACTCTAATCCCAACTCTAGGTGGATTTACCAAGCCCATCCTAGGTTCACATGCTTGAACCAAATACTCAAAACCATTTTAAAAATATTTAACCACTCACCTAAGCTTCCAAGCTCCAAGCCAAGCAAGCAACCTCCCTCAAATTTCCGGATTTCTTCCCGAAGCTTCCCCAACACAAATTCCCGCTTCTAAACAACCTCAAACACATTTCAAACAATTCCAAATCAGCCCAACATCAAAATACCAACCCGAAATACAATTCAAATGCAATTTATCATGTTGCAAACCATGAACAAATCCCATTTTTAGCAAATTCGGGCAGCCCCTAAATCATGTCCAAAAACCATGTTTCCAACATCCATAGCACCCACAAACAATCCCAAATCAACCCCTAACCATAGCACTACCATTGGGCTATCAATTCCCACCTAAAACAACCCCCAAAACTCACCCAAAACCTTCCAAAAACCTCATTTATACCCAAATTCGGGAATTCATTTAAAACACTCTAAAAATTATATATATTGGACCATTTGATTCATAGATAACATATCTAACAATAACAAATCAAAAGCTCTAGTAAAAACCCATAAAGCCTTAACCTTTAGCCTAAAACTTTGAAAAACCCAAATGTAAAATACATGGTTTTTATGAAATCTAATGGTACCAAAATGTAAAGGAAACCAAGGCCAAGTCAAAAACATATTTACCTTTCAAAAAGCTCAAAGGATGAAGAAGAAAGGAGGTGGAAGAGTGAGGTGAAGAAAAGCCCTCTTCTTCACGTTAGAAAATTGAAATGGGGAGGAGGATGAAGATGAGCACATGTCTTTATCTTTTGTTTTATTTTTAATTCCCCCAAAAATTCTTATTTACAACTATGTCATTAATGAATGGCCAAAACTCATATCTCCTAAAGCCCATGGATTTGGACTTAGAAGATAGGCCCAACATAGTTTTAAATATTTTGAAATCCCGAGGCCCATGAAAATATTTTATTATTTAAATTATAAAACCGAACCCAAAATAATATTAAAAAATATTATTTTCACCCGACCCCTAAACCCGGGTGTTACAACTCTCCCCCACTTAAGGAAATTTCGTCCCCGAAATTTATCGGACAGAAGTTTCCACAAAATTCGCTCTTACCCACTTTTCTTCTCACCACAACATATTAACCCACCGGTAGACTTATCACGCAACAATAGATATCTGATGCTAAGATCTCAACGGTTCTTTCAAGGCATGTCAATTCTAAACTCAACTCAATCTCTTCTACAGACATAGCACAGAACCGATCTGACTCACACTTCCGAATCATAGATACACAGAACCCTTTACAAACCTCTTTCTAACTCTGGCGGTAACCGCAACAAATAAACAACTGGACTAGCCCGACTCACAACCGCATATAACACTGTTTGAACACTTGACTCATAACCTTCTCTGACTGACCATCTGACTCCAACAGGTAACCAAACACTATACAAACGTCCTCAAAAATAATCTAGCAGAAATTTCGGATCTCTATTACCCACTTCCAATAAGAACCTTCCACGGATGTAACAACTAGAAGTAAACTGGTACTCGGTCTTGACACGTTGGAAATTTACACACTTACCCTCATACTGAACCACATTATTCACCCACTCACCGGAAGTACTCGTCTTCAACCCACAATACGTCTTCATACTACTCGGATGCAATATAAATGAACTACCGTATGCTTCGGCCAACACAATACGTCTCAAAACACTATGTCCATAGGTACAACTATTCTGTCTCTAAAATGCAAAACTCTATCATCTCTGAAACTGTATTCTGAAGGTCTTCCTTTTACTATGCCTCACACGTGAGGTGCCAAGAATCTGTCTTGCAACTGTTTCTCTTCAAACATTCTGACCCAATGTAGGTCCAACATGAAACGCGGCCACAGGAATACTGGCATTCGGTAACTGAACTCGGCAAATACAACTCGCAACTCAACTACTAATCTAACAACAATTACAACTCGGAACATCGGTCACTACGGAGGCTAACTTCGGATGGTACTCAATCTTGGGATCACAGTCTTCAAGCAATTCTAACAACTCATGTTGTTCAAGTTCCAACCCTTCCTAGGTTGTCTAACAATTCAAGTTCTGATAAGATGTACATACACACTGTGCATTCTTGCTATACAAGCTTTGTCTCTAAGTCTTCGAAGCAAATACAATTGTAATTAACTCTATGTCTCATATCGGATAACTCTTCTCACAATCCTCCAACTAGCTTGATGAACAAGCCACAATCTTCTGTCTTGCATAAGCACACAACCTAACTCTACATGTAACACATCACTATGGTTCGCAAACTCTTTTTCTGATATAAGCTGATTCAAGGTCGAAGCTCTCTTCAAGGTTTCTTTCGGTTTCTCAAGGGCCTATTGTCTTTTATCTAACCACACAATTGAGCATTCTTCTGTAGCAATCTATCAATGGAGCAACTATCTTCAAAAGACTATTTACAGTTCTCTGAGAGTAACAATGCTAGACCTAGGAACTATAGATATCTGTCACAGTCTTCAATTTCTTCCAACTCATATCTTCTTTTGCCTACTTGGGATTTTCTCTAACACATTCAGCTGAACTACATGTCCTAGGAGAACATCTTCATTAACTCGGAGCTCACGTTGCACAACTTGGTACACAATTAACTCTCTAATAGGATATACCAAACTAACTTCAAAGCTTGTCATGGTCTTCTTCGGTACTTGAATCTATCCATGTATCATCTACGAGAACTACTACAAACTGATCAAGAAACTTAGGAAGATATTCTGCTCAATATATCTATAACAGTAACTAACACACTAGTCAAACAAAACAGCATAACCCGGAACTCAAAACGGTCACATCTTGCCTCAAAAGTTGTCTTCAATACTTCAACTTCTCTCACTCCCAACTGGTAGTAATCGGATCTCGAATTAATCTTGAAAAGACTGAAGCACACACTAACTGATCAACAATTCACTGACACTCGGAAATGGATACTAACTATTCACTGTCGCTTGTTTCGACTGTCGGAAATCTAAACACATTCTCGTATTGTCTTCTCTCTTCTTCTCAAATTACACTGTAGAACTTTGAGATGATGCACTAGGCCTAATGAGTCTAAGGTCTAACAAATCTCGAAGTTGATTTTTCAACATTCTCAATTCTTCCGGAAATCATAAGATATAGAGCAATCAAATAGGGGCAAACTCGAAGACGGTCTCAACATCAAACTCTTCTCCTCTAACAAGAGGTAAACCGACAATTCTTCCAAATACTTCTAGGAAAGAAAACACAAATTGTCCTAACACTCTGCGGTCTAATCTTCATTCAAAAATCAAATCCATCACAGTTGCTAAGCAAGCCTGTCAACTAAACTAAATCAATCTTTGACCTCTAAATCTGGATCAACATTCAACAAGAAGTTCACCTCCTCACCTACCACTACAGTCACACATAAATCTGCAACTTCAAGTCAACTCTTTCTTTGTCTCAACGTATACACTAACTCTTTGCTCTTCAAGCCGAGCCTTGTCAAAAGGCACACCGAAACTGTAGGAAGACAATCACTTCACATCTACTAGAAACTAGTAACTCTGAACCACCAACAAACATCTTCTGTACATCTTTCTGATCACTACTATCTCCCAAAAGGCTAGTCACATGTGTCCCTACATCTAAGGTCTCAACAAAGATATCTAATTTCTTACATGCTCACACAAAAGGAGGTATCCGCGGAAATTGCAACTTCACATGTACACAACTGATAGTCTTCGGTCCTCTTATTTTCAGACTGGTCCTTCAACAAAATCTAACTCTTCTAAATCGTTCTTAGAGTATTGCGAAACCTCAAAATTCAATTCTGATTACACACAAACTACCATGCTGGAACCGGTTCTATAACAGCAGTCCTGACGACTCAAGTATCCCACTACCAAACAATCTGAAGTTAAAGCTCAAGACTTCCTTCTCGGCTCAACTATGCCGGAAGCGACTTCATCTCTCCCTCTTTCTAGAAGACAACTCAGACGTACACTGGCCCCATCACACAAATCTATTTTCACTCACGGATACTGACTGACTGTCTTGTATGAAAACCATAGGCTGAATCCTAACGATCACCAACTAGCATTTCTGAACTTCAGCTTACTCACACGAGACCCCTACCTAGATCTCACCAAAAGAACTAAGGTACTCATACCTACATCTGACACCTCATCGAGCATATTCAAACTTGCATGCTTGTTAACAACATACGGAAGTACGGACTCAGAACCAATCGGAAGAGACAAACTCAGAACTGTACCAAGGGCTTATCTACTATAACATCAATATCACTCTGACTCCCACTCATAGGTCTTCGCTTCTTTTCACCAACTAATACCAGAATCGGTCCCATCGTCCCTCACCAACAAGAATCAACTCACATACACACGGACTCGAGCAAACAAATTGTACCTCAATTCCGGTACAATCATACTCCCCTAACTATAGTAAAGAACTTCCTCCACATCATCCATATTTTCAAAACCACAACTTCCACTTACCGATTCACGGCCCACACATTGGCCCCAAACATACTAAAAGCAATAAATCAATCAACAATTTAACATACAAGTTGGGTTAGCAAAGGAAAGGTCCAAGTGGCTCAAGTATGATTTCCCTCACTTAAAATCCTTTTTCCGATGTAATAGAAGCAATGGGACTCTACTAAACATGTTTCAACCAAATCAACACACATACATGCTCAACCAAGCATATAACAAGGCTTACTTGCTAAACAAGCAAACATATGCGTACGATCAAACAACGTACATTCTCAATCAAACAATCACACATCGCAGCATACACGGGTAACGAGCAACATGCTTTTAAACAAACAATCAACATACTTGTCATACAAACAATCATACTTACAAAGCAAGCAAACACCATGCATATCAATTCAAAACTAAGACTTACCTCACTTACCTGCCCAAGGTCTCGGTAACCTGGCTCTGATACCAACAAATGTAACCCCCTCGTCCCGGTCTGGCCGGATGACCGGTCCGAGTGGGCCACACGGGGAAAACCGAAGCGAAACCCGTTAAGGTTCCCCTTCGGTTAGCAACCCTATTTTTTTTCTTTTACTTAATCTTTTTTAAAGTTCATTTAAGTTCTATGTGATCAAACAGCGGAATAAAATACATGAGACAAACATTCGAACCCAAAACAACAGTTAAACAGCCCAATTTTAATCTTTTAAACAAGCCGCTTCGAAACACCTTCATCTCGTGAATTTCTCAGAATTCCAGTAGCCAAAACGTTCCGATACGCGTTTCGGAACAGGGGTTCCAAAGGCCATACCGTATCGAAACGCGTTCCGATACGGGGTCCCTGAAGCCTACCCGTTCCGAAACGATCCCTCCCGTTTCAAAACGCTGGCAGTCTGTAACCTTTGAAATACAGATTTAGGGGTGTTTTGACAAGTCTAAAAGTCCCATAGGACCTCTAAAGGCACACAAAACCATCAAACAAAGTCTAGAGGCATACATCCTAGATTTAACATACTCAAACACATACAAGCATGGATTTAGACAATCTTTCTAACATGGCAAATTACACATTAAGAGCCTTTCATACAAGCATGCTTGAAGACATTAAAAAGAACCAATAAGCATCATACATATCAAATGAGTTTACATGCCATTCAAAGCAACTTAAGCATTCATAAGACATCCATCGTACTAGCATTTGGCAAGATATATCATGCTTACGAATCAAGTCAACCATAGACATACATCAAGACTCGAATCAATAATTCCTACCCCATTGCTTAACCATTACATTCTATTACCTAAAATTCATACATTGAGCTCACCAAAAGCAACACTTGGAGACCGTCCCTTGCCTTTGCCACCCACAAGCTATTTATCTGCATTGTCGAACAAAAGAGAGCGTAAGCATAAAAGCTTAGTGAGGGTAAGCTCTTTAAAAACAAACCTCGACAATGCAGGGTCCAAGCACGAGCTACAACCAAGATAAAATGCATGTTCTTACCTCCGGTCCACACGAGCCATAATTCTAAATGATGCATGAACATATAATCAATATCATGTCATGCTCAACATGTTTAAATCCACAACACATGAAATCACATATATTAAACCATGTTAGCAACACATCCCAAATCACATTGGCTCACAATTAACCACATATTGGCAACATAGACTACAATCCGTATTGGCACCTAGCTATGACTCGAATACGCGGATAAACGTTGGAACTCACATCCAACAACTCTACCATTACCTGACGGTGGGATTACACTCATCACCGTTCACGCGGAGGGGATTCCACTCATCCGCACGCTCGTCGATGGGATTCCACTCATCACCGACATATATATATATATATATATATGAAGATTTCCGGGCGAACCCGTACTCCATCTTGATGACTACCATCATCAAGACCACGCGCGCATTTTGACTCACGTGTGCACACTAGACATCCTAATGATCGATCATTTGTACCCAAGCATACTAGTGCCAATACTAACACGTTCCACAATATCATTTATTAACAACTTCCGTGCTTAGCACGTACTCACCATGACTTACCGTCATGCACAAACCACATTTCCATGCCTAGCATGTACTCACCATGATCCTCGGATCAAGCAATCACCTCATAATCTCATTTCACATGACAACACCACATGTACATCATTATCAAACATATCACATCATATTTTGTACATGTGTATAACCATATCACATCTATCATCATCATGCATACAACAATGCATCCAACATGCCTCAACATACATGTATACAACATATATATAATCAACACCATCACAATTTAACACGAGGCATATACAACCATTAAAGAGTGCAACCAAAGTCTCTAATCAAAGCTTGGGATTAGGTTACCACTCTAATCCCAACTCTAGGTGGGTTTACCAAGCCCATCCTAGGTTCACATGCTTGAACCAAATACTCAAAACCATTTTAAAAATATTTAACCACTCACCTAAGCTTCCAAGCTCCAAGCCAAGCAAGCAACCTCCCTCAAATTTCCGGATTTCTTCCCGAAGCTTCCCCAACACAAATTCCCGCTTCTAAACAACCTCAAACACATTTCAAACAATTCCAAATCAGCCCAACATCAAAATACCAACCCGGAATACAATTCAAATGCAATTTATCATGTTGCAAACCATGAACAAATCCCATTTTTAGCAAATTCGGGCAGCCCCTAAACCATGTCCAAAAACCATGTTTCCAACATCCATAGCACCCACAAACAATCCAAAATCAACCCCTAACCATAGCACTACCATTGGGCTATCAATTCCCACCTAAAACAACCCCCAAAACTCACCCAAAACCTTCCAAAAACCTCATTTATACCCAAATTCGGGAATTCATTTAAAACACTCTAAAAATTATATATATTGGACCATTTGATTCATAGATAACATATCTAACAATAACAAATCAAAAGCTCTAGTAAAAATCCATAAAGCCTTAACCTTTAGCCTAAAACTTTGAAAAACCCAAATGTAAAATACATGGTTTTTATGAAATCTAATGGTACCAAAATGTAAAGGAAACCAAGGCCAAGTCAAAAACATATTTACCTTTCAAAAAGCTCAAAGGATGAAGAAGAAAGGAGGTGGAAGAGTAAGGTGAAGAAAAGCCCTCTTCTTCACGTTAGAAAATTGAAATGGGGAGGAGGATGAAGATGAGCACATGTCTTTATCTTTTGTTTTATTTTTAATTCCCCCAAAAATTCTTATTTACAACTATGCCATTAATGAATGCCAAAACCCATATCTCCTAAAGCCCATGGATTTGGACTTAGAAGATAGGCCCAACATAGTTTTAAATATTTTGAAATCCCGATGCCCATGAAAATATTTTATTATTTAAATTATAAAACTGAACCCAAAATAATATTAAAATATTATTTTCACCCGACCCCTAAACCTGGGTGTTACAGACATTGCGCGTTTATTGGAAGCGCGCGAGGCACAGACATAGCGACGAATAAGGTTGTTGTCGTAGAATGTGAGGGGTCTTGGTGCGGCCGCGAAAAGAAGGTCGATCGGACGGGTAATACGACAATAGCACTATGTGTTGGCTCTTTTCCAAGAGACCAAGATGGAATGTATCACGAACAGGTTAGTACGTCAACTGTGGTTTTCAGATGTTTTTAATTTTGTGTTTGCTCCGTTCGAGGGAAGGTCAGGAGGGGTGTTGGTGGTATGGGATACGGCGGGTTTTCAAGTAACTTTCTCGGAGGTGCGAAAGAACATGGTAGTGTTAGAGGGGACTTGGGTACGGGAGGACTGGTTATATGGGATTGTAGGGGGTGTATGCACCATGTGTATTACCGGAGCAACTTGTTTTTTGGGATGGGACTTGCTTAATTTCTCTTCTTATTATATTAAAAAATAAAATATTTATTAAAAATAAAAATATTAATTATATTATGTTTATAATTATAAAAAAGATTTATGGGGTAAAATGTATTAATTGTACTGTAGTTATAATTTTTAAAATTATTTATTGATGAAACTTAAAAGTGGTATTAATTGCACTGCATTTATTACTTATTAAAATATATATTATATTACATTTAATAGTTAACAAATCATGTGTCAAATCAGCTGGATAATCTACCAAGTGGGTAGATGTAGCATTGCCCGGGACTTTCTTGAACTCGAACATTCCTGACCCAGACAAATATATCAATGAAAAAGAGAGGAAAATATATCAAAGATATTAAATCGCCAAAATCTATAATCTCACTTCAGTTGTAGACTAGATGTTTCAGTTGATAGAATCAAACTTTTAATCTCAAGAAACCTTCAGAACCCATTTGAAATTTGATTTAGAAATTTTTTTTGCGGTTTTCAGAAGCCACGAATTAGATTGAAGTTTTTCTCTGAAAATAAGCCTATCAAAAACGGTAGGTTCTGCCATTTTTCGGTGCGCTTATTTATGTCCTATATTAAAAATTAGGATTTAGGGTAAAATATATTTTTTAAAATGTAAGAATGTAGGGTTTAAGATTTAGAATTTAGGATGTTTTTATTAGACTATAAATATAATATTAAAACAAAATTTATTAACCTCAAGTTGAACATAAAAACATATTAGTACTGGTACGTATCAGTATTAATACCAAAATAAAAAGGATACACCGATCAATACGGTATTAACATTTTTATTGTAATATTGGAGATAAAGTTTAACATTATTGTGCCTCTTGATAAAAAAAAATTGGATTAAATAGACCGATTTAATTAAAGAAATTAAAAATCAGTTGATCTGATAATTTAATGTTGCAAGTTTAACAAAAAAAGTATATTTAACTGCCAAAAATAGGAAGAATGAAAACAATAAATTTGTTCAAATTCGGCTAAAGCTAAGTGAATTGAGTAAGATTTTTAAATCGAAAAGATTCAAAAATTAATTAGATATCTGAAAATATAAAAACCACTTAAATTTACATTTTTGAAACAAAACACCCCTCCATCATCCTTGTAGGACTTGGAATCCTTATAGATCCTAAAAAAGGCATAAAAAAAAAAAGGTATTCAACCTATTTTTTTCAGTTTGGTGCTTAATGTTTTTTTCGGGTCACTTTGGTGCCTAACATTTCATTCAGTAATTCAAATTGAGTTTTTTCATCAACGGCCGTTAAAAGTTTTCCGTTAACCAATTATAATATGACACGTGGATTGTTTTATTTATTAATTTAATTTATGAATTACTTTAAAATTATATATTTCTTAAAAAATTCTGAAATGTTAATTTCTTTCAAACAAACCCTCAAATCACATCTCTCTCACCGTCCGGCGTCCCCCACACGCGGGCGGTTCACCGTTCACCACCCAAACGTCGGGTACCTCACTGTTCAACATCCCCCACCTTCTAGTCGTCGGTTAGAAGCCCAATCGGTCATTTTTTCTTCATTTTAAATGTTCGTCGATAGAGCAATCGACGGTTCATTCGTCGGTTTTCGACGACCGGATCTGGCGCTTTCAGTCGTGGAGGCCGACAAAAGCAAGGTGGCCGGTGGTGGTTGAATTAGTGGTGGGAGGGGAGGAATTTAGGGATCTAGGGTTTGTGTTTGAGGGTTTTAGAGAAATTAAAGATTTTGATTTTTTATAAAATTAAAGATTTTCTGATTTTTAGAAAACATCAGAATATGTCGTGCGCGTGTTTGTATTGGATAACGGAAAAATTTTAACGTCTGTCACAGAAAAGCTCAATTTGAGTTACAGAATGAAATGTTAGGCACCAAAGTGGCCCGAAAAAATCGTTAGGCACCAAACTGGAAAAAAAGGTATAGGTTGAGCACCTTTTTGCATGGCCGGTCCTGGATTTTTTGTGGCCCAGGGCGAATATAAAACATGGGTCCCAAATTAGAAATTTAAATTGCGATTGTCGTCGTATTTACAGTCATGTTAGGTTTTGTTGTGGTTGCGGGTATTATAGATGCTATTTCGGTCACTACAAATATCGTGGTTGTGAAATCTCTTAATAACATATGTTATTGTGGACATAAAAATTACAAGTAACGCGGTTTTAGATGGTGCCGCTACCCATGAGCGGATGTAGTATATAAATTGGGGGTGCAATTGACTCTACTTGATTTGTTGGGGCATAAGACTTTTAAGGAGGTAATATAGATTTTTCATAGGAAATATTAGATTTGACCCCACTTAATTTGTTGGGAGTATGCGGTCAACAATGCTTATTCTAGTGGTATAGAAATCCTAAATACATCATACTTCACTCATGACCTCACTATAAGAAAATTCTAGCTCCGCCACTACCACTATCGTCATATAACAGTCGTTGTTGCGATTGCATACTATTATTTAAATCTATGCCCCTAATAAAATGTAATGAAAAATTAATAATTTTAAGAGTGGGTCCATAATAACAAGTATTGAAAATTTGGGCCCCTAATAACAATAATTGAAAAAAAAATGAATTTTAAGAGTATGCCCAAAATAACAAATATTAAAAAAACGGGCCCCTAATAACAAGTATTAGAAAAAGTTGAATTTTAAGAGTATGCCCCTAATAATAAATATTGGAAAAAAAATAAATTTCTATTAACAAATATTGAAAAAAATTAGGCTCCTAATAACAAGTATTAAAAATTAGACTATTAAAAATAAATACAATTCGAATAAAATTATGGGTAAACTACACAGTTGACCACCGAACTATGGGGTTGGTGTCGATCTGACCACTATATTATTTTTCGTCTCAAATACACCACACAACTGGAGATGGAAAATTAAAAGGAACAAAATCACCCCTACTAGGATTTGAACTCAGGACCTCCAGGTAGAGAGGTTATGTGCTTGCCACTGAACCAAGCACACTTTCGTGCTATGGGGTCATTAATATATGTATTTAATGA
Organism: Hibiscus tridactylites; assembly: GCA_958450335.1. Taxonomy (NCBI): domain Eukaryota; kingdom Viridiplantae; phylum Streptophyta; class Magnoliopsida; order Malvales; family Malvaceae; genus Hibiscus; species Hibiscus tridactylites. Next base: position 55,618,648 of record OY288287.1, on the reverse strand, counting down.
TTGTTAATGCCCAGAAAATTAAAGAGAAGAAAATGCAATTGCAAGGATTCAAACCAAGGACCTCATGGTTGAAAGCACATGTGCTTGCCACTGCACCAAGTGTATTTTTTGTGATATAAAGTACAACATTTAATATATGTCTTATATAGATTTTAATGCTTGAGAAAAGGAATGAAATGTGGTTTTAAGAAATTCGAATGTAATATTTTTATGATCAATAAAAAAATCTAACCCAATTAAATAAATCTAATAACTAAATTAATATTAAAATTATTATTTTCACGATGTGCTTGCCCTCGAATTCGGTTAATATTATTTTCACGATTAAATTTTTAATAAATATTAAAATTATTAATTAAGTAAAAAAAAACTCAATTCAACGATTATATACGTGGAATTATAAAAATAAATCTAAAATTAAAAAATATATTAAATTTAGTTTAAAATATAAAAATTTTAAAATAATATTAATTTAGTTATTAGATTTATTTAATTGGGTTAGATTTTTTTATGGATCATAAAAATATTACATTTGAATTTCTTAAAACTACATTTCATTTCATTCGAATTTCTATATAAGACATATATTAAATGTTGTACTTTGTATCACAAGAAATACACTTGGTGCAGTGGCAAGCACATGTTCTTTCAACCATGAGGTTGTTGGTTTGAATCCTTGCAATTGCATTTTCTTCTCTTTAATTTTCTGGGCACTAACAATCATTAAATACATATATTAATGACCCCATAGCACAAAAGTGTGCTTGGTTTAGTGGCAAGCACACAGCCTCTCTACCTAGAGGTCCTGAGTTCGAATCCTGGTAGGGGCATTTTTGTTCCTTTCAATTGGAAGTGGAAAATTAATTAAATTAAAATAATTAAAGACTTCCAATAAGATGGTGACACGTGAATAATTAATTTATTTTATTAGATTAAATTTAGGACTAAATTGATATATTGTATAAATATAGAGGACCAAATGTGTAATTATACCAATTTTTTTGATATATTGTATAAATATAGAGGACCAAATGTGTAATTATACCAATTTTTTAACAGTTCCGTCAATTTTTTCGTTTTTTTTTTAACGGCGTGTGGCAAACGTGGCACCATTTAAATAGTTGTGTGGTGTATTTGAGACGAAAAATAATATAGTGGTCAGATCGACACCAACCCCATAGTTCAGTGGTCAACTGTGTAGTTTACCCTAAAATTATAAACATGTAACTTCCTTAAGTTGTAGGCCCTGGGCAAGTGCCCTTTTTGCCCCTGCCTAGGGTCGGGCCTGCCTTTTTGACTATTAAGCTAAAAAAAATCTTTATAGAAAAAACAACCTAAGTCGAAAGTAAGGATAAAGATGCCGGTTCAGCGGCGAATATACAGGGACGGAGCCAAGAATTGAGGTTAGGGCGCAAACTATAAATGATTGAAAGTGAGGGAAAAATTCATAAACAAACCAATTTTTTGAAAAAAAATTAAATAGAAGATAAAGGTGAACAATTTTTTCGGGGGTGTGTGTATATATGTATGGTTAGATCGGTATGTACTTATCATGAACTTTTTAAAATTCATACCTACTTTATTTTTTTAAATTTTTATGCATTAGTATTTAATTTTTATGACTTGTGTTGATTATAAAATTTTGAGAGTTGATATATACTCATTCTCAAAAATATTTCTTCACTATATGGGTTAAGGTAAAATCGGATGTAGATTAATTAAGCCGTTAACATGACACATTATTCCACACAGACACAAATCTATGCTTTGTCTTGGGATCATTGTCCCATATTCTTATTGTTAAAATTATATATGGATATTTACCTACTAAAACCTCCTAATTTTGAATCATTTTAATTTCATCTCTCTATTTTCTATTGTTAATTACACTTTATCCCCAGAAGTAGAACAGGTATCCTAACTTGGTCTGATTTCAGGGATTTATGAAGTATTAGTTGAGTAAATAATATTATTTAATCTGAATAAACAAGAGTTTAAAAACATGATCAAGTTGCTGCCTTGTTGAATTTTCAACAACCTTGGAAGCTAAGCACGATGCTTATTTTCAACACGTGTTGCCAAACACATAGTTTCCCAGCAAGTTGAATTTGACCACCAAGAAAGCAGCCAGAACATTAGCTTGATCTCCAAGCAGAACTCTGGTTTAAGAACCCCCAGAATCCGGCATGGAAATCAACCAAGCAAAGACACCACTTAAATCTTGTCTGTTGATTTCATTGTGTTTTTGTTGAAGACCAAGATGAGCAAAGGCAAGGAGAAGCATTCGTGTGTATCATTTTTAAGATTTCTACAACTCTCTTTAATATGCTGTCATTGCCGAACATCCGCAGAAAAAACTATACACCCAAGTGGGCCTGAGGCTGCCATTGTTACTGCAACTAAACACTTTAGTCGTAAAGTAAAGTTTGGGTAGCTTTCTTTCTACCATCTCTCTAAGTGTTTTTTTTATCTCATTTTGTAATTAACAGATTTTTTGTTGTAAAATACACAAACAAATTTGCAACATTGGTGGTTCCTTAAATTTTATATTAATCATATTTTCCCTTTAGTAACAAGTGATCAAATTGCGAGGCAACATTTTGGTTGTCCAGGAAAGAGGAGCCCAATAATTGCATAAAAGTGTTGCAATAGACCAACTATCAGTTGTTATAGAAGGATGGATCGTTAGTCTCCTCCTTAAACGATGTTAGTAGCTTTAATACTGACATTGCAAATTCAGCGAGTTGAAAAAATCATCTATAATGAAACCTCTACAATACTTTAATTATTAAAATTTATATAAAATTTAGGGTAAACTACCTGCGTGACCACCCGACTATTGAGTCTGACCTATTTGACCACCGAACTATAAATATTTTAAATTCGACCACCTAACTATATAATTGGACCTATTTTGACCACTAACGGTTAAAATCTAACGGAATGGTGACGTGGCAGTTAACTAAATTTGTATAATTACATATTTGGTCCCTATTAGTTACCTATTATATTAATTTGGTCTTAATTTTAATTTAATTCAAAATTTTAAGGCCCAAATAAGATGGTGACACATATCACCATCTAATTAGACAAATTTTCTATTAATTTTAATTTATTTAATTTTATATTTTCATCCAATCATATGGTGACACGTGTCACCATGTGATTAGAGAGAAAATGAACAAAACTAAAGGTTTACATCCAAGGGATTCTGACTTGGGTGTGTCACGGACCAGACCTTTGGTATTCCAAAATGGGTGGACGAAACTGGGTAATGAACCGGAAAAACCAATCACTAAGCTTCACTTAACGGTCAAGGCAGAACTAGATCCCCTGTTCGTTTTCCAATTCGGCGGAGTATTAGATATATAAGGTTGTTAATAGTGCGTTAAGGTTAAATCAGAGAGAGTGCGATAGTTTAGGATATTGTAAATGCACCTCTGGTTACCTAAGTTGTTTGAGTTCAGTTGAGACAGTTAAGAGGTTGTTAGACTGTTAGTTAACTGACTCTATAGCTATACCTTTGTATATAAAAAGACTGGTCTTCTCTGGAAGATATTATAGTCAGATTTCAATAAAATCGATAGAGAGTACCACCTCTCTTTTCTCCCCTTTCTTGAATCATCTCTCGTTAGTTCTATAGAACTTAACATGGTACATTCGCCATTTTCTGATCCAAGCCTTTCTTTCTGCTGATATTTTCTTTGCTCCTTCATGGTTACAACACTGCGCGTACAATTCCTTCAGTTGATTTTTGAGCTTCGTATCGTCAGCTTGTGGTCTCCGTTGCAAGAATTCGAGCTTTTGCTTCTTGACTCGATAGTGATGGCACCATGGCTCTGGTATGATCTCTAATTTCTCTGATTGATTTGTTCTTCAGCTAAAGATCTGGTGTATTTTTCGAAAATGTCTTTTTTAATCGCAAGAATGTTTGTCTCGCAATGACTCATTGGAAAAAGAGCAAACGAGTGATTCTGGTAGACTTTCCTCTGATCTTTATCTGATTCCTTTCAATGAATGTGTTAGTTCTTTGGAGGTGCAGTGTTGTTTTCATCATTTGTTTGGCTTTCTGAGCGTGTTTTCTTCTTGCATACCAAGTGTTTGATTTTTTGCCTTTGTGACATTTTTCATCATGACACAAGATACTACTGTGACTTCGAGTCCGGATGTGTCCTCTCATGTATCTAGTTTAGGCTCTGTTCAACAAATACCTAAGCAAGATATTGTTAAACTCATTGAGGCTACTTATATTTTTTGGAAGCAGCAAGTTACCTTGATTGTCGATGGCTATGGCCTTTTGTCGTTTCTTTCGTCTGACTACTCAATTCCTTCTCAGTTTGTTCGCAATGATTCTGGACGAGAAGTTCCTAATCCTGAATATTTGCTTCATCATAGACAAGATAAATTGTTAGCGTCTTGGTTGTTAACCACTGTTAGTGCCGACGTTCTGACTCGTCTTACAGGATGTAATACATCTAGGGCTATCTGGGGGACAATACATTGCATGTTTTCAGCGAAGTCTAGTACTAAGATTTCTTCTTTGAGACATTCTCTTCACACACAGAAAAAATGTGGTATGATTGTTCATGCTTTTTTAGCCAAGATTAAAATGATTTGTGATATGCTTAATGCTTCTGGTAGTTTGGTTACTGAACAAGAACAAGTAAGTGTGATCCTAGCTGGTCTTTCGGCTGATTTTGAGTCAGTTATTGCTGTTGCTTCTAAAGAACTATTGTCTTTGGACAAACTTACTGAGATGCTTCTTGACTGTGAAGCCAGGCAGCATATGTATTTGCATGATTGTTTGCTTACTCATGCTAATCTGGTGACACACTCTGATGGTAGAGATGTTTCAGATGAGATTAAGGATGGTTTTGTTGACAGTGACCAGTCTCAACAACAATTGGACTCTAAAGGTCGTAGGGGTGGCAATAACTATCGAGGTCGAGGTCAAGGTCGTGGTAGAAACAACTCGAACATGCCTCAATGTCAAGTTTGTGGGCGTTTAGGACATACAGCTCTTAAGTGTTGGTATAGGTTTGATCAGAACTATCCTGGTATTGATAGTAAGGATGCTCATATTGCTGACTCTCAACAGTATAATTCGAGTGGTTCTGGTTCTTTACAGAAGCATGAGAGACCTGTTCAAGCCTACTCTCACACCGTTAATCCTGCTTCCCCACTCTTTCGAGCTCCTTTTGGATATTTTGTGCCTCCCTCTCATGGCTTGCTCCTTGTTTTGAGCCTCCAGCTGCAGGGTTTTATAATTTTCCTGCAACTCCACATTTTTCTGGGCATCATGTCCCTCATTTTGTAGGTGCTGGTACTCTTTCATGTGTAGGGTTTTCACATATGTCGAATCCTTTTGCGTCTAGCACTCCTGCATCGAATCCTTTTGATTGTGGCCCTTAGATGTTTCATTCAACTCCCACAGCTCCTATGTCTTTTGCCTCCACTTCCAGCCATCCTCAAAGTGATACTGATTGTGCTTGGTATCCTGATTCAGGAGCCACGCATCACATTACTCATGATTCATCTAATCTTCAGACTGATGTGCCCTATAAAGGTAATAATGTCTTACTTATGGGCAATGGGAATGGTGTTCCTATTGCACACATAGGCATAGGCTCTATTTCTACTTGTGACAAACCTTTAATCTTACAAAATATGTTACATGTGCCTTCCATACAAAAGAATATGTTATCAGACTCTCAGCTTGTTAGAGATAATGTTGTTACTTTTGAGTTTCACTCTAATGGTTGTTGTATTAAGGATTCTCTGACTCAGACAACTCTACTAGAAGGGACGCTCACTCATGAAGGCTTGTACCAGCTGTCTCCTCCCTCCAGTGTGAATATCACAAATCTCCCTAATGCAGCATCTTATAGTGTTTCCACCTCTAATATGTTTGATTTGTAGCATCAGCGCCTTAGACACCCCTCGGATAGTGTACTCAAGGCTGCTTTGAAAAGTTGTAATATAGTTACTAGTGAGAATAAGATGTCACTTTTGTGTTCAGCTTGTTTGCAAGGAAAATCTCATAAACTTCCTTTTTCGCATTCTTTAACTGAGTATAAGGAACCTTTTGATTTAATTGTGTCAGATCTTTGGGGACCAGCCCATGTGCACTCAGATGGTTTTGTGTACTATGTGTCATTCATAGACCTATACAGTAGGCATACTTGGTTATATCTGCTAAAGAAGAAGTCTGAAGTGATGCAGTGTTTTCTTAGTTTTTTATAAAATGGTTGAGGTCCAATTTGGGAGGAAAATCAAGGATGTTCAAACTGATGGAGGCTCAGAATATCTCGTGCTCAAGAATTGGTTCGTATCGAATGGAGTTCAGCACAGAGTCTCGTGCCCCTACACTTCTGAACAAAATGGTAAAGCCGAAAGGAAGCATCGCCACATCATAGAGATGGGTCCGATCTTCCTTGCTCAAAGTAAGTTACCTTTAAAATTCTGGAGCCATGCTTTTACAACTGCTGTGTTTCTTATAAACAGGCTGCCCACTCCAGTTCTACAACACAAATCTCCTTTTGAGTGTCTTTTCAACCAGGTACCAGATTACTCTTTCTTTAAAGTATTTGGATGTGCATGTTATCCGTATACAAGGCCTTTTAATAGCCACAAGCTGGATTTTAGGTCAGAACAATGCACCTTTTTGGGGTATAGCTGTAGTCATAAAGGATACAAATGTTTGACTAGTGATGGTAAAATAATTGTATCTCGGCATGTTGTTTTTTGTGAGAGTTTGTTCCCGTTTGTTGAAACTGATGAGTCTCAGTCTCCTATCTTTACTCAGCAAGATTTTCCTGTATTGGTTTCTCACTCTCGTCCAGTTGTCACTCCTCAATTAAGTGATGTGAATCCTTTAAATCATGATGATCATCATGACACCTCTGCTTTGCATGAGCATCCTGAGACTAGTGCAGGTTTTCCACACCAGTCTCCTTTACAGTTTGGAGGATGTGTTGAGCCCTCACATCAGGCGGCAGTTGAGGAAGATACATCTGGGTTAGGTGCTGCGAATGGTCGAGTTGGTCTGGATGAACTGTGGCATGATAATTTAGAAGGTAGCACTGGTCAATGGAATGATGAATCTCAAGGTGCTGATGTTTCTCAAGAAAATAACTTAGGTGTGGTTGGTGAATCTCAAGGTGCTGATGTTTCTCAAGAAAATAACTTATGTGTGGCTGGTGATGTTACCTCTGGTCCTGAGGATTTACATGACTTAAGTAGAGGTGTGAGTGGTGCGCCACCTTCTGTTTCACCACCTCGGGGTGCTTCCACTGACCTTATTTCTGAACCAATTTTTGAGTCGGATCAAGCTGATTCTCCTGGTGAAGTAAGGTTCGATGAGCAGGATATGACAATTCAGGCCCCTCCTGAATTTGTAGAAGTACAAGGAGGAAATAGACATTCTATGGTAACCAGAAGCAAGAATGGCATAAGAAAACCAAAACTTTTTAAAGCCTCGTTGTTGGAGGAAGAACCTAAGTCTATCAAGGAAGATTTGGCTAGTCCACAATAGAGGGCAGCAGCTCAAGCTGAGTATGATGCTTTGTTGAAGAACAATACTTGGACTTTGGTTCAACTACCTTCAAATAGGAGGGATGTAAGTTGTAAATGGATTTTCAAAATCAAAGAAATCCCGATGGCACTGTGTCTAGGTACAAAGCTAGACTCGTTGCGAAAGGTTTTTTACAAAAAGCTGGAATCGATTTTCATGAAGTGTTTAGCCCAGTCGTGAAACCAGTAACTGTTCGAATGGTGTTGTCTCTTGCAGTCACACGAGGATGGTCTTTGAGATAGGTTGACATTAACAACGCTTTTTTGAATAGAGATTTATTGGAAGAAGTATATATGACTCAACCTCCAGGGTATGAGCGGGGGGATTCGAATGTGGTTTGTAAACTACACAAGGCACTTTATGGCCTTAAACAGGCACCCCGAGCATGGTTTGAAAAGTTGAAAGCCTATCTATTGTCTACAGGGTTTCTAATGACCAAGTCTGACACTTTTTTGTTTGTTAAGAATGACACTACATGGATACTTTATTTGTTGGTATATGTGGATGATATCGTCCTTACTGGCAGCAACACTAGTGAACTTCAGAGGGTTATTGATAAACTAGATCAAGTTTTTTTCTCTCAAGGACTTGGGAACTCGTAGTTACTTCTTAGGGATTGAAGTAAGTTACACTTCAAATGGATTGTTTCTGTGTCAGAAGAAATACGTTCAGGATCTTTTGAGCAGATGTGGTTTTGAGGATGCGAAGAGTCTTCCCACACCTATGGTTTCAAGTTGCAAGATGTCAGCTACAGATGGTAATGCTATTGAAAATGTGATTGAATATCGGAGTATTGTCGGTGCCCTTCAATATATTGTCGTTACACGCCCTGAGATAGCGTTTGCAGTAAATAGAGTGTGTCAGATCATGCAAAAACCTCGTGACACTCATTTTCATGCTATCAAAAGAATCTTGCGATATTTGCAAGGCACTGCAGATTATGGCCTACAGTTCTCTGCTAATTCCTCGTTGACTATTACAGGGTTTGCTGATGCAAACTGGGGTACAGACTCAGATGATAGGCGATCAACCTTTGGATTTTGCATTTACTTCTGTGATAATCATGTGTCTTGGAGCTCTCGCAAACAACATGTGGTGGCTCGATCCACTGCTGAAGCTGAGTACAGAAGTGTTGCGTGTGCCACTTCCGAGATAGTTTGGTTACAGTCTCTTCTGCGAGAAATGCAAGTCGTTTTAGACAAAGTGCCTATCCTATGATGTGATAATACAAGTGCTGTGGCAGTCTCTTCCAACCCAGTACAGCATTCAAAGTTTAAACATGTAGAACTTGACCTTTTCTTTGTTCGTGAGAGAGTTTCTACAAGACAACTACAAGTTAATGAAGTACCTGCATATGAGCAAGTTGCTGACATACTGACCAAGCCTCTATCTGCTCCAGCTTTTCATCGACATCGGCTAAAACTATCGGTTGTGTCTTTGTAGGCACAATATCTTCTTCGACAGGTTTGAATTTTTTGGTTTGTAAATAAGTCGTGGTGTTTTTTCGTTAGTTTTGTTTGTTTTGCAAGACAAAGTTTTCAGGATCAGGTCAAGAGTTTGAATTTGCAGGGTGAATATGTAACCCCCTCGTCCCGGTCTGACCGGATGACCGGTCCGAGTGGGCCACACGGGGAAAACCGAGTGAAACCCGCTAAGGTTCCCCTCGGTTAGCAACCCTATTTTTTTCTTTCTATTAATCTTGTCTAGAGGAACATTAAGTCATAAGTGATCACAACAGCGGAAAACATTCAAAGGAAGTCATATTCGAACCACAGCCATACACAAAACAGTTCATTTTTAAGCTTACAAGGCAGCCCGTATCGGTACCCTAGCTAGGGGTATCGATACGCCCTGACCAGGTCAACCCAATGAGTCAACTCCGGGAAGATCGTATCGATACAGGCCTTGAGCGTATCGATACGCCCTTCTCGGTCAACCCTTCTTGGTCAACAGAGTAGACTCGTATCGATACTCGTGAACCCCGTATCGGTACGCTCTACTCTCACCCAAAACTCCAGATTCCAGTAACTTTGGAGGGTATCGATACCCTTAGGGTATCGGTACGCCAGGCTAAATTTGTGGCATGTGGGCAAGACCGTATCGATACTGCCCTAAGGCGTATCGATACGCCCTGCACTGCAATTCCACAAATCCCAACTTAAACGACCCCAACACAACTCTAAATGCATTTCTCGACTCACCTAAGCATATACGAACATGTAAGCAAATATACTTAAGCCAAAGGAAGCATTCATACATGAAACAAAACATTCATACCAAGCGTTCCAATTAAAGAGCTATTTAGGCAATATTGGCATACATAAGGGCTCAAAAGGGGCTTGAAAGGCACAAGTCAATCATAAGAGGTTTGCACTCATACACAAGGCAACCTAGACTTTCTAAAGCATGCCATCACACACCAACATATATCATAGCATCACGTGCTTTACAATCCAAAATCAAACTCAAACATCCACAATCAAAAGGAGTCATACAAAGCTCATACAAAAACCCTTGCCACATTGCTAGCTAATACAAAATTAAAGTCCGTACTTGAGCCACAAAACTTGGAAGCCCTCCTTGCCTTGCCTCGAGCTAACACCACGCTAATGATCTGCATTGTTGAACATTGAGAGCGTAAGCTATAAGCTTAGTGAGGGTGATCTAAAATGAAAAACATCAACAATGCAGGGTTCAAGCATGTAAATCCTAATCTCACATACAACCTACAATCGTATATAATTGAGTAGACCTAGCTACTCTTTCAAGTGGCATAATATGGTCTCTCGATCCTACCAAGCTCAATTATCGATATCAACATCATATAGCAACACCATATATCACCAACATATATCAACATCACATACCACAATGTATGAACAAGTTAATTGGCCACTATTAATTACCCCGATTGTGCGGATTTAAACCTCAACAACACTTTACCTCGGTGGGATTTCACTCATCATCGGACCTTGCATGTGCAGGATTCCACTCATCGCCACATGCCCTAAGGATGGGATTCCACTCATCATCCCGTAGAAATATATAAAAAAGCTTCTGGTGGAATGTTACATCACCATACTCCTCCTTGATGACTTAACGCCATCAAGGCCACGTACGTTTTGACTCAATTTGTGTGCACACTAATCCTAATGATCGATCATTTACAACCGGTAATTATTTTAGTGCCAATTATCATCATCACATCACATATCATCAACCACACTCATGTTCATCACATATATCCACATCATGATATATACATGCACCAAATAATCACAAGCACAAGAGCATAGTCATTAAGCACATTAGCATTTAAGGAAAACAAGACTAAATTAACTACTTGGGTTAAAAGGAAGTGGCCTACCAAGCACACTTTACACACACACACTACTCATGCTCGAACCAAACTTTAAAACAAGTTGAAACCACTCACCGCCCTTCCTTAGCAAATCAAATCAATCCTCCTACGAACCCGGATTCGGTCCCAAAGCTCCTTCAACGGCTCCTCTTGCTTCTAGCCAAACAAAACACACTTATTACACCTCAATTCAATGCTAAAACCCAATCATTAACTTACTTTACAAACACAAGCCAAATTCCACAAACTCTCAATCCACCTAAACCCCAAAATGCCAATTTTCGTGCTCCCCAATAACCTTGCTGAAATTTCCATTTCCAAACCTCCATATGACCCCCAAATGGTCCCAAATCACCCTCCTAACATACCCTAACCATCAGCCCTTTGTTTTCAACCTAAAACCCACAAAAAAAGGTGTTTTTGACAACTCAAAAATGGGTTTAAGAACCCACTTCGGAAATTCATTAAAAATTAACCAAATTAACATATAATTTGTATTTCAACTTGATTAAACAAAGCCCCAACACAATTTATCAAAACCAATTGGAAAATCCCTTAAAAACCCAAACTTTGATATAAACCCTAATTTTCAAAACTCCATAACTTTGAAATCTAAGACCATAAATAGATAGGGAATAAAAAGGAGAGTAAGAAAACATGTTTACCTCTTAAAATGGTGTTGAAACCAAGTAGCAAATCAATGGAATAGTAGTTTGAAGTTTGAGAGAGTTTGGGGAATGGGGGAGGTGTTTCACGTGGGGGATAATGGGAAAAGGGGGAGAAGATGACAACTTTGAAAGTTGTCATCCTTTTTCAAAAATTTTTGGGTAAATTACAACATAAATCCTTCCCTTTTTACTAAAGCTCAATTAGGTCATTATTTAGAGTTGAATTGATGTAATTAAATTTTATTGACTCAGACTCTAAACCCGGTTAACTCATAACCCCAAAATACGGGTGTTACAGAATATTAGATATATAAGGTTGTTAATAGTGCGTTAAGGTTAAATCAGAGAGAGTGCGATAGTTTAGGATATTGTAAATGCACCTCTGGTTACCTAAGCTGTTTGAGTTCAGTTGAGACAGTTAAGAGGTTGTTAGACTGTTAGTTAACTGTCTCTATAGCTATACCTTTGTATATAAAAAGACTGGTCTTCCCTGGAAGATATTACAGTCAGATTTCAATAAAATCGATAGAGAGTACCGCCTCTCTTTTCTCCCCTTTCTTGAATCATCTCTCGTTAGTTCTATAGAACTTAACACGGAGAACCAGAATGTAGCCCCGTCGTGTTTCAGATTCAAGGCAACATTCGACAACCCGTGTTTAGTTGCAAGTTCAGCACCGATCGTTCAAGACCCAGGTTAATCTCCAATTTACAGATTAAGCTTTAAATAAATAGGTTGATGAAACTTAACAAAGTGATGGCTTTAGCTCATTGTTTTGAGCATGCCAACTTTACTCAAAAGTCCCAGGTTTGAATCCCCTCAGATGTAGACTTTTAATTTTTTTCATTTTGATGGTGACATGTGTCACAATCTTATTGGAGCCTTAAAATTTTTAATTAAATTAAAATTAGGACTAAATTAATATAATAGGTAACTAACAGGGATTAAATATGTAATAATACAAATTTTAGTTAAATGCCATGTCACCTTTCTGTTAGATTTTAACGGCTGGTGGTCAAAATAGGTCAAATTAAATAGTTAGATGGTCGAATTTTGAATTTTTATAGTTAGGTGGTCAAAATAGGTGAGACTCAATAGTTAGATGGTCACCTGAATAGTTTACCCTAAAATTTAAAAAAAAAATTATTTAATTTTCAAAAAATATTAAAAAGACTAAAATATTAAACAATCTTAATGCCTTCGTAACTATTTCTCGACAACTTGATTTTTTGATCTTTTCTAAAATGCAATTCCAATATATTTAGCTTTGCATTGAAGTAATATGACTTATGAGGTTCTCTCATATAATTTAAATATGATAGATCAGTATTTTCATCAAATTTATGCATATTAATACTATTTTCGACTTTTAAATTGATTTTTCAAAAGCTATTGATATAACATGACAATATCCTTTGAGTTTATTCCGGACTACTTAGTCGATTATATATTTTTTTGTTTTACGCGATGATATGAAATAAATTGAGTTAAAAAATTCATTCATAATAGATCAAACTCATGTCATCTTGTATATCAATTACATTTAAAAAATCAAAATTTCAGATCCAAAATAATCATGAGTACTACTTCGGTGCAATCTTTGCCCATCATTTTTAAAATGTAGAAGGGAACCAAGATACCATTGTTACTCTAATACATGCTTAATTTCATTGAAAATGTGTTCAAGAGACTACAGTAGACTCAAGTTAACTTGATGAGAGATAGTCAGAATATTATGATGAAATTATTTATTTTCTTTATTTTCAATACCTAAAATACTTTTTATTTTTTAATAATACATAATTTTGTGGCTTTTAATATTTTTAAAGTTTTATTTTATGTATAAAATTTTTAAAATAATTTTATTAATTATTAAAATGTTATCCATTTTTGAATTTTAATATTTTTAATTTTCAAAACTTTTTTACTGTTTTAAAATTTTAACAATTTCTTAATTTTTATTTTTCTTAGAAATTAAATAAACCCTGAATTTAAAAAAAATTAAATTTATCTTCCATGTCATCATTCACATGTGGACTGATACATCAACCGATTAACGACCATGTCAGCAAAGTAATAGTAAAAGAAAATTATTGTTTTTCAAATAACTTAATTGTTTTTCAAATAACTACCTCACTTTGTGGGAGAAAACTCTCTACCCAGTGAGTACTTGAATTTATTTAATGATTTTATAGAAAATATGCATGCTAATTAATGTGTTAGTTAATGTTTTTTTGTCAATTCAAACATTTTTAATAACATTTTTTATTATTTTTTATTTATATAATATAAATTTTAGGAAATACTCATAATCTTATTTTTTACGTTTATTTATTTTTAAATAATTAAAAAATATTTTATTTTCATAGATTATTATATAATTTTATTTTTAAATTTAGAAGAAAAAAATTGAATACTCTTATATTTATATACAAAAGGCAGGGGTGACTGTTCGATCGAGTAAAAATATTTCGAGTTACTCGAGTTGATGCGTCATATTTTACAACTCAAACTTTATTTTAAATTTTTACGATTCGAGTCGAGTTTATGAAACTCGAGTCGGGTTCGAGTCAAGTCAAGTTTTCATATGCATCATGTTATCGTACAATTTGAATATAATTTAAACGACTTTCTCTAATCATATAAAATATGCATATATATTTCATCGTATTTTTCATATGCATCACATATTTCTTCATATTTCTCTAATCATATAAGATATGCATATATATTTGATTCTAATTCGAGGAAGTTGACTCGAACTTAAAAATCAATCAACTAATTATTAAAATTTTGGAGTTATTCGAATTCCATTTTACAACTCAAACTTTATTTGAAATTTTTTGAGTCGAGTCGAGTTTTTCTCACCTCTAACAAAAAGAATTTGTCTATCCTCACTTTCTATCCTATTCATTGTCTTGTTCACGAATTATTACCACATAACTTTAATTAATTAGGTTTTATTTTTAACATTATGCCCTATTTACATTTAATAAAATCTAATTTTTATTGTGCAATAATTATGAAATCTATTAAATTAAAATGTTCCATATATTATATGTTACTTAAAGATTAGTTCTCGTTCTCTAATTTGGTAATTTTAAGTTATATAATTTAGTTATATTGTCTTGGTGTCATGAGCCAATTAGAACTTCCAAATTTAAAAAGTACATGAATCGAACCTAATCGGTAATCTCATTCTCCAATTTGATAAATTTAAGTTATATGGTTTAGTTATAATGTCTTGGCATTTAGAGTGAATTGAAATTTTAAAAATTAAAACGAGTGGTGTTAGTGGAAAGAGAGATTATATTATACTTATCTTAAGGGACCTGGGTTCGAGCAGCTTTGTTCGCAAAATACATGGATCAAAACTATCAAAATTAGAATACATGAACTATTGGGTTTTCTTTGTTCTAAAAGAACAAAAATCAATTATTTCATCTTAATTTCTTAATATTATATTTCTTCAAGGGCTATTATTTGAAGCAAAATATTTTTTATGAGGTAAAAATATGACGAGTCAAAGTATTTTTTTAGTTAGCTTAATTTCTCTTTTTATTATATTAAAAATAAAATATTTTATTAAAAATAAAAATATTAATTATATTACATTTATATTTATAAAAATTCTTTATGGGGTAAAAATGTATTAATTGTATTGTAGTTATAATTTTTAAAATTATTTATTGATGAAACTTAAAAATAACATTAATTGCACTGCATTTATTGCTTATTAAAATATATATTATATTATATTTAATAATTAACAAATTATGTGTCAAATCAACTGGGTAATCTACTCCGTGGGTAGATGTAGCATTGTCCCTGCCATGACAAGTCCATATGAATTTCTTAAAATGATTCCAGAATCCAGAAACAGATGTAAAATTATGAGAATTAAATGCAGCATGAAAATTAACTTTAATAATGTTGTTAATTGGAGGGACCAACGTTGATCCAAAAGATTAGCAGAGGAGACTGAAAACTCATGAACATAGGATCTGATAATAGAGGCAATGTCTTGTTCCTATGACCCCAGGCTGCCCATAGTGCAACCTGGTTTAATGAGTTTGGTATTCATTTGATCTGCAAGTGTTCAAAATATTCTCCTTTTTTAGAGGATGTTTCTTTGAATTTTATGCCTTCTAATGATTTCACAAACGTATAACACAAGCTGAGTCTAAGCCCTGCAGTTTCAGCTCGGGTGCGAATTTCACAGTTGGGAAGGCTTTTAACACATTTTTCTCAAATACTCAGTTGAAGGGCAATGAGACTCGAGCCTACGCATAAGCCTCATAGGCTAACTCTCAGCTTGGAACGGGCAGGTCATACACAAGACAACATGAATCCGACTCCAAGGCTCCAACTAAAGTTACAAGCAGGGGATTGGCCTAGACAAGTTCCATTTGGATCGGAGATTAATGGACACTTTACCTTTCCAACCCAGAATTCACTGCCATCAAAGCTTGCTTGGCTTCCAATACATTATACATATACAATTTCAGGTGGTTCAAATTCTGAGTCGTTATAGGGCCATTAGTTGAGATTAAGGTGGTTCAAATTTCATCTTTTGACAACCACCACCACCACATTAACAAAAGGTCGATGATGAGATCAAATTTAATCGAGAACTATTGAATATTAAGTTTAGAGCCTATATATGATTATTTATTGATACAATAGCTTTGATTGTTCAGATCTTTCATCACCTATAAATATGGATATAGATATCGTGCACTTAGACAAACTTATTCCATATAGATATAGATATAGACCCACAAACATTTATTTTTGCAGTTTACCTATTTTACACAAAGAAAAAAAAAGACTATTAACTAGAAAGAAAACTACCCAAACTTAACTTTATTTGTGAAATGTTTAGTTGCAGTAGCCATGGCAGCTTCAGGGCCACTCGGTCGTGCAGTTTTCGATAACGAATTGCAGCATAAAGACACCAGAAATCTTAAAAACGATACACAGAAAAACTCCTCCATGTCTTTGCTCATCTTGTTCTTCCACAAAACCCAGGGGACAGAGAAGGTATATATGCTTCTCTTGGCTTGGTTGACACGACTTTGGTGGGGTCTTAAACCAAGTATGTTCTAATGGAATCCCACAAAAAGAGTGTTACTCAAGGTTGAAAAGTGGAAAGCACCCGCCCTTTTTGACTACCTTCTTAGTGGATGGACTGAACTTGCTGGGAAACTGTGTTTTTGACCAAGGTGTAAGCTTGGCAGTTGGTGAGGTTTCGGGGTCAAATTGATAGACATTGTAAATATGGAGGACTTATTATAATGCAATGCTTTAGTATGGACATTTTTACATTCATGGAAAAGCAAATTTTGCCTAGGCAGAGAAAATGATGGTAGCCTGGCCTGTTTAGAACTAAACCGCTCAAGTATAACCAAATGAAGTGCGAGAAAATCAAGCTCAAAAATGTTAAAATAAATAATGTAGTAATGGATCCAAACAAAACATCTACCACATCCTGTTCTAAATCATGTCATGAAAATGCCTAGAATCACTAGGGAATGTCCCAAAATAGATCAACAAAAAACTATGTTACTCCCATTACGAATAATAAGGTAAGACTAGTCAAAATTGGTTTCAGGCTTACTTGCACAAAGGCATGATTGCCTTTCCCAGCAAAGCTTGAATTATACCATACATCACTGTGTAAAAGAGAGTAATAACTCTTTTGATGGATTCGACTTGAGGTCCAATCAATGGAGTTGTTGCTTGCTTCATCTTGAATCAGAACTATCTATATGTACATTGACCGGTGCAGCATTTTAGGAACTTGAACAAAATATACAAGCTCCCGTTGTCAATCACCATCTTCTTCTTGATCCTCGAATGGTGATTCTTCTTTGAGTGTTATATCTTCACTTCCAACATCGTGACTTCCAGTATGCTGTAAAAACAGTCTAGATGATACTGGATCGTTTTCATCGATATCATCTTCGTTGTCCTTTTCTTTAGAGCTTAAATCCTTTTCACCGTCCATCCAAGCAGGGCAACGATGTGCCACCCCAAGAGCAGCATGAACTTGCGAGTGCGCTGAAGGAGTTGAAATGTTTGATGACGTTTCACTGGAATCAGGCCTCAAGCAAGAACATTCAGGGACTGGATGTGAAAGAAAAGATGAAGACTTTGACTTGTTTGATGCTTCGATCAGTCCATCAATTAAAGAGCTCCGTAGATGTCTTCGTATCGATGTTAACCAGGAATGGTTTGCATGATATATGTGGCCACGGATTTTGTCCAAAAGCCTGACAACTTCTTTCCTGTGTTGGAAGAGCATACAATCAGAACATGGTGAGAGCATGTAACCTTCCATGAAATATCTCAATGGCATGAATACAAGTTTTAAAACAAATTTAAGACTCCACCACTGCATTAACTTCAACTAAATCATACAATCTATAAAATAATGGGTTCATTCAAGCAAAATGTTCGGTCAGAGAGATGTTTACCTGTTTGGCCTGTATGTTTTAGCTGCAGCGGATTGATACAACCTGTGTCCCATAACCAGACTGGCAAAATTTGGATGTCCCTTGCCATCACGATCGAATCCAGGGATGAAAACATCAGCTTCAACAGCAACCGTATAGTCTATCGCTTCCCATAGTAATTTATGGGCATTTGTCCTCAACTCTTCAACTGTACTTTCAGGCTCATTGTCACTCTCAGCCACCCAACCCCACCACCCTTCGATATTATAAGTCTTGGGTCTGGCAGGAGGAGGTGGGAGAGGACGAGGACGAGGACCAGAGTTTTTCCATGCATCGAGCTTTGTCTCAACCTGAGCAGGGGGAGCCCTTGGATGATTTTTGTCAAGGTTAGCCTCACGGCCATAAATTCTACTCAGCTCCCAACTTGTGCTGAGGGAAGTCCTGTCTACAACATTTTCAAACAATCCGTGAAGCGGGATCAATGTCCTTTGGCCTCCAAAAACTTCTCCTCCAGACACATAGATAACTGTATCCCATGAGTATCCATATGCCCGAAGAAGAATACCGACCTGCAGAAAGACGAGTGACTTCATTTAATGTCTCAAGTTTTCTCAAATTGTTTCTCCGTATCCAATGGAACGACTACATTAATTAACCATTTAACCTTCTATGAGGTGTGGGCCAATCAGCACAGGCTATTTTAACCTAGTGCAACTGACAAATCCACTTTGAAATTCATCTTTCCTTAATGTAGGCTCTACCAGTTATGCATCATAAGCTCATAACACATCTCTCCCACTATATGAAATGCAAGGGGTAACAACTCCATTGTTGGATGGTAAATATACATACTTGGTTTCAAAGAATGCAAGCATAGAACTGAAGCTTCATAAGCAAATGAAGTTCACCGATTGAAAATGACTACCTCTTCCGGCGTCAGTGGGCATGAACCCTGGAGGCGTTGCTTAGCAGAATTTACAGAGAGCTGTCCATTTATTATCCCGCGTTTTCTCATCCAAGCTCTTCTGTGTTGAATGAGTTCAGCATGCACATCCTTGGGTAAGCTCCAACAGAGAATAAATGTGTCAAATGATGGACAAATATTTGAAACAAAAGATTCAGCGAGTAAAAGCACCAATTGCGCCCTTCTGAGTTTAAAGCAAGTACCTGGAAGAGTTCGGAACAACCGTGATAAGCTAAAGCATCTCTTGTCATCCCAGGATCAAATGCAATAAACGGCCTTCCAGGAGCCCTTAACCTTAATTGATA
Organism: Hibiscus tridactylites; assembly: GCA_958450335.1. Lineage (NCBI taxonomy): Eukaryota > Viridiplantae > Streptophyta > Magnoliopsida > Malvales > Malvaceae > Hibiscus > Hibiscus tridactylites. The sequence goes on along the minus strand of OY288287.1, from coordinate 55,599,321 downwards.
ACAAAATATTTGTTAAAAAAGAAAGGAAAGTAGATAATATTACAAAATACAATCACAGATAGTAATTCACCTATGCAAGATTTTAGTTGCCAAGTCCTGAACATCCTGTCGGAACTTCAGAGCATGAAAAGCAACCCTACATCTGAGACTTTGATACTCCTCAAGATGTGGAGGAAGAATTGCCTAGATCAGATACAGAAAACATTAGCAACAATCAAAAAGCATAAAGAACTAGAGAGAGGCATTTTAATTTAAATGCTGCAACATTCACATTAGTCTTAACTAATCACAAGATATCAGAAGCACAAAATATTAGTTAACAGGCCATAGGAAGGCAGAAACAGAAAAGGATGAACATTAACACGATCACCTAAAGAGCGGTATAAGCAGCACACTTCAGTTTTCAGAAATCAGACATGAAAAACAAGATATGCCATTCTTCACTACATAAAAAAATCCAAGTATCCAACTCTGTACTAGTCTTTTTGAATTGTTTAAGGCATTAGATAGAGAATTTTACCCCCCCCCCCCAAGTCTTTTGAATATTTCAGGCATTAGAAAGAGAACGATGGTCCCGATATAGACTTGGTGCATGAAATAAATGTAGGTCAAACATGAGCTCTAAACCAAGCATATTAGAGAACCACCAAATGCTTAACAATACAATTGATATAATTAAAACCAACAAGATGCTATTAACCTTTGCCACAAGAATACATGCCCTTAATCTATTATTTATCAATTTAACTAAAGAGTAACACGTATACAAATTGAACTAGCATACATGCAAACTAAGAAACCCATAACCAATTTAGTGTCAAATAAAAAATAAGCATCATTGGAATAGGAAATGTGCACCTAAACTGTAATATATCAACATAAAGGTGATATTCTAAGTAAAATGAAAAGGTTTGAAGTTCAAGTCACAGGTCCACATAAAAATGGAAACAGCAATCACCTGCAAGCATCCACCATCGGAAACAACTAGTTCAACTACGGAATGCTTGATCAAAATAGGGAGCACATTGTGCAAATAATAATATGGCGAAGCTGCATATGGCACTCTAAACACTGGAATCTCCTTATTTCTCCTTGCTGATTTAAGGCTTTTAGGAAGGGTTTTCACAATATTAACATCTTTTGCTAAAGCTGCCATGAATGTTTCCTCATTATATAGGTAGGCAAAACTCTTGAACTGTGAGCTGCATCAAACATTTTACAGAAATAAGATGATATAGGACAATTACTGATACATTAAATGATCATGATTAAACTCCAAATAAGATTGGAAAGCTGCAGTAACCATACAAAAGTCACCTGATTCCCTTCTTGCTTGTTGTTTGTTGAATCTCTGGAACAACTAAAGTAGCATTAAGAAACCGAGAAACCGCAACCACATCACATATCTAAAGGATTACAAAAAAAGCATTAGAATTCCATTTACGTACATAGATAATTTTATCTGTAAATAAGAATTTTCATTACAGCACCCTTACCGAGCTCCTAATCTCATGGAAACCACCTTGTATTCTGACAAAAATGTACCCATTTGTCTTGGCACTAGGGCCTGTTAAAGGAATGTGTATAAATAAGCATTGCTGAGTATATATATATAGGTTGGCCAATAAAAAAGTGCATATATGCACATATAATTACGGGAAAATAATGAAAAAAAAACGGGGGCAGGGGGAGTCTTACAAGTAAAAGGACTTTAGTAGGAAAAAAATTGTATGCTTTTGAAAAGGGAAATATAATAAACATTCATGGCATCTTCAATAGATACAAAGGCGTGATATAAATCATAATCTGTGTTTGCATAAAGTATATACCAATAAATTCATTAAAATGTCTACCTTGAGCAAAAGAAGTTGATAATAAAAAACAATAGTCAGAACAGTTGGTAAAGACACATAAAATAGAACATAAACCTTCAGACAGAACATCGATATATCGGACCTAAACAAAATCTTGTTTCCTGCAGCACATATTTGATTTATTGAAAGAGGAAATCTAATAACTTATACATTACTTACAAACTATTTTAGAATAATCATCATACCGCCCAAAGGAATACCACAGTTCCGATGACCGCTTTTAAAGTAACAAAATGTTTGATACACTCATAACTCTATAGGTTGCATACATAAAGTGGTTTACAAGTCAGGATAAGAATTAAAAGACAAGTGAAATTCTAGGTGATATGACAGAGCCAGTCTTTCATGATTTACATTTTAGTCTCTCCAAACATTCTAACTGGCTAATTACAGACAATTGATGCTACTATAAGTCATCCAACACCACTCGGTACTGTCAAGGAACTGTAAAACTTTTATAATCGGAATTGTAAAAAGAAGATGATCCTAATCGTCCAATGTTAGCAACTTAACTTAAACCTGTATTACCTATAATTTTGGGATGGAAAGCATGAACTTTCTTGTTTTTCTAACCAAATGACTCAAGTTCTCATGAAACACATAAGTGTCAAATAATCAAAGGTGGAAATGATAACAAACCTGCATAATATCCTCTAGGATTTGCATGTGGGTGTATAGATTCCAATTGCCCAACTGGTCCCCATAGTCTTCTATACAGCGGGCTCTGCACCAAATGAGGAGAAGAGAAAAACCGAAAGAAGCCACAAGTGTTAATTAAAATTAACAAACAGGACTGCCTTTGAGATATTACCAAAACAGTCTAAAATCAAATTAAACCGGATCCAAATACAAATTTCACCTCCCCCGTAAGAAAGAAACAAATAACACTAATCTGGGGATTCCAGTGATTTTCAGTAACCAAAATGGATCCAAACAAAACTAAAAACCAAACCCACATGTCCATGAACAGAAAGGTAAAATCAGCAAAACCAAAATGTTCCAAAACCAACAAGCAAACAAAGAAATACCCAGAATGAAAAACATGTCAACTGAAAAGAACCAAGTGGAGAAACAAGAAAAATGAGAAGTTGAAAGTACAAAAAAAGCATATTACCGTTCTTGAGAGGTCTGAAGTCTCAGAAATAGGCCTCCAAGAGAAGATTGTTATGGAAGACTGGTAGTCGGAGAAGCCATCTTCAGTGAATCTGGCTAGCAAAAAGTGTACAAAGATTGAGAAAGCCGATAGAACTAAACCAACCAAACCAATACATTTCATCTTAGACTTCAAAATTGCTTTCCCTTCTTTCATATTGCTCTGCTCTTGCTTTCTCTAGAAATGGAAGAAAGCTTCAAGAAGAGGAATCAGTGAGAAAAGTCAAGAAACAAAGCTAACGATACGTGTGAAAATATGTTTGGAAGGAGAAAAGAGGGAGTGGAAGTGGCAGGGGTTGTAAGAGATCCGACATGCTATTACACGGCAAGATTCTGATATTAGCAACTGCTCCACTCTCTTTCTGTTGCGCGTGTGTTATAATCTACATTAAGTCCCGTTCAGCAGCTTTGGACCGACGGGCGTTTCAGCCGTAAACGAAAAATTCTTGCTGAATAGGCCACCGACTCCGCGTTGTTATTTTTTTTTTCCTTTAAATGAGCGCTTTTTTCACAGTTGGGTTTTTCTAGATTTTTCATCAATGGCTGTTTGACAAAAAATTTATGTCGAAAAATTTCCGCTCAACGGACCCTAAAGATTATTGCAGTTAATTGAATGCTAAGAGTAGGAGTCGATAATAATTTAAATTTTAAACTCATTGAAAATAAATAAAAGAAATAGTTTGCTAAATTAAGTATCAAAATATAACTATAAATAATTTATTTATTTAATAGATAATTCATACTTGCAATTAATTAAGTGCGCCTAACAGTGGAAGAAGATGGATGGATCGGGGTAATGTTGGAATTTCAATGCAGGGTTTAGCTTGATAGTAGATGTTGTGTAAGTCTTAAGTCTTAACACAAAATACTATTAATTGTTTATTCGTGGAAAAGGTAATTATCCTCAAATTGAATAATTTAATTGTATTTTAGGTAATTAAGTTAAAGTTAATAGTTAATAGAGACGATGCAACGGGGGTGTATTACAGATGACGGGGATCATTGGGTTGGTGGATTTCACAAAATGGTTGATATTCGCACAGCTTTGGAAGCTGAATTATGGAAAATTTATACTCCTATCAGCTTACTTGCAGGCTGCAGCATGGGAGACCGGATACAAATAAGTTGCGGTTGAACCGGATAGTAATAGTATGGATACAAATAAGTTGCGGTTGAACCGGATAGTAAATAGTAATAGTATGGATGCGCTTGGTCTTCTAAAGAATGAATTGGGTGGGAAAAAATGTTGGTCTTTGATGTCTTATATACAAGACCTTCATCTTGGAAGCTAGAGTGTTCTAAGAGAACATAATATAATACCAATATCAAAGTGTGGCCACCGGACATCATTCTTCTTCTGCAGAATAATGAAGTCGTCTAGTTAGCTCAACCTGTTTAGGAGCTACTTTACTTTTCTTTCTCATTATAAAATATATTGTAATTAAGTTTTTGTCTTTTTTTAAATTTCTGGTTTATTAATGTTTAGGACTCTGTCAGTCTGTGGATTGTGCAATACAATTCGGTGTTTTCTCAAAAAAAAAAATCAGAATTGCATTTTAGAATGCCGAAATAAAATTAGAATTCTTAGGAGATTCGTTAAAAATAATTTAATTGAATTACAAAACTTTTTACACGGACTATAATAGCAATAAGAGCATTTGAGATGAAATGTATATGCAGAGGAAAGAGGCGAGTGAATGACAATAATGGCAACTGGCAAACAAATGTGTGAACTGTCTGCGCACAGTTTATTCAAAGGATAACTTTCTTTAATGCTTCACCAAACAAAACTTCATTAAATTACACTTCTTAAAGATCAGTTTGGTATTGTTTTTGAAAATTACAGTAAGTGATTTTAAAAAATTAATTGTAAAATTTTAGTGTTTGATATTGTTGTTAAAAAGTACTTTTGAAAAGATAAAATGTTTATTTTAGACATGATATTATAAAGTAAAGATAAATAAATAAAGGTGGTGTTTTTATTATTTATTTTTATTTAAAATATCAAATTCTATTATTATTTTAATATTAATATTTAATATATTATTATTATAATATTAATTAATTTATTACATTTATTATATTAATTTAATATAATAATTCAATATATTTCGTATTTACTATTGATATTATTTGAGTATATTAGTGTTATTTTTATGTATTATTTTAATATATTAATATTGTTTTAATATATAAATAAAATTAGGGGTAAAAAATATTTTACCTCCAAACGCATTTCCAACCTTCAAAAGCTAGATTTTCTAGTTTATAGCTTTTGTTCATAATCACTCATATAAGCAGTTTTAAAATGAGTGTTTGGCAATTATTTTCAGTGTAAAAGCATTTATTTAAGTAAAAGTTAATATTTAAATAGCCAAAGGGGCCTAAGTTATAAAAAGCTCTTAGAGTGCAGCTAAAATAAGATGGACACTTAGTAAAAATTTGTGTAGGTAAAGTTTACAAAAATTCTTAATTAAATGGTAAAAATTTAAGATATAACATATGAATTCGTGTATTCTTAACAGTAAAAAAACATGTTTTTTTTACCACTTAGTATTTAAACAATATTATTTATAAATTGAGTGTAAATTTTGTCCAGAACTAAAAATAAATTAAATTTTATTATAAAAACACATTAATATGTTTATAAATAAGCCAAAATTTGACTTGAGAAATAGATAATTTATTGCTAACAAAAGTAATTGACACCTCAATCCTAGTAATAGGAGTAACAAGAATGAGCATGTACAACTTTCCTTTTAATCCGGTGAAAGTTGTGGTCCAATATCCAGCCTGGCCATTAACGTAATTGTTTTCCATCTTCCCTTGGATTTTGCTAACTAGGACTCTTAACAATATTCTTAAGAATATTATATTATATAAGCTTAAGGGGTAAGAAACCCTTAAAAAATTTTAAAAAATAATTAAGTTTCTGAATTTTTTTTGCACAATTAAATTTTTGAAATAAAAAATTGAATTAATTAAGTTTTTTTTACCAATTTTGAACATTAACCCTTGATAGTTTTTTAGATATTATTGACACATGATATACTACAATTTTATCATGTTGTATTTACAATTTTTTTTAGAATTTTTTAAATAAAATAAAAATCTGAAATTGTCAAGTGGGAAACACTGTTACACAACACACTTCACCAACATATCTAAAAAAACTGTAAAGATTTAATGGTCAAAATTGGTCAAAGAGCTTAATTCATTTATTTTTGGTTCAAGGGTTTAATTGATTAAACTTCTTGGTTTAAAGGCTTAATCGGGTGCAAAAAGAGTTCAGAGGCTTAATTGATATCTTTTCAAAAGTTCAAGGACTTCTTACACCCTTAAACCTATTATATATGACAACGATTTCATTCAACTTATTATTAATAATAATAAAATTGTCGAAAATATTAATATTTTTTTAATAATTAATAAAATTGTATTAAAAATAGGGTTTTATTTTGATGCACATGCTGTGTAAATTTTTTTTACACATTCCTTTTATAACATTTAAAATCTAAATCACAAACCCTAGCAACCTAAAACCTAAGCCTTAAATCCTAAACTCTAAATAAATTCTACCCATAAACCTTAAATTATATACCCTACATACTAAACCCCTAAACCCTAACCTAAAACCCTAAACCCTAAACCCTAAAATTAAAGGGCTTGTGTAAACTAAAGTTTACACAAGCTTGTGCATCAAAGTATTTTCCTTAAAAATATGTATAAATAAGAAATTAATATATTCAACATTCGAATATGCTAAGTAGTATCATATTAAAAACATTAAGTTTCATGGTCTAATATATGTTTGACCGATAAACTATTCAAATAAGTAGGTGTGCATTCGGTTAATTGACTGAACCAAATTACCCAAAATCTATTAATAGATTTTTTTCCTTTTAATCGTTAACTGAACCGAAATTTTTTCAAAAAACTTTAACCAAACCGAAAAAATTGGTTAATTCGTTCGATTTTCAAATTAGCCAAAATTTGTTATAAAATTTTGGGTAAATTAGGCATTTGGTCACTAAATTATGCTAAAATGGTCTTTTTAGTCATTGAACTTTCATTTTATGCTAATTTGATAAAAGTTTAATGACTGTTTTATAATATATCAAGAAAGTTAATGATCATTTTATAATTTTTAAAAGTTTAATGACCAAAAATAAATATATGTAATATACAATAATTTCTATTAATTAATCGGTTTTGAACCGAATTAACCGATAGCCAAAGTTTGAAAAAACTCTTAACCGTTAACCGATTTTACTTAAAATTAAATGACCGATTAACTAAAAAAATCGGTTCGATCGGTTAATTTGGTTAAAACCGAATAATGCACACCCTACAAATAAGTATTGAATATAAATATGTCTCTGCATGTCTTTTAGTTTGTTCAACTAAGTAAATAGTTGTCGGTTAATTTTATTAAATATTTTATACAATTAATTAGTTGAATTAATTAATATAATTCACTATTAACTATCAACTATCTACCGATTAAAGAACTAAGATGTTAATTTTTAGAACTAATATGTGTCCACCCTTAATTTCAAGTGATAGATAGGATTTGGAACAAGTAAACGGTGAGCATATCTACCTTCAGCAAATCCTTAATGAAGTTAATTTTTATCAAAGGAGTCAATTATGAAAAACAAGAGATTATAGAGTGAGGTTAGTTGTAATTTTTCTAATAATGGAAAGGTCTGCGACACGCATGTGATCCCCTTGCTACAACCTTATTTCCTTGCTAGCCTCTAGGCTCTAGGTACCTGACCTCCAAGTTACGTTTCTTTAGCCACAACGTGCTTCCTCAACAACCACTTCACAATTTTCAAAGTTACATTTATGTAAAAAAATATCAGATAAACTATATAAATGATCCCCAGATTATACTTTAATTATTTTTTACATCCCCTAACTATCAAAAGTTACAAATTGATCCGCAGACTTAAAAAAGTAACAAATTAGTCCGACGCTGTTAAAAATTTAACGACGGATGACGTGACAGCTAATATAAAATGATATAATTATATAAATAGCCCTCATGTTCAACACTTATTTTAGTTTGACTCTAATTCTAAAAATTAACCCACATAATTTTAATAATCTATCAATTTAGTCTATCTTTTTTTCTATTTCTCCTCTTCTTTAATTCTTCAATTCGTTTTCACCCAAAATACATTTAAGAGCCCCAAATTAGAGCATTTAAAATTATATTTTATTATTATTTAATATAAAAATAATTTAAAATAAAAAAATAAAACCCAAATCATACCCAATCTCCAACCCACAAACCCCAAAAACTCTTCCCTTAACTTCTACCGGCCACACCCCTCACCATCGTTTAAATCTATGAACAAAAGAGGCTTGCAGACAGTGGATGCTTTAATCTTAGGACTCGAATTGCTTTCCCTCGAAAGTTTGGCCAAAGTTCCAATTCTTTGGAGCAACATAAGGTAAGTGCAAGGCCATCTCTACTGGTGACCTCAAACGACATAGGCTGATTCTTTAAATCAAAATTTATATGTCAATTCTGTCCCTAGTTTCGACCCATCTGTAACCACCCGATCCTCGAACCATTAATCTTCACTGCAAGTCTGCAACTATGTCCCCAACACATGCAACATTGTTTATGAGTATAGCCACAAAGATGCTTGAACCATCAATAATGAATCGGACACCCCTTCTTTTCTGCACTTTATCCTGTTTCAAAACCAAACCAACATATGTTTTAAGTAAAGGAGAAGATTAGTATTTAAGACACAATTTAAGATGTTTGTCCCAACAAATCCAGCATGAAACTGCAATGTAAGATTGTAAGTAACTCTTTTACACTTCTCAAATTTGTGTTTTGCCTAAATTGCAGGCTTGCAGCTTTAGCTCTTGATTTAATGTCATTAATTAAAATAAAAAGAAAATATAGTTTAAATGAAGCGTGGGAAGAGTTTGTTTTGTTACCTTCGGTACTGAACAGACATGTTGGCAGCTTTCCAAATGGCCATCTTCTTAAAAGCTTCAATGGGTGTGGTCGGTAGAAATGAATGGAAGAGTTTTGGGGTTTGTGGGTTGGAGATTAGGTATGATTTAGGGTTTTATTTTTTTATTTTAAATTATTTTTATATTAAATAATAATAAAAAATATTTTTTTGAACAATTTCTACCTAGGGAGAGGGGGATTGCTCCTAAATGCTCTAATTTAGGGCTCTTAAATATATTTTGGGTGAAAATGAATTGAAGAATTAAAGAGAGGAAAAATAGAAAAAGATAGACTAAATTGATAGATTATTTAAATTATGTGGCTTAATTTTTAGAATTAGGGTAAAATTAAAATAAGTGTAGAACTTGAGGGCTAATTATGTAATTATATCAATTTATATTAATTGTCACGTCATCAACCGTTAAATTTTTAACGGCGTCTGATCAATTTGTTATTTTTTTAAGTTAGGAGATCAGTTTGTAACTTATGATAGTCGAAACACGTAAAAAATAATTAAAACATAGTCGGGAGACCATTTATGTAGTTTACCTAAAAATTATATGTAAATATATAATCTTTTAAATCGTAAATATAAGGGGAATTTGCTGCAATATTGCAGCTGAGGAAAAAAAAACTCGCCAAGTATTGTACCTACTATTTTGTTTTTGGATCTATGATGTTTTGAAACAATTAAAGATGAAGTCTGTAGGATCACATGCCAGTTTTACTGTTTATATTTTTTTATTAAAATAATAGTGAAGTTTGTAAGATTACCTGCTCTGCTCTGCTTTTTGAATTTTTATTAAAAAATGATGAAGACAATGATAACCTGCTCTGCTTTTTGAATTTTTAATAAAAAATGTATTTTTGAACACTGAAGTCAGCATGTGTTCTATCTAACTACTTAAACATTCTAATAAAAAGTATTTTTAAATAGTGAAGTCGGCATGTTTTCAACTTCACTCTTAATGGTACCGTTCAAACTTCAGTGTTATAGATTTTTTTTAGGTACAATGGACGGATGGAATTCTCCTACCCCTTTTCGGTGCCCCTACATATGTCTCCACGCTCAAAATTAATTTTAGGGTTTAGGGTTTAGGGTTTTATGTTAGGGATTGTGGTTAGGGTTTAAGAAATTTAGGGTAGGGTGTATTTTTTAGGGTATAGGATTTAAAATTTAGAGTTAGGGCTTAGATTTTAATTTTGTAGTGTTTTTTAGTGTCGGGGCATATGTAGGGGCACCGAAAAGTGGCAGACGAATTTTATCCACAATAGACCTAAAAATAATTTTTTTCATATGTAACATTTGAAAAAATTGGCCATAAATATAATGAATCTAAACAATTAAGGTTTTGTATAAAAACATAAAAAATTATAGGTTTTTGCTATAGTGACGGCATATAAGAACTAACAAGATTCTTATAATTAATGCTTATTTTCCTTTCTAATAGAATTCTCCAGAATGTAATTTGTTACATTCTTAAAAAATTATGTTTCATTAATTTAGGGAACAAAAATCCTCTGCTCTCTATCTATGCCTCACACTAAAAAAATTAAAAAAATAAATTTTAAACCCTAAACTCTAAAAAAATTAAATTCTACCTCCAAAACCATAAACCATAAAAAATACACCATGCCCATAATTCCCTAAACTCTAACCATAAACCATAACTTTAAACCCTAAACTCATTTTTTAGGTGGGGCATAAAAAGGGGCATAGAAAGGGGCAGAAGATTTCCATCATAATTTATGATGTTTAATGTAATTGATACTCACTTAAAAGGATTTATGGTTTAGGTTTTAGGATTATGATTTGTGGTTTAGTGTTTTAGGGTGTAGGGATTCGGTTTAATGTTTTAGTGTTTAGGGGTTTAAGATTAATAATTTTAGGTTTTAAGTTTTAGTGTTTATGAGTTTTAAAGTTTAGGGTTTAGTGATTTAGTTAGATTAAACATCTTAAACTAATGAAATACAACTTTTTAAAAATGTAATCAATTACATTCTAATAATTTCTATAAAAAATAAAATAAAAAAATTAATGATAAAAATCTTGCTAATTCTTATAAGCACTATATATACCAAAAACCCAAAATTATGTAACCAACACACAATACATTAGTTAATTGATAATTTAATGCAACAGACAGTATAGTAACTGAGTAATGCTTTAAGAATCATAATGCTTAAAACATTATGTAGGTTAAAAGAAATCATTTTTGCAAATGGAGTAAATTGGCAGTGAGCTATTTCATAAACTGATTCACAATAATCAGAGGGGATAACATATTATTCAATATATTAAGGCTAAGAGAATTATTATTATTATTATCTGACTTAAAAATGTATACAACAATTATACTAAGAAACATTTTACACTTTTTTATATTAATCTAAAAACAAATCTATCATATATATTAAAAAATAATTATATACCAGAACAATGTCATAAAAGTGCTAGAAAGATTGTATCATTTAGCCTAAATGATCGGTTAACTGTTATAACAATTCCCTCTCCAACGTAGCAAATAGGGGTGTTCATGGTAAGTTAATTGTATCGTTTAGCCTAAATGATCGGTTAACTGTTATAACAATTTTTGAATTGTTGAATGTAGTTCAGGAAGTTGAGCTGTTAAGAGCTTAACTAATTATGTTGTTAATGTAACAAATTTAGTTAGGAGGTTAACGTGTAAATTGTGTAGCCAATTTGCTTATATAAATAAGTCATTAAGCTCACTCATGTAGTTAAGTTGCTTTTGATGAATAAACACAATTTCTATTCTCTTCTTCATATTCTTGTTTTCTTCAAGATAGATTTCTAACATGGTATCTTTCGCCATGATCCTTGGAGACGATCTTTCGCTGTTCACACCAATTGCTTGAAGGTTTGCTTTGCCCAGTATCGGTTCTATTCTAGTAATGAGCTAATCTGAGTCGTTGACAAGCAAAATGTTCACCAACAAGAAAATTAACGCCGTTCTTGACGAGATGAACTTCTTGTTGTGGAAATAACAAGTGTTGCTGGCAATCTGAAGCCATCGTCTGGAGAAGCTTCTCACAAGCAAACTAAAACCCCCACCTGAGAAGATCACCAATGATGAAGGAGAGTTTGTTCCAAATGAAGACTATGAGATTTTTGTCGCACAAGACAATGCGTTAGCGTCTTGGCTATTATCGACGATCAGTGCCCACATGCTGCCTCAATTTTTTGGTGCCGAAACCGCGTCTGAAGTATGAGAGACAGTTCAACAGTTCTTTGCAAATCGATCAACTACAAGTGTTATGAGCTTATACTGTAAGCTTCGATCTATCAAGAAAGGAGAAGAAAGCATGTGATCCTACCTTACCCAAATCAAAGAAGTTTGTGATGCCCTTAGAGCCTGTGGTAGCAAAGTTTCAGATGTTGAGCACATAGCTACAATCTTGAATGACCTCCCTTCTAAATATCAGTCGTTCATGGTGGTTATTACGACCAATAAAGAACCATTCTCACTAGATGGGGTGAAATCTGTGTTGATCGATGCTGAAACGCATTTGAAAGGGTTTAATAAAAACGCTCATTTACCCATAGTAGCAAATGTAGCTCGCGTTTAGGGTACACAACATACTGGCCATCAAGATTCAAGAAATGGTCAACAATACAATAAAGGTAGGACATGAGCTAGGGGAAGAGGTCGTGTGCGACTTCAGTGTCAATTATGTGGAAAGAACGACCACTCTGCAGATAGGTTCTGGCATCATTTGATAAATCCTTCCCTAGGGTGTTATCAATAAAAAATGAAGATAGGAATGGATTGACAAATGTTCACATGAGCACTCTGGAAGCAAACAATGCATGCTTTAATTGTTGTTCCATGCACACAATGTCGCATCCTCGTCTGAAACCTGGGTGGTGGATTCAGGTGCGGCACACCATGTCACACATGATTCAAAGAACCTCCTTAAACATCACAAATTATGATGGTCCAGGTAAGTTAGTTGTGGGTAATGGACATAACTTGGATATTCGTAGTTCTGGACAGACTATGTTATTATCTTCATCTCGAACCCTAATGATAAAAGACTTGTTCCATGTTCCCTTGGCCACTAAAAATTTGCTATATGTTTCAAAGTTTGCTAAGGATAACGATGTCTTCTTCGAGTTCCATGCAACACGGTGCTTGGTTCGTGATGAAAGGTCTGGAGAACTACTGTTACAAGGGAGAGAGGCTGGAGGTTTATACAAGTTTGATGCTGCTCAAGGTGATGCTACGGTTGAAGTCAATTTAGTTAGCAAGGTTGCTAATATGTACGATATATGGCACCAAAGACTTGGGCACTCTGCCCATAGTTCTTTGATACAAGTCTGTAAAAATGTTGATATTGTAATACATTCTCAGTATTATAAAGATAAAGTTTGTGTTGCATGTAGAGTTGGCAAGAGTCATATATTACCCTTTTATGATTCGACGATAGTTTATGATACCCCTTTTCAATTGGTGTTTACGAATTTATGGGGACCATCTCACGTTGTGTCTACTGATGGGTATAAATATTATGTTTCATTTGTTGATGCTGCAACCACGTATTGTTGGTTGTATTTACTCAAAACTAAGGATCAAGCTTTCCAAGCGTTCCAGTTGTTCCAAAGCATGGTCAAGACACAATTTGTTGAAGTGATTAAAGAAGTGCAAAATGATTGGGGGGAGAGTTTATAAGGCTTTCTACTATGTTGGCATATGTTGGTATTCATCATCGAAAGACATGTCCACACACCTCAGAACAAAATGGTGTGGTCGAGAGAAAACATCGAACATTGTGGAACTTGCCCTTGTCTTGTTGGCTCATGCTTCCCTTCCCCTCAAGTTCTGGCCATATGTAGTTAGCACAACTATTCACTTAATCAACAGACTCCCCACACATATTTTACAAGGAAGATCATTGTTTGAAATGATACACAAGAAGATGCCTGATTATAATCACATGAGGGTCTTTGGGTGTCGTTATTTCCCTCACTTGAGACCATATCAAACGCACAAACTCAGCTTTAGATCGACACCCTGCATGTTTCTTGGATATAGTGCTCAACATCGTGGATACTACTGTCTTGCTTCAGATGGTCGCATATATATGTCTCGCCATGTACTTTTTGATGAGACTTTTTTTCCTTTTGCAGAATCTGCCAATGTGACTAATGAGGCATTTCAGGGAAGGACCATAACACGTGTATCTTTGCCAATTATTGATGGTGCAATACATGTGTGCATGGGCATGCAAAATGATGGTCAAAGGACTAGTCACGACAATCATTCAAATATATCTGATACAAATGCAACATCCTCACCTACCAACACTGAATTTCAAGCAGCTAAATCACAACCTGTGGTGTCACCATATGGCAGCAATGTTCAACAAGGAACAACATCTTGTGACAATTTCTCTGAAGCTCCAGTTGCTCCTGAAACTTGTGATGAAGAATCCAATATGCCTAGGGTGTCTTAGAATGCAAATGTATAATCCAGTATACATGGGGTGTCTTCAATACAAATGTGATCAACACTAGAGTAAATGGTCACTCCATGGTTACGCGCAGTAAAAATGGCATCTTTAAACAAAAAAGGTACATTGTTGCACATGGGGTTGAAGAAGTTGAACCCTATTCAATTCAAGAAGTTGTTGAGTCAGCTAAATGGCAAGCATCAATGTTAAATGAGTATGAAGCTTTCATAAATAATGGAACTTGGACCTTAGTGTCTCTACTTGAGGGACGATCAATAGTGGGCTGCAAGTGGTTGTTTTGGGTCAAGAAGAATGCTGATGGATCCGTACAACGATACAAAGCACGATTAGTGGCCAAGGGATATTCTCAAGTCTATGGCCAAGATTTTTGAGACACATTCAGTATAGTGGTCAAGGCCGCCCCAGTGAATGTAATTCTGGCCTTAGAAGTGGCAAACAAGTGGAAATTGGTTGTTTTTAAACGATGATCTTGATGAGGAGGTCTTTATACAGCAGCCACCAGGCTACGAATAAGTGACTAAAGATGGCTCAAAGCTCGTGTGTAAACTTTAAAAGGCGTTGTATGGTCTTAGACATGCTCTACGTAATTGGTATTCCAAACTAAGGGATCACTTGGTGTCTATTGGCTTCAAAAGTTCCAATGTAGATGATTCTTTGTTTATTAAAACGAAAGATGGTGTTGCTACGTATGTTCTGGTCTACGTAGATGGCATCATTATCACTGATGGATTAGATAAAGAGGTTGAAGTTGTGGTGGCTCAACTTGGAGCTAAATTTTCACTCAAGGATCTGGACTTCTTAACTTTTTCTTGGGCATTGAGGTGCTGCACATTGGAAACTCAGTCATGCTCAGTCAAAAAAAGTATATCGTGGAAATCCTTGATAAAGCTCACATGAGAGAATCCACTCCAATACCTACTCCCATGGTTACATCTCCTAAACTTACTCAAAAAAATGCTGGCGGTGCACTTATCAATGCAAAGGAATACAAAAGTCTAGTTGGAGCTCTTCTTTATATTTGTCATACGAGGCTTGACATTGTATATAGTGTCAATAAGCTGGCTCAATTCATGCATAATTTCTGTGAACAACATATGATGGCTGTTAAGAGAGTTCTATGTTATCTTAATGGTACAAGTGATTATGGTTTGGTCTTCTCCTCAAATGTAGAACCCTGTCAGTTGGTGCCCTTCACATATGCTGATTGGGGTGGAAATTTAGATGATCGACAGTCAGTTTCAGACAATTGTGTATATCTTGGGGGAACCTTGTGGTGTGGAACTTCAAGAAGCAAAAGACGGTGTCCAGATCAACCACAAAGGCTGAATATCGAGGGTTAGCAGATGTTGATTCAGAAGTTATGTGGTTGGATGCACTACTAACTAATATGAGGGCTAAACATGAAGCAACTCTTGTAGTTTAGAGTGACAACTCAAGTGCGATTGCTATGAGCACCAGCCCTGTTTACCATTTAAAGATAAAACATGTCGAGTTAGATGTTCATTTCGTTCGTGAGAAAGTTACAGACAACAAGCTTCAAGTGAATTATGTTCCTTCAACACACCAGACTGCAGACGACTTCACCAAACCTTTGTCCAAAGCCTACTTTCAGATGTTCAAACAACGACTAGGGGTTCTTTCAATTGAAGAAGAAGGAAAAGAGAGAAGCATGGAGCATGTTGAATGTAGTTCAGGAAGTTGAGCTGTTAAGAGCTTAACTAATTATGTAGTTAATGTAACCAATTGAGTTAGGAGCTGTTAAGTCATTAAGCTTACTCATGTAGTTAAGCTGCTTTTGATGAATAAACACAGTTTCTATTTTCTTCTTCATATTTTTGTTTTCTTCAAGATAGATTTCTAACATGAATCGTAACTTAACTATTAAGAAACGATTTCGATTAACCGTATTTAACGGTTCGATTATAGGTTAACATGTAATCTACTACAATTTTTTTCACATGTTCATTATTTCTTTTGAGAATAACGAAGTTATCTTTCCCATAAATATTGTATTATAAGAGGGTCTTGAGATTGACATAACAAATCTTGTGAACAAAAGATATGTATAAATATTTTAATAGCAGTTAACCTAAATGTTAACTATTAATCATCACTTTTAGCAGTTTGGTTAATCGAAATCGTTAAGCCTTAACCTGTGATATTGCTAAGCTGTTTGGGTTTTTTTTTTTTTGGGGGGGGGGTGTTGGGATGATAATTGTTAGAATCAGGGGCGTGTCTAAGGGTAGAAGTGGCCTTGGCACCCAAAATGAATATATATATATATATATATATATATATATATATATATAATTTTAGTCTCTTAAAATTGTAAAGTTTTAAGTTAATATTATGGCGAAATTACTTTTTGATTCCTCAAAAATAGTAAAACTTCAATTTGATCCGGTGGTAAGTTTTAAAGTTATAAAATAATAAAAGGGTAAAATTACATTCTAACTCCCTAAAAATTTATAATTATAATTTAAACCTCAAATAAGAATTTTTAGATTCACTTTTGACCAGAAAGATGTTAAATCAGAATACTTTATGACTCAAAATTTCAGTACCCAGCCATTGTGGATACTCGTTTTACGGGTACCCAATGTCATTAGACTGAGTCACTACCCGCTCGAGCTCAAAATTATAGGTACCCAGTTATGAACACCCTACCCATACATTTGACGAATCGCCGAGAAACTTCATATAAATATACAATGGTCGCAAGTCATTCATCCTAATTTTCTTTTTATATTTAGGTTAAACTACATAGATGACCACTGAACTATAGGTTTGGTGTCAAAATGACCACTATATTATTTTTTACCGCAAATGCACCACACAACTATTTAAATGGTTCTATTTTAGCCACACGCCATTAAAAAAAACGAAAAAGTTGATGGAACTTTTAAAAAATTTGGTATAATTACACATTTGGTCCTCTATATTTATACAATATATCAATTTAGTCCTAATTTTAATCTAATAAAATAAATTAATTATTCAATAAGATGGTGACACGTGTCACCGCCTTATTGGAAGTCATTAATTATTTTTATTTAATTAATTTGTCACCACCTGATTGGTGGTGGAAAAAAATTAACATGAAGATTGCTTAGGACCTTGGAATGAAAATGTTAGCTGCTTGCCACTGGGCCAAGCACTTTTTTGTGCTATCTCTGAAACATCATCATTTACAGTCAATCCATCTGTTACGTTCTTCCCGAACCATATAGACAAGAGCCCTCCATGCAAGCTTTAGGATGGTAATGATTAAAGCTTTACCCTTTAGTTTTGTGCAAGCCAGTGCATCTCCTGTTGCAAACCAAAGACATCGCGATTAATCCTGCACATCCTCAAAATCATTCCCCAAATACTCTTTTAGAGAACCGACATTCAAATAGCCGGTTCCTTGTTTACATCTAACTGTGGCAGAGATTGCACAGTCCTACAGAAACTTTTGTTGGACACTGATGTTATCTTGGTTCAATTGGTGCATTAAGACCTGTTTATACTGCTTTGGCATTAAATTTTCCGAGAATCATCATCTTTTTGTTTTAACTGAAGATTTATGATCTTTAAACTAGATACTGGAAGGCCCTTGATCTTGAATTGTTACTATTGTCGCATCACAAAACTAGGGAAATGATGTACGAGACTATTTACAGGGCTTTGGTAGAGGTGGGACTTGATGGTATTTACTCGCCGGAGGACTATTTGAATTTTTTTCTGTCTTGCCAATCGCGAGAATGGTGGATATCAATCCCCAGGCAATGAAAGTCCTAGGTCCGCAAACACTCATGAGGTAATCTTTACCATGTTCCAAAAACAATATTTTAGCAGTTCAACATCTTGGGAAATATCATGTATGGTAGTTAAAAAAACCCTTGATTGAATTGAATGAAGAACACAGCAGATCAAGATCCAATTTCACTTGAATATCTCAAGCATAAACCTAATGTTCCTACACTGCTAATATGTATGTTTCTGGTTTCTGCATTCTAGTCTCTTAGCCGGAAAAGTCGAAGATTTATGATCTACGTCCATTCAAAAGGTATGATAGTTGATGACGAGTATGTAATAGTGGGGTCTGCAAACATCAATCAACGCTCCATGGAGGGTACCAGAGACACTGAGATTGCAATGGGAGCTTACCAACCTCGATATACCTGGGCAGCAAAACATGAATTGGTGATTGCATTATCGTAAGAACGTTTATTTTCACCCTTAAGATAAATGGCATACATAGCATTTTTGAGAAGAGAATAGGGTGAACAGATGGAGTTCTAAAGAACCGAAACGACTTGTTTTTTTTTGGTGTGATTTAGTTTTTCAGGTGATAACACTGTTGAAACAAACCGAGGCCTTTACCTTGTCTACAGCACAGGGAACTTCAATGCCATGAGATTAAAATTAAAGGATTTATCATATAAATATATATTAAAAACTGTATTTCATAACACAAGGAAGTGCTTTGCCCAGTGGCAAGCACCTGCTCTTTTCATTCCAATATCATTGGAAGCAATCTCCATATTAATATTTTTCCACCTTCAATTGGGTGTGACACGTGTCACCACCTGATTGGTGGTGGAAAAATAATTAAATTAATTAAATAAAAATAATTAAAGACTTCTAATAAGGCGGTGACACGTGTCACCATTTTATTGAATAATTAATTTATTTTATTAGATTAAAATTAGGACTAAATTAATATATTGTATAAATATGGAGGACCAAATGTGTAATTATACTAATTTTTTAACAGTTCCGTCAACTTTTTCGTTTTTTTAACGGTGTGTGGCTAAAATAAAACCATTTAAATAATTGTGTGGTACATTTGCGGCAAAAAATAATATAGTGGTCATTTTGACACCAAACTCATAGTTAAGTGGTCATCTGTGTAGTTTACCCTTATATTTAAAGTTAGGCATCTAAACAAAAGCGCGACAAATATCGTAATTTTGTGCTCTCAAGTCTCACGTGAAACTTTTAAAAAATTAAAACAGAAAAAATGAAAACGATGAAATTAATTACAGACTCTAATGTCATAAAATTCGTGATTTTACAGATTGATGTTCATCTATGGATCACGCATATTACATATGTATGTTAAAATTATAATGGTAAAAAATCAACATCTTCCATACATACTATTAGACTGTTCAAATTAAATTAAATATATTTAAATCAAGTGGTTAAAATGTTTTTATTTATAAATATAACTTTATATTAATCAGTCACAAGATAACAATAATTTAAGAGTTAACTACTCCAATGACCACCGAACTTTAAAGACGTACATGTTTTGACCATCGAACTCGTCAATCAGACTACCAAATTTATTAAATCGACCTATTTTGATCACCGCTGTTAAAAAATTAACGAAGTGGTGACATGGCAGTTAACGAAAATTTATAAAATTACACATTTAGTCCCTTTTATTTACCTATTATATCAATTTGGTCCAAATATTAATTTAATTAAAATTAATTATCCAATCAGGTGAAGACATGTGTCATCACTCGATTGGACAATTTATTTTAATTGCCAGTTTATTTTTATTTAATATTTTATGTCACCACATGGTTAAAGGAAAATTGAAAAGGAAGGATAAGTTTGGCATGGATTGAACTTGGAACCTTTAGGTTAAAAATCTCACGTGTTTGCCACTACTCCAACCCATATTTAGTTCAATGAATTGCACCATTTAATATATATATAGTAAATGCTAGGGAATAAAAAAAGGTTAAAATAGTTGAAAGGGGACTCAAACTTAGATCACTTGGGATGTGTATAATCACACAAACATTCGATTTAGTTTAAATCTGAAAATTATTAAATATTTGATTTTTAAAAAAATATTCGATTTAAAATATTCGATTTTTTTCTATTTCATATTTAATTAAATTAAATCAAATATTTTTTAAAATTGAATATTTTTATTAAATATTCAAATATTTTAAATCGAATTTCTTTTCTTTTAAATCGAATATTTTTTAAAATTGATTATTTAAATTAAATCAAGTATTTTCAATCAAATATTTTTTCAAATCGAGTATGTAAATTAAATCGAATATTTCTGAAATCGAGTATTTTAAATATTTGAATATTAAATAAAAATACTCGATTTAAAAGAAAAAAAATCGATTTAAAATATTTTTAAATCTAGTATTTAATTTAAAAATATTTTTATTAAAAATATTTAATTTAAATACTCAATTTTAAAAAAATATTCGATTTAAAATACTCGATTTAATTTAAATAATCGATTTAAAAAACATTCGATTTAAAAGAAAAGAATTTCGATTTAAAATATTTAAATATTTAATAAAAATATTCGATTTTAAAAAATATTCAACTTAATTTAAATTAAATATGAAAAAGAAAAAAAACAAATATTTTAAATCGAATTTTTTAAAATAGAATATTTAATAATTTTCAGATTTAAATTAAATAGAATGTTTGGTGATTACACACACCTCAAGTGATCTAAATTCGAGTCCCCTTTCAACCATTTTTATTTTTTTATTCCCTAACATTTACTGTTATATATATATATATTAAATTGTGCAATTTATTGCACTAAAGATGAGTTGGAGCTGTGACAAAGACATATGGTTTTTAACCTGGAGGTTGTAAGTTCAACCCATGCTAAACTCATCATCCTTCTTTAATTTTTTTTAACGAGGCGGTGACCACCTAGTTGGAGGGTAAAATATATTAAATAAAAATAAATAAAAATAAATTGTCCAATCGGGTGATGACATGTGTTTTTACCCGATTGGATGATTAATTTTAATTAATTAAATTAAAATTTAGACCAAATTAATATAACAAGTAAATAATAAAGATTAAATCTGTAACTTTACAAATTTTCGTTAACTGCCACATCACCACTCCGTTAGTTTTTTTAACGTGGTGATCAAAATAGGTTAATTTAATAAGTTTAGTGGTCTGATTGACGAATTCGATAGTTCGGTGGTCAAAATAGGTACATCACTAAAGTTTGGTGGTCGTTGGAGTAGTTTACCCATAATTTAATTATAAATTTAAGGAATGATTCTAGTGGTATAAAATGATTTATTTTCTCTCTATAGATTTTACAGTAAAAACAAAAGGAAGAGAGACTTTCACATTTTCTCCACTTTCACATTTTCTCTGCAGCAGTTATTTTTTCTTAGGAGTTTGTAAGTAGTTTTTAAGTTTTTTCAAGTCAATGGTGGCGGCTTTGGCCGTCTACCAGCGGTGATTTTATTTTATTGTTTGTTTTGTTCTCTTTTGTTTCTTTGTTTCCTTCTTTTGTTCCTTTCTTTGCTTTTTTTTTTACCTTTGTTGGCTGTTTGGCCTGCTTTTCGTCTGCTGCTTGGCACGTTCTTTGTCTGCCTCTATGGCATGTTAATATTGAAGACGTCTTCAACCTGGTGAATGCTACAGTTGAATCTTACCGCACGATCTTGCATGGATTGATTGTTTATGGAGTTAACCAAGACGTTTTTCTCTCTTTTTGTTGATTGGAGTAATTCAACGATCTGCGCTCTACCAGTGAGCACTCCAAGATTTCGCTATGGCAATAGATCTAAAAAAACACCAACGAAGATCTTATGAGAAGATTTAATTTTGTTATTCATATTTGTATACTCTTTGCTTTTTTACGTTTATTTTTTAAGAGTATGCTTATCTTGTACTTCTTCTCATTATCTTAATGAAGTTTAGTGTTTATTCAAAAACAAAAGATTAGAATATAGATAACTTAGAAAGTTTAAAAAATTAATTATGTTTACTTTCTTAAAATATAACTCTTACAAGACATAAACCCTAATTTATCTAAGCCTATATTCGTTCAAGAAAAAATTATCTACAAACATATAAGTTCTGGGCCTGTTCGTTGGGTTATAAGTTCTGGGCCTGTTTGTTGAATGGCGTGTCCTGTTTTTCGATTTACTTGTAATTTTTTAACATGATTGTATGATAATTTACTTTTGATATTATTATATTATCGTCATATGTGAGGGCTCGATAATTAAATTTGACAATTTAAACATTAAAAAAAGATAAATGGTGTTGTATGGAATTGTAAAAAAAATCAATTTTTCTTATCGTTCATAAAAGAGTTATTTTTTTGAAAATGAATATTAAGACTTGTTTGGTTTTAGAGAATGCAGTTCATTTTTATTTTATTTTTTTGAAAGATAGAAAAATGTGAAGAAAACGTGTTTAGTTTTAAAATTGAAAAGATGAAAATAAAAATAAGGTGAAATATGAAGATATAAAAAAAATGTTTTGATTGAAAATGTTTTAGGAAAATGGAAAAATATGAAAACAAATGTTTTTCTTTAATTTTAACTTCATTTTATCTCGGGCTCGAATTTTTCTAAAGTCATTTTTTAAAATTTTGGTTTATATAGTCATATTATTATTATTATTATTATTATTATTATTATTTTAATTCTTTAAAAATTATTTTTTATTCCTATTTTGAAAAACTAGATGCCAAACACATTTTCATTATTTTATTTTTTGAAAACAATTTTTCGTCCCTATTGACTAAACATGTTTTTCTAACTTTTAGAAATGTCGCGACCGTTTTTGGGACCCGTTTGTGGAAAAATAGCCTGACGATTATGGTTTTGGAAATCAAGATTTCTCATTTTAATTAGATCTTGAAATTAGTGAATTTTCCATTTTAATCAAATTTCTTTTATTTTCTTAAAAAATAGTTTTGGAGTCGCCACCGGTCACTTTGGTAGATCGGGCACCATAAAAAGCGGACCATAGATTCTTTTAATAAAATTCGAGTTCGGGAGTCGGTTACGAGTAGGGAAGGGTTAGCACCACTGCAAACGCTCATTATCGGTACCTTATTAATTCCACGTGGCATTTTGTCATTTCGAACATTAATATGAATTTAATTGATTCCTTTAACTGTAAAATGAATTTTATTCCGAATGAGAGTATCTTTTTGTAAGAAAATACATTTTGGACGAATATAATTATGAAACGTCCAATTACATTAGGACACTTCAATTTATATTCAAAATGTACCTCAACACAAAAGGTTTGATGCATGTCAAATTATTGTCTTGTTCATTTTAAGTAAAACCTAATTAAGGCTCCATTAATTTAATTAATTAGGAATCTAAGAATATTATTAATTTTTGGACCTAAACAGTAACATCCAAATAATATGGACACTATTTTTAATGAGTCCAAAAGTAATAATATTCCTAATATTAAAGTGACACTAATTGTTTATCCTATTTTAATTTTATTTAAACTAATTAAGTACAATTTCCATTTTCCAAGTTAAAATGGAACATTGACATTTTAATTTGAGTATTCATTGATTAACATCACTCTACAATGTGATACTAATCAATCTTGAATATTCAAACTTTATTTCAAATATTCATTTATTTGCTACAATGACCTTTCCTATTCAATTATGTAATTAAGTGGCCTATACTAAGGCTTCTAATTAATTCTAATAATATAATCAAATCCCCTAAACAATTATGCTACATGACTTAAAAATTGTGCATGTATTCATAAATTAATCAATTAATTAAATTAAATTAAACCAAATAAAGGAAATAGACAATTCAAGGGCTAAATTGAATTAAATTCAAAATATAAAGGCTGAATTACAAATTTAAGGTGACCAAAATGTAAGGCAGAACAAATTAGGAAACCCAAGCCTGAACTCGCTAAAAACTCTGACCCAAACCCAATAATTCGGCCCAAATCCTTAAAACTGGTCTAATCCGGTCAGTTCAACTCCAAACGGTCTAGCCTTAAACGACATGAACCGTCTACCGGATCGTGAATCGGGTTGTGGCCCCGTATCAACGCCTGGCTAAAAAATGCACGAGTCATTTTGACCCGTTCCCAAATGACGCCATGCTGAACTCGGTATAAAAAGAGGAAAAACGAGTCAGCCCGACCATTCGAACATTCCCTCTCTCTCTCCTCATTCTCTTCTCTCTCTAAATTCTCTGACCATAAACATCTCAAACCCATAAATCCTACACTCAACTCGATCTAAACACAAAAACCCAGTCATATTCTTCCTCGGTTCTTCTATTCCCATCAATTTGATCCTCACAAACCCTAAATTTCTCCTCAAGTCATATTTTCAAAGATCAAACTCCTCAAAATCCTTAAAACACATCAAAAACTTTCCCGAAAACCTAGTTTTGATCTTCAACCTTTATCCTAAATCCTTCCGACATGTTTCTCGGCCATTGGAATGACGCCGATCATCGGTCGTCACTTCCGATCATCTTCTTCCTTCTTCCGATGATCGAAATCTTTCCGGTCATCTTCTCCGGCCATCCTTTGTAACTACGATCACCTTCAACCTCTTGTCGATGACCGAAATTATTCCGATCGTCTTCTCTGACCAAACTAAACCCTCCGACTGCCGTCTGTAACTTCCGACCACCATCTTTGTCGTTTCCAAAACCTTAAATCTACCCGAAACATCCCATTTTCCGTCTTAAACCTAGATCTAAACCTTGTTTCATCAGAAATGGCCCCCTTTCTCCCATTCCTAAGCTAACTACCTGAAACCAGTAGCCTCACCTCTATCATTTTTGACTTCGACAAACCTACTTCAGCACTCTCACTCTCTCCAGCGACTCTCACGGCAACCAGAACAGTAAGCTAAGTGTCTTTGCCCTCTTTCATTTACAATTTTTAACTTTGAATCTCAGTTTTATTTCGAGTTTTAGACACTGTTTTAGGCTTTATCTCTAGATTTGATTTTTATTTTGGATCTAAGCTTCGAACTGTTCGTTTTTAGGGATTAGGTCTTAGATCTAGAAATTTTGGTTATTGTTTTTCTAATATATGGCTGGAATTTGACTTGCTTTCGGGATTTCAATGCGGGAATATGAAAGAAGAGAGGATGAGCTACTTGTTCGTGGTGGCGGTCGAGCTCCAGCAATGGTCTCCGGCGAACTTCTCAGCTTCCAGACGGCAAGGGTGAGCGACTTTTAGATTTCTCTCTCTCTCTCTCCAATTAATTTCCCCGCAATAATTGCGCAATCACTGTATTACTTATTTTCTGTCTCTCTTTATATACCCGATATTGGAAAGGGACATCATTTTGACGTTGGCGAAGCCAGTTGGCTGAAGCTAGAGACCAATCCGCGTGAAGGTGTGATGGACAATTCCGGAGACGCCGCCTGACTTTATCGAGCAGGAAAAAGAAACACAAACCGGGTTTTATGTTTGTTTGGGCCAGCTAACATGTTATTTGGGCGGGAAATAGAATTTTGGGGTTTGGATGATGCATTTTGTGTTTGTTTGGGTTTTAGGCTTTAAGAAATGGGCTCTATATTTGTAACTCGGGCTTTAAGGGTTATTTATTATTGTAATTGGACATTTGTAATATAAATGGACTTTTTGGGCTGTTTTTGATTTATTTACTTATTTATTGAATATATTTTTTAATATTCGAAATATATATATATTCCAGACAAAAACTGGGTATTACAAGAAAACTAAAAATGAAATTAGTTTTTAAAATAAAAAATAAAAAATATTTTCTAAAACCAAATGAAACTTAAAATCTCAATGTCAAATTCATGACATCAAAGTGAGGATAATATAAGATTAAATTTTCTTTGTGAGGATATTAATTGTTTCTAACTAGTAATTATATTTCCATATCACAAACTAAAGTTATTAATTTAAATTTTTATTAAAATAAATAAATTTTATAGGTGACAGGGCCAATCCTGACTATTTTTTGGCTCGGGGCGAACTAAAAAAAAGCCCCTAATTCAAAATAAATTTAAGAAATATGTAATATAAATTTTTTTATTTATTAAATTAAACAAATAATAATTCATTAGAATCTAAAAAATGTCAAAAATATATTTAAGCACACAAATACTTATAAAAAGACATTGCCTTCAAGCATTTTTTATGCAAAATCATTGATGATAGTGTTAACATTGATGTTTTCTAACATATTTTTCTCAATACATAACATAGCTAGCACATTCAATCTTTTTTGTGACATTATTGGCCTCAAGTAATTATTTAATAATTTCAACTTTGAAAAACTTCTTTCTGCAGATGGTACCATCACCGACATTGTTAATAAAATTCGGTAAGCAATTGCAACATTAGGATAAGAATATGCAGCTTTAGCAAACTCAAAAATTTCAAGCACCGACATGAACACATTTGGCAAAGTCATTTGCAACACTTTTATTTAAAAAAAAGTCATCTGCATCAGCATCCGATAAATTATTATGAGAAAAATAATCTTAAAATTATCATAACATTCTCTTAATTTATTATCATCCAATAACTTCTATCTTATAGAATCAATTTAAAATTTAAAATAATTTTCAAAAATTTTTAACTGTCCAAATATATCTTTTAAAGAAGCAATCGCCATATCAACAACAACCAAAAAATAATTAACTCTAAAAGACTCCCCTGATGATTGTATTTCCTAGTCATGACTTCTACCTTATAGAATCAATTTAAAAGCTAAAATAATTTTCAAAAATTTGTAATTGTCCAAATCTATCTTTTAAAGAAGCAATCGCCATATCAACAACAACTAAAAAATAATTAACTCTAAAAGACTTCTCTGTTGATTGTATTTCCTCATCATGATCATTCTCATCAAATTGTCTTTTTCTAAAAACACGAAGCTTAGTCGAAAAAATTAGCTCTATATTCATACTAAATGTAAGACTTTTGGCAATAGTTATACTAGCTTCAAACCCCTCATTTCTATAGTTTTTAAAATATGACATTACACCTTCCAACTCTTTTATGATAGCATCAATGCATATTGATTTAGATTGCAATTTCTTACTTACCATATTGATATCAAATAAAATATCATACCAAATAACCATTCCAAGTAAGAAATCAAAACTTTGAAAGGCACTAGCTAAACTTTATGCTTAACTTTTTGCTTTAGCATCATTACCACAAAATTTATATAATTGTAACAAAGCTAAACTTATTTTAAGAGCATGACATTTAATAATTTTGACACTTTTAATTCGGATTTTTCATCGAGTATTAAATAAAGATTTTATCGTTTTCAGAACAATATCACATAAAATTTTCCAATTTTTTTTTATAGAACTTGCAAACAATGAATATATATGTAACCCCCTAGACCTGCCTATGCGTTAATACGGATCCTAGGAGGTCACATTAGAGTCACCGGAGCGACCCACGTTAAAGTTTTAAATAAACAATTGCTAAACCATTTAAAATTTCAAATCAAGTTTTGAATTAAAATGTAATTTCCGAAAATTTTCAAACAATGAAACAAAACTATGATACAAGTTATTAATACAAATTTCGGACTCGAATATAAATCAAAACGTGACATACATGCCCCTAATTACACAGATACCATACTTCGCGAGCAAGCCGAAGAAACTCCCATACCGACGTTGATAGCTACAACAAGGCCGATCTTCTAACTTGTGATGGTAAAAACAACGTGAGCTTCAGAAAGCTCAGTAATACACACTACCAAGAGATTCTAAAAGCGCAAGTAGGTATATGGAAAGCTTAACATTGTCATGATGAACTAGGCAACGGTAAGCTCAAATTACGATTTGATAATTCAGTGAAGCATTATATCAGAAGGTGACATAGTTGTTCTTTATTTTTTCACCCGAATCTTAGGAGACGAGTCTAAAGCCGGAGATTCAGAAGAGATTCAGATTTCAGAAGTTGAATCAAAGAGTTCAGAGTGGTTCATTAAGCGCGAATTGTAAGTTTACTGAGAGTTCAACTTTGATACATTAATTTAGTAGGGTATGTTTCAGAAGAGGTCAGAAAGTTTTTATTAATTTACTTAACTACCCTCCAACCGTACACCAATATGCATAACCCTAGAATAGTATGCAGAAAGACTTACCCTAGGCCCGTCGGACGTATGAGCTTACAGAAAGGCTTACCCTAGGCCCATTTGGTGTAGGAGCTTAGGTCCAGAAGGACTTACTGGCGCTGAGCCTACAGATCTTCATTCATAACCCAGATAATATACCCCAGATGATTTCAGTTTATATTCAGAAGACAGTATTACAGAAAATAGATGTCAGATCTATTTTTATTCCAGAAGACATATGTCAAATTTATTTTATTATTATTTCATATTCAATGTCATATATCAGATATATTTTTCATATCAGAGGTTAGAAACCAGGGAATTGCTTTCCTTTCATATAACATTGTCATACTTTTAAATTTTAAGCATATGGTATTGGTTTAGAACAGAAAGTATTTACAGATACATGGTACGCGCTTTATGACCCAATTCTTTCTAAGAGGTACTTGATAGATATCATAAAGATGACATTTGACAAATTTGGACTGATTTCAATACGAGGTCCCTACGAATAGGGGAGTTCGATAAGACAAATCGAATCTGTAGAACTAATGTTTTGATATAATAATTAAAAAATGGTTTGGACTACTTTAAAAAGAATTCAAAACTTCTTCCAAAGTCCAAATAACTTGAAACTATGTTTAGGGATGTTTTCAAAAGGGTTTTACATGTTTTCAAAATCCAAACTACACAAAACCGTCCAGGTGTTTCGAAACACCCTTAGGTGTTTCGATACGGGGTATTCCAGTAGCAAAAACGTTTCGATACTGGTATCGAAACGGGCCTTTTCTGGATGAGAATCTTGCCCAACGTTTCGATACAGTCCATGCCGTTTCGATACGCCTACGTGGCATCGACCACAACGGTCATAAACCCCAACGGCTATTTCCCAACTAACATTTAAATGCAGATCGTTTTGATACGGATAAAGGCGTTTTGATACGGGTGTTTCGAAACGGCCAAGGGCGTTTCGATACGGGTGCTGCATCAGACTGCAACGACTCTTTCTACTTAAAGGGTGTTTCGAAACGGTCACGAGTGTTTCGAAACGATGAGCTGCAGAACTACATTTATGGTGGGAAATAAAGTCCTCAACGGCTCCAAATCAACCCCAACGGCTAGTAACGACCATAAACTCATCAAGGAGTATAAAAGAGACCTCCAAGCATCAAGATAGGGTTAATGCTTCAATTATCAATCAACAAATGATCAAAAAGTGTCTTTGTACTTAAATTGTCAATTCTTGTATAGACAAACACTAGTGAGCCAAAATTGTCAAATTTGCTCAAGTGTTTTAGGTTTTGGGTGAGTGCATTATTGAGAAAACAAATACCTATTAGAGGGATTTAAGTTTTCATTTTTCCTTTCTCTTGTAAAGAGGGTTTTGATCAAGGCTTTGGGTAGAAAGCTTGATCGTGTATAAGGGTTTCCTCCTAAGCCTAGAAAAAGGGACGAATCAATAGTGGATTGATTGGAAATCCTTAGTGGGAAGCTAGGTAGTGGATGTAGACCTTGGTTAGAAGGTTGAATCACTCTAAAATCATTGTGTCAATTATCTTTTTAGCTTCCACACCACATCCACCCAAAATTCCACCTCTCCACCTCTTAGTGAGCAAGATCGGTTGAAGGAATCGAGCACCTTAAAACTCAAAGAATCAACATCGAAAATTGATGCATCAAAATCATTGGGATTTCAGATATATCGCGAGCAAAATTAAATGTTACAGCCTACGAGGTTATTAAGGTCTTTTTGATCTTTGGGGGTAATCTGGTAATTTGAACCAACAAATTATAAACGGTGATGTACAGAATTTAGGAATTCTAATTTCTCATCAACTTTCCAATTCCCTTTGAACTAATCAAAATCCATTAACACTTTGTTTAATATCTCACCGGATAGGTACACCTCAACCATCTATTTCTCAAAACTGACTACCGAACATAACAACAATAACTCGCCTTCACCAATCGTCCACTAAACTTATTACCAGAAATCAAGTATATATTCGAGCGGTATTTTCCAAGTATTCAAACATGTGCATTGTACTTGAACTCATTCCAAAATATCGAATGTGCCTTAGGAGAACAGATCCCTCTCACTATTAACTATGTACTTTCTCCAAATAATTTGCACATGCATTCACACGGTATTCTCTCACTATCATCATAGTATCTGAAACGACCAACTGACACGAGTCGTATTTTACCACTTTTGGAGCCATTACATTTGTCTGTCTTTATTGTGATTTTTAATTACATGTCTTAGAAGTATTCTCCGACATTATTCGAGGGTATTTCAGACATTACGATGCTCGAAAATGGTTCAATTATTCAGAGTTTCTCGGTTCTTCCATCTATTCATTCATTTCAAACCTCGAGGATATATCCCATATGTCGGTAGATTGTCAATTAATACTCGAAGAAAATATTAGCCTTTAGGGTCATCGTGACCCATTTCAGCCTTATCAATATATATATTCAATCCTTTTTAGTCATTTCAATCAATTCAATCTTTTTTCGCCCCATTGCTCAGTTCATACATACGAATAGTTTTCCGTAAATTTATCTTCTTCGAATTATTCAAAATTCTAGCAACTCAAGTACTTTACAATCTCGAGGGTCTAAGTCTTGTTACCGTTGCATTTCAGTAATCTGAGGTTTTCAAGTGTATCAGATATCTTATCGGATCAAGTATAGCTTCATGAGTTGTTTTTGTTGATAGGGGTATTTTCGTCATTCACCAATCGAATTTTTGACATTTCTTTTTAATCAAAAGGGTAATCAGACTTAAAAAGTAACCGACTCATTAATCGTGCACTGAACTCGGACGTCCTTTCGATTTATCCAACCTCTTATTCGAATATTTGTCTTGGCCATTATTATTTTTATCTTATAAATGATCGACATAGGCGAGAATAATCACATGCTCAAACATGGTCGTGCAAACATTAATCGAATACCAACATGTTACAAAAGCATGCAGAAGGTAGTAATGTATTCCCTTGAATCATTGCTATATCGGTCGACCCTCGAACGACATTCGAACACTCTTGAACCCGACTTTGACGTCCCCCAACCATTCGTATTCAAGGAGCTATGAGTACCTTCAATCATACAATATCCCATTTTAGTCCTTATTCATAGAGCTCTTAGTTGAATAAATAAATTCATAAACAAGTTCGAGTTCAAGGTCAGATTCTGAGGCTTTTGGGTCAGAATTTTGCGAAACGAGCTTCAATATCGGACTCAGAACGTCAAAAAACATTGAATAGAAGTTTTCAGAAAATTTGACTTTTTGGTCAATGGTCAAAGTCAACGCTGATGTCAGCAGGTCAACGATCAACGGGGTCAGAGTTGACGTCAGCATGTCAACGCTGATGTCAACAGTCAACTAGTAAGGGTCAACTGAGTTGACTCGGCTGACTTGGATGAGTTGACTCGGCTGACTCAGATGAGTTAACTCGGCTGACTCAGATGAGTTAACTCCGGCTGACTCATACGAGTTAACTCGTGCCGACTCGGGTTGACTCGGTTCATGTTCAGGTTGACTAAGTCGGGTTGGGTTGACCAGGTCGGGTTTTGGGCTTGGACAAAAAGGTCGATTCACTCACCCAATTATTCCGGTCACCGGACGGCCGCTGGAAAATTCACTAGAGATGCCCAAATGCCGTGATTTTGCCAGAAAATGTAGATTGTTAAATTAATACTTCAACTCACACGTCTCAAACACAAAATAAGCCAGAAAATTCGTTGGATCTTACCCAAAACAAATGAATAACACCCAGAAATGTCGTAACTCTAACGATGGCCCTAATAACGGTGGATGGATGATCGATCGATTGGGTTACGTCCGTCTCGACATGGGAAAGACGATGGCGACCTTAATTTCTTAAACAAACTTCTATGGCGGCCGGAATCAAAGGAAAATAGAGGGGATGTGGTTTAGGGTTCGATGAAGTTTCAACTAATTCTCTGCGGTAAACGAAATGACGTGCCGGCGAGTGGCCAAAGGGGTTTTGGTTGCGAGACGACGGTGAACCCGATGCCAGTGGCCGTGAGCTACACGGACGACGAACGGCGGCTGAAACAATGATAAAAAGGCGGCAAAGTATGGGTTTCTGACGAATCTATAACCAGATCTCCACGGTGAACAGCGACTGGTAGCCGCGAGTGGCTGGTGGCGCTAAGCTCTCGGCACGACATCGAACACGCCGATGGTGGTCGTGCACACCACCGACCGAAGGTGGCGGAGATCGAGGTTGGGGAAGGTAGAGTGACCATAGTAATTCTAGATCTCATTCTCTCTCAATGTAGAAAGGATAAATGGGGTAGCTGAAAGGTTCAAACCTTTATTTATTTTTGGTATAATCTAAACAATCAACATAAAAGAGAACTGAGGTAGACCACAATTAGAAATTACCTTAGCTCAAACAGCTAAGTCACGTGAACTCCACTCAAGGGGTCATGGGTTCAAATCTTGTTGATTACACTTTTATTATTATTCTCTTTTTTTTGGTGTTACAATATACGTTGCACAATCCCAAAAAATAAAATAGCTTTAACACAGGAATGTGTCATATAAAAAATAGAAAGATTAAAATTATGACAAGCGCATAACAAATATAAAGCTCTAGGATTTATTTCAAACAATCTCTTTTGAACACCTTGATGTTTTCCATTCATATTAAAACCATTATCATATCTTTGGCCTCTCACATCATCAACATTCAACTCAAGAGACTACAATACATTCACTAATTCATTAAAAAGTCTCAATCCAGATGTATTATCTACTTTCAAGAACTCTAAAAAGTACTCCTATATTTTTATTTTGTTGCTTGACATATTTACGCATAGTAGTATTAGAGTCATTTATTTTTTATGGCTTACATCAGGGGTACAACCAAGAGTAACAGAGAAACACTTTGCCTTCTAGATGATCTTTATAATAGAAGTTCTAATGCTATGGGCCAAGACAGAGATTAGTTCATTTTAAATTTTATGACCAACATAATGATAATGAATATTTTCATTTCGAATACGTCTAATATGGTCTTGTATTGGCAAATCAAATTCAGCAACCATTTCAATTAACCCCAAAAAATTTCTATTACTCTCATCATAAATTTTCTCACTAAATCTTCGAAAAGCTAAATTATTTTTAGCAAGACATTTTACAACACTTATTGTTCTTATTAAAACTTGCCTCCGACGTTCTTTCTCTTTTGAAATTTCTAGTTTTAAATCTTTACCAAGTGTTTGATTAGTTTTTAATCTCAATCTTAATTCACTTCAAACATTCATGTTAGTCATATGCTTAATGCTATTCTCATGTTGTTCAAGTCTTTCACTAAGATACTTCCAATCATTAAATTCATCATTTGCTAAACAACTCTTGTTGTTTTGCTTTGTAAACAATTTACAACAAAAACAATAAACTTTGTCCACATGTTTAGAATAGACCAACCATTTTCTATCGCTAATTTTTTCATTACTCATTTTTCTAAAAAAATAAGCATATGAAAAATGCCTAGAATTATTGGCTAAGGAAAATTTCAAATTCAATTCTTTTATAAGCCCCTTCTCAACTAAAATATCTCTAGACTCATTATCAAGATTACCCCAATTTTTAAGATCATAAATGTTCAAAAGAGGGACTAAGTGTTGATCAATCCCAAGATCTTCAACATTAGATTCATTTTGTGCATGATTATGATCATTTAAATTAGAAGCATCATCATCGATATGATTTAGGACATTATCATGGTCATTTGCATCAGTAGCACCCACATTGGTATGACTTGGAGAACTATCATGATCATTTAAATTCATAATAACACCATTTAAATTTTTATTAGAAGGCTCTTCTACTTTGTTTTTAAATAATTTGTCAAGTGTTTTCTTTTGTGATTCTATTAACTCATCTCTTTGTTTTCTTTTTTCACTACTAGAAAAATGTTTTAAGGTGACATTGTATGATAATGCAACTAAAGTAGAAAAGAACAATAGCACACGTGAAATGGAAAAAATCTCGGTCAAAGTATTTATATACCAAATTCGCAATATCGCAGTGACTAAACTCTAAAACAATAGCACTTGTGAACACATGAAAAAAATAATAGACATGAATCATTACATCTTAAAAAACTACCAGTTATTGAAAGATTGAAGCTTTTAATTTCCTTTCATTCTGTTCGAACACAAATTTGGCAGTTTCAATGCAAATTTTTTAACACAAATTTACACTTAATTATTTTATTAGAGAGATAATTTATTTACTCAATGTTTCACTTAACAATCGAGGTAGGATTTTATTACTTCAAAACTCATTACCAAAAGTGTAACACCCGTGTTTTGGGCCTAGGAGTTAGCCGGGTATTAGTTCGAGTCAAATAAAACTTAATTAAAACATTTCAACTTCAAATAATGGCCTAATTGAGTTTTGGAAAAAGGGAAGGGACTAGGGTTGTAATTTTACCCAAAAGTTTGAAAAGCAAGACCACTTTAATAAAAAAAGTTGTCTTCCTCCCTCTTTCCTCCCCCTTTCACGTTTGAAAGCTCCCCCACCATTTCTAAAACCTTTCAAGCTTTGTCACTATTCCATTGATCTTACTACTTGATTTTCAACACCAATTTAAGAGGTAATTACGTTTTCTTAATCTCATCTTCAATCTCTATCTATCCTTTGTCATAGATTTCAAAGTTATAGAGTTTTGAAAATTAGGGTTTATATTAAAGTTTGAATTTTTAAGGGGTTTTCTAATTGGTTTTGATAAATTGAGTTGGGGTTTTAGTTAACTATGTTATAATGAGTAACATATGTCAAATTGGTTGAATTTTGGTGAAAATTCGTAGCTTGTTCTTGAAGTAGATTTTAAAGTATTAAAACTTGAGTTTTTGGTGGGTTTTATGTTGAAATTGAAGGGTTGATGGTCTACCTATGTTAGGAGGGTGATTTGGGATGTTTTGGAAGTCATTTGGATGTTTGGAAATTGAATTTTCAGCAAGCCTTTAAGGGAGCACGAAAATTGGGATTTTAGGAGGTTATGTGATTTGAGAAATTGTGGAATTTGGGTTGTCTTAGCAAAGTATGATGATGGTTGAGTTTAGCATTGAATTGGGAAGTAATGTGTATGTTTTGTTTGACTAGAAGCAAGTGGAAGCGTGGAAGAGGCTTTGGGACCGAATCCGGGTGCATAGGAGGATTGTTCGATTTGCTAAGGAAGGGCGGTGAGTGGTTTCAACTTGTTTTAAGTTTGGTTCGAGTATGTGTAGTGGGAGTGTGTGTGTAGTGTGCTTGGTAGGCCACTCATAGTTAATTCAAGTTGTTGATTTAACCATTGATATCCATGAATGCATTTATGTTTGTTTGACTATGCTATTATGATTGTGGTTGATGGATGTGAGTTATCTTGATATGCATCTATGAGATTGAGCATGAATGTGGTTGATGATATATATATGATGTGGTTATGATAATTGGCACTAAAATAATTACCGGTTGTAAATGATCGATCATTAGGATAGTGTGCACACAAATTGAGTCAAAACGTACGTGGCCTTGATGGCATTAAGTCATCAAGGAGGAGTACGGTGATGTAACATTCCACCGGAAGCTTTTATTACATTTCTACGGGATGATGAGTGGAATCCCATCCGTAGGGCATGTGGCGATGAGTGGAATCCCGCATATGCAAGGTCCGGTGATGAGTGAAATCTCACCGAGGTAAAGTGTTGTCGAGGTTTAAATCCGCACAATCGGGGTAATTAAAGTGGCCAATTAACTTGTACATACATTGTGATATGTGATGATGATATATGTTGGTGATATATGGTATTGCTATATGATGTTGATATTGATATATGAGCTTGGTAGGATTAAGAAACCATATATGCCACTTGAAAGACTAGCTAGGTCTACTTGATTCTTATGCCTATGTTTGATGTATGTAAGACTAGGATTAACATGCTTGAACCCTGCATTGTTGATGTTTTTCGTTTTAGAGCACCCTCACTAAGCTTATAGCTTACGCTCTCTATGTTCAACAATGCAGATCATTAGCGTGGTGTTAGCTCGAGGCAAGGCAAGAAGGGCTTTCCAAGTTGTTGCTCAAGTATGGTTAATTTTGTAGTAGTTAAGCAATGTGGCAATAGGGTGTGTTTGTATGAGCCTTGTATGACTCTTTCAAATGATGTTGTTTTGGATTGATGTTTTGGGATTGTAAAGCATGTAATGCTATGTTGATTGATGGTGTGTGATGGCATGTCTTAGATGCTTAGGTTTCCTTGTGTATGAGTGCAAACCTCTTGTGTTGAATTGTGCCATTTGGGCTCTTGAGCTTCCATGTTTGACCTTAAATGCTGAATTTACTCTTTTGTTGGAATATCATGTTCGAATGCCTTGATTCATGTTAATTGCTACTTATGGCTCATGTATGTTTGCTTAAATGATTGTATGTGTGAGTCTTGTGAGTGTTAATTCATGCCTTTGGTCCTTTTTAAGCTTCTACATATGTCTATGCATGATCTTAGTGTTTTTCATAGTTAGGAAGTCCTTAGGTTGAGCAGTAAGTGATCCCCTGCACTAAGGTTTCGAAACCATGGGTAAGGTTTCGAAACCTTTGCAGAAAATTTGGTTCCAGGGGTCACTGCCAGCCAAAGTTTCGAAACCTTTGGGGTAGGTTTCGAAACTATGGTCAAAGGTTTCGAAACCTTCCCCAAAGTTTCGAAACCTTTGGTGAAAATTTGGTTCCAGGGGTCACTGCCAGCCAAAGTTTCAAAACCTTTAGGGTAGGTTTCGAAACTATGGTCAAAGGTTCCGAAACCTTCCCCAAGGTTTCGAAACCTTTGGTAAAAATTGGGTTCCAGGGGTTTCTGCCAGCCAAAGTTTCGAAACCTTTGCTTAAATTTGCACTGTTTTGACTTGTTGACCTTTTTAAAGAGAAAAACACTTAGGAATTAATATGCCTCTAGTCAAGATTAAAATTTGGGTGTTTAAATGTGGTTTGGGGTTCGAATGTGACAAGATTAAAATGAAAAGAAAATTTTTAGGGTTGCTAACCGAGGAGGAACCCTTTGGGTTTCGCTTCGGTTTTCCCCGTGTGGCCCACTCGGACCGGTCATCCGGCCAGACCGGGACGAGGGGGTTACATTTGTTGGTATCAGAGCCTGAGGTTACCGAGACCTCGGGCAGGTAAGTGAGGTAAGGTTAATGTGTTAAATGCTTGTGTTGTCCAATGCATGATTTGCTATGAATCCTTGATGCTTGATTGATCGTATGATGTTTTGAATGCATGAACTGTCGTGTCTGGTGTAGAGTGAGTGCCCATTGCTACTATTACTTAATTTAAAAAGATTTTTGGAAAGAGGAGTACTTGAGCACTATTGGACCCTTGCTTTGACTAACGTAATCCTTATTTTTTTCTTGTTGTAGTTTACCTTGCTAGTTGAACCATGAGACAACGTGGGAGGCCTAGGATGGTTCGACCGGAACCACGGGCAGAGGCTCCGAGAGTTGAGCCGATAGTTGGGGTTGGAGCTCAAGTGGGAGAGCATGTGATTGGAGTTGGAGCTCCTCCACCACCTCCACCACCACCACCTCCTCCACCGGGAGCGGGAGGTGAGGCCGGGGCCGAAGGAGAGGGACCACAAGGAGGTCGAGGTGGCCAAGGTGGCCAAGGACCAGCCGGGGTTGACTTAACTCCGTTGGTTCAGGCGATAGCCGGGGCATTCCAGGCTGCAGTAGCTGGAGGTCAGGCAGCTCATCATCAGGGTGAGGGCACCAGATTGCCATTAGACAGACTTCGGGGCCTTGGGGCCGAAGAGTTTAGAGGTGCTACTCCGGAGAGGTCAGAGATGTGGTTTGAGAAGACCGTCCGTATTCTTGCTCAGATGGGATGTACTGGTGAGCGCAAGTTGGGATGTGTTGAGTCTCTGCTTCAGGGTGATGCCTACACCTGGTGGGTCACCGTTACTTCGGGGATGGATGAGACCGAGATTACTTGGGAGTTCTTTGAGACAGCTTTCCGGAAGAAGTATTTGGGTCCGTGATACCTCGATGAGAGGAAGAGAGAGTTTATGGCATTGCTTCAGGGGAGTATGTCCGTGACTGATTATGAGATTCGGTTTGTCAGATTGAGTCAGTATGCACTTGAGCTTGTACCTACTGAGGTGGAGCGTTGTAACCGCTTCCGATATGGGCTGAGTGAGGAGATCAAGACTTATACTCTAGCTTCAGATTACACTGATTTTGATGTCTTGGTCTCGAGGGCCAAGGACTTGGAGCACAGTTTGAGTTTGATCAGGCGGTCAGGTGGATCTAGTTCGGGTAAGAGGTCCAACAACTTTGATAGAGGTGATGCCAAGAGGCATCGGGACAACCGGCATCAGTTTGATCATAGGCGTGGTGGCGGTAACCACGGTAGGGGCCATCAGGGTCAGAGAGCTGGTGGGAAGTTGCCCACATGTGCTACTTGCGGGAGGAACCACACCGGTGAGTGTTGGGGGAATTATCATTCTTGTTGGAGTTGTGGTGCTAGAGACCACATTAGGCGTGACTGTCCACATCAGGTGGGACAGGCACCAGCTCAGGCTCCTGCTAGAGCCAATGACTTTCAGAGAGGCCGCGGGCGCGGTAGAGGTAACTTCCAGCCGAGGAACGATGGTCAGAGAAATTTAGCTCATGTAGTTGCAGTCCAGCCGGAGGGCGGAGGACAGACTAGGGTTTACGCTCAGCGCGGGGAACAACATGACACCGATGTGATCGCAGGTAACTTCTCGATACAGTCTTTGGGTTTGCTTTCTTTGATTGACTCTGGGTCTACACATTCCTACATATTGAGTGAGCATGCACAGTCTTTGAATTTGCCTTGTGAGTTGTTAGAGGTAGGAGTTAGTGTTACTAGTTCCTTTGGGGACACGGTAGTAGTTAGGAAGATGTACCGAAGGTGTCCATTGATGGTTCAGGGGCATGTGTTTCCAGTGGATATGATGAAACTTCCTTTCTATGGTTTCGATGTGATTCTGGGTATGGACTGGCTCACGGAGCATAGAGCTAGGATAGATTTTGAAACTAAACGGATTTCTTTGAAGCTCACAGATGATTATGAGATTGTAGTGGTGGGTGAGAACGTGAAGTTCTTGTCCAATGTGGTTTCAGTGTTAGAGGC
Source organism: Hibiscus tridactylites (assembly GCA_958450335.1). Lineage (NCBI taxonomy): Eukaryota > Viridiplantae > Streptophyta > Magnoliopsida > Malvales > Malvaceae > Hibiscus > Hibiscus tridactylites. The sequence goes on along the minus strand of OY288287.1, from coordinate 55,559,775 downwards.
TAAGAGGTTAGTTGAGTTGGGGTGTGAAGCATACTTAGCGTATGTGATGAACCCTAACATGAGTGAGGTTAGACCTCAGGACATCTGGACAATATGTGATTTTCCTAGTGTGTTTCCAGAAGAATTGCCAGGGTTAACACCGGACAGAGAGGTAGAGTTCAGCTTTGAGACTTATTCTGATTCAGCTCCTGTTTCGATTGCTCCGTATCGTATGGCACCGAAAGAATTGAAAGAGTTGAAGACTCAGTTGCAAGAATTGACAGATAGAGGTTTTATTAGGCCTAGTTCTTCACCTTGGGGTGCACCAGTATTGTTTGTGAAGAAGAAAGATGGAAGTATGAGAATGTGCATAGATTATAGACAGTTAAATCAGTTGACAGTGAAGAACAAATATCCGTTGCCTAGAATTGATGACTTGTTTGATCAGTTGAGAGGAGCATCGGTCTTTTCGAAGATTGATTTGAGATCAGGTTACTACCAGCTAAAGGTTAGAGAGGTTGATGTACCGAAGACGGCCTTTAGGACTAGGTACGGTCATTATGAGTTCTTAGTCATGCCTTTTGGGTTGACTAATGCACCGGCAACTTTCATGGACATGATGAATAGGATTTTTCATCAGTATCTAGATCAGTTTGTGGTTGTATTTATTGATGACATCTTGGTGTACTCGCGAACTGAAGAAGACCATGACCGACACTTGAGACTTGTTTTGAAGACTTTGCTAGATCATCAGTTGTATGCAAAGCTCAGCAAGTGTGAATTCTGGATCCGGGAAGTAGTCTTCTTAGGACATGTAGGGGATTAGAGTTGATCCGAAGAAGATTGAAGCCATTGTTGAGTGGAAGCAACCGAAGTCTGTGACAGAGGTACGTAGCTTCCTAGGCTTAGCCGGATACTATAGGAGGTTTGTAGAGGGTTTCTCTAAGTTAGCCGCTCCATTGACACAGTTACTTCAGAAGAGTGTTCAGTTTGAGTGGACAGATGCAAGACAGAGAGCCTTTGAGAAATTGAAAGAAACTTTGACCCAAGCACCGATCTTGATACAGCCTGAGTCCGGGAAGGACTATGTAGTCTACAGTGATGCTTCCTATGTAGGGTTAGGGTGTGTTCTGATGCAAGATAAGAGAGTGGTGGCTTATGCCTCAAGACAGTTGAAGACTCATGAGCGCAACTATCCGACCCATGATATAGAGTTAGCTGTAGTTGTGTTTGCTCTGAAGATTTGGAGGCACTATTTGTATGGTGAGAAATGCACAGTATACACCGACCACAAGAGTTTGAAGTACATTATGACTCAGCGGGATTTGAATCTCAGACAGCGTAGGTGGTTAGAGTTGCTAAAAGACTACGATCTTACTATTGAGTACCATCCGGGTAAGGCCAATGTAGTGGCTGATGCATTGAGTAGGAAGATGGCCGTGGACTTGAGAGCTATGTTTGCTAGATTGAGTTTGTCCGGAGATGGTGGCTTGACAGCCGAGCTTCAGGTTCGGCCTACTCTAGGTCAGTTGATTCGTGAGAAACAGCTCTTAGATAGATCTTTGGCACCTCACGTGCAAGATATAGCCGAGGGTAGATCTTCAGATTACAGTTTCAGCACTGATAGAGTTTTGTGTTTCAAGGATAGAATAGTTGTGCCAGAAGACAGTGACTTGAGACGTACGATCTTGACTGAAGCCCACAGTAGTCCGTTTGCTATGCATCCTGGAAGTACGAAGATGTACCGTGATTTGAAGAATGAGTACTTTTGGGTTGGCTTGAAGAGAGATGTAGCCGACTTTGTGAGTAAGTGCTTAGTGTGTCAGAGAGTGAAGGCGGAACATCAGGTTCCCTCAGGTTTGTTACAGCCGTTGAGAATTCCGGAATGGAAGTGGGAGAACATCACTATGGATTTTGTTTCGGGCTTGCCTTTGACTCCTACGAAGAAGAACTAAGTTTGGGTGATAGTAGATCGTTTTACGAAGTGTGCTCACTTCTTGGCAGTCAACACTACTTACACCTTAGATAGATTGGCCGATTTGTACATTGGTGAGATTGTGAGGCTACATGGTGTGCCGAAGTCCATTGTGTCAGATAGAGATCCGCGGTTTACTTCTAGATTTTGGGAGTGTTTGCATACAGCTTTGGGTACCCGTTTGAACTTCAGCACTTCTTATCATCCTCAGTCAGATGGTCAGTCAGAGAGGGTTATTCAGATCTTAGAGGATATGTTGCGTTGTTGTATCATAGACTTTCAGGGTACTTGGGAGAAGCATTTGCCTCTAGTAGAGTTTGCGTACAATAACAGTTTTCAGTCGAGCATTCAGATGGCTCCATATGAGGCCTTGTATGGCCGGAAGTGTAGGACTCCTGTGTGTTGGGCCGAGGTAGGACAGAAACTGTTACATATGCCGGATTTGCTCAAGGGGACAATCGACAAGGTAAAATTGATTTGTGACCGTTTGAAGGCTGCTTCGGATAGGCAGAAGTCCTATGCTGATTTGAAGAGAAAGGAAGTTGAGTTCTCAGTGGGTGAGAAGGTATTCTTGAAGGTGTCTCCGTGGAAAAAGGTGATGAGATTTGGCCGAAAAGGGAAATTGAGTCCGAGGTACATAGGACCGTATGAGATTGTGAAGAGGGTTGGTCCGGTTGCTTATCAGTTGCGTTTGCCATCCGAGCTTGAGAAGATACATGATGTGTTCCATGTGTCGATGCTTCGCAAGTATAGGTCCGATCCATCACATGTTATGCCCGTAGAAGAAATTGAATTGAATCCGGATTTGACTTATGAAGAAGAGCCAGTGGAGATCTTAGCTTTTGACAGTAAAGTGTTGAGGGGTAGATCGATTGAGTTAGTAAAGGTGCGGTGGCGACGTAGAGGTGTGGACGAGGCCACTTGGGAAAGGAAGAAGGATATTGAAAGGCAGTTTTTGTATCTCTTTCAGTCAGGTAATTTCGGGGACGAAATTCCTTAAGTGGGAGAGAGTTGTAACACCCGTGTTTTGGGCCTAGGAGTTAGCCGGGTATTAGTTCGAGTCAAATAAAACTTAATTAAAACATTTCAACTTCAAATAATGGCCTAATTGAGTTTTGGAAAAAGGGAAAGGACTAGGGTTGTAATTTTACCCAAAAGTTTGAAAAGCAAGACCACTTTAATAAAAAAAGTTGTCTTCCTCCCTCTTTCCTCCCCCTTTCACGTTTGAAAGCTCCCCCACCATTTCTAAAACCTTTCAAGCTTTGTCACTATTCCATTGATCTTACTACTTGATTTTCAACACCAATTTAAGAGGTAATTACGTTTTCTTAATCTCCTCTTCAATCTCTATCTATCCTTTGTCATAGATTTCAAAGTTATAAAGTTTTGAAAATTAGGGTTTATATTAAAGTTTGAATTTTTAAGGGGTTTTCTAATTGGTTTTGATAAATTGAGTTGGGGTTTTAGTTAACTATGTTATAATGAGTAACATATGTCAAATTGGTTGAATTTTGGTGAAAATTCGTAGCTTGTTCTTGAAGTAGATTTTAAAGTATTAAAACTTGAGTTTTTGGTGGGTTTTATGTTGAAATTGAAGGGCTGATGGTCTACCTATGTTAGGAGGGTGATTTGGGATGTTTTGAAAGTCATTTGGATGTTTGGAAATTGAATTTTCAGCAAGCCTTTAAGGGAGCACGAAAATTGGGATTTTAGGAGGTTATGTGATTTGAAAAATTGTGGAATTTGGGTTGTCTTAGCAAAGTATGATGATGGTTGAGTTTAGCATTGAATTGGGAAGTAATGTGAATGTTTTGTTTGGCTAGAAACAAGTGGAAGCGCGGAAGTGGCTTTGGGACCGAATCCGGGTGTATAGGAGGATTGTTCGATTTGCTAAGGAAGGGCGGTGAGTGGTTTCAACTTGTTTTAAGTTTGGTTCGAGTATGTGTAGTGGGAGTGTGTGTGTAGTGTGCTTGGTAGGCCACTCATAGTTAATTCAAGTTGTTGATTTAACCATTGATATCCATGAATGCATTTATGTTTGTTTGACTATGCTATTATGATTGTGGTTGATGGATGTGAGTTATCTTGATATGCATCTATGAGATTGAGCATGAATGTGGTTGATGATATATATATGATGTGGTTATGATAATTGGCACTAAAATAATTACCGATTGTAAATGATCGATCATTAGGATAGTGTGCACACAAATTGAGTCAAAACGTACGTGGCCTTGATGGCGCTAAGTCATCAAGGAGGAGTACGGTGATGTAACATTCCACCGGAAGCTTTTATTACATTTCTACGGGATGATGAGTGGAATACCATCCGTAGGGCATGTGGTGATGAGTGGAATCCCGCACATGCAAGGTCCGGTGATGAGTGAAATCCCACCGAGGTAAAGTGTTGTCGAGGTTTAAATCCGCACAATCGGGGTAATTAAAGTGGCCAATTAACTTGTACATACATTGTGATATGTGATGATGATATATGTTGGTGATATATGGTATTGCTATATGATGTTGATATTGATATATGAGCTTGGTAGGATTGAGAAACCATATATGCCACTTGAAAGACTAGCTAGGTCTACTTGATTCTTATCCCTATGTTTGATGTATGTAAGACTAGGATTAACATGCTTGAACCCTGCATTGTTGATGTTTTTCGTTTTAGAGCACCCTCACTAAGCTTATAGCTTACGCTCTCTATGTTCAACAATGTAGATCATTAGCGTGGTGTTAGCTCGAGGCAAGGCAAGAAGGGCTTTCCAAGTTGTTGCTCAAGTATGGTTAATTTTGTAGTAGTTAAGCAATGTGGCAATAGGGTGTGTTTGTATGAGCCTTGTATGACTCTTTCAAATGATGTTGTTTTGGACTGATGTTTTGGGATTGTAAAGCATGTAATGCTATGTTGATTGATGGTGTGTGATGGCATGTCTTAGATGCTTAGGTTGCCTTGTGTATGAGTGCAAACCTCTTGTGTTGAATTGTGCCATTTGGGCTCTTGAGCTTCCATGTTTGACCTTAAATGCTGAATTTACTCTTTTGTTGGAATATCATGTTCGAATGCCTTGATTCATTTTAATTGCTACTTATGGCTCATGTATGTTTGCTTAAATGATTGTATGTGTGAGTCTTGTGAGTGTTAATTCATGCCTTTGGTCCTTTTTAAGCTTCTACATATGTCTATGCATGATCTTAGTGTTTTTCATAGTTAGGAAGTCCTTAGGTTGAGCAGTAAGTGATCCCCTGCACTAAGGTTTCGAAACCATGGGTAAGGTTTCGAAACCTTTGCAGAAAATTTGGTTCCAGGGGTCACTGCCAGCCAAAGTTTCGAAACCTTTGGGGTAGGTTTCGAAACTATGGTCAAAGGTTTCGAAACCTTCCCCAAAGTTTCGAAACCTTTTGGTGAAAATTTGGTTCCAGGGGTCACTGCCAGCCAAAGTTTCGAAACCTTTGGGGTAGGTTTCGAAACTATGGTCAAAGGTTCCGAAACCTTCCCCAAGGTTTCGAAACCTTTGGTAAAAATTGGGTTCCAGGGGTTTCTGCCAGCCAAAGTTTCGAAACCTTTGGTGATGGTTTCGAAACCTTTGCTTAAATTTGCACTGTTTTGACTTGTTGACCTTTTTAAAGAGAAAAACACTTAGGAATTAATATGCCTCTAGTCAAGATTAAAATTTGGGTGTTTAAATGTGGTTTGGGGTTCGAATGTGACAAGATTAAAATGAAAAGAAAATTTTTAGGGTTGCTAACCGAGGAGGAACCCTTTGGGTTTCGCTTCGGTTTTCCCCGTGTGGCCCACTCGGACCGGTCATCCGGCCATACCGGGACGAGGGGGTTACGAAAAGAGGCAAAAATCATTATTCAAACCAAATAACCTTAAAAAAAATTAAACAGAGCAACTATGGTAGTACCTTTCTTTAATCAAAAGAAATTATAATTTAACAAAAATATATTTTAAAAATAAACCCAACAATTTGGTGCTATAAATATAATGAATACATAAAAAACAACCAAAAGTTAAAACCTCACACAAAAGAAACAAATCCCAACAAGAATTTTACCTTCAAGGTTATGTTTGAACTTGGAATTAAATTGAGCTGGACCAAAGGAAGAAGATAGAGAATCTGCTGTTGACACCTCAAAAGTATTGTTTTTCATGCCTATTTCATATGGTTTTCTTATCTTTTAAGTACATTTAGTTGCATTTAAATCATAAAAACATGCATTTGCATAAAGAGTTAGAAATTGATGTTATGTTAGTGTGAATGGATGTTTTGGTGATATTTTTGCAGATTTAGTATAACATTTGGCATATCAGTTGACAGAGCGAAGCATAGCAGCGCAGAAGGAAAAGAATGCTAGAGAGAATGCCGAGATGTCGTTGGCACAACATTGCCAAGCATCGGTTGGCATAGCAGAGGAACTTGATGCCATGCCAAGGTGCTGATGAACCCGAAAAAATAGGACCAAATCAGGCTGCGAGAAAATAAAGATTGGATCAATCTCCGAAAAAATAGCGGATAAATAGTACCAAGCACAATTGGCAGAACCATGCCAAGCCAGGATGCCAGAGCAGCGTTGGCACAGTGACGTCAGTCCTAGCCTTATCAACTTATCACCTGATCAGCATTGCACTCCAAATAAAGGATAAGGTGATCTCAAGCCTCATCCCTTGCGCCTTCAAATTTCAAATGCAAAGGCTTATCCTAGGGCTTCTAGACAAGCCTATTTAAAGAGGAGATCGATCATCACTAGAACAACGAATTGAAGAAGGAGAAAAAGACGATGAAAAAGATGAAGGCTTGAACTTGTGAAGTGGTCTACAGCAATGGAGAAGGAGGAATCACAGACAACAAGATCAAAGGCTTAAGGATTCTATGAGACATAGAGAGTCCATTGAAGGGCTTCATCGAGAGACCTCCTTCCTTGCTTTAATTCTTGTTGATCTTTTGTATTTCTTTCTCGTGTTTAAGAATGATTTCAAACCTATCTTTGTTGTGTTTTATGTTTAGTTGTTAATAATTCAACGTCCTGACATTATTTTTCTATCTGGCATGCTTTACTGTTTTCTAACTATCTTGTCAAGCGAGAGTTGGCATTACTGTTTTTTAAATACTTCACCAAGCGAGAGCTGGCATTGTTGGCCTATTGCTCCTCAATATCTTAACAGACTTGGGTGGCAACAATCAGTTGCTGGATACTAAGGTGAGATGCTTCAAGAGAAGTTGTTCAAGTAGATGATCTTACCACGGGAGAGAAATCTACCCCTTAGGAGTATATATTGGGACTTAGTCGGATTAATTTATGAAAAACTTTATTATAGAGATATAAGGGTTTTTACATGGTTAATTTCGGGCATTTCCATCGAGAGAGGTAATGCCGGCTTTAAATCTGCTCGATAATCAATGCCAAGATAGGACATTATCACTAGCCAGCATTACTAGCATAAAATTCAGACATTCTTTGCCAAATCTTTTTTATTATTCTCGCACCCATTGTTTGCCAGATTGCTATCATTTTCATTACCGTAATCTTCACTTTACTTCTGTTCTTCTTATAATATGTAATTCTTTTATTTCACTCAACCCCTCAATCAATTGTCATCACTTTTGTTTTCTAGTTCACAAGTATAAATCGTGGCAATTAATTGCCCTAGGCAATCCCTGTGAAGACGATACTCAACTTACTTCTATATTACTTACTGATCGTATATACTTGCACGTAAAAGACATATTCTTGGCATTGTTTTTACTTGTATATTTACATGAAATACTTAATCTTTTGCCATGCAATATTACGTCAACATCTGTGTATTCACGTTTCATACTCAAAACTTATTAAACAAAAATAAAAGAACAATCTTACCTAGAATTTGAAAATATATAAAAATAAGAAGAAAGAATTTGTAAACATAACCTTACCTAGAATTTTAAGAACAAACGTCAATAGGATTCAAGCACCACAATTGTTGATAAGCAATTGTGACTGTGTTTGTAAGAAATATGAGAAATTTGTTAGGCTTGTTGCACGCTCGAATCAATCTCCAAAAATCGTCAAGTGGGTTGTATTTGGTCCTTGGATGAATTGGCCAAAAACTGGAAGAAAGGTAGACAAATTGCACAAAGATTTTAGAGTAGTTCGACTACCCAACCGAGTCTACATCCACTACCTTAGCATACCACTAAGGATTTCTCAATTCACTATGAATTCTTCCCCTTTTCTAGGCTAAAGAGGTAACCCTCACAACCCTATCTTTTAATGGCTAAGATAGAACCACTCAAGTTTTTCACTAAGGCTAAACTAGAACATCTCTTTTTACAAGGGATTTGTTTGGTAAACTAAATACCTCACAAGGTGGGTGTTTACACAATTTAAGCTCACAACAAAGAGTGAAAGATTTACAATTTAAGCATTCTCTTAAACTATGTACAAGAGAAATGAAGAAATGTGATTTAGACTCAAACTCTCTTGATCATCTTGCTTGGATATGTTCTCTAACCATCTTCAAGTGTCATAGGCTTGCTTTAATAGCGTGGAATGATATTCTAGCCGTTTATGAATGTTGGGGATGTTTTGGAGTCGTTGGGAAGTCATAAAGTCAAGCTTTAAATTCCCACCTGTACATAGGTTTCGAAACCTTTGCTAAGGTTTCAATTCTAGCCCATTCTACCCGAAAGGTTTAGAAATCTTATAGGGAAAGTTTCGAACTTTCACTTAAAAAACCCAATTTTGGCTCATTGTGACTTTTAAATGTATATTCGATATAGGTGCAAAGTCAAGATATTTTAAACATATTTTTTAAGTTTTGAGGACTTTTGAATTATTTTTTAAATCTTTAAACAAGTCCAGAACATTTTCACATAATTTTTATATCAAAATATTATCTCAACAATCTCCCCCTTTTGATATGACAAAGCTTCTTTAAAAAATTGTTTTTAACAAATGCCCCCTTATTTTTTCACTTACTTCTCGCCATTTTTGTTATATAAAAATAACTCCCCCTTGCTAAAGCATTCCATTAAAATTTTAGCACAAATTTTGACACTTAAGAGATTGAATTTCACCATTGAATAAAATCAATTTAAAACACATGAAATTCAATTTATCCAAGACTTTAAAATTTCATACAAACATATGAATGAAACAATATGATTCATATGCATAAAGCATCATAAAATGGCATGCACTTATAGATATAAATAAGCAATGATGCATGAACATTTATCATCAAAATAGGTAACCAAATGATTTATAATCCAATGCATTAAGATTAGAGGTTACCCATCTTCTTCACTTGTGTGACTAGAGCATTTTTCATCTCTTTGCTTTTCTTACTATTGCTCCAACACACTTACAAGAGACATTCACTTGATTTTTGGTATCTAAATTGCTTTGGATCCTTTGACATTAGTTTCAATGTCCCTAGTTCCCTTAGGAACCCATACTTATCTAACCCTATAAGATTTTATTTTCTTTGTAGGACAAGTATGCAAAGAATGACCATGATAATGACGATGTGAGCATTTTGTCATTATGGGATGAGATGAATTATTAGAAATGATTTCATTTGCTTTTGTTAAGCTTCCAAGCTTAACATTCAAATCAAAATTTTCTTTTTCCAAAACTTCATTTCCCAATTTTAAGAACTCTAAATCATTTTTCAAAATCACATTTTGTTTTTTTCTAAATCCAATTTAGTTTTCAAAAGAGAATCATTTTCAAATTCAAGTTTTGAAATCATTTTCTTAAATTTGGAATTCATGGTCTCAAATTCCAAAAACAATTCATCAAAAGCATCTTGTAACTCATCAAATGAATAAGAATTTGAATCACTAGAGTTAGAAGGTACATCGGGCTCATTGAGAGCCTTAACACCATCCACCTTAGGGATTGAGAGGAGGTTTGCACAAGATAAAACATCATATTTCTTGTCTCTCTTCTTGTTGCCATAGAGTTTCTCAAGCTTCTCCCATATTTCTTTGGCACTTTTGCATGTGGAGACTTTCTTGGAAACGTCTTCATTGAGGCCACAAAGAAGAGTGTGCATGGCCTTGGCGTTTAGCTTTGCCTTCGTGTCGTTTACACTCTTCTTCTTCTTCTTCTTCTTCTTAAAGGTTACCAAGTAACCATCTTCAATGATATCCCAAACCTCAAAATCGAGAGATTTGATGAAATACTTCATGACGTTGCACCATTCGAAGTATGCTTCTCATTCGAAGAGTGGAGGACACAAGATAGAGCGGCCTTCTTCAAATCTTGTCATTTTCTTAAACGGTGAACTTCGAGCAAAATGATCTTTACTCCCGAGTGTTAGTCCTTTGATGGAGACGAGGCTTTGATACCAATTGTTAGGCTTGTTGCACACTCGAATCGATCTCCAAAAACCGTCAAGTGGGTTGTATTTGGTCCTTGGATGAATTGGCTAAAAACTGAAAGAAAGGTAGACAAATTGCACAAAGATTTTAGAGTGGTTCGACTACCCAACCGAGTCTACATCCACTACCTTAGCACACCACTAAGGATTTCCCAATTCACTATGAATTCTTCCCCTTTTCTAGGCTAAGGAGGTAACCTTCACAACCCTATCTTTTAATGGCTAAGATAGAACCACTCAAGTTTTTCACTAAGGCTAAACTAGAACCTCTCCATTTATAAGGAATTTGTTTGGTAAACTAAATACCTCACAAGGTGGGTGTTTACAAAATTTAAGCTCACAAGAAAGAGTGAAAGATTTACAATTTAAGCACTCTTTTAAACTATGTATAAGAGAAATGAAGAAATGTGATTTAGACTTAAATTCTCTTGATCATCTTGCTTGGATGTTCTCTAACCATCTTCAAGTGTCCCAAGATTGCTTTAATAGTGTGGAATGATATTCTAGCCGTTTATGAATGTTGGAGATGTTTTGGAGCCGTTGGGAAGTCATAAAAGCAAGCTTTAAATTCCCACCTGCACAGAGGTTTCGAAACCTTTGCTAGAAGTTTCGAAACCTTAAGGATGATTTGAAAAAATATAGCCGTTATAGAGCCATGGTTTCGAAACCTTTATAAAGGTTTTAGAACATTTGCTAAGGTTTCAATTTCAGGCCATTCTGCCCGAAAGTTTTCAGAACCTTATAGGGAAGGTTTCGAAACTTTCACTTAAAAAACTCAATTTTGGCTAATTGTTGACTTTTAAATGTATATTCGATATAAGTGCAAAGTCAATATATTTTAAACATATTTTTTAAGTTTTGAGGACTTTTGAAATCTTTAAACAAGTCCAAAACATTTTTTACATAATTGTTATATCAAAATATTTTCTCAACAAAATTGAAAAGTGAACAATATTTTTTAAGTTTTGAGGACTTTTAAAATCTTTATGAATTTCTGTGTTAGCATTGCCATGAAATTCTTTGCTATGATAAGATGTGTTTTATTATGCTTTGATTAAATACCTTAAATTGCCATGATATATATATGTTCCATAGTTTTCAACGGTCGAAAGTGTAGTTGGAAGATCTTTGACCCTTTTGCATACTTTGGTTGATAATTATGATGTTAAACATGTTAGATTAAAGTTTAGGTAGATCTAGGGAAAATTTAGGAAGGTTCGAAGGAGTTTCAAAGTCCTCTTTTACCATTTGGTACATACAGGATCAATATAGTTATAGCATTATCGATATTGTTAAGTTAGTAAATTTTCAGAGCGCATATTTATTGATATTGAGATTCAATATCATTTCTAATTATTTAGATGATCCACTATTCATACTGACTATGAATTATCGGTACTAAACCCCTAGGCTACATAAATTTACTTGTCTTGATTTTACTTGTAAATGAGTTTACTTAAAAACCCTATATACTTTTGACGTTTTGTAATTTAGTCATCATATTGTATAATATGTTTGTTATGCTGTGCATGATTTCATTGTTTATTTTATTTCTATTGTGTCATATTCTACTCTGACTTTTAGATGTAATACATCTGATCTGTTTTATGACTGGAACGAGTTAGAGGTGTTACACATATATCAACTTCGTTAATAAAATTGCACACCTTAACTAATTACATTTAGTTCGTTTGACATTATTGTGTATCTTGACAACCATAAGTTCAAATGTACTAAAACATGCAATAACTTTAGATTTAAAATTTTTATATAATTTATGTATTATATGAAAAATGGCACTTCTTAGAAAACTATGTACTAAAACTATGAACCCGAAACCTAAAGAGAAGGGAGTGGAGCAGGTGAGTGTGCACTGACCACCAGGCCGTCCTCGCATGCTCATATATTCTAGAAACTTAGATCAATATATATTACAAAAAAATAGTACTTTAGAGCATGGAAATGATTTAATTAATATAATATTACTATTTAAAACCCAATTAAATTTAAAGGTTTGAGATTTGAGTAATTTAAATTTTAAAGTATAATGTAAAAACGTCGAGTTTAAAGCAAGAGATGAGAAATCATGTTCAAGATTTTAGATCACGTAAACAAAATGTAAAGCTTATAACAGTACCCAATTACACAAATTTGCCGACGGCTTCCCCGTTGAGCCCCGCCCCCACCAGCGTCACACAGCCGGCCCTGTTGCTTGATTTTGATTAATCATCTTTGGTCTTTACCCCGCAATAAATAAATAAGGCCTTCACGTACCAACACCATTTGATTAATTATCCTGTGTTGGGGTTTGAGGGCCTAGAGGTGGATCACAAAGTCCCATAATTAATAGCTTTTGAAGGTGGTAGAAGCTCATCTTTTTGCATGAGATGAGAGGTCTGTTTTCTGCCAACTCTTTCAACATGCTTGAGGACTGCAGTCGCTGTCCCATTGTTGGACTCTTTTGCCTTGCTAAAATTGTTAAGCTACATCTTCACATGTCCCTTGCTATGTAAATGTTCAGGTTTCTTTCCATGTGGGGAACTCATAACACTGGTTTTACAGATATATTAATGAATGGGATTTTAAGTTAAATTATCGGACTCTTTGCCCTTGATTTTAAGCAGGAAGACAAAATTTGTAGGGTCCCATCCCAAAAATGACATGCTGGGGACCTGGGGTTAGCAAGGATCCTTGGACGGTTGGGGACGTGGTTAGGGCTATTCTTTGAGTCCATTTTTCATTGGCATACATGAAGCCCTGAATGAATCCTATTGGGGAGGAAGGATTGAAGAAATGCAGAGCAGACAAATGAGTGATGTGATGCGCAGGCAGGGGGAGTCCCTTTACTAGATGGACTCAGAGGAATATTTTAAATTTTTTATGTATTTTCTATTGAAAATCTATTTTCGTCCTTCCTAAGTTCGCCCTCATAAAATTTTATTGATTCGGCTCCCTAACTTAAAATTATGCGTCCATCACTGAACTCTACGGAAAATTTTAAATACAAACGGTTTATTTGCCAACTAAATACCGGCCATTTAATTTGGGCCATTGGATGAAGCCACTTTTATAGTGGCCGCTGGATTAAAAAAAAGGTTACCCGGTAAATCGGTAACCATTATGTAGTGGCTTATAAGCCAACAGCACCGCTGCTCTCAATATCCTTCACGTCGCCATGGTGCCTCTCTCTATCTCTTTCTCTTTCTCTTTCTCACAATCTAATTGCTTAATCCATAATCTTATTACCATTTTGTTGTTATTGTTGTTGTTGTTGTTGGCTAATTATGGAAGACGTCGGAGAAGAAATTATCTAATCTCATAAGGAAAATCAAACTTCAGAAGCTGGTCCTCAACATCTCCGTCGGTGAAAGCGGTGATCGTCTCACACGTGCCTCCAAGGTACGCTAAACACATCCACTTTCATATCCCCAAATCATTTTACTTCAATTTTAATTTACCCTGTTTTTGCTTTCGTTTAGGTCTTGCAACAACTTAGTGGACAAACCCCAATTTTCTCCAAGGGTATAAATTCTCAAACCAATTTTGTAACACCCTAATTTAGCCCCAAATTGTAAACCCTAATCGTGAAAATTCCTAATTGGAAACCCTAGAATTTTTGGGAAATCTCGGATTTTAACCTAATTTGAATTCGGGACCTAATTGAATAAAGTTAAAGTATGGTGGTCAAGTCGTTAGGCGGGCTAAAGTTGGGACCTTTCTTTTGTAATTTTCGCATTTGTTTAGGGTAAACACCCTTTTGTCTCTGTTTTGCTTTTGAGCGCCGCACTCGACATCTCTCTTTTTTCTCTCAAATCGAATCGAGCCTCTCCTTTCCGATTTTCGTTGAAGCTCCGGCCAAGGGGCCATCATCGTTCGTTTGGCGTTTCAAGGTTACCAGTGTGCTCATCGTGACCGCGCAATCAAAGCTCGTCCACCCAACTCTCGTCGCACCGTCGTTATTTGCTGGAAACGGTTCAAAATCGTTCGTTAAATCGTGCTCTGTCGCTGCCGTCCTCCTCGTGCGCCGCCTCTGTCCCGGGTTTGGGTGACGTGGACTCTGACCCCGAGACTTTACCTCCTTCTCCGCCAGGCAGACCTCCGGTGGCACAGTCTTCGAGGTCTACTAGTAAGATTTCTGTTAGCATAGCTTATTCGAATGTGTCATAGTAGGAATCTTATATAGTGTTCTTTGTTTTAGGAGCTGATTCTGTTCGACCTTCTGCTAGGGCTGAGCGTGGGAGATGTCACTACCGACGTTGACAGTTTAGCAGCCTAAGGTGTGTTCTCTGTCTGTGCTACATGTCTTTGTTGTCTGATTGCATGATCTGTATGATATATATTTATGTGCTATCCTGCTATGTTAATTGATAAATATCTTATGACTCGATTATTGTGATCATGCCATGTAACACATATCAGAATCAGACTATTTTGTACATGCATCTTAGTTGTTTAACAAAATTGCATTCGGACTCTAAAATCGGATAACATGCCATATCATTGGGTTGGGATATTGTATGGGGGAAGCTCAGCGACTTCATCCTTTGGGTTGAACTTCGCTTCGAATTAATATTTCCATCTTTCGGGATGAGTTCCGCTTCAGACATGGTGTTGCGGTGTAGAGTGGTTCAGGGGAACCTCACACTTTGAACGTTGATGTAGATGGGTGCATGTCATGTTATGCTATCAATATGTCTTGCTTGTAATACTTCAGAATAACTGTTTAATCTTGATTTGTTGATGGACTGTTGGTTATACTTTTGTTATGCACTTTAGAGACACACTGAGCTTTATAGCTGACTCCCCCTCAGTATCTGTTTCAGATTTCCAGACTTAGGATTCAGTACTTGGAGGACCTCATTCGAACGAATTTGATATTATTATTCAGTATGGATTATTTCAAGATTCTTTTTATTATTTATGTATTTCAAACTTGGTTGTAAATTTGGACTTTGGACTTTTATTTTGGGATTGATGAACTACTTTCCGCATGCATTGTTTAATGACGAAACTTCAAAGGACTTTTACAATTGAATAATAAATTTTGACACGTTTTTCTTTTAAGTGATCTTTCTTGAGGGCAAGTTTCCTAAAACGACAAATTCAATTTGAGCAAACCTCTTAGGTCAAAATAGGGGGTTACAAATTCTGTGTTTTAGTTTTTGGTTTTTGTACAAAAATATACAGTAAATTCTTGTACTTCAGTCAAGTTTGATATTTATTCTATGTTCTTACAAAATGTAAAATAAAAAACCCACACATCATATGTTGAGTAGGAAAAATTTTAGAACATGCAAAGTTGAAACAGACAGGGGAGCTAAATTATGAATTGGATTGATATTTTTAATTAAAAAGTTTTAATTTTTAACTTTTTATGTAACGCCCCGAGTTTAGGGTTCGGATGCTACACGGGTAAATCGGGTTGAGTCATGGGCTCGTTTTAAATTAGATTGGGTTTTGGTTTTTAATTAAAAGGGTTTGGATTCATTAATGACATTTTGGTAATTTTAAAATAAAGGGGACTAAAATGTGAAAAAGGGTTTTGAAATTGGCTATTCATCTTCTTCTTCCTCTAGTTCTTTTTTTTCACGATTGAAAAACCCCCTTAACCCCTATCCCTATTTCATTCATTCCTCCATCGAATTCATGTGATTTCAATGAGGTAAGATCATTTTTGACTTGTCCTCTTTATTCCTAACACATCTATGGTTTTAGATTTTAGAAAAACTCCATTGTAGAGAAAGTTGAGTTTTCAAAGTTTGAAGAAAAGTAGGAAAATTTAATGGCTTCTTGGGTTGTTTTTTATTGACAGAGTTGAGTTTTGAACTAACCTTTCCCTAAGGAACGTTATATCTCAATTTGGTTGGTTTTTATAAAGAATCCCGAAATGGGTTTTTGGGGTATTTTAAAAGTGTCAAAACTTGTGTTTTTGGAGTGGTTTTGTGAAAAATTGTTGGGCTGATGTTATAGTGACATTGGATAGGTGTTTTTAGATGTTGTTTGATGGTTTTTAAGTGGTGATGGTGTTGGTTTGAATGGATTCCCGAAGCTACTACTGTATGTGATTTTTTAGGAGTGGAAATGGGAGTTTTTAAGGTGTTTATGTGGGGAAATGAAGGGCTGATGGTTGTACAGCCTTTGGGTGATGTTTTGGACTTGTTTTGGAGTGTTTTAAGTGTTTAAATCGAGGGGTAATGGCTGGGTTTTGCTGGAGTACGAAAATGGGATTATTTGGGAGGATTTCGGCTTTGAATTGTTGAGAAAACATTGGAGAATTGTGAGTTGTTGTGTAACATTAAATTTGTGGTTGATTACGAGGTTAATACATTGTTTTTGAATTGTTAGAAATAGAAGATTTGGCCTAGGGTTGTTCGGACGCGGTCCCGGGAAGTTCAGAAGCTTGAAACGACTTTGTGGTTTGCATTGGTGTGTGAATGGTGAGTTGAAATGTTTTTAAGCAACGTTTTGGTTTAAATATGGTTTTGAAAGAGTTTGGATTGAGCTTGAAAGGTCAATCTAAACTCAAGATTAAGTTGATGTGTATCGCCTTTTTAAATTCCCCTTTTTACCGTTTGTTTTTCATTACTTGTGGTGGTCATTGTTATGCATGAAATTCTAATACTTTGGAAGGAGGCATGTTGTTTGTTATTATGTTGTTGATCATGCATGATGAAATCAATGGTGTGGTTGATATTCCTTGTAAAATATATGTAAGTTGGTGCAGGTTGTGCACAGAAATGGTAAGTAAGACCAATTGCGGTTGGTAAGATCGTAAGTAGTAACTTTGTGCATAATTGTGGATTTTGTTACAAGTTGTTTTGGTCGTGCATGATATAGTGTATCCATGGATGTTAAATGTTGTATATATGTTTGTTTGTGGCTAGGTGAGTCGTAAATTGAATCTAGAGTTGAGTCTTAGTGTTTTTTGCTGCAAATGTGAGTCTTGCAGTGCAGGGCGTATCGGCACGCCCAAGGGCCGTATCGATACGGTCCTACACTATGGGACTCAGATTTGGCTTAGCGTACCGGTACACGGGGGTGTATCGATACGCCAAAACCTCTCTGGAAATCTGAGATATTGACGAGATTTTGGCGTATCGGTACGAGTCTTGGGTGTATCGGTACGGTCTTTATCATTGACCGTGAGAAGTTGACCAGCGAGGGCGTATCGGTACGGTCAACCAGTGTACCGATACGGTCTCCCTGTGTTGACTATGGGCCGTTGACCTAGTCAAGACGTATCGATACGCCCTTCTAGTGTATCGATACGGCCTGTTGAAAAGAGTAAAATGGGTTGTTTTAATTGCTTGTTTCGTATGCTTCGTATCCTTTCGTTGTGTTTCCGATGTCGTGTTTCACATAGGATGTATGAATGGCTCTAGACAAGATAATAATTAAAGGGAAAAAATAGGATTGCTAATCAAAGTGGGACCTGAACGGGTTTCGCTTCGGTTTTCCCCGTGTAACCCGTTCGGACCGGTCAGTCGTCCAGACCGGGACGAGGGGGTTACATTTGGTGGTATCAGAGCCTGAGGTTCCGAGACCTTGGGTAGGTAAGTGAGGTAAGTTTGAAGTGTTATGTTGTTTCTATGTCTCGGTGAATGTTTTGACATGTATGCTTGGTGTTTGCTTGTTAGTACGGTGTTTGAAAGCATGTGTTGGCATGATGGTTGTGTTGAGGCATATAGCCGAGTTTCCATTGTTACTATTACTTATTTAAAAAGAGTTTTTGAGTAAAAGAGTACGTGAGCACCTTGGACCCTTGCCCCTTGCTAACCCCATATATTTTGTTTGCATGTTTTGTTTATTGTTATATTGTTGTCTTTGGCAAGTATAAGGCTGAGGCGTGAGCCTGGAGCTGGTAATCATGAATATGATGTTTCAGAGAATGTGAATGATGAGAGACTTCATCACTTTAGTTCAGGGCAGTATGACTGTACCAGAGTTTGAAGTGCAGTTTGTTTGTTTGGTTCAGCATGATATGAGTTGGTTTCTGTTGAGGAAGAACAATGTGACCGATCCTGATATGAGTTGGTAAAAGAAGTGAAGACCTACGAGTTGACTTCAGGGTGATGTCGATGTTATAGCAGGTAATTCCTCGTACAGTCATTGAGTTTGTTTTTTTATTAATTCTGGACCTACGCATTCGTATATTTTGAGTGAGCATGCAAAGTTGTTGAATTTACCTTGTGAGATATTAGAGGTAGATGTTAGTGTTACTAGCTCTTTCGGGGATGCAGTTGTGGTCAGGAAGATGTACAAAAGATGTCTGTTGGTGGTTTAGGGTCACGTGTTTCCAGTAGATGCGATGGGATTGCCTTTTACGGTTTTGATGTGATACTGGGCACGGATTGGCTTGTAGAACATAGAGTTAGGGTAGACTTTGAGACAATGAGAGTTTTCTTAAAGCTTGCAGATGACTATGAGATTGTGATGGTAGGTGGGAATGTGAAATTCTTATCGAATGTTGTTTTAGCTTTCAAGGCTCAGAGGTTGTTTGAGTTTGGTTGTCATGCCTACCTAGCTTAGGGATGAATCTAAAATTGATCGAGGTCAGACCACAGGATATCAAAACAGTCTGCGATCTCCCGAAAGTGTTTCCGGAAGAATTGTCTGGTTTACCGCCTGGTAGAGAAGTAGAATTGCTATAGAGATGTATGCGGAATATGCTCATGTTTCGATTGCATTGTATCATATGACGCCGAAAGAACTGAAAGAGTTGAAGACTCAGTTGCAAGAGTTGGCAGATAGAGGTTTTACCCGTCCGAGTTCTTCGCCTTGGGGCGCACCGGCATTGTTTGTGAAGAAGAAAGACGGTAGTGTGAGAATGTGCATAGATTATGGACAGTTGAATCAGTTGACAATGAAGAACAAGTATTCGTTGCCAAGAATTGATGATTTATTCGATCAGCTTAGAAGTGTTTCAATGTTTCTAAGATAGATTCGAGATCCGGGTATTACCAGTTGAAGGTAAAAGAGGTTGATGTACCGAAGACAGCTTTTAGGACTAGATATGGTCGTTATAAATTCTTGGTTATGCCGTTTGGTTAGACTAATGCGCCAGCTGCTTTCGTGGATATGATGAACATAATTTTCTATTAGTACTTAGATCAATTTGTGATTGTTTTCGTAGAGGATATTTTGGTGTACACGCGTCCCGCGTGAGACCATGACCGTATTCGAGGAGAGTTTTGCAGACCTTGTTAGACAAACAATTGTATGCAAGTTGAGTGAGTGCGAGTTCTAGATCCGAGAAGTAGTCTTCCTAGACATTTAGTGTCAGATGATGGGATTAGAGTTGATCCGAAAAAGATAGAAGCCATTGTTGAGTGGAAGCAACCGAAGTATGTGACAGAGATTCGTAGTTTTCTAGGCTTAGCCGGATACTATAGGAGGTTTGTGAATGGGTTCTCGAAGATAGTCGCTCCTTTGACGAAGTTGCTGATAAGTATTTATTTTAGTTATGTTTTTAGTCCTTATTTTGATTGAATATAAGTTTGAAGGACTTAAGTGGGCTGTTTTTATGTTGTTTTCATGCAGGTTACGTGATGCTGGAAATAAGCTGGAATGCTGCAAAAAATACTAGAGTCGTGGGCAGATTCATGGGCATGAACCAGTGCATGAATGATGACTGGGCGCCACGTCAGCACCTTCTAGAAGATGACGTCAACAACGCAGATAGCTTATCAGTCCACTTATCAGATAGCTTATCATCCTGATTTTTATTTTAAAATTCAAAACTTGGATATTTATCTTATGTAATTTAATTTAAATTTAGGATTTATCATCTTAGGTTTTTAGGGTTTTCAACTACTATAAATACCACACTTTAGGGGTGAATTAAATCATAATTCATTCCATTGTTCTCTTCTTCGTTGAGTTTAATAAAAGCTCTTTATTTTCTCCATTTCCATATTTTCTCCATTTTTGTCTTTATTTAATTAAGTATGGTTTTTTCACCAACCATGCTTAACTAAATTCACTTTAGCCAAAAGCAACGCCAAACCCGACTAACCTCGTGAGATTAGGAAAATAATTCAATCCTTCAACAACTCCTTTTTAGATTTTTTGTAAAATTGATTAGGCAATCGGTCTAATCTTTAGGTATCTCAATTGTTTCATTCCAAGAGCGCGCATCGGGTTGAAGTGGTTTAGAACCAACGTTGGGAACGAGGAAAAGCTTGTAGCCAATTCAACTCCCTAAGGACAAACTTAGTGGCGGTCCACTAAGGGGAATCAAAATCGGAAACAATTCTCATCGAGACAATTATCCGAGCACGGGCTTCTCCAGCACTAACCCAGATTTGAGTTAGCATCGATTGTCGTAGCTAACTCACTAAAGTTTGACTTCAAGGATTGCCCTGGGAGCCGAATTTACCAAAGAGAAGTAAGTTGCAAGGGTTGGGCCTTGTAGACTGTAACCGGCAGGAAAGTCGAAGAAAAATCAACTTCAGTGATCAAAGATGTCGTGGAAAAGCGTGGCTTGAGGCTAATTCAATCTATAATTCATTTTCAATATTTATTTTACCTTCTTATTATTTTTTCTTTATCATTCAAATCCTCTAAAATCCCCCTTTTATTTTCTACAGGTTATTGGTCTAAATTAGAACGAAAGGTGTTAGAATTCTTATTCCCTGCGGATCGACCCTTACTCTCACTATATTATTTTAAATCTTATTTATTTGAGTTTAAGGTTTTATTTTTGACACTATACGACGCGTGTCAAAATTGGCGCCGTTGCCGGGGAATACGGCAAAGTACTAATATCGTTTTATTTGATTTATGACCATGAGCAATCCGGGAGAACAATTTGAACTCATCCCGGTAATCGAAGCACTAGCCCGAAAGTTGAACGCACAAACACTTCGGGAAAAGAAAAACAAAAGACGCCAGCAAAGATTCGAACGCGATCTAGAAATAACATCCGAAGTAGAGTCGAATTACGAGCCCAATCCAATGGGAGACGAAAATCAAACCATTCGCCAACTAAATATGGTGCCCAATGGCCAGCAACCAATGTGTATAACCTTCCCAAATGGCGAAACACCGTTCATGCTAAAAACGGGTTTAATCTACCTCCTACCTACTTTTCACGGCTTGCCAACAGAAAATCCTCACAAACATTTGAAGGAATTTCACATGGTTTGTCTAAGAACAAAGCCACAGGGAGTATCCGATGACCAAATCAAACTTAGAGCTTTTCCATTTTCTTTAGCAGATAGCAAAAGATTGGTTATTTGATTTACCTCCTAATTCTGTTACAACATGGACTGACATGGCTAAACTTTTTCTTGATAGGTTCTTCCCTGCAGCGAAAGCAAGAGAAATTAGGCGCAGCATCCTGAGCATTCAACAAAAAGAGGCTGAATCTTTATATGAATACTGGGAGAGGTTTAAAAAGTTGTGTGCAAATTGTCCACAACATGGATTGTCGGAACAAACCCTCCTCCAGTATTTTTATGAAGGATTGACGCCTATGGATATGAAAGTAATAGATGCAGCAAGCGGCAGAGCTCTGGTCAACATGACACCAACAGCGGCTAAAACACTAATATCAACCATAGCCGCCAACTCGCAAGGATTCAATCAATCTAGCGAACCATCTCGAAGGGTTCGCGAGGTAAGTACAGTTTCTTTGGAAAATAAGATTGATAAATTAGCTTAAATAGTGCAAACTCTTGTTGCAGATAAAAGAAAAACAGCTAGACTTTGTAGAATCTGTACCAGTCCAGAACATCCGACAAACTGTTGTCCGATGATTCAGGAAGATGATGTCGCCCAAGCAAATGCGGTAGGAAATGCATATAATCCGGGGTGGAGAAACCAGTCAAACTTCGGTTACGCGCAAAACCAAAGGCCAAATCAAGCTTATCAACCAACTACACCACAACAATATCAACCGCAGAAGCCATCGTTGGAGTCAATTGTTGAAAAGTTAGCGCTAGCCCAAGAAAAATTTCAACTAAAGACCGAAGCTCACTTTGAAGCAATTGACAAACAAATAAGTCAACTGACATTAGCGGTAAGTCGCTTAGAATCCAAAGGGAAATTACCTTATCAAACGGAGCCTAATCCAAGAGAGAATGTGAACGCCATCACTCTACGAAGCGGTACAGTCATCGAACCTAAAAGCTAAAGTAGATGGCGTACAAAAAGAAGAAAAAAAGCAATCACCCCCTACTAGAAAAGGTATGCCCGATCCAACCCCTGTACCTTCTCCCTACGCTACACCACCTCCCTTCCCATCGAGATTAGTGAAGAAAGATAAACAAGCCGAAGAAAAGGAGATCCTAGATATGTTTCGAAAAGTGGAAATCAATATCCCACTTCTTGACGTAATCCGAAAAATCCCAAGGTATGCTAAATTTTTGAAAGATTTATCTACTAACAAACGTCGTCTTATAGGAATTGAAAAAGTTAATCTAGGAGAACACGTATCAACAGTTTTTCAGCGAAGGTTACCGCCAAAATTGAAGGACCAAGGTATGTTCGTCATTCTCTGCAAAATCGGTAAAGTGGGTATTAAACGAGCAATGTGTGACTTAGGGGCCTCTATTAATGTTATGCCACTTTCATTTTATAACTCACTTTCTGTTGAGCCTTTGAAGGATAGGAAAGTAACCATACAGCTGGCGGACATATCCATAATTTACCCGGAAGGATTGCTAGAGAATGTCCTGGTAAAGGTAAACGATTTAATATTTCCGGCAGATTTTTATGTCATAGACATGGAAAATGATCGGACTAATAATTCTTTCGAAATCCTCCTTGGTCGTCCATTTTTAAGTACTACAAATACGAAAATCGATGTGAGAAGCGGGATCCTTACAATGGAATTCGATGGCGAGGTGGTAAAATAGGATGTTTACAAAGCGATGCGACATCCTGATAATGTTGCTAGTATAAATTTTATAGATGTTATTGAGCCCGCCATTGAAGAATTTATAGAATCTAAATCTGTTGATGATTCGTGCAGGGACTTGAAGGATCACGGCAAAGGAATTAAGGAGTTGAAAAATGTTTCTTCTGTTCATTCTGATTTACGCCTAACTCTATTGAAATCTAAAATATTTTCTTTCATTTTGCAGGGATTGAATTTGGAATTAAAATTACCCCCAGCTAAATTGAAGAGTGAAAGAAAATTTTTTCCAGTAAAAAAACCCCATAATCGCAAAATTTCTCGTTGGGAAATACTCAATTGGATAAAGCGCAAGAGCTGGAAGAAATATTTGTCCCAATGCCTGTAGTCTGAACCAGGTCGTCGAGCTAATGACGATAAACAAGCGTTGGATGGGAGGCAACCCATTTCATTTATTTCTTGATTTAGATTTTTTCAGTTTCGAATTTATTCTTATTTTCTTTATTATTTTTAAAACCCACGTCTACTTTTCCTTTATCTTTTCTTTTTAGCATTTTTTATTTACTTTCTCCTAATAATATAGTTATTATTACTAATTTAAATTTATTATATATTATTTATAATATATTATTTATTATATATTATCTTTTTTTAGATTTACGTAAGTTAAATATATATATATATATATATATATATATATCTTTACCTATCTATCTATTATCTTATTTATTTTTAAATTTAACCCTTATCTTTATTATCCTAATATATATATATATCTTTTAAATTATTAAATTATTAATTTATATCTATATATCTTTTTATTCTATATATATCTTTATCAATTATATCTAAAATTTTAAAATAAAATTATCCTTTTGCAAAAAAAAAATTAATAAAAAAAAACTAACATATTTTTTCCTTTACTTTTTCTTTTTTTTCTACAGCCACCATTATCACTTCATCTTCAACTTTCATCACCCGATCGTCCACCATTACCACCACCATGATCCGAACTCGAGAGCAAGCTCGCCTCCGCCCCTACACCAGACTCAGAGCCCACTACTGAAACATGCTCTTCTGCAATCGGGGAGTATTTTCACCCTCTCTCTTTTGTATTTTATTTTATGTTCATTTTGAGGAAAAATGATTTAAGTGAGGGGGAGGGAGATATGCTTGTCAAATTTTTATCTTGCTTATCCGTTTTGGTTGTTCTCTTGATTTCTTGATTTTATTAATTTAAGATTCTTCGTTTAATCCTTAGTTTTGCCTTGTCTCACAGTTTTCATATGGCTTTGTATCTATCTTGTTAGAAAATTCTAGGTTGCATGGTAGATTTGGCATGATTAATTTTTTTGATTAAAAATCCTTTATATGACATTTCTTACCCTACTTCACATGATGCTTACCTAAGTACACAGGACAAATTTGTGAGTTTTTGAGCCTAATGAGCATACATTATATTTGCTCTTTGTTTCTTTGAGTGTGCCTAGCTAATTAGTTGCATTCTAGAACTTGTGTTTAAATTCTTTTTGAGATTACGTTGATTGATTATGATGCTTAAATATGATAGAGGCACTAGGTTTTAACCATTTCTCTTCCCAAATAAATGGCCTACCCTTTAATTAATTTCCCCTAGTGAACAATTTTTGAGCCTTGGCCTTTTTCTTGAAAATCGCCACATTTTAATCCTAATCCATTTTTTTTCTTAATTCCATTACTTTTGTCCCCCTTTTCAAGACAAAAATCGTCTTAAAAAAAGAAAAAAAAGTTTCGAATATATTTTTTTTGGGATGATTTTTTGTCTTGAATTTTAACCCTTATTTTCAGCCTTTGTCCTACCCTTACCTTATCCCCATTACAACCCTTCTTTAAGACCTCTTGATTTTTGCATCATATTCATGTTAGTAGTGGAGATTAGATTTAAACACAAGCATATGGTTATGCTCTAATTAGCTTTGGCTCGAGTGATTTTTCTCTACCCTTAAACACTTTGAGTGACATGAGCGATTCCTTGTGAGGGTACTTGGTTTGCATCATTGATGTTAGTAGGGTTTTAGAATGTCGTTTTTGCTTTAAATTCTTAATCATTGTCATTTATCTATTTTTGCTCTTTAGCTTTCTTTCATATTTAGATGCTTAATCATATTGAAACCTTTGAGACTTCGTGAAATTAAGGATGGAAACTTGAACTTAAGTTTGTTTAATTTTGAGATACTTGAGGACAAGCATCGGATAAGTGAGGGGGATTTGATAAGTATTTATTTTGGTTATGTTTTTAGTCCTTATTTTGATTGAATATAAGTTTGAAGGACTTAAGTTGGCTGTTTTTATGTTGTTTTCATGCAAGTTACGTGATGCTGGAAATAAGCTGGAATGCTGCAGAAAATACTAGAGTCGTGGGCAGATTCATGGGCATGAACCATGGCATGAATGCTGACTGGGCGCCACGTCAGCACCTTCTAGAAGATGACGTCAGCAACGCAGATAGCTTATCAGTCCACTTATCAGATAGCTTATCATCCGGATTTTTATTTAAAATTCAAAACTTGGATATTTATCTTATGTAATTTAATTTAAATTTAGGATTTATCATCTTAGGTTTTTAGGGTTTTCAACTACTATAAATACCTCACTTTGGGGGTGAATTAAATCATAATTCATTCCATTGTTCTCTTCTTCGTTGAGTTTAATAAAAGCTCTTTATTTTCTCCATTTCAATATTTTCTCCATTTTTGTCTTTATTTAATTAAGTATGGTTTTTTCACCAACCATGCTTAACTAAATTCCCTTTAGCCAAAAGCAACGCCAAACCCGACTAACCTCGTGAGATTAGGAAAATACTTCAATCCTTCAACAACTCCTTTTTAGATTCTCTGTAAAATTGGTTAGGCAATCGGCCTAATCTTTAGGTATCTCAATTGTTTCATTCCGAGAGCGTGCATCGGGTTGAAGTGGTTTAGAACCAACGTTGGGGACGAGGAAAAGCTTGTAGCCAATTCAACTCCCTTAGAACAAACTTAGTGGCGGTCCACTAAGGGGAATCAAAATTGGAAACAATTCTCATTGAGACAATTATCCGAGCACGGGCTTCTCCAGCACTAACCCAGATTTGAGTTAGCATCGATTGCCGTAGCTAACTCACTAAAGTTTGACTTCAAGGATTGCCCCGAGAGCCGAATTTACCAAAGAGAAGTAAGTTGCAAGGGTTGGACCTTGTAGACTGTAACCGTCAGGAAAGTCGACGAAAAATCAACTTCAGTGATCGAAGATGTCGTGGCAAAGCGTGGCTTGAGGCTAATTCAATCTATAATTCATTTTCAATATTTATTTTACCTTCTTATTATTTTTTCTTTATCATTCAAATCCTCTAAAATCCCCCTTTTATTTTCTACAGGTTATTGGTCTAAATTAGAACGAAAGGTGTTAGAATTCCTATTCCCTGCGGATCGACCCTTACTCTCGCTATATTATTTTAAATCTTATTTATTTGAGTTTAAGGTTTTAATTTTGACAGTTGCTTCAGAAGAATGTTCAGTTCGAGTGGTCAGTTGCGAGACAGCAAGCCTTTGAGAAATTGAAAGAAGCTTTGACCAATGCATCGATTTTGATTCAGCCAGAGTCGGGGAAAGATTACGTAATCTACAGTGATACTTCATACATAGGTTTAGGTTGTGTACTCATGCAAGACAAAAGAGTGGTGGCTTATGCCTCGAGACAATTGAAGACTCACGAGCGTAATTATCTGACACGTGATATAGAGTTAACTGCAGTTGTGGTTGCTTTGAAGAAGATTCAGAGGCATTACTTGTATGGTGAGAAATGCATAGTGTATACAGATCATCAGAGCTTGAAAATTTTGATGATATTGGAAGAGTGGAATCTTAGACAACGTAGGTGGTTAAAATTGCTTAAGGACTATAATCTCAAGCTTGAGTATAATCCAGGTGAAGCCAATATAGTGGCGGATGCTTTGTGTAGGAAGGTAGTCGTTGAGTTGAGAGCCGTGTTTGCTAGTTAGAGCTTGTCCGGTGATAGCGGTCTAGTGGCCGAGCTTTAGGATGGATCTACTTTAGGTCAGTTGAATTGAGAGAAGCAACTGCTAGATAGATCTTTGGCACCTCACGTGAAAAATATAGCGGAAGGAAGACATACAGACTACAGTTTCAGTGTTGATGGGGTCTTGTGTTTCAGAGATAGGATAGTTGTGCCAGATGACAGTGATTTGAGGCGTACGACCTTGATTGAAGCACACAGTAGTCCGTTTGCTATGCATCCCCGTAGTACAAAGATGAACCGTGGATTGAAAGATGAGTGCTATTGGGTTGGTCTGAAGAGAGGTGTTGCCGATTTTGTGAGCAAGTGTAAGGTTTGTCAGTGTGTTAAGGCAGAACCTCAATTTCGTCTGGTTTGTTACAACCGTTGAGAATTTCAAAATGGAAGTGAGAAAATGTTACGATGGACTTCGTATCAGGGTTGCCTTTGACTTCCTTTAAGAAGAATTCAGTTAGGGTGATTGTTGACCGTTTCACGAGGTGTGCTCATTTCATAGTCGTTCATACGTAAGTTGGTCGATTTGTACACCAGTAAGTTTGTGAGATTGCATCGTGTGTCGAAGTCGATTGTGTCAGGTAGAAATTCGAGGGTTACAACTAGATTCTAGAAATGTATGCATGTTACTTTGGGTACCCGTCTGAATTTTAGTACATCGTATCACCCTCAGTCCGATGATCAGTCAGAATGAGATATTCAAATATTGGAGGACGTGTAGAGATGTGCATTATTGACCTCTAGTGTTGTGTGGAAGATCTATCGAGCTTGTTAGGGTTAAGTAGCGACACAGAGGTGTGGAAGAAGCCACTTGGGGTAGAGAAATGAGGATATGGAAAGGAAGTCTCCTTATCTCTTTACGTCAGGTAATTTCGAAGACGAAATTCCTTAAGTGGGGGAGAGCTGTAATGCCCCGAGTTTAGGGGTCAGATGCTACACGGGTAAATCGGGTTGAGTCGTGGGCTCGTTTTAAATTAGATTGGGTTTTGGTTTTTAATTAAAAGAGGTTTGGATTCATTAATGACATTTTGGTAATTTTAAAATAAAGGGGAATAAAATGTGAAAAGGGTTTTGAAATTGGCTATTCATCTTATTCTTCTAGTTCTTTTTTTCACGATTGAAAAACCCCCTTAACCCCTATCCCTATTTCATTCATTCCTCCATCGAATTCATGTGATTTCAACGAGGTAAGACCATTTTTGACTTGTCCTCTTTATTCCTAACACGTTTATGGTTTTAGATTTTAGAAAACCCCCATTGTAGAGAAAGTTGAGTTTTCAAAGTTTGAAGAAAAGTAGGAAACTTTAATGCTTCTTGGGTTGTTTTTGATTGATAGAGTTGAGTTTTGAATTAACCTTGCCCTAAGGAACATTATATCTCAATTTGGTTGGTTTTTATAAAGAATCCCGAAATGGGTTTTGGGGGGTATTTTAAAAGTGTCAAAATGTGTGTTTTTGGAGTGGTTTTTTGAAAAATTGTTGGGCTGATGTTATAGTGACATTGGATAGGTGTTTTTAGATGTTGTTTGATGGTTTTTAAGTGGTGATAGTGTTGGTTTGATTGGATTCCTGAAGCTACTGCTGTAGGTGATTTTTTAGGAGTGGAAAATGGGAGTTTTTAAGGTGTTTATGTGGGGAAATGAAGGGCTGATGGTTGTACAGCCTTTGGGGTGATGTTTTGGACTTGTTTTGGAGTGTTTTAAGTGTTTAAATCGAGGGGTAATGGCTGGGTTTTGCTTGAGTGCGAAAATGGGATTATTTGGGAGGATTTCGGCTTTGAATTGTTGAGAAAATATTGGGGAATTGTGAGTTGCTGTGTAACAGTAAATTTGTGGTTAATTAAGAGGTTAATACATTGTTTTTGAATTGTTAGAAATAGCGGATTTGGCCTTGGGTGGTTAGGACGCGGTCCCGGGAAGTTCGGAAGCTTGAAACGACTTTGTGGTTTGCATTAGTGTGCGAATGGTGAGTGGAAATGTTTTTAAGCAACATTTTGGTTCAAAGATGGTTTTGAAATAGTTTGGATTGAGCTTGAAAGGTCAATCTAAACTCAAGAGTAAGTTGATGTGTATCGCATTTTTAAATTCCCCTTATTACCGTTTGTTTTTCATTACTTGTGGTGATAATTTGTTATGCATGAAATTCCAATACTTTAGAAGGAGGCATGTTGTTTGTTATTATGTTGTTGATCATACATGATTAATTCAATGGTGTGGTTGATATGCCTTGTAAAATATATGTAAGTTGGTGTAGGTTGTGCACAGAAATGGTAAGTAAGACCAATTGCGGTTGGTAAGATAGTAAGTAGTAAGTTTGTGCATAATTGTGGATTTTGTTACAAGTTGTTTTGGTCGTGCATGATATAGTGTATCCATGTCGCATGATGGTGATTTGTATATCGTATTGCATGGTTGGTGTCGAACCTCACGTGATGGTTGTCGTTACTACGGTGATGTGTGGTCCCACCGGTAGTGACTAGTAGGAGAGTACGGTGATGTGTGGTCCCATAAAAAAACTACTAGTCGAACGGTGATGTGTGGTCCCACCGTGTGTTATGGTTATGCTTGTGCATACCATGTATTGTTCATGTTTGTATCTCACTATATCATTCCCTCTTAATGGTTTTGCTTTAAATCTAAGATTATGCCTTTATGCATACCATGAAGTGTGATGCCATGGAAAATGTCTATATTGTGGACTTGTGGTTGATCTTGTATGTTAGTAAGAGGACTATGTCGTTGGATGGATCGTATGTGTTGGCTTTTGTTTTAAAGAAAGCTTTGAACCCTGCATTGTCGTTGTTATGTTTTCGAGCTCCGCTCACTAAGATTTATGCTTACGCTCTCCTTTTTCCGACAATGTAAATCATTAACTTGGAGTTAGCAAGGAGCAAGAAAAGGGCGTCCAAGCGTGTGGTAGTTTGCTCAAGTATGGTTTATTAAATAATGTAGTAGTTTAGCAATGGGAAATGCTACGTGTTTTAAGAGCGTTTATCTAGACTCCTTTGTGTTGGTTTTATGTTGTTAATTCTTGTATTAAGGTATTTGTAAACCATGTTACGTTGTTGCCTAAATGCTTGTGTTTAAAGGCTTATGACCATGTTCCACATTTGCTTGTGTGTTATGTTTTAAGGCATGTAAACCTTGTTATGAAGTGTTTATGTAAGTGTTTGCTTCTTATGAATGAAATGGTCTAGTATATGTATGTTTAGAATGCAAGTTTCTCTTAAGTATGGATGTCTTGATGTTGATGCTCTGTTGTTCGTTTAAATTGCTCCGTATGATGTTACATGGATGTTAAATGTTGTATAGATGTTTGTTTGTGACAAGGTGAGTCGTAAATTGCATCTAGAGTTGAGTCTTAATGCTTTTTGCTGCAAATTTGAGTCTTGCAGTGCAAGGCGTATCGGTACGCCCAAGGGCCGTATCGATACAGTCCTACACTATGGGACTCAGATTTGGCTTAGCATACCGGAACACGGGGGTGTATCGATACGCCAAAACCTCTCTAGAAATCTGAGATATTGACGAGATTTTGGCGTATCAGTACGAGTCTTAGGTGTATCGGTACGGTCTTTATCGTTGACCGTGAGAAGTTGACCAGCGAGGGCGTATCGGTACAGTCAACCAATGTACCGATACGGTTTCCCTGTGTTGACTATGGGCTGTTGACCTAGTCAAGGCGTATCGATACACCTTTATAGTGTATCGATACGACCTGTTGAAAAGAGTAAAATGGGTTGTTTTAATTGCTTGTTTCGTATGCTTCGCATCCTTTCGTTGTGTTTCCGCTGTCGTGATTCACATAGGATGTATGAATGTCTCTAGACAAGATAATAATTAAAGGAAAAAAATAGGGTTGCTAATCGGAGTGGGACCTGAACGGGTTTCGCTTCGGTTTTCCTCGTGTAACCCGTTCGGACCGGTCAGTCGTCTAGACCGAAACGAGGGGGTTACATTTTAACTACATTGACTAATTCTTAAAATTTTCCTAAGTACAGGGACCAATGGCAAAGGTATATTTTGACATTTTCTTTACCTTTCTGTTGTTTTTATAACATAAAAATATGAGTTGATGCAAGCAGTTAGATATATACTGTGAGATCTTTTGAAATTAGGCGCAATGAAAAGATTACTTGCTACGTTACGATGAGGGGAGAGAAAGCTATGCAACTACTTGAGAGCGGGTTGAAGGTTAAAGAATATGAGCTTCTAAGGAAGAACTTCAGTGATACTGGTTGTTTCGTATTCGGTATCCAATAGCATATTGATCTTGGAATCAAGTGAGTTTATTTTGGCTAACCTTTATTATCAAATTTTGATGTATTCTAATTGATGTTTACATGTCCATAATTCATTTTGGATACTTGTTTTAGTTTAAAGTTAAGAAGAATGATCATGATAGAACTATGTTGGGAATTTTTGCTAGTTTAGTCCATTAATTTTCACTGAAATTTGTAATTAAAATACTATAAATCGAATTGCAATGCACTTACTTTTATGCTGCAATGCTTTTGTTTTTGAGTTGAAAATTTCAACTATTTTGACTTCTGGTTTGTGGGTTCATTATGGCATTAGGATTTTATCATCCTTGTGGATGATATACCATAAGCATAAGGGGAATCTTGTGGATATTGGTTCTTTGATCACCATAATTGAGATAGTACGAAGAAGTTATATAGGTTAATTCATTTTACTCATAGTTACATTCTGTATTTGATTTTGTGAACTCCATAAAAGCATAAAGTTATAAATATTACTTTTTCTCTAGGTATGATCCTTCAACTAGTATCTATGGTATGAACTTCTATGTTATTCTCGAACGTGTTGGGTACCGTGTGGGTCGTCGTCGTAGGTGCAAGTTGCGTGTTGGCATTCAGCACAAGGTTACTAAGGAAGATGACATGAAGTGGTTCCAAGTCAAATATGAAGGTGTCATCCTTAACAAGTCTCAAAATGTTGGAGCTTAGGAGTAGCAATTTATGATCTAAGTTGAGTTGTTTCGTGTTTTGGTAACTCAATTTCATATAGTTCGTGTTCGTTATCATTTGTTTGATGAGATTTATGATTGAATTTACAAATCTCTGGTACTTTTTTTCCTCTTTCGGTTGATTTATTACATTATTAATGCATAAGTTGGAAATTTGGGTTTGGCTCAAAACTTGTCAATGCCTGGCTTTTGAATATTTCCATCTCCATGTGAGAGTTTCATAATAACACCTACATGTTTCTCAACGACTAAACTATTCAAATCTTTTTTATCCTTAAATAAGAGGATATTATGTCAACCTACATGTCTCTAAACGACTAAACTTGTTTTTTTTTGTGAAGTACGACTATTGCTTTTGTTTGATGTAGAAAATGAAACTTGGTCCTTTTTAATCTGTTTTTTTTTTAAGGAATTACTATGAGGACATGAAGCAAAATCAAAATCTCGATTCCTTTCGTTTTTGCTAATTACTTCAAGTGTTTAGGTACCGAGTGTCGAAACCACCAGCCAAGTGTCGAAACTTCTTTACCAAGTTTAGTTTTATTTGAAATCTGCCACACTGGTACCGAAATCACTAGGCCAGTTTCGAAACTCCTATAGAAAGATTGGCTTTATTTTGAATCTGCCACACCGGTTCTGAAACCACTAGGCCAGTTTCGAAACCACTATACGAAGTTTGACTTTATTTTGAATCTACCACACTGCTACTGAAACCAGTAGGCCAGTTTCGAAACCCCTTTACCAAGTTTGGCTTTATATGGAATCTGCCAAGCTGGTACCGAAACTACTAGTCTAGTTTCGAAACCCCTCTAGAAAGATTGGCTTTATTTTGCCACACCGATACCGAAACCACTAGGTCATTTTCAAACTAATATACCAAATTTGACTTTATTTTGAATCTGCTATATTGGTATCGAAACCACTAGGCCAGTTTCAAAATCCCTATAGAAAGATTGGCTTTATTTTGAATCTGTCACACTGCTACCGAAACCACTATGCCAATTTCGAAACCACTATACCAAGTTTGGCTTTATTTTGAATTTGCCACAC
This sequence comes from Hibiscus tridactylites, assembly GCA_958450335.1. Classification (NCBI taxonomy): domain Eukaryota; kingdom Viridiplantae; phylum Streptophyta; class Magnoliopsida; order Malvales; family Malvaceae; genus Hibiscus; species Hibiscus tridactylites. The sequence goes on along the minus strand of OY288287.1, from coordinate 55,526,497 downwards.
TGGTACCGAAATTAGTAGGCCAATTTCGAAACCCTTTTACCAAGTTTGGCTTTATTGGGAATCTGCCAAACTGGTACCGAAACCACTAGTTTAGTTTCGAAACCCTTACAGAAAGATTGGCTTTATTCTGCCACACCGGTACCGAAATCACTAGGCCAGTTTCGAAACCACTATACCAAGTTTGGCTTTATTTTGAATCTGCCACACCAGTACCGAAACCACTAGGCCAGTTTCGAAACCTATATACCAAGTTTGGCTTTATTTTGAATCTGCCACACTGGTACCAAAATCACTAAGCCAGTTTCGAAACCTCAATAGAAAGATTGGCTTTATTTTGAATCTGCCACCGGTACTGAAACTACTAGGGCAATTTCGAAACCCCTATATCAAGTTTGGCTTTATTTTAAATCTGCCACACTGGTACCGAAATTAATAGGCTAGTTTCGAAACCCCTATAGAAAGATTGACTTTATTTTGAATCTGCCATGCCGGTATCGAAACCACTAGGCCAATTTTGGTAATAAGTTCGGTACATACAAAAATCCTTACATAACTTGTAAGAAATTATGTTTTACTGTAACAAATACGGTATGTACAAAAATCCTTACAAGACCATGGGCCCTTTTGGTCTGTGGAAACATTTGGTAAAAAATTCGGTACAAACCTTATTTTATTACAAAGTGGTGACAAAAATTGTACGTTTTGGTAATAAGTTCGATACATACAAAAATCCTTACATAACTTTTAAGAAATTATGTTTTACTGCAACAAATACGGTATGTACAAAATTCCTTACAAGACCATCAGCACTTTTGGTCTTTGGAAACCTTTGGTAAAAAATTCGGTAAAAACCTTACTTTATTACAAAGTGGTAACAAATTGTGTACATTTTGGTAATAAGTTCGGTACATATAAAATTCCTTACATAACTTGTAAGAAATAATGTTTTACTGTAACATATACGGTATGTACAAAATTCTTTATAAGACCATGAGCCATTTTCGTCTTTAAAAACCTTTGGTAAGAAATTCGGTACAAACATTGTTTTATTACAAAATACTAAGAAACTGTGTACATGTTGGTAATAAGTTCGGTACATACAAAAATCCTTACAGAAGTTGTAAAACATTATGTTTTATTGTAACAAAAAAGGTATGTACAAAAATCTTTATAAGACCATGAGCCATTTTCGTCTTTCGAAAACTTTGGTAAGAAATTCGGTACAAACCTTATTTTATTACAAAGTGGTAACAAACCGTGTACATTTTGGTAATAAGTTCGGTACATACAAAAATCCTAACATAATTTGTAAGAAATTATGTACATTTGTACCAAATAGGGTATGTACAAAAATCCTTACAAGACCTTGAGCCCTTTTGGTCTTTGGAAACCTTTGCAAAGAAATTCGGTACAAACCTTATTTTATTACAAATTAGTAACAAATTGTGTATATTTTGGTAATAAGTTAGGTACATACAAAAAATCTTACATAAGTTGTAAGAAATTATGTTTTACTATAACAAATACGGTATGTACAAAAACCCTTACAAAATCATGAGCCCTTTTGGTCTTTTGAAACCTTTGGTAAGAAATTTGGTACAAACTTTACTTTATCACAAAGTGGTAACAAAGTGTGTACATCTTGGTAATAAGTTCAGTACATACAAAAATCTTTACAGAAGTTGTAAAAAAATATGTTTTATCGTAACAAATAGGGTATGTACAAAAATCCTTACAAGACCATGAGCCCTTTTGGTCTTTGGCAACCTTTGGTAAGAAATTCGGTACAATCATTGTTTTATTACAAAATACTATGAAATTTTGTACATGTTGGTAATAAGTTCGGTACATACAAAAATTCTTACAGAAGTTGTAAAAAATTATGTTTTATTATAACAAATAGGGTATGTACAAAAATCCTTACAAAATCATAAGCCATTTTGGTCTTTTGAAGCCTTTGGTAAGAAATTCGATACAAACCTTATTTTATTACAAAGTGTTAACAAATTATATACTTTTGTAGTAAGTTCGGTACATACAAAAATCTTTACATAACGTGTAAGAAATTATGTACATTTCTACCAAATAAGGTATGTACAAAATTTCTTACAAAACTATGTACTAAATAAGAAATTCGGAACAAATTTTTTTCTCTTACAAAGTGGTAACAAACTATTTACATGATTTATAACAAACTTTGTACAAAATATTTACTCGATCATCAGATTCACTGATATTTAACCTTGAAATTACTGTCGTTTCCTAGAACTACCCGAACTCTACGCAATTCAATAAGTTGTTTATTTTCTTCATTGGTTAAGAATACGAGGCTTCGAAATCAGTCATCAATCTTGATGGTGCATGCATGTGTATTTCGGTGAATTTCATGTTGAACAATGTTGCATGTAATAAGGTTAGGGTAAATTATATTGGTGACTATTAAATTATGGTGTCGGTCTTACTTTAACCACTCAACTAGAAATTTTACCAATTACACCATTGAACTTTTAAAGTGTTTATAATCAATCTCTAACCGTTAATTTTTACATAAATAATGAAATAGTAGTTAATGAAAATTGGTATAATTAAATATTTAATCATTCATATTTACACATATAATTAATTTAGTCCTAATTTTAATATTAAAATAAATTTAATCATCTAATTAGATGGTAACATGTGTCACTATTTCATTGGGGATTTAATATTTAATATAAAAATGAAATATATGTTTATAAGTATTGTGTCTAATTTTTTTAAAGTGTTTTAGATGATACTTTTCCCACATAATCTCGTTATGTCTTCATCATAGAACGTTCGCACTCTCTACCCTACTCATTGAGGTGTGTTGTGTGAAATCACACAACCATAAGTCGGTTTTGATATTATTTGTCAGAAAACTAAATGAGTTTTAACAAATTTGATACCTATTAAAGAAGTTTAATTTCGACTATTGTAAATAGGTTAAGTTGTATAGAAACTTTATAGCTGATATATGTATTTTGAACAGATTTAGTCTATTTACTAAAATTTAATATTTTTAATATTTATTAGTTTTTTTAAACATGTATTTTTGTGAACAAATCAATTGGTCCCAATAGAAAAAAGAGTGTTGTTAACAAATTATATTCATCAGTAATAAATTTCTTCACTTTCAAAGGACTTAAAAGTAAAGAACAATCACTACCACATCATAATGTTAAAAGGGATAAACTACAACGGATGTCACTCAATTATGTGCCACCCTTCATATTTATTTTTTTAATAGTCTAAAGATGATTACAAGATAATATTTGTTCATATATATTATTAAGTTTTTGACAATGCACTCACACATTCCAAACAAAATGATTTAAATCCGAGTCTCTTAAGATGAACATTATCCACTTTTCTACTTCAACCATTTATTGGGTTCAATTCAACTTGTTTCTTTTAAAACAAATTAATATGTGGACAAATCAAATCGATCCAAGACCTTTTTTTTTTTGTAATCTAGCGTCGGCTTAAACCATGAACACCTATAAATATAAGTAATAAAAACGAACATTAATTCAAAAGTAGCTAAATTTGTGCTCAAAACCAGTGTAGGGTACAGAAGAATTATTAGTCCAGATAGAAGTAACTATATTGTTAAAACGTGGTATACATAAAGGGTACCTAAAAAAGAAAAGCATAACAAAAAATAACCATAACATTTGATTGTATGGTCACTTTGACCCTTATTATTTTTTTAAGCTATTTAATCCTCAATATTTCACTTCGAGTCAAAATATTCTCTCTAAGCATAAAAATTATTAGTCAACTAACGGTAAACAACTTGAAATGACTTGACAGAATGGCACGTTAGCAGAAAAAATAATTTTATATTTTATATAATTTTATAAAATTATCTTTTAACTAGTGTGACATTTATTTAAGTCAGGATATTTGTTTATATGACACTGTTATGTCAACGTGCATTGCCATGTAGGTTTGTCACGTCATTTATTGTTAGTTGGCTATTAATTTTTGTCTGAAAAAAAATTTTTTTGATTTAAAATAAAAAATTGAAGATTAAATTACTTTAAAAGAAAATATAACTTTATGGTTTAAAAAAACAGGTAGGAGGAGGATTAATTTGATGTTCCCTAACAAGTCACAAAGTTGAACCTGATGATGTTGACAAATGAGAGTGCCCATACAACCCAAGATAAGCAACTAGCTGCACCGTCGCCTTCAACCACACACCACCCTTCTTCCTCTCTCTCTCTCTCTCTCTTTTGTATTTATAACAAATTCATTTATGACGTCAATCACCAATGTGAACAGTGTGTTTCAATCATGGTTTTAGCCTTATCTCTTCTGCTCTCACCTCTCTGTTCCTTTGTTATGTTATGTAGCTGCTCCCCTCCACTACAAATATTAACACACTCCTTTGGTTCTAAACATGTCCTTTAAGTTTTATTTATATGTATCTAATAAATGGCAGTTTCGCCCATGACCTGATGGTTGGGAGCTAAAATCAGAATGCTCCAATATATTCATTTGGAATGGAGTGGATTTTTTTTTGAAAATGGAATATTAATTTTGGTGAAGATGCAATATTCATGAAAGTAGAATTTGTTTTTGGTGAAGATGCAATATTCTACACCCATTATTTTTGTTAGTATAATTCTTTAATTTTATAATATATTTTTTATAACATGAGGAATCTTTTTGACAACATTAAGAATTATTCTAACAAAAATCCATTGTCTAAACTTTCCTGATATGGATGAATATGAAATGGTACAATTATGCCCGTAAATTTATATATATGTACAAGATTTATCCTCTGCTAGGGTAAGTAGGTAGCCTAAGACCACAAATATTTGACCAAAGTGGCGTTGAAAATAATGGAATGTTTCTGCAATGCATGATGCATCCACTCCTTTGTTTCTCTTTACCCTATGAGGTGCAGTCATGCATGCATACGTGTACATGAGTACATGTATGTATTTATATATATAAATATTATGTGTGAGTGTGAGTGTCTTATCATTTCAAGTTAGCAAAGTACAGGCAATCCCAGTTTATAGTCTTATCACAATTCCCCAATCCTTCTACGTCTACCATGACAGACCCTTTTTCCAATCTTTTCACCTTCATGCCTCTCCATCCCCACCACCACCCTTCTTTCACTTCCACCGCTCCCCAACCTCACACCAACAGCACAATCAACAGTGAAACCACTGCTCCTCCTCCTCTCACCACCACCACCAGTTCCATGGAAGACGATAAGCGCAGCACTGTTGATGATGAACCTCTAGCTGTTGCCCTACACATAGGCCTACCTACCCCTAGTTCCGATTACACCTTCTCCCCATCCGCAGATTCAACTCAGAATACTACTAGTAGTACTAGCAAGTATCCTTCCAACAGCACCGGCAATGGACAGTATTGGATCCCTACCCCTACTCAGATTCTCGCTGGTCCTACACAGTTTTCATGTCCTGTCTGTTGCAAGGCCTTCAACAGATACAACAACCTACAGGTAATTAAGCATGCATGCCTCATTTGCAATGATATTTTAGACTTCATGTGTATATATATGAATTATGAAATTGCAGATGCATATGTGGGGGCATGGATCTCAGTACAGAAAGGGAGCTGAATCTCTAAGAGGAACGCAGCCAACAGGCATGCTAAGGCTTCCTTGTTATTGCTGTGCGCCGGGTTGTAAGCACAACATCGAGCACCCAAGAGCGAGAGTACTCAAAGATTTCAGAACTCTCCAGACCCACTACAAAAGGAAACATGGAATCAAACCCTTCATGTGCAGGAAATGTGACAAGGCTTTTGCGGTGAAAGGAGACTGGAGAACCCATGAGAAGAACTGCGGGAAGATTTGGTACTGCATCTGTGCCTCCGACTTCAAGCACAAGAGGTCTTTGAAAGATCATATCAAGGCTTTTGGCCCCGCTCATGCTGCTGTTGGCATCGTTTCTTTCAACCACGACGACGAACCCGGTTCGGAATTTGAGTCCTCAATGACAATGTGAAATTAGCAAGCAGTATATATACTCCTCATTTATTTTTTCTTTCTTTCTTTGTCATGTATAGCTTTCTGCTCATTTATTATCTTACTTGGTTTTTGTCTCGGTTCTGTGAATCCCTCCACTTTAAACCACTATTAATGGTGAGAAGCTTACTATCAAGAAACAATGGATCAATTCTATTTGGTTGCTATGTTTTAGGGTTGATTTTCTTTTCTATAAAAAATAAGGTAATTTAATTATACTTAGTTCTATAACAAATACTTATGTCATTTTTTTTTTCGATTAAAAATAAGGTGACTTGGTTAACAATATTGTTATAAACTTATCATTCCCTTTACAAACAAGTCACTTTTCTTTGTATAATAATTTTTAGTCTCGAAAATTTATACAATTCTATTACTTGTCATAATTCGAAACAATTCAATAATTTAATAAAATCTGAATCCGATCAGAACGTATTCTTTAAAAAACCCGACCCAACCTATAGGAAAAATAAATTAATTTTAGGTACCTAAGTGTAAAAAATAATTGTAGGGGACTTAATTGTAAAAAATAATAATTTTAAGAACTAAATTGTAAATAAAAATTTAATTTTAAGGACCGAATTATAAAAATATATATATAAATAGGGGTTTTACTATAAACATCCCTAAAAATTTAAGAAAATTTTACACAGTCTCGGATCGAGTATTTTCCACCCTAAACACGAACCCAGTATTTTTATTAAAAAATCTAACTCAGGCCGGGTCGGATAAAATGCCCATCCCTATAACTATTGTTAAACTATTGTTTTACCATGAAAATAACCAAAAGTAATATAAATTTGTGGGATAAGAACAAGAAATTTAAGAGAAAAATAAATGTTAAAAAATTTAAATATTAAGAATTAAATTTATTAAATTGTTTTAGATTAGGGTCAAATTAGTAGTATATATAAATTCTATGATAAACTACATAAATGGCCATCATACTATTGTTATTGTTATTGTTTACCATGAAAATAACCAGAAAGTAATATAAATTTGTTGGATAAGAACAAGAAATTTAAGAGAAAAATAAATGTTAAAAAAATTAAATATTAAGAATTAAATTTAGTAAATTGTTTTAGATTAGGGTCAAATTAGTAGTATATATAAATTCTAGGGTAAACTACATAAATGACCATCATATTATTGTTATTGTTAAACTATTGTTTTACCATGAAAATAACCAGAAAGTAATATAAATTTGTGGGATAAGAACAAGAAATTTAAGAGAAAAATAAATGTTAAAAAATTAAATATTAAGAATTAATTTTATTAAATTGTTTTAGATTAGGGTCAAATTAGTAGTATATATAAATTCTAGGGTAAACTACATAAATGACCATCATACTATTGTAAAAGTCGCGATTTGACATTTTATTTTTTTCGAAGCAATTAAATCATCATACTATTAAATCGGTTGCTATATTTTAGGGTTGATTTTCTTTTCTATAAAAAATAAGGTAATTTAATTATACTTAGTTCTATAACAAATACTTATGTCATTTTTTTTTCGATTAAAAATAAGGTGACTTGGTTAACAATATTGTTATAAACTTATCATTCCCTTTACAAACAAGTCACTTTTCTTTGTATAATAATTTTTAGTCTCGAAAATTTATACAATTCTATTACTTGTCATAATTCGAAACAATTCAATAATTTAATAAAATCCGAACCCGATCAGAACGTATTCTTTAAAAAACCCGACCCAACCTTCCCCTTCACACCTTCGGTACTTTTTTTAATAATATACATAATTATTTTATAATTTATGTTCGAAATACGAAATTACTTCTAATAATATCGAATTTTATAAAAAAAATTAAAATTCAAAATCATGTTTAATTCAGTTTATTTGCATTGCTGATTTAGAAAGTTGTTCAATTGTCGAATTTATTAAGAAACTTATTAGCCTTTTCGCTCTTGCATATACGTGTGTGATGTTAACTGGCAAATAAATTAGTAATTTTTCTTCAATTGCAGCTGTTCTTGGAGGTGTATCTGACTTGTATTTGTATTTTGTATGTTTGATGAGGACGATGTTTGAGTTTTTTAGTTTTTGATGTTTATTAACATATAATATATTGCAGGAATCAAATCACAATACAACATTTGGTGTGGTGGTAAGCCGGCACTCTTGGTCTCTAAGAGACCCAAGTTTGACCCCCTTTACTTGCATTTGAGATTGTTTTTCATTTTCTTCCTTTAATCAGGTGGTGACACGTGTCACTATCTAATTAAATAATTAATTTAATAAATTAAAATTAAGACTAAATTGAAAGAATATATAAGTTTTAAGGACCAAATGTGTAATTATACTCTTATTTTTTTAACTGACACGTCACCCTGTCGTTAACCTTTAACGGCCGGTGGTCAAATTGTACCCAATTTAATAGTATAATGGTTTAATTGCTTCGAAAAAAAAAGTAAGGTGGTTAAATCGCGACTTTTGCAATAGTATGGTGGTCGTTTATGTAGTTTACCATGTCACATTAAAGAAAAGTGACTTGATTGTAACAATATATTAAATGATAGTACGGTGGTCTTTTAAGTAGTTTACCCTATTATAAAATATAATAATTATAATTATAATCATAAAAAATTACTGAAATTAAAAGACTACATTGAAAAAAACATAAAATTTATACTCTAAATTTAAAAAAAAAATTAAAGACTAAAATAACAAAAAAGAGACATTGCTGAAATAAAAATTAATCTATACCCTTAAAAACACGTGCACATCTCATAATTTAATCAATACCCTTAATAGAATTTTTTATCAAATTAATAGGCTCTCTCAATATTTTTTCCTAATTGAATTCTCATAATCCAAGGTTTTTTTTAATGACAAAAAAATAAGATTATAATATTAAGAGTAAACTAACACAATGACCATTATATTATGGTAAATGTATTAAAATAACCACATTAAAAAAATCGACTCAATTGACCACCCAAACTATTGAAATTGGATCAATGTGACCACCAACCGTTAATGGGCTAACGGAAGGCGACGTGTCTGTTAAAAAAATAAAGATATAATTACACAGTTGGTCCTCGTTACTTATACACTCTATTAATTTGATCTTAATTTTAAAAAATAAAGGTATTGAAAAGAGTTATTGTAGGGCCATTAATTCGTCGCTCAGGCCTAGAAAAGCGTTGCATATCAACAGCAAGCTGTGTTAAAATTAACAGTTATAAGTGAAAAAACAAAACCTTAAGGGGGCGTTTGGTTCACGGAAAAGATTATTACCTGGGGTAATAATCTTTTCTGAAATCTTATTCCCATGTTTGGTTTGTCCTCATTCCCACCAACCCGGAAAAGATTATTACCAACAGTAGCACTTTTTTGTCAACATTCCAGGAATGTGATTCCCACTCTTCCCTTAGGTATTTGTCAATTTCCGCCACTTTAGACAAAATTACCCTTAGGGGCGTTTGGTTCATGGAATGTAAGATTACCTCTGGGAATAGGATTACCGGAATGTAACATTACTTGACACATTACTGGAATGTTACATTACCTTGTTTGGTTTATTTGGTAGGAATATATGATTGTAGTGTTTGGTTGGAGGAATATAAGATTAATTGGAAGCAAAATTTACTAACTTGTCCTTATAATATATTTTCTTGTTAACAAGTTTAATTTTAAATTATTAAATTAAAAATATTTACATAAAAAATTATAGAACTATTTCCGTTACATTACCTAAAATTTGCACACAAAAAACAAATATTTATAATATTATTAAATTATTTTTAAAAATGTTTTATATTTATATACATTTATTCCTTTTTAATTTTTTTTACATCAAAATATTAAACGTTTAATATGCTTAGATTTTTAATTTTTTATTACTTTCGACCATTTATCAAACAAATTAAAGTAAATAATAAAACAAATCTAAAAGTAGTAAAAATGATAAAAATAAATTAACTTACTGTTTTTTAAGATAAAAAATATCTTATAAATCAAATAATAAAATTAATAACATCAAGTCTTAATGCATTCAGTCTCAAGCAACATACAATATCATCCCTAAAAACATCGTAAAATATTAATAAAATGTACTATTAAATATTACAACATTATCTAAATATATACAATACCATTTATATATTAAACTAATATTAAATATAAATATTTAATAAATTTACACCATAAATAATTAGTTACCTAATTAAAAACGCAATAAAAGATCAACATGAACATAATTCATAATCACAAGGGTAATATTGTCCAAAGAGGAAGGAATTGTGTAATACCTAAGAAAATGAAGGGAATAGCATTCCCACCATTTAGGGGGAAAAGAGTCACTCTTGGGAAAAGAATAATATCTCATAGTGGGAATCCTCCTAAACCAAACATGGGAATGTAAGTCTGGAAAAGATTATTACCCATGGTAATCATCTTTTCCGCGAACCAAACACACCGTTAAAGTGATAGTTTTTTTTCTTCAATTTGGATCATTTGTAGCATATGTAAATGATGTAAATTTATTAAATAATTTTGTTTCATATTAGCTTGATATTTAAATGGTTTTACACATATTTAAAAGTAGTTTAATATTTAAATAAAAAAATCATGGCTATGAAAATTTTCGATAAAATATCTAAATACTCTGTAAATTTTTTAAAAAAAATTATTAATAAAATAAAATAGACACATAGCATATTACAAAGAGAAACTTTGTGTTTATTGGTTTTATGTTCTAATTTCGTAGAAATCCTCGTAACTTAGTGTTTCATGATACGATCATCATCTCTTATTTATCATTTTTCCTTGACTTTATGTGATTTATTATTATTTTATTATTTTAATCGTGCTTTAATATTTGGAGAGTATATTTATTTAAAACTATTTTATATAATTAGTTTAAGATTTAAATGTCGTTACCCATTAAATATTTATTTATTTGAATTTAATTTTAAGAATTTTAATATTAATAAAAATATATATTTCATATTGTTTATAATAATTATATTAGTAGTATGCTAAGTATAAGTGTATGAATCTTCAAGCAAATGTTTTTAAAATAATATTAAAAATTTAACTTGTTAAAAAAAATATATCACAAGGACAATATAGTAAAATTTACTTCCATGTAATCTTATATTCCCTCAACCAAACAATGTAATCTTACATTCCTACCAAATAAACCAAATAAAGTATTTTAATAATCCCAGTAATATCTCAAGTAATGTTACATTCCAGAAATCCTATTCCCAAAGGTAATCTTATATTCCGTGAACCAAACGCACCCTAAGGGGAAAATGAGTATTGAAAAGCAGGAAAATATTGATATCAGTACTTTAGTCGCAGCTGATGCTTGCCATCGTTGTATTTCACGCAACCGGCTCATCTCCAAGTCCAGAACTTGATATGTTTCTAGATATAAGTAAGCTTGATTATGTTTCATAGAATCAGGGAGCTGCCACATCGTACAGAACAAGGGGTGCAATTGCATAAGAGAACTAAATTACAGAAGTGATGTGCTTATCTTATTAAAAAGAACCGTTTAAAGGAACATTTCTCCATATGATGCTAGTTGGTATTATGATGATCACCCTAGTATAATTGAAGAAAATCTTTTTCACCTTAAATAATGTCAAAATATCTGAGGAAGTGCTTTGACACAACTGCGATATGTATAAAGCATTGATGCCATCTCTTTCCCTTCCTGGATAAGCGTGTTCTGCCATGCCATCAAATACAATATCAGAGACGAAATCAAAACATTAAAAAATTTAGACTCTAACCAGCTTAGGAAAAATTAAGTATTTATGCAGATAAGCAAAGAAGAGCAAAAAATTGACAAACAAGCTGATTGAGAGCTTTTGTGTCCTCTGTGAGAGACAAACGATAAGCAGAAACATCACTATACTCTAAAAAGGAAAAAAGAAAATGATAAAAATTCATCAGTCATGCAAAAGAAATTTTAAGAAAATGCAACTGAGGTGGGAAAAACAATAAAAGATAAATCAAGCAACCTCAATACTATATTCCATTCTTCAACTAAAACTAAATCCTAACTAGGGAAAATTCCCTTAAATATTAAGAGAACGCAGAGGGAGAAATACCAATTGGACTGATAGTTGATCGCCTTTCAGTTGACACCAAAACTGATGATCCTTGTACTTCTGGTTGCTCATCCTAACAAAAACAAATTTTAACCAGAAAAAGTAGGGTACTTATTTTATTTTAAAAAAGCACTACATGAATTTTCTCCATTAATTTGCTTGCTGAGAAGTTAATTTCGATGCCTTCGAATTTGATTTGAAAATGAATAATTTATATTTCTAAAACACTATAATGTATAAAAACAAAATGCAATGTAATTTCGCGAAAAAACAGAAGAACCCATTTTGGAAATAAAAAAATTAGAAATTAAACTAACTTTTTTGAAAGCAAAGCAAAAAGAAGAATAATGTTTAAGAAACTATTTACCTCTAGGGAGAATGTCGACAAAGCTGCAATGGCTTCTTCAACTGGGACTGCTGCCATTTTCAAAGATTTATTTTTTCAAAATTTCCCAAAAAAAATACGTTTAACTATTGAAATTGGATCAAATTAATAGACTGTATAAATAACGAGGACCAACTGTGTAATTATACCTTTATTTTTTTAACAGCCACGTCATCTTCTGTTAGCCCATTAACAGCTAGTGGTCACATTGATCCAATTTCAACAGTTTGAGTGGTCAATTGAGTTAATTTTTTAATGAGATCATTTTAATACATTTATCATAGTATGGTGGTCATTGGTTAGTTTACCCTAATATTAATAACAAAGCCTAAATCCCTCTTTATGCTTCGTTTTTTCTTTGGCTTTCAAACCCTAAAAGTGTTGTTTTCACGCCGTCGTCATCAGACCAGCATCTAGAGCCGCGCGATTTCACCTCTTGTCGTCTGCGCGCCGTCAATCCCCTCTCCTCAACGTTGACCAATCCTCTCCCTGTAAGTCTCATCAGCTCGCCTCCCTTTACACTCTCACGCTCAACTGTATCGCCCGCCCATCGATATTTTTAGATTTTACAGTAACTGGAGAAAACGGGGATAGCGGCCCGTTACTACCGTAATTTACCGCTGCCCATTAAATTGCGGCCGCGATCCACCGCTACTAGTGTGATTCCGCGTCCCACCGTTGTTTTCGCCGATAGCGGTTTCGGCCGGCAGCGTTACCGCTATAGCGGTCGCGGGCGGGTTTTTGAAACCCTGAATTCTAACTGTTCCATTCTCTTGTTATTTCCATTTAATAATCCTGTTAAACTGTTTTTGAATTATTGATTGTCTTCCAGGTTGCTCATTCTTATGTAAATTGATACTTTGCAAGCCTCGGGATGGCTGTTAGACCAACCAAGCTCTGCAAATCTCTCTTTAATCTATATCCGTGTCTTTCCCAGTCTGTCTTGATTCACTCAATCTCTTCATTGAACTCTGTGGAAGAAACTGTGAAATCCGCTGTTGAAGCCAAAATCTATGAACAACTTCCTAGCATCCTTGCTGCCGAAGGAAAACCCGGACGAACTCCGAATCCTTTCTCGTGCCTTTCCACCTTATCTTTGAGGCTTAGAACCCAGATGATTGATGAGATCTTACAATCTCTTAAATCTGTCCGGCCTCGGTGCCGCTCCCGGGTTGTGTATGACCACCTTCTTTCCTACACCCTTCAGAGTTCCCACCCCCTCCCTGTTTCTCTTGCCATCATCCAATGCACCCTTCGTTCCGGCTGTCTCCCTGATCCCCAAATAAAACTTCTCCTTTCTTCTGCGTGGCTCAAATGCCGTGGCCGATCGCAATCCGTTTCTGATAGCCTTATGGAGATGCAAGACATTGGATTTTGCCCCGACTCCTTGACATGCAACTACCTTATATCTTCCCTTTGTGCCGTTGATCAGTTGGAGGAGGCAGCTAAAATATTGAAGGGTATGAGCGGAGCAGGTTGCCTTCCTGATCTGGAGAGTTTTGGTGGTTTAATTAGTGCAATGTGCAGAGTTAGAAGGACTGGTGATGCGGCGGAGTTAATGAAGCAAATGGTGCAGAAAGCTAGATTGACACCAAGGCAGCAAAGAGTGATGGAGGTCATGGCAACTTTGCGAGCAAATAGAGAGATATGGAAAGGTGTGGAGTTAATTGAATTCTTGGAGAGAAAAGGTATCCCTGTTGGCTTCGAGAGCTATGAGTTAGGTGTTGAAGGATGCTTGGAATGTTGTGAATATGTTTTGGCGGGAAAGGTAGTTGTAGCAATGACCGAGAGGGGCTTTATACCCTATATTAGGGTCAGGCAAAAGGTGATTGAGGGGTTAGTTAAAGTCGATGAGTTTAAACTTGCGTATTCAGTAAGGGAGCGATTTGCAGAATTGGGTTCTTAGTTGATTTTAGCTTGTAGGAAGTAGGAAGTGGTGCCATGAGTGATCTAAATGAAGAAAATCAGTTGTTCTTTCGATAGCTAATATGGGTTAGAAATACAAGAAAAATGCGGGTTAATGTCAAATGTTATTTGATTAATCAATGCTAGTAGGTGAAGGACTGCTGAATCAAGGATTGACCGATTGTTCATTCCCTTAACCTGAATATGTGAAGGTGAGTCCTGTATACAATCATTGTTGGACTGGTGCTTAGTATGATTTTGTTTTTAGAGTTGCTGCTTGCTGCTGTTATGAAAGTTGAGATGGTGCAAAAATCTTCAGTTTCCTTTATGGCAAGCCTCATACCATGTCGGTAATCAATTACTTATCTTAATAGATGTAAATTATGGTGCACATTGCACGGTTACTTGTTTTGTATTTGTGTCGTTACATAATTCAGAGTTTACGATCAAGTTGTTTCCTTGGAGGGCTTCATCATTTGGTTTCTCCTATTCAGAAGTTCCTTTGCTCTCAGTGGCAGTGGCGGATCCAGAATGGTGGGTACTAGTCATAAGAATCTCAAAGATTAATTCATAAAAATTGTAAAAATTAAAGCAAAAAATATAAACTTCAAAAGTTCGGGTGAGTGAAAGCCTACCTTCAAATACAATGAATAAGCTTTAACCATTGATTTAAAGTACAATTACATAATATTTTACAACATGTTAAATTATACCTGAGATTAATTTAAATTATTTTATGAAATAAATAATACTATAAATAATATTAATTTATATATTTAATAAAATATTATATATATATATATATAAATAAAAAAAATATTATTTTATATTATTTATAAATATATTAATGGTGCGAAGTTTATTACAAAAAAACAATAGATCAAGGCTTAGTGGCTAAGAATATTTATTTTATCTTATTTTATATGAATTTAAATTTCAACATGAAGATTAAAATCTCCATATTTAATATAAAAAAATACAATGGATCAATTCTATTTGTTTGCTGTGTTTTGGAGTGGGATTTTCTTTTCAATTAAGAGTACTAATTTACATTGTATATATAACTAAATAAATGGTTATTTTGTGCATGTAATAGTATGAAAACGTTACTTTTACTTTCAATTGAAGAGTTGCTTTATACCACAAATATGTGAATTTAGAGAAAAAGCCATGATTTGCGACTGGAAGGGTAAAATATAAATGTATGAAAGTGGGATAAATTGATAAATAAATTATTTTATTTTATATTTTTAGTTATAAGGTCAAAAATAACCTCAACATTTCACCATTTAGTCAATTCACCACTTATTTTTTTATGCGTGCAAACAAGCACTTAACGTTTGATTTTCATTCAATTTTCACCTTCAGTGGATAAAAACCGTTAGTCAACAGGCGTTGATCGTTTGAGGCTGACGTGACACGCAAGCGTGGCATAGAGGGATAACGTGGTAGTGCCACGTGACACTTTGCTTACATGGTAGTGCTACATGGCAATTTTTATAAAAATGATTATTTTTTAAAAATTAAAAATTAAAAAATAACAATTATTTTTTAAAAAAATCTCTAAATTTCTAGATTTCACAAAATAGCCCCAAATTTCAAAATCTCTAACTCCCCTAAACCCAATCCCGATTTGAGCCGATTCCGCCGCCGCCCACCACATCAGTCGTCAGACCATCACGCTCATTTACCCCACCATCTCGTCCCCAGAAATTGATCGACGCCGTGCTAAATGCCGAACGAAAGAAAAATTGTTGAATGGTTCATTTGACCGATTTACGACGAACGGTGTGTGGATTGTTCGACGAGGAGATGGCGCTTCATTTCGTCGCCGGCAACGCAACCAACGCCGACGAGAGTGGCTGAATTTGGGGGGTTTAAAGTTTTAAGGACTGTTTTAGAAATATTTGAAAATTTTAAGATATTTTATTTTTAATATATATATAATTATTTTTTAAAAATAGATATATTTTTTGAATATTTTTAACCAATCATGTCAATAAAGTGCCATATGACATCATCCGATTGGTTAAAAATACTTAAAAAGTTAATTAATTATTTTTATAAAGCTGTGCACCCGAGTCCGACAAACCCAAGGCATCTCTAAATGATCAAACTTAAAAAGTTTCAAAGATTGTGAATCAGTTTGATCCAATATGCAATAAATGTCTGTGCGTCCATTACTATAACTACAAGGAAAACATGGCCACCTGAAATCTGTTAGATTCCCTTAACTCTTGTAAACAGCTTGCACTGACAAATTACCTGACCATTGTCGGTTGGCCTCATTGAGCAGGGAACTTTGTCGATCAACCCATCGCAAATGTTTTTCTAGGTTCCGCCTCTTTAAAACTTCTCCATCTCCTTCTTCTACCAATACTAGTCAATAGTCATTTCCTTTTGCAAAATATTAAATACAAGAGAGTGGCAGATGGAGGAAATCCGGTTATTCTAAGGATTTTCAACGAAATACACCAACACTACTACAACGAGAAGCCAAGACGATAATACATACCACTTGGAACCTAATCGACGCTGTTCGAACTACAATAACTGATGTGGATCTCCTATTCAGTCTTCCCCCAATTCATGTGAATCAATTTTTTTACTAGAATTTTACTAATTTCCTATCATTAACAAACAAACCACGTGTTTTAAGAAAAAAATGGATATTGAAACCTGGAGATATCAGATTTAACTCCAATCCATACAAACTCTACATCATTACAATAGATCCAAGTGAAGGCGATAGTTGTGGATGAGAAATAATTAGCAAATTATTTTAAGGTGGACAGTTGTGGAGGGGTTAATTTTAAATATGTTTTTTTTTATATTTTTAATGATTTTTCAGGTATATCATATGTCATTATCTTAATGATTGTTTGTGAGTTAACAGTCAACTATAACGGTCAACATTTCGGGAGGGCTAAGTTGATCACAATTTGAATTATAAGTATCTAATTGATTGCAATTTAAATTATGAGAGCTAAATTAGGCGTAAAAAATTATAAGGGCTTAGTTGACTTTTTAATTTTTTGTTGAGGGCTAATTTGACCACTAAGCCTCTTTATTTTAAAAAACTAAATACCAAACACATTTCTACTATTTTCATTTTTGGAAACAAGTTTTCATTCCTATTGAACAAACATGTTTCTATTTTCTAGAAAATAGAAAATAAAAACCATTTTCTGAAAATGAAAATGGAAAATAAAAATAGAAAATGTTTTCTAGAGCCAAACGAGCTAGTTTCCTCAAGTAGGTTAGTTTAGGGATTTAGAGGTTTAAATTGTAGGTATAAAAATTTAAAATTTATAGTTGGAATTTAGGATTTACTGTTTAGAGTTTAATATTTAGAAGTTTAAGATTAGAAATTTTATATTTAAATTTTAATCTTAAATTACACATACTTATATATAAAAAAAATTACATTGACAGTGTATAAAATAATTGTGCTTAAATATTACATACTAATTGTTAGTTTTGATTTGATTGGTTTTGATATAAATTTCTCGCATCATAATTTTAAATTTGCTTACGTGGAAATTATGTGTATTTTTTATTTACCATGTCACGTCAGATTTTTATGATCAAATTGTAATAAATCGATAATTTTAGTGATTAAATTATAATATTTTACATTTTAGTGATCAAAGTTAAACAAAAACGAAACAAAAGTGACTAGAACAGTAGTTTAGCAAAGAATTGAAACCCCAAGTCTTGCCCGCCACTCCAATTCCGAAAGCATTTTCACTGTTTTCTTTGCTTCCAACCACAAGGTAACTTACTGAGGGCAGATTTCTACAATTTCGCTGACATTTTTCTTTCATATTGGTGAAGGCAGGCCTTTCATTGCTGGATGTAAGTGTTGTTAATTTCCTGCACTTTTGCTGATTTTCATTTCTGGTCCAATAATTGTTATTTTTGTCTCGTTGCTAGTTTCTCTATGAAGAAGCTCCAGTTTGTTTGAATCCAACTCCTTTTCTTTAGATTCTTTCCTACTTTAGAGATTCAATGAGAACGATCTGTAGATTGAGGTCGAACGAGTGTGTTTTTTAGGTATTTTACCAAGGCAGATAAAATGGATGTCCCTCTTTCCCAATACTACTTTGTTAGATTCAGAATTAGCCGGCATATTTTGTATTCAATGATAACTTGGTTGTTGTTCCTGCAATGTTAACTCCAGGAATGGAACAATCCACAAAATTAGGGCTTTCAATTGAGAGCAATGATGTCAAGTACATCTCCGGGCTAAGCACCATACTAGCTGCTTCCATTCAGGAAGCAAAGGACAAAATTTCTCAGATCGAGTACATCTTTTGCAGCCAACTGTACCCGAATTTCCAGTCGAAATGTAAAGGCTTGGAGAAAATATATGCAGAGGGCAAGAAAGTTGCTGAAGATGCATGGAAGAAGAAGGAAAACGAGATCAAGCTCCGATTGGAGAAACTCGAACTCGAAAAGAAGCAGGTTGTTGAAGAGAACCATTCTTTCAAGCTTGAGAAGGAAGAGTTACTAAAGGAGCAGGAAGAGCAAATGAGACAACTTGGAGCAAAACTACAAAGTCGAGAAACGAAAATTGAGGAGCTAAAAGGGGATCTTATGTTGAAGTCTAAGGAGATAGATGACAGAATGGAAATGAATAGCAAATTAGTGCTGCTAGTTGAAGCAAATGCCTCTGTGATAGCTAATACGGCCAAAGAACTAAAAGTGCATGAAGAGAAAACGAATGTACTTCTCAGTGATCTAAACAACCTGCGTATAAATGTTGAAGCACTTGAGCAGGAGTTCAGAGAAAAGACTTGGGAAGTTGCTAATGGGAAGAAGTTGGCAGAAAATTTACTTAAAAAAATTGAGTCGCAAGCCTTTGATATTATGTATAATGAAGAGCAGCTGATCAATTGTAACAAGGAGAAGAAGCTGCTTGAGGAAAACTTTGAGAAATTGAAGGAGAACTACGAAGAACTCCGCATGGCACTTGGAAAGAAGACGGATGAAGTTGAGGAAGGAAGAAAATTGCAGAAACAGCTGCTTACACAAATTGATTTTAATTGCTCTGAAATTTCAAAGAATAAACAGCTGTTAGATGAGCATGAGGAAATAAAAGAACAACTTCTGGCCAAAGTAAAAGGCTTGGAACAAAAAGTCAGTGAACTGCAGGCCGCCAAACTTAGCAAAAGTGGTGATGATGCAGACCATACGGATGAAGAAAGGGAATCACATGGAAAGCTACTAAAACAGATTGAATCAAAAGCCGCTGAGTTGATGGCTGAGAAGAAGGAAAAACGGAATCTCCTCGATGCTTACAAAAGGCTAAAATCTCAGTACAACTATCTTTGCAGAAAGAATAGCCTTACTACTGATAAAATGTCTTTTCCAAATAAACTGGAAGATGAAAGTGACTCAGCAGGGCATCATCACAAACCCAAACCTTCTCTTGGTAAGTTTGGGTGCTTATATTTAGTTTATAAATATTGGTTTCTATTTATATCACTGCTTAATGCTTATTGCTTTTAGTCATCCTAGTATTTTGGCTGATAATTGCAACATTTTCTCAAGGGTCTCTCAAGTTATGGATGTCGCATTTTAGCTGAACTGATTATTTAAGTGAGACTGTCAAGAACACCGTATAGTTTGAGGCAGCAGCATACTGCAGAAAATTGCTGCCAGTGCCCTTTACCTGTCGTTTCCTTTTCGGTTTATCAGAGATTTTTAAGCTACATTTTGCTGTCCCTCATTACAGATGCTGAAAACAGAAATTTAAATGCTCCTATGGTTGTCTTTGACACAAAAAGCATGAAGGATGTAACTGGTGTAAATGGTGAGTTAGAGGAAGAGAAAGGAGCCAAATCAGTTGAAGCCTCTAGTTCCCATTTACCTGCATCAAGATTCCCAGGTCGTAAATGTCCCTCAAGTGTGAAATCTTATCCTATAGTTGGTACAAAGCGACCGGGTTCCGGTTGGAGAGATACTAGGTCCCACCAGGGCCAAGCTAGGCATGATCCCCATGATGATTTTCTTGACACTCCGCTGGAGAATATCAGGGGAAACCTTGAGAAAGCTATGAAGAAAGAAGCTGATGATCCTCCAGTTCGGGAAGACATGAATATTGATAGCTCAGATGATGAGACGCATGATGTTAGTGTTGACAAGAGGCTACAAAAACAAGAGATGCCGTTTCAAATGGTTGACAAGGGATGTATCAAGTACATGGAACCGGTAAGAAAGCAAGCAGAGAGGGAGAAGATGAAAGGATTCGAATGCAATCAATGCAAGAAATTCTATGATGCTGTTCTTAACAAGAGAGATGAGGGAAATGAAGATCGCAGCAAGAGTTTCCGCTGTGAGCATCATGATGGTGTGTCAAGGCATCGATATAAGTATGTTCCTCCCATGACTCCCGATGGATTTTGGAATATCGGGTTTCAATCCGAAACATGATCTGTTTAGCTCAAGATTGACTATGCATTTTTCATTTAGATTTAATTATCATCGTTCAAGGCATATATATGTCAGCCTTTATTCTGTAACAATCAGTAAACCCAACTGGAGATGTTTGAGAGTTTAAAATGAATTTTATGTATAGTGTAATCAAAATAAACCAGAGTAATTCATGATTACCAGGCTCTAGTGCTTGTGAAACAAATCACAGATGCAAATAATTCAGATTCTGATGATTATAGAAGTAGGAAAAAAATACCAAATGAAATTAACAATTAAAAATACAAAAAATAAATCATGTAATATTCATGAAATTCTGTTTTCTGTTAAGAGTTTATCATTTCGGTTGTGTCATATTCTTGGCATACTTAATGCTGAAGTCACTAAAAAGAGTAAGCTGCCATGGAAATTTTATGATTTTGATTTTCTCTTTATCGCCAATATTCATAGTTGGTATTCACACCAATTAACCATGATAACATACATTACATTCACAATCACAATCACAATAAATGAAAATGCCACCGAAAATACTTTC
This sequence comes from Hibiscus tridactylites, assembly GCA_958450335.1. Taxonomy (NCBI): domain Eukaryota; kingdom Viridiplantae; phylum Streptophyta; class Magnoliopsida; order Malvales; family Malvaceae; genus Hibiscus; species Hibiscus tridactylites. Next base: position 55,505,104 of record OY288287.1, on the reverse strand, counting down.
GTCAAAGTAATTATATAAATCCCCCCAACTGTGTAAGAGCTTTATAGACCTTTGACAATTTTACACTTGTTCTATTATATTATCTGCCTCATTCTTCTTTAACTCCTCTTGTACGACCTTTTTCTCTTGCCAATATATATTATTAATTTTCATCTCAAAAGATGAGCAGCAGTAAGTTGATTTCATGCAACATACTGTTATTCAGTTTCCATCAATTCTTGTTGCTAATTCACAGTAAACCTCTGGTACCGGCCCTCTACGTGTTCGGAGATTCATTGTTCGACAGTGGCAACAACAATCTCCTGCCAACCATAGCAAAGGCAAATTTCCCACCTTATGGCCAGAATTTCGTCCAACGCTTCACCGGCAGATTTACTAATGGAAGAACTCTCCCTGACTTCATAGGTACATTGGATGCCTTAAAACTCAAGTTTCCATCATTCTAGCTATCACCATGTGTGTGCGTGTGTATGTATGTATGTATGTATGTATGTTGTAATATTTGTGGTTAATTTGAAGCTGAATTTGTTGAGCTGCCATATCCTCCACCATACCTTGGTGTACATGAATCAATACCATTAACAGGCTTGAATTATGCATCTTCAGCTTGTGGAATTCTCCCTCAAACCGGAACCATATTTGTAAGACCCTCAACTTTCTTAGTCATCCCCTATACATACAAAGTGTAGGATATCATATTTATATACTTTCTGTATTGCAGGGAAAATGCTTGAGTTTGGGTGAACAGATTGATTTGTTTAAATTGACAATCGAATCAAAGCTGCCTACCCACTTTAAGAGCTCCGAGGAGCTTTCTAAACACATTGCAGACTCTATATTGTTACTAACAATAGGCAGCAACGATTACATTCAAAACTATTTAGAACCCACAGTATTTAGCACAGGCCATGATTATGACCCTCAATCATTTGCTCAGCTTCTTATAGATGCCCTGTCCAATCATTTTCAGGTTCTCCATAAATCTCTTTTCACCACTTCTTTTTGTTCATCCATAGTTTTTGTTTTTTAGAATCATGTTATGGAATTGCAGAGACTGTATAAAATAGGAGCAAGGAAGATAATAATGCACGAAATCGGACCCCTCGGATGCATCCCACATTACACAAGGAAATATGAACTCACTGGAAAATGCCATGAAGAAACTAACCAAATCGTCTCCTATTTTAATCACAAGCTTCATGAATTGCTCCAGTCTTTAACATCCACTCTTCAAGGCTCTGTATTTGTGCTTGCTCGAATAAATTCATTGAGTTATGATGTCATTAATAACCCTTCTAAATACGGTAAGTTTTCACTCTAACTTTACCAAAATATCTCTCCGGTTCGAATATGATTACTCTCAGACTGTAAAACAGACGCGATCGAGTTTTGCAGGATACAGTGATGGTAGCAATCCATGTTGCACAACTTGGGGAAATGGGAGTGCTGCATGCATTCCATGGCTAGAAGCATGCCCGAACCCGAATCAACATTTTTTCTGGGATGGCTATCATAATACAGAAACAGGGAATTTGGTAGCAGCATCCCTTTGTTTCAACAATGCTCAATTTTGTACTCCTTTCAGCATAAGGGACCTCATTCAAAATTGAAAGCTATGCTTAATATAATGTACAAAACTTGTGTTCCTATAACAAAAAATACTTGTTTAAACAACTACCTTCTCTTCTTCTTCCCATGCATGCCTTTATGGCCAACTAAAACAAATTAAAGAAGAAACACACAACAAACTGAAGATATAGCCCTTGCTACATAAGGCTTAAGGGACTTATGAACCTACACCAAGCCAGGGTTTCAAAAAGAAAAAAGAAACTCAATGCCTTGCCCTTGGTACATGATTGTTGACCGGAGGCTTCCGACCGTAAGGGGTGTAATCCCCCTGCATCATGTTTACAACCTCTTTAGCTGCTACCAGAAGCCTTTTTGATTCATCTTTGTTTCCAATGACAGACTCTTCATTTCTAGGAGTTCCCAACGTCTTTGCCTCCAACTTGTTCACACCACTCACCTGGTTTTGAAACATCAAATAATGATGTTCGTGGTTATTGTAAACAATCATACAATATTACTAGAGCCAAGTTTAACTTTGAGTTTTTGTTTTGTGTGTGTTTTAGAGTGAAAGAGAAAGAGAAAGACCTGGTTATTTCTCAATCTCAATGGACATATTGTCAGCTCCATTGTTTTCCCCTGCACTCAAAGCACAATATCTAGTATGAATACACACTACAAAGTTGATCAGATTCAATCATGGAAAAAAAACATATGCACTCAAAGTACCAAAACATATATAGGCTAAATAAAATTTCCATTTTTATAAACAACAAAACTTTAACATCTGACAGAAGAAATCTAAAAGGGTTGTTTTTGAGTCAGTTATGCTTTGGAGGGTGACGTTTAGGCCGTCCATAATCAGCACCAAAAGCTACAAAACCAGGCGTTTCAACCTTAGGAGGATCACTGCTATTTTCATTCCAATAGTTACAGTATTTCACATCAAATTCACATTTTCCATCAAACCGGTTTGCACCTGAATTCTTTGAAGCCACAACTTCTTGTCTTCCAATTTTCCTTCCATGAAATTCCTGCAAACATGTATGCATTAGCTTCCAAAACTTCAAATATATATATATATATATATATATATGAATAAATTACACAGTTCCTTTTACTTACCTTTTGAATTATACTTTCTTCAGCAGCTGTTTTCCCACCTGTAGAGACAACTGAAACTCAGATTTGAGTAATTAGAAGGTTATTTTAAGTAAATTAATGTAAAAAGACAGTTTACAATGAGACAGTATACCTTGATCAGCATGAACTGAGCAGCTCTTAAGGGCATGCAAAACAAAGAAAAACACAATTACTAAGGCTGCAGTAAACCTTAAAATGTGCAGCATCTTTGTGATTCTTCCTTTTTACTTGAATGTGTTTTCTTTTTGCTTGAAAGAGAGGAACTCTGAAAGAACCTAAGGAATAGGTTTTATAGAGAGTTCAAAGCCCAAGTCAAAGCTGGGGTTCCAGTTCCACCACCTACCTAAATTTTAAACTCTAAACCTTAAATTATATACCCTACACACTAAACTCTCAAACCCTAAACTTTAAACCCTAAAATTAAAGTATTTTCCTTGTTTTAAAGCATGATATACTTTCTATTTGTGGAATAAATTTTCATCGGAGCTATTGCATGCACCTATTCAATCAAATCTTAAGATCGCGATCCGCCAATATTTCCAATGCAATAGGGCATTGACAATTATAAAGGCTTTAACATATACATGGATGTATATAGGTATGAATGCATGCGTACATGCATATTGATTTATATAATTGAAAAATGCTTTAAACCTAGGGTGGCGGAAGACGAGAGGGATTAGTGGGCATGTCCCCTACAATATTTTGAAAAACTAGAATTTAGTCCTTAAAAAAATTAATTTTGCACCCTCAAAAGTTTTAAAAATTTTGCATTAAGCGTCAAAATTTTTAATAAAATTTCTTCCCATAATTTTTAAAAGTTCTCATTAAGTCTTTCAAAATTTTAGTTAAACCCCAATTTTTTTTTAAAAAATATTAAATTAAACTATCAAATTATTTTTTAAAAATTTTAGTTTAAACTTCTTGTTATTCTAAAAGTTTTAAATTGACCCCTCTAAACTCCTTCCCCAAATTATATACTTATAGAACTAAATAACCACAAATTAATAGAAAAAGGAAACACTTGGAGATTTGACTTAAATATTGCACCATTTTTTCTCAACCTATGGCGCAACCGATTTTAATTTTCAATCTATGACATTTTTTACAATGCATGTAAAGTCGGATTCAACTGAATCCGACTTTAAACAATAAATTTCTAGAAATACCCCTAAAGACGAGTATAACATGATCCAACTTCAAGCCATTATTGATGTTACAGTAGGGGTATTTTAAGAAAAATATTGTTCATAGTCGAATTCAGCTGAATCTGATTTTACATGCACTGTAAAAAATGCCATAGATTGAAAATTAAAATCGACTGTGTCATAGGTTAAGAAATAAATTAATACAATATTTAAGTCAAAACTCCGAAAAATTTTATTTGTGTATATTTGTTTGGTGTCAGAAGTGATATATAAACAATTAATTAATGTAAGATGGAGAGGAGGGTAGCAATAGGGAACCGAGAGAGAGAGAGAGGACAAAGCAAGGAAGCATAGTTCCCAAAGATGCATGAGAATGAGCATGAAATTAAGAGCTTGAAGTAACATGGGCAAGTGATTAGTGCATGGAATTACTAAACCATATCACGTTTTATTTGAACCATGTATGCATAAAGTTGAGCATAAATTTAAGTAAGGATGAACACATAATTTTATGTTATTGGGAGTGAACTTATAAAATTTTAACAGAGACGAAAATAATTCTTGAATGAAAATACAGAAATTTTTTTAAAAATTTCAAATTATATACAAATTTTAATTTTTTAAAATTAGTGTTTAAAAGTTTTAGAAGACGAGGATGTCTTGTGCTCATCTCATCTTGAGAGTAGTTTAAGGTCCTTTTAATTACCCAACTCGCTTCAATGTGATTAATGAATTATCCTATCTTAATGAAAACGATCAAAGTTAACCGACACCCATGATATGAAATTATATAAACAAATCGAGGTTTATGACAATGTTTCATTCATATTGAAATGTTTTCGAAATATTTATAATGTTTTGTTGGTGTAGGGTCGCCTAATTTTTTGGATTTGTTGTAATTGAAAAATGAGAGATGATTTATGTACTTTAAATCGGTCAATAATTTTATTTGTATGAAGTCTTTGAGAGATATTTTATTATTGTTGATGTCAAAAATCAGTTAACACCAAACAAGATTGTGGATGTAGATTGTTGTGACGATTTCAAAGTTTATTTTTTTATTTGGGCAGAGAGTCGTTGTGAGTAGTGGTCGATGTAGAGAGACAGAGTTATAGGAAGAAAGGTCGGAGCATATGACCTGGTGGGAGAGTATTTATGGGAAGGGGGAGTTCAGATCATGTCTTTTTATGGATCCTTTCTTACGTATTTAAGAAAAAATATCTTACAACCTTAAATGACAAGTGTCACGTTTAGATATGTTGGATGGATGCTTATTAAGGTATTAGTTTAATTGAAAAATCAGTATACATCAAGTAACAGATTTGAGTGATGAAACAAATAGATTCAACGCTAGTGTTATTAGGATGATAGTCGTTTGAAAGATACTGTGAGATAATCAATGTGATGAACCAAATTAATCTAACAAGGGAACTTATGTATACTTGCAATAAAAACAGAGACCCCTAACCTCTTACTTTAAAGAAGATTAAACCAACAAATTAACACAATAAAGGAGGTCTCGACACCTGGAAAACAGTATGGCTCCTTTTACCCATGTCTTGTGTCTTTGATGTGAATAGAAATTCTATACTTTTTTAGTACCCTATTTATGCCTTATATTAAAAATTAGAATTAGAGTTTAGAGTTTAAAGTTAGAGTTTGTAGCTAGGGTTTAGAGAATTTAAGGTATAGTGTATTTTTAAAGTATAGGGTATAAGGTATAAGGTTTAAGATTTAGAATTTAAGGTATATTGTATTTTTAAAGTATAGGGTATAAGATATAAGGTTTAAGATTTAGAATTTAGGGTTAAGACTTAAAATTTATTTTTTTAGTATTTTTTAGTGTTGGGTATAAAAAGTAGTAACTAAAAGTAACATAGAATTTTTATTCCCATCTAAGTTAGCTAGGCATGTATTATTAACTAATCAATGTTTATCGATATTGATTATACATTAGGGTTATGATCAGTTATTTTTTTTGTTACAAAAGAAATTATTTGTAATCACTGTGTGTACGGAATTTGGAGTTCTTGGAAAAGAACTTGTTTGCTTTCTAAGGACAATGTCACATGCATAACACTAACCTTAATTATATCAATTTGGGGTTGTTAAGAAATTATTTATTTGGCAATCCAAAAAAAAAACGTTCCTTTTAGATTTGCATTTTTGTTTATTAGCTTAAACGTCAGATAAGTGCTTAAACTATACCCTTTTTTCCAGTTAGGTGCCTAACGTTTGTTTCGGGCCACTTAGGTGCCTAACGTTTCATTCCGTAACTCATTTAAGGTTTTAGCCGTGACGGACGTTAAAATTTTCCGTTAAGGGTTAAGGGTTAATTTTATTTTTAATTAATTTAATTAATTAATTTTATTATTTTTAATATCAGAAGCACTAAAAATGTGCCACGTGTCCCTTAACGGAAAATTTTAACGTCTGTCACGGCTAAAATCTTAAATGGGTTACAGAATGAAACGTTAGGCACCTAAGTGGCCCGAAACAAGCGTTAGGCACCTAACTGGAAAAAAAGGGTATAGTTTGGGCACCTATATGACGTTTAAGACTTGTTTCTTCTTTCACACACCAAAAATTTCTTTGTAATCAAGAATACCTTTTACCATGGAATAGTGTAATTTTTTTAACAAAATTACAATTTTTTAGTATATATACATATATATATATATATCTATATATCTATATATATATATAATTTAAAGATAAGGAAATGGATGGTAAATATGGAGTAATATTTGAACTTACAATTCAGTAAAGGCTTAAACTAAAATAGTTAATAAGTGTCAAAATTATATAATTTTTTTCTTTCTAAATAGGTGTCTAAAGTATTTTTCGGGTCAAACAAGTTCTAACTTTTCAACGTTAGTTAAATAGTTGCCCGCCGTCAACGTCTGTTAATTTTTACCGTTAAGTGACACATGTCAGCTTCTTAAATTGCCGAAATCATATTTAAAAATACATAAAAATTAATAAAAAATATTTTCTTTATTTCACAAAATAGCCCAAAATTTAAAATCCCTAACTACCTAAAACCCAATCCCGATCTGGCCTCATTTTGTCGTCGCGTGCCACGCGGCTGCCCACCACATCCATCGTTGGACCACCACGACCATTTACCCCACTACATTGTCGCCGAAAATCGACCAACGTCGTGCGAAATACCAAAATCGTCGAATTGTTCATTTGAATAATTCGCCATGAACGACAACATAACGAATGATGAATGATGTGTGGGTCATTCGACAAGAGGAGAGCACTTCAGTCTGTCACCGGAAACGCGACCAACGCTGGTGGTAGTGACTAGATTTGGGACTATTTTGAGATTATTTGAAAATTTCAAGATATTTTGAAAATTATGATTTATTTTATAAAAAAATAAAGTTTAATACTATCATTTGTCATGTTTTTATTGACTAACGAGATTTTTTTAACGGACAGTTACGACGAGCATCTATTTGAGTAATGTTGAAAATATTAAACACCTGTTTTGCCCGAAAAATACTTTAAGCACCTATCTAGAAAAAAGTATAATTTGAGCACTTATTTTTCACTTAAGCCTTTATTAAATGTCACTTTAAAATGGTTGTAGATGGAACTTTTTGAATGAAAATCGCCTGCTTTTTATTATGCTTCCACCTAAAAAAATAAATTTAGAGTTTATGGTTAAGATTTAGAAAATTAAAAATATTGTAATTTTAAGGTTTAGGGTTTAAAATTTATGATTTAGAATTTAAGGTTAAGAATTAGAATTTAAAGTTTAGATTTTTTATTCAAACTTTTTGGCACGACACTTAGGTTTATTAGGTGAAAGTTTGGTAAAAGTATCAAAGCAACTTTTGTACTATATTTCAGATTGCATTTTGGTTTCTCTACTGGAAAATGACTAAATTAGTTCATGTACAATTACATAAAACAAAATGATTCCACCATTACAAACTCAATTCATCCTATCGTTTTATTGATGTGATAATTATAAAAATGGAAAATAAATTTTTTAATCCTCTACATTTTTATTTTTTTATCAATTTATTCTTTAACCATTAAAAAATGAAAAGTAAAAAAATTGAATTTTCAGTAAAAATATTTTAAAAAATCATTAAACTAGATCCACCACCAATAATGATTTTTTACTTTCAAAATCATATTTTTTTAGTAATATACATGTCCGTCTGTTTCTTTAGGAGTGCAATGTACTTTACCAATGCACTAAACCCTGGTTAGTTTAAACAAATTTGCTATCATTCTAAAATATTAAAATATTATACACGTTAGTAATTTATAAAATATGAGTAATTTTAATTTAGATTCACCGATTTAAAATTAAAATGTTTGTTTTTAAATTATAAAATAATTTAAAAAAGAAAGTTTGAACCTGATATAAATACAAATATTATACAAATCAAATCGGACAATATTCTAAATTAAACAACCAAATAAGTTTCACCTGACTCATCCAAATAATGTATTTTTTTCACAAATTTTAATTGTAATCCTAATCTTATCTAAAAGGAGGAAAATGAGGACTATAGAAAAAAAGTATTTTTTGTAAGTCTAAAACCCATGAGTCTCTAAGTAAAATGAGAAAAAAAATTGAGCAGTCTGACATGCTAAATATGTTTACTCCCAAATAATTTATTTTCAAGTTAAAATAATAAAATATAATTTTATACTATAATATTTATTTATTTTTATAATTAAATTTAAATAAACAAATACTTTAAATTATTTAAATCTCATAGGAGTCGAGCTACATGTGTTGAATCCAAAATCTAAATCCAGCCCAAGTCAGGTCAAGCTGACCGGGCTAGATGGTTCTCTCAGTCTCAGTCCACCTATAGGTCTATTTGATATGACAGAAAAAAAGGCAAATGACCATTTTCTGTTTTAGTATATAAAAACAAATCAGTTCAAATCGAAATAATATCATATAAGAAAATAAGTTTAAACCAACTACAAATTAATCTAGTAAGATGAAATATTAATTTTTTTAAGTAAGATTAAGAGTTCTAATTATGATATTGTGGATAGAACAATTAGATTAGAAATGTCACCTCTATAATGAACCTCTACAGTATCTGATCTAAATGAATTAGTCAATAAATTGAGATCGATGGTGCCGAAAAAAAGAAAAAAATTAAGAAAAAAAAGTTTAATACGCAAGTTGTTTAAACTTTAAAATGGTTATATTTTGATACACAAGCTGTGTAAAAAAATACACTAACCCTTCTTTAAAATCTAAATCTAAATTCTTAAAAGGGTTTAATTTTGATACACACTATAAACCGAAATCTTAAATTACTAAATATAAACTCTAAAAACTAAACCACAAACTCTAAACCTTAAATTCTAAATATTAACCTTAAATTCTAATCAATACAAGTCAAACCCTTAAACTCTAAACCCTAAACTAAACCCCTAACCCCTAAACTAAAATTTACATAACATGTATATTAAAGTTTTTCTCATTCTTAAATCAAAAACCTTAAAATATAAACCATAAACCTTAAATTCTATATCCTACAACATAAACTCAAACTTTAAACCATTCTAAACCTAAAAAAATAATAAAGCTTGTGCGAACTTTGATTTTATACCGTTTCTGAATCAAAGTTTTTTTCCAAGTTTAAAATTGGCGTTATATTTTGATATATAATATGTATAAAAACAATATTTACCCAACTTTTCTTCAAAACCTAAAATTTAAATTCTTAAATCTAAAAATAACAACCTTGTATATTAAAAAAATTCCTTAAAATTTTGAAAAAGAGTTCTCGCATTTATTATCTGGATATAACAATGAACAGAAAGAAAGTTATTTTTCCTCTAAAATTGGTCTTTACAATCAAGTACACAAATAGTTGTTTTCCTGTCGGATTTCCCCTAATAATTAGTTCAATTTAAAAGAATTTGCAGGAATTATCCCTTCAGCAAGTTATCATTGATGTACATGATCACGAAATGAAGAGAACATATATATTTTTAGGTTTAATTACTGAATACTAAATAAGTGTAAACCTATTTTCAAAGTTTAGAATCTCCACCTGCCACTTCCATGTCTTTAAAACTTATCAACCATGGATTGCTCTCATCGTGCCCCTGAATGGAATGAAAGTTGTTCTACCTGAATCTCGTTACCGAGATCGCAAAGGATAACAGAAAAGATCGGATTCAAACGCAAACATGCTAAATGTCACCACCGGACACTCTGGAGCTTCGTTTCGTGAAACATCTGCACTTTGATTTGCATTGCATCATGCTATCCAATTAACAAATGTTCATTTGCTATCCTATCCTATCCTATCACAGCCAAATCAACAAATGTTGTCAAATTTAAAGCATCGTTTATTAACATGCTATCCAATCCAAATACGCCTTTCCACATTCATAAACAAATACATTTGCCATTCTACACGAGCTGGGCTTATAACAATTAGCATCTCTTGCAATTTACTTGGTTCATAACCTGTCACGAGTAATTACAACGACGACTTGACACAACCCCTTTAGGACCAGATCTAAAGTTTCATTTTCACTAGAATCAAAGCCTGATGTGGTATGTAGGAGGTAATGAAGAGGGAACTTACCAGTTACCATCCTCGCCTAGCCAATTGAAAGAAAGAAGGCAACCATCCAGTGGCAAGCAAGAAACATTCCTGCAACTAACTGTCACCTATAAAATAAAATCTAACATGCTTGATTAATGATTAGAAACAACAAATGCAGTACCAACAAACTAAAAAATATTACTTCTCCTAAATTGCAACCATAGAACTCCTAAAAATTGCTAGGCTGAATACCCTAAAAGGTTTTGGCAAGGAGAAAGCACAATGTTGATTCATCTGCAGCAGCAAAATAAAAAATACGATTATCTTTGTGTGAAAGCACAATTATTGGATTAACTCTACACCAAATCCAAGTGCAATTTTTTCCCTTCATGAGAAACATATCCAAGTATATGCTCTTAATCACTACAGAAGAACATGAAAAGCACCATTTTTTATTATTCTAGCTGTGCCTGTGGTAATTTTTTATCATATTACTTTATCAACAATTCAGACAGACTTAGAAGATTTATTTAAGGAGATCAAAAAAGTAAAGAGGGTCGAGAAGAGATCCCAAATCAGCAAGAGAAAATTTAACAGCACCGAAAGTACAATGTATGCATGCTGTGATGGAGACATCACAGCAACATACATCAGCCACTACGATATAAATTAAAAGAAAAAGAAAGTATATAACATTATGAAATGAAATTTACAATGAGTTAAAAGCAGTATGCAAAGGCCAGTGCGAAAAATTCATACAATTCTTTTAGTCCCGTGATATTCACACCTTCAAGAAAATTTGCCATCATCTAATCATCACAGGATAACTCAGGCCACTGTCAATTTGCCTCATTGAGTCCCTGTATGGAATGATATCTCATTAATTGCCAAAAATTATTGATGATAGAGATAGCTTGAAAGGGATATGCTCAAGATGCTGACGCAGTAGCAGGGATCACTTGGTGCACAATCCACCAACAAGTGAGAAGTAATTCCAGTCAAAATATGTGCAAGACAAGGGAAGAAGGATGGTGTAAAAGATGATACCATCTTTCTTACAAAAAACAGGAACTTCATGCTGCATGTTAATCTCTCAACAGCTCACCCCGAGGGAAATTTTCCAACTCAGTGGATGGAGGCATCGAATCGTGGCTCATAGAAGCAAACCTGACTATTGTATGACTGAAGAGCACAGCCAGCAATCCAAGACCAAACCTTCTTATCCACGTCAAAAATTAGGCCCTTTCCTTGGTTCCAAGATGTGAAGCAGATAAGATTATCCTGTCCAAAGCACTCAAATCTCTCTGCCGAGAGCCTCAACAAAGCTCGAAAATATTTAGGTGGCATTCTACTTATCTCCACCCACGTAATCTTAGAATGATCCAATTCCCAAATTCTCATACTCTGTAGAGTACTATAAAGTCCAATTCTTCCGACCAGAAACAGGCGTTTCTGTGTCCCAGCAACCAAATAACCATCTAGCAAAGATCTTGGGAACTTTGCTGGAATATGCTCCCAATATCCTGAGTCCAGCCGATACATCATCAAGCCAAGGGGAGAAAGGGTTTCCAAATATAACCTGGAGTCGCAATATGCCATCTTTGAGGAGCAAAGATTAACTGCAGGCATTATCTGGTGAAGTGTCCATTTATCAATCTTCGAGTCATAGACTTCGGTAGGCAGTGACTTATCACCATAAATATCACTAGTGGCTATAACTTTAAATGATTTGTCTGTTCGATCTACAACCATAATCAACTGTCTTTGCTGGTTATAGTGCATGCTTGGCAATGTTCTCCAAGTTTGTGTAAGAGGGTTACATACTAAAGCTTTGAAAATTAGACCATCAAGGCCAGAAAAGCAAACTAGACCACCTGAAGAGCCGACCAACCAGAAGGCCCACTGAGGCAAAAAACTGAACGGAATTTTATACCAGGATTTTAACGGCAAACTAAAAACGGAGCATTGGGGAGTCTGCGAGTTCTTCCAAAATGTAAGTAGACAAGGCCCATGAGATGGCACTTCTGAGTGAAATTTAAGAAAACTATTATCCTGAAGTATCGAATTCCATCTTTTACAAACTGAACGAAGCCGGAATATCATAAATGGGGGAACCCTTGCCAAAATCTCATTCAATAAGTCCTCAGGCAACATTGCCCATATGCTATCTTCCATTTGAACATCAGGATGAACTGCCTTACCAAATGTAGCAACTGTTTCCTCATCTAAACCCCGTGGTTTGGTCTTTACCACCTTCTGCCTGGATGGACTAGTGTTCCTCGATCCTACACGACCCGATGGACTTGTATTCCTCGACCCACTGCCCCTAATAGGTGATGCTTGTTTAGGACAAGCTTCCTCGTTACAAACAGTCTCATCTTTCATCAACTGGGAACTGGATAATCTAGACCCAGATTCAGATGATTCCGCAGCAGCAGCAGCAGCAGCAGCAGCCATAGTTATTAATCCTCAACCCTAAGAAAAGCAATGTTTCTTTTATTTGAAGGAGGAAAAAAACGCTTAACACCTACTCAAAACTCCTAACTTTCAATTTTCAAGCATAAATAATGACTTCAAGTACCAAGTGGTAAAATCCCTAACATCAAGACCACCCATAGCCATTAATTAATTCACGAAAAAGCTAAGCAACCCAGTATTGTATCTCATCTAAAAACCATGCTGGGTGCCCAAATTCAAGTCTTTTCAAACCCAAAGATCCTAGCTTTCAGGCTAAAAACAAAGAAATCAAATCAAGCACTACACAGAAAATGACGAAATCCCCAAATAATATAATGAATAACAGAACAACTCCAGCTCTTTAGTTCGGATAAAAAAAGAGGAGAGATTTTAATCAGATCCAGGAATAATAATCTCGTAAACCGAAAACAATATTAAAACAAATGATGGAAGCATTGAGTTTAAATTCAATGGAAAAGATTGAATCTTGAAGAATATTTAGATGGGTTACCTTAGATTCAAAGAATTTATCTGACTTATCTTTATCTCTCGGCGAGGAGAAACCTTTGTTAAAGGCCAGGAGAAGTAAAATTCGGGCATAGAAATGAGAGAACTTAACCTCAAAGACTCTCTCTTACAATTGATTCTCTAATTTATTTTTGAATAAAAAATAGAGATTTAAGTTGAAAATGGGAGGCCCAAATCTGGGGGCCGAGTCAGATGGACCATGTCGTGGAATATCCAACGAAGACATGACATAGCAAATTGGTTGGTCAAAATGCTTTAAACTAATTACTCTTTTTTTTGTTTGTTCAAAAAAACTAATTACATGGCTACAACTGATTGCATACACCTTTCCTTTGTTATTTTTGTCAACTTGGATATCCACTATCCATCTATAACGAAATATAAATTTGTTTGCTAGTTCAATTAGAAAAGCATATGATATTGATCTTAAAATATTCGAGTTCGAACAGTTTTGTATGTAAAGTATACACTGTCAAATGATTAAGAAAAAATATGAACATATATTACCATGTAATTACGCTAGTATATTAAAAAAAGGGAAAACTACACCAGTGACCACCGAAGATATTGGGGATACCTATTTGAACCACCAAACTAAAAAAACGTCAATCACACCACCGAACTTATAAAATCAACCTATTTTGACCACCGCCGTTAAAAACTTAACGGTGGAGTGACGGAACTGCCACGTGGCAGTTGATGGGTATATTTAAAAATTACACATTTGGTCCCTGTTATTTACACATTCTTTCAATTTAGTCCTAATTTTCAATTAATAAAATAATAAATTATTTAATTAAGTGGTGACACGTGTCAATACCTTATTGGAGGATTTTAATTATTTATATTTAATTTTATTAATTTGTTTTCCCCCTTCAATCAGGTGGTGACACGTGTCACCACCAATTTAGAGGAGAAAAACAATTTCTCACACACATGCGTGCTGGGGGACATGAACTCAGGTCTCCCAGGTGTAAATGCAACAGTCTTGCCACTACACCAAGCACATCTTTGTGATATAATTCTCCACATATAATATATATCTCTTATTAGTTTCTACATTTATAAGCCAAAAGCTCAAACCCTAAACACTAATTTCACATATATAAATCCTAAACCCTAAATTCTAACCCTAAATATTTCAAAATAAACCTCAAACCCTAAAAATTTTATATTAATTCCATGCTAAATATTCTAAACCCTAAACCCCAAACCCTAAAAATTTCAAATTAATTCCACGCTAAATATTTCAAATTAAGCCTTAAACCTAAACCCTAAATATTTCAAATTATTTTTACGCTAAATATTTCAAATTAAACCTCAAACCCTTAACCTTAAACCCTAAAAATTTCAAATTAATTACACACTAACTATTTTAATTTAAACCCTAAACCCTAAATATTTCAAATTAATTTCACGCTAAATATTTCAAATTAAACCTTAAATATTTATCGTGTAATTAATTTGAAATTTAGGGTTTAAGGTTAGGGTTTGGGGTTTAATTTGAAATATTTAGGGTTTAGGGTTTAAGGCTTAATTTGAAATATTTAGCGTGGAATTAATTTGAAATTTTTAGGGTTTAGGATATTTAGCGTGGAATTAATTTGAAATTTTTAGGGTTTGAGGTTTAATTTGAAATATTTAGGGTTAGAGTTTAGGGTTTAGGATTTATATATGTGAAATTAGTGTTTAGGGTTTGAGCTTTTGGCTTATAAATGTAGAAACTAATAAGAGATATATATTATATGTGGAGAATTATAGCACAAAGATGTGCTTGGTGTAGTGGCAAGACTATTGCATTTACACCAAGGAGACCTGGGTTCGAGTCCCCCAGCATGCATGTGTGTGAGAAATTGTTTTTCTTCTCTAAATTGGTGGTGACACGTGTCACCACCTGATTGGAGGGTGAAAACAAATTAATAAATAAATAATTAAAATCATCCAATAGGGTTTTGACACGTGTCACCACTTAATTAAATAATTTATTATTTTATTAATTGAAAATTAGGACTAAATTGAAAGAATGTGTAAATAACAGGGACCAAATGTGTAATTTTTAAATATACCCATCAACTGCCACGTGGCAGTTCCGTCACTCCACCGTTAGGTTTTTAACGGCGGTGGTCAAAATAGGTTGATTTTATAAGTTTGGTGGTGTGATTGACGTTTTTTTTTAGTTCGGTGGTTCAAATAAGTATCACAATATCTTCGGTGGTCACTGGTGTAGTTTTCCCTTAAAAAAATGTTGGTTTTGATAAAGAAAAAAAATTCAACATGTTGGTTGGAATGTTAAAATTGTGGGTGTGTTTGGTGATTAATTTTATTACTCCATATTTTTGAGATTTTTAAAACATTAGTATTTTTAAAATACATTTATTTATTCTAGATAATTTATTGTTTTAGAAAAATAGGTTATTAGAATTTTACGAGCAAAAGAAAATTAATAATATTAAAATAACTAATATAAAAATATGTAATGTAGATATCATTACTTTTGTAAAACTATGTAAATAATTTTACGCGAAAGTAGTAAGGTGGCAGACAGATTAGCTCGATTAGCATGGAAGCTTCCTTTTGGTTTGCATGAGTTTGTTGACCCGCCAAGTACGATTCTTAGTTTGGTCCAATCAGATCTTTCATATTATTAATCAATTGTATTTTGTTTAGTTTAGCTAGGAAGTTATTGTAAATATTAGTAGGGGCACTATTTTTCTCCATTTAAGTTAAGAGGATTTTTAACGAGGCACGTGATAATATTCTCTTCTTTGATCAAAAAAATATGTAAATAATTTTAATAATACAAAAGATCAATTAATATACACACTAGAGTTAGTAAAATGTTAGTTTAAAGTTAAAATTTTATTTTATTTTATAATGAGACAAGGTGCATTAGATGAAATAAGGATTTGAGCTATCGAAATACATTTTTAAAATTCCCTCTTATTTTTTTCCGAACACTAAATTTTATTTAAATTTTAAAAAGGAATGAACCTCTTACTCAAAATTCTCCATTCAAGCGCACTTTAAACATATAGAAACGTAGGAAGTGTAAATGATAAAGATGATGTTTAGTTGGAATGTATGGTTTTAGTTATAGATGTAAATGATGGATTTATTTTAAAGCAACTTTTTATGATTTGATTAAAGTATCTAGTTCACAATTTTAAAAGATCAAATAAAATGCTAAATTTATATAGACTATGTTAAGGAGATATCTAAACACCTACCTTAAAAAGCTATCACCAAACCCATTATAAACCATCAATAGTAAATTTTGAGTAACAATTCATTGACACAAGCAATGTGGTTTACCAAATTCTTATTTTAGTAATTTTAGATGCTTAATTTTTTGAAACTATGGTTTTGGTCCTTGTAGTACGCTTAAATTTAAGATTTAGCACATACACTTCAATTTCACATAATTTAATCTTATATTTTTACAATGTCATTCATTAGTCGATAAAGCTAGGATAATTAACTATTTTGGTTAAAATGGTAACGCTATTTTCCTTCAAAAACTTTGATACACTCGTATAAACTTTAGTTTACGCAAACATTTTAATTTTAGAGGTTAAGGCCTTAGGGGTTTATTTTATGTTTAAAGTTTAGGGGTTTAGGTTTTAGGGTTTATAATTTAAGAATATTGTTTAAAATTTAGTGTTTAGAGTTTAAAGTTTAGGGTTTAAGTTTTTAGGGCTTATGGTTAGAAATTTAGAATTTGAATTTTTTTTTTGAATAGTCTAAAGGATATTACAATGTAGATCTGTTCATAAATATTCTTAATCTTTTTGACCATCGTCCACTTTTCTACTAGGACCACTTGTTAAGTTCAAAATTTAGATTTTATTTGCACAACTTATGCTTCAAAATTTATCCTAATTTTATGCCATTTGTATTCATGTTCTTTCGAGTATTGTAGATTTATAAGTAATATTTTATATAAGGTAAGTATTTATTTTATATAGATTCCATCATATTTTATATGTACGCCATATTCACGTCACTTTGCGTGTTGTGCCTTGTTGATGTGCATCTCAGGTGAATACACCATCTTGTTTATAGTCATTTAAGGAGATCTTGATGATTCGTGTATCCAAATATATCTAGTTGTTGTTTACTATGGGCTATTGAATAATCCAGATACACTGGAAAAGGTACCGAGTAAACATGATTTTATCATATTTTGATAGGATGTAAAAATAGGTAATCAGATGAGTTTCAAGTCGAGTCAAATCGCATACAGATCATTTTAGGTCGATTTGATATTTCGACTCGATTCAGGTCGGGTGCAAGTCAGTTTCAAGTTGGATTCATTTCAGGTCGGGTCAAAACGGTTCGGGTTCGAATCAGTTAATTGACGGATTAATTTAGGCTCGAGTAGACTTCTGGTCGGGTTCATTTCAGGTCGGTTTAATTTTAGGTCGGTTTCATTTCAGATTGGATAATTTCAAGTCGGTTTCATTTCAGGTTGGGTTAATTCGGGTTTCATTTTCGTATGAAGTTTGAGTTTGGTACAAATAGTCGAAGTCGATAGACTTTGGGTTCATTTCAAGTATATTATTTAACGTCTTTCGACTTTCATGAACGCGAATCACATTAAAATAAATATTAGGCACTAGAATAATAAAAATATCATCAAATGATTCATATCTAAATATTGGAGTAAATTACAAAAAAATAGAAATTAATAAGGGTCAATTTTGGTGAAAAATAAAATTTTAGGGACTAACATGAATAAAAATATCATCATATTAAAAACACTAGACTAAGTTACAAAAAATGAATAGGGGTCAATTTGGAATAAAAATAAAGTTTCAGGGACTATAGTGAACAAAAAATTTTAAATTTAAATTAAAGACATTAGACTAAATCAATGACTAAAATTAAAACATTTGGACTAAATCAATGACTAAAATTAAAATTAAAGACATTGGACTAAACAAAAATCGAGACCAAAGTGACTCAAACTAAAATTAAAGAATAAAAAAGGACCAAAGTGTAAGGCTCCTAAACTAGTAATGACCTAAAGTGTGAATAACCCTTAAAAATGGGCAGGTTTTTTCCTCCATTTGTAATTTGTTAACTTAATTGTTTAGTGTTTACTCAATTTCATTTGAAATTGAAAGATGGGAATTGGCCGTTGGGACTTGAGAATTGGGATTAGTTACCGTTTTTTGGGATTTGGACTAAAAATGGCGGTTGTTGGGTTTTTTTAACTTTGAACTAAATTACAAAAAAGTGTTAATTTGGACTAAAAATTAAATTTTAAAGACTAGAATAAATTAGACTAAATTGCTAAAAATATAAATCAATATGGGGTAATTTTGACTAAAAATTAAATTCTAGGGACTAGAATAAACAAAAATATTATTCAACTAAATTACCAAAAACAGAAATATATGAGTCAATTTTGGTTAAAAATAAAGTTTTAGCCTTTTAGGGATATGGACTATAAATGTAACACATGTGTTTTGGGGTTAGGAGTTAGTCGTGTGAGTCGGTTCGAGTCGGTAAAATTAATTTTAATTAAAATGACCTTAGTCTTGATTTAATTGAAATTTAAAATAAAACGGGTGACATTTTTGTAATTAAAAAAAAGATGAAAGACCGCCTTTTTGAATAAAAAAGGAACAAAAAATGCTGTCTTCCTCCCCATTTCTTTCCCCCAACGTGAAAAGCAAACAAAACCCTCCCAAACCCCTATTTACTATTCCATTAAATCCCTCCATTGATTCAATGGTATTTTCAAAGGTAATTACATATTCTCACTCTCCTTTTCATCCTCTTCATTTATCTAGTCTTAAAATTGAAAACCACCATCTTTTTGAAATCTCAAGTTTAAAGAAAGTTTGAATTTTTAATGGGTTTTACATTTGATTTTTGTTTTTTAAGTTAGGTTTTAGTTTAATCTCATCATAATACACATAATATCTTGAAATGGTTGATTTTGGGTGAAAACCCGAAGTGGGTCTTTGGGGCCATTTTTGAGGTGTCTAAAATTTAATTTTTGGTGAGTTTTAGTGTTGGGTTGAAGGGCTGATGGTTTAGGGATATTAGGGGAGTGTTTTGGGACCTTTTGGATGTCATTTGGGTGTTTGAAAACATGGTTTTCTGCTGGGTAGTAAGGGAGCACGAAAATTGGAAGTTTGGTGAGAAAATGAGTTTAAATTTGGGTGAAGTTTGGCTTGTGTTGTAAGTGGGGTTGTGACTGAATTTTAGCATTGATTTGGTGAGTAATGGTTGTGTTTTGATTAGCTAGAAATAAGAGGAGACATCGGAGAAGCATCGGGATCGAATCCGGGCATTTAGGAGGCTTGCTTGCTTGCTTGGTTTGCTAAGGAATGATGGTGAGTAAACTTTAAATTTGTTTTAAAGTTGGTTCAAGTGTGTATAGTGAATGTGTTGGAATGAGCTTGGTAGGCCATTCCTAGGTGGGAGTTAAATTGGTAGTTTAACTCCTTGATTTCTATTGATGTTTATTATGTCATTGCATATTTGATCTTGTGAAATATGGATTGATTGTATTGTGTATACCTTGATATGTGTAAGCGATGAATATGTGATATAATTGGTGGACGTGTGATGTGGTTAAAGAAATTGGCACTAATTAACTTACTGGGTGCAAATGATCGATCATTAGGATTAGTGTGCACACAATTGAGTCAAAACGTACGTGACCTTGATGGCGTTGAGTCATCAAGGAGGAGTACGATGATGTAATATTCCACCGGAAATTTATTTATATTCTATGTGATGATGAGTGGAATCCCATCCGTAGGGCATGTGGTGATGAGTGGAATCCCGCCCATGCAAGGTCCGGTGATGAGTGTAATCCCACCGAGGTAATGTTGTTGTTGAGTGTAAATCCGCACATCCAAGTAAACTAATAGTGGCCAATGAATTTGTTCTTATAATTGTGATGTTGTGATGTTGATATATATATATATATATATATATATATATATATATGAGCTTAGTATGATGTGAGATGCCATATTATGACTCTTGAAAGACTAGCTAGGTTGACTTGTTGATGCCTTTATATGTTGTATGTGAGATTAGGGATTTACATGCTTGAACCCTGCATTGTTGTTGTTTTTGGATTTTAGAGCATCCTCACTAAGCTTCTAGCTTACGCTCTCATTTTCCACGATGCAGATCATTAGCGTGGTGTTAGCAAGGAGCAAGGCGAAAGGGCTTTCCAAGTGTAGTTGCTCAAGTATGATTTAGTAATTAATGTGGTAGTCTAGCAATGGGGAAATTATGTGTTTTGTATGAGCATTGTTTGACTCATAAGTATTATTGGATGTTTATGCTTGGCTTGATTTTGTAAACCATGCTATGCCTTGATGAATGCTTGTGATGATGAAGCCATGCTTGGATGTTTAGGTTGCCTTGGTTGTATATGCAAACCTCATATGTGATAACGTGCGCCTTTGGCCATTTTGAACTCTTTAGTATGCCCAAATATGCAAAATCTATCTCTTGTGCGAATGCCTTAATGTATGTATGTAATTGTTCATCCTAATGGCTTTACATGTTAATTCTTGGTTGTGGTGTATTGTATGGATGATTGTATGGGGCTAGGGAAGTCATGTTTTGCATTTAGAGTTAGAGTCTGTTGAGTCTTTGTTGGTTTTGGAGCATTGCAGAGTAGGGCGTATCGGTACGCCTAAGGGCCGTATCGATACGGTCTTGCCTGCAAAGCTCAATTTTGGTTGGGTGTATCGATACACGGGGGTGTATCGATACGGCTTTTGCTCACTGGAATTCAGTGTTGGCTGGGCGTACCGATACACTGGGGTGTATCGATACGATCTTGGCTCATTGGAATTCTGAGAAATTGGTGAGTATTTGGCGTACCAGTACGGTGTTGAGGCGTATCGATACTATTTTATCTCGTTGACCCCGAGATGTTGACCGAGAAGGGCGTATTGATACACTCAAGGGCTGTATCGATACGGTCTTCTCTGTGTTGTCTGATTGTGTTGACCTGGTCAAGACGTATCGATACCCTTGACTGGTGTATCGATACGACCTGCCCTGTAAGCTTAAAATGGACTGTTGAAGTGTGGTTATGGATCGAATGTGCTTCTTTATTGATGTTTTCCGTTGTTGTGAATCACTTAGGAATTATTATGCCTTTAGACATGATTAAAATGAAAGAAAATTTTTAGGGTTGCTAACCGAGGGGGAACCTTAACGGGTTTCACTTTGGTTTTCCCCGTGTGGCCTACTTGGACCGGTCATCCAACCAGACCGGGACGAGGGGGTTACATTTGTTGGTATCAAAGCCTGAGGTTACCGAGACCTCAGGCAGGTAAGTGAGGTAAGCTTGATGTGTTAAGTAATTGTATCACTTGGTGTATGCTTGCCATGAAATCTCGTTGTTTGAATATTCGTATGATGAATTGAAGCATGAATTGTTGCGTTTGGTGTAGAGTAAGTGCCCATTGCTACTATTACTTAATTTAAAAAGGGTTTTGTAAATGAAGTACTTAAGCACTGTTGGACCCTTGCTTTTGCTAACGTAATCCTTATCTGTTTATTGTTGTAATTATTATCTTGCTAGTGGTATCATGAGACTACGTGAGAGGCCTAGGATGGTTCGACCGGAACCTCGGGCAGCGGCTCCAGGAGTTGAGCCATTAGTTAGAGTTGAGGCTCAAGTGAGAGAGCCTATGGTTGGAGTTGGAGCTCCTCCACCACCACCACCACCACCTTCTCCGCCAGGAGTAGGAGGCGAGGCCGGGGCCGAAGGAGAGAGACCTCAGGGAGGCCAAGGTGGCCAAGGTCCGGCCGGAATAGACTTAGCTCCTCTAGTTCAGGCGATAGCCGGGGCTTTTCAGGCTGCAGCGGCTGGAGGCCAGGCGTCGGCACATCATCAAGGAGAGGGCACTAGTTTGCCATTAGAAAGGCTCCGTGGTCTAGGGGCCGAAGAGTTCAGAGGGTCTACACCGGAGAGGTCTGAGTTGTGGTTTGAGAAGACCGTCCGTATCCTCGCTCAGATGGGATGTACCGGAGAGCGCAAGCTGGGGTGTGTTGAGTCCTTGCTTTAGGGTGATGCCTACACTTGGTGGGTCACCATCACTACGGGTATGGATGAGGCCGAGATTACTTGGGAGTTCTTTGAGTCAGCATTCCGTAAGAAGTACTTGGGTCCTCGATATCTCGATGAGAGGAAGAGGGAGTTTATGGCCTTGCTTTAGGGGAGTATGACTGTGACCGACAATGAGATTCGATTTGTTAGGCTGAGTCAGTATGCATCTGAGCTTGTTCCTACTGAGGTGGAACGTTGTAACCGTTTCTGTTATGGACTGAATGAAGAAATCAAGAGATATACTCTAGCTTCAGACTACACTGATTTCGATGTCTTGGTCGCGAGAGCCAAGGACTTAGAGCACAGTTTGGGCTTGACCAAACGATATGGTGGCTCTAGTTCCAACAAGAGGTCTAGTGACTTTGATAGAGGTGATGCCAAGAGGCATGTGTTAGGGGTCTAGTGAAATGTTAGAGGTAGGGGTCAATGTTACTAGTTCCTTTGGAGACACAGTAATAGTTAGGAAGATGTACAAAAGGTGTCCGTTGATGGTTCAGAGGCATGTGTTTCCAGTGGATATGATGGAGTTACCTTTATATGGCTTTGATGTGATTCTGGGTATGGACTGGCTCACTGAGCATAGAGCTAGGATAGATTTCGAGACTAAGAGGGTTTCTTTGAGACTCACAAATGATTATGAGATCGTAGTGGTGGGTGAGAACGTGAAATTCTTATCCAATGTAGTTTCAGTACTATAAGCCAAGAGATTAGTTGAGATGGGTTGCGAAGCATACTTGGCCTATGTGATGAATCCAAACATGAGTGAGGTTAGACCTCGAGACATCCGGACAGTGTGTGACTTTCCTAGTGTGTTTTCGGAAGAGTTGTCAGGGTTACCACCGGATAGAGAGGTAGAGTTCACTATTGAGACTTATTCTGATTCAGCTCCTGTTTCGATTGCTCCGTATCGCATATGTAACACCCCAATTTTGGACTTGGAAGTTTAGGGTCTGAACCGGACCGGTTTAAATTTCGGTTCGAATATAAAAGGTGGTTTTTAGGGAAAGCCTGGTTCGGGATGCATTAAAAATATGGAAAAATATCTAAAAATCCTCTTTTATTATATATAAGAGAGTGGTCAAATCAATTTTACAAAATGAGGTTTGAAAATATGACATTTCAAGTTAGTGACTAAAATGTAATTTTTGAAAAGTTTGTGACTGTTTTAAAAAGTTTGAAACTTTAAATCTTTAAGGAGCTAATTTACCCAAGGGAGGGTTTCTCCAGATTTTTCTTAAATTTTAAAGACTCATTTAATGTTAATTAATAAAAAGAAAAGAGGGAAAAGTCACATTTTGGTTTCATAACTAACTTTTGTCAAAATTTTCCCATTTCATTTTCTCTCAAAATTCCCTTAGCCAAACACATTTCCACAACAACTTTTCCTTTGATTTTCACACCTAAAGTTGAGATTACAATCCCTAAATGACTCCTAATCATTTCTACACCAAATCCTCATCATTTGCTTTTTGACTTTTCAAGGATTTTGGCTCTAAACAAGGAGAAATCCACATTTAGAGGTATGAACGTCCTTCTCCTCTAAATACTCAGTTCTTTACTGAAATTCCCAAGTTCTCAATCCTTAAATTGAGTTTTATTAAAGGTTTTAATGTTGTGATCTTGATTTTGGCTTAAAATGCAAGATTTGGATTTAATTTTGAAGAAATTTGTAATAGATGATTGGGCTCTGTTTTGAGATGTCTTTTTGATGTATTTTGGATGTCTAAATGATGTGTAATTGAGGTTTAATCAATGCAATCCCGAATAGGTTGATTTTCCTAAGTTTTTACTTGAGAAAATGGTGGTTTTTGGGGTGATTTTGATGTTCTGTTATAACTGGAGGTATAAGGACGTGATTAGGCTCTTTTTGGATGTTAATTGATGTCTAAGAATGATTGGAAGTGATGGATCTTTGCTGGGTAATGTTGTAGAGGTGTTTGGATGTGATTTCGGTTGTGTTTGGTAGTTGAAATGTGAGTTTTGATGAGAGCAGCGAGTTTAGGTGTTTTGGTTGAAGATTTTAATGCATGATGATGCATTAATCCTCTGCTTTGATGTGTTTAAAACAGGGGAGACATCTTCGGATCCTTGTGGTGTTGATCCGGAGGCTTGATTGGCGTTTTGGCAAGTTTGCGAAACGAAATTGGTGAGTGAAGTTTGGCTTTCAGCTTTGAAACCAATGTTTGAAGGTTATGGGAGCTTAGTTTAAGTCTAAACAACTTAGCTAAGCTCAAGAGTAAGTTTTTCGGAGAAACTCTCTTTTTGATGAACCATGAGATGGTTGAATGCAATGTGTTTATTTTGCATGTTTAAATTCTGTTTTGAAAGCATATTTTAGCATGTTTAATGCTGGTTTTGTAAGCCATGTGTTGAAGGATGCTCAAGGTAAAAGATCCTTGATTTGGACATTGATAAATGTGGTTTGATGCATAGTGATGCATGACTATTTAATGGCTTTGCTTAATGCTTAATAACAGTGGATTGATGATGGTAAATGATGTATATTGGCAAGTGATGTGTTGGTTTAAAAGTACTTGAATCTGATATAGTTAGCCGGCTATAGGATTGGGTGCACCGTGAATAAAGTCGCCTTGGATGTTGAGGGGTTGTAATGGCACCGTAAACTCCATCCAAGTACACTAACGAGATGTCTAAGATCATAATGGTGGTTAAAATGCCATGTGAGGATCTTGTGTTGTGTGTCCCGTGTTCTCGTTAGTAATGTTATACAACTACCAATGAGTGATGTGGAGGGGTTGTAATTGTACCGTAGACTCCATCACGGGTGTTGAGGGGTTGTGATTGTACCGGTAAACTCCACCTTGAGTGTTTGGTAGTGTGTATGAAGCGTATGGGACAACGCTTGTAATCCGCGTATCCGATTGTGTTTTGAGTTGAAAAATGGTTATGGATTATCACTTGAAAGCCAATATGACATGTTGATGTATTGAAGCATGAGATGCTTGGTTTGTATGCATAGATGCATGATAAATGATGTTTTGAAATTAAAGGCCTTGGGAAGGTTTTTTTACAAAGTGCATTATTGTGTTGTTTCATTAGAGCATTTCTCACTAAGCATGTGTGCTTACAGTCTCTCTTTCTTGAACCAATAATCCAGAGAATTGAAGTGCTTTAAGGGCATCAAGGAGGTCAAGGATCCAAGTGAAAGTCTAAGCTCACGTATGGTGACTATTTTCACAACACTATTAACTTTTGGTATTTGGCAATAGGAACTTAGATTGTGTTTTTTTGGGAGATGTTTTGGACTCCCTAAGTTTGGTTTAATGCATATGATGTTTGAAACATGTAAATGGCCATTTGGTATTTGTTTTGGAGATTTGATGATTGCTTGCTTTCCAATATAGGATGCATGCCTTTAGACTTGTGGTTTTTCCTAATTGATGCCATGATTGAGCTTTGATGATGCAAATATGTTCCTTTAATGTTTGATGACTTGTTGGCATGATATGGAGGTCATATGAATGTGTTTGGTGGGTCGAAAGTGTGTAAAAACAAGCTTTTATGCTGTTTCTGGGCAGGGTGTATCGAAACACCCTTGCCTGTTTCGAAACAGGTGCATGTTTTGGCCTGGGCGTTTCGAAACGGGCAGAGGTGTTTCGAAACACTTTGGCTACTGCGCAGCCGTGTTTCTGAACGGTCAATTCCCGTTTCGAAACACTTGACCGTTGGGCACTGATTTGAATGGTTTTGAGATTTGCAAGCTTTACGTTTTAGTCCTGATTTTTGTATGTGCAATTGCTTGAGTTTGGGATGTCCGTTTAAGATGAAATTTGGTAGAGAAGCATGAAACATGACTAATTTCATAATGGTAATTGAGAAATTGGTAAAGTCCTCTTAATTTCCAGAATTTACAAATTGGTCCCTAAATTCGTATATTTTGCAATCGAGTCCCTTATTGTTTTCCGATTGCTGCGATTGTTGAACATGCTTATCTCAAGAGTACGCCTAGGGTTAATATGCTTTTAGACAAGGTAAAAAAGAAAAAAGGGTCATTAATCAAGGTTGACTTTCGGGTTGACTTTGGTTTTTCCCGTGTAATCTTCGTAGTTCGGGTCAACCGTCTAGGCCGAGCTAAGGGGGTTACATTTGTTGGTATCAGAGCGGAGTTCTCGAGTATTTGAGAATAGTTATGTGAGTGATATGTGTATGATTGCTTGTATACTTGTTGAGTGAAAGTATGATGTGTGAATTGTAAGAATATTGCAATTGTGGTGTATGCTGTGGTGAAGCATGTTAGAGGGACCCATTGCCATATCAAAGCTAATGAAATGATTTGTTTTAATTGGAAACGAGCTTGAGTACTTGGATTGCTTACCTTGCTGAGCCTGACTATGTTTATTGCATTTGTGATTGCATTGTATAGTGAATGGGACCTCGAAGAGAGACGAGGATTAATACACGAGCTATGGCTCAAAATGAGAACGAAGAGAATGCTGAAAATGTAGTGGATTTACCTCCTCCACCCGGTGGTGGTGGTGCTGGGGGTGAGGGAGCTGGTGCTGGGGTTGCTGAACCTGAAGCTGGGCAGGGGCAAGCTGCTCCTAACATGACAGTGCCGATTCAGGCTATTGCTGGAGCCTTTCAAGCGGCGGTAGCTGGAGCTCATGGAGCTGGGCATCAAGGAGATGCTAATGCTAGACTACCTCTGGAACGCTTGCACAGTCTGGGAGGGACTGAGTTCAGGGGATTGTCTGCTGAAGGTTCCGAGTCTTGGTTGGAAAGTACCAAGAGAATTTTGGGACAAATGAACTACAATGAGGTGCAGAAGCTGGGCTGTGTAATATCGTTATTGCATGACGATGCGTATACCTGGTGGACAACCACTATCTCCGGAATGGAGGATGCTGATGTGACTTGGACATTCTTTCTGAACGCATTCAAGATGAGGTATCTGGGTGTGTGGTACCTGGATGAAAAGAAAAAGGAATTCATGTCTCTTACTCAAGGGAGCATGTCAGTGGCTGAGTACGAGGTTCAGTTTGTCCGACTCAGTCAGTACGCACCTGAGCTTATCCCTGATGAGCGGGAGAGGTGTGAACGTTTCCGTTATGGTTTGGTGACGGAAGTGAAGACCTATATGCTGGCTGCTGAGTACACTGACTTTGATGTGCTGGTTGGTAGAGCGAAAGATATTGAGTTGAATTTGAGTTTATTTTCTAGAGGTGCTGGTCCTAGTGCGGGCAAGCGGGCTGCTGAGTATAGTTCTGGTGGCGGACGGAACAAGAGAGGACGTGATCGGAGGTATCAATCTTCAGCTAGGCGTGGCGGTGGAGGGCAAGGTGTGCCTGTTCAGGGAGACATGTCGAGAGCTGATCAGAACACATGTTGGGCATGTGGATCGCGTGGTCATATGAGGCGTGATTGTCCTCGAGCAGCGAGGGAGGTACATGCTTCTATTGTGGTGACCGATAACTCGTGCTGGAACTGTGGTTCGGCGAATCATATGAGGAGGGAGTGTTCTCTGTTGGCCGGTGGTGGTTAGGGACGTGCTCCTGGAGTTGTTGCACCACAGAGAGGTCGTGGGCGCGACCGTGGTAATTTCCAGCGCAGAGAGGATGGTGGAAGGAATGTGGCTCATGTGGTAGTTGTTCAGCCTGAGGGTGGTGGCTAGGCCAGCGTGTATGCTCAGAGGGAGGGGAGGAATGACACGGATGTGATCGCAGGTACTTTCACTTTGCAATCCTTGTCATTACTTTCCTTGATTGATTCTGGATCTACACACTCATACATATTGCGTGAACATGCTCAATTGCTTGGTTTGCCTGTTGAGTCTTTGGATGTTGGTATGCGTGTAACTAGTTCTTTTGGTGAGACTGTTGTGACACGAAATCTTTATAGAAGATGTCCTTTGGTTGTGCAAGACCATGTTTTTCATGTTGATCTTATGAAATTGCCTTTCTATGGTTTTGATGTAATCCTTGGTATGGATTGGCTTGTTGAGCATCGAGCTGTAGTGAATTTTGAGAATAAGCGAGTTTCGTTGAAGCTTGCGGACGATTATGAGGTAGTGGTGGTTGGTGAGAATGTGAAGTTTCTTGCCAATTTGGTGTCTACTTTGGAAGCAAGCCGGATGCTGAGGCGAGGTTGTGAAGCCTACCTAGCCTTTGTGATGAATCCTAGCTCAAAGGAGGTACGAGTGCAAGATATCAGGACTGTACGAGAGTTTCCTGGTGTGTTTCTGGAGGAGTTGCCTGAATTTCCTCCTAATCGCGAAGTGGAGTTTGGGATTGAGCTGTATGAAAACACAACTCCAGTGTCCATTACTCCTTATCGAATGGCACCTAAAGAGTTGAAAGAGCTGAAGACGCAACTTCAGGAGTTGCTTGATCGTGGTTTTATACGGCCGAGTGTGTCACCTTGGGGTGCACCTGTTTTGTTTGTGAAGAAAAAGGATGACACTATGAGAATGTGCATCGATTACCGTCAGCTTAACAAGTTGACTATCAAGAATCAGTATCCATTGCCGAGAATTGATGATCTTTTTGATCAATTTCAGGGAGCGGCTATGTTCTCTAAAATTGACTTAAGGTCAGGGTATTATCAGCTGAAGGTGAAGGATGTGGATGTGCCAAAGACAGCCTTCAGAACGAGGTATGGGCATTATGAGTTTCTTGTGATGCCGTTTGGTTTGACGAATGCTCCTACAGCTTTCATGGACATGATGAATAGAGTGTTCCATGAATACTTGGATAAATTTGTTATGGTGTTCATTGATGATATTCTCGTGTACTCTCGTACTGAGGAGGAGCATGAGGGGCATTTGAGAATTGTGTTGCAGGCTTTGTTGGAGAATCAACTTTATGCCAAGCTGAGCAAGTGTGAGTTCTGGCTTAGAGAAGTTGAGTTTCTTGGTCATGTGGTCTCTGCTGAAGGAATTCGTGTTGATCCTTAGAAGATTGAGGCAATGTTGAATTGGAAGCCTCCTAAGTTGTTTCATGAAGTCCGTAGTTTCCTTGGATTTGCGGGATACTATCGGAGGTTCGTGGATGGATTTTCAAAGATTGCTGCACCTTTGACAAAGTTTTTGCAGA
The DNA here is from genome assembly GCA_958450335.1 of Hibiscus tridactylites. Taxonomy (NCBI): domain Eukaryota; kingdom Viridiplantae; phylum Streptophyta; class Magnoliopsida; order Malvales; family Malvaceae; genus Hibiscus; species Hibiscus tridactylites. The sequence continues at coordinate 55,475,553 of OY288287.1, read as the reverse complement.
AGGATGTTAAGTATGAGTGGACGGAGGCGAGACAGCAAGCTTTTGGAAGCTTAAGGCAGCTTTGACGCAAGCTCCTATCTTGGTTCAACCTGAATCAGGGAAAGAGTTTGTGGTGTATAGTGACGCGTCCTACGTTGGTTTGGGATGTGTGTTGATGCAAGAGGGTAAGGTGGTGGCTTATGCATCGTGTCAGTTAAAGGTGCATGAGCGCAATTATCCTACGCATGACATTGAGTTAGCTGTGGTGGTTTTTGCTTTGAAAATTTGGAGACATTACATGTATGGTGAGAAGTGTACTGTGTACACGGACCACAAGAGTTTGAAGTATCTGATGTCTCAGAAAGAGTTGAATCTTAGGCAACGACGTTGGGCGGAGTTGCTTAAGGATTATGATTTGACGATCGAGTACCATCCGGGTAAAGCTAATGTTGTAGTGGATGCCTTGAGTAGGATGGTAGTTGTGGAGTTGAGAGCTATGTTTGCCAGTTTGAGCATTTCGCGTGATGGTGGTCTTGTGGCTGAGTTGCAAGTGAAACCATCCTTGGTTCAGTTGATTAAGGAAAAATAGTTGTTGGATGATTCCTTGGTGCCACATGTTCAGGATATTGCAGAAGATAGGCCATCAGATTTCTGCTTTAATGATGATGGAGTTTTATGCTTTGGGAGTCGGATAGTAGTGCCCAATGATGCTGATTTGAGGCGTGCTATTCTAACTGAAGCTCATAGTAGTCCTTTTGCTATGCACCCTGGTAGTACTAAGATGTACCGTGATCTTCGTGATGAGTACTATTGGGTGGGTTTAAAGAAAGATGTCGCTGAGTTTGTAAGCAAGTGCATGGTATGTCAGCGAGTTACGGCTGGGCATCAGTTTCCTTCAGGGTTGTTGCAACCGTTGAGGATTCCTAAGTGGAAGTGGGAAAGGATTACCATAGACTTCGTGTCTGGTTTGCCTTTGTCGCCATCGAAGAAGAATTCGGTGTGGGTGATTGTGGATCGCCTAACGAAGTGTGCGCATTTCTTGCCTGTGCATACTACATACACTTTGGATAAGCTTGCGGAGCTGTACATTGCTAAGATTGTGGGGCTACATGGTGTGCCAAAGTCGATTGTGTCGGATAGAGATCTGAGGTTTACATCGCGTTTCTGGCAGTGTTTGTATCAGGCTTTGGGTACACGGTTGAATTTCAGTACTTCTTATCATCCACAGTCGGATGGACAGTCTGAGCGTGTTATCCAAGTGTTGGAGGATATGTTGAGGTGCTGTGTGATTGAGTTTCAGGGCTCTTGGGAGAAACATTTGCCTTTGGCGGAGTTTGCCTATAATAATAGTTATCAGGCAAGTATTCAAATGGCACATTATGAAGCTTTGTACGGGAGGAAGTGTCAGACTCCTCTTTGTTGGGCTGAAACATGTCAGAAGTTGGTTTCGATGCCAACTTTGTTGAAAGGAACCACCGTGTGTTTTTGAAAGTTTCGCCTTGGAAAAAGGTGATGAGGTTTGGCCGAAAGGGTAAGTTGAGCCCTAGGTACATTGGACCATACAAGGTGATTGAGCGTGTGGGTCCTGTTGCGTACAAGTTGAGGTTACCGCAAAAGTTAGAAAAGATTCATGATGTATTTCATGTTTCTATGCTTCAGAAGTATAGATCGGATCCTTCTCATGTGATGCCTGTGGAGGAAGTGGAGTTGAATCCGGATTTGACCTATGATGAGGAACCGATGGAGATTCTGGATTCGGTCAGTAAAGTTCTTCGAGGCAAGACCATTGAGTTGGTAAAGGTGTTGTGGAAGCATCGTGGTGCTGAGGAAGTCACGTGGGAACGGAAGGATGACATGATGAAGTAGTTTCTGTACCTTTTTCCTCCAGGTAAATTTTGGGGACGAAATTTCTTAAGGGGGGAGAGTTGTAACACCCCAATTTTGGGCTTGGAAGTTTAGGGTCTGAACCGGACCGGTTTAAATTTTGGTTCGAATATAAAAGGTGGTTTTTAGGGAAAGCCTAGTTCGGGATGCATTAAAAATATGGAAAAATATCTAAAAATCCTCTTTTATTATATATAAGAGAGTGGTAAAATCAATTTTATAAAATGAGGTTTGGAAATATGACATTTCAAGTTAGTGACTAAAATGTAATTTTTGAAAAGTTTGTGACTGTTTTAAAAGGGTTGAAACTTTGAATCTTTGAGGAGCTAATTTACCCAAGGGAGGGTTTCTCCAGATTTTTCTTAAATTTTAAAGACCCATTTAATGTTAATTAATAAAAAGAAAAGAGGGAAAAGTCACATTTTGGTTTCATAACTAACTTTCGTCAAAATTTTCCCATTTCATTTTCTCTCAAAATTCCCTTAGCCAAACACATTTCCACAGCAACTTTTCCTTAGATTTTCACACCTAAAGTTGAGATTTCAATCCCTAAATGACTTCTAATCATTTCTACACCAAATCCTCATCATTTGCTTTTTGAATTTTCAAGGATTTTAGCTCTAAACAAGGAGAAATCCACATTTAGAGGTATGAACGTCCTTCTTCTCTAAATACTCAGTTATTTACTGAAATTCCCAAGTTCTCAATCCTTAAATTGAGTTTTATTAAAGGTTTTAATGTTGTGATCTTGATTTTGACTTAAAATGCAAGATATGGATTTAATTTTGAAGAAATTCGTAATAGATGATTGGGCTCTGTTTGTAGATGTCTTTTTGATGTATTTTGGATGTCTAAATGATGTGTAATTGAGGTTTAATCAATGCAATCCCGAATAGGTTGATTTCCTAAGTTTTACTTGATAAAATGGTGGTTTTTGGGGTGATTTTGATGTTCTGTTATAACTGGAGGTATAAGGGCGTGATTAGGCTCTTTTTGGATGTTAATTGATGTCTAAGAATGATTGGAAGTGATGGATCTTTGCTGGGTAATGTTGTAGAGGTGTTTGGATGTGATTTCGGTTGTGTTAGATAGCCGAAATGTGAGTTTTGATGAGAGCAGCGAGTTTAGGTGTTTTGGTTGAAGATTTTAATGCATGATGATGCATTAATCCTCTGCTTTGATGTGTTTAAAACAGGGGAGACATCTTCGGATCCTTGTGGTGTTGATCCGGAGGCTTGATCGACGTTTCAACAAGTTTGCGAAACGGAATTGGTGAGTGAAGTTTGTTTTTCAGCTTTGAAACCAATGTTTGAAGGTTATGGGAGCTTAGTTTAAGTCTAAACAACTTAGCTAAGTTCAAGCGTAAGTTTTTCGGAGAAACTTTCTTTTTGATGAACCATGAGATGGTTGAATGCAACATGTTTATTTTGCATGTTTAAATTCTGTTTTGAAAGCATATTTTAGCATGTTTAATGCTAGTTTTGTAAGCCATGTGTTGAAGGATGCTCAAGGTAAGAGATCCTTGATTTGGACTGATAAATGTGGTTTGATGCATAGTGATGCATGACTATTTAATGGCTTTGTTTAATTCTTAAAAATAGTGGATTGATGATGGTAAATGATGTATATTAGCAAGTGATATGTTGGTTTAAAAGTACTTGAATCGGATATAGTTAGCCGGCTATAGGATTGGGTGCACCGTGAATAAAGTCACCTTGGATGTTGAGAGGTTGTAATGGTACCGTAAACTCCATCCAAGTACACTAACGAGATGTCTAAGATCATAATGGTGGTTAAAAAGCCATGTGAGGATCTTGTGTTGTGTGTCCCGTGTTCTCGTTAGTGATGTTATACAACTACCAATGAGTGATGTGGAGGGGTTGTAATTGTACCGTAGACTCCATCACGGGTGTTGAGGGGTTGTGATTGTACCGGTAAACTCCACCTTGAGTGTTTGGTAGTGTGTATGAAGCGTATGGGACAACGCTTGTAATCCGCGTATCTGATTGTGTTTTAAGTTGAAAAATGGTTATGGATTATCACTTGAAAGCCAATATGACATGTTGATGTATTGAAGCATGAGATGCTTGGTTTGTATGCATAGATGCATGATAAATGATGTTTTGAAATTAAAGGCCTTGGAAAGGTGTTTTTACAAAGTGCATTATTGTGTTGTTTCATTAGAGCATTTCTCACTAAGCATGTGTGCTTACGCTCTCTCTTTCTTGAACCAATAATGCAGAGAATTGAAGTGCTTTAAGGGTAGCAAGGAGGTCAAAGATCCAAGTGAAAGTCTAAGCTCACGTATGGTGACTATTTTCACAACACTATTAGCTTTTGGTATTTGGCAATGGGAACCTAGATTGTGTTTTTTGGGAGATGTTTTGGACTCCCTAAGTTTGGTTTAATGCCTATGATGTTTGGAACATATAAATGGCCATTTGGTATTTGTTTTGGAGATTTGATGATTGCTTGCTTTCCAATATAGGATGCATGCCTTTAGACTTGTGGTTTTTCCTAATTGATGTCATGATTGAGCTTTGATGATGCAAATATGTTCCTTTAATGTTTGATGACTTGTTGGCATGCTATGGAGGTCATACGAATGTGTTTGGTGGGTCGAAAGTGTGTAAAAACAGGCTTTTCTGCTGTTTCTGGGCATGGTGTATCGAAACACCCTTGCATGTTTCGAAACAGGTGCATGTTTTGGACTGGGCGTTTCGAAACGGGTAGAGGTGTTTCAAAACACTTTGGCTACTGCCCAGCCGTGTTTCTGAACGGTTAATTCCCCTTTCGAAACACTTGACCGTTGGGCACTGATTTGAATGGTTTTGAGGTTTGCAAGCTTTACCTTTTAGTCCTGATTTTTGTATGTGCAATTGCTTGAGTTTGGGATGTCCGTTTAAGATGAAATTTGGTAGAGAAGCATGAAACATGACTAATTTCATAATGGGAATTGAGAAATTGGTAAAGTCTTCTTAATTTCCAGAATTTACAAATTGGTCCTTAAATTCGTATGTTTTGCAATTAAGTCCCTTATTGTTTTCCGATTGCTGTGATTTTTGAATATGCTTATCTCAAGAGTACGCCTAGTGTTAATATGCTTTTAGACAAGGTTAAAAAGAAAAAAAGGGTTGTTAATCAAGGTTGACTTTCGAGTTGACTTTGGTTTTTCCCGTGTAATCTTCGTAGTTCGGGTCAACCGTCTAGGCCGGGCTAAGGGGGTTACAGCATGGCACCAAAAGAGATAAAGGAGTTGAAGACTCAGTTGCAAGAGTTGACAGATAGAGGCTTTATCCGACCTAGTTCTTCACCTTGGGGTGCACTAGTTTTGTTTGTAAAGAAAAAAGATGGAAGCATGAGAATGTGTATAGATTACAGACAATTGAATCAGCTAACAGTGATGAACAAGTATCCTTTGTCGAGAATTGATGATTTGTTTGACCAGTTGAGAGGGGCATCAGTCTTTTCGAAGATTGACTTGAGATCGAGTTACTACCAGCTAAAGGTAAAAGAGGTTGATGTACCGAAGACAGCCTTTAGAACTAGGTACGGTCCCTATGAGTTTTTAGTCATGCCTTTTGGGTTTACTAACGCACCGGCTGCTTTCATAGATATGATGAATAGGATTTTTCATCAGTACCTAGACCAGTTTGTAGTTGTTTTTATAGATGACATCTTGGTGTATTCGCGAATTGAAGAAGACCATGACCGACACTTGAGACTAGTTTTGAAGACTTTGTTAGACAATCAGTTGTATGCGAAGTTGAGCAAGTGTGAATTCTGGATCCGAGAGGTAGTCTTCTTAGGACATGTAGTGTCAACTGATGGGATTAGAGTTGATCCGAATAAAATAGAGGCCATTGTTGAATGGAAGCAACCGAAGTCTGTAACAGAGGTACGTAGCTTTCTAGGCTTAGTTGAATACTATATAAGATTCGTAGAAGGTTTCTCGAAGTTAGCCGCTCCATTGACACAATTACTTCAGAAAAGTGTTCAGTTTGTGTGGACAGATGTAAGACAGAAGGCCTTTGAGAAATTGAAAGAAGCTTTGACCCAAGCGCCGATCTTGATTCAGCCAGAGTCTGGGAAATACTATGTAGTTTACAATGATGCTTCCTATGTAGGCCTAGGTTGTGTTCTTATGCAAGACAAGAGAGTGGTGGCTTATGCCTCAAGACAGTTGAAGACCCACGAGCGTAACTATCCGACCCATGACATAGAGTTAGCTGCAGTTGTGTTTGCTCTGAAGATTTGGGGACATTATTTGTACGGTGAGAAGTGCACAGTGTACACAGATCATAATAGTTTGAAGTACATCATGACTCAGCGAGATTTGAATCTCAAACAGCGTAGGTGGCTAGAGTTGCTAAAGGACTATGATCTTACTATTGAGTACCATCCGGGTAAGGCCAATGTAGTGGCCGATGCTTTGAGCAGAAAGATAGTCATAGACTTGAGAGCCATGTTTGCTAGATTGAGCTTGTTCGGAGATGGTGGCTTGGTATCCGAGCTTCAAGTTATACCTACCCTAGGTCAGTTGATTAAAGAGAAGCAGCTCTTAGATAGATCTTTGGCACCTCACGTGCAAGATATAGCCGAAGGTAGATCTTCAGACTACAGTTTCAGTGCCGATGGGGTTTTGTGTTTCAAAAATAGGATAGTTGTGCCAGAGGACAGTGACTTGAGACGTACGATCTTGATTGAAGCACACAGTAGTCCGTTTCTATGCATCTTGGAAGTATGAAGATGTATCGCGATCTAAAGAATGAGTACTTTTGGGTTGTTTTGAAGAGAGATGTGGCCTACTTCGTGAGAAAGTGTTTGGTGTGTCAGAGGGTGAAGGCGGAACATCAGGTTCCCTCAGGTTTGTTGCAACCGTTGAGAATTCCGGAATGGGTTTGCCTTTGACTCCTACGAAGAAGAACTCAGTTTGGGTTATAGTAGATCGTTTGAAGTGTGCTCACTTCTTGGCAGTTAATACCACTTACACTTTAGATAGATTGGTCGACCTGTACATTGGTGAGATTATTAGACTGCATAGTGTGCCGAAGTCTATTGTGTCTGATAGAGATCCGAGGTTTACAGCTCGATTTTGGGAGTGTCTACATACAGCTTTGGGTACCCGTTTGAATTTTAGCACATCTTATCATCCTCAATCAGATGGTAAGTCAGAGAGAGTTATACAGATTTTAGAGGATATGTTGCGTTGTTGCATCATTGATTTTCAGGGTACTTGGGAGAAGCACTTGCCTCTAGTTGAGTTTTCTTACAATAATAGCTTCCAGTCGAGTATCTAGATGGCTCCGTATGAGGCCTTGTATGGCCGAAAGTGTAGAACTCCAGTTTGTTGGGCCGAAGTGGGGCAGAAGTTGTTTCCTATGCCGAATTTGCTCAAGGGGACCACTGACAAGGTGAAATTGATTTGCGATCGATTGAAGGCTGCTTCGGATAGGCAGAAGTCATATGCCGACTTGAAGAGAAAGGAAGTTAAGTTCTTAGTGGGTGAGAAGGTATTCTTGAAAGTGTCTCCGTGGAAGAAAGTTATGAGATTTGGCCGAAAATGGGAGTTGAGTCCGAGGTACATAGGACCGTATGAGATTGTGAAGAGGGTTGGTCCAGTTGCTTATCAGTTGCGGTTGCCATCCAAGCTAGAGAAGGTACAAGATGTATTTCATGTTTCGATGCTCCGTAAGTATAGGTCCGATCCATCACATGTTATGCCTATAGAGGAGATTGAATTGAATCTGGATTTGACTTATGAGGAAGAACCAGTTGAGATCCTAGCTTCTGACAGTAAGCTATTGCAGGGTAGATCGATTGAGTTAGTAAAGGTGCAGTGGCAACGTCGAGGGGTGGACGAGGCCACTTGATAGAGGAAGGAGGATATAGAAAAGCAGTTTCCGTATCTCTTTTAGCTAGGTAATTCCGGGGATGAAATTCCTTAAGTAGGAGAGAGTTGTAACACCCGTGTTTTGGGGTTAGGAGTTAGTCGTGTGAGTCAGTTCGAGTCGGTAAAATCAATTTTAATTAAATTGACCTTAGTCTTGAATTAATTGGAATTTAAAATAAAATGGGTGGCATTTTTGTAATTAAAAGAAAAAATGGAAGACCATCTTTTTGAATAAAAAAGAAACAAAAAATGTTGTCTTCCTCCCCATTTCTTCCCCCCCAACGTGAAAAGCAAACAAAACCCTCCCAAACCCCTATTTACTATTCCATTAAATCCCTCTATTGATTCAAGGGTATTTTCAAAGGTAATTACATATTCTCACTCTCCTCTTCATCCTCTTAATTTATCTAGTCTTAAAATTGAAAACCACCATCTTTTTGAAATCTCAAGTTTAAAGAAAGTTTGAATTTTTAATGGGTTTTACATTTGATTTTGGTTTGTTAAGTTGGGTTTTAATTTAATCTCATCATAATATCTTGAAATGGTTGATTTTGGGTGAAAACCCACAGTGGGTCTTTGGGGCCATTTTTGAGGTGTCTAGAATTTAGTTTTTGGTGAGTTTTAGTATTGGGTTGAAGGGCTGATGGTTTAGGGATATTAAGAGAGTGTTTGAGACCTTTTGGATGTCATTTGGGTGTTTGAAAACATGGTTTTCTGTTGGGTAGTAAGGGAGCACGAAAATTGGAAGTTTGGTGAGAAAATGGGTTTGAATTTGGGTGAAGTTTGGCTTGTGTTGTAAGTGGGGTTGTGAATGAATTTTAGCATTGATTTGGTGAGTAATGGTTGTGTTTTGATTGACTAGAAACAATAGGAGACATCGGAGAAGCATCGGGATCGAATCCGGGCATTTAGGAGGCTTGCTTGCTTGCTTGGGTTGCTAAGGAAGGGTGGTGAGTAAATTTTAAATTTGTTTTAAAGTTGGTTCAAGTGTGTGTAGTGGATGTGTTGGAATGAGCTTGGTAGGCCATTCCTAGGTGGGAGTTAAATTGGTAGTTTAACTCCTTGATTTCTATTGATGTTTATTATGCCATTTCCTATTGGATCTTGTGAAATATGGATTGATTGTATTGTGTATACCTTGATATGTGTATGCGATGAATATGTGATATAATTGGTGGACGTGTGATGTGGTTAAAGAAATTGGCACTAATTAACTTATCGGGTGTAAATGATCGATCATTAGGATTAGTGTGCATACAATTGAGTCAAAATGTACGTGGCCTTGATGGCGTTGAGTCATCAAGGAGGAGTACGGTGATGTAATATTCCACCGGAAATTTATTTATATTCTACGTGATGATGAGTGGAATCCCATCCGTAGGGCATGTGGTGATGAGTGGAATCTCGCCCATGCAAGGTCTGGTGATGAGTGTAATCCCACCGATGTAATGTTGTTTTTGAGTGTAAATCCGCACATTCGGGTAAACTAATAGTGGCCAATGAATTTGTTCTTATAATTGTGATGTTGATATATATATATATTTGAGCTTAGTATGATGTGAGATGCCATATTATGACTCTTGAAAGACTAGCTAGGTTGACTTGTTGATGCCTTTATATGTTGTGTGTGAAATTAGGGATTTACATGCTTGGACCCTGCATTGTTGTTGTTTTTGGATTTTAGAGCATCCTCACTAAGCTTCTAGCTTACGCTCTCATTTTGAACGATGCAGATCATTAGCGTGGTGTTAGCAAGGAGCAAGGCGAAGGGGCTTTCCAAGTGTAGTTGCTCAAGTATGATTTAGTAATTAATGTGGTAGTCTAGCAATGGGGCAATTATGTGTTTTGTATGAGCATTGTTTGACTCATAAGTATTATTGGATGTTTATGCTTGGCTTGATTTTGTAAACCATGCTATGCCTTGATGAATGCTTGTGATGATGAAGCCATGCTTGGATGTTTAGGTTGCCTTGGTTGTATATGCAAACCTCATATGTGATAACGTGCGCCTTTGGCCATTTTGAACTCTTTAGTATGCCCAAATATGCAAAATCTATCTCTTGTGCGAATGCCTTAATGTATGTGTGTAATTGTTCATCCTAATGGCTTTACATGTTAATTCTTGGTTGTGGTGTATTGTATGGATGATTGTATGGGGCTAGGGAAGTCATTTTTTGCATTTAGAGTTAGAGTCTGTTGAGTCTTTGCTGGTTTTGGAGCATTGCAGAGCAGGGCGTATCGGTACGCCTAAGGGTCGTATCGATACGGTCTTTCCTGCAGAGCTTAGTTTTGGCTGGGCGTATCGATACACGGGGGTGTATCGATATAGTTTTTGCTCACTGGAATTTAGTGTTCGCTGGGCGTTCCGATACACTGGGGTGTATCGATACGATCTTGGCTCACTGGAATTCTGAGAAATTGGTGAGTATTTGGCGTACCGGTACAGTGTTGAGGCGTATCGATACTGTTTTATCTCGTTGACCCCGAGATGTTGACCTAGAAGGGCGTATCGATACGCTCAAGGGTTGTATCGATACAGTCTTCTCTGTGTTGACTGATTGTGTTGACCTGGTCAAGACGTATCGATACCCTTGACTGGTGTATCAATAAGGCCTACCCTGTAAGCTTAAAATGGACTGTTAAAGTGTGGTTATGGATCGAATGTGCTTCCTTATTGATGTTTTCCGCTGTTGTGAATCACTTAGGAATTATTATGCCTTTAGACAAGATTAAAATGAAAGAAAAATTTTAGGGTTGCTAACCGAGGGGGAACCTTAACGGGTTTCACTTCGGTTTTCCCCGTGTGGCCTATTCGGACCGGTCATCCGGCCAGACCGGGACGAGGGAGTTACGGTAAAGAACAAAAATATCACCATATTTAAAATATTGGACTAGATTAAAAAATTTAAAATAAATTGGGATCAATTCAGTTGAAGAGATTGGTGATAGTAATCAAAGAAGTGGTTGGTGATAGCCAATTTACGTTTATTCCTAAAAAACAGTTAGCAGACTGTTCACTAATAGCAAACGAACTCATCGATGACTTGAGTCGAAGATAAAGAGAAGCTATTATTATAAAAGTAGACTTTAACAAAGCATAAGACTCCGTGGATTGAAAATTCTTAGATTTCATTATGGAGAAAATGAATTTCGGCAAAACATAGCGGAATTGGATTAAACTATGTGTCTCTACCCCGGTAATATCAGTGCTGGTAAATGGTTTTCCCACCAATACTTTTAATATCAAGAGAGGCCTAAGGCAAGAATGCCCGCTCTCACCGTTGTTGTTCAATCTAATTGGAGAAGCTTTGAGTGGTTTGATAAACAAAACTGCTGATATAGGGTTAATTAATGAAGTCACTGCGGAAAAATGCAATTTGAGCTTAACTCATATTATTGAGTTTGTTGAGGCAAACGAAAAGATGGTGAACAATATGAAGATATTATTAAGAGTTTTTAAAGTTGCACCTGGCTTAAGTCTAAACTTGAAAAAGACGAAAATGTATGGGATAAATATTGCGAGCAATGTACTTATGTCTGGGCAGAATCTGCCAAATGCTCTTGGGATAAATTCCCTACTTATTATCTGGGATTACTGTTGGGGCACTCCAGAAATTTAGTGGATTTGTGGAAACTTGTTTTTGATAAAGTTCTCTCAAGGCTAGATGGGTGAAAGGGTAAGCTCCTGTCTCTTGGAGGGAGGATAACACTTGTAAAATTCATATTATCCAATCTCCATGTGTATTACCTTTCTTTATTTCAGATGCCTGTTGCAGTAGCGTCTGAATTGAACAAATTAATATCAAACTTTATATGGGGAACAAAATCGGCGAGACCAATTCACTGGTAAAATAGGATAATGTGAGAAAACCGTTAAGGCAAGGTGGATTGGGTATTATTGATATGGGATTGAGGAATCGATCTCTCTTAAATAAACAGATCTGGAGATTTAGCAATGAACCAGATTATTTGTGAAAAAAAGTTGTGGTTACGAAGTACGGGTATGATCAGCTATCACTGTTACCAAAACCAGTTCAGAGAAGAAATTGTTTTTGGATTTGGAGAATGTAGTAAATCCAATATTCAAGGAGAATGATAGTCTTACTAATAATATCAGGTGTTGTGTGGGTGATGGAAGGTTCATAGATTTTTTGGAGGATTTTTGGACTGAGGTTCCTTCTTTAAGAGTGGTGTTCCCTCGTATCTTTGCGGTAGCTGTTAAAAATCAAGGGAAGACGTCTGAATTTGGTGAGAAAATCAATGGTGCATGGGAATGGAATATAGAGATTAGGAGAATGTTTTGAGTGAGAAATTAATATTTGGAGGACTTCTTGAATGTAATCAATAGAGCTGTGAATGTCCGCTCTTTAGTGGATAGCTTGAGATGGTTAGGCGCATCGAACGACTTGTACTCACCAAAAGGTTACTGTAAATTTGTTGTTGGTGATGACAAATTCTGGAAGCTTGTGTGGGCTGGTTTAACTCGAACAAAGGTAGAAACGTTTGTGTGGAAGTCTGTTAAGCAAAAGCTGCCTAATGTGTTGGAACTAACCAAGCGTGGTGTTACCAGTTTGGGGTCCATCTGTGTGTTTTCTGCAAAAAAAAGAGAGCAGGAGTCAACATACCACCTATATTGTCACTGTGAAATGGTGTGGAGAATTTGGGAGAGATGATGCTCAATTTGAAAGATTAACTTCATCTTTCCAGGTAATGTTAAACTTCTGCTAATTTTATGGGATAATGAAATGATCCAAATTGCGTGTAAACCACTATGGAATATGTCTTTCTTTGGGTTTGTTTGGACCATCTGGCTTTGTAGAAATGGTAGTTTGTTCAATAACAAAAGTTATAGTGAAGACCTAATCTATGATCTAGCCATCTTGCGGATTGGATTCTGGTTTAAGAGCAAATGGCCTTCAGCCATTCCTTCCATATCAGAGTTTATCAGATGCCCATATGGTTATACTGTTAGAAATCTGCATAATAAAAAAATAAGAGGTTGCTGCTTGGGTTCGCCCGTCTGTTGGCTCGTTGAAGTTTATTGTGAACACTGCGGTTTAAAGAAGTTTTGAGAGTGCTGGAATATGGGGGATACTCAGGGATCATAACTAGAGGTGTGAAAAACTGACCCGACCTGGTAACCTGCCTGAAACCCGATCGAGTCAGAACCTGTTTTAACTCGAGAATTTAAAGACCGAACCCGACCTGCACCCGACCGAAACGAACCCGATGTAACGCCCCGGTTTTGGGCTTAGAAGTTTTGGGCTTGGACCGGTTCGGTCAAAGTGCTGTTCGAATATAAAAGAGTGAATTTAGGGAAGCCTAGTTCGGGTTGCATTAAAAATATGGAAAAATGTTCTAAAATCCTCTTTTATTATATATAAGTGAAAGGTGAAATCAATTTTGCAAAATGTGGTTTGGAAGAGTGACATTTTGGGTTAGTGACCAAAATGTAATTTTTGAAAACTGTGTGACTGTTTTAAAAAGGATTGAAACTTTGAATCTTTAAGGAGCTATTTACCCAATGGAGTTTCTCCAGATTTTTCTAAAATATTTAAGGTTTAATAAATGTATTTTAAATAATGTAAAAAAGAGGGAAGACGATATTTTGTCATTTTAACTAACTTTCTCAAATTTTCCATTTTCTTTTCTCTAAACTTTTCTCTCAACCCAAACACATTTCTCCAGCAAAATTCTCTCTGATTTTGACTTCCAAAGACTAGATTTCAATCCTCATTTGATTTCTAATCAATCCTTCAACAAAACCTTAGCAATTGCTTATTGGATTTTCAAGATTTTGGTTCTAAAAAGGGAGAAACTCAAGTTTGGAGGTAAGAACGTCCTTCTCCTCTAAACTCTCAGTTCTTTACTGAAATTCCCAAGTTCTCAATCCTTGATTTGTGATTTATTAAAGGTTTTACAATTGGAATCTTGATTTTGGCTTTAAAATGCAAGATTTGCTTGATTTTGGTGAAATTTCGTGTGATCTGTTTGGGCAGTGTTTTGAGGTGTCAAATTGATGTTAAATGAATGTTAAATTGATAAGGAATTGAGGTTTTATCAATGCAATCCCGAATAGGTTGAATTTCCTAAGTTTTGCTTGAGTTTTTGGTTGTTTTTGGAGTGTTTTGATGATCTGTTATAGCTAGAGGTATAAGGACGTGTTTGTGATCATTTTGGATGTTAATTGATGTTTACAAATGGTTAGAAGTGATGGATCTTGGCTGGGTTAGGTTTTGGAAGTGTTTGGATGTGATTTCGGTTGTGTTTGGTAGCCGAAATGTTGGATTTGCTAAGAGCAGCAAGTTTAGTTGTGTTGCTGGTGTTTTTAATGCATAATGATGCATTAATCCTCTGTTATTGTGTGCTTGAAACATGGGAGTTTGATCCGTGAGCATTAGAGGTGGTGCGGAAGGTTTCGGATGCTTGGAAGGCTTGTTGGCTAGCCTTGTTTTGTGTATCGGTGAGTGAAGTTGGGTTTTCAGCTTTTAAACCAAGGTTTGAAGGTTTTGGGAGCTTAGTTTAAGTCTAAACAACTTTGCTAAGCTCAAGAGTAAGTAAATGGATTTTCGCTCTTGGTTTGTGTTGTGTATTTGGCTTTAACGACAATTGTGATTGATGGTTGCAATGCATGTGATTTGCATGTTTTGAATTCTGTTTTGAAAGCATATTTTAGCATGGTTTAATGCTGGTTTTGAAAGCCATATGTGAAGGATGCTCAAGGTAAGAGATCCTTGGTTTTGTACATGGAAATTGTGGTTTTGATGCATGGTGTTGCATGTTGTTTAATGGCTTGTGTAATGCTTTAAAAACAGTGAATTGATGATGGTAAATGATGGTTTTTGCATTATGGTTATGCATGTGAATCAAAGGATTAATATGGTAAGATGGTTATATTGGCAAGTGATGTAGTGATTCTTGGTTTCTTTGATCGGATATAGTTAGCCGGCTATTAGGGGTGTGCAAATTCGGATATCGGATCTGATCCAATCCGAAAATTCGGATACCTAAAGTCGTGATCCGTATCCGATCCGAAAAAACCGGATATCCGAATTTTCGGATATCCGAATTTTCGGATCGGGTACCCAAATATCCGATCCGAACATATTACTTATTTTACCCAGAATTAATCTTATTTCCTTTAAAAAAAAACATCTGAAAAGTATTCTGATATAAAATTAAAAAGTTTCAAGAATCTTAAATTAAACAATTAAACAAGTTTAAATAAGCAATAGATTTAAGATAAACATCAAGTCTAAAAAAGTCTCAACATAAACATACAAAATAGTAAACACAAAATAAACTTACAATATTAAAACAAGTTTCAAGATTCCTAAAGTATACAGTAGCAAATGATGTTGGTTGCCAATTTTAAAACAAACACAAAATAGCAGCAGTAACAAATGAACATACAACACAAAATAAATATACTAGTAAGACCACCAAAATAAACACACAACACAAAATAACAATTCTTAAGTCCAATGTTCAAAATGTTCAAAATAAATATACTAGTTACTAAAAATCTACAAGAAATTCAAAATAAACATCAAGTCTAAAAGAGTTTCAACAACACAAAATAACAAATAGTAAGACCACCAATTACTTTAAAGTTCTAAGGTCCAAACTTTAGAAATCATCTAAAGTATTGATTGTTTCATCAATTGTGATGTCCGGTTGCTCCAAAGTTAGATTCTTCATGCCTACAACACAATAAATTAAAATAAAGTTAAAACAAACATTTATGTTTAAATATTAAATAAACAAAAAATAAAACAATTAAAACTAAACTAACCTTCTTCCAAGGCAAGTAAATTTTCTTCTATTATAAGAGGTGACCGAGAAGTGCGTAACCAATCTATAGTGCAAACAAGTGCTTCAACCATTTTTGGAGTCAATGAAGTACGAAAAGAATCAAGAACGCGACCTCCCGTACTAAAAGCCGACTCGGAAGCTACGGTCGAAATGGGTATGGCAAGCACATCTTTAGCCATCTTATAAAGAATGGGGTATCTCTTTGCTTGATCTCTCCACCATTGCAAGATTTCAAAACTTGAAACATGCGGTTCACAAGCATCTTCTATATATTTCTCCAACTCACTTTTGTTGGCATTAGTTAATGAACAACCCGTATCCCTTTGATATTTTGAAGCCATGAGTTGTTGAAGGTCAACTTTACGCCCACTTTGAGTCCCACTTTGAGTGAAAGTGGAGAAAGAAGTAGAAGTGGAGGAAGAAGTGCCACTTGTCTTTGAACAAGGCATTGATGAAGCATATGAGTCAAACAAAGATTGCAAAACCATCTTAATGTTGAGACACAAAAGATTGGCTTTTGTTTCATCATAAGAATCTCGCACAATCCATTCAACATAATTCAACTTGTGCCTAGGGTCGAGGATCACAGCCACAAACATAAAAACATTGATATTATCAATGTTTCCATAGTATTTGTCATATTTAGACATCATTTGGGCTGCCATTTTCTTAACACCTTCATCATCATCATTCATGTTATTTGAAATCATGAATCTAGTCCCATAAATCTCGTGCGCATATGAGTTGCAAGTGACATAACGAGAACCAGATAACCTCAATGTTGCATCATAAAAAACACTCAAGAAAGGTAAAAAGCTGCTCACCCTCATCCAGTCATCTTCATTAGGACCACCACCAAGCTTTCTAAGTTCCTTAAAACAAGAAGAATCTTTCATGTATAAACTAGCAAATGCCTTTTTAAATTTAATAGCAGACTCAAGCATTAAAAACGTCGAATTCCATCTTGTCTCAACATCCAAAACAACAAGACTTTTGCTATGCTCTTTCTCCTCTTCTATACAAGTTTTAAACTTTTGAAGCCTAGCAGGAGAAGACCTAACATACCTCACAAGAGCCCGAACTTTCATAATCGATAGATCAAGTTCTTTCAAACCCTCTCGTACGATCAAATTCAAAATATGAGATGCACATCTCATATGCAAATATTTACCCCCCAATAAACTAGACTCCCAAATGTTAAGTCTTCTTCTCAAGTAATCAACTGCCAAATCATTAGAGCTAGCATTGTCTACAGTCATAATGTTCTTCAATCCCCATTCATTCAAGCATTTTTCAACTGCTCTACCAATAAGTTGCCCGGAATGACCAGCAATTGGACAAAAGTTGATTATTCTTTTATGTAAATTCCAATCATCATCAATAAAATGAGCAGTCAAACACATATAGCTTAAATTTTGACCCGATGTCCAAGTGTCTGTTGTTAAAGAAACCCTAGAATTCAAGCTCTTAAAAGAATTTTTTAATTGGTTCCTTTGCTCGATGAAGAGAGCATAACAATCTCTAGTAGCAGTGGTACGAGAAGGAACACTAAAGAGGGGATTTAATGCCTGACAGAATTCAATGAAGCCTTCACGTTCAACAAAAGCAAAAGGTAATTCATCCACAATAAGCATTTTAGCAAGCTTCTTCCTACAAATGTCTTGATCAAATTCCCATAATTTTGGAACACTAACTGTTTTAGTAGTTCCATCTTCAATTACTAGTGTTTTAGTCTCAAAATCAATCAACTTTTGCTTCTTATCTAAATTTGGGGGATATTTTTTGCACCTAGTAATGTGATTTGCTAAGGGAGTAGTGCCATTTTTAGTTTGACAACCAATAAGTTGTTGACAATACTTACAAGAAGCAAAATCGGGATCCTCCTCATTATCTGTGAAATGAGCCCACCACTTGGATCTCCTCTTCTTTTTCTCATTGGTTGTTGTTGCTCGACTTTTCTTCTCCTTTTTTCTCTTTTTAGTTGTTTGTCTTTCTTCCTTTTCAGAATCTTTCATCATCGAATCAACAAATACAGAATCATTGTCTTCATTTTCATCAAGAGACGATGAAATATTATGTAAGCAAGCAAAAAAATCAGTTTCATTTATGAAAAATAATTAAAATATCAGGTTCGTTTATGCAAAGCAATACAAAATTATATTCTTTTATGGCTAAAACAGATTTATAAAGCTGTAAAAACAGATTTATGGCTTATCCTCTTATAAAACAGATTTATGCCAATGAGATTTATAAAGTTGATGGATGCAGCACAGGATTTCTTAAGAGCTGGCGGCCTTATTGTTGATTTGAGTGAAAGGTTGCATATGCTAGTAAGATCCTCAAATGGTAAGTCAATTTCAAGCAAGTTCTTGGTGCAAAAAAATCATGTTTCTTCCCTAGACCCTTTGTCTAAAATCAGATTCTAAAATTTTGTCTAAACACTTGCATTGCACGCTAGCAGACATGCACAACCAAAATAACATACTCATGCATGCACTCTAAAACTCATTGGCATGGTGCAAAACAAAACTTCTAGAATCTGCTGCTTTGTTTAATTAACATATTACCTAAATGAAACCAATGCTATTGTCTTATTTAACATTTTGGCAAGCTTCAAAATTAGGTTGGTAATGGCGGGTACCGGTCTCTTTATATAAAAATATAGAATGCATTTTCAAAATTATTTTCATGCATTTATCTAAACTGAATTTTCATGATTTTTATACAATACTAAGTAAATTTCAAAGTTTACCAAACTATGATTATATAAACTAGAACTGTAATAAATATAGGAAGAAATTGTTATAAATTACAATGAACTTACCCGAGATTGGAGTGGAGTTTGGTGTGGATTTTGGTTCGCCATAGATCGAGACTTCTCACGGAAGATGATGTTTGATTTTCTGTCAATGTGATCAGAAATAGATGAAGACATTAATATATATGTCTGTGAGCAAATTTTCATTCAAACAAATTGCAACAAATAAAAATAAAAATGTTAACAAATTCGGTGCAGCAGCAATCAAAGCATCTCTAATCTACATAATATGAAAACCAAATTTAATTAACAGTGATATGCAATAAAAATAAAAAAGTGTTGTTGCTGTTTTTAACACTTGAACACCTCACTGTGAAGGGAAAAAAAGCATCTCTAATCTACCATAATATGAAACCCAAATTCAATTAACAATGATATGCTTTTTTTTCAATTATTGAGTGCTGCCGGCATCAAAATCAAATTCAATTAATAGTGATATACTTTTTGACAAAGAAACGTGATGTAAGTTAGTCCCAAACACCAAAATTTCAAGTTTTCGAGCTCAATTTAATTTAATTAACAGTTTATTAATTCAAGTTTATCAAACCTAGCATCTCTAATCTACCATAATATGAAAATCAAATAAAGTGCAAAGAGAAACAAGCATATAATTAAAAGACAGTGGAAATAAAATAGGGGCAAGAGATGGATACTTACAGCACGAGCGTCGGGCAATGCTTCACCAAAACTTGAGAACTGAAAAAAATCACAGATACTTCACCAAAGAGAAGGAATGGCACCACCAGACTAGACAACAACGATACAATCGCAGATAAAAAATGAGAAGAGTGGAGTAGATGAGAGTGAGAGATGAAGGTTGAGGGCTTGAGGCTATGGCAAATTTTTGAGAACCGACGAAAGGGGAAGATATGTTTTGGGAGAAAATTCTCGTGAAAGGGTTAATGGCTGAGATTTAGAAAAGTTTCCTGTCACAGATACTCAGATAGGGGCCTAGGGCTAATGGCCCATTTATTTTTTCGGATATTCGGATAATCCGAAATTAATATTTTCATGATCCGTATCCGATCCGAATATCCGATTTTTTACCGGATATCCGATCCGAATTATCCGAAAAAAAAATCGGATCGGGTATCCTAAAATTCGGATTGGATCACCAGATAAACGGATCGGATCGTTCGGATCGGATATTTTTGCACACCCCTACCGGCTATAGGATTGGGTGCACCGTGAATAAAGTCGCCTTGGATGTGGAGTGGTCAAATGTGAACCGGTAAACTACATCCAAGTTTCCTAACGAGATGGTTAAGGTCATAATGGAGGTTGAGATTCCATTCGAGGACCTTGGGTAAGCAAAGGTAATAATGGTGATTAAAATTCCATTTGAGGACCTTGTGCTTGTTAAGATCACAATGGTGGTGTAAAGTCCATGTGTGGATCTTGTGTAGGGTGTTCTGGATCTCGTTAGTGATGTTATACAACTACCAATCGGTGAATGCTAAGGTTATATGGTGATTAAAAGTCCATATATGGGAACCTTGTGCATGTTAAGGTTGTATGGTGATTAAAAGTCCATACATGGGAACCTTGTGAAAGTTAAGGTTATATGGTGATTAAAAGTCCATATATGGGAACCTTGTGAATGGTAAGGTCAAATGGTGATTAAAAGTCCATTTGGGGACCTTGGATTGGTAGTGTGTATGAAGCCTAGGGACAACGGTTGTGATCCGCGTATCCGATTGGATGTTGAGTTGAAAAGTGGATGTGGTTGATCACTTGGAAGCCAATATAATGTTCTTGATTATAATGAAGCATGAGATGCTTGAATTGATGCATGGTTGCGTGAGAAGTGTTTAATGTTTTATGAATGCATGTTTACTTGTTAGCTTGAACAAGTGTTGATTATCTATTGAGAATGGTACATGTGTGCATGAAATCTCTTTAGTACATTGAAGTCTTGCTAAGACTTGTTTCAAAGGCATGTGATGCAAATATTGGTGATGTGGTTCTTATGTTGCATTTGTTTAATGCATGTGTTGGAATAAATGAGTCAATGGTTTAAAAAGGTTTCTTGCTTTGAAATGATATTCAAGTATGAGAAAGGCATGATGTGAAGTGGAAGTGTTTTCCAAGGATTTTTGTATTTAACCTTGCATATGATGTTTTATGCATGGAATGGTTAAATTGAAGGTTTTGCGAGTTTGTGCTTTGAAAGGGTTTTCTTAGCTTTTCTAAGCTAAGGGTTGGATTTTCATGTTTGAGCAATGCATGATTTTAAGCATGTTGTTGAAAAGGGTTTTCAAACAATGCTTTGGTTTATCGAATCGAGTTTGCTTTTAAAAGTGGTTTTATGATTCGCTGCATTGATGGTGTTTTGGTTTTGAGCATTCCTCACTAAGCATTATGTGCTTACGCTCCTTTTCTGTCCATCAATGCAGATCTTTGAAGTTGGAACAGCGGGAAGCAAGGGATTCAAGGAAAGCTCCACTTGAGATGTACGTCTCGGTTAATAGCTATAGTTAATAAAGGCAATGGGGGGAAGAATCTCTTGTGGTGATGTTAATGAGTTTGTGAATGTTGGATAAGATTGGTTTTATGTTGTTAGTGAAGTTGGAATATGTAATTGATCTTTATATGTTGGCTTTCTCAAATTGACGCTTGAATGGTTTGTCAAGTAAGAAGCATGCCTATAGATTTGGGGCTTTTCGTATCAGATGCTATGAAGATGTTTGGATAATGCATTTATGCTCCTTGTATGTTGTATGTCTTGCTGGTAAAGTTTGGTGGCTTTTGGAGCATGTTTGGTTGGTCAATTGTGTGTTCAAGCATGCATTTTTCTGCAATCTGGGCAGGCCGTATCGGAACGGGAGCTACCGTTTCGGAACGGGGGCCCTGTAATAGCCCAGGCGTTCGAAACGGATGATATCGTTCCGAAACGAAAAGGCCTCTGCCAGCCCTCGTTTCGGAACACGTTGCGGAACGGCCCCGCGTTTCGAAACAGGTTCTCCCTGTTTCGGAACACCTGACCGTTGGGGGCTGACATTGGCAGTTAATTGTTTTGAAATGTTTGCATTTTGGTCCTGGATCTTGTTATTGCAATTGCATGAGTTTGAGAAGTCCGTTTGAGCTGAAATTTGGCAGTGAAGCATGAAACATGACTAATTTCATATTGGTAACTTTTAATTGGGTTAAGTCCTTGAAGTTTTCAGAATTTACAGTTTGATCCCTAAAGTTGTGTTTTGTTCAATTGGGTCCCTGAATGTTCTCTGATTGTTATGATGTTTGAATATGTTTTTCTTGAAAACATATCTAGGGTTAACGTGCATCTAGACAGGTTTTAAAAGAAAAAAAAGGGTCGTTAGTCAAGGTTGACTTTCGGGTTGACTTTGGTTTTCCCCGTGTGACTTTCTTAATTCGGGTCAACCGTCTAGGCCGGGTTAAGGGGGTTACATTTGGTGGTATCAGAGCTGAGTTGCGAATGCTTTGGGAAATGGTAAGTTGTTGTATTATGTGTTTGATGTTTGTTCTGATGTGTGGTTGGAAGCCGGTTGAAATGCGTGTTTTTGAGTAAATTGTTGATGTTTTAAGCATACTTGTTGATTGTGAATCTTCATGGAGCTCATGTAGATTTGTGCTGATGATGTGCTAGTGTTATGAGCTGATTTTATGAATGATGGATGTGTAATGGGCATGATTTTGATGATATTATGCTGTTGTGAGTGGATGCTGTTTGATGAAAGCATGATCGAAGTATGTTGTTTGATATGCTTGATGTTGTGATATCCATGTTTGTGTTGACTGTTATGTCATGTAAAAGGGGAGGATTCGGGATACCCATTGCCTTATTATTATAGCTATTGTGTTATTTTGGAGTTGGAGTTTGAATCCTTGCTTAAAGCTGGTCTAACTGATTTGTTTGTTTTGTTGTGATTGTTTGTTGTTAGTAGTATGGCAAAGTCGATGAAAGAATGGCAGTTGGGTGAGATGGTTGCTGCCTTAGGGCAGGTTGTTAAGGCGTGGAATTCACCTTTTAATGGAGGTGTTTCGTCTTAGTCTTCTGTGCCTGGAGTTGAGGTGGTAAGGCAGGAGGAAGAAGTTGGTTCCGTAATGAAGAGTTCATCACCTATTGTTCAAGAGGTGTTGGGAACATCTCAGGCTGTGGTAAAAGTAAAGTCGGTAGATGTGCTGGCTGTGGGATGTGTGGGTTTGTCGAAGCAGCGTTTGCTTGATTTGGGTGCTGTGGAATATCATGGTTCGACACTTGAGACGTTTGAGGCCTGGTTGGCCAGTGTGATTCTGATTTTGGATCAAGAAGGCTGTGATTATGCCTGTAAGCTGGGAAGTGTTGTCTCTTTGATGTTGGAGGACGCATGTGCCTGGTGGACATCTGTGGCGGTGGCATCGCACATCCATGATATTGATTGGGACTTCTTTGTGTCTGCCTTTTATGAAAGGTATCTTGGAGAGAAATTCCCAAGGGTTAAGCAGTGTGAAGGTAGTGCAGATCTGGGGCAAGTGCTGGTTGAACAAGGAGTGGAGGCTCAGCTACTGGTGTGTAATCGTTGTGGAAGGTGCCATGTTGGAGGTTGTTGGGGCGCAGGTGCTTGTTGGAACTGTGGTTCTAAAGAGCATGTGAAGCGTGATTGTCCTCTTGGGGTGAGGTCAGCTTCAGTGGTAGCCAAAGGGTTTCTGAAGGGTCGTGGGCACGGCCGAGGCAAGGTGCGAAAGTGGTAGGAAGAGCGGAAAGTTGTGAAGAGTTTGGGAAATGAAATCTATTGGAAATGTGGGTCTGCTAGACATAGGAGGCGTGATTGTTTGAAGTTGGCTCGGAACAGCCAAGGTTCCTTACCGCAAGGGGTTGGTGGTGATCTTAGTATGTTAGCTGATGCTGCAGCGGTGCGGCTGGAGGATGATGGTTTTGCGAGGAAGAGAGCTCGTCTGTTGTAGCTTCGGGGCAGTGGAGTGTTTTCAGGTAACCTTGCTAAGTAACCTTTGCCCTAGTTACCTTGGTTTGGTTTCTGTTGGTTTTGGTTTGGTTTTTCTTGCGTAGTGGGTATGGTTTTGTTGTTAGCATGTTGAGGTAGTCGTTGTTGTATTTGTTTGGAAACATCTTTAGTGTGAAGAGGACTTTAGTGAGTATCTTGTGGAAAATGAGTTGTTAGAGTGGTGGAATGGGTCAAGTTAGAAGTGAGGTAGAAGGTTGTTCTTAGACGGATTCTAAGGATGTTATTGGAGGGTGTGAACTGGCATTCATGCACAGTTAAAATCATTTGTTATATGTTATATTATATATGTGTTGGTCCATGCATACATGTGGCATGACATTAGAAGTTTTGCATACATGTACATCAGGCATTGATAGGGCATATTGGCGACCATGCATACGAACGTTCACACTCGCTAATAACTAATCGAATCTGTTAGTGTTGTGGTTGGGTTAGGTTGGATGATGGGTTTTTAGAGGTTGTTTTGGTGCTGAATGGAAGTTAGAAGTAATGGAGAGTATTAAGCTAGTTGCTAGTAAAAGTGAGAGCGGTATAGCACGTTGGTAGAAGGGAAAGTGTTTGATGCTTAATGAGCTCAGTGGTGTGGTGGTCAGGAGATTGCTGGTTGAAATCAGAACCGGTCAGGTGGTCTTTAATAGCTAGTGGAAGTGGTAGTTCCTTGGTGCTAAGTGACGTTGCAGGTTAGTGGTTGTGTTTTCAAAGTGCTGAGGTAGCTTAGCATTGATGTTGTAGTAGAAGGGTTGTGTTTGTAGGTGTTGGTTCTTAGCAACCTTTGAGGAGTTGAGAAGATGATATGTACGTTCAAGTTGGGCGATGTTCTAGTAAGGCAAGTGTTGTGGTCAAAGCTTGAAGTGGAAAGGTAATGAAAGATCGAAGGCCATTGTTGGTTGGATGGATTCTTGTGAGAAGTGGTTGGCTGGTTGTGAATAAGTGAATTCTTTTGAAGTCAGCTGGTGGTGTGTGGAGTGGCTGGCGGAGTCAAGTTGGGGTTTTGTGATGTGATTTTTGGATTTTGGGTGGGTAGTCCTGGCGAGTCGTTATGGTTATGATAGCGGCGGATGTGAAGGATTGTCAGGTTTATAATGAGGAGTTTGGGTAAGCGGTTGATGCTTAAGAATTTTTGCTTGTTGGAAAAAAAAATCTTTGAAAGAAGTTGGGGAGTTTGCAAAGAGTTTTAGAAGCAGTGAAGGTTGTGGTTTACATGGTGGCTTAATTGAATTGGTTGGTGTCACTGTGTGAACAAGTTTTGGGAGTTGTGTGTTAAAGTGTTGTATGCTGTAAAAGGTTGAGGTTCTTCAGGTGGTTGATGAGGCTATATGTATTCCGGAGTTGTGAAAGGTTAAGTTGTGCTTAACTTTGAGTGTTCTGGAGTTTGGGAACAGTAAGTGGTGGTGTTGAGTTTGGGTGGAGTTGTGGAGAGAGTGTTCAGTGGTGGATAAGTCTCCTGTGTTGCCTTGTGTGTTGCTTTGAGAAGTTTGGTTGTGCTCTTTTCGCCAGTTGAAATTTCGAGGATGAAATTTCCTAAGAGGGGGAGAGTTGTAACGCCCCGGTTTCGGGCTTAGAAGTTTTGGGCTTGGACCGGTTCGGTCAAAGTGCTGTTCGAATATAAAAGAGTGAATTTAGGGAAGCCTAGTTCGGGTTGCATTAAAAATATGGAAAAATGTTCTAAAATCCTCTTTTATTATATATAAGTGAAAGGTGAAATCAATTTTGCAAAATGTGGTTTGGAAGAGTGACATTTTGGGTTAGTGACCAAAATGTAATTTTTGAAAACTGTGTGACTGTTTTAAAAAGGATTGAAACTTTGAATCTTTAAGGAGCTATTTACCCAATGGAGTTTCTCCAGATTTTTCTAAAATATTTAAGGTTTAATAAATGTATTTTAAACAATGTAAAAAGGAGGGAAGAAGATATTTTGTCATTTTAACTAACTTTCTCAAATTTTCCATTTTCTTTTCTCTAAACTTTTCTCTCAACCCAAACACATTTCTCCAGAAAAATTCTCTCTAATTTTGACTTCCAAAGACTAGATTTCAATCCTCATTTGATTTCTAATCAATCCTTCAACAAAACCTTAGCAATTGCTTATTGGATTTTCAAGATTTTGGTTCTAAAAAGGGAGAAACTCAAGTTTGGAGGTAAGAACGTCCTTCTCCTCTAAACTCTCAGTTCTTTACTGAAATTCCCAAGTTCTCAATCCTTGATTTGTGATTTATTAAAGGTTTTACAATTGGAATCTTGATTTTGGCTTTAAAATGCAAGATTTGCTTGATTTTGGTGAAATTTCGTGTGATCTGTTTGGGCAGTGTTTTGAGGTGTCAAATTGATGTTAAATGAATGTTAAATTGATAAGGAATTGAGGTTTTATCAATGCAATCCCGAATAGGTTGAATTTCCTAAGTTTTGCTTGAGTTTTTGGTTGTTTTGGAGTGTTTTTGATGATCTGTTATAGCTGGAGGTATAAGGACGTGTTTGTGATCATTTTGGATGTTAATTGATGTTTACAAATGGTTAGAAGTGATGGATCTTGGCTGGGTTAGGTTTTGGAAGTGTTTGGAGGTGATTTCGGTTGTGTTTGGTAGCCGAAATGTTGGATTTGCTAAGAGCAGCAAGTTTAGTTGTGTTGCTGGTGTTTTTAATGCATAATGATGCATTAATCCTCTGTTATTGTGTGCTTGAAACAGGGGAGTTTGATCAGTGAGCATTAGAGGTGGTGCGGAAGGTTTCAGATGCTTGGAAGGCTTGTTAGCTAGCCTTGTTTTGTGTATCGGTGAGTGAAGTTGGGTTTTCAGCTTTTAAACCAAGGTTTGAAGGTTTTGGGAGCTTAGTTTAAGTCTAAACAACTTTGCTAAGCTCAAGAGTAAGTAAATGGATTTTCGCTCTTGGTTTGTGTTGTGTATTTGGCTTTAACGGCAATTGTGATTGATAGTTGCAATGCATGTGATTTGCATGTTTTGAATTCTGTTTTGAAAGCATATTTTAGCATGGTTTAATGCTGGTTTTGAAAGCCATATGTGAAGGATGCTCAAGGTAAGAGATCCTTGGTTTTGTACATGGAAATTGTGGTTTTGATGCATGGTGTTGCATGTTGTTTAATGGCTTGTGTAATGCTTTAAAAACAGTGAATTGATGATGGTAAATGATGGTTTTTGCATTATGGTTATGCATGTGAATCAAAGGATTAATATGGTAAGATGGTTATATTGGCAAGTGATGTAGTGATTCTTGGTTTCTTTGATCGGATATAGTTAGCCGGCTATAGGATTGGGTGCACCGTGAATAAAGTCGCCTTGGATGTGGAGTGGTCAAGTGTGAACCGGTAAACTCCATCCAATTTTCCTAACGAGATGGTTAAGGTCATAATGGAGGTTGAGATTCCATTCGAGGACCTTGGGTAAGCAAAGGTAATAATGGTGATTAAAATTCCATTTGAGGACCTTGTGCTTGTTAAGATCACAATCGTGGTGTAAAGTCCATGTGTGGATCTTGTGTAGGGTGTTCCGGATCTCGTTAGTGATGTTATACAACTACCAATCGGTGAATGCTAAGGTTATATGGTGATTAAAAGTCCATATATGGGAACCTTGTGCATGTTAAGGTTGTATGGTGATTAAAAGTCCATACATGGGAACCTTGTGAAAGTTAAGGTTATATGGTGATTAAAAGTCCATATATGGGAACCTTGTGAATGGTAAGGTCAAATGGTGATTAAAAGTCCATTTGGGGACCTTGGATTGGTAGTGTGTATGAAACGTAGGGACAACGCTTGTGATCCGCGTATCCGATTGGATGTTGAGTTGAAAAGTGGATGTGGTTGATCACTTGGAAGCCAATATAATGTTCTTGATTATAATGAAGCATGAGATGCTTGAATTGATGCATGGTTGCGTGAGAAGTGTTTAATGTTTTATGAATGCATGTTTACTTGTTAGCTTGAACAAGTGTTGATTATCTATTGAGAATGGTACATGTGTGCATGAAATCTCTTTAGTACATTGAAGTCTTGCTAAGACTTGTTTCAAAGGCATGTGATGCAAATATTGGTGATGTGGTTCTTATGTTGCATTTGTTTAATGCATGTGTTGGAATAAATGAGTCAATGGTTTAAAAAGGTTTCTTGCTTTGAAATGATATTCAAGTATGAGAAAGGCATGATGTGAAGTGGAAGTGTTTTCCAAGGATTTTTGTATTTAACCTTGCATATGATGTTTTATGCATGGAATGGTTAAATTGAAGGTTTTGCGAGTTTGTGCTTTGAAAGGGTTTTCTTAGCTTTTCTAAGCTAAGGGTTGGATTTTCATGTTTGAGCAATGCATGATTTTAAGCATGTTGTTGAAAAGGGTTTTCAAACAATGCTTTGGTTTATCGAATTGAGTTTGCTTTTAAAAGTGGTTTTATGATTCGCTGCATTGATGGTGTTTTGGTTTTGAGCATTCCTCACTAAGCATTATGTGCTTACGCTCCTTTTCTGTCCATCAATGCAGATCTTTGAAGTTGGAACAGCGGGAAGCAAGGGATTCAAGGAAAGCTCCACTTGAGATGTACGTCTCGGTTAATAGCTATAGTTAATAAAGGCAATGGGGGGAAGAATCTCTTGTGGTGATGTTAATGAGTTTGTGAATGTTGGATAAGATTGGTTTTATGTTGTTAGTGAAGTTGGAATATGTAATTGATCTTTATATGTTGGCTTTCTCAAATTGACGCTTGAATGGTTTGTCAAGTAAGAAGCATGCCTATAGATTTGGGGCTTTTCGTATCAGATGCTATGAAAATGTTTGGATAATGCATTTATGCTCCTTGTATGTTGTATGTCTTGCTGGTAAAGTTTGGTGGCTTTTGGAGCATGTTTGGTTGGTCAATTGTGTATTCAAGCATGCATTTTTCTGCAATCTGGGCAGGCCGTATCGGAACGGGAGCTACCGTTTCGGAACGGGGGCCCTGTAATAGCCCAGGCGTTCGAAACGGATGATACCGTTCCGAAACGAAAAGGCCTATGCCAGCCCTCGTTTCGGAACACGTTGCGGAACGGCCCCGCGTTTCGAAACAGGTTCTCCCTGTTTCGGAACACCTGACCGTTGGGGGCTGACATTGGCAGTTAAATGTTTTGAAATGTTTGCATTTTGGTCATGGATCTTGTTATTGCAATTGCATGAGTTTGAGAAGTCCGTTTGAGCTGAAATTTGGCAGTGAAGCATGAAACATGACTAATTTCATATTGGTAACTTTTAATTGGGTTAAGTCCTTAAAGTTTTCAGAATTTACAGTTTGGTCCCTAAAGTTGTGTTTTGTTCAATTGGGTCCCTGAATGTTCTCTGATTGTTATGATGTTTGAATATGTTTTTCTTGAAAACATATCTAGGGTTAACGTGCATCTAGACAGGTTTTAAAAGAAAAAAAAGGGTCGTTAATCAAGGTTGACTTTCGGGTTGACTTTGGTTTTCCCCGTGTGACTTTCTTAATTCGGGTCAACCGTCTAGGCCGGGTTAAGGGGGTTACACCCGAACTCGAATTTGACATGTAACTGTAGAAACTGAACCTGAACTGCACCCGACCGAAGTGAACCCGAACCCGAATTTGACCTGTTACTGTAGTAACCGAACCCGACCTGCACCCGACCGAAACGAACCTGAACCCGAGACTAACCTGCCAGATAACCGATTTAACCCGACCTGTTTGGACCCGACCTATTTTAAAACCGACATGTTTTGAACCCGACCTGTTTTGAACCCGACCTGTTTTGAACCTGAACTGTTATTGACCTGAACTGTTCTTGACCTGAACTGATATTGACCTGAACTGTTCTTGACCTGAACTGATATTGACCTGAACTGATATTAACCTGAACTAATACTATTATTTAATTTGCTGATAATGATAATTATCTGACATTTGAAGAAGTTATATTTAATGAATATAAAATAATGTCAAGTATTGATAAATTTTAAAATTAATAATAATGTTAAGTATTAATAAATTAACTAACTTAACTTCAATTAAAAGATAAATTGAATTAATAATAATGTCTAAGTATTAATAAATTGTCTTTCTACTTAACTTAACTTTTATTTTAAAATAACTTCAAAGATAAATTATTATACTTAATTAATTTAAGTGGAATGAATAACCATTATTAAATTAAATTTTTATACTTAATTAAATTAAGTTAAATGAATAAAGATTATTAAATTAAATATGTATTCTTAATTAAGATAAGATGACTTAATTTTTTTATTATATGAATAAATTAATGCTAATTTAACTTAAGATTAAAAATAAGTTTAATTAACTTGCATTCATTTTAAGTTAAATAATTAAACATTATTAAATCAAATTGTCTTTCTATTTAACTTAACTTTTATTTTAAAGTAACTTCAAAGATAAATTATTATACTTAATTAAATTTAGTTAAACGAATAAAGATTATTAAACTAAATTTGTATACTTAATTAACATAAGATGACTAAATTTTTTTATTAACTTAACATACTTAAATGACTTAATTAAGTTAAGTTGTTTAAAACATTATAATTAACAGTGAATATATAAAAACTTACATAACTTTTACAAGAACTTAAATGTCTTAATTAAGTTATGTCGTTTAAATCATTATAATAAGCATAATGAACTTACAAAATAAGGTTAAACTTTGGAGAGAATAATGTTTGAGTTTAACTTTGGATAGAATTAGGGTTTAAACCCTAAAAACCCTAACCCTAAGCCCTAAGCTCTAAACATGAATCCCTAAAAATAAAAACTCTAATCCACCAATATATATATATATATATAATACATGTAAGTTATGGTTTAAGGTTTAAACCCTAAGCCCTAATCTTTAATATATAACTCATAGTCCTTAATCCTAGATCAGGGGTTTAGTGCTTAGGGTTAATTACTTATGCTTTAGGGTTTAATGCTTAGGGTCGATAATTGTCCAAGGTCAAACTGGTCAAAGTCAATTGTTCAAGGTCAACTCAGGTCAAAGTCAACTCCGGTCAAACAGGTCAAAGGTCAAACTAGTCAACAATTCAGATCTGGTCAAGGTCAACAAGTCAAACGGTTCGGTTCAAGACTTATGGTTCGGTTCGGTTTGGTCCAAGTTTCACTGATCCGGTTCGGTTCAATTGGATCACAAGACCGGTTCGGTCTAAGAACATATTCAGTTCATCCACCAAGGTGCGGTTCACCATTTGGGCTCTTATCCAAAATTGGTTCCACTTTTACAACAAGCCATTTATTGAATTTTGATCAACACTCACAGCTGGGCTCTCCCAAGCCACATTAACATACACAGAAGCCCAACACTCGCATAACTCAACCCATGATGCTTTTTCAACTGATATGGTTTAGGATTTTCAGCACCTAAAACGGTGAAGACGCAGAAGCATGAACGGCGGCGGTGCAACCTTGTCGGAAAAGACAGAACGTCAGCAGTGGCACAACCAAACGACGACGACATCTTCACACTCAATCTTTCACACCACAACAGCGACACAGACACAAAACGGCAGCGACAATAGTCTGACGGCAGCAACCGTGACAAGGACGGTAGCGACGGCACAACCGTGACAAGGACGGCAGCGATGGCACAACCGTGACAAGGACGACAACACTCATTTAAACATGCGAAAGCAATCGCAACGATCATTCCGGCCAACAACACGAAATCAAAACAAAATCCACAACTCAAAACCATAATTTAAAACAAAAACTCGAATTTCAAGCTTACCCACACACACACACGAACGGAGGAAGGAAGAGGAGCGGACGGTGGAGCGAGAAATGATGGAGACGAGCAACAAGAAAGCTGAACGGTTTTCTACCGTTTTCGACCAAACGACGACTGGTAAGGTTGGTCTGGTGGGTGGGGTTTGATCGTGGGTTTAAGACGGTCTCGACGGAAGTGACCGTGTGAGCTACGGAAGACTTTAGGCCGGTGAACGGAGCTTTATCGAAGCTCGCCGGAGATGGTGCGGGAGATGGGTGCTATCGAGAGAGTGTGGGGTGAGAGAGAGCGGCTGATAGATTTCCAATGGAAGCTGAATAGGGTTTTGGGTGTTATAATGGGGTATAAATACCCTTGCCAAAGGGTAAATCACATAAAAGGTCATTAAGCCTTTTAGGGTTTATAAAACGATACCAAAACTTTACCTGCATTATAAATCGACCCCACAAATTTCTGAAATTAAACCTCAAATTCTGAATCTAATCAAATTAATCCCTTAATCAAATTAAGGTTTCAAGATTAAAAATTCCCAAATTTTAGGTTTTCCAAATTAGGGTTTTCAAATTTTAAATTTCCGAATTAGAGGAATTTTGGGGTGTTACAATAACCACTACTCTCTAAACCGTAAAACCCTAATCTTTAATCTATAACTCATAGTCCTTAATCCTAGATTAGGGGTTTAGTGCTTAGGGTCGATAATTAGACATTAGGGGTTTAAACACCAAACCTCAATCTTTAATCAATGAACCATAGTACATAATCCTAAACCCTAAACAATAACCACTACTCTATAAACCATAAAACCCTAATATTTAATCTATAGCTCATAGTCTGTAATCCTAGATTGGGGGTTTAGTGGTTAGGGTTAATTACTTATGTTTTAGGGTTTAATGCTTATGGCCGATAATTAGACATTAGGGGTTTAAACACCAAACCTCAATCTTTAATCAATGAACCGTAGTCCCTAATCCTAAACCTTAAACAATAACCACTACTCTCTAAACCATAAAACCCTAATATTTAATCTATAGCTCATAGTCTGTAATCCTAGATCGGGGGTTTAGTGGTTAGGGTTAATTACTTATGCTTTAGGGTTTAATGCTTAGGGTCGATAATTAGACATTAGGGGTTTAAACACCAAACCACAATCTTTAATCAATGAACCATAGTCCCTAATCCTAAACCCTAAACAATAACCACTACTCTCTAAACCGTAAAACCATAACATTTAATCTATAGCTCATAGTCCGTAATTCTAGATCGAGAGTTTAGTGGTTAGGGTTAATTACTTATGCTTTAGGGTTTATTGCTTAGGGTGGATAATTATCGACCCTAAACTCTAAACAATAACCAATACTCTCTAAACCCTAAACCCTATACATATAATTACAAATAATAATAATAATAATAATATTAAAACTAATAATAATAATAAGCATAGTAAATATATAATAATAATAATAATAATTGTATTTAAGTATATAATAATAATAATCCCTAAAGCACTAACCACTAAACCCTACACCCTAAACCCTAAACAATAACCACTACTCTCTAAATCGTACAACCCTAAAATAGAAACCATAATCCATCATTATATAGATAATAAATGAACCCTAACTTACGTAAGTATCGATTTTTGAACTCTAAACCCTAAACCCTAAACCATACACCATAAACCCTAAACATTAATCCCTAAAAATAAATACCCTAATCCATCAATATATATTAATATAATGCATGTAAGCATGCTTTAGGGTTTAGTGGTTAGGGTTCATAAGTTATGGTTTATGGTTTAATGCTTATTGTTTAGGGTTTATGGTTTAATGAACACTAAACTCTAAACCCTAAACCCTAAACACTAAAAACAAAAACCATAATCCATCAATATATATATTACATGTACGTATGTACGTATCATTTTATGAACAGTAAACCCTAAACCCTAAACTCTAAACCATAACCCCTAACCCCTAAACCCTAAAAACCATAATCCATCAATATATATAATACATGTAGGTATGTTTATATTAATTTAAGATCAGTAAACCCTAAACCCTAAACCTTAAACCCTAAAAACCATAATCCATTAATATATATAATACATGTAGGTATGTTTGTATTAATTTAAGATCAGTAAACCCAAAACCCAAAACCCTAAAAACAAAAACCATAATCCTTCAATATATATATAATACATGTACGCATGTATGTACCAATTTATGAATAGTAAACCCTGAACCCTGAACCCTAAACCTTGAAAATAAAAACCCTAATCCATCAATATATATAATACGTGTACGCATGTATGTACCAATTTATGAATAGTAAACCGTTAACCATAATCCATAAACCCTAAATCCTAAAAAACCCATAATCCATCAATATAAATATAACACATGTACGTATGTACGTATCATTTTATGAACAGTAAACCATAAACCCTAAACCCTAAAAATAAAAAACCCTAATCCATCAATATAATATAACATATGTACGTATGTATGTATGTATCAATTTATGAATAGTAAACACTAAACCCTAAAAATAAAACCCATAATCCCAACTATATATATATATATCACAAATACATAATCCCCAATCCCTAAACCATAAACCATAAACCCTAATCTATAAACCTTAAACCGTAAAAATAAAAACCATAATCCGTCAATATATATAATACACATAACACAATAAACCATAAACCCGAAGGAACCCGACCTGAAATGAACCCGACCTGAAACGAAACCGACCTGAAATGAACCCGACCTGAAACAAAATCGACCTGAAAAAGACCCGACCTGAAACGAAACCGACCTAAAACGAACCCGACCTGAAATGAACCCAACCTGAAACGAAACCGACCTGAAATGAACCCGACCTGAAACGAAACCGACCTGAAATGAACCCGACCTGAAACGGAACCGACCTGAAATCAACCTGTCAATTAACCGTTTTGGCCCGACCTGAAATGAACCGACCTGAAATGAACCCAACCTGAAATGAACCCGACCTGAAATGAACCCAACCCGAAATGAACCCGAACCCGAACCGAATCGAGTCAAAACAAAAAATGACCTGAAATGACCTGTAACCGATTTGACCCGACCTGACAGAGCCCAACCTGAAACCCAACTGTTGACCTTTTTTTACATCCCTAATCATAACAGACGTATGCTAGGTAGGTTCTCAAAAAATATTGGGTTGGCTGATCCAACGTTTGCTGAATTATGTGGTATTCTTAAAGCTTGTAAAATCTTTTCTGCATCTAAATGGTGTGATTCCCACTCCTTGGTGATTGATCTGACAACTTATTGGCAATTACCTGGATAAATGCTCCTATGTTTGCCCCTTCTGTTTTTAGTGAGATAGTCATGGAAGTTAGGGTATTTAAAGATAAGTTTAACTGAAGAATTGTATTTGAATACAGAGAAAGAAATGGTGATGCCCATAGCTTGGCAAAACAAGGTGTAACTAGGGTGAATGAACTATTGTGGCTCTGCGAATAACTGTTGTTTCAGATCCGAAGGGGAAGGCTTGTCTCATCTGATGCAATAAGATCGAGAGGCGGCAAGGGTGTTCAGTAGTGTGAAATGTTAAAGGTAGAAGTTAGGTTAGGGTATACATTTGTAAGTGGATGGAGAATGTGTGAACAAGCTTGTTGTGAGTTTTACTTCAAAGATTGTACTAACACCGATATGATGTATTATTTTTCCTCTATCTAGGTTTAGGGAAGTTTTTTAATGAGGCACCTATCGGTGTGTCGAGGTGTTTTGCCATGACTTTTGGAATAAAAAGCATATAAAGCACTTTCAAAAAAATAATTTTAATTAAGCTCTAAATTTAATGATCGAATTTAACAAATTAAAAATTTCATTGAAACAGTTAATAAAAAAAATCTTACATTAAGCATGGTTAAATTAAAATGTGTGTGAATTTTATGGGCTTACTAACTAAGGACCTAATTAAAAGAACCTAATCCTAAAGGCCAAATAAAAATGATCAACTATTTTGGGACCTAATTGTACAAAACTAAAATTTAAAAGTGAAAACATGAATTAAATGAAAAGTATCTAAACATGTAATGGCGTAATAGGTGATTTCCCCATAAACCTAAAAAATTGTGGGAACTTTCCCTCCAATCCAATTCACGCAAAAAAAAAAAATGCAAATTTGGTCAACTTTCCCTCTAATCCAATTCCCTTCAAAAACACAACTTAAATTAATATATTTTATTTTTAACTTTATTTTACTTTTATCAGCCGCGTAAATTTGTGTAAAATAATTAAAAGTTACGGAATTATAATTACAACTATAAATTTAAAATATTAGAAACAATTAACCTTCTAATATTTAGTTTTTATCAAATCAACAATCAATTTTCTATCTCCTCCAATAAAATTTGGTCAAGTTAATAAGAAAAAAAGACAAATGAATATCTATACTTAGTATTGTAACATCCTCAATCATACCCTAAAAGTAATTGGATCTGACTAATCAATTGAACTTAGAAATCTCTAATTAGACTAGTTAAGGATTAAATTGAAAGAATGAATAAATTAATGGACCAAATTAAGATGATCAATCTGAATTAATTATTAAACATAGAATTTGCATGCTAATTTTTTTGATTCTTCTAATGCACTTAGCTGATAACTAATCCTATAACTAAACATAAGAGCAAACTCCACATTTCTAAAACTCACTAAGTAGGTGAGTTGTCGTCTTTCTCCACTCATTCTTCTTACCAGCCGAGAATTTGGAGAGGAAAGAAGGGAGAAATTCTGGAGAAAAATCACTAGAAAACTAGGGAATCAAGCTTGGGTTTTAACCATCCAAACCATAGGATTGAAACTAGATAGCAAAGTAATTTTACTTTTATCTCATTCGATTCCAAGACTGTTTTTGTGTAAAAATGTTGTGTACTCTGTTTGGTTTGTTTACATGTTGATTGATGTTTGTTTTGCTACTGGAAATATGTTATAAGATGATGAATTTGATGTAGCTAGCTTAGGTTGAATGAAAGGAATTGAATTTAGATAACTTATTAGGCCAAAAGTGGTAACCAAATGCATCTAGGAATGTTTTGTGAAATCCAAAAATTAGAGGGACTTAAAAACGTTTCTAGAAAAAAGTTTCTAAGGAAGAAAATGTTGTAAACTGATCATATAAACATGTAGTAAAATTTGATTGCAATGAAAATGGCTGAAAAATGTGTTAGATGAATAATTTTATCACTTGTATATGTAAAACTGTAAAATAGACTGTTTTGGCAAAATTGAAATGTTTAGGCGGCAAATTGATCAGTAACAAATTTTGGAAAATATGTGTAAGAACATGAGATTGAATTTATTAATGAATTACAATGTAAATTGGTGGTTAACAAGCTTGAATTTGGTGTTTAAAGTGGTTGAATGGCTTGTAGGGTGAAATGGGACTAATCTGGAAAATAGCTAAAAACACGGACTGAATTAAATGATACGGGGATGAATTGGACTTGAATAAAAAATGAAAAAATAGGTTAAAACAGGGTAAAAAGGGCTTGAATTAATTAGTAAGGGACTTAGAATGAAAAATACACCAAAGTGATCAAAAGGGTAAACTGACAGTTTAGTCCCCTGTAGAATGCCCTGACTTTAAATGCAAAAGTGTACTGATCTAGACATGAAAAAATATATGCTATACATGGTTAGAAAGGTGTGTAAATAAAATTTCTAGAATGGTAAAGTAGTAAAAAATTCAATGGGTAGATTAAAAGATATGGCAATATTAGTAACAGGTGCTCAAACTGCCAATAGGAAAAATAGTTTCGAGTGTTTGGTGTTTACACTTGCTTAAATGAGTTTATATGCTTGAATTGGCACATGATATGTTTTGTTTATGTTTGTGTATGGATGATAAGACCAAGAACTTGAAGAAATTTTAAAAGAAACAAGAGATCGTGGATCAAGTAGAAAGAACGTGAACATTGCTATCAAAGATCAATAATAGCTTTGAGTATAGTGAGTGTAGTTGCTCTTATGGTTAGGATTAATATCCTAACCATTGTTTTATGATTTTTATTTATGTTGCTATTTTATAACATGAATTGAATCTAATGATAATTAATAAAAATTTAGTTAAGGGAAGGAAGTTTTAAATGAAATGTGTAAACATGAATTAGACACTAGTTAGATCCCTTGTACAATGCTTAAATTGGATGCTATTGCCTTGATGTCTAACTGATGATTTTATGAGCTTGGATTATAAGATATGTTATTGTTTTTGTTTTAAATAAAAGGCTGGAAATTGAGATTATGATAATTACTTGCTGGAAATTGATTAAACCATGACCTTGAATATATTTGTGTACTTGTGATGTGAATATGTTATATGATCTTGCAAATTGGTTGCTATACACTTGAATATGCTTGCTAAAATTAAATGGTCCTCAAAGCCTTGGTTGATTAATTAGTCTTAGATAGGAAGGCATACTTTAGAGTCTAGAGCTCTTCTGACTAAGTACTATGTGTACTCTCTAATGTTGATGTTGTTGGCACCTAATGTCATGATGTTTTGTGCATCCTTTGTTATCACTTTGAATATCACATGTTGGTGTATAAGGCACCATGATGCAATGTTGCATCTTCTGATTTTGATGCAATGTTGCATCCTTTAATTTGATACTTTGCACCTAATGAGACTTGATTATCTAGTCCCACTACTCTACCAAGGCAAACTTTAAAAGAACATTAATAAGAATTGAAAATGATCGCGAAATGCCAATTTAAATAAAATTGGATCTCAGGTCGATTCAGTCGGGTAATATCGGTTATCTGTCAGGTCAATCTCGGGTTCATTTCAGTCGGGTGTAGGTCGAGTTTTGGGTCCACAGTAACATGATCAACTCGGGTTCAGGTCATTCTCGGTCGGATGCAGGTCTAGTTCGGTTACTACAATAGCATGTCTAAATCGGGTTCGAGTCAACAACAATCAGTTACAGATCGGTTTCGGGTCATCGCATCCTCGGGTCAAACTAGGTTTTGACACGAGCATGTTTTAGTCGAATTTTTAGGCCGGGTCAGCTTTTTACATCCATGTGTTTTGATGTTTAAGAAATTGAAGTTTGCTTGGTTTTGATATGTTATCTATGATAGATACTTAATGGTATCTTGGCAATGAAATAGATTGTGCGTTGATTTGCATGTTATGTCATGTCACGCCAGTTCAAAGATTTAACGAGTCATGTGCAATTTATTAAAATGTGGCCCTTGATTTATAATATGAAAAAACAATGACAGATCTAAAACTTCAAGGATGAGGTCCAAAATATGTTTTTTTTTTCTTTCAAAAATGGATATACAAAATTATTATTTTACACATTGAATATTTTTTAAAGAAAGAAATTCCATGTAGTTTAAATTTGTTTCAGAAAAAATAGGATGCAACTACTCCCCTAAAGAGCCAGCTGCATCTATCTCTAAGGTATAAGTTTTGTTTTTCCCAAGTAAAGCTCCTTCAATACAAAAGAAAATGAACGAGGTATAAAGGATGACAACGAGGAGAGGAGGGGTAGGTTTTTAGTCACCTCGAATCTG
The DNA here is from genome assembly GCA_958450335.1 of Hibiscus tridactylites. Taxonomy (NCBI): domain Eukaryota; kingdom Viridiplantae; phylum Streptophyta; class Magnoliopsida; order Malvales; family Malvaceae; genus Hibiscus; species Hibiscus tridactylites. The sequence goes on along the minus strand of OY288287.1, from coordinate 55,436,897 downwards.
ATCGGAAACTTAGAAGTCAATATCCGTCCTTGCCCCATCCTAATTATTTTTAGTCTTCCACCCGCTTCGAACCTGTCTCGATTTTTTTAGATGAAAACCTGATTCCAACATGACTCAAGTCAATCTAACTTCTCATATTTTTCCATATTTTCTCACACTATCTTAGAGCTACCAAACAACCAACAACAAATTTGAAAAAAAAAATCATAATAAATGTTTGAATGGACAAGTAAAAGCAAATAAACAAACAACAAAAAAATCAACCATGAAAAAAGAGAGAATGACAATGTCGAAAACATTAATGAATATCTACCCCAAAATAGTCATTCAAAACAAAATTCAAACAAAAAATCCACTAATAACTAATTGGCTTCGTGACTAAGATTACTCAGTTTTCTTATCTTGTATGAGTTCGAATTTTGACATGAGAATGTAATACATCTTTATCTAATCAAAATAAATTCAAACGAATCATATTTTAAAAAAACCCATTAAAATAGTTTGCATGCAAGAAAAAACCCGAAAGATTTGAGAACAAATAAATGATAAAGATGAAAATTAGTATAATGGAATATTTGATTCAATGATAGAAGAAGTATAAAAAATACAAAAACAGACGAAAATAAGAGAAGAAAATGAATGAAGAATAAAAGAACAAAAAAAAGTGATGAAGAGAGCATCAGAGGCCGCGACAAAGAGGATGAAGAAATGAAAGGGTATGAGAAAATTTGACCTAAAATTTATATACACTCAATGGTATTTTTATAAATATAATATATAAATTAAAATATATCAAATTGGATTAAGTCGAATAAATTTTATCTTAAACTTTACTCCGACTTGTGTTTGTTCGTGCCTTGAAAACAAGCAAGCAATTTCCCCTTACACTGTTTCATAAAAACCTTGGATGAGAAAAAAATAATTATAGAGATGCTGTCAAAAAACTACAATCTTGGAAGAAGAAGAAGCCATGCTATTTTGATGAGGTTATATAATATATTTGGTGTTAACTTACAAGCTTGGGATGTTGGTCGGGTGGTTAGGCACTAAACTTTTCACTTAACAAACCCGACAATGGTGGATCAAAAAATATTTTTTAGGTTGGCTGCACGTAATATATTAAAATTTTAAGGCGGACACAAAAAAAATCGAAGACTAATTCATAAAAATTAAGAAATTTAAAGTCAAATATATGAAGTTTAAAAAGTTAAGGGTGAGCCGGTGCCCACCCTAAAATAGCATTGCATCCGCCATTAAAACTTGGGTTTGAACCCCAACCTCTCTATTTTATAATTTTAATTTATTGTTTATTTTAAAACCAATCAGATGATGTCACGTCATTGAAGGGTGTTGATCGTTAGTTGACTGATAATTTCTATCCAAGGTGAATTTTGAACGAAAATAAAATGTTAAAGGTTGATCTGCACAAAAAAAATATATAAGCTAAAGTGACCAAAAGTTTAAATGTTAGGAATTATTTTTAACTTTATGCCCAATATAAGGATGCCAAGGGTTTGTAAAATTAAATTACTAATAAAAATACAAAAAACATCTAAATTATAGAGGTATTTAAAATTTTTAGAAGATATGACTTTTCCCTCAACACCATCCGAGTCCGTCCCTGAGGGCATCATTCGCGCCTTTCGTCTAGCTTGTACAGAAGCCCTATGAATTCTAATAGATTCATCGAGAGTAAAAGTTTCAATGTAGTTGGTTAAACTCAAACTATTAGCAATAATCTCGTTAGTACAGTAATTTCAATGGTTAATGATAATACCACAGCTTGTGTTATCAACTTTGAAACCATTGGTAGGAGCAATAGTATCAATAATCTAATCATAAAGAACCTGACCTTCTTAGCCGAAGGGCAGTAGAAACCGAGCAATCACATGTCACAACGTGTAAGTTGGTCTCCACGACATGGCCACAAACTGCGCAACACACCTTGTCAAACCTCTCTTAGATTTAGGGATGTAAAAAATTGACCCAACCTGTAAAATTGACTGAAACCGACTTGAGTCATAACTGCTTGAGACTTGAAGGACTGATGATTTGAAACCGATTTGAGTCTGAACTGGTGTTGACCTGAACCCGAGTTTGACCTGAAAATTTAGTATCTGAACCCGACCCGAGAACGAACTGAACCCGAATTCAACATGATAATGTGATAACCGAACCCGACCTGCATCCAACCTGAAATGAACCCGAACCCGAGATTAACTTGGTAAATAACTGATATTACCCGACCTATTATCAACCTGACTTGTTATGAATCTGAACTGTGATTGACTCAACATGTTATCAACTTGAACTGTAAATGACATGACTTGATATTTATATGACATTTAATAACTAATAAGTTATTATTGATAAAATTGTAAGATTAAAATTTTATCATATTATAGTGTAACAAAATATATATTCACTATTCAAAGTACATAATATTTTTACTTTTTATAGTTTATAAATGATAGAATATTATAAAATTTAAAAGTTTAATAAAAATTTAAATTAATTTGTTAATTATAATCATTAAATTAAAATTTCACTTTTTTATTAAGTAGATCATCATATTAAAAAAAATTAACTATAACTATTAAATTAAATGTATTAAATGATTATTCAATATATTTATCTCATTATTTTGATGTAATAAGTAATGAACAAGTTAAATGTAATTTTATTTTATTTATATAAGAAAACAGAACACTTAATAGTTGGAAAGTTATTTAATATGTTGGTTTTAAAGTAAATGATCACTGATTTGGTTGCTCTCTCAATTTTCAGAGTTTTGTCATGAATAATTCAAAGTGACTTACACCGCAACTTAATTTTGGTAGGTGAGTTCATTTTCTGCATACATAAGTCTAAAACTCGAGACCTGCTTAAGTATTACCAAATATTCATTTTCTGCATACACAAAATCTATAACTCAATATATACTTAAACAATACCAAATGTTTACCACTTGCACCAACACATTTAGTATTCATGCTTTAAATAAAATTGGATTGCAAATATAAATATAAAACAATAGAGTCAAAATTTTATTGAAAAATGGTTTGGGTTCTACTTCTAGGCGCCATTAACTTATTCATTGCAAGGAAAAGGCACTATTGCACACATCTCGCCTGTCATCCAACAAAATCTTAATAGGGCTCAACAGGAGCACGGAAGCTTGCCCCAGCGTAAACTGCATCAACACTAGGGATGTAAAAAGTTGACCCAACCAGAAAACCTGACTAAAACCTGCTCGAGTCAAAACTTGATTTGACCCAAAGATTTAATGACCTGAACCCGATCTGTAACCGACTGTTGTTGATCCGAACTCGAATTTGACCTGTTACTGTAGTAACCGAACCCGATTTGCGTCCGACTGAAAACGACCCGAACTCGAATTGGACCTGTTACTGTGGACCTGAAACCCGACCTGCGTCCGACTGAAACGAACCCGAAGCTGGCATGGCAGATAACCGAATTTACCCGACTGAATTGACCCGATATCCGATTTTACCCGACCTGAAACGGACCCGACCTGAAATGGACCCGACCTGTTTTGAACCCGACCTGTTTTAAACCCGACCTGTTAAGTGACCCGACCTGTTGTTGACCCGAACTAATAAAATACAAGAAGTTTGTTTGTAATAATATTAGCTCTTGGATCTTATAGAAAAGACATAATTTATCTCACATAAAATACTTTATTTCAATACAAAGGAGAAATCAAGATTGAACATTTGGTGGAATTAAAATATTGAATTTCAAAATTACAAGGACTTAATAAGTATTCAAACTCAAAATATATGGACAATACATAGTTTATCTAATAATTATACTTATATAGACCTAAATTGTTATTAGACCAAAAAATTGAGGACACATGTGAGTTGTGACATGTTCATCCTTCTTTTAATTCAACCATGTTTAATTAAATCTAAAGAAACTATACCAGAAGTTAGCACTAAAAAAAACTAACTAAAACTTAAATACTCTAAACCCTAAGCATCTAATTAAGGAAGGGCCTAAAGGGTAATTAACCCTTAAATAACAAACTCAATTAAAAAAACCTACCCCATCAATTTTCACTCAATACGGCGCCTCCCCTCCCCTATCAATTTTCCACCCAATTTTTTTATCGAAAATTCCCCCAATTTGGTTGCACAAACTTTTTCATAAATTAAAAATTAAAGTATTTTTAACTTTTAATTTTTCCCCTAAATTAATAACTAAAGTATTTTTAATTTTTAACTTCTCCCCTAATTAAAATTTTAATAAAATAAAATTTTAATTCAATGATCATAATTAATAAAATGATTTAAATTTTAAATAATTTATTTTTAATTCATCCATCACAAGTTATTAATTTAATAAAACTTTTAAGTTATTAACGCCACAAATAATTTATATTAAATGAGTTAGTACTAAGCATATTGAATTATTTAATAAAATTTAAAACTTAGAAGCGTGAAATGAATATTTAAATACAATTTTTTATACATATATATTAAATTGATTATATATGTATATTTAACAGAAATATTATTTAACACTTTAAATTGATTTAAAAAATTAATATTTAATATTCTACATTTATCAACACTTTAAATCCATCAAATCATAGACCCTAAACCCTAAACTCTAAACTATAATGTATATAAGTATGTATATATCTATCAATGTATGAACTCTAAACCCTTGATGAGTTTTACCTTAAACTCTAAACATTAAATCATAAATCCTAAACCCTAATGTATGTAAGTATGTATGTATATACCTATCAAGGTCTAAAGCCTAAACCCTTAATGAATTTTCAATAAACCCCTAAACCATACACTCTAAACCCTAAACCTTAATGTATGTAAGTATGTTTGTATCTATCAATATATGAACCCTAAACCCTTAATAAGTTTTCATTACACCCTAAACTCTAAACAATTAACCATAAACCATAAACCATAAACTTTAAACCCTAAACCCTAATATATATAAGTATGTATATATGTAGCTATCAATGTATGAGCCCTAAACCCTTATTAAATTTCTCCTTAAACCTTAAACACTAAACACTAAACCTAAACCTTAAACCCTAAACACTTAATGAAGTTTTCATAAAACTCTAAACTCTAAACCCTAAACCCTTAAATCCACAACCTAAACCCTTAAAACATAAACTCTAAACCTTAAACCCTAATGTATGTAAGTATGTTTGTATCTATCAATGTATGAACCCTAAACCATTAATGAGTTTTCGCTACACCCTAAACTCTAAACCATAAACCCTAACGTATGTAAGTATATATATATGTGGCTATCAATGTATGGGCCATAAACCCTTAATGAGTTTTACCCTAAACCCTAAACCCTAATGTATGTATATAAATGTACCTATAAATGTATGAACCCTAAACTCATATTCATTATTTTTTCATCCGTCCAATATTTTATAATTTTAATTTGATATTTTCATCATTCTAGACCCTAAAACTTTATTTTTATTCCAAATTGACCCACATTTATTTTTTAATTTGTCCAATGTTTTATTATTTTAATTTAATATTTTCTTTATTCTAGTCCCTTAACTTTATTTTAATTCCGTATTGACTCTTGTATATATTTTAATTCATCATGTTTTATAATTTTAATTTGAAATTTTGTTCATTCTAGACCCTAAAACTTTATTTTTATTCTAAATTGACCTCTACTTATTGTTTTTTTAATTACTCTAATTTTTATACTTTTAATTTGATATTTTTGTTCATTATAGTCCCAAAACTTTATTTTTATTCCAAATTGACCCATTTTCCTTGTTTTCTTTTAAATTTGTCTAATGTTTTATAATTTTAATTTGATATTTTTGTTCACTATAATCTGTGAAAGTTTATTTTTAATCCAAATTGACCCCTTTTCAATCCAAATTGACCCATTTTCATTATTTTTTTAATTACTCCAATGTTTTATAATTTTAATTTGATATGACTTTAAATAATTAACTCAAAATCAATGACGATTGACGGAGGCCAACCTAAAGTCTATCAACTACTTATACGGTTGTACCGAACTCAAACTCAATACGAATTCCAATTCTGAAAATACCCTGACCTGAATTACCCGACTTGAAACTACCTGACCTGAAATTACCTGACCTGAAATGCACCCGACCTGAAATGCAACCGACCTGAAATGAATCCGACCTGAAATGGACCCGGCCTGAAATGGACTCGACCTGAAACGGACCCGACCTGAAATGGACCCGACCTGAAATGGACCCGACCTGAAGTGTATCCGAACCCGAATTAACCTGTCAATTATCTACTTCGGACCCGACCTGTTTTGACCCGACCTGAAATGGACCCGACCTGAAATGGACCCGACCTGAAATGGACCCGACCTGAAATGGACCGCACCCGACCCGAGTCGAGTCAAAATAGAAAAATGACCTGAAATGACCTGTATCCGATTTTACCCGACCTGACAGTACCTGATCTGAAACCCGTCCGATTACATGTTTTTACATCCCTAATCAGCACCCAGCTCCCCTCAATACGCAATAGCTGGAGAAATTATTACACGGTCCCGGACCACCACGTCATCCATGGTCCCCATCCACTAAAAATCAGCCATGTAATTTTTTTTCCATGTCACTATGTAACCACCCACTCCCTATTTATATGGCTTAAAAAGATGAAGATTCATCTTTGAAAAAATGACATGGAAATTACATGGCTGATTTTTAGTGGAAGGGACCATGGATGACGTGGTGGTCCAGAACCATGCAATAATTTTTCCAATAGCTGGATTGCAAAAATATATAAAACAATCAGACAAACCAAAAGCTGGATTCCAAATGATAATAATAAAGGTAAACTACCTGAAATACCACTTAACTTTAATGTGTGACTCTAATATGCCACTGAACTAAAATTCGATACTATAATACCATTGAACTTCACTGTGTGATTCAAAGTTAGAACTCCACCGTTACTCCCATTACGAAATTCTGACGTGGACTTTAACTCCCGTTACAGGGATGACGTGGCCGATAAAAAAATAATATCTTTTTCCAAATATGATCCACCTCATTATATTTTATGTTTTATTTTTATTGTAAAACGACGTAGTTTTGTTAAAGACTCTTTATCTCCTCAAAATTAGGTTAATGAAATTTCAAACTTCAGAAATCACTCTGAAATTAGACGCAAAAAAAATCAGTGGGTTTTCTATAGATTGTTATTGATTATTCAAGTGGGTTTCTCTGGGTTTTATCTGAAAGAAGATTGTAGTGATCGATTGTTAGAAAGAAATCAAATGGAAAAACGTGGGTTTCTCTGGGTTTTCTCTGAAAGAAGATTGTAGATGATGTTGTAGAAGAGACTGGAGATGATGATGTAGAAGAGGATGATGATTATGTAGAGGATGAGATTGAACAAACTGATAGTGATAGTGGATATGAAAATAGTGATGATGCCTTAAATGATGAAGCTCGAGAAGAAGAGGTGGATCTGATGGATTTGGAGTTAGTTGTATTTCTTTTATTCTTTCTTTAAGTCTTATACCGGTATAAGTTGTATTTCTTTTATTCTTTCTTTAAGTCTTATACCGGTATAAGTTGTATTTCTTTTATTTTTCTTTAAGTCTTATACCTGTATAAGTTGTATTTCCACTCCCCTTAGTGCATTAAGTACCACAGTAGTACAATACTGATAATCAAAACAAAAATTCAAACAAATCTCTCATTCCTTCTTTGGATGTTATTCGTCTTGATTTTGTTTAGCAGTCCGACGAGAACAACTCTTGCACGTGGGCTCATTGGAGGATCAAACCAACAAAAAAATCTACAATGTTTATGAAGAAAACTCCCGTAATTTTTGCAGCCAAAGAATCTCCTTCCAGGGTTGGCATTAGACCACGATGTAGTCAGCTTTGCCGGATATCCGCATCCACACACCGGAATTGAAATGGGTTCTTCTACTTCAACCCTGCGTTCACTTGATCTTTGCCATTCTACCTCCATTGATTTGGATCAGCTTCAAAATCTATGCTGGGAAATAGAAAATAGGAAATTAGGGTTTTGTTTTCAGCCAAAAGAGATTTTATAGTAAAAATAAAACATAAAATATAATGAGGTGGATCATATCTGGAAAAAGATATTATTTTTTTATCGGCCACGTCATTCCTGTAACGGAAGTTAGAGTCCACGTCAGAATTCCGTAATGGGAGTAACGGTGGAGTGCTAACTTTGAATCACACAGTGAAGTTCAATGGTATTATAGTATCGAATTTTAGTTCAGTGGCATATTAGAGTCACACATTAAAGTTGAGTGGTATTTCTGTTAGTTTACCCTAATAATAATTGAAAACAATCAGACAAAGCTTTGGCATAATCTTCACTTGTTTCCAAGGTTGTTAACAGATAGATTTTGAATGTTGTTCTTAAACTCAAAAATGGGGCTCAAATAATCCGAATTCAATTTAATTACCAATATGCACTTTCTCAAACCAAACACGAAATAACTCAAACTCAAAACTAACTTGTCCAATTGAAAAATGTATTTCCAATTAACGACAGCATAATCGTTCAAAGATATACACTCGCTTAGGAGGTGAGGAAGTTTAACCTGATGGTACTTAGCAAGACGCTCAGACCTGCAGGGAGCTCCAGTTTTGATTCGACCCTATTTTTGTTTTAAAAGAAAGCATGTTAAAAAAACAGATGTTCCTTTACTTAATGAAAGAACCAAAGCTGGGAAATCTCTTAAGGTTTGAAATTGTTTTATTACCCACTGAAAGTATCCTCAGTTTCACCACTGCATGTGAGAATGCAGCCATGGGTGGCCGGAAATAGTGACCGACGGTGGTGTAAAGTGAACAACGATGTTTAGGGATTTAACAGAGTAAAGAGAAAAGAAAAACTGGAATTTTTATTATGTAAAATAATATGAGTTGGAAAAGTATCTGATCAATTACATCTTACAGGCTTTTATAGCCCAAATATTAACAACCCAACAACTTTAACAAAATCACAAAAGACTAACCGACTCAGTTAGCTTAGCAAATTTCAACTAATTATATTCTAACATTCACCTTGCTTTCTTCATCTTTTGAATTCCTTTTATCTTCTTCAGTGAGCTGATTCCATAAAGTTCCAATGAAAGTGAACTGGTTCAGTGAGCTGATTAGCTATGTACATCTGATTTTTTTAGTGTACTTGAAAGAAGCTTTGCTTTCTTTAGCTTTCTTTCTTCATTTCTTCTTCAGTCTTCAAACTAACTTTCTTTCATCTTCACTGCACTTCTTCTACACTTTTTATAACTTTCTTTTTGTTGAAAACAAGGCGGTCAAGCTACATGTTTCCGGGTGTAATCTGAAGCCTCTTTTGGGCAAGAAGACACCGTATTTTGTCTGGTTAAGGAAGGCAAGGCTGTTAAACTCTTAAACCTTTCCCAAATATTTTCTTCCACGAATACTTGGCTGTTAGGTAGCAAGTTCCTGGTCTATCTTGGTGAAGAAGCAGCAATCAAACGAAGAAATAAAAAACCAGAATGTTTTTGAACAAAATCTCAACATTCACCAGCTTTTAACAACCAATGGAACATAGCACCAGCAATAACAAACCATTGACTTCAACCAACACAACTTAGTGTCCAACATTAACCCAAACTTGAGCATGAATCAGCTTAAGAAATCAACAACCGCAACCACATAATTTGACATAACACTATATCAATCCAACTTCGACAGAACGCACAAAATAAGAACATAAGGGCCAAGAAATTGAACTAAGCCGCTCAGCAAATCAGTTAAGTAAACAAACAATCGACGCAATTGACAAAGAATACATGAGTGATGGAATCTGGAAGAGTGCACCAGTATAACAGTAGCATCAATTGATCAACCAGAAGGCAACTTAAGAAATCCAGCATAAGAACTCCAAGCATGATAGAATGCCAAATAACTACCTCAAAGATTAGCTCATTCCTAATTTTAGCAACCCAAATTGTACTAGACAATTACCAAAGCATTTCACTCACATGTAAAAAATGGAAGTACGTTGGTGCCCAATCTACCATCGGCAAAGCAATATAGACAAACAATAGAGAATGATTCCAAACAGAAATTATCATCCAATCACGAGTAACAAGTGCCACAGAATATGATCACATCAGAAATCAAACCAAACTCAATGAAATGAGATCACCTAGAAGAGGCAGGTCGATAGGACGACGGTCGATTGAAATGGGAACCAGATCGGAGATTTGCAACTGAAAGAAATGAGGCCATTGTCGTTGGCAATTGACACTCAGCAGGGAATCAGAATCAGTGAGCAAAAATTAAGATCGCGATGTAGTGACGATGGTCTAAAAAATGAAACCAATTCAACTAATTATATTCTAACACTGCAAGAAAAATAAATTTACACCATTCTGTGAGTGACTGGAGAATGGGAAAGAACCAAGTACTGGTAGTACCTTGAGAAGAAGGGCATTACAAGTTTTTTCTTTGATAGCCTTCTCAACCATCTGCAGAAATTAAAATAAAGTATACAAGGGATGTCATGCTACTTCCGAAGAGATCCATACACCATTTCCTACGGAAAAACCCGAAAGGAAATACCAATTATACCTTTGGGTTGGTGACCAAGACGATCTCAACTTTTTCTCCAATTTCATTACTTAGTTTGGAGTAGTGCTTGTGCTCCCAATCATCTTGGTCCAATGGATCCTCAATTGATACAATAGGGTACTCAGAAGAAAAAGACTTGTAGTTGTATAAATCTTTGAGAGCGTCTCCTGAGATCTTTTGTGAACCATTATTGTTCTGCAAATGCCAAACAAGTGGAGGATAAAATAACTTGAAAATATAGATCACTAGAAAATGACACAGTAACTATATATAATCGGTTCTCATAAAAGCACAATGATTTGAAAATATCTTGTGAGTTGCGATGGTGTTCACCTCTTCCTTGAAGTTCAAGTCATAGGTTTTATCTGCTCCATAAAATTCAGACGCAGCAACATCCATTCCAATAACAAAGGGAACATTCAACCATGCACCCATTGCTTACATCGAAAGAAGTGAGAATTCATAAGGTCAACTAAAAAGGGCACTAACTTTGTCTGTGTAATGGCAGTTTTTAACAGCTCAAGCCCTTTCTTGTTTACCTGGCTTCCGCAAAAAAAAAAAAAAATGATGTCAATTATCTGAAGATTAAACTAACAGGTACAAATGAAGAAGCACCATGAGAAACCATGAAGTTCATTAACTGAGGATTGACCTGAATATTAGGAGCAAAACCACCTTCATCACCGGCATTTGTTGCATCTTGACCATACTTCTTCCTGATAACAGCCTTCAAGTGGTGGTAGACTTCCACACCCATCTTCACGGCCTCCTTAAAAGACGATGCTCCGACAGGGAGAATCATGAACTCCTACAAGAATAGATGCCCGAGAATCCAATATCAAGTAATGGTGAACAAAATCAAAAGGAATGTGTCTACAAAGGAGGGGGGAAAGGAAAAAAATGAAGTTCAATAGGCCAGAATGTACCTTGTAAAGAGGAATGTTCTCGACTTCAGCTCCAGCTTTGCAAACAGCAAGGGACACTACAAGAATGGCATTTGCGCCGAGCAACCAAACATCCAAAGGATCAAAACGCAGACGATGAGAGATCGAAACAAAATTGTAATCATTAATTTTGTTCAGACTTTTAACCCCTTTAGTTTGTGTTAATCTTGAGCTTATTGGGCTGCTTGGTATTTAAAAGAGAAAAAAAGAAGAAGAAAGAAAATAAGAAAAAGAGAAATATATATATATATACACATATATGTATATATAAATAAGTATTACTACCATTATTATTTTATATTATCATATTGTTATCATCCATTTGAAAACCCCCTAAACATTACTAACATATTGTGGTATCTTCTTATATTATCCTTTTATTGTTTACTTTAATTAGTATTATTTGTTATTCTTATTACTATTAGTATTATTATTGTTATTAGTGTTTATTAGCTTTTTATTAGTGTTGTTATTATTTAGTAATATTATTGCTTAGCTATTAGTATTATCACTAGTTGTTAGTATTATTATTATATATTATTAGACCATAACTTGTTTAATTATCATTGTTATTATTCCTTATTATTTGTATTCATTCATTTTTATTATTATTGTTATTATATTATATTATTATATTTATTATTATTATTATTATTATTATGAAAAATAAAACATAAGTAAATAAAAGCCCAAATTATATAAATAAGAGTCCAACAATTTATAAATAAAGTCCATACAAAAGCCCAAAAAAATAACAATAATTACATTATAGGGCCCGAGCCCGACAAGCCCAGCAAACAGAAACCCTAACCTAATCTATTGCATGCGCAACCACACCCCAACCGTCAGATCTTAATCTGATCTGACGGTCCAAATCTAAATCTGATATGACGGTATAGATCAAACAAGCAAAAACCATAGAGATGATCTCTCCTTAGCCTTGACGCCACACCCCATCGGAACCGTCAGATCAAGCGTCATCCAGCAGTCCAAATTCACCCAAGGGCGAAACCCTAGCAAGCCCATCTCTTTGCTTCGCGCCGCAAGCACCCACCACCGTCAGATCGAGACGCGATCTAACGGTCTAGATCAGCTCGGTTCAAAACCCTAATGAGGGTGTCGTCGAGCCATAGCGCCACTACATCTTAGACCGTCAGATCAAAAGCGATCAACGGTCCAGATCTCATGCACCAACACGCCAGATTTTCAACGCGTTGCCCCCTCGTTTGCCAACGCGCGCGTTCGAGGACCACGCACATGAACCCTCTGACCGTTCACCTGCCACGAGCACGCGTCTGCCGCGATCACGCCGGCGCCCCTCCCGTTCCGGTAATTGCCAACATGCAAACACAAAGTCAGAAAGTCAAAGCATCAAAAAATGGCAAAAAGACGACAAGATTAAAATACAAAGAGGCAGAGAGAGAATTATTTTCATTTTTCCTTTTGACTTGCATGTAATCTTCGGGATATATAAAAATCGAAACAGTAAATAGAGGAAGGGGAGGAGAGACATTTTGTATACAAAAACCCATTCTGGATTTTTCAGAGAGAAAGCAATAAAAATCAAGAAACTTTAGAGGTATTTGCATCTTCAATCCATTGCATGCATAAAAAGGGGTTTTGATTATACCTTCGACGTCGGTCCGTCATCTTTCTCCATCCTCTCTTTGTCTCGACTCCCATCGGCGATAATCCCCGTCGGGTGAGCCATCGGTTTGGGTTGAAACAATGAAAAGGGGGTTTTCCTCCTTTTAGGCAAATAGGGGTTGGGTTTTAGTTTTGGGTGAGTGTGTTTCTTTTGGCTAGGAATCGTTGCCGTCCCGACAACGTCGAGGTTGCCGTCGATGAACGACACAAAGAGGAAGAGGGGTTTCTGGTTTCCCGAGAGAGAAGAAGGGGAGGGGGCGTTTTTTTGTTTAGGTTTTGTCAAGGTGGTAAAAAGGGAAGGGTTTTGAAGACTTTTTTTGGGTTTTAAATGAAAATCGGTCAAAAGAGGTAAAATGGTGCTGAGAAGCCTCTTATATAGTCTCTAGTTTTTTCAAAATTGGTTTAATCATTTTTATGCCCTTCCGCGTTCAAGTTTTTTAAACCAAGGGCTTCCGCGTTTGATAATTATGCCTTGGGTCCTTCAAATCTTTCGGAACCTTTCGATTTCGTCTGTAAATGCTGAATTTGAAGCTGATTCTTTTAAAAAAAATGGTTTTATCTCCCTTCATGCCCCTGGTGTTTTTCAAAAAAACTTTTTTAGCCATCTCGTCTTAAACACCCTGCCATCCTTGGAATTTTTGAATGATTTCCAATTTCATCCCTTAATTGGTGGTAAATTTCCTTAGCTAGCCCCTGAGTCATTTTGCTTCCTTCCTTTCCATTTCCCTTCTTCTTTTGGTTTCGTTCTTTTGGTTTATTTTTCAATTACATTTCAAACTGTAGTGTTGATCGAAATATGCTCATGATCTCATATGTACATGTATGCGCACATATAATTACTTTCGGTTGTGATTTTAATTCTAATTTGTATTTAATTTTCTCCCTATCGTTCATCACCATGTTCTAATGTTTGCATGCCCTCGTATAGTAATATGTTCATATATATATATATGCCTTGTCTTTTACGTGACTACATATTTTATACGATTTTCATATATACACACATTCCCTACATTTCTTTCAGTTATGAGTTTGTATCATAAAGTTTTATACGATCACACATGCATAAATTATAAATTTTTATATTTATGGATTTCGCACAATTATATTTATTCCATTATGTATATTCTTTATACGGTTTTATCACAACATACATTTGTTTATTTTGTTCTGTTTTATTTAGTTTATGATATGTCGCTCCGTTGTCCATGTGAATCCTTTACTTCATTTATATTTTGATCATGCATTTAATTACCATATTTAGGTACTTGCTCTTTCATGTTTTTTTATTTCATCCATCCTTGTTGACTTATTCGTATGAGTTCGTGCTTTGTATATTTATTCTCGTACGCTATATTAGGTTGCATTTGGAATATAACATATAATGCGAATGTCTTTCTATTTGGGAACGAACGAGTCCAGTACCGGTCGTAGTGGTGGTGGTTCGGACGTTCCTTCTCGAATATTAAGACCTTTAAAATTCACTCACCCGTATAACTAAATTTCGATACGAATGGTCACTTTAATTCGCAAAATTTAATATTAACTAAGCGATAATGGTTTTGGTACGAATTAAAGTGGTGGTGCTCATCATTCCCCGCATGTAACCGACTCCCGAACCCACTTTTTAGAAAAAGAAAGAATCTCTTGTTATACTTCGGTGTCCGGTCTACCATTTTTAAATGGCCAGTGGCGACTCCCTTTATTTTTTAAAAATCCGATTAAATTTCCAAAACCTATTAAAACCCGGTTCCTCCAAGTGACACTGAGGCACTTAGTCGCTATAGATGGCGACTCCGTTGGGGACACTTTTTTGTTTAAAAAAAAAGAGAGTTAAGCCAAAAAAAACTTTACCGCTCAATTAATATTAGAAGTTGCGAATTAAAGTGACCGAATCAATCAATATTTGTTTATAAGTGTGAGTTTATTTTAAACACATTTAAAAGTGACATTTAAAACCCGTTTGTCTAATTGGGGGGAAAACGCTAGTGCTTTCGTGGGGATACCGTTCCTCCGTATGGGCCTAGCAAGTACCTTTGGGGCTCGAATACCCTATATCTTCGTGGGAATACCGTTTCTTCGTACGGATATAGCTAAAGAGTCCCCTCGAATTGAACTCAGTTGAGAGGAGCCTATAATGGGTGATGATCGGGGGCCTTGCTACCCTTAGTAGGGGACAACAAAGACAATTCGAGTACTTTCTAGAACCCAAAATTGCATTTAGAGAACTAGAAAGCCCACCTCTTTTAGAGCCATGAGGACATCCTAGGTTTATTAGACGGGATAAATAGGCTTGCTTTCTTTCATGCTTGCCTTATTTCTCTTATCATGTTAACTGTGTTTATCCGACACTAGCGATTTTTCTTGTGATCTTCTTGCATTTATTCTTGCATGCATTTCATGACACAAAGGTGTTGATTCAAGGTGGTTTTACCCAATTCAAGGGCTATCATTATGGACGTGAGGTTGCTAGAAAGGATGGTGTTAATTAGCAAGTCCAACATCGGTCAGAGTTGAATTAGAAAGGTTAAGGGAGCAGCTTACCGAGTGAACACACAGTGTCATATCTGATGCCCACCATTGAAGAAGCACAACCCTTCTCCAACCCGAGGAATTCGAGCAAGAACATCCAAAGTCACAAAACTACTCGACCGAGTGTAAAGAGCGTGCCAGCCGGAAAGGGCATAGATTAGGTCAAGAGATTGATTCAACTTTGAGAAGATAGTTGGTTTTTAGGATGCATCTGGAACTTGATACCGACAGTGTTATGTGTCCTTGAATTGCTAAAAAAAAGCAAACTCGGCCCCAGATTTTAGCCGAAGTTTTAATTTTCCTTGAACGTGATTCAGAGGCAAGAAGAGTACCCGTGGGAGTTTGCTATGACCATCCTATGATGAGGAACCTCCTTTATGTCCAAATGAAAGTTTACATGAGGGGAATCACCTATATGACCAACACCTTTGACTTGCATACATTTGTAGCATTTGTTTCATCTGTCATTTCAAAGCAGTATTAAAATTGTCAGCCATGCACCCATCACATGATCATGCATCTGTCACACCGTTCCATTAGAAGTTAATTCGAGTCCATGATACATCCATCATTGAAACTTGCTTAAGACATTTCATTACATCATTACTAATTGGGGAAAACACTCATGTCAGAAAAGAGAGAGAAAATGGACAAAAGGACAGTTTCCAACCAATACCGCTTTGGGAACATGAACAACCTGATGAGGAGAATGGATGAGCTCGAACAGTTCCACCAACAGTTAGTGTGGAACCAGAAGGAAACAATCGCATGCATGAAGAAGTTTCAAGATGAAACCAAGGAGCAGCTTAATGAGTTGAAGGCCATGATCGCCACCATGACAAAGAAAGGCAAAACCCCCCAGCCCAAAGAGAGTATGAACGAGGATTCAGATATTGAGATGGAGGAGGTCTTATCTGAAGAAGACCAGACCGTCATCGGCCAATATGAGGTGCACTGCTCCCATTCTGAATGTGCTATTGAGTTGGCTCTAGACAAGATCGAGGATTCACTGCAGAAAATCCTAGATGAAGAATGGGACCGGAAGCAGCAAGGACGGGTGAAGGCCGCCAAGAGTGCCACAGTATCAGAACACTGGGGTATGGCTGAAGACCCTCGGAGCTCAAGGAAGGCCAAGGGTGCCGAAAAGGGAAGGAAAAACTCACCCCACTGCTGACGTACTCCCGAGTCTACCGCGCGGATTAGGTTTGGAGACGGATTAAGGTGGGGCAATCTTTTGAAAGGGAAACTTTTGGAAGATGTTGATCTTCAACGTAGTTTAGGATTTTATGTCTCCATGCATCATGTTTGTTTTACCTTTTGTTGTCAGATCTTTTCCTTGTTGAGGTGCATGTTTAACTTTGTACTGTTGGCCCATGATAGCTAGCGTCTCTTGTAAGGGCTTTTGTGATGTCTGTTTGTTCTATTTTCAATGAAGGAGACTTTTACAAGCATTTTGTATTCCTTGGTTTCTTTTAGATATTTCATTTGTTCTACATGGTTACAACCCTATTATTTTTTATTAGAAACATATATATATATATATATATATTTTACAAAAATAACCTTAATACTTTGAAAAAAATGAATGTTGTGGGAATGATACAAATGGAAGCACCATATGTTCTACTTAGGCCAAGAGAGGGATGACAACGAGTGTTCAGGAATAATGGGCCACTCCCATTGAGTGAATTTTCCTCTCGGGCATTGTTTTCTAAGGTCCTTGAATGAAGTGATAACCCTAAAACTTCTACCACCTGAAGACCAATTTTGATATCCGTGTGTGGGAGGACATTTGGCATTCCTTCAATTCCATTCACATAGAAAGAAAATAAAAAAATACCCATTGTTGTCCCCGTTTGAGCCCGTTAAACCTTTTTCTTCTGATCGAACCCAAACCAAGGATCACCCCTACACCGGGGGAAAAAGAGATAGAAGTCTTTGGACAAGTAAATGACAGTGGATTTTGATTATGCTATGAGGATGAGGCCTTGAGAATTAAAGGGCAATAAAAAAGAATAGAGGCATTGAATACAATTTTTTTAGTTTGAACAACAAAAACATCAAAAGGAAGCACTAAATTGAAGTTGTCAAAAGTGAAAGCACTAAAGTGAAAAGTGCAGTTTTGTAAAAGGAGAAAGAGTGAAAGGCGAATAAAGAAAAGGGATAAGATAATTCCCTAGCCAAATGAATCACTATCCAGAAGGGCCGTAAAAGATTGGCCACCTTTAAATGGAGATAAGCATTAGTACAATTCAAAGGCGTAATTTGATACGAAACTACATTTGATGAAAGGAAATGAACTCTAGGGTGAAAACCCAAACAAAAGGCAGTCTAGAGCGATCCAAAGAAATAAGAGAGGAAATAATATTTCATATGATCATAATTGAGATTGGAAGAATTGATCCTTGGTTTCACCACCCTTAAACATTTGTTTGGGCCTATTTACTATTTATTTCGTAGCCGTAAGCCTTAGCCTACATTACAAGCTATAAAAGACCATTTGGACCATACACGAAAGGATGAATTTGTCTTCAGATCACATCCCGCCTATTGGGGTTAACCTTTCTTCAAAGATTGACACACTTCTAATGCATGATTGAGATCAGAAGAGATGGAAGGATGGGGCATGGTGAGTTAGTGAGTTAAAGAGAGCCACCTTTAAGTCTGGTAGAAACTAGGAATGGGAGTTGCTCCTCTCGGAAGCCTAATAGCCCAGAAAAGATTTCATACGTGCATCCCCGCAACATTCGGAAAATGTCACTCGGGTCGACCTTTTTTCAAAGACCCCAAACTTGATTTTCACTTGATGTGATTCTTTAAAATGTATATTTACATAATAAAATTATTTTTACCCAATCATTTGCATAAGTCTCCTACATGGGAATGAACAAGCGGATTGACCGTGGCTCGAGATAAAGCCATCAATACTCGGAGGGGGTACCCTTGGAGGTTCAAACATTACTACTAGACAGCGAAATATCAAGACCGTCTTCGGTGGAGTGTCAAGTTATGAAGTCGACTTTCGCTAAGAAGTGTTGAAATAGAACATGAGGGTAGAAATTTTGACGTTGAGAATCGGGGAACAAAAGTTATCCTCGGAGCTTAAGCATCTTGCCGGAAGGAATGTCCCGAGAAGGACCGTGTGCGCCGCCCACCAAGATGAGACAGTAAATATGATCTGAAATCAACTCGACAAAAGACGATGAAGACATGCCTAAGAAAATAAAGAAGATAGAGAAGAAAAAGAAGAAAGCCAAGGCGAAAATCCAAAAGGCACTTCGGGGCAACGAGGTGAAATTCAGAAGGGACGCTTCAGATCACAAGCTCATGGCGAAGGAGGCAGAAACTCAAAGCCAAAAGATTTTAGAGCAAATGAGACAAATACTCAAAGCTCGAGGCAATGATATATGAAATTTGCTCATCTATTCGGGCATTTGAAAAATAGAACCCGCATATCCGTTCAAGCACTTAGAGAATGGAAATTTGCTCATCAATTCGAGCATTTGGAGAATAGAACTCACCTATTCGTTCAGGCACTTGGAGAATGGAAAGCTGCTCATCTATTCCGGTATTTGGAGAATAGAACCCGCCTATCCGTTCAGGGACTTGGAGAATGGAAATCTGCCTATCTATTCGGGCAATCAAAAGTAGAGAAGAAGAAAGAAAAGGAAAGAAGAAGAAGAAAAGAACGAAAAAGAAAAAAAACAGAAGAAAGAAAAAAAATGAGGGGTTCAAAGTGAAAACCTGAATGGGCCCTTTGAGGCAGACGATTCCAGAAGTGGATCAAGGTGAGAAGAAGAAGAAGAACAAGGGTCCGGTAGAATCGAGAAGAGGTGCAATCAACGCAAGAGGCAACACCAAAGGACACGATATCAATAGAATTAATATGTTTAAATAACTTGGAAACCTCAGTCATGCATCATGAGTAGTTAGGCATCCCTAGGTTAGGAGCATGCTAACTCATACCATCATAGCATTTTATCTCTTTTCACGGATTTTTGAAAGACAAATCGTATACCTCTCGGGATGAGAACAAAACGATAAAGCGAGAACTAAAAGAATTTCAGGCGAAGCCTTTCAAGCCACTACTCCAGAATGTCAGATGAAAGCTTTAAATCTTGCCGAAAGATTCCAAGATTAAGGACCCTACAGAGAAAGGGTCCAAAAAAGTTCTATATAGGAGGAACTTACGACTTCAGGATCTCGAAAGCAGAAGGTCTTACGTAGAGGGGACTTGTAGATCCTTGATTTCATAGGGGAGTTCAATAGAGAATAAACTACTACTCGAAGAGTACGCTAAGGAAGAGGAGTTATGTGGAGAAAGAACTCAGAATCCTAAGGCTTCGAGATCTCGGAAGCAGAGGGTCTTATAGAGAGAGGACTTGGAGATCTTTGATTTTATATATACGAAGACGAGAGTTCTGTATAGAAGGAACTGTCACTCGAAGAATACGCCAAGGAAATGAGTTCTATAGAGAGAACTCATATTCTTAAAGATTCAGAGAAAATTACTCGGTCTAGCGCGTTGCAGTTCTGGGAGAGTAAATCGTCCAACAAGGAAGTTGGACAGATTTAGTTATGACTAGTTTGCTTTACGACCGTGAAGGGAAAGCAAATCCACTCAGATGCCCAGGTTCGCTTTTTGCCCGTGAAGGGGAGGCAAAAATATTTGGAGTTTCACCTTGCTTTTTGACCGCGAAAAGGACAGCTTGCTTTTAGACCGCGAAAGGGAAGGCAAGGTTGTTTGGATGACCAGCTTGTTTTTACGAAAAGGGAAGACAAAGATATTTAGAACCCGCCTATCTATTCGGGCACTTGGAGAATAGAATCCACCTATCCATTCGGGCACTTGGAGAAAGGAAGTCTGCCCATCTATTCGGGCAATCAAAAGTCGAGCTAAAAAAACTCTCTGTCACGAACCGTCCAACATGGAAGTAGGACAAAATTAGTGCTTATGGTCTTTGCTTTATTCTTGTTCCACAAATAATAAGCAAAGATGGGCAGCTGTAATCACTAATTTTTTCTGGACCTTGAACCCCCTTTAGTTTGTGTTTATCTTGGGCTAATTGGGCTGTTAGGTATTTAAAAGAGAAAAAAGAAAAAAAAAAGAAAGAAAAAGAGAAAAAGAGAAATATATATATATATATATATATATATATATACACATATATGTATATATAAATAAGTATTACTACCATTATTATTTTATATTATCATATTGTTATCATCCATTTGAGAAACCCCTAAACATTATTAACATATTGTGGTATCTTCTTATATTATTCTTTTATTGTTTGCTTTTATTAGTATTATTTCTTATTCTTATTACTATTAGTATTATTATTGTTATTAGTGTTTATTAGCTTTTTATTATTGTTGTTATTATTTAGTAATATTATTGCTTAGATATTAGTATTATTATTATATATTATTATATCATAACTTGTTTAATTATCATTCTTATTATTTGTATTCATTTATTTTTATTTTTATTATTATTGTTATTATATTATTATTATTATTATTATTATATTTATTATTATTATTATGAAAAATAAAAAATAAGTAAATTAAAGCCCAAATTATATAAATAAGAGTCCAACAATTTATAAATAAAGTCCATACAAAAGCCCAAAAATAACAATAATTACATTATAGGGCCCGAGCCCGACAAGCCCAGCAAACAAAAACCCTAACCTAATCTATTGCATGCGCAACCACACCCCAACCGTCAGATCTAAATCTGATCTGACGGTCCAAATCTAAATCTGATTTTGACGGTCTAGATCAAACAAGCAAAAACCATAGAGATGATCTCTCCTTAGCCTTGGCGCCGCACCCTATCGGAACCGTCAGATCAAGCGTCATCCAGCGGTCCAAATTCACCCAAGGGCGAAACCCTAGCAAGCCCATCTCTTTGCTTCGCACCGCAAGCACCCACCACCGTCAGATCGAGACGCGATCTAAGGGTCCAGATCAGCTCAGTTCAAAACCCTAATGAGGGTGTCGTCGAGCCATAGCGCCACTACATCTTAGACTGTCGGATCAAAAGCGATCTGTTGAGTGTGTAAAAGTTCTATTATTTACACCCTTTTTAACCCATATTTCTGCTGCATTCAAGCATCATTGCATTGCATTTAGGTTAGTTTACAGCAAAACATCACAAATATATTAAAGGCATGGATTCTACTAAAAGATGGCTGATTTTGCAGGTTGCTGCCATAGTTGACGGAGAAGGCGGACGCAGGGCAGAGAAGCAGAAGAGCTAAACTGGACAAGCAGACGATGAGGACGATGCTGCCATGGATCTGCCGTGACAGCAGAGGACGACAGCAAGTTAGTGGAGAAAAAGCAAAGTGGACCTCGATAGATAGAGAAAATTATGCTCGTCTGTCGTGTGAAAACCATATATTTTTCCAAGCCCCGGATCAAAAGATATGTCAAGCCAAAGCTCAAGGAGAGGAAATCCCAAGAAACAAGGAAGGCGGCTGAAAAGTAGGATCCTTGAAGATTAAGTCTTTATTAGAATCATACTTTTAATTAAAGTTGTAATCCTTGTTAACTTAGAATACTTGAGCCCAAAGCTTATATAAGGGCATATATTTTAACCTAGGAGAGATAATACCCCGTAACTGATAACCAAACCCCTCCACCGTTTACCCGCCGTCGATATGTTCTAAAAACCCCCTAGGGCCACGGGTTGATTAGTAAAGTAGTTGCAAGGGTTGTTTTGTTTTATGATTTTCCAAGTTCAATAAAATAAACTTCAAGTTCTCTTATTTTGGTTATTAATATCTTGCAAGAGCATTGGGAGAGCATTGTGAGGTTATCCATTTACTTAGCATCGGGAGAGTTAAGTATACGAAAGAAATAAGAGCAAGTTCTCTAGTTTATAGTTGAACTATCTTGTGCCTAGGGATAGGGCAAGGTTAAGTGGCTAAAGAAGAATTCATACACATCGGTGTTCATCCTTCGATTCACACCGTGAGGTATCATCAAAGACGTGATCATCGACAGACTTGGACCTAGGGATAGGCCAAGGCAGATCTGGGATTCTTGCCAAACTTGGAGTACTGAGTTGGTGTGTTTGCTGCCGCGACGACCAACGGACAGCTGCCGCGACAGGTGCTGCCGCGACAGGCGCGACGACAGAACTGGAGTTCCTAAGCATTGCAATACCTGCACTATTGAGCAATTCAATACCAGCCCATTCTCTCTATCTTGATATTTTTACTCTTTTATTTACGTTTTTCTTTATTATTTTCGTGACAATTCTCTCAAATATTTCCTTACTTTCGTGCAGTGAACTAAGGTGAAGCTATAGCCCAATCCATGTGGAGACGATATCCGATACTTCGTATCACTTTACTACTTGCGTCGTGTACACTTGCACTACAATTGTGATAGACTCTTTTACACGCAACAAGTTTTTGGCACCGTTGCCGGGGATTGGCAACATAACTCTACCTTTCTTTTATTGCACTTTTCGTTTTTGTTTTTGTTTTTCTTTCAATTTTTCTTTTTCTATTTTTCTTTGGTGCTTTCAACTCTTGCTTTTCACGAGGTTTTCTTGTTTATGCGCAGATCTAAAAGAGGTGAAGATCCTGAATATCCATTAGATCCGGAAATTGAACGTTCATTCAATCTCAAGAAACAACTTCGTCACCTTTTAGCCAGGAACGAGTACCTTGAGGAACAGCTAGAGAAGATGGCCCGTAACCCGCCCGCTGGTGATGGTATACCGCCTGTCGCTGACTCGCCTGAGGCGATGGACGACGGTCCTGCCGTGACTACATGTTGAACGATCATGTAGAGCTTGAGACCACGCTGCCGGATATTGATGTTGATAACTTCGAGCTTAAACCTGTCATGTTTAGTAAGATCAACAATGTCGGACAGTTTAGTGGTGTTGTGACAGAGGATGCTAGGGAGCAGCATCTCAAAACGTTCCAGGAGATCTGTGGTTCGTTTAGACTGCCAGGAGTTAATACAGAGATATTGAGGCTTTAGTTATTTCCCTATTCATTGAGGGACAGAGCTAAAACTTGGTGGAATGAACTTACACCGGGTTCAATTATAACTTGGGCAGATTTATCTCGTGAATTCTTATCTCGTTTTAATCCTTCGCATTTATCTGAGCGATTACGTAATGAAATTGCTACTTTTCAACAGGAAGATGACGAGCCAATGCACGAGGCTTGGGACAGATTTACTACTCTTCTTCGGAACTGCCCAATACATGGATTCCCCTACTGGAATCAGGTAACTAAGTTTTATAATGCTGCCAACTTACAAACTCATATTCGAATTGATTCTGCAGCAAATGGACTATTATTGGATAAAGATCCGGACGAGGCACTGCAAGTTTTGAAAAATCTGGCTAAGAATGAGGAGCAGTTTCCGACTGCAAGAAGAGGGGGTAAACGGGTACTTGCTGTCAAGGATTATGAGGCCAACAGCACGATGAAATCACATGTAGCATTCCTTACTAAAGCAATGAAAAGGTTATTGAATGATGATGGACTACATGGATTTGCTGTTGAGGAAGTATGTGACATCTGTGAGGGAAATCATAGTCGGGATGAGTGCCCAATACAAGTAGAAGAGGGAAAATATGTTGGAAATTACAAGCCGAACTACAATTCCAACAACTATAATCCCAATTGGAGGAAGGATCCCAAATTTTCCTGGAGTAACCCTAATAATGCCCTGAATCCTCAAGCACACAATCAGAATCAGGGAGGACCTAGATTGCTGACGCGATAGTAACTGCCGCTGCAACTGCCGCCGCAGCAGCAACATCAGCAACCAGCTGCCACGAGCAGTATACTGGAACAGACTTTGGCCACTTTTATGTCTCAGACAAGTACTTATATTGAGAATATGAATCAGTTTGTCAAGAAGACAGAGAATTTCATGGATAAAACGGAGATGAGGATGACAAATCATGAAGCCACTTTGAAATCTCTGGAGACACAAATGGGTCAGGTTTCCCAACATATTAAGCTGAGGCAGACTGGAGGATTCCCTAGTAATACTGAAAATGCTAGGCAGCCCACACATGAACAGTGTAAAGCTATTACTACTAGGAGTGGGAAGAAACTAACAGGGCCGGAAAAAGAAGCTGAAACAGTAAAGGAACCTGCCTTGGATAAACCTGCCGAGGAAGCTGCCCCGACAGGTGATAAACAGACTGATGTCGATGAGTCTGTCACGACAGCAGAAGCGACAGAGGAGAAAATTGATGAACCCAACCCTCCTCAGATTCGTATGCAGTGGGAAGGACGTATTGCTGACTATCGTCCACCGCCACTTTTTCCTCAACGGATACATCAAGCTAAGCATGAATCTCAACTTAAAAAGATTTATGATATTTTTAAGCAAGTTCATATTAATATTCCGCTGTTAGATGCCGTTAGGGAGATGCCCGATTATGCTAAATTTCTCAAGGATGTTATGTCGAAAAAATCTAAACTTGGGGAATTCGAAACGGTAAAGATGACGGAAGGTTGCATGAGTATTCTTCATCGGCAGCCACCCCAGAAAAAGAAGGATCCGGGGAGTTTCATCATACCTTGTGTAATCGGAAATAAATTCGTGGGTAAGGCACTTTGTGATCTTGGTGCTAGTGTTAATTTAATGCCAAAGTCTGTTTTTCAGAAATTAGGTATTGGAAAGGCGCGGCCCACGACAGTAACTCTGCAGCTGGCAGACCGCTCTTATGTTCATCCAGAAGGAAAAATTGAAGATATTCTGGTAAGAGTGGATAAGTTTATTTTTCCTGCTGACTTTCTTGTTTTAGATTGTGTGGCAGACGAAAATGCACCAGTCATCTCTGGGCGACCCTTCTTAGCCACGGGAAGATCACTGATTGATGTGGAGAAAGGAGAACTCACCATGCGAGTGAACGATCAAGAGATTAAGTTGAATGTTCTCCAAGCGATGAAACATGCTGATGTGGACGAGGAATGCAAGGCTATCATTGACGTGACCCTTGATCAACCCTGCATCAGGTCGGGCTGTCACGATATAAAATTTGGTCACTGCCGCGGCAGCCATCTACAGGATTGTCACGACAACACTGACGACAGCAACTCCTCTGAATCCGATACATCTGATACTGAAGGTCAGGAGGAGGTAAACTGGTTAGGCAATCGTCCAGGTAAGTTATTCGAACCTTTGAATTATACTTCGGATAACCATTTAATCCAAAAGCCATCTACTGTTGAACCACCTGCCTTAGAACTTAAACCCCTGCCAGGGCAGTTAAAATATGCTTTTCTTGGTTCAAATGACACATTGCCCGTAATCATCTCTTCTAAGCTGCCGCAGGAACAAGAACGGCAGCTAATCGGCATGCTAAGGCAGCACAAGAAGGCAATTGGATGGACGATTGCTGATATACAAGGCATTAGTCCGGCGTTATGCATGCACAAAATCCTTCTAGAGGAAGATCATAAGCCGACTATTGATGCCCAAAGGCGGCTAAACCATGCGATGAAGGAGGTGGTGCATAAAGAAATAATAAAATGGTTAGATGCTGGTATTATTTACGCCATCTCCGACAGCAAATGGGTGAGCCCGGTGCAATGTGTTCCTAAGAAAGGAGGAATGACCGTGATAACCAATGAGAACAATGAGTTAATCCTAACCAGGACTGTGACCGGTTGGAGGGTTTGTATGGACTATCGGAAGCTTAACAAAGCTACCCGAAAGGACCATTTTCCTTTACCCTTTATTGATCAAATGCTTGATAGATTAGCGAGAAAACCTTACTATTGTTTTCTTGATGGTTATTCAGGTTACAATCAAATTGCTATTGCATCGGAGGATCAAGAAAAGACGACTTTTACATGCCCCTACGGAACATATGCTTTTAGGAGGATGCCATTTGGATTATGTAATGCACCCGCCACCTTCCAAAGGTGCATGATGGCAATATTCTCCAACATGGTAGAGGACTTCCTGGAGATATTTATGGATGACTTTTCCGTCTTTGGAGACGATTTTGAGAGCTACCTCAGCAATCTACAAAAGGTACTTGAAAGATGTGAAAAAGCAAATCTTGTTTTGAATTGGGAAAAATGCCACTTTATGGTGGACGAAGGGATAGTCCTTGGCCATAAAATTAGCTGCCGTGGGATAGAAGTCGACAGGGCTAAAATAGAAGTGATCGAGAAGCTGCCGCCACCGACCACAGTCAAGGGCATTAGAAGTTTCTTAGGGCATGCTGGTTTTTATCGGAGATTCATTGCAAATTTCTCAAAAATCACTAAGCCCCTATGCCATCTCTTAGAGCAGAACCGACCCTTTGACTTTAATGATGAATGTACTAAAGCATTCAAGGTTCTGAAGAAAAAACTAGTAACAGCCCCCATAGTACAGCCACCAGACTGGACACAACCATTTGAGATTATGTGTGATGCTAGTGACTATGCTGTCGGGGCAGCACTTGGGCATCACAGAGATAAGTTATTTCATGTCATATATTATGCCAGCAAGACATTGAATGACGCCCAAGTGAACTACACCACCACAGAAAAGGAGCTTTTAACTGTGGTATTCTCCATCGACAAGTTTCGTTCTTACATACTTGGGACGAAGGTAATAGTGCACACAGACCATTCTGCCCTGAAGTATTTGTTCGCAAAGAAGGATGCAAAGCCTAGATTGATACGGTGGATCTTGCTATTACAAGAATTCGACCTTGAAATCAAGGACAAAAAAGGGATAGAAAATCAGGTGGCAGATCACTTGTCAAGATTGGAGAAGGGACAGAGTCTGCCAATCGATGAGACAAACATACTGGAGACCTTCCCAGATCAGCAGCTCTTTGCTGCCGCAATGGCTGCCGCGACAGCCATGGCGGCATGTAAGTCTTCTGAACTCCCCTGGTATGCTGATTTCGTTAATTTTATAGTTAGCGTAATACTTCCTTCTGATCTTAATTATCAAGCCAGGAAGAGGTTCCAAAATGATGTCAAGCATTATTATTGGGACGAATCTCTTCTTTTCAAAATGTGTGCAGATCAGGTTATAAGGAGGTGTGTACCACAAGAAGAGCAAAAATAAATTCTTCATCACTGCCATGCTTCACAATATGGAGGTCACTTAGGAGGCAATAAAACTGTTGCCAAGGTGCTGTAGTCAGGGTTCTACTGGCCGACACTGTATAAAGATGCACAAGACTTCTACAAGAACTGTGACAGGTGCCAGCGGACAGGTAACATCTCGAGGAGAAACGAGATGCCACTGCAGAACATTCTAGAAGTCGAGATCTTTGACGTTTGGGGGATTGATTTTATGGGACCTTTTCCATCTTCATGTGGAAATCTCTACATCCTCCTAGCAGTGGATTATGTCTCTAAGTGGGTTGAAGCCATCACCACTCAAAAGAATGATGCCAAAACAGTCCAAAAATTTCTACACAAAAACATTTTTTCGAGGTTTGGCATCCCTAAGGCGATTATCAGTGATGAAGGGAGACATTTTGACAATAGGGTTATTGCTGCCGCCTTGAAGAAATATTGTGTCAAGCATAGGATCGCGACAGCATACCACCCACAGACCAATGGACAAGCTGAGATATCCAATAGGGAAGTAAAGAACATTCTTGAGAAGATGGTTAAGCCAACTAGGAAAGATTGGTCTTTACTCCTAAATGGTGCATTATGGGCATATAGGACAACTTTTAAGACTCCATTGGGCATGTCTCCATACCGACTAATTTATGGAAAAACCTGTCATCTGCCTGTCGAGATAGAGCACAAAGCATACTGGGCAATCAAGGCAGTAAATATGGACTTGGACAAGGCAGGCCAGAAAAGGCTGTTAGATTTGAACGAGATTGAAGAAATAAGAACAATGGCCTACAACAATGCAAGAATTTACAAGGAGAAAACTAAGAAGTGGCATGACAGGAAGTTGCTGCCACGACAGTTCTGCCCAGGGCAGCTTGTATTGTTGTTCAATTCTAGACTGAAACTCTTCCCAGGGAAGCTAAAATCTAGGTGGTCTGGCCCGTTCCAAGTGGTACAAGTTTTTCCCCATGGTGCCATCACAATCCGATCATTAAAAGACGTGCACCAATTCAAAGTCAATGGACAGCGCCTCAAGCATTATCAGGGGACTGAAGCCCCAAGAATACAGGAAGTGGTTACCTTAGGAGATGCCCCACAAGGCATCCCTAATTTAACCTAAATTTTATTTTTATTTATTTATTTTTATTATTTATTAGGAAATAAGGTTTATTTTATTCGAATAATGTTTTTCTATTTTCTGTTCTTAGGAAATAAAGGAGTCAAGAAGAAAAGGAGAAGTGACCCAAGCCCACCATCCATCCATCAGCCCAACAGAGCCCATTTATTGAAGCCTGTCGTTCCAGCTGCCGCCGCAGACACGGATAAGACAGACTGTCAACAGACTGTCACGGCAGACGCAGAAGCGTGTGGCAGAAGCGTAACAGACGCATAAATGCGTGTCAGACGCGTCAGACACGCCAAAACTCAACAGTCACCCCGTTATTCACACCTGTCGTTACAACATTAAACGGGCAGCAACTCTACCTCTATAAAACCCCGTTTCATTTTCATTTTCCTCACTTCTGCTTATTCTCACTTGCTCTCCCCTTTCATTTTTCTTTGTTTTCTTTGCTTTCAAAACCCTTGCAGCTAACATGTCTTCCAGACGTACCCGCCTCAGTGCTGCTTCAACCGCTTCACCGGCAGCACCAACCCCGCAGTCCTTCGCGACTAAGGAATTATGGGAAGAAAGAGGCTTCATCTACATCCGAAAGGTAGAAAACATGTGGCTCAAACCATTCATCGCAAGGGCGACAAAAGCTCTACTATGGGAGCAGTTTGCAGAGCAGCCAACTGAAATGAACGAAACGCTGGTGAGGGAGTTCTACGCTGCAATCGACAGCAAGACGACAACCACAGTAACTGTCCGAGGGACAGAAGTGCCATTCACAGCAGAACGCATTAATAATATGTATGGCATCTACTTTGGTCCCAACGACGATGCCCATCAGCAGTTTTTGGACACCCTCGACTCTGCTGCCTACGGTGCTGTCATGGCAGAGGTGACAGAGGAAGGAACGGAATGGAACACTAGCAAGAAAAATCCCAACACCGTCAGAAGGGGGCAGCTGCTTCCAGAAGCCAAGTTATGGAACGCTTTCATCAAGAAGCGCATTCTGCCGTCTTCCCATCACACGGCGGTGGACCAGCAGAGGCTAGCCCTCATCCATTCGATCATGAACAACCGGCCTATCAACGTGGGACGCTATATGAGGGAGAGCGTCTTGGACTGCACCAACAGATCAACCGCCCTCCTCTGCCTGCCTTTCATGATCACATCACTCTGCCGTTGCTCTGCTGTACCAGAAGCCACCACCGATAAACTGGTCAAGGGACGAGGCTGGACCGATAACAACATTACCAGCCTCATGGAGCTGACTGTCGCAACCCCCCTCTCCTCCTTCAACCCGGTTGCTGCCCCAGCAGAATCATCCGAGGAACTTGCCCCTGAACCTGCCGCAGCAGCTGCTCCGACAGACCAATCTGCTCAGATACTTGCTGCCATACAGCGGGTGGAAGACAGACAGATGGGGCTGATGACATTCATCAGGGATTTCGCCAACTCAATGGTATATTTCATTACCAATACTTTAAATTATCCCGATGTTGTTTTCCCCACCTTCCCTGCCCACTATTTCACCATCCCCACCCCTGTCCACACACCTACACCACCTGCCTCCCCATACGCACATTCTGCTGCTTCCACCCCATCACCTGCCCCAACGGCAGCTGGCAATCCTCCGGCAGACACCTCCGCCCGAGGAACGAAGCGACAGCTCTCGGATGACCTTGATGCATTTGTAGCTGGTTTCTCCTCTTCCTTTGTCTGGGCTGACAACGAGGCAGAACCTCCTATTCGGAGGAATTTGGAGAAGGAATTCACGCCTGTCAAGAGGCAGAAAAAGATGGCCGACAGAAAGCTAATGCCAAAGGCCAGCACCACCACCAGCAGCAACAGCACTTGGGATAGCGGCAGCAGCTCAGACATCCAGGTCGTGGAGCAACCTGCCCAGCCTGCCCCACAACCCAGAAGCCGCCGCCAAATTCGTGTCAGCAGCAGTAGTGAAGACAGCGATTAAAATCTAAGTCTTTTATTTTCTTTTTATTGCTGCATGCTTTACCTATATTTTGTGATGTACCTGCCTTCATTTTTCTGTCATTTGCATTGAGGGCAATGCAACCCTCGAGTTTGGGGGTGGCAACCCTCCATTTTAATGGAGTCTTAGTAAATCTTTAATTAATTGTTGTGTCTTTTAGTTATTTAAGTTCTCTTTAAAAAAAATCAGAAAATACTGAAAAACTGTTGGCTTAAAACTATGAAGTAAACTTACCTGTCATGACAGCTCTGTCGTGGCAGCATCTTTAGGACAGTTTAAGGAGAAGTTTAGAGCCTTTCTATAGTTCTGAAAAACTTAAACACCATTGTGACTGTTATATTGCTTAGATCTCTTTTAGCCAAACTAGAATATGAAGCTTAGTACTTGAATAAGCCCCTAGAGGTGCCTAACACTGGCTCTAGGAAAGAAGTTTAGCAAAAGAAACTCAAAAACCTAGAGGTGCCCGAAACCGGCTCTAGGAAGCTAACTAGAGGTGCCTAAAACTGGCTCTAGTAGAACTTAGCTTGAAAATAGAAGAAAAGAAGCATGAAAATGTGTCTTCAAAAATAAACTTTGGCATAAAAATTCAAGTTAAAGAGTTGAATATTCTAGTGAAACTAAGAGATTCTTAGCATATAACTGTTCACAAGCATGCACACACTGCACGAGGACTATAGTGAGATTCCGGACAGATCCTAATCTTTCCAACAGGTTGCTGCCGTCACAGAGAAGGAGCGACGGGTAAGGGACAGTTCACTGTTTGAAAGCCAACACAAAAATATTCATTTTTCTTTTAGGTCTTAATTGCTTGAGGGCAAGCAAAAACTTGAGTTTGGGGGTGTGTTGAGTGTGTAAAAGTTCTATTATTTACACCCTTTTTAACCCATATTTCTGCTGCATTCAAGCATCCATGCATTGCATTTAGGTTAGTTTACAACAAAACATCACAAATATATTAAAGGCACGGATTCTACTAAAAGATGGCTGATTTTGCAAGTTGCTGCCATAGTTGACGGAGAAGGCGGACGCAGGGCGGAGAAGCAGAAGAGCTGAACTGGACAAGCAGACAATGAGGACGATGCTGCCATGGATCTGCCGTGACAGCAGAGGACGACAACAAGTTAGTGGAGAAAAAGCAAAGTGGACCTCGATAGATAGAGAAAATTATGCTCGTCTGTCGTGTGAAAACCATATATTTTTCCAAGCCCCGGATCAAAAGATATGTCAAGCCAAAGCTCAAGGAGAGGAAATCCCAAGAAACAAGGAAGGCGGCTGAAAAGTAGGATCCTTGAAGATTAAGTCTTTATTAGAATCATACTTTTAATTAAAGTTGTAATCCTTGTTAACTTAGAATACTTGAGCCCAAAGCTTATATAAGGGCATATATTTTAACCTAGGAGAGATAATACCCCGTAACCGATAACCAAACCCCTCCGCCGTTTACCCGCCGTCGATATGTTCTAAAAACCCCCTAGGGCCACGGGTTGATTTGTAAAGTAGTTGCAAGGGTTGTTTTGTTTTATGATTTTCCAAGTTCAATAAAATAAACTTCATGTTCTCTTATTTTAGTTATTAATATCTTGCAAGAGCATCGAGAGAGCATTGTGAGGTTATCCATTTACTTAGCATCGGGAGAGTTAAGTATACGAAAGAAATAAGAGCAAGTTCTCTAGTTTATAGTTGAACTATCTTGTGCCTAGGGATAGGGCAAGGTTAAGTGGCTAAAGAAGAATTCATACACATCGGTGTTCATCCTTCGATTCACGTCGGGAGATATCATCAAAGACGTGATCATCGACAGACTTGGACCTAGGGATAGGCCAAGGCAGATCTGGGATTCTTGCCAAACTTGGAGTACTGAGTTGGTGTGTTTGCTGCCGCGACGACCAACGGACAGCTGCCGCGACAGGCACGACGACAGAACTGGAGTTCCTAAGCATTGCAATACCTGCACTACTAAGCAATTCAATACCAGCCCATTCTCTCTATCTTGATATTTTTACTCTTTTATTTACATTTTTCTTTATTATTTTCGTGACAATTCTCTCAAATATTTCCTTACTTTCGTGCAGTGAACTAAGGTGAAGCTATAGCCCAATCCCTGTGGAGACGATATCCGATACTTCGTATCACTTTACTACTTGCGTCGTGTACACTTGCACTACAATTGCGATAGACTCTTTTACACGCAACACGATCAACGGTCCAGATCTCACGTACCAACACGCAGAATTTTCCACGCGTTGCCCCCTCGTCTGCCAACGCGTGCGTGCGAGGACCACGCACCTGAACCCTCTGACTGTTCACCTGCCACGAGCACGCGTCTGCCGCGATCACGCCGGTGCCCCTCCCGTTCTGGTAATTGCCAACATGCAAACACAAAGTCAAAAAGTCAAAGCATCAAAAAATGGCAAAAAGACGACAAGATTAAAATATAGAGAGGCAGAGAGAGAATTATTTTCATTTTTCCTTTTGACTTGCATGTAACCTTCGGGATATATACAAACCGAAATAGTAAACAGAGGAAGGGGAGGAGAGACATTTTGTAAACAAAAACCCATTCGGGATTTTTCAGAGAGAAAGCAATAAAAATCAAGAAACTTCAAAGGTATTTGTATCTTCAATCCATTGCATGCATAAAAAGGGGTTTTGATTATACCTTCGACGTCGGTCCGTTATCTTTCTCCATCCTCTCTTTGTCTCGACTCCCATCGACGATAATCCCCGTCGGGTGAGCCATCGGTTTGGGTTGATACAATGAAAAGGGGGTTTTCCTTTTTTTTAGGCAAATAGGGGTTGGGTTTTAGTTTTGGGTGAGTGTGCTTCTTTTGGCCAGGAATCGTTGCCATCCCGACAACGTCGAGGTTGCCGCTGATGACCGACACACAGAGGAAGAGGAGTTTCTGGTTTCCCGAGAGAAAAGAAGGGGAGGGGGCGTTTTTTGTTTTGGTTTTGTCACGGTGGTAAAAAGGGAAGGGTTTTGAAGACTTTTTTTTGGGTTTCGAATGAAAATTGATCAAAAGAGGTAAAATGGTGCTGAGGAGCCTCTTATATAGTCTCTAGTTTTTTCAAAATTGGTTTAATCATTTTAAGCCCTTTCGCATTCAAGTTTTTTAAACCAAGAGCTTCCTCGTTTGATAATTACACCTTGGGTCCTTCAAATCTTTCGGAACCCTTCGATTTCGTCCGTAAATGCTGAATCTGAAGCTGATTCTTTTAAAAAAAATGGTTTTATCTCCTTTTGTGCCCCTCGTGTTTTCAAAAAAACTTTTTTAGCCATTTTGTCTTAAACACCCTGCCATCCTTGGAATTTTCGAATGATTTCCAATTTCATCCCTTAATTGGTGGTAAAATTCCTTAGTTAGCCCCCAAGTCATTTTGCTTCATTCCTTTGCATTTCCCTTCTTTTGCTTTCGTTCTTTTGGTTTATTTTTCATTTACATTTCAATCTGTAGTGTTGATCGAAATATGCTAATGATCTCATATGTACATGTATACGCACATATAATTACTTTCGGTTGTGATTTTAATTCTAATTTGTATTTAATTTTCCCTATCGTTCATCACCATGTTCTAATGTTTGCGTGCCCTCGTATCGTAATATGTTCATATATATATATATATATATATATGCCTTGTCTTTTACGTGACTACATATTTTATACGGTTTTCATATATACACACATTCCCTACATTTCTTTCAGTTATGAGTTTGTATCATAAAGTTTTATACGATCACACATGCATAAATTATAAGTTTTTATATGAATTTCGCACAATTATATTTACGTTTCCATTATGTATATTCTTTATACGGTTTTAATGGAAAAGTTATAACAAGTATAAAAGAATAGTACGAAGAATGAATTGTTTATTGAAGAAATATACTGGACTATATATAGCTATACAAAACAAATAAAAAGGAAATAAGAATCCTACTGCTAATAAACTTCCTACTACTGAATACTTCAAAGTTAACAGTCCCAAAATAAATGGGATTTATTTACTGACTAAATCCTAATAATAGTTGAATAAATCCTAACAATATCTCCCCTTAAACTAAATGCTATTAACATTTAGTTTACATCATGTTCTGCACAAATTCCTAGCTTTGCACGCAACTTCAGAAAGGCATCCATTTTTAGTGGCTTTGTCATCACATCCGCAATTTGCTCCAATGTATTACAGTGCTCCAGCTTCACTGTACCTGCTTGTGTAAGTTCTCGGAGGAAATGAAAACGAACATCTATATGTTTGCTACGACCGTGCATTACTGGATTCTTTGAGAGTTTGATTGTTGAACTATTATCACAATGGATAATTATCTTCTCTTGCTTCTGGTCAAGTGTACTAAGAACCCTTTTTAACCAAATAGCCTAACAAGCGCAAGTTGCTGCAGCAATAAATTCCGCTTCTGTAATAGACAAACTTACAATTGGTTGTTTCTTAGAACACCAAGATATAGCTCCTGAACTGAACAAAAAAACATAACCTGATGTACTTATTCGATCATCCAAATCACCAGCGTAATCACTATCGGTATATGCTATAAGTGCATCACTTTCACTTTTCTTGTAAAAAATTCCGTACTCCATGGTCCATTTCAAATACCTCATCACCCTTTTTGCTAGTTGTAGATGAAGTTCAGTGGGATTCTCCATATACCTGCTCAACAAACTTACTGCAAACATTATATCCGGACGTGTTGAAGTTAGATACATAAGACAACCAATTATTTGTTTAAAGTAAGTTTTGTCGACCTTTGTTCCTCCCTCATCCTTGAAGAGCTTGAAACTAGGAACAATAGGAGTTTGAACGGGATTGCTTTGATTCATTCCAAAACGCTGCAATATTTCTTTAACATAATTCTTTTGACCAATGAAAATTCCACTTGATTTCTGCAAGACTTCGAGACCTAGAAAATACTTCATTTTGCCGAGATCAGTCATATCAAATTAATGCTTCATTGAATTCTTAAATTCTGCAAACATCAATTCACCGTTTCCTGTGAAAAGAAGATCATCAACATATATGCTTACTATTAGAATGTTGCCCTCCTTATTTATTTTCACAAAGAGAGTATGTTCATAATCACATTTATGAAATCCTTCTCTTTTGAAATATGCTTCAATACGACTATACCAAGCACGTGGAGCTTGTTTAAGCCCATAAAGAGCCTTCCTCAACTTGTATACTTTTGCCTCATCTCCTTTTCGAACATAGCCACAAGGTTGCTCAACAAAGACATCCTCATTTAGTTTTCCATGTAAAAATGCCGACTTCACATCTAATTGATGAATAGACCACCCCTTTTGAGCAACAAAAGCAACTACAAGTCGAACAGTCTCCATACGAGCCACGGGAGCAAACACTTCTGTGTAATCTATTCCATACTGTTGTGCATAACCCTTAACGACCAACCTCGCCTTATATTTATCTACTTCTCCTTTTTCATTAAGTTTGGTCTTGTAAACCCACTTTACTCCAACTGTTTTGGCTTCTTCGGGTCGATCAACTAGTTCCCAAGTGCCATTTTTCTCAATTGCTTCTATCTCAACATCCATGGAATTTCTCCATTTTTCACTCTTCACAGCTTCGTCATAATTAGGAGGATCTGCAACAACTGCATACATAGCAAAAAAACATCGCCTCTTCATCAGATAAGCCCTTCTTCTGTCACATAATCTTGCAACCAAGTTGGTGGCCTTCTAGTCCTCCTATCAACAGAATCATTTGAAGTTTCTTGATTAATGGTAGGAGACACCAATATTTGTGCATCAACAACATTTCCTTCTCCCCTTGGTTCTTCAACTACATCATCTTCCCATTCCAGATCACACAAGATATCTGCTTCATGTTGCTTTTCCCATTCCCATTTTTCATTCTCTTCAAATATGACATCTCTGCTCACTATAATCCTTAGTGAGATAGGATCATAGAGCTTGTACGCCTTTGATTCCTCACTAACTCCAAGTAAAACACATCTTACGATTTTCTCGTCCAACTTTGTTCTCATACGATCATGAACATGAACATAAGAAATGCAGCCAAAAATTCTGAAATAGTGAACTGACGGCTTGACTCCGCTCCAGGCTTCCTCCGGCGTTTTGTCCTTCACGGCCAGCGTTGGGCTGCGATTTAAGACATGTACAGCCCAATTGACTGCTTCTGGCCAGAATGTTTTGGGCACATTCTTTTCAAATAACATACTACGAACCAGATTCATGATGGTACGGTTCTTTCGCTCTGCAACACCATTTTGTTGTGGCGAGAGTGCAACGGTTAGTTGTCGTTTTATTCCATGTTCATCACAAAAGGTGTTGAATGCTTGAGATGTAAACTCTCCACCACGGTCAGTACACAAGCATTTGATAGACATGTTTGTTGCTTTCTCAACATGCGTTTTGAAACGTTTAAAAACAACAAAAGCTTCTGATTTTTCTGTCAAAAAATACACCCATGTTTTTCTGCTATAGTCATCAATAAAAGTAAATAAGTACCTTTTCCTGCTATTTGAGGCTGGTTTAATTGGTCCACAGATGTCGGCATGTACAAGCTGCAAGATTTGGGAAGCTCTCCAAGAGCTTTTTATTGGAAAAGGATATCGTTGTTGTTTTCCCATGAGACAGTCCTTACATAGCTTTGATGGAGACTTTAGCAATGGCAAACCATTCACCATTTGTTTCTGCCGTAAAGTTTGCAAGCCCTTAAAACTCAAATGCCCAAACCTGCAATGCCAATTGCATCTTCTATGGTTGTGTTGAAACAAGTAGGTGCTATGGGCAAAGAAATAGCATGCAGAACAAACATTCTATTTGCAGACATACTAGCTTTCATAATCAAACCTTTGTCAGGATGATATATTTTACACTGCCTTTGTTGAAACAAAATGGTCAACCCTTTTTCTTGCAATTGTCCAAGACTCAGTAGATTATTCTTCAATTCTGGAACGTAAAAAACTCCCGAGATGATGCTAACAACTCCTTCAACTTCGAGCTTGATGCTTCCCTTCCCGTTGACCACCATGTCTGTATCATTTCCCAGCTTTACCGATTCTGTGAACTTGTCATCAAAATCTGAAAAGTATTCTATTTTTCCACACATGTGATTACTGCAACCCGAGTCAAGAAACCATACGTCTGTTTTGCGCTGCTCCTTTCCATCAACTTCGGCCATCAACAAAATGTGTTCTTGATTTTCTGTTTGACTTTCTACAAAATTCACCGCTCCTCTGCTCCACGTCAGACATTCCCATTGAAAATGCCCAAGTTTGTTACATGCATAGCATTCTATTGTTGCTTTGTCAAAGTTTTGTCTGCCTCTCCCACGACCTCTGCCTCTAAAACTTCCACGTCCTCTTCCTTGTCCAACATATTTACCTCTATGAGTTATTTTCAGTGCATGCTCTTCTTCTACAGTGTTACTCATGCATTGTTCGTGCACCGGTAAACTACTCTGCAACTCATCAATTGATAGCGTACTTGTATCTTTGGACTCTTCAATAGAGCAAACAACATAATTGAATTTGGAGGTCATGGATCTCAGAATCTTTTCCACAATTGAAAAATCTCCTAGATCTTCATCGTTCTCTTTCATCTTGTTGGTAATGACAAGAACAAGAGCAATGTACTCGTTCACACATTCTCCTTCCTTCATGTGAAGCATTTCATACTCTTTCCGTAATGCTTGCAAGTGAGCACGCTTTACACGTGTTGTTCCTTGATATTTTTGCTTCATGGAGTCCCAAATATTCTTTGATGTGTTTTATTGATGATCGTCTCCAGAATAGAGCGATCTAAAGCTTGAAATAGATAGTTTTTAGCTTTGAGATCTTTCAGATTATGCTCTTCATGAATTTTCTTTTGTGCATCTGTAAGTGTCACTCCGTCTGTTGCTGCAGGAACTCCATTTTCTACCACGCCCCAATATTCCTTGGATCGAAGGAAATTCTCCATGAGCATCGCCCAATGGTTATAGTGGCCATCAAATTTTGGAACTGCTGGTTGCACAAAAGTACTCTCGGTTGCCATCTCTCTTTGCCTAAGAAGACTGCTGCTTCTAATGTACCACGAATTTGGCTCTGATACCAAATGTGAAAGTTATAACAAGTATAAAAGAATAGTACGAAGAATGAATTGTTTATTGAAGAAATATACTGGACTATATATAGCTATACAAAAGAAATAAAAAGGAAATAAGAATCCTACTGCTAATAAACTTCCTACTACTGAATACTTCAAAGTTAAAGTCCCAAATTAAATGGGATTTATTTACTGACTAAATCCTAATAATAGTTGAATAAATCCTAACAATCACAACATACATTTGTTTATTTTGTTTCGTTTTATTTAGTTTATGATATGTCGCTCCGTTTTCCATGTGAATCCTTTACTTCATTTATATTTTGATCATGCATTTAATTACCATGTTTAGGTACGTGCTCTTTCATGTTTTTTATTTCATCCATCCTTGTTGACTTATTCGTATGAGTTCGTGCTTTGTATATTTATCCACGTACGATATATTAGGTTGCATTTGGAATATAACATATAATGTGAATGTCTTTCTATTCGGGAACGAACGAGGCCAGTACCAGTCGTAGTGGTGGTGGTTCGGACGTTCCTTCTCAAATATTAAGACCTTTAAAATTCACTCACCCGTATAACCAAATTTCGATATGAATGGTCACTTTAATTCGTAAAATTTAATATTAACTAAGCGGTAATGGTTTTGGTACCGACTTTAGGGCACGACGGGGTGCTCATCCTTCCCCACGTGTAACCAACTCCCGAGCCCATTTTTTAGAAAAAGAAAGAATCTCAGGTTATACTTCGGTGTATGGTCTACCATTTTTAAATGGCCAGTAGCGACTCCCTTTATTTTTTAAAAATCCGATTAAATTTCCAAAACCTATTAAAACCCGGTTCCTCCAAGTGACACCGAGGCAGTTTTCGAATATTTAGTCGCTACATCAATGAAAGATCAAAGATCGAAGATCAAAGATTAGAGAGAGAAAACTAGGGTTTTTTTCCCAAGAGAGAAAACCGAGATAGGGAGGCTCGATGTGCTCGAGAGAGAAAACGAGAGAAAGAACGACCGCGCTGTAAAAAGAAAACTAGGGCTTTTTTTCGGTATAAATGAGTATTTATATCTAGGGTTTCAACCGGTTTTATTAATTAATATATAATATTTAAATAATATATAATTATAATTTATAGAATATTAAAAGCCACACATTTTTTTATTTTTTTTTCTAATTTTTTAAAGGGAAAACTACACCACTAACCACCAAACAAATTAGGGATACCTATTTAAACCACTGAACTATAAAAAACGTCAATTACACCACTGAACTTATAAAATCAACCTATTTTGACCACCACCGTTAAAAACCTAATGGTGGAGTGACGGAACTGCCACGTGGCAATTGATGGGTATATTTAAAAATTACACATTTGGTCCCTGTTATTTACACATTCTTTCAATTTAGTCCTAATTTTCAATTAATAAAAACTCTCATCTCCTAAAGTCCATGGAATTTGGACTTAGAAGATAGGCCCAACATAGACTTTAATTATTTTGCAAACACGAAGCCCATAAAAATATTTTATTATTTTAATTTTTGAAACCGAAACCTGAAATATTATTTTAATATTATTTTCACCTGACCCCCAAACATGGGTGTTACATTAGGGGTTACCGGTCTAGTTTAGTGTTATTGGCTTATATCACTAGTTTAGGAATTTAGGGTTCTCAGTCTAGTTTAGGAATTAATGGCATATCATACATGTTTAGGGTTATCGAGTTAATTTAAGGATTTAAGGTATGACTTATGAGACTAGATTAATGGTTTAGGGTTAAAGGTTAGGAACTTAGAATTTAGAAATGCATATTTTAAGTTTAGGGTTTGACTTGTGAGTTCTAGGGTTAGGGGTATATGTTTTAAATTGAATGTTTAGGGTTATGTGTTTAGTTTAGGGGATTAGACTTATATTTATTAGGGTTACAACTTAGTTTAGGGGATTGAGCTCATACTTATTACTTATTAGGGGTTACCAGTCTAGTTTAGGGTTATCGACTTATATCACTAGTTTAGGGATTTATGGTATATCATATATGTTTAGGGTTATCATGTTAATTTAAGGATTTAGGGTTGTAACTTATGAGACTAGATTAAATATTTAGGGTTAAGGGTTAGGAACTTAGAATTTAGAAATGTAAGGTTCAAGTTTAGGGTTTATGTTGTGAGTTCTAGGGTTAGAGGTATATGTTTCAAATTGAATGTTTAGGGTTATGGGTTTAGTTATAGGGGATTATGCTTATACTTATTAGCGTTTCGGCTTAGTTTAGGGGATTAGGCTCATACTTATTACTTATTAGGGGTTACCTGTCTAGTTTAGGGTTATCAACTTATATCACTAGTTTAGGGATTTAGGGTTCTTGGTTTAGTTTAGGGATTTATGGTATATCATACATGTTTAGGGTTATCGAGTTAATTTAAGGATTTATGGTTATGACTTATGATACTAGATTATAGATTTGGGGTTAAGGGTTAGGAACTTAGAATTTAGAAATGTATGTTTCAAGTTTAGGGTTTAAGTTATGAGTTCTAGGGTTAGGGGTATATGTTTCAAATTGAATGTTTAGGATTATGGGTTTAGTTTTAGGGGATTAGGCTTATACTTATTAGGGTTACGATTTAGTTTAGGGGAATGGGCTTATACTTATTACTTATTGTTACTGGTATAATTTAAGGTTATCATACTAGTTTAGGGATTTAGAGTTTTTAGTTTAAGATTTGTGGTTTAGGGTTTAGTGGGTTATTTGTATTTTATTTCAATTTATTATAGTCCCTAAAATTAAAATTTTAGTCCAAATTGATCCATATTTTTTAATTTTTTAGTCCAAAGTAAAAAAAAACCCACCAAAACCAACCGCCCAATTTTTAGGCAACCCGCCCAATTCTCAAATTTGATGGTTTATTTGCACTTTAGGTCCTTGTTAATTTAGGAGCTTTACAATTAAGTCATTCTTTGTTTAGTTTATGATTTATTTTAGTCTTTATTTTAGTTTAGTTTCCTTAGGGTTTATGATTTAAGGTTTAGTCCCAATATTAGTGAATATTAGATTCATTTTATGATTTAGGGTTTATAGTTTATTAGTTTAGGGTTTAAGATTTATGGTTTACGAATTATGAATTATTTTTTACGGTTTATGGTTTGATACATTTCAGTCCCAAATTTAGTTTAGCAATTATTATTAGGTTGATTCATTTTAGTCTCAATTTTTATTCTTTAGTTTTAATTTGATTCATTTTAATCTCAAATTTAATTTAATATGGTTAATTATAGTTTTAATTTGATTCATTTTAGCCCCTAAAATTAATTTAATTCAATTTAGTCACAATTACTTTTAAATTTGATCCAATAATTAATTGCCTATTTGGTATGCCACCCATTTTTTTGCTTAGTGATTAATTACCCTTTTGGTCCTCACTTGATTAAAATTATTCATTTTAGTCCTAAACATTCACTTTTAAATTTTAGTTTAATTCAGTTTAGTAACAATTATATATATATATTAAATTGTAACATATTTGATATTCCGACATCCTAAGGGATATTTTGGTACATATTGATATTAATCCCTAAAAATTTATTTTTATAAATAGTTTACCCACAATTACTAGACCGAAGTCTATTTGTACATGTCAGACTTGACTTGAACTTCAACTGAAACTGATATTACCCGACTTGATTTTTATCCGTTAACGACGTGACCTGACCTGAACATGACCCGACTTGAAGGTCATCCGAACCTGAATTAACCCGTTAATTAACTGACTCAGACCCAAACCGTTTTGACCTGAACTGAAAATTACCCGACCCGAACTCAACCCGATTTAAAATCAACCTGATAATGACCCAATCTGAGTCGACCCGGACCTGACCTGATCCGAGTCGGACCATTAAATTAACCCGACATAACCTGAATCCGATTTGACCTGACTTGAAACATGAACGATTACCTGATTTCACATCCCTACTTAGATTAAGGTAAAGTGCTCATTAATCTCTGATCCAGCCCGCCAAGAATGGAACTTGTCTAGACCAAAGCAACTGCAAGCAATCCCACATCGCCGATACATATGAAGTACGAGCTGTTTAAATAGATGATTTCGTCGTTCTATGCTTCTCGAGTTGGGTTACGCTAGCTTGTAACTCAGATGGGGGCATTAAGTTCCTTGGACTAGGGTTTCACTCCTTCGAGACCCTGTCATGATGTCTCCTCTCAGGTCTACCTGTTCCAATCCAAGAGTTGACCAATGTAGGATGTAAAAAGTTGGTCAGACCTGAAAATTTGGTTGAAATCATGTTCGAGTCAGAACTTAGTTTGACCCGAGGATGTAATGACCTGAAACTAATCTATAACCAACTGTTGTTGACTTGAACTGAAATTATGAATTTATAATATTATAATATAACAAACTAATTTTTACTTTTTAAATTATTAATTTCTGTATTTAAAATCTTTTTGTTAAATAATTCAATTATTGACTATTAATTTTTAAATCAATTTAAAGTGTTAAATATTTTTTTGTTATATTTAGATACATATTCAATTAAAAATGTCAAAAAAGGAAAGAAACCAATTTTTTTTTATATTTTCTTTATATTTATGTTATCTTTTAACCAAATCAACTTGTCACTACTA
Source organism: Hibiscus tridactylites (assembly GCA_958450335.1). NCBI lineage: Eukaryota > Viridiplantae > Streptophyta > Magnoliopsida > Malvales > Malvaceae > Hibiscus > Hibiscus tridactylites. The sequence continues at coordinate 55,393,262 of OY288287.1, read as the reverse complement.
AGTACTAAGTATAGATATTCATTTGTTTTTTTTCTTATTAACTTGACCAAATTTTATTGGGGAAGATTGAAAATTAATTGTTGATTTGATAAAAACCAAATGTTAGAAGGTTAACCATTTTCAATATTTTAAATTCATAGTTGTAATTATAATAATGTAATTTTTAATTATTTTACACAAATTCATAGTTTGTATGATGGGCTCAAAATAAATTTAATTCTGAAATTATTTTTTTATAATATTCAATTTAAATTAAAAACAAATTTAATAAACTCAATTGGGTAGATTATTAGTTAATTTACACTTTAATTGGGTGATAGTTAATAATTAATATAACAGATAATAAGTGGGGCCCTCTGATATAGTTTGATTAATAAATGCCCTTTAGAATCAGAGATAACTACAAGATTAACTCCTTTTCTTCTTTAAAAATGTTTCGAATTACTCTCGTAGTTTTTGTTGATTTTGATTTTGAAGTGTTGTAAAATTGGGAAACCTAAGACGTGGCTTATGTTTGGAATTGGAGGGAAAGTTTCCGCACATTTTTTAGGTTTATGGGGAAATTGCCCATTATGCCCTTCCATGTTTAGATACTTTCCATTTAAGTCATGTTTTCACTTTCAAATTTTAGTTTAGTTCAATTAGGTCCTAGAATAGTTGATCATTTTTATTTGGCCTTTAGGATTAGGTTCTTTTAATTAGGTCCTTAGTTAATTAGTTAGTTAGTAAGCCCGTAAAATTCACACACAGTTTAATTTAACCATGCTTAATGTAGGATTTTTTTTATTAATTGTTTCAATGAAATTTTAATTTGTTATATTCGATCATTAAATTTGGAGCTTAATTAAAATAATTAGTGTTTGAGGTTATGGGATTAGTTTAGGGGATTATGTTTGCACTTTAATTGTTAGTGATTGTAAGATTTAGGGGTTGAGGTTTGAGGTTTAAGGGTAAATGTGTTAAGTTGAGTGTTTGGGGTTATGAGATTAGTTTAGGGATTAAGGGATTATGCTTGCACTTTAATTATTAGTGATTGTAAGTTTTAGGAGTTAAGGTTTGGAGTTTATGTGTAAATGTGTCAAGTTGAGTGTTTGAGGTTATGTGATTAGTTTAGGGATCATGGGATTAGGCTTGTACTTTAATTATTAGTGGTTGTAAGATTTAGGGGTTGAAGTTTGGGGTTTATGGGTATAATATACATTTCAAGTTAAGTGTTTGGGGTTACGAGATTCGTTTAGGGATTAAGGGATTATGCTTGCACTTTAATTATTAGTGGTTGTAAGATTTAGGTGTTGAGGTTCAAAGTTTATGGGTAAATGTGTTAAGTTGAGTTTTTGGGGTTATGTGATTAGTTTAGGGATTATGGGATTATGCTTGTACTTTAATTATTAGTGATTGTAAGATTTAGGAGTTGAGGTTTGGGGTTTATGGGTATAATATATGTTTCAAGTTGAGTGTTTGGGGTTATGAGATTAGGGGATTAAACTTGCACTTTTAATTATTAGTGAATAGTGATTGTAATATTTAGGGGTTCATGTTCATGGTTTAGGGGTAAATGTTTTAAGTGGAATGTTTGGGGTAATGAGATTAGTTTAGGGATTTGGGGTTTATATTTGTTCATATTAGTCCCTATTTTAAACCAAATTGACCCCTATTTATTTCAAAATTTTCTAATCTAGTTCAATGTTTTTAATATGATGATATTTTTGTTCATTATAGTCCCTAAAACTTTATTTTTAGCCAAAATTGGCCCATATATGTTTCTATTTTTAGTAATTTAGTATAATAATATTTTTATTTATTCTAGTCCCTACAATTTAATTTTTAGTCAAAATTGGCTCATATTTATTTATATTTTTGGCAATTTTGTCTAATAATATTTTTGTATATTCTAGTAGCTAAAATTTAAATTTTAGTCCATGAACTAAAATTAGGGACCAATTTGACAATTTGAAAGTGGAGAAATTTGAGAGTCCAATGACCAATTTCACAATTTTACCATAGAACTAAATAGGGTCAATTTCGACTAAAAATTAAATCTTATAACTAAAATGAACAAAAACATTAGCATATTGAAATTATTAGACTAAATTATAAAAATTAGAAATAAATAAGGTTTAATTTCATATAAAAGTAAATTTTTAAAGACTAAATATTATCATATGGAGGAGATTGCTATATCCGAAGTCCAAACTGTAAGAATACTTGTGACTAAATTGAATTAAATTAAAACTTAAAAGTAAATATTAAGACTAAAATACAACATTTTAAACGTAGCCTAAAAGATACTTAATCTCTAACCTAAAAATAGGCGTCATATCCCCTCCAAAATTCTCTCATTTCTCCTCTTTTTAAACCATTTTTCTTTTAATTACAATTAATGGCGTGAGGGAGGGAAAGAACCCGCCCAAGCTTTTAGTTTAGGACGATTACTTTTTTAGCCCTTTCAACTTTAGAAGTTTTTCATTTAAGCTTTTAATGTTCACTTTTATATTTTAGTTTAATTCAATTGAGTCCCAATTTAAGTTTGAGATTTGACATTTAATGCTAGTGTTATTTTAATTAGGTATGTAATTTATGCTTCTAGGTTATAATTTAGATCAATTAGATATTTTTAATCGAAATTGACCCCTATTTATTTTTAATTTTTGTAATCTAGTTCAATGTTTTTCATATGATGATATTTTTGTTCATTCTAGTCCCTAAAACTTTATTTTTTGTCAAAACTGATCCATATAAATTTTATTTTTAGTAATTTAGTCAAACAAATATTTTTGATTATTCTAGTCTCTACAATTTAATTTTTAGTCAAAATTGCCCCGTATTTATTTATATTTTTGGTAGTTTAGTCCAATAATATTTTTTTTATTATTTTAGTACCTAAAATTTAATTTTTAGTCAAAATTGACCCACATTCATTTTTTTTCTAATTTAGTCCAATATTTTTAATATGATGATATTTTTGTCCATGTTAGCCCCTAAAATTTTATTTTTAACCAAAATTAACCCCTATTTATTTTATATTTTTGTAATTTAGTCCAATATTTTTATTATGATGATATTTTTTTTTCATGCTAGTCCTTAAAATTTTATTTTTCACCTAATCTGACTCTTATTTATTTCTAGTTTTTGTAATTTACTCCAATATTTTAAATAACGATGATATTTTGGTTCATACTATTGCCTAATATTTATTTTTAATGTGATTTGTGTTCGTGAAAGGCGTTAAATAATTAACTCGAATTGACCCAACCCTAAGTCTATATACTATTTGTACCAAACTCAAACATAATCCGAATTCGAAACCCGAATTAAACCGACCTGAAATGAACTTGACTTGAAATTATCCGACCTAAAATGAACCCGACTTGAAATGAACCCGACCTGAGATTAAACCGACCTGAAATGAACCCGACTTGAAGTCTACCCGAACCCGAATTAACCCGTCAATTAACTGATTCAGACCAGAACCGTTTTGACATGACCTAAAATGAACCCGACTCAAAATGAACCTGACCTAAAATGAACTCGACCTGAAACTGACCCGCACCCGACCCGAATCTAGTTGAAACATCAAATCGATCTGAAATGGCATGTATCCAATTTGACCCGACCTGAAACCCATTCGATTACTTGTTTTTACATCCCTAGGCCAATGGGAATTGTTCAAAGACCCGAGTCTCATGGTCCTTCCTTGAGAGCGGAAGGCACAACTTGAGATTTGATATCATTTCTAGCTCTCTAGGCAGTTCCTAAATGGACAATCCTCTTTTTCCTTTTGAAGGATTTGCAGACTACAAAGCTGGTTACATAGGTAAAATCTTTTTTAAGCCTATAATATGGTGGAATATGTTAATTCTTTTTCTTGTATTCATTCATTTATTTACTTTTTCTTATTTTACCCTATTTATTTCATAAGAAATAAAAAAAAAGATTTTTAATGAGTTTGATTTCGTTTTATTGGGTTTGACTTAGTATTATAAGTTCCTTATGTACTAATATAATATAGTAACGAATTTTTATAAATATAGAAAAAATAAAATTTCCAATCTTTTGTAAAGTTTTGATTTTAGAGTAAAAATAAAAGATAGGGATTGAAATTTTTTATATATTGTATCTTAGAAATAAGATAAAAAAGAATGATGAATAATAGAAATTTAAATCTTTAAATATAAAATTTCAAAGATTTAAACAAATAAAAATAAAATAGTATAGTGAAAATAGCATAATGAAAATACTATAGTAATAGTAGCGGGACGGATGTACCCAAGTGGATCATGGTAGTGGATTGTGAATCCACCATGCGCAGGTTCAATTCCCATGGTTCGCCCATTTTTTAATTATTTAATATATATTAAATATTTAATTATTTAATATATATTATATATTATATATTATTCTATTTATTGTTTTTGCAAAGAGAAAGAAATTTTCTATCCCAATTACTACAACGACGAAGAATCAAATTATCACTATATTTATTCCTTTTTTCTACTTCTTCTTCAAGTGCACGATAACCCCCAAGGGTTTGCGGGGTTTTTTCTACCAATTGGATCCCTCCCTTCACCACCCCATGTGGATGGTTTACAAGGTTCATAACTACTCCTCTTACTACAGGACGCTTGTCTAGCCAACATTTAGATTCGGCTCTACCCAAAATTTTCTGGTTCACCCCAACATTCCCCACATGTTCGGCTGTTGCTGAGCAGATTTTGGATATCAAACAGACCTCCCAGAAGGTAATTTTAATGTATTGTGGCCGATTTTCTCTCTTTTGCAATCAGTTTCGCTACATCACCCTCTGCTCTAGCTAATTGTCCATTCCTTCCAAGTGTGATTTCTATGTTATGTATGGTTGTGCCTAAGGGCATATCAGTTGAAGTAGATTATTTTTTGATCGATCAATCAAAACTCCTTCCCAATCTGTAGAAGCTTCTTTCAAAGCATACGACTTTCTGGATGTAGATGATGGTATTTATATAGATGGATATATATTGTATAATACTTATCATATAATTCTTATATATATTGTACAATGAAATACCAAATGAGTGGATATATAGGAATCCAAATCCGTCGAACCACTCATGTTATGATCTTCAACATCCTAGGTCTTCCCGTTCCGTCATCTGGCTTATGTTTTTCATGTAGCAATCATGTCGAATGACTCTATGAAATTACATCAATACTTCTACATATTATGGGTAACATAGGAAACATCTCTATTTCTCCCGGGAAATCTTTAGAATTACCGCTGCTTAGTTTTCAATTCGCCTCTGACCATCAAATGAAAAGTGAATAACCCATCCTCCTCTCTTTGGAACAAGGGGGCACTTCTAGTTCTGTCAGTGCTTGAAACAATTTTGTCTTCTTCATATTTTGAGCATATAATATGGTGGAATATGCTAATTATTTTTCTTGTATTTATTTGAAACGTCCTTAAGAAAATTGAAGATAAATGGTTGAACTTTAAAAAGTTCAGGATGGGCATGAGACTGCCACACATTACATGTAGATACGCCATTGGTCATGTGTGTGTAACCCCCTCGGCCCGGTCTAGTCGCAAGACCGAATCGGGAGAGTTACACGGGGATAACCAGAGAAAAATTTGAGAATTTCCCTTCTATTAACAACCCTAGATTTAAAAATTTATATTGTCTAGATGCAATTTAACAATCCTATGGTGATAAAAGTTACAACGGAAGAAACAACGTCTCAATCGAACATTAATTGGATGTCCAATTGGAGACAAACAGTCACAGAGGACCATTTTGCAAAACCACGCCAAGCAAGGGGCAAAAAGGTAATTTAACCTTACCAAGTAGTTTATTAGTCAAGTTTCATGGAAACATGGCAAAACAACTCAAACGTCACATATAAACTCATTTAGGAAGCATACAAACATTAGGGACCAAAATGTAACATTTGGGAACCTTCAAAGATGCCTTTTAACCACTTTAACTACTTGTGTTTTGGACCAGGACTGCCCGTTTCGAAGCATGAGTTCTCATCAAAAAGCAAAGATAAGGTCGGTATGGAATGGTTTCTCACGGTTCCAAAACGACACCACCCGCGTTTCGATACGGGTGCCCTAAAAGCTTGCCCGTTCCGAAACAATACCAGGCGTTCCGAAACGCCTGGGCACATATTGGCCCGAAAATGCGTTTTGGCATCCCCAAACTTACCCCGAAAGATCACAAACCACATGGCAACATATTAAACAAACAATCTAGAGGCAAAACACCCTAAAGGCAAGCTTCAAACATGCATACACACAAATATGGATCTCAACCACAAAAGCTCAGAAGAACACTTAGCTCCAAAAACACCAACAAGTCAAAACACATGGCATTTACCTAACAACCAAAGAAAGCCTCAATATGACATGGTATGTAACACCCCAAATTTGGTCTTAGAAGTTTAGGGTCTGAACCAGACCGGTTTGAGAAATGGTTCGAATATAAAAGGAGGTTTTAGGGAACACCTAGTTCGGGATACTTTAAAAATATAGGAAAATATCTAAAAATCCTCATTTATTATATAAAAGAGAATGGTGAAGTCAATTTTAAAAAAATGAAGTTTGGAAATACTACATTTCGGTGTAGTGACCAAATCATAGTTTTTGCAAAAGTGAAATAGTGACTGTTTTGTAAAGGATTGAAACTTTGAATCTTTAAGGAGCTAATTTACCCAAAATGTTTTTCTCCAGATTTTTCCTTAATTTGGGTAATTTTATTAATGTTTTAATTAAAGGAAATGAGATTTAATTAAATGAGAAACTAACTTTGACTATTCATAACTACTCTTCACAAATTTTCCCTCTCTTCATTTTCTCTCAAATTCCTTTCAACCAAAAACATTTTTCTCCAGCAAATTTACTTTTATTTTACACTTCATTTGATGAGATTTCAATTCCTCTTTGATTCTTAATCAATTCCTCATCAAATCCACTTGATTTCTACATTGAATTTTCATGAAAACTTGTCCAAATCAAGGAGAAATCATCATTTAGAGGTAAGCTTGTTCTTCTCCTCTAAATACTCAGTTCTTTACTGAAATTACCAAGTTGTCGGCTAGCATTTCGGATGCTTGGAAGGCTTGTCGGCTAGCATAGTTTTGTGTATCGGTGAGTGAGATCATGTTTTCCAACTTTGGAATGGTTTTGAAAAGAGGTTTGGGAACTTAAATTTAGGCTTGAAACGCCGGTTTAAGTTCGGAAGTAAGTAAAGTGGAATTCTCTCTCAATTGTGCTATTATTGTTTTGGAAACTATCAAAATGGGTTTTGATGTGTTTGATTTGACAATGTGGTTTAATTTGTTGTTTGAGCATGGTTTTAAAGCATGTTTTAGCTTGATTAATGCTGGTTTTGAAAGTCATGTATTGAAGGATGCTCAAGGTAAGAGATCCTTGGTTTGACATGTTATTAATATTGTTATGATGCATAGAGATGCATGCTGATAAGTGACTTTGATTAATGCTTTAAAACAGTGAATTGATGATGGTATTGATGTATATTGGCAAGTGATGAAATGGTTTCAAAGTACTTGAATTGGATATAGTTAGCCGACTATAGGATTGGGTGCACCGTAAGTAAAGTCGCCTTGGATGTTGAGGGGTTGTGATTGTACCGTAAACTCCATCCAAGTACCCTAGCAATTGAGGAAATTGATGTCACCACGATGAAGGATAGCTCTCGTTGGTGGACTTGGTTAAGTGTCACAACGGTAGAGGATTGCTCCCGTGTGTGAGCTTGGTTAAGGTGATTACAATGGTTGAGGTAGCTCCCATGTGTAAGCCTTGTGGTGTGTCCCGGCTCTCGCTAGTGGGTTATACAACTACCGATGAATGATGTTGAGGGGTTGTGATTGTACCGTTAAACTCCATCACGGGTGTTGAGGGGTTGTGATTGTACCAATAAACTCCACCTTGTTAAGCCGGTAGTGTGTATGAAGCGTGCGGGACAACGCTTGTAATCCGCGTATCCGATTGTGTCTTCTGTTGAAATGGTTTGTGAATTATCACTTGAAAGCCAATATAATGTATTCGAATGTAATGAAGCGAGAGATGCTTGAAAATGATGCAAGGTTGCATGGGAAATATGTAAATGATACAAGAATGCTTCTGATACTTGTTAAGCATGAGCAAAAGTATATCTTCTATTGTGAATGGTGCATATGTGCATAGAATCTCATAAGTGCATTGAAGTCTTGTGAAGGCTTGTTTTAAAAAGGCATGTAATGCAAATGTTGCTTTTGTAGTTCATGTGTTTTGCATTTGTTGAATGCATGAGATAGATAGAAGGAACAATTGGTTTTCAAAAGGTAAATTTCTTTGAAATGATTATCAAGCATGAGAATAGTATGGTGTGAAGTGGAAGTGGTTTCCAAGGAAATTGAGTTAAACTTTGCATGAAGTGTTCATGCATGGAAAGTTTTAAATGATAGTATTTGCAAGAATGTGGTTTGGGGTGAGTTGTTTAGCATTTCAAAGTTAAAGGTTGGTTTTCATGTTGAGCAATGCATGATTTAAAGCAATGTTGTTTTAAAGGAGGTTTTCAAACAATGCTTTGGTTCATTGAATTGTATCTACATTTAAAGAAGGTTTTATGATGCGTTGCATTGATGGTGTTTTGGTTTTGAGCATTCCTCACTAAGCATTATGTGCTTACGCTCCTTTTTGTCCATCAATGTAGATATTTGAAGTTGGGACAGCAAGAAGCAAGGGATTCAAGAAGAGCTCCACTTGAGAAGTATGTCTTGGTTTATAGCTATAGATAATAAAGACAATGGGGGGAGAGTCTTTTATGTTGTTGTGTAATGAAATTGTGTATGTTGACCATGTTCGGTTTATGGTTTGAACCTTGTTGTTGATCGCTTTGCCATATTTGAATCTTCTTATTCATAAGTTGATATGCTATGCTCTTTGTTTAAAAGCAAGATCATGTGTTGGATGTGATGAATGAGTAGGTGTGCTTAATGTTTGTAATGTATCTAGTCTTTGATGTAATTTGATAGTAATAATGCTTATCATGTTGATGATATGGAATGGTTTCAATTATGTTTGATGGTGTTTTGAAGTGAAAAACCAGAATTTTCTGCTGTTTCTGGGCAGGGTGTATCGAAACACCCTTGGCTGTTTCGAAACGGGTACTTGAAATGGCTTGGGCGTTTCGGAACAACTAGAGGTGTTTCGAAACACTTTGGCTACTGGAAGTGCCTGTTTCGGAACTGGTTTCGGAACATACCCGCGTATCGAAACGATCAACACCATTTCAATACGGGCGTACGACACGGGTGTTTCTATACGGGTGTCAGTGTTTTGAAACGGGTGACCGTTGGACACAATTTCTACATGCTTTACATTTTAGTCCTGAAAGTTGTAATTGCAATTGCTTGAGCTTGAGATGTCTTTTTAAGCTGAAATTTGGCAGGGAGGCTTGTAATATGTTAATTGAGGTTTGGTAAAACTAAAATCTTGAAAGTCCTTTTATTTTCCAAAATTTATATTTTGGTCCCTAAAAGTGTATTTTCTTGCAATTGGGTCCTTAAATATTTTCTGATCGCTGTGCTTTTCTCTCCCAAGGTTCTTGGGTTTTCACATAGGGTTAATGCGCATCTAGAGAAGTTTAAAAAGAAAAAAAGGGTCGTTAATCAAGGTTGATTTTCGGGTTGACTTTGGTTTTCCCCGTGTGATCTTCGTAGTTCGGGTCTAGCGTTTAGGCCGGGCTAAGGGGGTTACATTTGTTGGTATCAGAGCTAAGTTGCGAATATTTGGGGCGAAGGTAAGTTTGTGGTAAGTTGTTATGGTAAGTGTTAGATGTTTATTCCAATGTGTGGTTGAAAGTTCGTTGAAAAATGTGTCTTTAAGCGAAATTTTAATGTTTTCATCATGCTTTTTGGTTATGAATCTTCTGTGAGCTAGTGTGAACATGTATTGGTGATATGATGGTGTTGTGAGTTGATTTTCTGAATAAAGAAAATATGATGGGTATGATATGTTGATATTATTCTGTTGAGGGTGAATGTTGTTTGATGAGAGCATGATTTAAGTTTGCTGATTGATGTGCTCGATGTTTGTGATATCAATGTTTTTATTGATTGTTATGTCGTATAAAAGGGGAGAATTCAGGATACCCATTGCCTTATTATTATAGCTATTGTGTTATGTTGGAGTTGGAGTCTTTAATCCTTGCTTGAAGCTGGCCTGATCGTTTTGTTTGTTTTGTTATCATTGCTTGTTAATAATAGCACAATGGGATCGACGAGAGAATGGCAATTAGGTACGATTGTTGCTACATTAGAGTAAGTTGTTAAGGGGTGGAATTCACTTTTTGGTGGGAGTGTACCGCTTCGGTCGACGGTGCCTGGAGTTGAGGTAGTAGGGCAGGAGGAGAAAGCTGGTTCTGTGATGAAGGATTCATCACCTGTGGTTCAAGAGGTGTCGGGAACATCTAAGGCCGTGGTGAAAGTGAGGCCTGTAGACGTGCCGACTGTGGGACATGCGAGTTTGTCAAAACAACATTTATATGATTTGGGAGCTGTACAGTATCATGGTTCGACACCTGAGGCGTTCAAAGCTTGGTTAGCCAGTATAATTCTGATTTTGGATCAGGAAGGGTGTGACAACGCCTGTAAGTTGGGAAGTGTTGTCTTGTTAATGTTGGAGGATGCTTGTGCTTGGTGGACATCTGAGGCGGTGGCAACGAATATCCACGATATAGATTGGGAGTTCTTTGTGTCTGCCTTTAATGGAAGATACCTTGGAGAGAAGTTCTCAGGGGTTAAGCAACATGGGGGTGTGGCTTCAGATTATGATGGTGGGAAAAGTTTAATCAAAAGAGCTGTGGGTACTGACCACGAGAGTGGTCAGCGTAAGAGGCTACGTGACAGAAGGGTTTGCTTGAATCGAAGTCTGGGTGGTAGTGCAGATGTGGGTCAAGTGCAATATGACCAAGGAGTGGTAGCTCGGTTGCCGATGTGTAACCGTTGTAGAAGGCGTCATGTTGGAGTTTGTTTGGGTGTGGGAGTTTCATGAAACTGTTGTTCTAAGGAGCATGTGAAGCGGAATTGTCCTCAAGTGGTGGGATCAGCTTCAGTGGGTGCAAAAGGGTCTCATAAAGGTCGTGAGCGCGCCTGAGACAGAGTTCGGAGGTGGCAAGAAAGGCAGAAAGGTGCGAGGTGTTGGGAGGATAGATCTTGTTGGAATTGTGGGTCTGTTGGGCATTTGAGACGAAATTGTTCGGAGTTAGCTCGGGGTAGTCAGGGTTCTTTACAACAGGGAGACGATGATGACTTTAAGGTGTTGGTTGGTGCTGCGGCGGTGCGGCCAAAGAATAATGGTTCTGCGGGGAAGAGAGTTTGTATGTTGGAGCTCCGGGGCAATGAGGTGATTTCAGGTAACTTTGTTAAGTAATCTTTGCCCTAGATATCTTTGTTTGGTTATGGGTTGGATTTCCTTGTGTAGTGGGTAAGTTTTATGGCTAGCAAGGTTGGGTAGTAGTCGGTGTTGTTTTGGGAAGACAATTTTAGTGTGGAGAGGGTATTAGTGGAGTGTTTTGTAGCTAGCAGATTGTTAGAATGGTAGAGCTAGAGAAGTTAGAAGTGAGGTAAGAGGTTGTTTTTAGGCGGATCCTGAGGATGTTGTTGGTAAGTGTGAACCGACATACATGCACAATTAAAACCATTTGTTAAATATTATATATATATGTTGGTACATGCATACATGCGACATGACATTAGAGGTTTTGCATACATGTACACATGCATTGATAGGGCATATTGGTGACCATTTATACGAACGTTCACACTTGCTAATAGCTAGTTGGGTCCGTTAGTGTTGTTGTAGGATTAGGTTGGATGGTGGGTTTTAAGTGTTGTTTTGGTGCTAGGTGAATGTGTAACCCCCTTAACCCGGCCTAGACGGTTGACCCGAATTAAGGAAGTCACACGGGGAAAACCAAAGTCAACCCAAAAGTCAACCTTGATTAACGACCCTTTTTTTTTCTTTTTAAACTTGTCTAGATGCACATTAGCCCTAATTGTGATCACTCAACAACATATTCAAATATCACAAACATCAGAGATCAAACAGGGACCCAATTGAACAAATTACAACTTTAGGGACCAAATTGTAATTTCTGATAAATATGAGGACTTAACCCAAATTAAAGTTACCAACTTGAAATTAATCAGGTTTCATGCTTCTCTGTGAAATTTCAGCTCAAAAGGACTTCCCGAACTCATACAATTGCACAAACAAGATTCAGGACGAAAACGCAAACAATTCAAAACATTTAACTGCCAATGTCAGCCCCCAACGGTCGACCGTTCCGAAAAAGACTGAACCCGTTTCGAAACACGGGCCGTTCCGCAACGCGTACCGGAACAGGGGCTGGTAGTGGCCTTTCCGTTTCGAAACGGTGCCAACCGTTTCGGACGCCTGGGTTCATTCAAGGCACTCGTTCCGGAACGGTGTGCACTGTTCCGAAACACCCTGCACAGATTGCAGCATAAAGCTTACTTAAACATGCAATTAATCATCCAAACATGCTCCAAATGCTACCAAACTTTACCAGCAACTTAAACATCATACAAAAGACATATGTGTATCAACCAATCATCAAAATAGCATCACATGTAAAAAGCCCCAAATCTATAGGCATGCTTCCTACACAAGCAAACCATTCAAGCATAAACTTCCAATTCAGGCATATAATGGATGAACACAAAAACCAACATTCTCATCAACATTCAACATACTTAGGGAGTTCCAAACATCTCCCAAAACATACACATTGGTCCCCCATTGCCAAAAGCTAAATGTTCTTAAGAAAACCTTCCATACTTTGAGCTTTACCACCACTTGATTGCTTGCCTTCCTTGATGCCCTCAAGATACTTTAATGTTCTGCATTATTGAATTAAGAAAACGAAAGAGAGCGTAAGCAAAAGCTTAGTGAGGTATGCTCATAAAAACCATTCAATAATGCATTTATAAAACATTTATAAATCATGCTTCAAATCAACATTTGCACATGCTCAAAAGCATACTTAAAACAAGCATCTCATGCTTCATATCATAACATGTCATATTGGCCACAAGTGATAAGTTCCATTTCTTTAAAAACAAGTTCATCAACTTTCACCCCAAGGACTTTTAAACACCTTGGCCCCAAGGACTTTTAAACACCTTGGCCATGGACTTTTAAACACCATGAATGAGGACCACACAAGGACTTTTAACCACCTTTGTGTCCGTAGCAAGTTTCACCCCAAGGACTTTTAAACACCTTGGCCCCAAGGACTTTTAAACACCTTGGCCCCATGGACTTTTAAACACCATGGCCCCATGGACTTTTAAACACCATGGAAAGGATCACACAAGGACTTTTAACCACCTTTGTGTCCACAACAAGAACCATCCAAGGACTTTTAACCACCTTGATGTTCTTAAGTAACAAGGCTCACTCAAGGAATTTTAACCACCTTAGTGACCTTAACCTTTTCAAAACATCACTTGCCAATATACATCATTTTCATCATTTAATCCACTGTTTTAAAGCATTAAACCAAGTCATGTTCATCATGCATTTAAAAGCATCAAACCACATTTAATCAATGATCAAAAACAAGGAACTCTTACCTTGAGCTTCCTTCAACATATGGCTTACAAAAACAGCAACTACCATGCTAAATCATGCTTTCAAAACAGTATTTAAAACATGCAATTAAACCACATTGCATCACAACAAAATCATGGCCACCACTAGAGAGTACTTCCGAAAACTTACACTTGAGCTTAGCAAAGTTGTTTAGACTTAAACTAAGCTCCCAAGACATTGGTTTCAAAGCCGAAAATCCAATTTCACTCACCGATTCCACTTCGCCTCTTGCCGAAGCACCAAATCAAGCTTCCGAATCAACAACTCTTGGATCCAAAGATGCCTCCCCTGTTTTAACACATCAAAGCAGAGGATTAATGCATCATCATGCACTAATTGCTTCAATGAAAGCACCTAAACTCGCTGCTCTCATCCACACTCCATTTTCGGCCACCAAACACAACCGAAAATGCATCCAAACCACTTCTAAACAAAGCCCAGCCAAAAACCAGCAAAACCACACATCCTTTAACATCATTTAACATCTAAAAACAACCTATTAACATCCTTATACCTCCAGCAACACCAGATCCACAAGATCACCTCAAAAACAACCAAGAATCACAAGCTTAACTTAGGAAACTCAACCTATCCGGGATTGCATTAATCAAAACTCAATTCCTTATCAATTTAGAGTTCATTTAACATCAAAAACACATCTCAAATCACAGATTAATCAGATCTAACGAAAATCATCAAAAATCACCAAATCTTGCATTATAAGCCAAGATCCAATTCACAACTCAAAAGCCTTTAATAAATCATCAATTAAGGATTGAAAACTTAGGAATTTCAGTAAAGAACTGATAGTTTAGAGGAGAAGGACGTTCTTACCTCCAAACTTGAGTTTCTCCTCTTTTTGGAATCAAAAACCTTGATGAATCAAGTAGCAAATGATGAGGTTTTGTAGATTTGTTGATTAGGAATCAAAAGAGAGTTGAAAGGAGGAATTTAGGTGAGAAAATCAGATCAAATTCTCTGGAGAGAAAGTGTTTGGGTTGAGAGAAAATGAGAGAAAGAAAATGGAAAGTTAGTTATCCAAAATAACCAAAATGGCTTTCCCTCCACTTTTAATATGTTTAAAATCAGAATATAGCTTAAAATATCTTAGAAAAATCTGGAGAAACTCCCTTTGGGTAAATAGCTCCTTAAAGATTCAAAGTTCCAACCCTTTATAAAACAGTCACCAAACTTTCGAAAATTACATTTTGGTCACTAGCCAAAATGTCACACTTCCAAAACTCTTTTTCCAAAATTGATTTCACAGTTCACTTAATTATATTAAAAGATGATTTTAGAACATTTTTCCATATTTTTAATGCAACCCGAACTAGGCTTTCCTAATTTCACCTTTTTAGATTCGAACAGCACCTTGACCAAACCGGTCAACGCCCAAAACTCCTAAGCCCAAAACCGGGGCGTTACAACTCTCCCCCCCTTAAGAAATTTCGTCCTCGAATTTTACCTGAAGGAAAGAGATAAGGAAACTGCTTCAGCATGTCTTCCTTCCGCTCCCACGTGGCCTCCTCAACACCTCGATGCTTCCACAACACCTTCACCAACTCAATGGTCTTGCCACGAAGAACCTTACTATCCGAATCTAGAACCTTCACCGGTTCCTCATCATAGGTCAAATCCGGATTCAATTCCACTTCCTCCACAGGCATCACATGCGAGGAATCAGATCTATACTTCCGGAGCATAGAAACATGGAACACATCATGAATCTTCTCCAACTCCTGAGGTAACCTCAACCGATACGCAACAGGACCCACACGCTCAACCACCTCATATGGTCCAATGTACCTAGGGCTTAACTTACCCTTTCGGCCAAACCTCATCACCTTCTTCCAAGGTGAAACCTTCAAGAACACACGGTCACCCACCGCATACTCTATCTCCTTACGCTTCAAATCCGCGTAAGACTTTTTCCGATCAGAAGCCGCCTTCAACCGCTCACAAATGAGCTTCACCTTCTCGGTGGTCCCTTTCAACAAAGCCGGCATCGAAACCAACTTTTGACCAGTTTCAGCCCAACAAAGAGGAGTCCTACACTTCCTCCCGTACAAAGCCTCATAAGGTGCCATCTGTATACTCGCCTGATACCTATTGTTATAAGCGAACTCAACCAAAGGCAGATGCTTCTCCCAAGAACCTTGGAACTCAATCACGCAGCACCTCAACATATCCTCCAAGATCTGGATAACTCGCTCAGACTGACCATCCGACTGAGGATGATAGGATGTACTGAAATCCAACCTTGTACCCAGAGCTTGATGCAAACACTACCAGAAACGCAATGTGAACCTCGGATCCCTATCCGACACAATCGACTTAGGCACACCATGCAGCCGCACAATCTCAGCAATGTACAGCTCTGCCAGCTTATCCAAAGAAAACGTAGTATGCACAGGCAAGAAATGCGCACACTTCGTCAGGCGATCCACAATCAACCAAACATAATTCTTCTTCGAAGGAGACAAAGGTAAACCAGATACAAAATCCATGGTAACCCTCTCCCACTTCCATTCAGGGATTTTCAACGGTTGCAACAACCCTGAAGGAAACTGATGTTCAGCCTTAACTCGCTGACACACCAAACACTTGCTCACAAACTCTGCAACATCCTTCTTCAAACCCACCCAATAGTACTCATCACGAAGATCACGATACATCTTAGTACTACCAGGGTGCATAGCAAAAGGACTACTATGACCTTCAGTCAGAATAGCACGCCTCAACTCAGCATCAGCAGGCACTACTATCCGACTCCCAAAACACAACACACCATCCTCATTAAAGCAGAAATCCGAAGGTCTACCCTCTGCGATATCCTGAACATGAGACACCAAGGAATCATCCAGCAACTGCTTTTCCTTGATCAACTGAACCAAAGATGGTTTCACTTGCAACTCAGCAACAAGACCACCATCTCGCGATATGCTCAAGCTAGCAAACATAGCCCTCAGCTCAACAGCTACCTTCCTACTCAAGGCATCCGCAACAACATTAGCTTTTCCAAGATGATACTCAATCGTCAGATCATAATCCTTGAGCAACTCCAACCAACGCCGCTGCCTAAGATTCAACTCCTTCTGAGACATCAGATACCTCAAACTCTTGTGATCCGTGTACACAGTACACTTCTCACCATACAGATAATGTCTCCAGATCTTCAGAGCAAAAACCACTGCAGCCAGCTCAATATCATGCGTAGGATAGTTGCGCTCATGCACTTTCAACTGCCGCGATGCATAAGCCACAACCTTACCCTCTTGCATCAGCACACATCCCAAACCAACATAGGATGCATCACTATAGACCACAAACTCTTTCCCTGATTCAGGCTGAACCAAGATAGGAGCTTGCGTCAAAGCCGCCTTAAGCTTCTCAAAAGCCTGCTGTCTCGCATCTGTCCACTCATACTTAACATCCTTTTGCAACAGCTTCGTCAAAGGAGCAGCAATCTTGGAAAAACCATCCACAAACCTTCGGTAGTATCCCGCCAAACCAAGGAAACTACGGACCTCATGAACAGACTTAGGAACTTTCCAATTCATTACCGCCTCAATCTTCTGAGGATCAACACGAATCCCCTCAGCTGAGACCACATGCCCAAGGAACACCACCTCCTTAAGCCAGAACTCACACTTGCTCAGCTTAGCATAAAGCTGATTCTCCAACAAGGCTTGCAAAACAATCCTCAAATGCTCTTCGTGCTCCTCCTCAGTACGCGAGTACACGAGGATATCATCAATGAACACCACAACGAACTTGTCCAGGTATTCATGAAACACACGGTTCATCATATCCATGAAAGCAGCATGAGCATTTGTCAAACCAAACGGCATCACAAGGAACTCATAATGCCCATACCTTGTCCTGAAAGCTGTCTTAGGAACATCCACATCCTTCACCTTCAACTGATAATACCCTGACCTCAAGTCAATCTTAGAGAACACAGAAGCTCCCCGAAATTGATCGAAGAGATCATCAATCCTCGGCAAAGGATACCGATTCTTGATAGTCAACTTGTTCAGCTGACGGTAATCAATGCACATTCTCATAGTGCCATCCTTCTTCTTCACAAACAAGACCGGTGTTCCCCAAGGCGACACACTCGGCCGGATGAAACCACGATCAAGCAACTCTTGCAACTGCGTCTTCAGCTCTTTCAGCTCCTTAGGTGCCATTCTATAGGGAGTAATGGACACAGGAGTTGTATTCTCATACAGCTCAATTCCAAACTCCACCTCGCGATTAGGAGGTAAACCAGGCAACTCCTCAGGAAAAACACCAGGGAACTCCTTCACAACTCGGATATCTTGCACCCTCAACTCCTTAGAGCTAGGATTCATCACAAAAGCTAGATAAGCTTCGCAACCTTGCCTCAGCATCCTGCTCGCCTCCAAGGTAGACACCACATTGGCAAGAAACTTCACATTCTCACCAACCACAACAACTTCATAATCATCCTCAAGCTTAAGCGAAACCCGCTTATTTTCACAATCCACCACAGCACGATGCTCAGCAAGCCAATCCATACCAAGGATCACATCAAAACCATAAAAGGGCAACTCCATAAGATCAACATGAAAAACATGTTCTTGAACAACCAAGGGACACCTTCTATAAAGCTTTCGGGTCACAACAGTTTCACCAAAAGAACCAGTGACACGAACACCAACATCCAAAGACTCAACAGGCAAACCAAGCAATTCAGCATGCTCACGCAAAATGTATGAATGCGTAGATCCAGAATCAATCAAAGATAACAATGACAAGGATTGCAAAGTAAAGGTACCTGCAGTCACATCCGCATCATTCCTTCCCTCACGCTGAGCATACACCCTCGCTTGGCCTCCACCTTCAGGCTGAATAGCCACAACATGGGCTACTCCACGACCACCTTCCTCTCGCCTCTGGAAATTACCACGGCCGCGCCCACGACCTCTCTGTGGTGCAGCAACAGCAGGAGCACGCACTTGATCACCAGCCAACCTAGGACAATCTCGCCTCAAGTGGTCTACAGAACCACAATTCCAGCATCCATTCCCAGCTGCCGCAACAGGAGCTTGCACCTCCCTCACAGCACGAGGACAGTCACGCTTCATGTGACCACGTGAACCACAGATCCAGCAAGCACTCGGATCAACTCTAGCATTGCCTCCTCTAGCAGGTGCACCACCACCTCTCTTGGCTGAGGACTGATACTTCTGATCACGTCCCCTCTTGTTCCGTCCACCTCCGGAACTAAACTCAGATGATCTCTTTCCAGCACTTGCTCCAGCACTTCTCGCAGATAAACCCAAGTTCATCTCTATATCCTTGGCTCGGCCCACCAACACATCAAAATCATCATATTCAGTGGCCAGCACATACATTTTCACATCCGTCACAAGACCATAACGGAACCTCTCGCACTTTGCCCGCTCATCAGGTATCAGCTCAGGTGCATACTGACTGAGTCGCACAAACTGCACCTCATACTCAGCCACACTCATGCTCCCTTGGGTAAGAGACATGAATTCACGCTTCTTCTCATCAAGATATCTCACTCCCAGATATCTCCTCTTGAACACATTCTGAAAGAATGTCCAAGTAACATCAGCTTCAGCCATCCCAACTATGGTGGTCGTCCACCACGTATACGCATCGTCCTGCAGCAAGGACACAACACAACCCAGCTTTTGCACATCCGTGCAGCTCATCTGACCCAAGATACGCTTGGTACTCTCTAGCTAAGCTTCAGAACTCTCAGCTGACATACCCCTGAACTCAGTCCCACCAAGACTGCGCAGACGCTCCAAAGGTAGTCTAACTCCAGCATCTCCCTGATGCCCAGCTCCTTGAGCTCCAGCTACTGCTGCTCGAAAAGCACCCGCAATAGCTTGTACCAACATAGACATATCGGGCATAGCTTGCCCCTGACCAACCTCTGGTCCAGCAGCTCCAGCACCCGCTGCAGCTTCAGCTCTTTCTCTCCCAGCACCACCACCAGGTGGAGGAGGAGGTAACACCGCACTACCCGTGTTCTCCTCGTTCTCGTTCTCATTAGGAGTCGTAGCTCGCACACTACCTCGTAACTCTCTACGTGGTGCCATACTATTACCATGCAATCACAATGCAAATAAAACAAAGTCAGGCCCAGCAAGGTAAGAAATCCAAGTATTCAAGCTCAATTTCATTCAAAATCAACAACATTTCATTAGCTTCGATTTGGCAATGGGTACCCACATCATGCTACATCACAGCATACAACTCAATTGCATCCAAATCACAAGCCACTAAACATGCTTTCAATCAACAAGCATACAAGGCAAACATACTTCAATCATGCATACATTCATTCCCAATTACTCGAGAACTCAGCTCTGATACCACCAAATGTAACCCCCTTAACCCGGCCTAGACGGTTGACCCGAATTAAGGAAGTCACACGGGGAAAACCAAAGTCAACCCGAAAGTCAACCTTGATTAACGACCTTTTTTTTTCCTTTTTAAACTTGTCTAGATGCACATTAGCCCTAATTGTGATCACTCAACAACATATTCAAATATCACAAACATCAGAGATCAAACAGGGACCCAATTGAACAAATTACAACTTTAGGGACCAAATTGTAATTTCTGATAAATATGAGGACTTAACCCAAATTAAAGTTACCAACTTGAAATTAATTAGGTTTCATGCTTCTCTGTGAAATTTTAGCTCAAAAGGACTTCCCGAACTCATACATTTGCACAAACAAGATTCAGGACTAAAACGCAAACAATTCAAAACATTTAACTGCCAATGTCAGCCCCCAACGGTCGACCGTTCCGAAACAGGCTGAACCTGTTTCGAAACACGGGCCGTTCCGCAACGCGTACCGGAACAGGGGCTGGTAGTGGCCTTTCCGTTTCGAAACGGTGCCAACCGTTTCGGACGCCTGGGTTCATTCAAGGCACCCGTTCCGGAACGGTGTGCACTGTTCCGAAACACCCTGCACAGATTGCAGCATAAAGCTTAGTTAAACATGCAATTAATCATCTAAACATGCTCCAAATGCTACCAAACTTTACCAGCAACTTAAACATCATACAAAAGACATATATGTATCAACCAATCATCAAAATAGCATCACATGTAAAAAGCCCCAAATCTATAGGCATGCTTCCTACACAAGCAAACCATTCAAGCATAAACTTCCAATTCAAGCATATAATGGCTGAACACAAAAACCAACATTCTCATCAACATTCAACATACTTAGGGAGTTCCAAACATCTCCCAAAACATACACATTGGTCCCCCATTGCCAAAAGCTAAATGTTCTTAAGAAAACCTTCCATACTTTGAGCTTTACCACCACTTGATTGCTTGCCTTCCTTGCTGCCCTCAAGATACTTTAATGTTCTGCATTATTGAATTAAGAAAACGAAAGAGAGCGTAAGCAAAAGCTTAGTGAGGTATGCTCATAAAAACCATTCAATAATGCATTTATAAAACATTTATAAATCATGCTTCAAATCAACATTTGCACATGCTCAAAAGCATACTTAAAACAAGCATCTCATGCTTCATATCATAACATGTCATATTGGCCACAAGTGATAAGTTCCATTTCTTTAAAAACAAGTTCATCAACTTTCACCCCAAGGACTTTTAAACACCTTGGCCCCAAGGACTTTTAAACACCTTGGCCATGGACTTTTAAACACCATGAATGAGGACCACACAAGGACTTTTAACCACCTTTGTGTCCGTAGCAAGTTTCACCCCAAGGACTTTTAAACACCTTGGCCCCAAGGACTTTTAAACACCTTGGCCCCATGGACTTTTAAACACCATGGCCCCATGGACTTTTAAACACCATGGAAAGGATCACACAAGGACTTTTAACCACCTTTGTGTCCACAACAAGAACCATCCAAGGACTTTTAACCACCTTGATGTTCTTAAGTAACAAGGCTCACTCAAGGACTTTTAACCACCTTAGTGACCTTAACCTTTTCAAAACATCACTTGCCAATATACATCATTTTCATCATTTAATCCACTGTTTTAAAGCATTAAACCAAGCCATATTCATCATGCATTTAAAAGCATCAAACCACATTTAATCAATGATCAAAAACAAGGAACTCTTACCTTGAGCTTCCTTCAACATATGGCTTACAAAAACAGCAACTACCATGCTAAATCATGCTTTCAAAACAGTATTTAAAACATGCAATTAAACCACATTACATCACAACAAAATCATGGCCACCACTAGAGAGTACTTCCGAAAACTTACACTTGAGCTTAGCAAAGTTGTTTAGACTTAAACTAAGCTCCCAAGACATTGGTTTCAAAGCCGAAAATCCAATTTCACTCACTGATTCCACTTCGCCTCTTGCCGAAGCACCAAATCAAGCTTCCGAATCAACAACTCTTGGATCCAAAGATGCCTCCCCTGTTTTAACACATCAAAGCAGAGGATTAATGCATCATCATGCACTAATTGCTTCAATGAAAGCACCTAAACTCGCTGCTCTCATCCACACTCCATTTTCGGCCACCAAACACAACCGAAAATGCATCCAAACCACAGCTTAACTTAGGAAACTCAACCTATCCGGGATTGCATTAATCAAAAATCAATTCCTTATCAATTTAGAGTTCATTTAACATCAAAAACACATCTCAAATCACAGATTAATCAGATCTAACGAAAATCATCAAAAATCACCAAATCTTGCATTATAAGCCAAGATCCAATTCACAACTCAAAAGCCTTTAATAAATCATCAATTAAGGATTGAAAACTTAGGGATTTCAGTAAAGAACTGATAGTTTAGAGGAGAAGGACGTTCTTACCTCCAAACTTGAGTTTCTCCTCTTTTTGGAATCAAAAACCTTGATGAATCAAGTAGCAAATGATGATGTTTTGTAGATTTGTTGATTAGGAATCAAAAGAGAGTTGAAAGGAGGAATTTAGGTGAGAAAATCAGATCAAATTCTCTGGAGAGAAAGTGTTTGGGTTGAGAGAAAATGAGAGAAAGAAAATGGAAAGTTAGTTATCCAAAATAACCAAAATGGCTTTCCCTCCACTTTTAATATGTTTAAAATCAGAATATAGCTTAAAATATCTTAGAAAAATCTGGAGAAACTCCCTTTGGGTAAATAGCTCCTTAAAGATTCAAAGTTCCAACCCTTTATAAAACAGTCACCAAACTTTCGAAAATTACATTTTGGTCACTAGCCAAAATGTCACACTTCCAAAACTCTTTTTCCAAAATTGATTTCACAGTTCACTTAATTATATTAAAAGATGATTTTAGAACATTTTTCCATATTTTTAATGCAACCCGAACTAGGCTTTCCTAATTTCACCTTTTTAGATTCGAACAGCACCTTGACCAAACCGGTCAACGCCCAAAACTCCTAAGCCCAAAACCGGGGCGTTACAGAATGCTAGAAGTAGTGGAAGGTAGTAAGCGAGTTGTCAATAATAGTGAGTGCGATCTAGCATGTTGGCAGAAGGGAGGTGTTTTGGTGCTTAAAGAGTTTAGCAGTGTGGTTGTGAGGAGATTACCGGTTGAAGTTAGAATTGGTTGAGGTGGTTGTGAATAGCTATAGGTGTGGTAGCTTCTTTGTGTTAGATGATGTTGTAGGCTAGTGGATGTGTTTCCGGAGTGTTGCGTCGTCTTGGCGTTGATGTTTGCAATAGGAGGGTTGTTTATGTAGGTGATGGTTTGTAGCAACCTTGGAGGAGTTAGGAGGAGGTTGTGTTGAGAGCTGTGGATAAGGTTTGGCTTGGAATGAGTAGAGGTTTCGTAATGTTAGTATGTTTGTATGGAGTGGGTGGTATCCAGGTAAGGTTGGTGTTATGGTCAAGCCTGAAGTGGAAAGGCAATGTAAGCTCAAGGGTCATTTTTGGATTGGCCGGACTCTTGTGAGAAGTGGTTTGTTAGTTGAGTATAAGTAAATCTTTCTTAAGTCCGCTAGGGGTAAGTGGAACAACTGGTGGAGTTAAGGTTGGAGTCTTGTGGCATGGGTTTTGAATGTTGTGTGAGTAGTTTTGGTGAGTTGTTATGGTGGTGATAATGGCAGATGTGAAGGAATGTTATCAATACATTGAGAAGTTTAAGGAAGCAATTGTTGCTTAAGAAATTTTTGCTTGCTGTGGTAATCTTTGAAAGGGGTTGAGCGGTTTTGCAAGGGGTTTTGGAAGAAGTGAAGGTTGTGGGTCACATGGTGGTTGAAATTGGATGGGTTGGTGTCACCGTGTGTGCGAGTTTTGTTGAGGGAGTTATGAGATAAGGTGGAGCATGTTGTAAAGATTTGAGAGTTCTTCAGGTTGATGGGGCTTTGCACAGTTCGAAAGTGTGAAAAGTTAAGCTGAGGTTGACAACCGAGTGATCTGGAAGTCTTGAACCGTAAGTAGTGGTGTTGGGTTTGGGTATAGTGTAAGTTTGATTTGAGGATGTGTTGATTTTGTGGTGTTTTGGGTGGAGGATGTTCAGTGGTGGTTAAGTCTCCTGTGTTACATTGTGTGTTGCTTTGGGAAGTTTGGTATCTTGCTCTTTTTGCAGGTTGAAATTTCGAGGACGAAATTTCCCAAGAGGGGGAGAGTTGTAACACCCCAAATTTGGGCTTAGAAGTTTAGGGTCTGAACCGGACCGGTCTGAGAAACGGTTCGAATATAAAAGGAGGTTTTAGGGAACACCTAGTTCGGGGTACTTTAAAAATATAGGAAAATATCTAAAAATCCTCATTTATTATATAAAAGAGAATGGTGAAGTCAATTTTACAAAATGAAGTTTGGAAATACTACATTTTAGTGTAGTGACCAAATCGCAGTTTTTGCAAAAGTGAAATAGTGACTGTTTTGTAAAGGATTGAAACTTTGAATCTTTAAAGAGCTAATTTACCCAAAAAAAAATTCTCCAGATTTTTCCTTAATTTGGGTAATTTTATTAATGTTTTAATTAAAGGAAATGAGATTTAATTAAATGAGAAACTAACTTTGACTATTCATAACTACCTTTCACAAATTTTCCCTCTCTTCATTTTCTCTCAAATTCCTTTCAACCAAACACATTTTCTCCAGGAAATTTACTTTGATTTTATACTTCATTTGATGAGATTTCAATTCCTCTTTGATTCTTAATCAATTCCTCGTCAAATCCACTTGATTTCTACATTGAATTTTCATGAAAACTTGTCCAAATCAAGGAGAAATCATCATTTAGAGGTAAGCTTGTTCTTCTCTTCTAAATACTCAGTTCTTTACTGAAATTACCAAGTTGTCAATCCTTTATTAAATTTTTGTGAATGGTTTTAATGTTGGAAACAAGATTTTGGCTTAAAACTCAAGATTTTGGAAGAGATCTTGAGGATTTTCGTGGATCTTGGTTAGACTCTGTTTTGATGTTGTTTTTAATGTATTTTGGATGTTAATTGATGTTACAAATGAGGTTTTATCAATCAAATCCCGAATAGGTTTGTTTTCCTAAGTTTTGCTTGCTAGAATTGAGGTTTTTGGGGTGGATTTGGTGATCTGCTGTTGCTGGTGGTATAAGGTCATGTTTATGTTGCTTTTTGATGTTAATTGATGATTAAAAAAGGTTAGAATGGATAGATCTTGGCTGGGCTTTGTTTTGAGAGAGTTTGGAGGTGATTTCGGTTGTTTTTGGTAGCCGAAATGAGGTTCTTGGGTAGAGCAGCGAGTTGGGTTGTGTTGCTGGTGATTTTAATGCACGGTGATGCATTAATCCTCTGTTGTTATGTGTTTAAAACAGGGGAGAATGATCCGGAAGCAATAGAGGTGGCGTTGGAAGTTTCATATGCTTGGAAGGCTTGTCGGCTAGCATAGTTTTGTGTATCGGTGAGTGAGATCATGTTTTCCAGCTTTGGAATGGTTTTGAAAAGAGGTTTGGGAACTTAAATTTAGGCTTGAAACGCCGGTTTAAGTTCGGAAGTAAGTAAAGTGGAATTTTCTCTCAATTGTGCTATTATTGTTTTGGAAACTATCAAAATGGGTTTTGATGTGTTTGATTTGACAATGTGGTTTAATTTGTTGTTTGAGCATGGTTTTAAAGCATGTTTTAGCTTGATTAATGCTGGTTTTGAAAGTCATGTATTGAAGGATGCTCAAGGTAAGAGATCCTTGGTTTGACATGTTATTAATAAGGTTATGATGCACAAAGATGCATGATGATAAGTGACTTTGATTAATGCTTTAAAACAATGAATTGATGATGATATTGATGTATATTGATAAGTGATGAAATGATTTTAAAGTACTTGCATCGGATATAGTTAGCCGGCTATAGGATTGGGTGCATCGTAAGTAAAGTCGCCTTGGATGTTGAGGGGTTGTGATTGTACCGTAAACTCCATCCAAGTACCCTAGCGATTGAGGAAATTGATGTCACCACGATGGATGATAGCTCTCGTTGGTGGACTTGGTTAAGTGTCACAACGGTAGAGGATTGCTCCCGTGTGTGAGCTTGGTTAAGGTGATTACAATGGTTGAGGTAGCTCCCATGCGTAAGCCTTGTGGTGTGTCCCGGCTCTTGCTAGTGGGTTATACAACTACCGATGAGTGATGTTGAGGGGTTGGGATTGAACCGTTAAACTCCATCACGGGTGTTGAGGGGTTGTGATTGTACCGATAAACTCCATGTAAAGCCCCGGTTTTGGGCTTAGAAGTTTGGGCGTTGACCGGTTTGGTCAAAGTGCTGTTCGAATATAAAAAGGTGAAATTAGGAAAGCCTAGTTCGGGTTGCATTAAAAATATGGAAAAATGTTATAAAATCCCCTTTTAATATATATAAGTGAACTGTGAAATCAATTTTACAAAATGAGGTTTGGAAGGGTGACATTTTGGCTAGTGACCAAAATGTAATTTTTGAAAGTTTCGTGACTGTTTTAGAAAGGATTGAAACTTTGAATCTTTAAGGAGCTATTTACCCAAAGGGAGTTTCTCCAGATTTTTCTAAGATATTAAATGAATTATTTCTGATTTTTAAACTAAAGAGAAGTGGAGGGAAAATATTTTCCTAATTCTAACTAACTTTTCTCTCAAATCTTCTATTTTCGTTTCTCTCATTTTCTCTCAACCCAAACACTTTCTCTCCAGAGTTTTTCTTCTGATTTTGTCACCTAAACATCTCTTTTCAATTCTCTTTTGATTGCTAATCATCACATCAACAAAACGTCACCATTTGCTACTTGATTCTTCAAGCTTTTTGGTTCTAAAAGAGGAGAAACTCAAGTTTGGAGGTAAGAACGTCCTTCTCCTCTAAACTATCAGTTCTTTACTGAAATTCCTAAGTTCTCAATCCTTAATTGATGTTTTATAAATGGCTTTTAAGTTGTGTAATGGATCTTGGCTTTAAAATGCAAGATTTGGTGATTTTTGATGAATTTTCGTTTGATCTGTTAAAGCTGTGAGTTGAGGTGTGTTTTTGATGTTAAATGAACATTATTTTGATAAGGAATTGAGTTTTGATTAATGCAATCCCGGATAGGTTGAATTTCCTAAGTTTAGCTTGTGATTCTTGGTTGTTTTGGTGTGATCTTGTGGATCTGGTGTTGCTGGAGGTATAAGGATGTTATTAGGTCCTTTTTAGTTGTTGAATGATGTTTAAGGATGTTTAGTTTTGATGGTTTATGGCTGGGCTTTGTTGAGGAGCTGTTTGGATGCATTTTCGGTTGTGTTTGGTGGCCGAAAATGGAGTGTGGATGAGAGCAGCGAGTTTAGGTGCTTTCATTGAAGCTATTAATGCATAATGATGCATTAATCCTCTACTTTGATGTGTTTAAAACAGGGGAGTCATCTTTGGATCCAAATGGTGGTGATCCGGAAGCTTGATTTGTGCTTCGGCAAGAGGCGAAGTGGAATCGTTGAGTGAAATTGGGTTCTCGGCTTTGAAACCAATGTCTTGGGAGCTTAGTCTAAGTCTAAGAAACTTTACTAAGCTCAAGTGTAAGTTTTCGGAAAAACTTTCTAGTGGTGGCCATGGTTTGGTTGTTGTGCAATGTGGTTTATTGCATGTTTTAAATTCTGTTTTGAAAGCATGATTTAGCATGGTTATCGCTGATTTTGTAAGCCATATGTTGAAGGAAGCTCAAGGTAAGAGTTCCTTGTTTTTGAACATTGATTAAATGTGGTTTGATGCTTAAAAATGCATGATGTTTATGGCTTGGTTAAATGCTTTAAAACAGTGGATTATTTGATGATAATGATGTATATTGGCAAGTGATGTTTTGAAAAAGGTTAAGGTCACTAAGGTGGTTAAAAGTCCTTGAGTGAGCCTTGTGGATTCTAAGAACTTCATGGTGGTTAAAAGTCCATGAGTGATTCTTGTTAAGGTCACTAAGGTGATTAAAAGTCCTTGAGTGAGCCTTGTTACTTAAGAACATCAAGGTGGTTAAAAGTCCTTGGATGGTTCTTGTTAAGGACACAAAGGTGGTTAAAAGTCCTTGTGTGGTCCTTGCCATGGTGTTTAAAAGTCCATGGGCCAAGGTGTTTAAAATTCCTTGGGGGCCAAGGTGTTTAAAAGTCCTTGGGGTGAAACTTGTAAAGGACACAAAAGTGGTTAAAAGTCCTTGTGTGGTCCTTGTGAATTATAAGATCACAATGGTGTTTAAACGTCCATGTGTGAGTCTTATGTTGATCTTGTTTTTAAAAGATGGAATTTATCACTTGTGGCCAATATGACATGTATTGATATGGAAGCATGTATTTCTTGTTTAGGAATGCTTGTAAGCATGTGTAAATGATGTTTTGAAGTATGATTTATAAAGTGTTTTTATAAATGCATTATTGAATGGTTTTAATGAGCATTCCTCACTAAGCTTTTGCTTACGCTCTCTTTCGTTTTCTTAAACCAATAATGCAGAACATTAAGGTGCATTGAGGGCAGCAAGGAAGGCAAGCAAACAAGTGGGATTTAAGCTCAAGTATGGAAAGGTTTTCTTGTACACCTTTAGGTTTTGGCATTTGGCAATGGGGGACCTATGTGAATGTTTTGGGAGATGTTTTGAACTCCCTAAGTATGTTTAATGTTGTTGATAATGTTGTTTTTGTATTTGGCCATTATATGTTGATTTGGAGGTTTTATGCTTGAATGGTTTGCTTGTGTAGGAAGCATGCCATTAGAATTGGGGCTTTTCATATATGATGATATTATGTTGATTGGTTGATGCAAATATGTCTCTTATATGTTGTATGAGTTGTTGGTAAAGTTTGGTAGCAATTGGAGCATGATTGGTTGATCAATTGTATGTTTAAGCAAGCAAATTGCTGCATTCTGTGCAGGTCGTTTCGGAACAGTAGCTACCGTTTCGGAACGAGTGCCTTGTAGTAACCCAGGCGTCCGAAACGGAAGACACCGTTTCGAAACGGGAAGCCCTCTGCCAGCCCTCGTTTCGGTACGCGTTGCGGAACGGCCCCGTGTTTCGAAACAGGCTCTCCCTGTTTCGGAACAGCCGACCGTTGGGGGCTGACATTGGCAGTTAAATGTTTTGGAATGTTTGCATTTTGGTCCTGAAACTTGTTTGTGCAATTGTATGAGTTTGGGATGTCCGTTTGAGCTGAAATTTTGCAGAGAAGCATGAAACCTGACTAATTACAAGTTGGTAACTTTAATTTGAGTTAAGTCTCAGTAATTTACAGAATTTACAATTTGGTCCCTAAAGTTGTAAATTGTTCAATTGGGTCCCTGTTTGATCTCTGATGTTTATGATCTTTGAGTATGTTGTTTGAGTGATCATAACTTGGGTTAATGTGCATCTAGACAAGTTTAAAAAGAAAAAAAAGGGTCGTTAATCAAGGTTGACTTTCGGGTTGACTTTGGTTTTCCCCGTGTGACTTTCTTAATTCGGGTCAACCGTCTAGGCCGGGTTAAGGGGGTCACATTTGGTGGTATCAGAGCTGAGTTCTCGAGTAATTGGGAATGATGTGTGCATGATTGAAGTATGTATGCTATGTATGCTTGATTGAGTGAAAGCATGATGAGTGGTTTGTGATTTTGATGCAATTGAGTTGTATGCTGTGATGAAGCATGTTGTGGGTACCCATTGCCAAATCAAAGCTAAGTAATGATGTTGATTTTAAGTGAAATTGAGCTTGAGTACTTGGATTGCTTACCTTGCTGGACCCGACTTTGTTTATTTGCATTGTGATTGCATGGTTAGAGTATGGCACCACGTAGAGAGTTGAGAAGTAATGTGCGAGCTACGGCTCCGAATGAGAATGAGAATGAGGAAAATGCGGGTAGTGCAGTGTTACCTCCTCCTCCACCTGGTGGTGGTGGTGCTGAGGGAGAAAGAGCTGAAGCTGCAGCTGGTGCTGGAGCTGCTGGACCTAAGGTTGGTCAGGGGCAAGCTATGCCTGACATGACGATGTTGGTGCAAGCTATTGCTGGTGCTTTTCGAGCGGCAGTAGCTGGAGCTCAAGGAGCTGGGCATCAGGGAGATGCTGGGGTCAGACTACCTTTGGAGCGCTTACGCAGTCTTGGTGGGACTGAGTTCAGGGGTATGTCTGCTGAAGGTTCTGAATCCTAGATGGAGAGTAACAAGAGGATCTTGGGTCAGATGAGTTGCACTGATGTGTAAAAGCTGGGTTGTGTAGTATCCTTGCTACATGATGATGCTTATACGTGGTGGACGACCACTATAGCTGGGATGGCTGAAGCTGATATAACTTGGACATTCTTCCAGAATGTGTTCAAGAGGAGGTATCTTGGTGTGAGGTATCTTGACGAAAAGAAGCGAGAGTTCATGTCTCTTACCCAGGGGAGCATGACTGTGGCTGAGTATGAGGTTCAGTTTGTTAGACTCAGTCAGTATGCACCTGAGCTGGTACCTGATGAGCGGGCGAGGTGCGAAAGATTTCGTTATGGTTTAGTGACGGATGTGAAGATGTACGTGCTGGCCACAGAGTATGATGATTTTGATGTGCTGGTGGGCCGAGCTAAGGATATTGAGATGAACTTGGGTTTGTCTGCTAGAGGTGCTGGAGCAAGTGCTGGAAAGCGAGCTGCTGAGTATAGTTCCGGTGGTGGACGGAACAAGAGGGGAAGTGACCAGAAGTATCAGTCCTCATCCAAGAGAGGTGGTGGTGTACCTGCTCGGGGAGGCAATGCTAGAGCTGATCCGAGTGCTTGTTGGATTTGTGGTTCACGTGGTCACATGAAGCGTGACTGTCCTCGTGCTGTGAGGGAGGTGCAAGCTCCTGTTGCGGCAGCTGGTAATGGATGCTGGAATTATGGGTCTGCGGATCACCTGAGGAGGGAGTGTCCTATGTTGGCTGGTGGCCAAGTGCGTGCTCCTGTTGTTGCTGCTCCGCAGAGAGGTCGTGGGCGCGGCCGTGGTAACTTCCAGCGGAGAGAGGAAGGTGGTCGTGGAGTGGCCCATGTTGTGGCTATTCAGCCTGAAGGTCAAGGTCAGGCTAGGGTGTATGCTCAGCGGGAGGGGAGGAATGACGCGGATGTGATTGCAGGTACCTTTACTTTGCAATCCTTGTCATTACTTTCCTTGATAGATTCTAGATCTACGCATTCATACATTTTGCGTGAGCATGCTGAATTGCTTGGTTTGCCTGTTGAGTCTTTGGATGTTGGTGTTCGTGTCACTAGTTCTTTTGGTGAGACTGTTGTGACTCGAAAGTTGTATAGAAGGTGTCCTTTGGTTGTTCAAGAACATGTTTTTCATGTTGACCTTATGGAGCTGCCTTTCTATGGTTTTGATGTGATCCTTGGTATGGATTGGCTTGCTGAGCATCGTGCTGTTGTGGATTGTGAAAATAAGCGAGTTTCGCTGAAGCTTGCGGATGATTATGATGTTGTTGTGGTTGGTGAGAATGTGAAGTTTCTTTCCAATGTGGTGTCTACCTTGGAGGCGAGCAGGATGATGAGGCAAGGTTGTGAAGCTTACCTAGCTTTTGTGATGAATCCTAGCTCTAAGGAGTTGCGTGTGCAAGATATCACAGTTGTGAAGGAGTTTCCTAGAGTGTTTCCTGAGGAGTTTCCTGGTTTACCTCCTAATCGCGAGGTGGAGTTTGGAATTGAGCTGTATGAGAATACAACTCCTGTGTCCATTACCCCTTATAGAATGGCACCTAAGGAGCTGAAGACGCAGTTGCAAGAGTTGCTTGATCGTGGTTTCATTCGGCCAAGTGTGTCACCTTGGGGTGCACCGGTCTTGTTTGTGAAAAAGAAGGATGACACTATGAGAATGTGCATTGATTACCGTCAGCTGAACAAGTTGACTATCAAGAATCGGTATCCTTTGCCGAGGATTGATGATCTCTTTGATCAATTTCGGGGAGCAGCTGTGTTCTCTAAGATTGACTTGAGGTCAGGGTATTACCAGTTGAAGGTGAAGGATGTGGATGTGCCTAAGACAGCTTTCAGGACAAGGTATGGGCATTATGAGTTCCTTGTGATGCCGTTTGGTTTGACAAATGCTCCTGCTGCTTTCATGGACATGATGAATCGTGTGTTTCATGAATACCTGGACAAGTTCGTAGTGGTGTTCATTGATGATATCCTCGTGTACTCGCGTACTGAGGAGGAGCATGAAGAGCATTTGAGGATTGTGCTGCAAGCTTTGTTGGAGAATCAACTTTATGCTAAGCTGAGCAAGTGTGAGTTTTGGCTTAAGGAGGTGGTGTTTCTTGGGCATGTAGTTTCTGCTGAGGGGATTCGTGTTGATCCTCAGAAGATTGAGGCGGTGATGAACTGGAAGGTTCCTAAGTCTGTTCATGAGGTCCGTAGTTTCCTTGGTTTGGCGGGATACTACCGGAGGTTTGTGGATGGGTTTTCTAAGATTGCTGCACCTTTGACGAAGTTATTGCAAAAAGATGTTAAGTATGAGTGGACGGAAGCGAGGCAGCAGGCTTTCGAGAAGCTGAAGGCGGCTTTGACGCAAGCGCCTATCTTGGTTCAGCCTGAGTCAGGGAAAGAGTTTGTGGTCTACAGTGATGCATCCTATGTTGGTTTGGGATGTGTGCTGATGCAAGAGGGTAAGGTGGTAGCTTATGCATCGCGGCAGTTGAAGGTGCATGAGCGCAATTATCCTACGCATGATATTGAGTTGGCTGTAGTGGTTTTTGCTTTGAAGATCTGGAGACATTATCTGTATGGTGAGAAGTGTACTGTGTACACGGATCACAAGAGTTTGAGGTATCTGATGTCTCAGAAGGAGTTGAATCTTAGGCAGCGGCGTTGGTTGGAGTTGCTCAAGGATTATGATCTGACGATTGAGTATCACCCTGGAAAGGATAATGTTGTTGCGGATGCCTTGAGTAGGAAGGTAGTTGTTGAGCTGAGGGCTATGTTTGCCAGTTTGAGTATTTCGCGAGATGGTGGTCTTGTGGCTGAGTTGCAAGTGAAACCATCTTTGGTTCAGTTGATCAAGGAAAAGCAGTTGCTGGATGATTCCTTGGTGTCTCATGTTCAGGATATCGCGGAGGGTAGGCCTTCGGATTTCTGCTTTAATGATGATGGTGTGTTGTGTTTTGGGAGTCGAATAGTAGTGCCCATTGATGCTGAGTTAAGGCGTGCTATTCTGACAGAAGGTCATAGTAGTCCTTTTGCTATGCACCCTGGTAGTACTAAGATGTACCGTGATCTTCGTGATGAGTACTATTGGGTGGGTTTAAAGAAGGATGTTGCAGAGTTTGTGAGCAAGTTTATGGTGTGTCAGCGAGTTAAGGCTGAGCATCAGGTTCCTTCAGGGTTGTTGCAACCGTTGAGAGTCCCTGAGTGGAAGTGGGAAAGGGTTACCATGGATTTTGTATCTGGTTTACCTTTGTCACCGTCGAAGAAGAATTCGGTTTGGGTGATTGTTGATCGCCTGACGAAGTGTGCGCATTTCTTGCCTGTGCATACTACGTTTTCCTTGGATAAGCTTGCAGAGCTGTACATTGCTGAGATTGTGCGGCTGCATGGTGTGCCTAAGTCGATTGTGTCGGATAGGGATCCGAGGTTCACATCGCGTTTCTGGCAGTGTTTGCATCAAGCGTTGGGTACAAGGTTGAATTTCAGTACGTCTTATCATCCTCAGTCGGATGGTCAGTCAGAGCGTGTTATCCAGATTTTGGAGGATATGCTGAGGTGCTGCGTGATTGAGTTTCAGGGCTCTTGGGAGAAGCATTTGCCTTTGGTGGAGTTTGCTTATAACAATAGTTATCATGCAAGTATTCAAATGGCACCTTATGAGGCTTTGTACGGGAGGAAGTGTAGGACTCCTCTTTGTTGGGCTGAAACGGGTCAAAAGTTGGTTTCGATGCCGGCTTTGTTGAAAGGGACCACCGAGAAGGTGAAGCTCATTTGTGAGCGGTTGAAGGCAGCCTCTAATCGGCAAAAGTCTTACGCGGATTTGAAGCGTAAGGAGATTGAGTATGCGGTGGGTGACCGTGTGTTTTTGAAGGTTTCGCCTTGGAAGAAGGTGATGAGGTTTGGCCGGAAGGGTAAGTTGAGCCCTAGGTACATTGGATCATATGAGGTGGTTGAGCGTGTGGGTCCTGTTGCGTATCGGTTGAGGCTACCTCAGGAGTTGGAGAAGATTCATGATGTGTTTCATGTTTCTATGCTCCGGAAGTATAGATCTGATCCTTCGCATGTGATGCCTGTGGAGGAAGTGGAATTGAATCCGGATTTGACCTATGATGAGGAACCGGTGAAGGTTCTGGATGCGGATAGCAAGGTTCTTCGTGGCAAGACCATCGAGTTGGTAAAGGTGCTGTGGAAGCATCGTGGTGTTGAGGAAGCCACGTGGGAGCGGAAGGATGACATGTTGAAGGAGTTTCCTTATTTCTTTCCTTCAGGTAAATTTCGAGGACGAAATTTCTTAAGGGGGAGAGTTGTAACGCCCCGGTTTTGGGCTTAGAAGTTTGGGCGTTGACCGGTTTGGTCAAAGTGTTGTTCGAATATAAAAAGGTGAAATTAGGAAAGCCTAGTTCGGGTTGCATTAAAAATATGGAAAAATGTTCTAAAATCCTCTTTTAATATATATAAGTGAACTGTGAAATCAATTTTACAAAATGAGGTTTGGAAGGGTGACATTTTGGCTAGTGACCAAAATGTAATTTTTGAAAGTTTCGTGATTGTTTTAGAAAGGATTGAAACTTTGAATCTTTAAGGAGCTATTTACCCAAAGGGAGTTTCTCCAGATTTTTCTAAGATATTAAATGAATTATTTCTGATTTTTAAACTAAAGAGAAGTGGAGGGAAGATATTTTCCTAATTCTAACTAACTTTTCTCTCAAATCTTCTATTTTCTTTTCTCTCATTTTCTCTCAACCCAAACACTTTCTCTCCAGAGTTTTTCTTCTGATTTTGTCACCTAAACATCTCTTTTCAATTCTCTTTTGATTGCTAATCATCACATCAACAAAACCTCACCATTTGCTACTTGATTCTTCAAGCTTTTTGGTTCTAAAAGAGGAGAAACTCAAGTTTGGAGGTAAGAACGTCCTTCTCCTCTAAACTATCAGTTCTTTACTAAAATTCCTAAGTTCTCAATCCTTAATTGATGTTTTATAAATGGCTTTTAAGTTGTGTAATGGATCTTGGCTTTAAAATGCAAGATTTGGTGATTTTTGATGAATTTTCGTTTGATCTGTTAAAGCTGTGAGTTGAGGTGTGTTTTTGATGTTAAATGAACATTATTTTGATAAGGAATTGAGTTTTGATTAATGCAATCCCGGATAGGTTGAATTTCCTAAGTTTAGCTTGTGATTCTTGGTTGTTTTGGTGTGATCTTGTGGATCTGGTGTTGCTGGAGGTATAAGGATGTTATTAGGTCCTTTTTAGTTGTTGAATGATGTTTAAGGATGTTTAGTTTTGATGGTTTATGGCTGGGCTTTGTTGAGGAGTTGTTTGGATGCATTTTCGGTTGTGTTTGGTGGCCGAAAATGGAGTGTGGATGAGAGCAGCGAGTTTAGGTGCTTTCATTGAAGCTATTAATGCATAATGATGCATTAATCCTCTACTTTGATGTGTTTAAAACAGGGGAGTCATCTTTGGATCCAAGTGGTGGTGATCCGGAAGCTTGATTTGTGCTTCGGCAAGAGGCGAAGTGGAATCGGTGAGTGAAATTGGGTTTTCGGCTTTGAAACCAATGTCTTGGAAGCTTAGTCTAAGTCTAAGCAACTTTACTAAGCTCAAGTGTAAGTTTTCGGAAAAACTTTCTAGTGGTGTCCATGGTTTGGTTGTTGTGCAATGTGGTTTATTGCATGTTTTAAATTCTGTTTTGAAAGCATGATTTAGCATGGTTATCGCTGATTTTGTAAGCCATATGTTGAAGGAAGCTCAAGGTAAGAGTTCCTTGTTTTTGAACATTGATTAAATGTGGTTTGATGCTTAAAAATGCATGATGTTTATGGCTTGGTTAAATGCTTTAAAACAGTGGATTATTTGATGATAATGATGTATATTGGCAAGTGATGTTTTGAAAAAGGTTAAGGTCACTAAGGTGGTTAAAAGTCCTTGAGTGAGCCTTGTGGATTCTAAGAACTTCATGGTGGTTAAAAGTCCATGAGTGATTCTTGTTAAGGTCACTAAGGTGATTAAAAGTCCTTGAGTGAGCCTTGTTACTTAAGAACATCAAGGTGGTTAAAAGTCCTTGGATGGTTCTTGTTAAGGACACAAAGGTGGTTAAAAGTCCTTGTGTGGTCCTTGCCATGGTGTTTAAAAGTCCATGGGCCAAGGTGTTTAAAATTCCTTGGGGCCAAGGTGTTTAAAAGTCCTTGGGGTGAAACTTGTAAAGGACACAAAAGTGGTTAAAAGTCCTTGTGTGGTCCTTGTGAATTATAAGATCACAATGGTGTTTAAACGTCCATGTGTGAGTCTTATGTTGATCTTGTTTTTAAAAGATGGAATTTATCACTTGTGGCCAATATGACATGTATTGATATGGAAGCATGTATTGCTTGTTTAGGAATGCTTGTAAGCATGTGTAAATGATGTTTTGAAGTATGATTTATAAAGTGTTTTTATAAATGCATTATTGAATGGTTTTAATGAGCATTCCTCACTAAGCTTTTGCTTACGCTCTCTTTCGTTTTCTTAAACCAATAATGCAGAACATTAAGGTGCATTGAGGGCAGCAAGGAAGGCAAGCAAACAAGTGGGATTTAAGCTCAAGTATGGAAAGGTTTTCTTGTACACCTTTAGGTTTTGGCATTTGGCAATGGGGGACCTATGTGAATGTTTTGGGAGATGTTTTGAACTCCCTAAGTATGTTTAATGTTGTTGATAATGTTGTTTTTGTATTTGGCCATTATATGTTGATTTGGAGGTTTTATGCTTGAATGGTTTGCTTGTGTAGGAAGCATGCCATTAGAATTGGGGCTTTTCATATATGATGATATTATGTTGATTGGTTGATGCAAATATGTCTCTTATATGTTGTATGAGTTGTTGGTAAAGTTTGGTAGCAATTGGAGCATGATTGGTTGATCAATTGTATGTTTAAGCAAGCAAATTGCTGCATTCTGTGCAGGTCGTTTCGGAACAGTAGCTACCGTTTCGGAACGAGTGCCTTGTAGTAACCCAGGCGTCCGAAACGGAAGACACCGTTTCGAAACGGGAAGCCCTCTGCCAGCCCTCGTTTCGGTACGCGTTGCGGAACGGCCCCGTGTTTCGAAACAGGCTCTCCCTGTTTCGGAACAGCCGACCGTTGGGGGCTGACATTGGCAGTTAAATGTTTTGGAATGTTTGCATTTTGGTCCTGAAACTTGTTTGTGCAATTGTATGAGTTTGGGATGTCCGTTTGAGCTGAAATTTTGCAGAGAAGCATGAAACCTGACTAATTACAAGTTGGTAACTTTAATTTGAGTTAAGTCCCTGTAATTTATAGAATTTACAATTTGGTCCCTAAAGTTGTAAATTGTTCAATTGGGTCCCTGTTTGATCTCTGATGTTTATGATCTTTGAGTATGCTGTTTGAGTGATCATAACTAGGGTTAATGTGCATCTAGACATGTTTAAAAAGAAAAAAAGGGTCGTTAATCAAGGTTGACTTTCAGGTTGACTTTGGTTTTTCCCGTGTGACTTTCTTAATTTGGGTCAACCGTCTAGGCCGGGTTAAGGGGGTTACACTCCACCTTGTTAAGCCGGTAGTGTGTATGAAGCGTGCGGGACATCGCTTGTAATCCGCGTATCCGATTGTGTCTTGTGTTGAAATGGTTTGTGAACTATCACTTGAAAGCCAATATAATGTATTCGAATGTAATGAAGCGAGAGATGCTTGAAAATGATGCAAGGTTGCATGAGAAATATGTAGATGATACAAGAATGCATGTGATATTTGTTAAGCATGAGAAAAAGTATATCTTCTATTGTGAATGGTGCATATGTGCATAGACTCTCATAAGTGCATTGAAGTCTTGTGAAGGCTTGTTTTAAAAAGGCATATAATGCAAATGTTGCTTTTGTAGTTCATGTGTTTTGCATTTGTTGAATGCATGGGATAGATAGAAGGAACAATTGGTTTTCAAAAGGTATTTTGCTTTGAAATGATCATCAAGCATGAGAATAGTATGGTGTGAAGTGGAAGTGGTTTCCAAGGAAATTGAGTTAAACTTTGCATGAAGTGTTCATGCATGGAAATGTTTAAATGATAGTATTTGCAAGAATGTGGTTTGGGGTGAGTTGTTTAGCATTTCAAAGTTAAAGGTTGGTTTTCATGTTGAGCAATGCATGATTTAAAGCAATGTTGTTTTAAAGGAGGTTTTCAAACAATGCTTTGGTTCATTGAATTGTATCTACGTTTAAAGAAGGTTTTATGATTCGCTGCATTGATGGTGTTTTGGTTTTGAGCATTCCTCACTAAGCATTATGTGCTTACGCTCCTTTTTGTCCATCAATGCAGATATTTGAAGTTGGGACAACAAGAAGCAAGGGATTCAAGAAGAGCTCCACTTGAGAAGTATGTCTTGGTTTATAGCTATAGATAATAAAGGCAATGGGGGGAGACTCTTTTATGTTGTTGTGTAATGAAATTGTGTATGTTGACCATGTTCGGTTTATGGTTTGAACCTTGTTGTTGATCACTTTTCCATATTTGAATCTTCTTCTTCATAAGTTGATATGCTATGCTTTTTGTTTAAAAGCAAGATCATGTGTTGGATGTGATGAATGAGTAGGTGTGCTTAATGTTTGTAATGTATCTAGTCTTTGATGTAATTTGATAGTAATAATGCTTATCATGTTGATGATATGTTATGGAATGGTTTCAATTATGTTTGATGGTGTTTTGAAGTGAAAAACCAGAATTTTCTGATGTTTCTGGGCAGGGTGTATCGAAACACCCTTGGCTGTTTCGAAACGGGTACTTGAAATGGCTTGGGCGTTTCAGAACGGCTAGAGGTGTTTCAAAACACTTTGGCTACTGGAAGTGCCTGTTTCGGAATCGGTTTCGGAACATACTCGCATATCGAAACGGTCAACACCGTTTCGATACGGGTGTACGACACGGGTGTTTCTATACGGGTGTCAGTGTTTCGAAACGGGTGACCGTTGGACACAATTTCTGCATGCTTTACATTTTAGTCCTGAAAGTTGTAATTGTAATTGCTTGAGCTTGAGATGTCTTTTTAAGTTGAAATTTGGCAGGGGGCTTGTAATATGTTTAATTGAGGTTTGGTAAAACTAAAATCTTGAAAGTCTTTTTTATTTTCCAAAATTTACATTTTGGTCCCTAAAAGTGTATTTTCTTGCAATTGGGTCTTTAAATGTTTTCTGATCGTTGTGCTTTTCTCTCCCAAGGTTCTTGGGTTTTCACATAGGGTTAATGCGCATCTAGAGAAGTTTAAAAAGAAAAAAAGGTCGTTAATCAAGGTTGATTTTCGGGTTGACTTTGGTTTTCCCCGTGTGATCTTCGTAGTTCGGGTCTAGCGTCTAGGTCGGGCTAAGGGGGTTACATGGTATCAACATTTAAAGCATGTAGAAAAAGAGCCAAACACATGGGAGTCTACAACAACCTCCCTAAAGACAACCACAAGTATTCCCATTGCTAAATCATTATTACAACTTAAAAACCATACTTGAGCTTAAGCTTCAAACACCAGAGCCTTTCCCTCGCCTTCCTTTGATTCCCGGAACGCTAACAATCTGCATTATTGGAAATGAGCGCATAAGCATAAAGCTTAGTGAGTGGTGCTCAAAGCCACAACAACAACAATACCGTTTTAGAAAAACCATTTATGAATCGAAATCATAACCACAACGATCATACCTATGCTTGGCATCTTACT
Organism: Hibiscus tridactylites; assembly: GCA_958450335.1. Lineage (NCBI taxonomy): Eukaryota > Viridiplantae > Streptophyta > Magnoliopsida > Malvales > Malvaceae > Hibiscus > Hibiscus tridactylites. The sequence continues at coordinate 55,353,356 of OY288287.1, read as the reverse complement.
TCAAGCAATGCAACAACATATAGCAACATGCCATAATTCTGAACATTTACCAAGATAACATTCAACCTTCAACATAAGAGTATTATGGAAATTATGGTTACATTACTTGGATACACGGATTGGACTCGATGGCATCTTACATCACCAAATCTATAACAACAACAAGACTCACGATGGCATCTTACATCATCGAGGTCTATTAATAAAGCTTTCAGTGGCATCTTACATCACTGTACTCCTCCCTAATGGCATCTTACATCACTAGGGTCACGCGTGAATTTTAAAAGTGCACTCTAATCCTACGGTCGACCAATTATACCCGGTAAGACTCACATATTTGCCAATACTCAATCGTCACATAAACCAACATAGCAATATCACATTCATAAATCGATTTCACACAATTGCCTCATATCAACAAAGCATAACAAGCTTAAAAAGGAAAAATCTGCAAAAGTAAAACGTGAACTTTAAACACTTACTCTCGAGCTTAGGTTGGCCTTTCAAGCTCAACTTAAACTCTCAAAACATTTCCACTCACCGATAGGACTCAAACGATGGCCGAAACACCGATTCAAGCCTCTAAACTACTCGGTCTCGCATCCAACGGACCTAAACTTGTTTCCCATGTTTCTGCCCAATCCAAAAATGATGCATTAGACCCAAAACAAGCCCCCCAAACTTGCAGCAACACAGAAACTCATCAATCATCATCGAAACCAAGTCGATTCCTACGTGAAACACTTGAAACTACCATCAAAACGACCCAAATCAACTAGCAGCCAAAACCCAACAATTTCACCATCAGAACTACTTCTTTAAGCATCCAAAATACTTACCCAAGGTCTAGAAACCATCGGCTCAAGGTTCCTCACAAGAACAACCCAAAACCCCCTCATTTTTATTAGTTTCGGGTTTCTTACTTTTAGCCACTATTTTATCATTTTTAGGACACCATAACATGATTAAAAACACCCTTAAACATGTCATCAAAAGACCCAAACGAAAATCCCTTCATTTTACTCTTTTTCAAACTGAAGGCATTTTTGAAATAGCTTTAAACAATGGGTTTAAAGGAAAATTTATCTAATAACAATCTTAGGGAAACCAAAAATCAAAACAATTGAGAGCTTACCTTGAAAACTTGTTTGTGGTGAAGGTTGGAGCAATGTAATAGTAACAATGGAGGTTTTTTTGTAAAGTAACATGAAAAGGAAAACTTGGAGAAGATGATGATATTTTTAAAAGAAATCCCTTTTAAAAATTCCAAATTCCCCCCTTTGCACTTTTTCATTAAAACCCCTTTTTAGTTCAATAAAATGTTTTCTCCCAATTAAATTAACCCAAACTGATTTAACCAAACTCGGTTATCTCATGAGCCCTAAACCCGAGGCGTTACAACTCTACTCCACTTAAGGAATTTCGTCCTTAAAATTTACCTGATGGAAAGAGGTACGAAAACTGCTCTTCCATGTCCGTTTTTCTCTCCCATGTGGCTTCTTCCACACCCCGATATCTCTAGAAAACCTTGACTAACTCTATGGCCTTCCCACGTAAAACCTTACTATCGGTAACTAGAATCTCAACTGGTTCTTCTTCTTACGAAAAATGCGGATTCAATTCAATCTCTTCCACTGACATAACATGAGACAGATCTGATATATACTTCCGGAGCATCGAAACATGGAACACATCATGAATCTTCTCAAGCTTAGATGGTAATCTCAACCTATATGCAACATGACCAATCCTCTCAACTACTTCGTAAAGACCAATGAATCTCGGACTTAACTTTCCTTTTCTACCAAACCTCATTACCTTCTTCCATGGGGAAACCTTCAAGAACACTTTGTCTCCCATAGCATACTCAATCTCTTTCCTCTTTAAATCCGCATACGATTTTTGGCTATCTGAAGCTGCCTTCAAGCGATCAAAAATTAGTTTTACCTTCTCAGTAGCGCCCTTAAGCAAGTTTGGCATGGGTACAAGCTTCTACCCGGCCTCGACCCAACAAACAGGTGTTCTACATTTCCTACCAATCAGAGCTTCATACGACGCCATCTGAATACTAGCCTGATAATTGTTATTGTACGCGAACTCAACTAATGATAGATGTTTCTCCCAAGAACCCTGAAAGTCGACGATGCAACACCTCAACATATCCTCTAACACCTGAATAACTCTCTCTGACTGACCATCTGACTGTGAGTGATACGAAGTACTGAAGTTCAACCAAGTTCCCAAGGCACGATGCAAGCACTCCCAAAATCTGGCTGTAAACCTCGGATCTCTATTAGACACAATAAACTTTTGTACACCATGAAGCCTCACAATCTCACTGATCTACAACTCGGCCAACTTGTCTAAGGTGTAAGTAGTATGAACAAGTATAAAATGAGCACACTTGGTGAATCTGTCAACTATCCCACATATTGAATTCTTCTTCGAATGAGTCAACGATAAACCTGACACGAAATCCATGGTGATTCGTTCCCACTTCCACTTCGGAATCTTCAACGGTTGTAACAACTCTGAGGGAAAATAAGGCTCAGCCTTAACTCGCTGAAAACCATACACTTACTCACAAATTCGGCCACATCTTTCTTTAACCCAACCCAAAAGTACTCGTCTTTCAACCCACGATACATCTTCGTACTACCCGGATGCATAGCAAAAGGACTGTTGTGAGTTTCATTCAAAATAATACGCCTTAACTCAACATCTTCTGGAACAACTACTCTATTCCTGAAACATAAGATCCCATTCTCACCAAAGCAGAAATCTGTGGGTTTACCCTCAGCTATATCTTGCAGGTGAGGTGCCAAAGATCGGTCTTGCAACTATTTCTCAATCAACTGAACTAGAGATGGTTTAACTTGTAGCTCGTCTATCAAACCGCCATCCCGTGACACACTCAATCTCGCAAAAATAGCTCGCAACTCAACTGCCACTTTCCTACTCAAGGCATCGGCCACTACGTTCGCCTTACCCGGATCATTCTCTATGGTGAGGTCATAGTCCTTAAGAAGCTTTAACCACCTACGATGTCTAAGGTTCAACTCTCTCTGAGTCATCAAGTATTTCAAACTCTTGTGGTCGGTGTAAACTGTGCACTTCTCACCATAAAGGCGGTGCCTCCAAATCTTCAAAGCAAAGACCACAACCGGAAACTCTATGGTTTGGGTAGGGTAGTTCTTCTTTTGAACCTTCAACTGTCTTGAAGCATAAGCTACAACTCTTCCCTCTTGCATAAGCACACAACCTAAACCTACATATCACGCATCACTGTAGATTACGAACTCTTTCCTTGGTTCAGGTTGAATCAAAATATGAGCTTATGTCAATGCTTTCTTCAACTTCTCAAACGCTTGTTGCCTTGTATCTATCCACTCATATAGAACATTTTTTTTGTAACAACTTAGTCAAAGGTGTTGCAATCTTCGAGAACCCCTTAACAAACCTTCGATAATATACGGCTATACCTAGGAAACTACAAATTTCTATCACTGACTTCGGTTGTTTCCAACTCACTATTGCCTCTATTTTCTTGGGATCCACATTAATCCCATCGGCTGAGATCAAATGATCTAGGAAGACTACTTCCTTAATCCAAAACTCGCATTTACTCAACTTAGCATACAACCGATTTTCAAGCAAAGTCTGTAGCACTAATCGCAAATGCTCATCATGTTCTTCCTTGGTCCTAGAGTATACCAAAATGTCATCTATGAACACTACTACAAACCTATCCAGAAACTCATGTCCATAAATGTAGCTGGGGCATTAGTCAAACCGAAAGGCATTACCAAGAACTCGTAGTGTTCATATCTCGTACAGAAAGCTGTCTTCGTTATGTCCACATCCTTTAACTTCAACTGATAGTAGCCCGACCTCAAATCAATCTTCGAAAACACTGAAGCACCTCTCACCTAATCAAGCAAATCATCAATCCGCGGCAAGGGATACTTGTTCTTCATTGTTACATTGTTCAACTACCTATAATCTATACACATTCTCATACTACCATCCTTCTTCTTTACAAACAAAATCGGAGCACCCTAAAGCGAGATACTAGGCCTAATAAAACCTCTATCTACAATCTCCTAAAGTTATGTCTTCAACTCTTTCAACTTTTTAGGTGCCACTTTATAAGAAGCAATCGATACGGGAGCAGAATCTGAATACGTCTCAATAGCAAACTCTACATCTCTATCTGGAGTCAAACTAGGCAATTCTTCTAGGAAAACACTCGTAAAGTCACAAACTATCTTGATATCTTATGATCTAACTTCACTCAAATTCGGATTCATTACATAGGATAAGTAAGCTTGACAATGCAAATCCATCATTCTCTGAGCCTCTAGAGCTGAAACAACATTAGACAATAACTTAATGTTCTCGCCAACTACCACAACCTCGTAATCATCTGAAAGCCTTAAAGAAACTCTTTTAGTCTTAAAATCTATCCTAGATCTATGCTCCATTAGCCAATCCATACCCTAAATCACATCAAAACCATAAAGGGCAACTCCATCATGTCAACGGGAAACACGTGACCCTGAAGCATCAAATGACATCTCTGAAACACTTTCTTGACTACAACTGTCTCACCAAAAGAACTCGTAACATTTATGTCTATATCTAAGAACTCAAAAGGCAAACCTAAAGATCTTGCATGCTCACCCAAAATGTATGAATGTCTCGTCCTAGAATCAATCAACGAAAGCAATGATAAGGATTGTAAGACAAAATTACCTGCGATTACATCTGTCTCATTTCTAGCCTCACGCTGTGCATAAACCCTAGCCGGTCCACCTCCCTTGGGTTGTTCCGCGAAAACATGAGCCACATTTCTTTGACCATCATTTCTCGCCTGGAAGTTACCTCGGCCGCGCCCACGACCTCTCTGATACTCAACAGCTCTAGCAGGTGCCTGACCAGCCCTAGCCGGATGAGGACACTCACACCTCAAATGCGCCTGAGATCCACAGTTCCAACAAGCGCAAAAAGTATCCCAACACTCTCCAGAATGGTTCCTCCCACATCTTGCACACTCGGGTGTATGAGCAACAAAACCTCGATCCTAATGTCCTCATCTCATGTTACCACCTCCACGCATAAAGTTCGGTTGGTGCCTTCTATCCTTGTGTCTCTTGTTACGGTCTCGCTCCCACTCGGCAAACCTTTTCCCTGAACTGGATCCACCCGATCGAGTAGCCAAACTTAGATTGTTCAATGTCCTTGGCCCTAGAGACCAAGACATCGAACTCGGTGTAATCAGAAGCAAGCATGTAGGTCTTCACCTCTGTAACCAAACCGTAACGGAACCGTTCACACCTTTCCCTCTCAGTGGGAACCAACTCTGAAGCATACTGACTCAAGCGCACAAATTGTACCTCATACTCGGATACAGACATAATGCCTTGCACCAAAGCCATGAATTCTCTTTTCTTCTCATCCTGGTAACGTACACCAAGGTACTTCTTGTAGAACGCATTACGGAAGAATTCCCAAGTAACCTCAGCATCGGGCATACCTGAGATAACTGCGGTCCACCAAGCATACGCATCTTCCTGAAGCAACAAGACAATACAAACCAACTTACGAGTGTTCGAGCACTCTATCTGACCCAAGATGCATGTAGTACTCTCAAGCCATACCTCCAAACCCTCGGGAGACATACCACAAAACTCAACTCCGCCTAGGCTACGGAGTCGCTCAAGGGGCAAACATGTCCCCGCACCCTGAGGTGGTGCTGCAGTGTAGAGCGTTTAAGTGTTCTCCCTTTATGAGTGCAAGTGCACACTCTTGTCAAGTTATAGTATAAAAGATATCATCTCCCATAGGGATTGGAGTAGCTTCTATGAATGGTTTCATATACAAAGATTTAGTAAATGCGCCATTAAATCTCATGATGTGGAAATATAAAAACACAAGTAAAGATAAAGATAGTGATGAGAGAGATGATAGGGAGAGATTTGGGTGATAAGTTGGGTAAGACCGGTGTAGCTCAATAGCGTGTGGACTGCATTGTAAAGTCTGAGTATGTTTTTCGCTGCCATGAGTTGTTGCCTCGGCGGGTATGGCGGGCGACAAACTACGACCCTGTCATGCGGCTGCACCAGGTCACTGCCACTACAGGGGTGTGTACTGTCTCGGAAGGTGGAACGGAAAGAAGTCCTAGCGGCTCGTCTGGTAGACATTCTAAGTTCAGCAGGATATTCGACAGTGATCCCTCCTATTTCTAGGTTAGGATGATTGAGATGCTAACTTGAAGACTAGTGTGGAACCAAATTAGTCAACCCGGTTGGTACTCTCTTTTAGCCGCTGAAACTTGTGGACTAGTGTGGAACCAAGTTAGTCACACCTTTGTAAGTTGTGACCGTGCTTAACCCTTTCGTGAGCCTTTCACTTTCGTGCTCGACAAATGGATTTTCTCTTCAACTGACTAGTGTAGACTAATTAAACGAACTAAGAACATAAATTAAGCAAACTCAGAATTTTATTGAAAACAACTCAAAACTATACAACCGTTTCCCTCAAACTACTTTACATACACGCGTATAAACCCTAGGAGAGTTGCGCCGCGACCCCCAACATCTCCAACTTATCTAACTATCCTCCCATCTATCCTCTCATCCTCAGATATGCCTATGTAACCACATGCCCATATACCCTTACATACATTGGGTATATATAGGGCTCTTTGACCTAAGTTTGAGTCCTCCTTAAATTAGGAGCTCTTAAAGTATATTTACATTAAATACAGACTCTTTTTTAACTTAAATATGGACTCTTTGGACGTTTTCTTCTTCCGCAAGTAATGATAAGTGCTCCTACTTATCGGTCTTGGGTCAGCTCTACCGACCGTTACAGGCTTCGGAAAATTGCAAGACTGGGCTCATTGGGCTTAGGAAATTGCCCTCTTGAAATCGCGCTCCATCTTGGCTAAGTCGGTGTAACTCCTGCCCGGGCGGCTTTTGGCGGCAATGCTGCTTCGGCAGCGTCCTTGGCGGCATCTTTGAGCTGCTTTAGTACAACTCCATTAATTCCAGCTCTCATGTCTTCCCTTGTCCTCTCCTAGTTATAGCACCTGAAAATATAAACTAAATTAAAACAATAACTTTTCTCAATCAAACATAAAATATTCAATAATAGCATGGTATAAGAGAAGATATTGTTATAATGCATGCAATGCCTCTAAATATGCCTAAATGATCTTAATAATAGAAATAATAAGGGCAGAAATATGGACAAAATATATAACTTTTGGACACTCTAAACACCCCCAAACTCGAACTATTGCTTGTCCTCAAGCAATGCAACCTAACAGGTAAATCTTCCCTTAGCACAAAGTTAATAGAAATAATAGCCTTCAACTTGATTTCTTACCTCAAGGTCGTGGCACCTATTTAATGTTAGTGATAGAGAATGACATGAAACAACTTAGATTAATTTTTCTTAATGCCAGTGCAGTGTGTGAAGGTTCGTGTTCATGTTAAACATGCTGAAGTTACCAAGTTAACAAAGTATGTCTATAATAATTATGTTACTGGAAAGGATACGAGTTGCTGCCTTGGCAGCACAGTTGGGCACTTTTATTCTCTTTTTCTAATCATGGCTTAAGGGCTTCAGCTCATCACAACTATTCTCTGGGTTTGAAGCTAAGATAGGTGCACTCTACAAAACTCTAAACCCTTTGAATAGAGTCATCCTGTGAAGACTTTCATTCACTCTTGCTAATTTGTCTGTCACTTGGCTTAGATTCATGGACTTTGATAGCAACGGAGGGTCCTTGCTCATGATCCTTCCTAGAGCATGTTTTGGGCACCTCTAAGGGATTTAATCTTTTTGCCTAGAGCATGTTTTGGGCACCTCTAGGGTTTACATCTTCTTTGTTGTGCTACCTTGTGCTGCCGTAGCGGCAAACCTGTATTCAATCAAGAAACTTTTATTAAGTAAGGCAGGCAATGTTAAACTCAAAACTCAAGCAAAATTTAGCATTTAACAGTCAAGTGTAAAGATAATTGGTAAAAAGAAAGTTTTCTAAGTATTTTTCATGTTTCTTCCTATAGTTAGATTAAATTATTTTAGAATGGTGCGAATATATGTAATCGGCTAAGCTATCATAGGCACAAGTTTTAAAGCTAAAGATTTCTATTTCATTAAGTGCTAGGGGGCGGAATTTACATATGCATTTAAATGCTACTAAATGGACCTAAAACAAAGAGGACTAATTCCCCCCAAATTCAAGGTTGCATTGTCCTCAATGCCTCTACAAAACAAAAATTAAAAACAAAACATAAAATATAAAAACAAAAATTAAAAACAAAAAAAATTAAACATAAAAAGGGAAATAAAATAAAACATAAAAATTAAAAAGAAAGGAAAGAAAAATGGTGCTATAAGCTGGGGGGAGTTCCCCCTCTGTTGTTGTCGCGTTAGAGGAAGATTCTGAGGAGGCAAGCAAGACAAGGCAACACGTAGCAAATGGTCTTTCTGCTGGGCTCTTCTTCGAGCTACGAGGTGGCTGGATGCGGGTGGGGGTGGCTTTCTTGGTTTTTCTTTCAGCTTCTCTACCCTGGGGCTCTGCTATAAGCCGTTTTCTCTTTGTGGCTGCCTCTTCCGGTTCGTCGTCAAGGAAGTCTGAAATCTCCATGTTTGAGTAGCCAGTGTCCTTGGCAGCGGCCGTTTTGGCTACTAGGGAGGCACCAGTGGTTTCCTCCTCTTTTTCTGATTCTGATGAGGAAGAGAGGTCGTATGGTTGAATAGAGGTTGGAGAGGTTCTTCTCTTGGGGCGGCGGGGCGGCCCCTCGCTGTCGTCGGTGGTAGGAGCAACAACTGGTGTTGGAGTGATCTAAATTGCCTTGGAAGCTGCTAACTTCGTGGGAAAGGGGGGAAACTGAGGTTCGACGTCCTGATACTTATCCAGCAGGTAGGCCACAAAGGCCTCCTACACTTCCGCTACATATTTGGTGAATATCATATGTTTGTGCTCAATCGTCTGGTAGCTTTCCACTAGGCTACGCAGTAAAGGAATCACCTTGGACGAGAGGGAAACTCTAGTACTACCTGCTGCGGCTGGGGTGGCGGCAGCTTAGGACGGTGTCTGGGCGGTGGAAGTTGTGTCTGGCTCCGCGCTATGCATCATCTGTTGGCGTACCCTTCTTGTCCATCCTTCCTTGACAGGAAGAATCTTATCTATTGGGTGCATCGACATGTTAAAATTGGCACACAGGCCAATGATGAGTGCATGGAAGAAGAGTGGACCTTTGACGTTTGGCTTCTCTTCGTGGGCGTAGATCTCCTTTATTATTACTTCGCCGATGTTGATTTGTCGCCCCTTCATAATACTGTAGATAAGGGCGAGCTGCGGCCTGTTTACTGTTGATCCATGTGAGGTGGGCATCATGAAGCATTGAACAAAGTAACTCTAAAGGGCTGCCTCTGGCAGCAAGTCTCGACGGTTGACTGACCCATTGTTTTTTCATGTCAACCATTTGGTGTTTGGCTACAGAGCTCCTTTTTGATCTTGTTGTAGTCAGCCCCTGTCAGATATGATTTCCACTCTCCGTGCAGGTCGCCATTGATCTCTATGCCGTAAAAGCTGTTAATCATGTCAACAGTGAACTTGACTCATTCTCTCCAGACGTAGACGAAAGGGCTCTCTAGGTTTGGCCGATGGGCATAGAACTTTTGCACATGGTTGTTGTTGATTCCTTCTGGCTACCGTACGAATTGGTCCCAACCCATATTATGGATCCTTTCGAATAGGAAGGGTTCCAACCCAAAATCACCATCAAATTGGGTGTATTGGAAGCCCATCTCCTCCCATACTTACCTTTCTCTGTAGAACTTGTTGTAGGTCTCCTCGACAGTAGGTTTCAAGAACCTTTTGTATGAAGTTTTGGAGGTGGCGGCAGGTTGCTGTGATGAGGCCATAGTTTGTGGGATGGTTGTGTATCCTAAAGAAAGCAAAAAGAATGTGAAAGAAAATAAAACAAAGAAATCTTGGAAGAAAAGATCGTGAAAAGAATTCAGAGTAAAGTAGAGAGTAAAGTGAAGAACAAGGTGGGAGAATAGTTGGCTTTATATAGCCGTTTCTCTCAACTGCCTTGGCGGGCACTTCTGTTAACGGGCGGCAATTATTGCGGCGCGAATAACAGTGTTCTAGCCGTTACGCAGATATCCGTTCCGCTTGCTGGGGAAAAATATAGCTGTTGCGGCTAACCGTTATGAAGCCACTAGCTGTTATGCTTTATCCGCCTTGGGCTGCCCTGGCCGCTAGTTGGGCCTCTCCTTTATTTTATCATCTTCCTTGATCTTTCCTTCATTCCTAAACCTGAAATAAATTAAATACAAAAATTAAATAAAAATTACATATAATCCTAATGTTTAAAAATAAATTTAAAAAAAATAAAAATAATAATTAGGTTATGTTGGACTGCGCTTTTCCCAAGCATAACCACTTCCTAAGGGTCTTTGTGTTTGGCTAGATGTATGGGCATGTCCTTCCCCTCCTCAGGTGGATGTTGCTACCAAACTTGTTGCCCTGGCGGGACATACACCAAGAAAACAAAGAGTGTAGTACCCAGGTTTAGGGGTCGGATGTTAAGTATGTGAACCGAGTTTGAGTCGTGAGCTTGTTTTAAATTAAAATGGGCTTGGTTTTAATTAAAAGGGGCTTGAGACTTCATTAAGGGAAAAATGGTAAATTTTTAAATAAAGGGAATGAGCTAAGTAAAAAGTGGCTTTTTACTAAGTCGTCTTCTTCTTCTTTCAACCATTTTCACGACCAAAAACCTCCCGAACCCCCAAAACACTGTTCCATCCATTCCTTCATCAATTTATGGTGTTTTCATCGAGGTAATTACGTTTTTGACTTTGCCTCATCTTTCTTAACATTTATATGGTTTTAGTTTTTAGTAAATCCCATTTTTGTGGCATTTCAATATTTCAAGTTTTAAGAAAAAGGAAGAAGTTTTAATGGGTTTTTGTTTTATTTTCGATTTGTAAAGTTAATTTATGTTAAACTCTTGCCCTTAGGTGTGTCATATGTTAAAATGGCGGTGTTTTGTTGAAAATCCTGAAATGGGTTTTTGAGGGTGTGATAAAGGGTAGAAAACTTGGGTTTTTGAAGTGGTTTTGTGAGGGAAAGTTGGGCTGATGTTATGGTGATGCATGAGGGTTGTTTTGAATGTGTTTAGTGATGATTTGAGTGTTGAAATTGATGGGTTTCTGCTGTGTTAAGTTCAAGTCCGAAAATGAGGATTTTGTGTTAGTTCATGGCTTAGAAATGTAGAGAATGGTCTTGTGGTTGTAATCTAATTTGTGACAATGGTTTTGTGGATGATTTGTTGAGTAATATGTTGTTTTTGATTGATTAGAATCAAGGGAAATTGTTTGAGAAGCTTCAGGATCGATTCCGGGAAATTTGGAGGCTTGATCGGCTATCTCAGTTTGCTTTAAGAGTGTTCGGTGAGTGGATTGTTTAAAATGGTTTTAAATTGGTTCAAGTGCGTGGTTTTGGTATTAGATTGTGCTTGATAGGCCAATCTAATGTAGGAATTAAGTTGGTAGCTTAATCTCTTGTGTGACTTTATGAGTTTCTTATTAAATGTGCAAATGTGGTTTGTGTGATACATGTTCGTTTATGCATGTTGCTATATATTGATGTTGCATAATGGTGATGATATGTTGTGTTGCATGATGTGAAATCATGGTGGGAGTTGTTTAGTATGTTGGCACTATTTGTAATTACCGGATATAAATGATCGATCATTAGGATGAGTGTGCACACGATAAGAGTCAAATTTGCGTGTGGCCTTGGTGATGTGTAGTCACCAAGGAGGAGTACGGTGAGGTAACATTCCGCCAGAAAGTGTTTGTATGTGATGATGAGTAAAATCTCATCCATGAAAGGAACAATGATGTGTATAATCCCACCGGAAGGTAATATGGTTGTTTGAGTACGTTGGGGCAAAAATCCCAACGGAAGTTATCCGCATATCTGAGTAAGCTATATAGTTGCCAATGTACTTGTCTATGTGTGGTGGTTGTGATAAGATGTTCTATTGCATTCGTGCTAAGCATAACATGAGGTAAGATGCCATGTTTATGCATTCTTGTAGTAGTTGGATATGTTGCTCTATCAGTGTAAATGTATGCTATTGCGTGTAAAATAGTCTATCGCAAATAGGTGCAAGTGTACACGTCGCAAGTAATAAAGTGATACTAAGTATCGGATATCGTCTCCATAGGGACTAAAAATACTTTTATCCTTAATTCTTTGCACATGAAAAGAAACAAGTTTAATAAAATGTTTTGTGTAATATTGAGAATAAACTAGGATAAAAGAGGAAATCAGTTTGATAAATAGGTTGGTATTGATTTGCTCAGTAATGCAGGTGTTGCACTGCTCAAAGGCTTTCTGTTGCGGCTGTTGTCGGGCCTGTCACGACAGAGGTCTGTTGTTGTCACGGCAACGATCAACAACTCTGTACTTCAAGTTCAGGAAGAATCCCTGTTGTGACTTGTCTTATTCCTAGGCCCAAGTTCTGTCGGTGAACACATCTTTGATGAAACCTCCCGACGTGAATCGAAGGATGAACACCGATGTTTGTGAATTCTTCCTTAGCTGCTTAACCTTGTACCTATCCCTAGGCCAAGATGGTTTAACCATAAACTGGAAAACTTGTACTTACTCCTTTCGTATACTCAACTCTTCCGATGTTAAGTAAATGGATAACCTCACAATGCTCTCCCGAAACTCTTATGAGATGTTGAAACCAGAGTAAATAAACTTGAAGCCTTTATTGAATTGAACAGAAAAATCCTAAAAATAGTACAATCCTTACAACTACTTTACAAGATCAACCCGTAGCCCTAGGGGAAGTTTAGAACATGATGGAGAGAGAGAAACGACTAGGGTTTTGGGGGAAGACGACTAGGAGCTAGATATCCTTTGCCTTGTCGAATTACAAGCATATATATAGGCCTTGGTCTTGAGTTTTCTTATTGGCCAAGAATACAAGTTTGAATTAAAGTACGACTCTATTGAAGACTAAATCTCTGAGTAGATGGCTTTTAATTCGCCCTATCTTCTTGCTTTGCCTTTTTCCTCAAACATAGGACCATTCCTTCCTTGTGCTTCTGGGCTCTGACAGTTATGCAAGTGGTCCACGAAAATCAGGCTTTAAATTCTCTGTCGATCAAACTCCACTTTGCATTTTTCATCAACATGGTCTTCGCCGTCGCCTCTTCTGCCACGGCAGCGGCCACGAAAGCATTGTAACGGAAAATCTCCTTCCCTTCTTTGCTCCAGCTCTGCAGCTAACTTTTAATCATTTGCTGCCCTGGATGCTGCCACGGCAGGCACCTGCACAAATAAACCAAAATCAGCAGCATCTATGCAATATTTTTCATTTGTGATGTTTATGTAAAATCTATCCTAAAATGCAACTAAACATGCTTGAGTGCATCAATAATATGGGAAAATGAAGGCTAAAATAGAGAACATTTATGCACTCAACATATGCCTTGTGAATGTCTTATGGATACCATTCTTGAACCCTGTATTGTCGATATTTGTTTTAGAGCTCCCTCACTAAGCTTTCAAGCTTACGCTCTCATTTTCGACAATGCAGATCATTAGTGTGGAAGTTAGCAAGCGGAAAGGAAGGGGCATCCAAGCGTGTGTGTGGTTTCTCAAGTATGGTTTTATTGAATAATGTAATAGTTAGCAGTGGGGATGCTACGTGTTGTAGGAGCATGTGCTAGACTCTTATGTGTTTGGCTTATATGTTGTTAAATACCTATGTTTTGTGTTGAAGAGTGTAAACCATGTTTTATGAGATGTTTATGTTTTGTATTGAAGGCATGTAACTTTGCTTATGCTATGCTTATGTAGATGCATGTTTCCTATGAATGAAATGGTATTGTTATGCATGTTTGTTTGTTTGAATCGCTCTATATGCTTATCTATGGTTGCCTAGTGATGTATGAGAGTTGGTATGCTGCTAGTCGACTCGTTAAATGCCTTTAAAGTTGAGTTCTAATGTTTTTAGCAGCCAAAATGAGGTTTGCAGTGTAGGGCGTATCGATACGCGTAAGGGCCGTATCGATATGGTCTTATGCTGTGAACCTTGTTTTAGGCTTTGCATATCGGTACACGATGGTGTATCAATACGCCAAAAGCTCTCTAGAAATCTGAAAAATTGACGAGATTTTGGCATATCGGTACGGGTCCTAGGTGTATCGGTATGATCTTCGTAGTTTGACCGTGAGAAGTTGACCGTTGAGGGCGTATCGATATGGTCTATCAGTGTATCGATACGGTCTCCCTAGGTTGACTTTGGGTTGTTGACCAAGTCCAGGCGTATCGATATGGTCTTCTAGCGTATCGATACAGCCTATTGTAAAGGTTTAAAAAGGCTTGTTTGATTGCATGTCTTGTGTGTTTTGTATCCCCGTGTCTTTTCCGCTGCGTTTCCTTTCACATAGGGTATAATAAAGCATCTAAACAAGATAACATTAAAAAAAATTCTAGGGTTATTAATTGAAGTGGAGCCTTAACGGGTTTCACTTCGGTTTTCCCCATGTAACCTGCTCGGATCGGTCTGTCGTCTAGTTCGGGACGAGGGGGTTACATTTATTGGTATCCGAGCATGAGGTTTCTGTGACCTTGGGAAGGTAAGTAAGGTAAGCTTGAAGTGTTATGTTGCTATATCTCGGTGTATGTTGTATGGTGAGTTCTTTGCTATGAATGCTTGTTGTTTTCTTGCTTGCATGGTGTTTGAAAGCATGTGCTAGTACAATTGTTGTGTTGAAGCATTGTGTCGAGTTCTCATTGCTACTATTTCTTATTTGAAAAGATTTTGTAAAGGAGTACTTGAGCACGTTGGACCCTTGCCTTTGCTAACTTAATCCGTGTGTGTGTGTTTATTTGTAGTTGATATCTTGCTAGCCGTAAGATGAGACCTAGAGGTAGGCCTAGGATGGTTCATCCGGAACCACGAGTGGCAGCTCCCAAAGTTGAGCCGGTTGTTGAGGCAGAGGCTCCTCCACCTCCTCCTTGTCAAGAGGGAGGTAGGGCGAGAGTTGAGGGAGTAGGACCTCAGGTTGGCCAAGGTCCAACCGATATAGATATGGCTCCGTTAGTTCAGGCTATAGATATGGCTTTCCAGACAGCTGTGGTCGGGGGACAGGTAGTGGCACAACCTCAGGGTGAGGGCACCAGTTTGCAACTTGAGAGGCTTCGCAGTTTGGGAGGTGAAGAGTTCCGAGGGTTGGCACCCGAGAGATCAAAGGCTTGGTTTGACAAGACTGTTCGTATCTTGTCTCAGATGGGTTGTACTGGAACACGCAGACTGGGGTGTGTTGTTTCTCTGCTTCAGGGTGATGCCTACACTTAGTGGGTCACCATTACTATAGGCATGCATGATGCCGAGTTTACATGGGAGTTCTTCGAGTCTGCTTTCCACAAGAAGTATATGGGTCCCCGTTATCTTGATAAGAAGAAGAGAGAGTTCATGGCTTTGCTTCAGGGTAACATGAAAATGACCGAGTATGAGATACGATTTGTTAGATTGAGTCAGTACGTGTCCGAGCTAGTTCCTTCTGAGTGGGAACGATGCGACCGTTTCCGTTACGGGTTGAGCGAGGAAGTGAAGAGGTATACTTTGGCTACAGACTACACGGACTTTGATGTCTTGGTCGCTAGGGCCAAGGACATAGAGCACAGTTTGGGTCTGACCAAACTTTCGGGTGGTTCTAGTTCAAGGAAGAGGTCTGCTAACTTTGACAGAGGTGATGCCAAGAGGCATAGGGACAATAGGCATCATTTTGATCACAGACGTGGTGGTGGTAACCAGGGGAGAGGCCATCAGGGCCAGAGAGCTGGTGGGCGTTTGCCCGAGTGTATTAGGTGCGGGAGGCATCACACTAGAGAGTGTTGGGGAAACTTTCATTCGTGTTGGAACTGTGGAGCTAGAGATCACATTAGGCGTGAATGTCCACATCAGGCTATGTTTGCACCAGTTCAGGTTCAAGCTCCTGCTAGAGCTATTGATTATTTGAGAGGCCGTGGGCGCGGTCAAGGTAACTTCTAGCCGAGAAACAATGGCCAGAGGAATGTAGCACATGTGGTTGCGGTTCAGCCAGAGGGCGGAGGTCATGCTAGAGTTTATGCTCAGCGAGAGGGTCAAAATGACACAGATGTGATTGCAGGTAATTTCTCGATACAGTCTCTGAGTTTGCTTTCATTGATTGACTCTAGGTCTACGCATTCATATATTTTGAGTGAGCATGCAAAGATGTTGAATTTACCTTGTGAGGTATTATAGGGAGGTGTTAGTGTTACTAGCTCCTTTGGGGATACAGTAGTGGTTAGGAAGATGTACAAAAGGTTTCTGTTAATGGTTCAGGGGCATATATTTCTAGTGGACATGATGGAGTTATCGTTTTATGGTTTTGATGTGATTTTGGGTATGGGCTGGCTTACAGAACATAGAGCTAGGATAGATTTCAAAACAAATAGAGTCTACTTGATGCTTGCGGATGACTATGAGATTGTGGTAGTAGGTGAGAATGTGAAATTCTTATCGAATGTTGTTTCAGCCTTAGAGGCTCAGAGGTTAGTTTAGTTGGGTTGTGAGGCGTACTTGGCCTACGTGATGAATCCGAACATGAATGAAGTTAGACCACAGGATATCAGAATAGTGTGTGATTTTCTAAGTGTGTTTACGGAAGAGTTTCCCGGTTTACCGCCTGACAGAGAGCTAGAGTTTGCTATAGAGACATACTCAGATTCTGCTCCCATTTCGATTGCTTCGTACCGTATGGCACCGAAAGAACTGAAAGAGTTGAAGACTCAGTTACAAGAGTTGTCAGATAGAGGTTTTATCCGTCCGAGTTCTTTGCCTTGGGGCGCTCCGGTATTGTTTGTGAATAAGAAAGACGGTAGTATGAGGATGTGCATTGATTATATATAGTTGAATTAGTTGACAATGAAAAACAAGTATCCCTTTCCACGTATCAATGATTTTTTGATCAGTTGAGAGGGGCATCAGTCTTTTCGAAGATTGATTTAAGATCCGGTTATTACCAGTTGAAGGTAAAAGAGGTTGATGTACCGAAGATAGCTTTTAGAACTAGGTATGGTCTTCCTAGTTATGCCATTTGGGTTGACAAACGCACCGGCTGCTTTCATGGATATGATGAATAGAATCTTCTATCAGTACTTAGATCAGTTTGTGGTTGTATTCATAGATGATATTTTGGTGTATTCACGTACCGAGGAAGATTATGACCTGCATTTGAGGTTAGTTTTGCAGACTTTGCTAGACAACCAGTTGTACGCTAAGTTGAGTAAGTGTGAGTTCTAGATCAGAAAAGTAGTTTTTCTAGGACATGTAGTGTCAGCCGAGGGGATTAGAGTTGATCCGAAGAAGATAGAAGCCATTGTTGAGTAGAAGCAACCAAATTCTGTGATGGAGATTCGTAGTTTCTTAGGCTTAGCAGGTTACTATAGGAGGTTTGTGGATGGATTCTCGAGGATAGCCGCTCCTTTGACAAAATTGCTTCAGAAGAATGTACAGTTTGAGTGGTCAGATGCGAGACTGCGAGCCTTTGAGAAATTGAAAGAAGCTTTGACCAATGCACCGATCTTGATTCAGCCAGAGTCGGGGAAAGATTATGTGATCTACAGTGATGCTTCATATGTACGGTTAGGTTGTGTGCTTATGCAAGACGGGAGAGTTGTAGCTTATGCCTCGATACAGTTGAAGAATCACGAGCGTAATTATCTGACACACGACATAGAGCTAGCCGCGGTTTTGTTTGCCTTGAAGATCTAGAGAAATTATTTGTATGGAGAGAAATGCACAGTGTATACGGATCACAAGAGTCTGAAGTATTTGATGACACAAAGAGAGTTGAACCTTAGATAGCGTAAGTGGCTAGAGTTGCTTAAGGACTACGATCTCACGATTGAGTACCATCCGAGTAAAGCCAATGTAGTGGTAGATGCTTTGAGTAGAAAGGTAGCTATTGATTTGAGAGCCATGTTTGCTAGTTTGAGTTTGTCCGGTGATGGTGGTCTAGTGGCTGAGCTTCAGTTTAGACCTACCTTAGGCCAATTGATTAGAGAAAAATAGATGTTAGATAGATCTTTTTGGCACCTCACGTGCAAGATATAGCCGAGGGTAAACCATCGGACTACAGTTTCAGTGTTGATGGGGTCTTGTGTTTCAGAGATAGAATAGTTGTGCCGGATGATAGTTATTTGAGACGTACTATCTTGATCGAAGCACACAGTAGCCCGTTCGCTATGCATCCTGATAGTCCAAAGATGTATCGTGATCTAAAGAATGAATACTACTGGGTTGGTTTGAAGAAAGACGTGACCGATTTTGTGTGTAAGTGTATGGTGTGCCAGAGAGTTAAGGCAAAACATCACGTTTGTTGCAACTGTTGAGAATTCCGGAATGGAAGTGGGAAAATATCACCATGGACTTCGTTTCATGTTTGCCTTTGACTCATTCGAAGAAGAACTCAGTTTGGGTTATAGTTGACCGTTTCATGAAGTATGCTCACTTTTTAGCTCTTCATACGACTTACTCCTTAGATAAGTTGGCCAATTTATACATTAGTGAGATTGTGAGACTGCATGGTGTGCCGAAGTCGATTGTGTCTGACAGAGATCCGAGATTTACAGCCAGATTTTGGGAGTGTTTGAATACTGCTTTGGGTACATGATTGAGTTTCAGTACGTCGTATCATCCTCAGTTAGATGGTTAGTCAGAGAGGGTTATACAGATTTTAGAGGACATGTTGCGTTGTTGCATTATTGATTTTCATGGTACTTGAGAGAAACACTTGCCGTTGGTCGAGTTCGCATACAATAAAAGTTATCAGTCGAGCATTCAGATGGCTCCGTATGAGGCATTGTATGATAGAAAATGTAGAACTCCGATTTGTTGGGCCGAAGCAAGTCAGAAGTTGTTACCGATGCCGGATCTGCTTAAGGGGACTACCGATAAGGTGAAGGTAATTTGTGATCGTTTGAAGGCAGCTTTGGATAGACAGAAATCCTATGTCGATTTGAAGAGGAAAGAAGTTGAGTATGTCGTGGGAGATAAAGTGTTCTTGAAAGTCTTTTCGTGAAAGAAAATTATGAGATTTGGCAGAAAAGGGAAATTGAGTCCGAGATACATTGGGCCGTATGAGATTGTGAAACGAGTCGGTCCGGTTGCTTATCCGTTATGTTTGCCATCCAAGTTAGAGAAGATTTACAATGTGTTCCACATTTCGATGCTTCGTAAGTATAGATCAGATCTGTCGCATGTTATGCTTGTGGAAGAAATTGACTTGAATCCAGACTTGATGTACGATGAAGAACCAGTTGAGATCTTGGCATCAGATAGCAAAGTGTTGCGTGGTAGACGGATTGAGTTGGTCAAAGTGAAGTGGTAACGTCGAGGTGTGGAAGAGGCCACTTGGGAAAGAAAGAAGGATATGGTGAAGCAGTTCTCGTATCTCTTTCAGTTAGGTAATTTCGAGGACGAAATTAAAAGTGGGGGAGAGTTTAACACCCGAGTTTAGAGGTTAGATGTTAAGTATGTGAATCGGGTTCGAGTTATGGGTTTGCTTTAAATCAAAATGGGCTTGGCTTTAATTAAAAGGGGCTTGAGACTTCATTAAGGGCAATATGGTAAATTTTTAAATAAATGGAATGAGCTAAGTAAAAAGGGGCTTTTTACTAAGCCTTCTTCTTTCAACCATTTTCACGACCAAAAACCTCCCCAAACCCCAAAACATTGTTCCATCCATTCCTTCATCAATTCCAGGTGTTTTCATCGAGGTAATTACATTTTTGACTTCTCCTCATCTTTCTTAACATTTCTATGGTTTTAGTTTTTAGTAAACCCCATTTTTGTGGCATTTCAAGTTTTCAAGTTTTAAGAAAAAGGAAGAAGCTTTAATGGGTTTTTATTTAGTTTTCGATTCATAAAGTTAATCTATGTTAAACTCTTGCCCTTAGGTGTGTCATATGTTAAAATGGTGGTGTTTTGTTGAAAATCCCGAAATGGGTTTTTGAGGGTGTGATAAAGGGTAAAAAACTTGGGTTTTTGAGGTGGTTTTGTGAGGGAAAGTTGGGCTGATGTTATGGTGATGCTTGAGGGTTGTTTTGAAATTGTTTAATCATGATTTGAGTTTTGAAATTGATGGGTTTCTGCTGGGTTAAGTTCAAGTTTGAAAATGAGGATTTTGTGTTTGTTCATGACTTGGAAATGTAGAGAATGGTCTTGTGGTTGTAATCTGATTTGTGACAGTGGTTTTGTGGATGATTTGTTGAGTAATATGTTGTTTTTGATTGATTAGAATCAAGGGAAATCGTTGGAGAAGCTTCGGGCTCGATTCCGAGAAATTTGGAGGCTTGATCGGCTATCTCGGTTTGCTTTAAGAGTGTTCGGTGAGTGGATTGCTTAAAATGGTTTTAAATTGGTTCAAGTGTGTGGTTGAGGTATTAGATTGTGCTTGGTAGGCCAATCCATTGTAGAGATTAAGTTGGTAGCTTAATCTCTTGTGTCACTTTATGAGTTTCTTGTTAAATGTGCAAATGTTGTTTGTGTGATACATGTTCGTTTATTCATGTTGTTATATATTGATGTTGCATAATGGTGATGATTTGTTGTGTTGCATGATGTGAAATCATGGTGAGACTTGTTTAGTATGCTATCACTAGTTGTAATTATCGGATATAAATGATCGATCATTAGGATGAGTGTGCACACGGTAAGAGTCAAATTCGCGCGTGGCCTTGGTGATGTGTAGTCACCAAGGAGGAGTACGGTGAGGTAACATTCTGCCGGAAAGTGTTTGTATGTGATGATGAGTGAAATCTCATCCATGAAAGGAACAATGATGTGTGCAATCCCACCGGAAGGTAATATGGTTGTTTGAGTACATTGGGGCGAAAATCCCAACGGAAGTTATCCGCATATCCGAGTAAGCTATATAGTTGCCAATATACTTGTCTATGTGTGGTGGTTGTGATAAGATGTTCTATTACATTCGTGGTAAGCATAATATGATGTAAGATGCCATGTTTATGCATTCTTGTAGTAGTTGGATATGTTGCTCTATCAGTGTAAATGTATGTGTGAAACAAATATTTTAATTTTGATATAACTAAAAACCTAAGGACTAAATTGAAAATGTCAAAACGAATTTTAAGTCCTCAAAATATCCCCATATAATTTTAAGATTATGCCCAAGTTAAAAGCAGAGTTTTTCAAATAATTTTCTAAGTGTTTCAAGTCAAAACAGTGATTTTCAAAGTCCTGTTTCGAAACGGCCCTAAGGCGTTTCGAAACGTTTTCATCACTGTCAACCCTTGTTCCGAAACGTGTATCGAAACACTTGACCCTGTTTCGAAACGGTCTCTCACGTTTCGAAACTGTTCTTCATATTTGATTTGAAAAAGGCATAACGGTTGCAATATTTTTGCTGATTATTTAAAGATAAAAAGGGTGTTTCGAAACGGGCTAAGGCCGTTCCGAAACGACCCTTGACAGTAGCAAAATCGTTTCGAAACGATGTCAAGCGTTTTGAAACAGCTCTTAAGTTTAAATTGAAAAATATGACCGTTAAAGTGTTTTTAACTGATTTTCTGAAAACCGTTAAGGTGTTTCGAAACGGGATAAGACCGTTTCGAAACGACCCTTGACAGTGGAAAAAGTGTTTCGAAACGACCCTAAGGCGTTTCGAAACGGGCTCTTAAATGCACCCCAACGGTTCTTTCTATTTTAGTCCGTTCCGAAACAGGTACCCCGCGTTTCGAAACGGGTTGTTGCAGACTGCATTTATGGTGGTGAGATAACATCCCCAACGGCTCTATTGATGAGTGCAACAACCACAACGGCTAGAAATCAATGAAAAGGTATAAAAGAGACCTCCAAAAGCACCAGCAACAACTATTGATCCAAAAGAAAACATCCAAACATCAAATCCAAGAAATTGTGCAAAAATCCCATTTTGTCTAAAACCCCAATTGTAATTTTCATTCATATCTTGTTCAATTGGGTTGAGTGCTTGAAATTGGGCTATTATTTGTATTGAGAGATATCTAATTAGCCATCAAATTTCTTTGTTCACTTGTGTGAGGATTGGGTTGATTTTGGGGTAGAAAAATCAACCGAAATTGTAGAGGGTTGCCTCCTTGTCCTAGAAAAGGGGAAGAGCAATTAGTGGAATTGTTGCAAATCCTTAGTGAAGCTAAGGTAGTGGATGTAGAGTTCATTTGGAACTTGAACCACTCTAAATCTCTTGTCCATCATTTTTAATTTGCAAATTTCCACTACAAAACTTTAAATTTCCAATTCACCCCTCTCTTGGTCAATATCGATCTTGTGATCCACTCAACAATTGGTATCAGAGCCTACCTCTTTGAGGATTAACAACCACAAGAGGAGTTCCTTGGAAGAGTGTGATCATCAAAGTATCAAGAGATGACTTCAACCTCCGGTTCCGGCATGTACGAGTCACAATCGACCACAAAGCCTCCCTTCTTCAACGGTGATAACTATTCTTTTTGGAAGAATAGAATGCGTCTATTCATCAAGTCAAATGACTATCTTGTGTGGGATGTCATTGAGGATGGGCCATATATTCCATTGAAACAAGATGGTGAAGGCAAGATGGTGTTAAAGAAGAAAGTGGAGATGAGTGAAGAGGAGAGGAAAAAGATTCAAGTCAATGATAAAGCTCTCCACATGCTATTTTGTGCTTTCGGTCCGGACATCTACTCAAAGGTCTCATCAATTGAAAGTTCCAAAGAAGTGTGGGACACTCTTGTGACCACTTATGAAGGCACCAATGATGTTAAAGAAACTAAGATTGGAATTCTCAATCTTAGTTATGAAAATTTCAAGATGGAGCCCGATGAGACGGTGTCAAAGATGTTTGATCGATTCTCCACGATTGTCAATGGTCTAAAGGGCTTTGGAGAGATCATACTGGAAGACAAGCTTGTCTGGAAGCTACTCTATTCACTTCCCGAGTCTTGGGATGGGAAGAGAACCGCTATCATCGAAGCAAAGAACTTGAAGACATTGAAGCTTGATGAGCTTGTGGGTTCTCTCCTTACTCATGAGATCATGAAGCAAGGAAGGGAAGATGAGAAGAAGAAAGAAGAGAAAAGGGTAGAGAAGCTTGAGGTTGAGAAGAAGAAGAAGATGAGAATAGCTCTCAAGGCTAAAGCTTCACAACATGATGGGAGCTCATCTTGTGAGGAGGATGAACTTGAAGAATTGGCTATGATAGTCAAACGGTTCTCACGTTTCATGAGGTCCAACTGGGGAAGAAAAATCCAAAGGAAGATGGACTTCAAAGGAAAGAACAAAGAAGAAGGAAAGGATCCTATCATTTGCTTTGAGTGCAAACAACCCGGCCACATACGTTCGGAGTGCCCTCAACACAAGAAGAAGGGCTTTGAGAAGAAGAAGAGACTCAAAGCCAAGCTTGCTACTTGGAGTGATGAGGAGTCATCGGAGGATGACGAACAAGAAGTGGCTAATCTTTGCCTCATGGCACTTGAGGAAGATTCCTCCTTGGTAACCTCTAACTCATCTACTTTAGATTTTTCATATGAAGAATTAAATGATGCATATGATGAGTTACAAGAGGTATATGATGAATTAGATGAGAAATATAAGGAGTCGGTCATTAGGAATAAAAAGATTATTCTAGAACTAAATGAGAAAAATGACTCACTTACTCAAGCTAATTCTAAATTTGAGAAAAAGATATTAGGATTAAAAGATGAACTTAAATTTTTTCAAGATGAAAATGTTGATCTTAATAATCTTTTATCTCAATGTAATTGTGAACACCAAAAGGTGTTGGGTGAGCTAAATGAGTTCAAGAAGTCTTTAAAAAATGTTGGTAGTGTCAAGCTTGAAGTAGGAGAATCATCTAGAACACACCAACCTAAGAAAAAGACTAACTACTACAAACAAAGTAGCTATCCTAGACATAGTAGAGCTAAAAGAATTAGAAGTGTATGGGTTCCTAAGGAACTTGTTAAATCTAATAATATTATTGCTATGTCATCTTGGATTCCTAAGGGAACCAAGGTTTTGGGAGCTAACACTCATGGACCCAAAATGATTTGGGTACCAAAAACCAAAGTTTAATATCTTTGTTTGTAGGGGGAGCATTGCTACAAGGCCAAAGCACAAAGTCAAAACTCATGGTACCTTGATAGTGGATGCTCGAGGCACATGACCGGAGACAAGAGTCGATTCATGGATCTAAAGCCAAAAAGTGGAGGAGTAGTAACATTTGGTGACAACTCCAAAGGCCACATTAAAGGTATTGGCTCCATAGGTAATCACTCTACCATTCTCATTGAAAATGTCTTATATGTCGATGGTCTTAAACACAATTTATTGAGCATAAGTCAATTGTGTGATAAAGGATTTAATTTTTTATTTGATAAAAATGGATGCAAAATTGTAGACATTAAATCTAATAATATTATGCTCATAGGTCATGGCATAGGAAACATATACATGGTGCATTTAGATGACATACATATATCTCATGCATGCTTAGTTGCTCAAAATGAAAATGATGCATGGTTGTGGCATAGGAAGCTAGGACATGCTAGCATAAGTGTTTTAGAAAAACTAGTCTCCCTAAATCTAGTTAGAGGTTTACCCAAAATAAAATTTTCAAATGATAAAATTTGTGATGCATGCTCAAAGGGGAAACAATATAGGTCTTCCTGTAAATCCATTAATGATGTTTCTACTAGTAGATGCTTACAACTAATTCACATGGATTTATTTGGGCCAATTAGGACTATGAGCTTGGGTGGTAAGTCTTATGCTTTTGTGCTAGTTGATGATTTTTCTAGATTTACTTGGGTTCTCTTTTTAACTACTAAAGATGAGGCTTTGGAAAAATTCATCACATTTTCAAAATTAACCCAAAATGATCTTGAACTTAGAATTTCACATATTAGAAGTGATCATGGAACCGAGTTTCAAAATTTAGGGTTTGAAGATTTTTTAAATGAAAATGGTATTAGCCATAATTTTTCGGCTCCTCGAACTCCTCAACAAAATGGGGTAGTTGAGAGGAAAATAGAATTTTACAAGAAATGGCTAGAACTATGCTTTGTGAAAACAATTTACCTAAATATTTTTGGGCGGAAGCCACAAACACCGCTTGTTATATTGTAAATCGAGTAATGATTAGGCCAATTTTAAAATCCAAAAAGCCTAACATTAGCTATTTCCACCCTTTTGGGTGCAAGTGTTTTGTTTTAAATAATGGAAAAGATAACTTAGGTAAATTTGATGCAAAAAGTGATGAAGCCATTTTTATAGGTTACTCTTTAACCTCTAAAGCCTATCGAGTATTTAACAAAAGAACTTTAGTAGTAGAAGAATCTATTCATGTTGTATTCGATGATAACCTCTTTTCTAGGAAGGATTCTTGTGATGATGATGATGTAGGGATCATAAATGCCTTTGATGGAGGTCAAACTTCAAAGGAGGATGAGATTCCAACAAAGGAAGAGGACTCACAAGATCCACCTCTTGAAGCCTTGAAGGACTTGGCTATTGAGGAAAAGGAAGTGAGCTACCCAAGGGAGTTGAACTATGTCAAAGATGGTGAAATCTTGGGTGATCCATCCAAGGGGGTAACCACTCGTTCTTCTCTTAGATTAATGAACCATGTTGCATTTATCTCATGCATAGAGCCTGAAAATATAAAAGAAGCATTGAAAGATGACTTTTGGATTATGGCTATGCAAGAAGAGTTAAATCAATTTGAGAGAAGTAATGTTTGGACATTAGTTGATAGGCCTAGTAATCAATCTACAATAGGAACTAAATGGGTCTTTAGGAACAAACTAGATGAGAGTGGTAACATTGTGAGAAATAAAGCTAGACTTGTAGCACAAGGTTACACTCAAGAAGAGGGAATAGATTTTGATGAAACCTATGCACCCGTAGCTAGAATGGAAGCCATTAGGATGTTGCCTGCATATGTATGTTATCATAATTTCAAGCTTTTTCAAATGGATGTTAAAAGCGCATTTTTAAATGGTTTTATAAATGAAGAAGTGTATGTGGAACAACCACCGGGTTTTGAAGATTCAAAATTTCCAAATCATGTTTTCAAACTTACCAAAGCTCTTTATGGTTTAAAACAAACTCCTAGAGCTTGGTATGAAAGACTTTCAAATTTTTTGATTGAAAAAGGTAAGGTGGACACTACACTCTTTATAAAAATGTATAAAAATGACATCTTGGTAGTTCAAATTTATGTTGACGATATTATTTTTGGATCTACTAATGAATGTCATTGTCAAGAGTTTGCTAAGTTAATGCAAGGTGAATTTGAGATGAGCATGATGGGGGAGCTCTCATTCTTTTTGGGACTCCAAATCAAGCAAAAGAAGGATGGCACCTTCATTAACCAAGCAAAATACATAAAGGATATGCTCAAGAAGTTTGGCTTGGAGAATGCAAAGCCTCAAGCCACTCCTATGAGCTCATCTACAAAGCTTGACAAAGATGAAGGAGGTAAGTGTGTTAACTCTAAGCTTTATCGTTCTATGATTGGATCTTTGCTTTACCTTACCGCAAGTAGACCGGATATCTTGTTTAGTTTTTGCTTGTGTGCTAGGTTTCAAGCTAGTCCTAGAGAGTCTCACCTTATAGCCGTTAAGAGAATCTTTAGATACCTTAGAGACACTCCTTGTTTAGGTCTTTGGTATCCTAGAGACTCTACCTTCAACCTTCATGCTTACTCGGATGCGGATTATGGGGGTTGCAAAATTGATAGGAAAAGTACTTTGGGAACTTGTCAATTCTTAGGTAGTATGCTCATATCTTGGTTCTCTAAGAAACAAAATAGTGTAGCCTTATCTACCACCGAAGCCGAGTACATATCCTTAGGGAGTTGTTGTGCTCAAGTCCTTTGGATGAAGCAACAACTCTTAGATTATGGAATTAAAGTTGAAACCATACCCCTAAAATGTGACAACACTAGTGCAATATGTTTAACTAAAAATCCCATCCAACACTCTAGAACCAAACACATAGAAATAAGGCATCATTTCATTAGAGATCATGTCCTTAAGGAAGATGTGGTTATAGAGTATGTAGACACCTTGAATCAATTAGCGGACATATTTACAAAACCCTTAGACAAAGAGCGTTTTTGGTCCCTTAGGAAAGAGTTAGGTCTAGCTAGCCTCTTAAAACTTCATTTTTCTGCACTTTTAGAGCCTCATCTGCACTTCCAGGCCCAGGTGTATCGAAACGGGTGACCCTGTTTCGATACGGATACCTTAAATCCAGTTCTGAGAGAAGGGCGTTTCAAAACACCTCCAATGCATTCCGAAACGTTTTTGCTACTGCCAAGGGGTGTATCGAAACGTGTTTCGATACGGGTCAACAAGGCTTCGATACGGTCAACACCGTATCGAAACGGTCAGCCTATGGTCTCAAAACGGTCAAACCCTAGTCGTCCCGTTTCGGAACGGTCCTGACCGTTCCGAAACGGCATCGCAGATTGCTTTATTTAGGGTTTTTAATGTTAAAATTCACTTTTTATCAAAACTCTTAAAACCCTAAACCGCCTCCCTCTCTATAAATACCCTCTCAAACTCATTGTTTTTCACAAAATTGTGAAGGGTTTTACTCTAAAACTCAAGTCTAAGCAAGTTTCATCAACATTGTGCAAGGATTTTCATCAAATCATCCAAAATCCCAAACTAAGGTAATTTTTTTTTTCTTTTCTTTTTCTTTCAATTTATGTTCGAATCTTAGGTTAGAAAATTTTATTTTTGTATAATTTATATGTTTCCCTTTGTGGGTTTTCCATATCTTGTAAAAAAAATTCAAAATCTCAAAATTTTTTATTCGAATATAAAATTTTTCAGTCGTCTTTTTCTTTACTGTTTTTTTTTTATTTTTTTATTTTAATTTTGTTTCAAAAACCTAAGTGGGATTTATTATTGGATTGGTTTTAAATATCAATGCATACACTTAATTTTAAAATATACTTGCTTAATGTTTTTAGATGGCGGATCAAGCTAACAAAAAGCGCAAGGCCGTTCAAACCGGTGATTCGAGCGTTCGTCCGAATCTTCCTCTGCTTTTTCAGAAATACCTTAAAAATTCGGAGATGAGTGCTCGCTTCTCTTATGTCAAGGATTTCGAAATTCGTAAAGAACGTGTCATTGATCTTGATTTCCTCAATTCCGAGCGATTCCTATTCCGTTATCTCGACCGTTTGAGTGAGTGGAATCTTATCTTGTTCTTGAGCATTCCGGATATTCGCTACAAACACATGGTACTCCTTTTTTACTCTAATACTCGTTTTATTTATGATGAGACCAAAACCGAGATTATAGGAATTGAATCTTCCTTATTGGGCAAAAAGTTTGTTGTTAATGTTGCTCTCTTGGAGTCTATTTTTAAACTTAAGGATGAGGGTCTTGAGGATGAACGCCACTTTAGCACTTTCACCGGTCGGGCACTTACTTTGGATGTGCACGATCGCGTTCTTCACTTGATGGTTTCTTGGTTCATTCGACCTTCCGGAGGTAAATACTCTCATATCCGTCAAACTGATCATTTTTGGCTTGAGTGTTTCCGTAAGGGTGAGCCCCCAAATGTGCCTAAAATTTTTTTTGCCGAGATAGTCAATAATATTAAGCTTATTGACACAAATGAGTTGAAGTCTTTTACCTATGGCATACTATTGAGCTACATCTTTCATGATCTTGGTATCAATTGTACCTACGACTCTCCAGAACCTCGCAAGACCAAGATTGGTGAGTCATCCCTTCGCAAGTCCGAGTTTACATATGTGAATGATGTTTGGGAAAGAATTGATAGAGAAGCCGTTCCTCCTCCCGTTGCTCCTCCACCGCAAGTTCAAGTTGCAAACAATGAAGCCCTCACGGCACTCATTACCGAGCGGTTCAATGCTTTGGATACTCGCATTGCTTCGGGTTTTGAATCTATGGACAATCGTTTGAAGAATGTCGAGGATCGTCTTCATACTCTTGAGACTTCCCATTCAAACTTGGATCTATCCTTCTCTACTCTCTATGGGCAATGGACGAAGTTTCACCGTTCTCAAGTCAAGAGCGATGATGATATTTCGGATGATGATGACGAGGCCTAGGATCTTCATATCATATCATATCATATTATCTATGCATTTTAGGATTAAGATTGCATCTTTATGTTCTATTATATTTTAGGAACTTATGCTTTTGACTTTTTCTTTGGGATTTTATGTTGAACTTAATGTTGGTTTATGTTTTGGATATTTTCAATATTATGAATTAATATTATTGTTGCTTATTAATGCTTATTAGTACTAATCCTTTGTCTTCTCTATGAGCTTTCATTATTCTTTTTGATCTAACAAAAAGGGGGAGAAGAAATTTAAGAGCCACAAACTAAAATTCGTTTTAAATTTTAAAAGTTTTTTTAAGGTTCACAACTTGGATTTCAAGTCAAACATTTTCTTTTAACTTTCAAAATTCTTAAAAATTCTAACTTTGGTTTTGTTATATCAAAAAGGGGGAGATTGTGAAACAAATATTTTAATTTTGATATAACTAAAAACCTAAGGACTAAATTGAAAATGTCAAAACGAATTTTAAGTCCTCAAAATATCCCCATATAATTTTAAGATTATGCCTAAGTTAAAAACAGAGTTTTTCAAATAATTTTCTAAGTGTTTCAAGTCAAAACAGTGATTTTCAAAGTCCTGTTTCGAAACGGCCCTAAGGCGTTTCGAAACGTTTTCATCACTGTCAACCCTTGTTCCGAAACATGTATCGAAACACTTGACCCTGTTTCAAAACGGTCTCTCACGTTTCGAAACTGTTCTTCATATTTGATTTGAAAAAGGCATAACGGTTGCAATATTTTTGCCGATTATTTAAAGATAAAAAGGGTGTTTCGAAACGGGCTAAGGTCGTTTTGAAACGACCCTTGACAGTAGCAAAATCGTTTCGAAACGATGTCAAGCGTTTCGAAACAGCTCTTAAGTTTAAATTGAAAAATATGACCGTTAAAGTGTTTTTAACTGATTTTCTGAAAACCGTTAAGGTGTTTCGAAACGGGCTAAGACCGTTTCGAAACGACCCTTGACAGTGGCAAAAGTGTTTCAAAACGGCCCTAAGGCGTTTCAAAACAGGCTCTTAAATGCACCCCAACGGCTCTTTCTATTTTAGTCCGTTCCGAAACAGGTACCCCGCGTTTCGAAACGGGTTGTTGCAGACTGCATTTATGGTGGTGAGATAACATCCCCAACGACTCTATTGATGAGTGCAACAACCACAACGGCTAGAAATCAATGAGAAGGTATAAAAGAGACCTCCAAAAGCACCAGCAACAACTATTGATCCAAAAGAAAACATCCAAACATCAAATCCAAGCAATTGTGCAAAAATCCCATTTTGTCTAAAACCCCAATTGTAATTTTCATTCATATATTGTTCAATTGGGTTGAGTGCTTGAAATTGGGCTATTATTTGTATTGAGAGATATCTAATTAGCCATCAAATTTCTTTGTTCACTTGTGTGAGGATTGGGTTGATTTTTGGGTAGAAAAATCAACCGAAATTGTAAAGGGTTGCCTCCTTGTCCTAGAAAAGGGGAAGAGCAATTAGTGGAATTGTTGCAAATCCTTAGTGAAGCTAAGGTAGTGGATGTAGAGTTCATTTGGAACTTGAACCACTCTAAATCCCTTGTCTATCATTTTTAATTTGCAAATTTCCACCACAAAACTTTAAATTTCCAATTCACCCCCCCTCTTGGTCAATATCGATCTTGCGATCCACTCAACAGTATGCCTTGTGAACGTCTTATGGATACCATGCTTGAACCTTGTATTGTCGATGTTTCTTTTAGAGCTCCCTAACTAAGCTTTCAAGCTTGCGCTCTCATTTTCGAAAATGCAGATCATTAGTGTGGAAGTTAGTAAGGGGCAAGGAAGGGGCATCCAAGCGCGTGTGTGGTTGCTCAAGTATGGTTTTATTGAATAATGTAATAGTTAGCAATGAGAATGCTACGTGTTGTAGGAGCATGTGTTAGACTCCTATGTGTTTTGATTACATGTTGTTAAATACCTATGTTTTGTGTTGAAGTGTGTAAACCATTTTTTGTGAGATGTTTTTGTTTTGTATTGAAGGCATATAACCTTGCTTATGCTATGCTTATGTGTATACATGTTTTCTATGTCTAAAATGGTCCTTTTATGCATATTTGTTTGTTTAAATCACTCAATATGCTTATATATGGTTGCCTAGTGATGTATGAGAGTTGGTATGTTGCTAGTCGAGTTGTTAAATGCCTTTAGAGTTGAGTTCTTGTGTTTTTAGCAGCCAAAATGAGGTTTGCGGTGCAGGGCGTGTCGATATGCGTAAGGGCTGTATCGATACGGTCATATGTTGTGAACCTTGTTTTAGGCTTTACGTATCAGTATACGAGGGTGTATCGATACGCCAAAAGCTCTCTAGAAATCTGAGAAATTGACGAGATTTTGGCGTATCAGAACAGTCTTCGTAGTTTGACCTTGAGAAGTTAACCGTTGAGGGCGTATCGGTATGGTCTATTAGTGTATCGATACGGTCTCCCTAGGTTGACTTTGGGTTGTTGACCAAGTCTAGGCGTATCGATACGGTCTTCTAGAGTATCGATACGACCTATTGTAAAGGCTTAAAAAGGCTTGTTTTATTGCATGTCTTGTGTGTTTTGTATCCGCGTGTCTTTTCAGCTGTGTGTCCTTTCACATAGGGTATATTAAAGCATCTAGACAAGATAACATTAAAAGAAATTTTCTAGGGTTGCTAATCGAAGTGGAGCCTTAACGGGTTTCGCTTCGGTTTTCCTCGTGTAACTTGCTTGGACCGTTCTGTCGTCTATCCCGGGACGAGGGGGTTACAAAGAGGGTTTTTTCATGCAAATAAATAAAAAGAGATTTAATGTGCAAAAACTAAATAGGAGTGCAGAAATTCAAACGTAGTTGTTGCAAATCCCCGGTAACGGCGCCAAAAATTTGTGGATCGTTTAGGTGTTCTCCCTTTATGAGCACAAGTGCACACTCTTGTCAAGTTATAGTATAAAAGATATCGTCTCCCACATGGATTGGAGCAGCTTCTATGAATGGTTTCCTGCACAAATATTTTGTAAATGCGTCATTAAATCTAATTATGTGGAAATATAAAAACACTGGTAAAGATAAAGATAGTGATGAGAGAGATGATAGGGA